>AP027102.1:60778356-62093152 GCA_028142955.1 Pinctada fucata | reverse complement strand
CTTAAGTAATATTACGTGTAAGGGCTCTCGATCAGCCTAATTTGGGGCCCATATTCGGGCCCCTGTCCCAATGCAAAAAAGTATCTTTTTTTCCCATTTACCTTTTTTCCCAATTGGACACCTCAACGAAAAATTTAACAAAGTGAGTTAAATATTCTCATTTTTAAGTGAAAAGGCATCCAAACTTATTTTATTTATTTTCGCAATTTACATGTATGAGAAAATGCCGCTATTTTTCCCAATTTCAAAGGCCCCAAGCCCCAGTCCCAAAAATAGATGCGAGAGCCCTGCATGTATTTCTCCTTCAAAAATTACATGTATAATCTACTATTTTTAAGACTTACAGTATTCGGACACGAGCCAGAGCCGTCAACATATTTAATGTATGCGCAGGAATGATATCCGCCATGTCAGAAGTGCAAAAGGTACGCTATGAAATGTATTATGTTTGATTCTTTCTTTAAGAGAGTTTCTTTTCCATTTCATCACCAATTTTCATACAAATTTTAAATTCAGGAAATTGAAATGAATGAATTTTAGAATTTTATTGTTGTTTATGATAAGATCATAGATGAATCACACACTTCTTTTCTCAGCAATTCTGTATGCCACTTGTAAAAGCAATGAAGCATATGGAGGTCATTTTATATAGAGAATGTCCGTCCTACTATAGCCACATTGTCACAGCCAAATTTTTGGGGGTAATTTCAGGGAGTTGCCAAACAGCTGTTGTTTCCCTTAGTACCACAGTTTACACAGGCTTTTGTACATGCCTTACAAGTGCCAGATGGAGAAACGTCCGATAGTGGGCTCAAAATGGAGGTAGTGAAGGTAAGTATCATATACTTCCTCTGACCGATGAATATGTTGGAAATAAACTGTTTACTAATAGTATTCATTATTCTAATGCAACATGGCTAGAACGTCGATTTTCATTGGTTGTTTGCTCCTTAGTTACAGCTGTAAAACGAGAACACACTAGGCTTTGACGTCACATTTCGCCTTATATTCACAAAAATATAGATTGTATTGGAATGGGAATAACTACATGTAGATACTGACGTTATGTTTGCAGACAATAAATGCTGATTTTACCGTCGCAAACAGAGTTTTTCTGGCGACGTGTTAAACGTGCAATAAATACATGTACGTGTAGATTGATCAAATGCTATCCGTTAAAAAGTATAACATTTTGGGTGAGGGAAGGTGCATTACCCGAGATCATGAATTTGTGTGTTGGTATTTTTGCTGGTATACGTGCATTTGATACTTATTATTTTTAAAAAAATCATTTTATTTTTAAATTTAAGATATTTTAAAATCCATGATACATTTACATTTGTATTTAGTAAAGGATAGTAAAAATGAAATATGATTTGAATATTTCAAATGTCAATACAATTTTCTACTTGTATCCTGATTACATTTTAATTTTAAAGCTTGTTTTAAAGAAGTTCTCTAGTCGTGGAGATTTTCATGTATATTTCAGTTCATATCAAACTAAATTCCAACAAGAAATTTCCCCATTATGTAACCTCTTTCAGAGCTGATAAAGACCAATTTATATTTTACCACCTTTTCCAATTTCTCTAAATAGCTGTACACACCGGAAGTACGTCAGAAGTGTGTAAAAGGGAACCACGTTTCATAGCGCTATGTATAGAAATGTACATGCATGTTGTGGATACATGTACTAATGTACTTTTATAAATGCCAAAATAAAGGGCATATCAAATGAGAGTGTATGAGTGATAAATATGATAAAAGAGCATTTAATAATGAAACCTTAATATTTACATTAAAACTATATTGTAAATATTTATAAGTCCAACTAATGTACATAATTTATTTATATGTGTTGATATATTATAAACGACTTCCAGAATCCTAAAGTTTATCTCAGAAAGGGATTCTAAGACATATATAGATAAAAAAAATCTTAAGGTAATCTATCCTTCCTTTCCCCCGGAAAGAAAATGGGGGTACATGTAGCTAGGGGGTATGCCGTCTATTTCAGAAAAAATCATACTAGTAAAACGAAGACAGAAATCTGCATTTTGGGCCAATCCAAAGGGTCATGACGTCCTAACCGTCTGGATCACGCTTGTAGATGGTTTGGGTCGGTTAGAGGGTAATACTATCCTATTTACAAAATTCTATTTCCCCGGCACTCTGACTCCCTCCCGTTCAGCCTGTTAATACCACCCTCCTTCGTTGACATTTGTACCTCCCCACTTCCAGTCGGCACGTACGTACTTCAATATTACATTCCTTGCATTGGAAAAAGCATGTCATGTACATGTTAAAAGATCTAGGGAGAAATTAGGTCTGTGAAATATCGGTGAGAATTAAATGTAAACATATAAGTCATCGACATGTTCAAAGTACATATTGTACTTATTTTTGTGAGCGGGAAAAAAAAGAAAGAAAGAAGGAAAGATACAAGCTAGATTCTTTTAACATAGCCCCAAACAGGCCCCAAGTGTCGACAAAAAAGTCAGTATGCAACAGCTGTTAAAGAAAAATATTAACCCCCCCCCCCCCTGCCGCCCGAATTTCCAGACATAACTCTCGTCTCCAGACGCCCCCCCCCCCCATAAATAACGATACGATGTTTGATGATTGTTGTTGTGTAAAACAAAATTTTTAATTGAATACAAACAAATAACTGTCCATCAAATGTGTCATCAAACGGATCCGTGTGGAACATCGAAATACGCAAGAACTTCAGTTTTCAATATGCAGAGCATAAACCTGCTACATGTTTACAAATTTTTCGATAGATTGGGGTGGGGACGTTAATTTTAATTGCGGAAGGAGTTGCGACTGAATTTCGGAAAACATATATTTTTGATAATCATAAACAAGATACCATATCAAATACTTGTATATATATGTATTCCGGGAATCTATTTTCTTATTGTTCTGGGCAACACGTACGGTGCATGATCACATTCTTTTGGAGCGGAGCATTGTTAATAAATTAAGTCGGTCTTGAATTCTTGTAATGTACATCGGAAATGAACATGTCTCTCTCTCATACTGAGATACTAGATCATTTAATGTTGACGAAGTACGCTTCTTTCTTTTCTGTTTAATTCTGAGCCGATTAGAATTTTACTTTAATCGGTATACATTACATGATCACTTCTCCCAGTGTTGAAGAAATTCAGTTTTTTTTCCTGAAATCCGCGTTGAGTGGAGCTAGAGGACAACTTTCCAGGCCATATCATTTAATTTTTTGTCGACCCATATCATTCATTTTTTTTTTTTACCTTCATAACTTTATATAACATCAGAAAATAAATTCCATATTAACTGAAACGGCATAAAATGTGTCATCAATGACATTAATTTGTGACATTTGTCGTCAATGACATTAATTTTCATTTTTCGCCCTCTTCCTAATACATTTGCGCCTTTGTTCATGTAAGTCTTACCAGGAATGGGAATACCCCCCCCTTTCCCTCCACCTGGATGGATCCGCCAATGAATATGTACAGGTCATTTAAAAACACTGATGTCTAATTTACTTTGAAAATGGTTAAACCGAAAAATAATTATAAAATCAATGTACCATATAAACAAAGAGACATGTGTACTATATTTTACATTACGTCATCGTGTGAATGTGTAGAGCATACACACATCTGAAGTCACGAATTTGTACTTTCAATTTCGGCGGAAGTTGCAGACTAGTTCTGTGTTAAATCGCTAGCTTGTGGATATGGACTAATAAATCGCTGTTTCATGGATATACAAGACAATATATTTTTATGGAACAACCAATACTTTGTAATTTGAGTTTGTCCGAGTAAATGTAAGTGAAAATACCCACGAGTAGAGAACTTCTTTAAAAGATTTGGCAATAGAGAAGGTCCATGGACCCTCCTGTTGAAGTTAAGATTTTAACTGTGTACACATTTCAGGCTATAACGACCCTGGTTCGCAGTTTTCCAAAGTTGATGTCAAAATATGTCAACGACATCCTTCCACCCGTCTGGATGATATTTACACACAGTGCTGATTTGTATCCTTTGCGAGCTTCACAATGTTCAAAATTCTATTTCTTAATTGACATCTCAAAAATTTACATGTAACTGAAAAATATTATTTGGTTTGAAACTAGTCCAAAATGACACAATTTTTGAGGGACCTTAACCATCCAATAGCTATATGAGAACAGTAGTAAACAATGTAGATGATGCTAACGATCCGGTAGACTCTGATGGTAAGGATTCTTTAAATCTAATAGATAATAGTCCATTTCCAATAGATAATAGTCCATTTCTAGATAATAGTCCATTTCCAATAGATAATAGTCCATTTCTAATAGACAAAGGTCCATCTCTAATAGATAATAGTCCACTTCCCACATAAGAGGTGTGACTTCTAAATCTAGATTTTATACACATAGACACCGGACAGCACATGGCACCACAACGTTTGGTAGAAATTTTCATTGTGAGGTCGTGTTCGCTCCGTCTGGATGCGTCCAGATTCATTGTCGTGTTTCTGTTATGATGTCTCAATGTAAATACTGCCAAATTTTGTGATGCAAGCTGTCAGGTTGTGTGACTGGATTACTGGTAAATAAGCGATGGAGAGCGATCATTCTATAGATTTTTAAAAGTCCTCTTGATAATCACAGAGTTACTTTGCATTTAAGATGACATTTTTAGCACAATATTATTATTATATGATGAAATCTTTTGTAAAATTCATAGAGTCTGTGTCCTTTTACTGTATTTTTGTCTTTTACACAGGTGAAGTTTTGGGCTTTGAGAGTCTAGTGTACACGGTGTTTGAGTTTGTCAGTGTGTTGATAGATACAGCCAAGTTCAGAAGCATGGTGAAAACTTCCATCAACGATATCCTATATTACATCATACTTTACATGCAAATGACAGATGACCAGGTATCTACCTGTCTTACATTTATACATATATCATTTAATTTCCATTGTCATTTTCAAGAAACGAAGATTCTGATTGGCTTAGAAATTTTGTTGATACACCGATCAACACAATTTTTCACGGAAATCTATTTACAGCACTATTTTTAGAACCAGGGGTTCCCTCAAACACGAATGAACTCGTTGTTGAAAATACAATTTGTTGATGTTTGCTCTTCATTTCAAGGTTACCATTTCTTTTCTACTTACTCAAAAAATAACAGTGCATGTAGAATTTGCTCAAACTGGTCCTTATTCCAAAGATATAGAGAGACAGTCTTTCGCTGTTCGAATCATGGCGGCTGCCATAACTTGTTTTGGCAGAGGTATCACTGAGAAACATTCCGACTTCAGAAGTATAGTGCGGTGATTGATTGTTTTTAGATCCAAGAAAATAGTTTGTTTTCCATAAATAGATGATAATTGAATGATAAGAAATGAATCTTATATTTTTTCTGTTGATGCAAGTATTACCCCGAAAAATTGTACATAAAACTTTTGCGTCAATGCGCTATGCGCATTGATGCAGTTCTCTTTCCAATTTTTCGGTTGATACCTGCATCAACAGAAAAAATATAAGATTTATTTCTTAAATCAAACAGGATGGCCACGAACTCTGGAAAACAGGGAAAATGCCAAATAAAAATTCCCTGCAAGGAATTTGAATATTTCATGAAAATCAGGGAATTTTATAATTAATGTTATAAAATGTAACAAGTTCCTGATGGACTTGACAATATACATTTGAACAAAGACAGAAGACATTTTATATTAAAAAAAATTCTGGCTCGCTAATGGACACTTTAATTATGTAAAGATAAAAATTGATAGAAATGAGTAAGTGCAGTAAAGGAAAAGAACTTTATTTAATTATTTGAACATAAAACAGTGTAAAATTAGACTAGTATTTGTGCTAATTTTATCAAGGAAAATCTTGTACGAGTCAGGGAAAACCATGGAAATTTCAGGGAAATATGTGGCCACCCTGTCAAAATCTATAATAATCCACACAACTTATTATAATAATCTCCTTGGGCCATTTCCTGTTTGATTTCTATTTGTGTCCTTTTAACGCTGAAAAACCAACCAGCCAGTCAGGAGAAAAACAACCAAGCTTTATAATATGAAGTTTTTAAACAATTTATGAAAAATAGACTTTCAATGTGAAGGGATTTTATTTTATGGTTTTCATTTTGTTAGATATTGGCTTCAGAACCTACCAGCACAAGGACACAAAACAGAAAGAAATGGCCTCAAGGATTGTTTTGTGTATTTTGAAGATTTTTCTTTAGTAATTATCAAATGTCCTTGCATAAGATTAAAAAAAATATTGAGAAATACATGTACTGTGTGGCTTATCAATAATCATAGAATTAAAAAGGAATTTTCTTGTTTGTTTTTACAGGTGAGGATGTGGATTACGTCCCCTGACCAGTTTGTAGAAGACGAGGATGAAGATTCCTTCTCGTATTCCGTTAGAATATCGGCACAGGATCTGTTACTGGTACAGTACATACATTGTCCATAGTTCTTTAACGTTAAAGGTGTCAAAACTGGTACTGCTATAACTGACATTTTTAGGCTTATATTATTCTATTGTATCGAGAGTTTTTTACATGTATGTCCTTTTGTTGCAAACATGTTTTATAAATGGATATTCATCAGAATATTTGTAAGACATGTGATGATTTGGGGTCACAAGGTAACAATCATTGTTGAGGTACATTGTACATTAACATGTATACTTCAACTACTACATCGGTTACCAGATTATTAAAAAATCAATTTACCAATCGAACCCAAATTTGTATTTATGAATGTACAAATGGAGGTGAATAAAGGTGTAGACTTTTAGGTGAATAGATGAAAGATGATGGTGATACTTCCTTTTACTGATGGCTGATTCAGAGAAAAAGAAGCAGAACATCATGTTTCATAAATATTTTCAAGGTACAATCAAAATTCTACAGTTATGCATAAAACATGTACGTGAGTATATATTTACTATACTGAATAATATTACCAAATAGTCGTGTACTTGTATTTCCAGGCGTTATCGAGTGAGTTTAAAGCTGACAGTGCTCCTGCCTTGTGTTTAGCCGTAACCAAACATTTAGGTGATTCAGAAACTACGAAGAATTCAGGAGACAATAACTGGTTAGTACAAACCCTGTAGCTTTGAATTTAACAAAATAATATAAAATGTATGCATGGCAGAATGTTGTTCTTCTACAATGTATTAGATTAAAGTTAGCCGCTTACACTAGACCTAGACGTTTTCTCCACAAAGAATAGCAAGATAAAACGATCTCAATCTTTGACATCTTTCTGTTCATCTTGTTACATTATAATACTC
This sequence comes from Pinctada fucata, assembly GCA_028142955.1. Lineage (NCBI taxonomy): Eukaryota > Metazoa > Mollusca > Bivalvia > Pterioida > Pteriidae > Pinctada > Pinctada fucata. The sequence goes on along the minus strand of AP027102.1, from coordinate 62,085,842 downwards.
TTTCATGGTCTTTGATGAAAGATAAATTGGTTCCACCGGAGGCATCTCAAAATTATGTAAAACCTGAGGTTTGCCAATGTACAATATCTTTCATAGAAGACCATGAAACAGTATTTGTCTCTTATATCTAAAGCCAAAAACAAAACTTAAAGAAGAGATGAAATTTGAAAAGTATTCAGTTGATCTAATAGCAAAAATTTTGAGATATTCGAATTCAGTGCCCCAAAAATGTTTTATTCTATAAGAATAAACTACAAATATTTGGCTTTTCATTATAACGAAAGAATACATTAAGAAACGATCTTAAAAATTGATGTTTTATTGCCTGTCTTGTCTGTTTTGTGTGTCTCAGTAACGTAAACAATCAGAACAATAGCATCATGTGATATGAGATACAGCGTTCACGTGATACTTGATACAGATGTCCCTCACATAGCTGTATTTCATTGGCCCACTCCGTAAGACTAATGCTGGTATGAGAGAAATAGTAATAACATGTATATATGAGTCAGTATAAGATAAATGATAAGAAACAAATCCTCATGAGAATTGTGACTATATGAGTACATGAATGAGATTTCATAAGGGGATAGAAATCATATGACATCATTTCAGATATCATATCAGGATTCATATCACACGTACTGAACATTGAAATCAAAATGAAATTCCGTCCGCATCATACGCAATGCTAATGCCACAAAAGATATGACAGTTCTATTTATTTATCAAGTATAGGAGATATTCAAGGTATCGGGCATGAAGAACAAAAAATGTGTATTATTTACAATGTACATGTACGTCTTTAGGTGGAAGATTCATGAGTCGTGTATGTTGGCGATGGGCAGTGTAACAGATCTGGTGACAGAGTCAATACAGACAGGAAAAGTCCAATTTGATATCACAGGATTTTTACAGACAGTTGTATTGGCAGATATGAATTATTCAGGTACATGTATTAAAAATGAAAAAATAAAAAATGAAATAAAGAATAATCAATCATGGCAAGCCCTAATGTAAAATGCAAAAATGACACCCCCTCATGTATCTCAGAAGCACCACTGTGATAGGTTCTCTTAATCTTAAAACAATCTTATATTTTACATTTATAATTTGATTAAAATGTGCATTTAATAGACCTTCTTCTTATTAGACTTGAATTTTAGACACTCCAAGACCCGACGTCAAAGTTACGTCAGATCTTAAGATGTCGGGTATTAGGATGTGTAAAATACAAGTCAACTGCGGTAATATGAAAATCGTTTATTCTAATCTTGTTTCAGATTTTCCATTCCTTGTTGGTAGATGTTTATGGACAGCTAGTAGATATACAGAAGTGACAGCTACTTCACCAGATGTACTTCAGAGGTAGAGTTTAAATACATTTTGAATAGTAGGAGTAGATATCTTTCTTTTTCATGCGATAGTTTCTCAGATTTAATCTCATTTCTGGGTATTCACAGATTAATGATTTATAGAGAACCTTGTGAGCATGCCACTTACTTCTGAATCATCGTAATTACCTTAGCACGTTTGTATGGTCGAGAAATGCACATTAACTTGAAGAGTGACAAGAAATTTTCATAAGATCTAGTACAACCTATAATATTAATTTCTTTGGTTTTCTTTCTTCTGCTTATCAAAGAAAAACAAGAACTCTAAAAGAACACAAACATGTTCATGTATGCAGATGCATTTGCTAATATTCATACCTTTGTCATTTCTTGCATGATTTTTCTGACAGCATGGACTCATTCTGATACTGTACACAACTTTTTGATGATCTCTAAGTATTTCCCATTTACTTGTATTTTAGGTATTTACAGTCTACTATAGGAGGTCTGCATGCCACCCAGTCTCCTGTGATCAGAATATCGGCCGTACGAGCGGTCTATAGCTACTGTAACCACTTCAAATCGGCAGGTACTACTCAACATTTACTGCCATACCTACCCAACATCCTAGAGGGGCTCATCTCTGTAGCTACACAATTCTCGTCAGAAGTCCTCGCTCTGTGCTTAGAAACTGTTGCCATGGCAATATCAGTAAGTTTTCATTTTGAAAACTTTAACATGCACAAAAATTATCAATTATACATGTTTGTATCTGCACTTTAAAAATGTAATGATATATGATTGATGCCATATAAAATATGTAAATGAGTATCCTCTTTTAAATATTACAGGTTGACAAGTCATTTACTGCCACAGTGGAAGGCAAAGTATCCCCTCTCACAATAGCTGTGTTCTTAAAGTACTGTAGTGGTAAGATATTTCATATACTGTAGATTTATGAAATTTTTTTTCATGTACATGTACCTTAGATTTGGGCTTGAAATGTAGGCCATGTCATACCTGTTTCATTTATCCTTAGGTCCATGAAGAAATTACTTTACTATTTTAGAGATACATGTATGATAGGAAGTCTCATTCTTTGATTGTTGAGGTTTCCATTGATAAAAGCTACGGATGATAACATACGTAGAAAAAAAGTGAAACAAACAAAAAGTTTTATTCATGCATGTACCAAAGTATTGCTAATATGTGATAACAGAATATATTGGTCTCAAAATATTGAGATAGAAAGACTTTGATATATCGGGAAATACAATGTAATGTTCATGCTGGATATTGACTGGAAAAGTGGATATAAAAAATCACCCCATTTTAGCAGTTTAGGTCCGATTCAAAATCAATAGGAAATGTAAACTACCATGCTGCAGTCATAACACATGTTATTATTTCCGTTCTCCCAGTACACGAACATTCTGATTTCACATTGCAGATCCTGTCATAGGAAGCCTAGTACAAGACATCTTTAAGGAGTTGGCCAGTAATGAAGCGTGTGCCCCTGCCTTAGAGCAGAGATTACTCCCTACCTTAGTCAGTATACTACAATCACATTCTGACTTCACATTGCAGTTCCTGTCATAGTTAGCCTAGTACAAGACATCTTTAAGGAGTTGGCCAGTAATGAGATGTGTGCCCCCGTCCTAGAGCAGAGATTACTCCCTACCCTAGTCAGTATACTACAATCACATTCTGTTTTCACATTGCAGATCCTGTCATAGTTAGCCTAGTACAAGACATCTTTAAGGAGTTGGCCAGTAATGAGATGTGTGCCCCCGCCCTAGAGCAGAGATTACTCCCTACCCTAGTCAGTATACTACAATCACCTTCTGTTTTCGCATTTTAGATCCTGTCATGGTTAGCCTAGTACAAGACATCTTAAAGGAGTTGGCCAGTAATGAGGCTTGTGCCCCCGCCCTAGAGCAGAGATTACTCCCTACCCTAGTCAGTATACTACCATCACCTTCTGTTTTCGCATTATAGATCCTGTCATGGTTAGCCTAGTACAAGACATCTTTAAGGAGTTGGCCAGTAATGAGGCTTGTGCCCCCGCCCTAGAGCAGAGATTACTCCCTACCCTAGTCAGTATACTACAATCACCTTCTGTTTTCACATTACAGATCCTGTCATGGTTAGCCTAGTACAAGACATCTTTAAGGAGTTGGCTAGTAATGAGGCTTGTGCCCCCGCCCTAGAGCAGAGATTACTCCCTACCCTAGTCAGTATACTACCATCACCTTCTGTTTTCGCATTATAGATCCTGTCATGGTTAGCCTAGTACAAGACATCTTTAAGGAGTTGGCCAGTAATGAGGCTTGTGCCCCCGCCCTAGAGCAGAGATTACTCCCTACCCTAGTCAGTATACTACAATCACCTTCTGTTTTCACATTACAGATCCTGTCATGGTTAGCCTAGTACAAGACATCTTTAAGGAGTTGGCTAGTAATGAGGCTTGTGCCCCCGCCCTAGAGCAGAGATTACTCCCTACCCTAGTCAGTATACTACAATCACCTTCTGTTTTCACATTGCAGATCCTGTCATAGTTAGCCTAGTACAAGACATCTTTAAGGAGTTGGCCAGTAATGAGGCGTGTGCCCCCGCCTTAGAGCAGAGATTACTCCCTACCCTAGTCAGTATACTACAATCGCACGACAGAGTTCCTGTTGGTCTTCCTTCAGTAAGTATTCAGTCTTTCCGTATGTTAGCTCACCTCACGAAGTGAGAGGATGTTATGCTATCACCCTGTCGTCAGCTTCAGCGTCCGCATCCGCACTAGTATGTTAAGAAGTTTTATTTCTCTATTACAAGTGCTAGGAAGTTCAAACTTGCACAGATGATGCGTCTTTAAGAGTAAATCACAAATCTACGTTCAAATGTAGGTCATGACTTATATTTTCCGCTCTAGTGCACATGTTAGGAAGATTTGGGTATCAATGTTAAGAAGTTTTATTTCACTATTATAAGTGCTAGGAAGATCAAACTTGCACAGATGATAAGTCTTTAACAGTAGATCACGAATCTACATTCAAATGTAGGTCATGACCTATATTTTCCGCTTGAGTGCACATGTTAGGAAGATTTCGGTATCAATGTTAAGAAGTTTTATTTCTCTATAATAAGTGCTAGGAAGTTCAAACTTGCACAGGTGATGCGTCTTTAAGAGTAGATCACGAATCTTCGTTCAAATGTACATGTAGGTCATGAATTACATTTTTCACTTGATGCATGTGTTAGGGAGATTTGGGTATCAATAGAGTACACCCATTCAGGCAAAATTTGAGTCATTTAATGAAATACTCTTTCTCTTTTGTTTTTGTGTGGTATCATTTTTGTTGGTTCTCAGTAGGACAGGTTTTCAAATTCAAAACTGTGTATTCTTTGACTCCTGCCATGATAGAATGCTACCATGAGGTGAGCTTTGTAATCTTTGATTACACTATGTTTGCGGTCTGTGTTCCATTTTGGATGATACAAATGTATCTGATATAAAAGTAAAATGACAATGAAATTGAAACATGGTATGTATGGTAAGTTTCCTTGAGTTTTAGGCTTGTTTCTATAGGATTTGATGACATCAGATATTGTCCTAAAGTGGAAGGAGCTCTATACATTGTAAAGACAGAAAAAAGTAGATGAACATGTATCTTTTTCATCTTTTGAAGAAGTTTTACTTGAATGAACCTATAAACTTGCCTTAAAATTTCAATTATGAATTACATTCGGCATTTACACATTTTATGACAAATGTACATGTATGTAACATAATCTTATAGAAAATTGTTTAAATGAATAACATCAGGATTTATGCATTTAATGATCATTGTTTTCTAGGTGGCTCTAGACGTAATGGAGAACTTGCTACGTAACAGGACAGGTACAGTTTCCGAGGCCATGATTAAGACTGGGTTCCCTGCGGCCATTCACTGTACACTCCACACAGACGATAACGCCATAATGCAGAGTGGAGGGGAGTGTTTGAGAGCTTTTGCATCTGTTGCTTTAGATCAAGTCATGGGATGGCATGATGAACAAGGTAAGAATTTCATATCATCAATTTTATACATATCTTTTTTCTGTTAAATCTTTCTTGTTCAAGTTTATTTAGGGGTCATTATTTTTAGCTTGCCGGGACGAAAAAGTCCAGAGAGCTAATGCCATACCCTCGGCGTCGTCGTCCGTAGACAAAACTTTAACCTGGGCTATATCTCTTGAACTATAAAGGGTAGGGCATTGATATTTCACATGTAGATACCTTCTGACGAGACCTTTCATTTGAGACCATGACCTTTGACCTAGTGACCTTGACCTTGGACTTTGACCTACTTTTTAAAAACTTTAACCTGGTTTCTGACAAAAACCTGTATAGGCGAGCTATGTAATCTTTGACTACCCTATGTTTGGATATTAGTCTCAACTTATTGATGTACTCATTTTGAAACGTTCAAATGACCATAATCCTGTCCTCCTTTCATTAAATGATGTCTTTTCTGTAATAGAATTTACATGCGTTATGATGCATACATGAAAATGTATTCAACAATTTCTGATTTTCTTCCCTCTCTCAAGGAAACAATGGTCTGTATTACATCATGCAAGTCATATCCAAGCTTCTCGATCCAAAGACGTCTGAACACACGGCTTCATTCATTGGTCGACTGGTTTCTGTGGTAATCACCAAAGTCGGAGGCCATTTAGGGGAGAATTTAGACTTGATGTTACGACTAGTGCTTAGTAAAATGCAACAGGCAGAGGCTTTAAGTGTAATTATGGTAAGATATTTTTCTTTACTGTCTTAATGATACTGATCATAATTGTCATTCTTCAGTTTGTAAAGCAAAAAATTGCAGTTTAATTACATGTAAGGCATCCGAGGTATAATACTGTACTTACGGTTGTTTTGATAACAAAATAATTAAATACCACGTAGTTGGCTGAAGAAACACGACTTCGGTAATGTTCGGGACCATACATTTTCTTGGCGAATGGAATCAAACATTACAAAATATCAAATATCTTGAAATATGTAAGATATGGAAGTACAGTCTAACCTGTATTAAGCAGTCACCCAAGGGATACCATGAAAGTGACCTCTTAACAGAGGTGACCTTTTAATAAAGGTTTTTAAATAACCATGCTTAAGTACACTTGTTCATAATACCAACGGGAATTGTCTGTTTTATGTATTGTATTGAACAGATACATGCATTAGTACATGAATAATGTCATTTCATTTATTTTTTTTATCATTACTGGCATGCATTTAATAATGAAAATCTTTCGTCTTTTGAAATTGTTGGCACATGAAATAAAAGTATGAAGTGTCATCATAAAATGATGAATGAAACGGTCAAATGCAAAATGTACGTATGATTTCAAAAAATTCCTGATGTCTGTCTGTCTTCCATTCACAAGAGAATCACTTAATTTTTCAATCCAGTCTTGAATGACATCATTGCCATCGTCGTGCATCCCTTTCAGCCCTCGAATATGATTTTATTACGTTTTATAAACGCTGAGAGCCATCCAATAGATGCTTTAAAGGTAATATCGAAGTATTTTGCGAATAATAGGGTCCGTCTTTTTAATAATGAAAAAAAAATGTAATGGTCGGCGGATTCAAGAGGAGAGGCGGGGTCGTCGGGCGTCCCCCCCCCCCCCCCCGACACGGACCCAAAACTTTCAAAGAACAAGTATATTTTGACCCACTTTCAGTAAAAACAAATCGGGGCAAAATTCGCTCCTTAACCCCGGCAAAGGGAGCGCTAGATTCGTCACTGGTAAAAAAAATCCGAAGGTCTCACAAATAAATTGACGTAAAAATATCGGCAGATTTAAACGTAAACGGCATAGATCAGGTAAGTAAATTCCTCGGTAGATAAGACTTTAAACGGAGGCATGCGGGCGAATCATGAAATGACGATGTATAGTAAGTCATCAATATAATTATTTGACCGTGATTTTGTTGGCCTTTTAGGACAAAGACGTTACAGACGCGAGAAGAAATATTATGCGCAAAATAGATACTGGACTGTCCGACAGTGTCCGTTCTTTTGAAAATGGGCCATTGCCTGAAACCATTTTCACGTCAGCTCGTTGCCGGACATTTGCTTTTTTTCTTTTCAGTCTCCCGCAACATCATGTTCAGCCGATCCTCTACAAATTTCAGCCTTCCGTTTTAAGATTCGGGACCTTGAGTCCCCAAACACCTAGTTCGATCGTAATCGGTGATTGGTCTTGCTTTTTTCAATAATTTTATTGCGTCTTAACGCTCATTTAAAAAGTTAAAACTTTCTATTGTGATTCATTTGTTGTTGTTATGATAGTTTTATGCCTGATGACGAGTTATTAAATACCCAATTACATACAAACAGTTCAATCAATTACCGCTGACCACTGCAGGCCTTGGATGCAATGTTTGTACAAGTAATTTGGGGCAATTACGTGGGACAGCACTGTTGAATTTTGAAGTCCAAGCCACCGACCGCTTAATTAGAGTCGAATCGGCGACTTGGGCAGTGAAAGGGGTGACCGCTGACTGCGTTTATGAGATGACTGCTTATTAGGGTACAATATCATAATAAAAACGGTCGGGAGGGATTAAGAGTGACCGTTAAGAGGAGGTGACTGTTTAACAAAGGTGACCGCTTCTACAGGTTAGACTGTACATATTTTCTAACTTTTCCATGATATTTTTATTATACCACTAATACCTTAAAGTAATGTAAACTTACTTATTTCTTTAAATGTATTTGGTACGCAGTCTTCACTGTCTTGCATGCAACGTATTTCAGCATACAGGATTCATTAACATGATAAAGTACATGTAAACCATAGATCTGCCTTTGGTATGAATATTGTAAAGCACAATTCAGTCTTTTCGATTTTACATGCCTACGTTCGATTTGTGCAGGTATATGACGTAAAAGCACTGTGACGTCATTAAATTCCTATGAAAACGTCATATTTTTAACCCTGTTTCCCTGAATTTCAGGCTGGTTTCCATTAAAATTAATGACGTCATAATGCGTTGACGTCAGATACCTGCACAAATGGGAAGTAACTATGTATTTCGAAAAGACCGAATTGATACATGTATGCTGTATGTATACTATCATATGTAATCTGAAACTGAACAGCAGTGGGCCAATTGATATGAAAGCCTTATCATAAATTAATGCATTTGACTTAGTTTCTATAATTTATCTATTACAGATGACTTATCTTTTAAATTAACATGCACTTATCAGCCCTTATTCCATGAAGCTATCAATCCCTCTTAAACAAGTACAATGTACACTTTAAAAGTATGTCTCGAGTTTATCTACATTCCCTCTTTTGTATTACAGAGTTTAGTAATGGTTTTTGCCCAACTCATGAATACCCAAATGGAGGCAGTTTTAGAATTTTTGACCTGTGTACCAGGGCCTACAGGAAAACCAGCCTTGGAGTTTGTACTAAGTGAATGGTGTTCACGGCAGCATCTGTTCTATGGCAAATATGAAAGGAATGTGACGTAAGTGGGAAATAGAAAAAATATTTAGGTCTAGTAAAAAAAAAATTGTCATTTATGTTATGGACTAGCTAGCTAAGAACTATTTCTATAGCTGCAATTAACTGTCTTGGCACCTACAACATACACAGTGAAGGATGTGAGCTAAATGAAAATATTTGTGTAAAGTTTATGCAATGATTTGATCCAAGTTGCATATGAATTTGAATTTTACATTTCCTTGTTATTGCTCAGATGTTCTTAACTTTTCAGCAATGTTGCTTTATGCAAATTACTCCTCCATGCCATACAGAATAATGATAAACGGTTAACGGACATCTTAGTACAGGGTGATCAGATAGAGCCAGAGGTCAACGGCATTAGAACGAGGTCAAAAACGGCAAATAGTAAGTTTGTATTTCTGAAACTTTTGGGTGATAGAATGCATTTGATGGTATTTTTGAGAGGACTTTTCAAGTCTCATAAAAGAATGCCAAATTTTGAAATCATACTTTTTTATGCCCCCGGAATCAAAGATTCGAGGGCATATAGTTTTTGGCCTGTTCGTCTGTCTGTTTGTCCAAAATCTTAAACATTGGGCATAACTTTTGCATGGAAGGTGATAGAGCTTTCATATTTCACATGTGTATTCCTTGTGACAAGACCTTTCCATTGATACCAAAATTTTTGACCTCATGACCTTGTCCTTTGACCTACTAAACAGAAAATGGTGTTATGCTAACAAAGATGCCACTGGGGGCATTCATGTTTCACAAACACGGGCTTTATGTTACTTAACACTTAATGAGATATTCATACATGTAGGTACGTATAACTTATTTTTCTAATTTCAAATATACCGAAGAATTATAAAAGGAGGAAGAGATATGTCAGTCAGATGAAGATATATCTTGTTTAATGGATGTTCTGATTTGCTCTAATGATTCTACCTACTTGTTTTCAGTGCCTGTCCAATGGACAACTGTTCCAGTTTTGGTTAAGATTTACAAGTTACTGATTAATGAATTATCTAGTCAGATGGAGGCTAACATGAACAAGGCAGAGGAAGAAGATGGAGAAGAGGTAGGTCAGACTACAGGGCTCAGTCTTTATAGTCTATTTCATACATGTTTCAGACCTGCCTATATTTACGAATTTGGGTATTTTTTACCTAGAATTACACTTTACACTTTTTCTGTTTAATTTTACACCTGAAACATATCCCTAAACAGAATGACTTTTTAAGAATATTTTCACAAATGTTGTAAGTTGAGCGTTTGATATTGCATAAGAAATTTGCTGCAAATTTGTCTGTTCTTAAATGATGCTATTGAATTTAAAAACGTTTAAAATTGGTAACAAGTAGAGGAAATATCCTTTTTTCCTCAAAATTACAGTAAAATTTTTACATTATGTTTTACTTTCCTAAATATCACTTTCTTGTGCAAAGTATTACAATTTTTGTAAGAAACAGGTTGGCAGGTCTGATGTTTGATGTTTGGCATTCCATGATGTACCTAAAACTTAAGTACAAATGATAAATGATTTTTGTGATTTAATTTCCTGTAAAGACTTGCATTTACAAATGTATTAGATCACTTGATGTTATGCAAATTTTGAGAACTTGTGAAATAAAGAACAAGCTGAATTGATCATGAAAATTTTCTCATACACTTTAGGAAAGATTTGAAATTTGCTCTATGCTCAAACGGATTGCTTAAAGCTAATGCACTTCCGGAGGCATGGAGTCCTAGTTGACTTATTAGTTATATTAACTCAAATTCAAATATTTATTGGCATCAACACTTTACATAAATGGTTATACAGCCCATAAGAAATTACAAATGTATAATGCATTTAACTTTATGAACAAAATGCATATAGGGTAGGAGATATAGAGTAGGAGATAAATTCAAAAATCAATTGTAGGAAATACATGTACATGTATGTTCCTGCTTTCACTTGTTAGACTTTAAACTTGATATATTTGCCGTACAGGAGGATGATTGGGAGGAGACAGAGGGGGATGAAGGTGATGAGGAGCCGATTGCCTCAGGACAGACATTATCAGGGCTCCTCGAGAGCATGGCTCAGGATTATGACGGATTTGATGTCGATGATGACGAAGATGATGACCCAGATTCGCTCGCAGATCCTACGTACCAGATTGACCTACAGGTATGGTGCTGTTCTATGTCAAATGTTTTAATTTTTAATAAAGCCCTTGTTTAGTAGAAAGTTCAAGTGAGGAAATTTCGTTTGAAGATGCTCAAAGTACATGTACATATGAGCATGTATATGTGCTTTTCAAGAAGTGTAGCTGTACCCAGTAGATCTCTTCAAATTCATTTATTTATGTATGTAAATGTATATATGATACGATGCCTGAATTGTGGAAATAATTTCTGCATGCCTGTCAGCTCTTCCTCTTTTGGATGTAGACTCCCTCTTTTTGACCTCATCTCCCTCTTTTGCATTCCTCCCTCGAATGAGACTAAAATCTCCCTCTCTTAGGACCAATCACCCTCTTTTGGCATATTTACCAAAGAAGAATAACTTGTAGATGGAGACATTCAGAGCATTTCAAGAGAAATTGCTCGACAAAATGCAATGTCCCTCTTTTTCAAGTGCCAAGGAGGGAGATCTCCCTCTTTTCAAGATTTCAGAGTTATACATGTAGGTATGCATTCTGACAGAAACAAAATTTAACAGAATGAGGTAATTGTATACATGTATTTGACTAAAGAATCTGGTAAACATCACCAAGTTTTGTTCATTGTTTCACCCAGCCTTCAAGATGCACTGACATGTATGTATTGTTTCGATATTAATTTTAAAGTAAATGTTGATTAAATTTTTATGAAAACATCTTTTTTTTCCACTGTAGGCGTACCTCACACAATTCCTCCAGTCCTTTTCACAGCAGCCGTGTTACAGTATGTTCGTCACGCACCACAATGAATCTGAGAGACAAGTTTTACGGACAATCAACATCAATGTTTAATAATACATTTAAACTAAGAAAATTTGAATGATAAAGATTTGGAGCCATGCTATGACATGTTATGGTACAGGTTGTTAATTTACGTTTTAGGTGAAATGATGTTGATTTTTAAAATGAAAACATTACTGATGATCAGACAGATACCAAGGGCAATCTACAGTATTAGGATGTGTCTAAAAAGAAACTCTGACAGAATAAATGCAGTGGGTCTAAAGAAAGGGATAAAGAATTACACAGTTTTCTTAGATCCTAATGCATAAGCTGCAAGTACATGTATTGCAATTAGGATGGAGTTTTATATTCAAGTCAGCTGTTTTAAAATATTTCACATGTTGCTTTTAAAAAAAAGTTTTATATAAAATAAAATGTTCGCATTAAGACATGTCTGGTCCCTACCCACCCAATATAGGAATTTAAGAAAATAACAAAGTTGAATAATTTCTGCTCTGTAAAGCAATTATAAGTTTATACTTGTATGCATGTTTTAGTATGGACTTGGAAAATTTCAGCATTTTAGTTTGTGCGCACACACACCCTTTGTGTCAGAGATTATAGTTGTCTATTTTCAATTGTACAGTTGTATAAAATTGACTTAAGTATGAAATATTCTACTGTTAATTACCGTTGGCATGTGCAATATTTGATGTCAAGCTGTTAATTTGTGAACCCTGCATAGCAGAGAAGAGGTTTTAATAGTTAATATACTTTATATTAAGAAGGATTATTAATTACAGTGTTATTATAATGGCGGAAATGATTTTTGTTCAGGAAGGATGCTATGTAGGAAATCTGAAACCAGAATCTCAAACATTCAGATAAAAAACACAAGTTGTGATTTTTACTAATTTTTGCAGCAAGAATCTTCCTTGTTTTTATGCTTTTACTAGTTTTCCTCAAAACTTTTAATGAAATGCCAGATAATCTCACATTGGAAGATTAATTGCAAGTTTTAGTGTCACTTTGTTTTATAATTAATCATTTTATTACAACAATTTGTGGAGAAAAAAGTGATTAATACTCTTGCTGCAGTCAAAATTTTACCTCAAAAGGAGGAAAAGAAAATTGGTTGAATCCAAGTTAATCGTTGGAAGCAAAGAAATATCATTTTTGCTCTCTTACTCAACAAAACCAAACTTGTTCGTAGGAAGAATATTTTATTGGGCAGGAAAGATATTTATTGACAATAAAAAATATTAATACCTTCATGCTCTCTTGTAGTCATGATGTTATACTCATTTTAAATTCGGGGCATTTACATTACATTCACGTGTAGTGTCTTCCCATGATGATGTCTTACCTCCAAGTTAACCGCCATATTGGATTACAACTCTCAGACTATGTTCATTTCTACCATGAAAAACATTAACATTAAAAGATTATAAATAAATTTTCAGAAGAGATTTCATAACTTACCATCCAACTGTTCTTTAAGAATATCTCATCGTGTTTATTCCGCATCAAGACATTGATGTATACGATGTGAAAACTTCAGAATATTTGTTATAGTAGAGCAATTTTGACATAGCAGAGATGGATGAAGTCCGATTGTTGTAATCCAAGGAGGGAGATAACTCTAGCAAATTTGGAGGAAATATGACTGTGTTGGAACACACAGGCTTTCTACTGTTCCTACTTTTTCCTACTATTTCCTACTTTTCCTACTTTTTTATTAGCTCACCTGAGCCAAAGGCTCAAGTGAGCTATTGTCATAGTGTTGCGTCTGGCGTCCGTCGTCCGGCGTCCGGCGTCTGTCGTCGTCGTCGTCGTCGTAAACTTTTCACATTTTAAACTTCTTCTCCAGAACGGCTGAAGGGATTTTGATGAAACTTGGTAGGTGTGAAGTACTCATGGTCCCCTACAAGTGTTGTTGTTTTTCGTCCGGATCTGTCAACAGGTGGCGCCACCACAGCAAAAAGTAGGTCACGGGGGGTACCCTCCTTTGACAAACTTCTTCTTCAGAACCGAAGCATGTATCGACAAACCGAAAGCATCAGGATGATCAAGAGAGATGTCTTAAGAAGTGTTGTTAATTTTGGTTCCACTTCGAAGTCAAATTTTTGACGCGTTTTTGACGTCTTTTCAGACTTAGTCAGAAATGCACATTTTTGCACTATTTCTTTAAATAACTCAATAAGTGTATGATTTTACACACTCATTTACTACATATTTATCATATTTAACTTACTTAATGCTTTGATATGCATTTTATGCTTAAATTTTATTTTTTTGATTTTTTATGAATTTTTTTCTTATGTAAAAAGGAAGGGGGGGGGGTGATTTTCATACATTTTCTGCTTCTTTTCTATAACCACTCTTCAGATTGTCATGACATTTTGTAGATATGAGGTACTCATGCATGGTACCCTACAAGTGAAAGAATTTTGTCAAGATATCCACTTTTAGATTTTTAAGGAATATTTTTTAAGATTGTACATAGGTATAATGTATGTTTTCCATGCCCAATGGACCCATGGGGATTGGCTTCAAACCCCGACGGGATCCCGACAAAAATTTTTTTCCCTTTTTAGCTCACCTGAGCCAAAGGCTCAAGTGAGCTATTGTCATAGTGTTGCGTCTGGCGTCCGGCGTCTGTCGTCGTCGTCGTCGTCGTAAACTTTTCACATTTTAAACTTCTTCTCCAGAACGGCTGAAGGGATTTTGATGAAACTTGGTAGGTGTGAAGTACTCATGGTCCCCTACAAGTGTTGTTGTTTTTCGTCCGGATCTGTCAACAGGTGGCGCCACCACAGCAAAAAGTAGGTCACGGGGGGTACCCTCCTTTGACAAACTTCTTCTTCAGAACCGAAGCATGTATCGACAAACCGAAAGCATCAGGATGATCAAGAGAGATGTCTTAAGAAGTGTTGTTAATTTTGGTTCCACTTCGAAGTCAAATTTTTGACGCGTTTTTGACGTCTTTTCAGACTTAGTCAGAAATGCACATTTTTGCACTATTTCTTTAAATAACTCAATAAGTGTATGATTTTACACACTCATTTACTACATATTTATCATATTTAACTTACTTAATGCTTTGATATGCATTTTATGCTTAAATTTTATTTTTTTGATTTTTTATGAATTTTTTTCTTATGTAAAAAGGAAGGGGGGGGGGGGGTGATTTTCATACATTTTCTGCTTCTTTTCTATAACCACTCTTCAGATTGTCATGACATTTTGTAGATATGAGGTACTCATGCATGGTACCCTACAAGTGAAAGAATTTTGTCAAGATATCCACTTTTAGATTTTTAAGGAATATTTTTTAAGATTGTACATAGGTATAATGTATGTTTTCCATGCCCAATGGACCCATGGGGATTGGCTTCAAACCCCGACGGGATCCCGACAAAAATTTTTTTCCCTTTTTAGCTCACCTGAGCCAAAGGCTCAAGTGAGCTATTGTCATAGTGTTGCGTCTGGCGTCCGTCGTCCGGCGTCCGGCGTCTGTCGTCGTCGTCGTCGTCGTAAACTTTTCACATTTTAAACTTCTTCTCCAGAACGGCTGAAGGGATTTTGATGAAACTTGGTAGGTGTGAAGTACTCATGGTCCCCTACAAGTGTTGTTGTTTTTCGTCCGGATCTGTCAACAGGTGGCGCCACCACAGCAAAAAGTAGGTCACGGGGGGTACCCTCCTTTGACAAACTTCTTCTTCAGAACCGAAGCATGTATCGACAAACCGAAAGCATCAGGATGATCAAGAGAGATGTCTTAAGAAGTGTTGTTAATTTTGGTTCCACTTCGAAGTCAAATTTTTGACGCGTTTTTGACGTCTTTTCAGACTTAGTCAGAAATGCACATTTTTGCACTATTTCTTTAAATAACTCAATAAGTGTATGATTTTACACACTCATTTACTACATATTTATCATATTTAACTTACTTAATGCTTTGATATGCATTTTATGCTTAAATTTTATTTTTTTGATTTTTTATGAATTTTTTTCTTATGTAAAAAGGAAGGGGGGGGGGGGGGTGATTTTCATACATTTTCTGCTTCTTTTCTATAACCACTCTTCAGATTGTCATGACATTTTGTAGATATGAGGTACTCATGCATGGTACCCTACAAGTGAAAGAATTTTGTCAAGATATCCACTTTTAGATTTTTAAGGAATATTTTTTAAGATTGTACATAGGTATAATGTATGTTTTCCATGCCCAATGGACCCATGGGGATTGGCTTCAAACCCCGACGGGATCCCGACAAAAATTTTTTTCCCTTTTTAGCTCACCTGAGCCAAAGGCTCAAGTGAGCTATTGTCATAGTGTTGCGTCTGGCGTCCGGCGTCTGTCGTCGTCGTCGTCGTCGTAAACTTTTCACATTTTAAACTTCTTCTCCAGAACGGCTGAAGGGATTTTGATGAAACTTGGTAGGTGTGAAGTACTCATGGTCCCCTACAAGTGTTGTTGTTTTTCGTCCGGATCTGTCAACAGGTGGCGCCACCACAGCAAAAAGTAGGTCACGGGGGGTACCCTCCTTTGACAAACTTCTTCTTCAGAACCGAAGCATGTATCGACAAACCGAAAGCATCAGGATGATCAAGAGAGATGTCTTAAGAAGTGTTGTTAATTTTGGTTCCACTTCGAAGTCAAATTTTTGACGCGTTTTTGACGTCTTTTCAGACTTAGTCAGAAATGCACATTTTTGCACTATTTCTTTAAATAACTCAATAAGTGTATGATTTTACACACTCATTTACTACATATTTATCATATTTAACTTACTTAATGCTTTGATATGCATTTTATGCTTAAATTTTATTTTTTTGATTTTTTATGAATTTTTTTCTTATGTAAAAAGGAAGGGGGGGGGGGGTGATTTTCATACATTTTCTGCTTCTTTTCTATAACCACTCTTCAGATTGTCATGACATTTTGTAGATATGAGGTACTCATGCATGGTACCCTACAAGTGAAAGAATTTTGTCAAGATATCCACTTTTAGATTTTTAAGGAATATTTTTTAAGATTGTACATAGGTATAATGTATGTTTTCCATGCCCAATGGACCCATGGGGATTGGCTTCAAACCCCGACGGGATCCCGACAAAAATTTTTTTCCCTTTTTAGCTCACCTGAGCCAAAGGCTCAAGTGAGCTATTGTCATAGTGTTGCGTCTGGCGTCCGTCGTCCGGCGTCCGGCGTCTGTCGTCGTCGTCGTCGTCGTAAACTTTTCACATTTTAAACTTCTTCTCCAGAACGGCTGAAGGGATTTTGATGAAACTTGGTAGGTGTGAAGTACTCATGGTCCCCTACAAGTGTTGTTGTTTTTCGTCCGGATCTGTCAACAGGTGGCGCCACCACAGCAAAAAGTAGGTCACGGGGGGTACCCTCCTTTGACAAACTTCTTCTTCAGAACCGAAGCATGTATCGACAAACCGAAAGCATCAGGATGATCAAGAGAGATGTCTTAAGAAGTGTTGTTAATTTTGGTTCCACTTCGAAGTCAAATTTTTGACGCGTTTTTGACGTCTTTTCAGACTTAGTCAGAAATGCACATTTTTGCACTATTTCTTTAAATAACTCAATAAGTGTATGATTTTACACACTCATTTACTACATATTTATCATATTTAACTTACTTAATGCTTTGATATGCATTTTATGCTTAAATTTTATTTTTTTGATTTTTTATGAATTTTTTTCTTATGTAAAAAGGAAGGGGGGGGGGGGTGATTTTCATACATTTTCTGCTTCTTTTCTATAACCACTCTTCAGATTGTCATGACATTTTGTAGATATGAGGTACTCATGCATGGTACCCTACAAGTGAAAGAATTTTGTCAAGATATCCACTTTTAGATTTTTAAGGAATATTTTTTAAGATTGTACATAGGTATAATGTATGTTTTCCATGCCCAATGGACCCATGGGGATTGGCTTCAAACCCCGACGGGATCCCGACAAAAATTTTTTTCCCTTTTTAGCTCACCTGAGCCAAAGGCTCAAGTGAGCTATTGTCATAGTGTTGCGTCTGGCGTCCGGCGTCCGGCGTCTGTCGTCGTCGTCGTCGTCGTAAACTTTTCACATTTTAAACTTCTTCTCCAGAACGGCTGAAGGGATTTTGATGAAACTTGGTAGGTGTGAAGTACTCATGGTCCCCTACAAGTGTTGTTGTTTTTCGTCCGGATCTGTCAACAGGTGGCGCCACCACAGCAAAAAGTAGGTCACGGGGGGTACCCTCCTTTGACAAACTTCTTCTTCAGAACCGAAGCATGTATCGACAAACCGAAAGCATCAGGATGATCAAGAGAGATGTCTTAAGAAGTGTTGTTAATTTTGGTTCCACTTCGAAGTCAAATTTTTGACGCGTTTTTGACGTCTTTTCAGACTTAGTCAGAAATGCACATTTTTGCACTATTTCTTTAAATAACTCAATAAGTGTATGATTTTACACACTCATTTACTACATATTTATCATATTTAACTTACTTAATGCTTTGATATGCATTTTATGCTTAAATTTTATTTTTTTGATTTTTTATGAATTTTTTTCTTATGTAAAAAGGAAGGGGGGGGGGGTGATTTTCATACATTTTCTGCTTCTTTTCTATAACCACTCTTCAGATTGTCATGACATTTTGTAGATATGAGGTACTCATGCATGGTACCCTACAAGTGAAAGAATTTTGTCAAGATATCCACTTTTAGATTTTTAAGGAATATTTTTTAAGATTGTACATAGGTATAATGTATGTTTTCCATGCCCAATGGACCCATGGGGATTGGCTTCAAACCCCGACGGGATCCCGACAAAAATTTTTTTCCCTTTTTAGCTCACCTGAGCCAAAGGCTCAAGTGAGCTATTGTCATAGTGTTGCGTCTGGCGTCCGTCGTCCGGCGTCCGGCGTCTGTCGTCGTCGTCGTCGTCGTAAACTTTTCACATTTTAAACTTCTTCTCCAGAACGGCTGAAGGGATTTTGATGAAACTTGGTAGGTGTGAAGTACTCATGGTCCCCTACAAGTGTTGTTGTTTTTCGTCCGGATCTGTCAACAGGTGGCGCCACCACAGCAAAAAGTAGGTCACGGGGGGTACCCTCCTTTGACAAACTTCTTCTTCAGAACCGAAGCATGTATCGACAAACCGAAAGCATCAGGATGATCAAGAGAGATGTCTTAAGAAGTGTTGTTAATTTTGGTTCCACTTCGAAGTCAAATTTTTGACGCGTTTTTGACGTCTTTTCAGACTTAGTCAGAAATGCACATTTTTGCACTATTTCTTTAAATAACTCAATAAGTGTATGATTTTACACACTCATTTACTACATATTTATCATATTTAACTTACTTAATGCTTTGATATGCATTTTATGCTTAAATTTTATTTTTTTGATTTTTTATGAATTTTTTTCTTATGTAAAAAGGAAGGGGGGGGGGGGTGATTTTCATACATTTTCTGCTTCTTTTCTATAACCACTCTTCAGATTGTCATGACATTTTGTAGATATGAGGTACTCATGCATGGTACCCTACAAGTGAAAGAATTTTGTCAAGATATCCACTTTTAGATTTTTAAGGAATATTTTTTAAGATTGTACATAGGTATAATGTATGTTTTCCATGCCCAATGGACCCATGGGGATTGGCTTCAAACCCCGACGGGATCCCGACAAAAATTTTTTTCCCTTTTTAGCTCACCTGAGCCAAAGGCTCAAGTGAGCTATTGTCATAGTGTTGCGTCTGGCGTCCGTCGTCCGGCGTCCGGCGTCTGTCGTCGTCGTCGTCGTCGTAAACTTTTCACATTTTAAACTTCTTCTCCAGAACGGCTGAAGGGATTTTGATGAAACTTGGTAGGTGTGAAGTACTCATGGTCCCCTACAAGTGTTGTTGTTTTTCGTCCGGATCTGTCAACAGGTGGCGCCACCACAGCAAAAAGTAGGTCACGGGGGGTACCCTCCTTTGACAAACTTCTTCTTCAGAACCGAAGCATGTATCGACAAACCGAAAGCATCAGGATGATCAAGAGAGATGTCTTAAGAAGTGTTGTTAATTTTGGTTCCACTTCGAAGTCAAATTTTTGACGCGTTTTTGACGTCTTTTCAGACTTAGTCAGAAATGCACATTTTTGCACTATTTCTTTAAATAACTCAATAAGTGTATGATTTTACACACTCATTTACTACATATTTATCATATTTAACTTACTTAATGCTTTGATATGCATTTTATGCTTAAATTTTATTTTTTTGATTTTTTATGAATTTTTTTCTTATGTAAAAAGGAAGGGGGGGGGGGGTGATTTTCATACATTTTCTGCTTCTTTTCTATAACCACTCTTCAGATTGTCATGACATTTTGTAGATATGAGGTACTCATGCATGGTACCCTACAAGTGAAAGAATTTTGTCAAGATATCCACTTTTAGATTTTTAAGGAATATTTTTTAAGATTGTACATAGGTATAATGTATGTTTTCCATGCCCAATGGACCCATGGGGATTGGCTTCAAACCCCGACGGGATCCCGACAAAAATTTTTTTCCCTTTTTAGCTCACCTGAGCCAAAGGCTCAAGTGAGCTATTGTCATAGTGTTGCGTCTGGCGTCCGGCGTCCGGCGTCTGTCGTCGTCGTCGTCGTCGTAAACTTTTCACATTTTAAACTTCTTCTCCAGAACGGCTGAAGGGATTTTGATGAAACTTGGTAGGTGTGAAGTACTCATGGTCCCCTACAAGTGTTGTTGTTTTTCGTCCGGATCTGTCAACAGGTGGCGCCACCACAGCAAAAAGTAGGTCACGGGGGGTACCCTCCTTTGACAAACTTCTTCTTCAGAACCGAAGCATGTATCGACAAACCGAAAGCATCAGGATGATCAAGAGAGATGTCTTAAGAAGTGTTGTTAATTTTGGTTCCACTTCGAAGTCAAATTTTTGACGCGTTTTTGACGTCTTTTCAGACTTAGTCAGAAATGCACATTTTTGCACTATTTCTTTAAATAACTCAATAAGTGTATGATTTTACACACTCATTTACTACATATTTATCATATTTAACTTACTTAATGCTTTGATATGCATTTTATGCTTAAATTTTATTTTTTTGATTTTTTATGAATTTTTTTCTTATGTAAAAAGGAAGGGGGGGGGGGGGTGATTTTCATACATTTTCTGCTTCTTTTCTATAACCACTCTTCAGATTGTCATGACATTTTGTAGATATGAGGTACTCATGCATGGTACCCTACAAGTGAAAGAATTTTGTCAAGATATCCACTTTTAGATTTTTAAGGAATATTTTTTAAGATTGTACATAGGTATAATGTATGTTTTCCATGCCCAATGGACCCATGGGGATTGGCTTCAAACCCCGACGGGATCCCGACAAAAATTTTTTTCCCTTTTTAGCTCACCTGAGCCAAAGGCTCAAGTGAGCTATTGTCATAGTGTTGCGTCTGGCGTCCGTCGTCCGGCGTCCGGCGTCTGTCGTCGTCGTCGTCGTCGTAAACTTTTCACATTTTAAACTTCTTCTCCAGAACGGCTGAAGGGATTTTGATGAAACTTGGTAGGTGTGAAGTACTCATGGTCCCCTACAAGTGTTGTTGTTTTTCGTCCGGATCTGTCAACAGGTGGCGCCACCACAGCAAAAAGTAGGTCACGGGGGGTACCCTCCTTTGACAAACTTCTTCTTCAGAACCGAAGCATGTATCGACAAACCGAAAGCATCAGGATGATCAAGAGAGATGTCTTAAGAAGTGTTGTTAATTTTGGTTCCACTTCGAAGTCAAATTTTTGACGCGTTTTTGACGTCTTTTCAGACTTAGTCAGAAATGCACATTTTTGCACTATTTCTTTAAATAACTCAATAAGTGTATGATTTTACACACTCATTTACTACATATTTATCATATTTAACTTACTTAATGCTTTGATATGCATTTTATGCTTAAATTTTATTTTTTTGATTTTTTATGAATTTTTTTCTTATGTAAAAAGGAAGGGGGGGGGGGGGTGATTTTCATACATTTTCTGCTTCTTTTCTATAACCACTCTTCAGATTGTCATGACATTTTGTAGATATGAGGTACTCATGCATGGTACCCTACAAGTGAAAGAATTTTGTCAAGATATCCACTTTTAGATTTTTAAGGAATATTTTTTAAGATTGTACATAGGTATAATGTATGTTTTCCATGCCCAATGGACCCATGGGGATTGGCTTCAAACCCCGACGGGATCCCGACAAAAATTTTTTTCCCTTTTTAGCTCACCTGAGCCAAAGGCTCAAGTGAGCTATTGTCATAGTGTTGCGTCTGGCGTCCGTCGTCCGGCGTCCGGCGTCTGTCGTCGTCGTCGTCGTCGTAAACTTTTCACATTTTAAACTTCTTCTCCAGAACGGCTGAAGGGATTTTGATGAAACTTGGTAGGTGTGAAGTACTCATGGTCCCCTACAAGTGTTGTTGTTTTTCGTCCGGATCTGTCAACAGGTGGCGCCACCACAGCAAAAAGTAGGTCACGGGGGGTACCCTCCTTTGACAAACTTCTTCTTCAGAACCGAAGCATGTATCGACAAACCGAAAGCATCAGGATGATCAAGAGAGATGTCTTAAGAAGTGTTGTTAATTTTGGTTCCACTTCGAAGTCAAATTTTTGACGCGTTTTTGACGTCTTTTCAGACTTAGTCAGAAATGCACATTTTTGCACTATTTCTTTAAATAACTCAATAAGTGTATGATTTTACACACTCATTTACTACATATTTATCATATTTAACTTACTTAATGCTTTGATATGCATTTTATGCTTAAATTTTATTTTTTTGATTTTTTATGAATTTTTTTCTTATGTAAAAAGGAAGGGGGGGGGGGTGATTTTCATACATTTTCTGCTTCTTTTCTATAACCACTCTTCAGATTGTCATGACATTTTGTAGATATGAGGTACTCATGCATGGTACCCTACAAGTGAAAGAATTTTGTCAAGATATCCACTTTTAGATTTTTAAGGAATATTTTTTAAGATTGTACATAGGTATAATGTATGTTTTCCATGCCCAATGGACCCATGGGGATTGGCTTCAAACCCCGACGGGATCCCGACAAAAATTTTTTTCCCTTTTTAGCTCACCTGAGCCAAAGGCTCAAGTGAGCTATTGTCATAGTGTTGCGTCTGGCGTCCGTCGTCCGGCGTCCGGCGTCTGTCGTCGTCGTCGTCGTCGTAAACTTTTCACATTTTAAACTTCTTCTCCAGAACGGCTGAAGGGATTTTGATGAAACTTGGTAGGTGTGAAGTACTCATGGTCCCCTACAAGTGTTGTTGTTTTTCGTCCGGATCTGTCAACAGGTGGCGCCACCACAGCAAAAAGTAGGTCACGGGGGGTACCCTCCTTTGACAAACTTCTTCTTCAGAACCGAAGCATGTATCGACAAACCGAAAGCATCAGGATGATCAAGAGAGATGTCTTAAGAAGTGTTGTTAATTTTGGTTCCACTTCGAAGTCAAATTTTTGACGCGTTTTTGACGTCTTTTCAGACTTAGTCAGAAATGCACATTTTTGCACTATTTCTTTAAATAACTCAATAAGTGTATGATTTTACACACTCATTTACTACATATTTATCATATTTAACTTACTTAATGCTTTGATATGCATTTTATGCTTAAATTTTATTTTTTTGATTTTTTATGAATTTTTTTCTTATGTAAAAAGGAAGGGGGGGGGGGTGATTTTCATACATTTTCTGCTTCTTTTCTATAACCACTCTTCAGATTGTCATGACATTTTGTAGATATGAGGTACTCATGCATGGTACCCTACAAGTGAAAGAATTTTGTCAAGATATCCACTTTTAGATTTTTAAGGAATATTTTTTAAGATTGTACATAGGTATAATGTATGTTTTCCATGCCCAATGGACCCATGGGGATTGGCTTCAAACCCCGACGGGATCCCGACAAAAATTTTTTTCCCTTTTTAGCTCACCTGAGCCAAAGGCTCAAGTGAGCTATTGTCATAGTGTTGCGTCTGGCGTCCGTCGTCCGGCGTCCGGCGTCTGTCGTCGTCGTCGTCGTCGTAAACTTTTCACATTTTAAACTTCTTCTCCAGAACGGCTGAAGGGATTTTGATGAAACTTGGTAGGTGTGAAGTACTCATGGTCCCCTACAAGTGTTGTTGTTTTTCGTCCGGATCTGTCAACAGGTGGCGCCACCACAGCAAAAAGTAGGTCACGGGGGGTACCCTCCTTTGACAAACTTCTTCTTCAGAACCGAAGCATGTATCGACAAACCGAAAGCATCAGGATGATCAAGAGAGATGTCTTAAGAAGTGTTGTTAATTTTGGTTCCACTTCGAAGTCAAATTTTTGACGCGTTTTTGACGTCTTTTCAGACTTAGTCAGAAATGCACATTTTTGCACTATTTCTTTAAATAACTCAATAAGTGTATGATTTTACACACTCATTTACTACATATTTATCATATTTAACTTACTTAATGCTTTGATATGCATTTTATGCTTAAATTTTATTTTTTTGATTTTTTATGAATTTTTTTCTTATGTAAAAAGGAAGGGGGGGGGGGTGATTTTCATACATTTTCTGCTTCTTTTCTATAACCACTCTTCAGATTGTCATGACATTTTGTAGATATGAGGTACTCATGCATGGTACCCTACAAGTGAAAGAATTTTGTCAAGATATCCACTTTTAGATTTTTAAGGAATATTTTTGGCCTAGGTCATCTTTGGCACGTATAAAAACGAAAGAAAAAAGGGGGTCATGCATACCTTTTCTGCAAAATTCACTTGTTTAATGACCCCTCCTTCCGAATTGAAAATTTGCTAATTCTTATATATTTTCAAATCGATCTATTGATTACATATAAGGCAAAATCATGTTCAAAACTCAATTTCTACAAACAGCAGGGAATCATACATTGATTTTATGTGCTATTTTTAAATTTTCAATAGTTATGTCCAATGAGGTGACACCTTTTATTCAGCCCGGTTCACCAGTCAAAAGGGAAGGGATTCCCTGCTAAAATGATTAACTGTAGTTACACCTTCGACGTATATCAAGAGGGATCGCCGACTCTAAAAATAGCACAATATGTTCACGTGTCCGCAGCGCCCCCACCGGGAGGCATAGAAAGTACTTTCACTTTCAATATACGTACCGAAACAACGAAGCGCCGTGAAGGTAAGTCATTGATTTTTCACATAAATTAGATTAGTAACGCCGGTTATGTTAAAACAAATACATGATGGTATAGTTCTTGAAGTAATCAATTCTTAGGTTTAAATTATTTTGATGTATAAACATGTTTTCGAGTTGGATCTAGGCCTATGGCTATGTATTCATATACGTAGTGTGACATGTTACTTGCTGCATGCTGATTTGGTTAAATATCCCATAGAAATTCAATATTAGGACTATAAGTAATATTTCGATCTGAGCGACTACTGCATACAAATGAAGTAGTTCGCAGGAGACAGACTAGGGGAATCGTACCCCGGCCGTCCGGTTGATAGTCAGACTCGTTGACGAGTGAGCTAAAGGGACATCCCAATAGCTCAGTCTTAGAACTTGTACTGAACTATTGGTACCTGCTACTACCGGAACCACTACATCCTTCCCCCTTTTCCGTTGAGGGCCGTGGATGTACCCCGCTGTGTGGCCACTCTCCAACCCCTGGCAGGGTTCTGCGACCTCTCCTGCAGATCGAGCTGGCCCGTTCACCTCGTCGCCAATGAAGTAGTTCGCAGGAGACGGACTCGGGGAATCAAACCCAGTCTTAGAACTTGTACTGAACTATTGGTACCTGCTACTACCGGAACCACTACACAAAGATATCTCTGCAAATGCGGGGGGGGGGGGGGGGGGGGGTATGAGTTGTTTGCATTAATAGTCAGAAAATTTGATTTGGAGGGGGTTGCAAGGGAAAAAGTTATTGCAGTGGTAAGTCAAGTCTTAAAGATTCAAGTGTATGAAAATATTCCATTTTAATTCATCTTCAAAAAAAAATATTGTAAAAGTCCTAGTGAGTGTCTTTGGAAATAAGCTTTGTAAAAGCTTAAATGGGCTATCCTTGGATATAATCAAAGTTATTTGGTGAAATAGTTCAAATTTTATTATTGAATATAGATTTATTGTCTCTATAAGAACAGAGAGATCTGAACTAAAATTTACATTTCTAATGTCACTTATTATTTTATACTTACTTGGTTTTGTGTATTTCTTGTGACAATACCTTTCCATTGATACCAAAATTTTGACCTCGTGACCATAACCTTGACCTTTGACATACTTTTCAAAAACTTAAACATTGCGCATAACTTTTGATTGGTTAGTGATAGGGCTTTCATATTTTACATGTGTATTCCTTGTGACAAGATATTTCCATAGATACCAATATTACGCTGACCCTGACCTCTCACATACTTAACAGAAAATGGCGTTTATACTAACAAAGATGCCGCCGGGGGCATTCTCGTTTCACAAACACAGCCTGTCAGGCTTTATAATTTCTGGCATGCTAGCTATCAATAATGAAAGGTATGGTCGTTCAGTTTTAAATAAACTTAATTTATGAAATCATTTCATTGTTTTATTCTTTTTCTGCTGCGCATTAAAGTGGGATTTTACAATATGATTTCATTTTTGATGTTGCATAATTGAACTATACTAGTTGGGCATATGACTTAAAAAAAGTTATTGTTTTGAAATGTGACTATTTTTTCTTGTTTGTACTTTTAAAGGTTGTCTGAAAAAAAAAAAAAACTTCTCTGCATCCGGCAAAAATGTTTTTAGAAAGGTTGTGGGCTAAAATCCCGGTACTGGCACTATCAGTATTCAATAGCAGTATGTCAATTAGAGCGTGCATGGGTATCAGGTGAGCGTTGTGCCCCCTGGGGCTCTTCTTTTTTTTAACACTTTCGACATTTTCGGCAACCGCTGCACGGAATTTCACGAAACCTTAGATAAAGCAAGAACTCAAGGTCCTCTACCAAGTTTGTGTTTTTCGTGCTGATTGGTCAACAAATATGGCCGACGAGGGCTCTGATTGGCTGACACCATTTCGACATCTCCTCTGCAACCGCTGCAAGGAATTTTATAAAACCATACAGGAAGCAAGTAGTCAAAGTCCTCTACCAAGTTTATGGGTTTTTTGTGGCGATTGGTCAACAAATATGGCCGCCGAGGGCTCTGATTGGATGACACATTTTGGAATTCTCCTTTGCAACCGCTGCACAGAATTTCATGAAACATTACAGGAAGCAAGTACTCAAGGTCCTCTACCAAGTTTGTGGGTTTTTTTTTATGCCGGCCTTTCATAAAATATGGCCCAGGGCTCTGATTGGATGACACATTTTCGACATCTCCTCTGAAACTGCGACACAGAATTTAACAAAACCTTTCCGGAAGCAAGTACTCAAGGTCCTCTTCCAAATTGTCCACTATCATTCTTTTGTGTGCAACTCAGGTGAGCGATGTGGCCCCCTTGGGCCTCTTGTTTTGATCCTATTTTTTCCTACTTTTTCATCAAAACCTCCTACTATTCCTACTTTTTCATCTCAAAAGTAAAATATTACTTGCTTCACTTGTCATCGACATCTGATTCAAAGTTTTTAAAAAATTTCGGGCTCGCTTCGCTCGCCCATTCTGTATATTTTACATGAAAAAGTCAATCTGTCCTTATTTCTCTCTGTGATTTCCTCAAAAATGAACATTTACAAGTCTACAAACATTGCTTACTGTGATTTGTGTGTCATACTTACTGAAAATTGTCGCTAAAAGTGATGGAAAATTTCCAACTTTTCCCCTATTAATTCCTTCTTTTTCCTATTTTTCTCCTACTTTTTTTTATTAACTACTCCTACTTTTTTCCTACTTTTTCATCAAGGTAGAGTAGAAAGCCTGAACACACATTAGAAGAAAAAGACGAACTCTGCTGCCAGAAAGCAGCCTTCTTGACATTAAAAATTTCAAATTTGGTTCACCAGACATACATGTTTCTGATAAAAAAAAAAACCTCATCAGTGTTAATTCAAAGCCGAGAAGTTGATGATTTCAATTTGCAAAGCGTTCTTTTGCATTTTGGTCTACAGGGCCCATAAAATTTTGAAGATTTTTTTTTTATGGCATAATGACCTTGGAAATGCATCTACATGTATTTGGTGCTCTGTACCAAAGGATTCTGTCATAAACTTGGTGGGAGCAACATGTCATTGTACATGTTATGACTTTTAAATAGATTAGACTAAATTCTGATATTGGCACGGAAAGATGTAGCAGATACTGATTTTTCTCTGCTTTTAAGTGGAACTTTGTTCCACACTTGCAGCTTGACTCTTTAAACAACAATTCATAAAATGTGTGTCATTACTGATCTTAAAATCAAAAGGCTTCATCCCCTCCAGAGAAAGAAAATTGTACAACCAAACTTTGTTGGATCGTTGATGTGGTTCTTCTGTTGTCTGCTTGAAACCAATAATTTAGGTGTACTTAAAACTGACAATGGCCCAAAAAGGAGCGAGCTTCTTCCTCCCCTGGTAGGTGATAATATGTTTAGCTTTGGATGAGTGAAGGATTCTTGGTTATAATCTGGAAACCACAATATGAAGTGACACTATACTGCAGTGGCACAAAAAGTGCAAGACATTACTGCAATAAAAATAACACGAAACCACATCGAGACACTACACTACAGTGACAATAGCAACAAAAAACTACAAAAGACAGTTTCATTAGCAACATACTACACTGCAGTAAAAACAGTTACATAAAATCACAGAATTACATTTCATTACAGTAACATCAGGAACACTAAATTTTGTTTACAAATGATTACTGCAGTGACAACAGCAACACACTATATTGCTTTCACAACAACAGCACAAAACTACAGCAACACACCATTGCAGTGACAACAGCAACACACTGTTGCAGTGACAACATCAACACTGTGATTTGTGTCTCTTAATAAATATTTTAGTGTAAAGAATTGACCTCAAAAACTAGTGTTCTATACCCAAAAGCTGGTAAACGTCATTTACTGACTAAAAAATATATAGAAAGTGATGTATCAGAAGAAAGATAATTTCCGGTAGATTTCATTGGAACTAAATGATATGTACCATTTTCACTCTGAAAACGAAAGTGAGCTTGACAGTACTTAGAGAAATTTTGACGTGTCATTCAAGTGGATATTGGTCCCATTTTGACCAATTGAAAAAAAATTACAATGTATTAACATTAAAATTATGCCGATTTGAAGGCCATATCTGTCTCAATTAAATATGAAATTTATTTAGGGTTTCGCCGATTCGTTTTTGAGAAATCGACAGTACATCATATGAAGAACCGATATTCACAAGTCCCCATTCTGAGGCCCCCCCCCCCCCCTGAAATCACCTCTACTTTGTGTCCCCTTCCAGTTTGATACTTATATGCATATCCGCAGTAAAAATAAAACCCATGAAAATCTTACAGAATCTAAAAATTCATCATCGGAAACTCGCAGCCTATTACCCTACGATCTTGCGTAGTAGAACGGAGCAAGAAGATGCCGTGGGTTTCCGACGATGCTAAAAAAGTTGTGAGGCGCTGCATTTATTCATCTGAGTGGCGCCACCTATGAAGTCCTATTCACGTGTTTTGTAGATGGTGCTGTCCTTTATGTTTTCATGATGTGATGTTATTGTTCGCTTAGTCTCTTTCTGGTTATTGTCCCTTTTTCTCATATATGTCCCTCTGTTATCACTGCAACGTTTTCATTTTGGTCATCTCTTCCTTATAAGATTCTCATTATTATCCTCCTGTATTAACTTTTCTTAATTAGTATCAAATATTTGACGATATTTAAAGATAAAAATTTATAAAAGGAGAATGAAAAAGATTATATGAGCATAGCATGTATATGAAATATGTATTTTAAATATGGAGCAATGTTTAGATTATCATACTGTCATCCGCTGTCTTGAGTTTTAACTCGGTACTTCTGCAGCTTTCTATGTTGAATACTAGACACCAATACACTGAGGACACAAAAACCACAGCAAGACACTTTATTGCAATGACAACAGCAACACAATACCACAGTAACACACTATATTGCAGCAACAACGGCAACACAAAACTATAGCTAGTCACTACGGTATATTGCAGTGATGATACCGACACAAAAAAACACTACAAGAAACTATTGCAGTGACAACTGCAACACAAAACTTTAGCAAGACAATATATATTGCTGTGACAAAAGCAACACAATGCCACACGTACTAAGATACTTTACTGCAGTGACAACAGCAACACAAAAAACACAGCAAAACACTATATTTCAGTGACAACAGCAACACAAAACTACAGCAAAACACTATATTTCAGTGACAACAGCAACACAAAACTACAGCAAAACACTATATTTCAGTGACAACAGCAACACAAAACTACAGCAAAACACTATATTTCAGTGACAACAGCAACACAAAACTACAGCAAAACACTATATTTCAGTGACAACAGCAACACAAACTACTTGGAAATTCCTGATTTTTGTGTTAAATGAAATGAACTGAATTAAGGTCAAGTTATGTATACCTGTAGGTATACCATTTCATAATCATAGGACGCAAAAATGAAGAAAAAGCGACGTTTTTTAATATGCAGTATATGAAACTATTTATTTCAAGCAATTGTATTTGATGAAGATATTTATGAAAAAAGGCGAATTTCTCCAAAAATTTTAGTACTTAATTTTTTTTCCGGCAATGGACATTACGCGAAATTTTGTTTTTTCAACCTTCAAAATAGTTAAAAGCAGGCTAAATAAATTGCCCTAGATATACCTTATTTTTGCTAAATTTTAAAACTGTTTTGTCTAAATATCAACAACTGCCTTATCGCCCCCCCCCCCCCCCCCCCCCCCCCAAAGTTATTCTTTTTAGAGTTGAACTTATAATAAAAGTTTTTGTATTCATAAAATAAGTTTGACTATAATTTCCATGGAAACAGAACTTGAGCGTCGCAAGATGTCTGTCTCCTCATATATAAGAGGTTCTCAAATAGATGGATCTCGTTACCATGGCAACTGTGTTTCAAATACATGTACTAGTAGGCCTATGTCATAGTTTGTTTTCATTGTTTTTACATTAAGTATGATAAGTTTCATGAAAAACCATGACATGCCGTGGCCAGCTTTTATTGATTCTTACAGAGAATCCATATTAAGATGTCAGTGCAAGCAAGTCCTTGGTGTTGATAATTAAAGATTCGAATCTGAAGAAAACAACCGAGTTGAGAAGACTAATAGTACCTGCAGTTTGGGAAATTGCAAAAACAAATATTGACACATTCGTGTTCAAACAATCCATTTGATAAATATTCTATTTGCAACAACTAACTTGTACAACCTTAGAATACTTAAGAAAAGAACAATTGGAGTGAATGAAGTAAATTTATACTAATAAACATAATAAAATAGTTCGATCAACTCTATAAAAATGAATTTTACCAAGTACGAATTATTTTTTTCTCGAATACGATATTTTAGATCGAGGCTACATTGACACCGATTTCCGGTTGGAACGTAGTTTGTTTTGCCGGCTTTGAATCAATCTCTCGTAATCGTAAAAATGACTTGTAGATTGTGCATCTTTGTTCTATTGTGTGTTGCAACTGTATCAAGGTGCAAAGTTAATCAAGATGCAATTGTTTCTTCTTTGGTAAATAGCCGAGTGGATAGGAAAATTGATGTATCGTCGCACTTGGTAAAAGTGTCAACATCTATTCTGTTGGAAAACACCGGAGGATCACCTTTAAAATCATTTGTATATGCAGTAGAACCAGTGTTGCAGAACTATCTGTCTTATCTATCTGCAAATGTAAGTTAATTTGCAAAATAAAGAGTTTATTCGACTTTGCGTCGTCTGCTATTCGTCCACCAATCAATGTAAGACACGCAAAACTTCCGGTTGCTTAACACGGTGCAGTACAACATTCTAGATCTCATATATTTTGCATGTAACCCTAACTTTCCCTACCAAAGTGCATGTACTCTAATCAGTACTGACTGTCAAGTGTAACGTGAAATTGTCCGAGCGGAATTAAAGTACGGGGATCGCCTCTAAATTTACATAGAGATTTGTTAACTTGTATAAGATAATAGATTTTCCTTTTTAGACTATCTGTCCTAACAATGATTGGTACATGTAAAATTAAATCAGTATTTATGTACATACAATGATTATAAAACAAATACAAACTAATAACTTATATACAGTATTAATCTAGTGTCGCACCTTTCAGTGAGACTTTGGCTTGACACTCCGTGGCGAGCCACTTCGTGTCGTGCCAATGCTTGTCCTAACCACCTAACCGTCGTAGCCTAATGTGTCTTAGACAAACGTGTCGCGACAAAGGCTTGTCACGACAAGTGCTCTAACTTACACTCCCTAACATAAACAAGTTGTCCAAGCGGCCTTATTCAGGGCTTACACTTGACTGACAACTGAATGTAAATATACCTTCGTAAATCTATCAGTGTAGATAAAACTGCTACCGCACGGCTACCGTCACAATCACAGAGTGAAGGCGACGATTGAAATCTTGCTTTTATGTAGTGGATCAGTCCACCTGCATTTAGGGGTGACAGCTAGTTTGGACGATTCTAATAATACTGAGTCGTGTAGAGGCTTCAGTTACTCATTACTTAAAGCGTTTAAAAGACTTCCTATCTAATTTTGTTACACTACCCATGCCTCCGAGTACATTCGTCCTCGAATGTCAAAAATCAAATAATTAAGAACAAAATTTTAATTAGTTGACAACAATGCTTCAAAAGAGAACAAGTTATATAAAATGTCGAACAATGTAAAAACAGAAAAAGAAAAAAAATAACAACATGTACAAAAAGTTCTGACAAAAGATCAGTATTATGCTGCGAGGTGTCTCCTGCTGCCTTTCAAACTATATATATATATATACATCTCAAGTAAAGCACTTTACAGTTTACATGTTGAAGAACTCTTCAACCTCATGCACAACCTCGATAGTCTTTCCTCCCTCATTGTATTTGGTCACCTTCACCTCTTTAGATCTCTTCCTGTATTTCTCACACTGTACGCCAATGTCTCTAGTGGTTACCTCATGCTGGGTTGCAACATCTACTGATGCAGTGTTCTCCCCAGAAATTTCAGATAGCATGGTGCTTAAGTCTTCGCGGTGCACCATTCGTTGGGATGCGTCATAGGGCATTGCATCATTGCGTGTTGCATCATTGCATACTGTTTCATGTGTTGCTGCTTTATTACTAAACTGTTCATAATAATTATGATAATGAAATAAATGTGTGAATAATACTACATTCTTATCTACATTCCAATTATCATTAAATTTTAGACAGTGATATCATTGGTGTTCTATTTGTAAAGAGAGATTCATGACAGTTTTAAAACTCAATTAGTTTTGGGCCTTTTGAGAAAATTATCTTGAGACTGTCTCATGACCATAACTCCAGGTAGCTTAGTGTAAGAATTTGGCATATTACACTGATTTGGAAGGAAATTCTGTGAATGGGCCATTTTCCATGATTTTCTAAAATATCAATGGGTCATTTCTTCAAAAAAGTACTAAGTTTTCAATGGTTCATTTTGCAAATTAATGGGACTATGGTGCATGTCCTCTGTCCCTCCTAATCAATGATATTAATGAATCTAAGTGTGTTATGGAAAGGGTGTCTAACCTCGAGTTATGAATTTTTGGTTCAGGGAAAGGGCAGGTTTCACCTTTTAAAAAAGGTTGAAAATTATCCTTATACAAATTCCTACTATTCCTTCTTAAAAAATTGGGTCCAATTATGGAAACATTTACACCCCCCCTCCTTATTAGCCATTGCAATATTGTTTGTGGTAATCTCTGGCAAAGAAAGCTGACAATTGTTCTACTTTTGCCCACAGTATGGAGCAAACCGGCCAACACCCCCCCCCCCCTAAGAAATCAAGATCTCTTTTATAATTATGCCAATCGTATACAAAGCCTTCGGATCTATATCGCGCTCCGACTGATCAATAAAACGATGGTCCGTGCACCATGTTGTGTTTTGATGATTAATTTCATCCATCCGTCTAAACTTCTTATTAACTAGATTCAAGCAGGGACGTCTATATACGTCCCTGATTCAAGCGTATTAAAAAAAAAAAAAATACGGACGTACCGACTCGTTATTCATTCAAAGTAAAATTATTTTGCGCGAGCGAGATAACCTCTTTCTTATCTTGTAAAAGCGGCAATTATTTTGTATGACAAAACGGCGAGGTCGGGTAATATGTCGAACAGTAAGACGAATTAAAAACATATTTTAAAGACATCTGATATAGCGTATTTCTATTACCAACGCTGTAACTAACTATATGACACGTGCCGGTCAACACGATCTAGCGATTATACATGTAGATGAAAACGTTTATTCAATTTGAAGACGTTTAAAATTTCATGAACTACGTTATAGAGTGGTCGTCTTTCGTTGGTCACTCCATAGACATTGACAACGCAGTTATTTTAAATGTCCGATAGATTGACGTGCGCCGTAGAGGCCAGACACGTTCTCAGCTCAGGTAAATAAAGCTTGTGGGGGGTTACAAGACGTTTAACACCTCGGGTAGTATACAGCCGGGGCTAATTAACCGGGAATGCGGCAGTTAAATTAATCAATTAACGCAGAGGGGCACACAAAATAGTGAATACACGAATTTTTAGGGGAAAAAATATAGCATGGCGGCCGAAAAATATAGCGTGGTGCTAATCCCGATAGCGTGGCGGTAAATCTCGATAGCGTGGCGGGGCCGCCACGCTAAAACGGCCTGGGGAGAACACTGCTGATGATGTAGATTGACTAGAACTGGAGTGCATATCGCTGACTGGAGTAACAAACGCAATGGACGAATCTCCCATACTTGTATTATCATCTCGGTCATCAACTGCAATCTGAGCAGCATCCTCAGTCAATTTAAGTTTCTTTGACGCGGCGCTGACTTTGTCCTCAGATGTGCGCTTGACCACAACTCTGCCAGAAAAGACAGGCTCGGGAGTGGACGGTTTACGTATGATACGTCCTGCCATTAACTCATCAGGATTCCCGGTTTCTTCGTCCGAAGAGTCTGAACTATCACTAGATGAACTCTCGTTCTCAGCAATGAGAGTCCCCGGGTCCTGCTCATTCCAATCGGATTCGTCTGCTTTGCTAGACGTCGAAGCAGCTTGAACTGAATCGTCCTTCCGTCCTAACGGAACCACTGGTGGAATCATCCCCTTATGGGCACGTTGGCGATGCCTCTTGACATTAGCAATTCTGTTTGACTTATAATCACATATGTCACAGCTATACTCAGTCATTGCACAACTAACTACATGCTCTTTGAAAGCATCCTCACTCGAACAAATCTGCGAGCACATTGGACATCGTTTGGCGCCAGTGTGTTTGGTAGTCTTTGTGTTCACCATCATCTGTGTCTGCAAATAGAACAACAGATACTTAATACCCAGTATCATAATCTTTGAGGTATACAGGTGGTCTTCTATTTCTAAATGGTCGATGAGGAGGATTTACGACAAGTTCACTCTCGTTATCTAAGTCGCATGGTTCGTCATTGTCAGACTTTGAAACACTCGTGTCATCTACATTAACTTAGTCTGATTGTGAAGGTGATATATCGTCAGTCTCACCTAGCAAAGTCTGGGAACGTAAACGCCGTATTCTATCAGTATGGATCACTTGGTCGGACCCTCTCCTACCACAGTCTACCAAATATGTGACGTCTGTCATTTTCTTTTTAACAGTGTAGGGACCAAACCAATATGAAGTGAACTTAGGGGATTTCCCAGTTTGTGTTCTAGGGAAGTAAACACATAGTCTATCACCTGGAGAGTAAGTCTCCCAATGTAACTTCCTATCGTGATGATGTTTTTGTCTTGCCATCATTTGACCAGTGTGGACTCTAACATGGGTGTGGGCATTTTCTAAGCGTTCTTGGAGTAACCAACACCACTTACTTTGTGTTTGTGGTTTAACCTGAGATGGCATTTCGTACATTATATCTAGTGGGGTGCACACTTCTCTGCCTAACATGAGGGCATTTGGTGTATACCCTGTCGTCTCGTGCACTGATGACCTGTATGCCATCATAACGAAGGGAAGTTGCTCATCCCAGTCGTTATGGTTTTCATTCACGAAAGCACTAAGCATGGATGTAAGGGTTCGGTTAAAACGTTCTACCATCCCATCAGATTGAGGGTGGTAAGGAGTTGTGCGTGTTTTCTTTATTCCAAGAAGTTTACACATTTCTTGAAAGAGAGCACTTTCAAATTGACTGCCCTGATCTGAATGAATAGTTGCTGGCACGCCAAATCTACTTATCACATGTTCAACCAGGATTTTAGCACAAGTGGCAGCTTCCATGTTTGGCATAGGAAAGCTTTCTGTCCACTTGGTAAAGTAGTCCGAGATGACCAGGACATACTTATTACCAGCGTCTGTTACAGGGAGTTCACCAAGGATGTCTAATGCTAGACGTTCCATGGGGTAACCAATTTGGACTAGTTTCATAGGCGCTCGTTTAGTTTTGTTTTCGCCCTTTCTTTTCGTGCAAAACTCACATCCTGTGACATACTGACGGACATCTGCTTGTAACTTGGGCCAGTAATATCCCTTTCTTATCTTATCAAGAGTCTTTTTAATGCCCAGATGTCCAGCAGTTCTTTCGTCATGGCAGTACTGCAAGATTGTTCTCCGCTCACTTAGTGGAACAAGTGCCTGATATACAGCTTCATTTGATTCAAAGTTGTCCCATCGTCTGTACATTATGTTGTCAATAATGCACAGCCTTTCAAATTGACTGTAAAGAGACTTCAGGAAGTAGCTCTCACCGTCAATGGTTTTTGGAGTTTGGAGTCGGGTCTTATTGTCTAGCCACGTTCTGACTTTTTGTAAGTCTTTATCATTTGATTGAACTTCTTGTATTGGCAACAGAGATGATGAAAGGCTTAGCACATGTTCAGATCTAGGATGCTCACTGTCCCAGTCTGTGTGATAGCCACATTGCTTGCAAGGTAGCCTACTTAAAGCATCTGCATTGGTGTGCTGCCTACCAGGTCTATGATGTATATCAAAGTCAAACTCTGATAAGATCTCAAGCCATCTGGCGAGTTGGTTCTCTGGATTTTTGAAATGCATGAGCCACCTTAATGAGCTATGGTCGGTCCTTATTAGGAATTTACGACCGTATAAATAATGCCTAAAATGTCTGACAAAGTTGACGACCGCCAAAAGCTCTTTGCGTGTAACGCAGTATTTGCGTTCAGACTTGGATAAGGTGCGACTGGCATAAGCACAGACTCTCTCTGTCCCGCCAATGTTTTGTGAGAGTACAGCTCCTATCGATGACTCACTTGCGTCTGTGTCCAATATGAAAGGTTCGGCAAAATCTGGATTCCTAAGAATCGGAGGGGAGGTCAGAGCTTGCTTTAATTGCTCAAATGACTTTTGACATGTGTCTGTCCATTTGAATAATCTCCCTTTCTTTGTTAATGTGTGTAGGGGACCAGCAATATATGCAAAGTTTGGGACAAACTTCCGATAGTAACTACAAAGTCCCAAAAACGATCGTACCTCAGTAACATTCTTTGGCACAGGCCAGTCGATTATGACTTGTATCTTGTCTTTACTAGTGGCTGTCCCAGATTCAGAAATGACATGACCTAGGTACTCAACTTCTTTGGCAAATAGAGTACATTTCTTTGCCTTAAGTTTGAGACCAGCTTGGGCGAGGCGACTGAATACCATTGTAAGATTTTCAATCATTTGTTCAAACGACTTGCCTACGACAATTATGTCGTCCA
Organism: Pinctada fucata; assembly: GCA_028142955.1. Taxonomy (NCBI): domain Eukaryota; kingdom Metazoa; phylum Mollusca; class Bivalvia; order Pterioida; family Pteriidae; genus Pinctada; species Pinctada fucata. The sequence goes on along the minus strand of AP027102.1, from coordinate 62,048,170 downwards.
GGTAGACTAGACAAGTCTCAAATTGTAGTCCTCTCAGAACGGACTCCATCAATCTCTGAAACGTTGCCGGGGCATTGCAAAGCCCAAATGGCATGACAGAGAACTCAAAGAGTCCTCTTCTAGTGGCAAAAGCTGTCTTGTGTTGGTCGTTTGGGTCGACCGCTACTTGCCAATACCCCATACAGAGATCAAGGGTCGAGAACCATTTGGCTCCGGATAAGTGGTCTAGGGATTCCTGAATAAGTGGCAGTGGATATGCATCCTTGACTGTCACTTCATTTAACTTCCTATAGTCAACACAAAAACGAGTTGACCCGTCCTTTTTCTTAGCAAGGACAATAGGTGATGACCACGGACTGTCTGATGGATGGATGACTTTCCTGACGAGGATGGCTTCTATATGTTTATCAACTTCTGCATGCATATGCTCAGGAAGTCTCCTGGGGGCTTGTTTAATAGGAGTTGTGCCTCCTGTGTCAATCTTATGTTTGACAGACTCGGCTCTGCCAAGATCAATATCATCTTTAGCAAACAAGTTCTGATGTTTGAGTAGGAACTGCTTGAACAAATCGCATTGTTCAGGACTGAGTCTCTTGGATGTGTCCTCGAATAGTTTTGTTAGGTGTCCCGGTATGTTATCGTTTGCAGGGACAGTACCTGTGGATGTGTCAATGACATCTGTGATTGGTACGTATTGAGCAACGACAGTTCCCTTTCTAATGTTCTGATTATCACTATGCAAGTTCATCAATCTGACAGGTAGTCTTGTTGAGCAGTCTGTTACGGTACGAGCAGTGAGAGCTCGGTCAGATTTGGAACTCTCAATAGGCTCAATAATGCCAAGTCCTAAATCAGTAACTAGTTTGCCAGCTTGTGTCTGTACTGGACACATTGTCACTACCTCTGACATTGGAGGAAGATTCAGTGTCTCATCTAGGAAGACACGATAGCAGCCAATATTTCCCTCCATGATAAGATTAACAGTGTTGCCATCTATGACAATATTGCCATTCACTATGTCGATGGAACAAGTGTGACTTTTCATAAAGTCGAGCCCTAGAATGCCATCAACACCAATATTAGCTACTGCCATCTTTTGATGTATGTCCATGCCACCAATTTTACATAGGAGAGTTGTCACTCCTTTAATTGATAGGGCAGAACCATCTGCAATGAGTATATCTGATTCCATTTTCTCAAGTGACGTGTTATGCACAAGGTTCTGAGCAATGATACTGATAGTAGCACCAGTATCTATGAGTAACTTGACTTGTTTGCCATTCATTTCAGCGCTTAAGAACATGCCTGATTGACCAGTCACATTCGTGCTACCTAAGGAATTTGATGAACCTTTTTTGGTTTCAAGTGAATTTTCGGTTGGACCTTGTTTTTCTCTCTTCTTCCTTTCCTCTTGTTTTGCTTTTATGTAAGCACGACACCTTCTTTGGATGTGACCTTCCTTGTTACAATAGAAACATCGTACCTTTGGTCTACCTTGATAGGCAGGAGTAGGTACACCTTGATAGACAGGAGGAAGTCCCGTCGGTACAGTGATGTCCCTGTTTTGACTCTGTCTTAAGTCCTGAATTTCTTTTCTCATGTCTGACAGGGCTTTATTCGTGTCTTGTACTAGTTTTAGGACATCTTTGGAGCTGACATCGGTCACTTTGTGGCATTCAGCTGCCCTAACACAACCTGTACCGTCACGTTTCTTTTCAGCATTATTAAATGCGTCAAGCTCTACTGCTAAGCAGACAGCTTCATTAAGATTCTTTGGTCGTGACTGTTTTATTTTGAGGCGCATGTCAGCATTATGAAGTGCGTCTATGAAATACTCTTTTGCGAGAGTTTCCTGTACATCAGACGGCGCTTTTGCGTAAGCAAGGTTAGTAAGTCGCCGTATGTCTTGGCCTAGCTCAGGGATTGACTCTAACGCTTTTTGTCTTCTCTCTTTTAATTGGGCTCTATATAAGTCCATTTGGTTGGACGGACAAAACCTGTCCTCCAAAGCAGTGCATAGCTCTTTGTAATTTTTGCGAGATTCTACAGGCAAGTTACCAAGTACTGCCTGCGCACCTCCACATAATGATACGGCGAGAAATAGACCTTTCTCTGCCTCATTCCAGTCATTTAGCTGTGCACATATATCAAAATGTGACTTAAAGTCAATCAATGACGACTTTCCGTCGTATGTAGCTGTCTTAATTATATTCTTTTGAAACCTGACACTGCCCAGACTAGTGATATTGTTTCTAGAAGGTGAGGGGGATAACCCTTGCTGAGGATGATTAAATGATGCGGTATTTACGTTCCCTTGTACGTCAGTGCCATGTTGAGTGTCACTGGTCTGTCTACCCCTATCACTTTGTGCATCACTCAGTAAATGTGCGTCAGGAAATGAAACCCTTCTACTCGGCGAGGGTGTCCTGACATTTGTCCGTGTATTAGGTATGTCACGTCTGGGCTGCCGTAATGCACTTCGTCGTACAACTGAGACGGGTGTTGATTGACGAGACAATTCAAACTCGAGCGTCGCTATGTCACTCTCTAGTTTAGATATTTCATACGTTAGGTCGGTGACTCTGTCCATTGTAAATATATCAATTAAATGTCAATGGACGTACAGTTAAAAGTATAACAAATTTATTTTCGACCACCGCTTGCCACCAAATTTTGTAACGTGAAATTGTCCGAGCGGAATTAAAGTACGGGGATCGCCTCTAAATTTACATAGAGATTTGTTAACTTGTATAAGATAATAGATTTTCCTTTTTAGACTATCTGTCCTTACAATGATTGGTACATGTAAAATTAAATCAGTATTTATGTACATACAATGATTATAAAACAAATACAAACTAATAACTTATATACAGTATTAATCTAGTGTCGCACCTTTCAGTGAGACTTTGGCTTGACACTCCGTGGCGAGCCACTTCGTGTCGTGCCAATGCTTGTCCTAACCACCTAACCGTCGTAGCCTAATGTGTCTTAGACAAACGTGTCGCGACAAAGGCTTGTCACGACAAGTGCTCTAACTTACACTCCCTAACATAAACAAGTTGTCCAAGCGGCCTTATTCAGGGCTTACACTTGACTGACAACTGAATGTAAATATACCTTCGTAAATCTATCAGTGTAGATAAAACTGCTACCGCACGGCTACCGTCACAATCACAGAGTGAAGGCGACGATTGAAATCTTGCTTTTATGTAGTGGATCAGTCCACCTGCATTTAGGGGTGACAGCTAGTTTGGACGATTCTAATAATACTGAGTCGTGTAGAGGCTTCAGTTACTCATTACTTAAAGCGTTTAAAAGACTTCCTATCTAATTTTGTTACATCAAGCATTAGGCCTGTCTCAAAAGAGGACCCCGCCACTGCAAATCCCCCCCCCCCCCCCCCTTTAGACATTTCGGTGAGATTTGCAGTGGCGGATCCAGTGCCCCCTTTGCCGAGAGGTCAAGGGGCGAATTTTGCTGATTTTTACTGAAAATGGGCCTAAATATAGGGGTTTTCGAAAAAGTTTGGGTCAGTGATGGGGGGGGGGCGGATGCCCCTCCGCACCCCCCTATATCCGCCACTGATTTGGACATGAAGCAACATTTCACACATGACCATCCTCCATACCAGTATGTTAATTGTAATGTCAGAGATGGCGAAAGATCCCATCCTGCTGGCAATCCCTGGTAAAATAATTTTAGAATGTCTGATGAATCCTCAGTCTGTCTTGCATGTCTGACACTGGTAAAATTTTGGTTGGAATTTGTGATAAACATATATGATAAAACTATCCAATTTATGGGGTGCAGGACGTTTCGGTACAAAGAAGAAAGTCGTTTCGGTACATGGTACAAAGACGTTTCGGTACATTATTTAGGTCGTTTCGGTACATGTTTTTGTTTTTGTACGTTACCTAATTATTGACTGATTAGAGAGGATATTATCAATAAAATCATGTCCCGAAAAGTTAGAGTGGAAAAGCGTGATTGTGTAACTCGAATTCCAAAATATTATTTTATTAAAGCTTATGTTTTTATCATCAATTTGTCTTTGAAGTCCGAACCATAAAAGAATGCTTCTTAAACACCATTTCATAATTTAAGAGGTCTACATATTATTACGTCAATTTCTAATGTTGCAAAGAAACTTACTAAAACAAAAACCAAACACAAACTTATTATCACCTCCTATCATAAAAAAAAGTGGTGTGCCGAAACGTCTTTTACATTGTACCGAAACGTCTCTACTTGTACCGAAACGTCTTTTTATTGTACAGAAACGTCCTTGTACCGAAACGTCTAGCATCTGTTCAATGTCGGAATAGACTCCGATCGTAAACAATACTCTTTAGTCTTGACCAAAACTTACTATCCAGACACCCAAGGCTAGTACAATATTTGCTGGGCGAGTAGAATTTCACTAATAAACCATACAAATGTTTGGGGCTAGGGGTTGAAAAAAGTTTTCATTAGACTCAGCTAGAATAATTCAATCAATATTCTCTTTTCTGTCCTTGTGCAGATAGATTTTCGTTTTGCCCCTCCCCCTTTTTTCTATTTGGAACTTTCTTTCAAAGTCTGTTTTGGTTCAAGTGTCAAAAATGTTACAAGATACATGCATGTATGGATTCGATCCTAAATATTTAAAAAAAAACATGCAATTTATGTCTTTATTTGTTCATTGCTTCATGTACTTCTAGACCTATACAAGTAATTTGAATAGACCGCTTATGCTTGATTAACAATTTCGGCAATTGGCAGAGATTCTTGTTTCTTTAACATGAATCGAGTTCCTGAGTGACTGTAAAATTTAAGTATGGGGTGATATATTGTAATTGCAAGTGGAAGAACTACCATGCACAGATCTAGACATGGTCCACTCTCATACCTGTCAACTTTTTTCTGACAAAAGAGGGTCAATGACCCTCTTTGGGAAATGAAAAAGAGGGTCATAGCACGCGAAACAAAATCGCGACCTTTTGCTTGTGTCATTATGAATGAAATTTAACCCCACCCCCCCAAAATACAGGTCAGTTCATTTTATTGTAAGACATGGAAAGCATTTATTTAAATTGTAATACTGCATAGTCATGATAATGTAGCACATGTGTAAAATTTTAGGACTTATTAATCAATGCCTGAAGGTTCCTAGTTGAATTTGCTAGGTTAGATATATTTTTAATTAGTCATTGCTATACCATGATGAAGATTTTGTGTGAAATAAACTCCACATTTCACTGCTTCAATTGTTTTAATCACTATAAACTGATAAAAACATTTGTCCATGTCCATCCCTTTTCGTCTTCATATATTATTAAATCTCTGTGTTTACGATCGTCTTTCCATAGACATTCCCATAATAATCCAAGCCCAGGACCCGGTTGCACAATGCGTTGTTAAATTTAACTATAATCTGAGGTTGACGTCATTTCGCGCCATATTTGAAGACGTCATTTCTGAGGAGTGCCTTAACGTAGCTGCGTTTATTGATCAAAATAGCATTTTTTCCGTAATAAGTTAATTTCCCTCAATAAATTATTTACCTGTTAGGATTTCAATGTGATATATATATATATCGTTCTAATATCACATTGAAATCCCAACAGGTTAATGAGAATTTCCGTGTTCTCAGATGAGTGATACGCCCTGGACCTCTTTTTTTTTCTCTCGCTTCCTTAGTTTAGCAATCCCCTTGCAAACATTATAATATAGAGTTGCCAAAATCTCACGTGCTAGAAATGACGTCATGTTTTCTTAACGTCATTGTTCCTCCAAAATTTGATTTAAATATGAACATAAAACTTTTACTATTTTCCACATAAAGAAAGGAAATATGCAAGATAAAAAAAAAATTGTCAGCATATTTCACCAAATAATGATAAGATATCATAGATCGAATATACGATTCTATCAAATATTGCATCAATTTTATTTTGACGGACTAAGATATGTATGTATTATGCCAGAATTTTTCTCATCCATTGAATTTTTTATTCATTTGACAATCTAAAGAGCTAAAGATATAAAATTGTACGATAATTAGTAAAAGGCTGACACATCTGTAATCTAAGACTTAGATATTATCTGAAATTTTGAATAAACTACGGTTTTCCAGCCTTTACAATGAAATATACTGGGAAATAGCCTTTAGTTTGTTTGAAACGGCAGAATATTCGATGTTTAAGTTCATGGTTAAAAAGTTAATCATGCCCCGGACCACTGTTAAATTTTCGGCGTTGAACCACAAACTTAACAACGAGATAACTCGACGTTATCTCTGTGCAACAGACTTAACTTGGAGTTAAGCTAACCATGAACTTAACCACAAGTTAACTCGTGGTTAAATTTAACAACGCATTGTGCAACCGGGTCCTGGTCGTTAAAACAACATGAAAGTGGCTAATTACTTCCCATATCACTTAACAAACAACCCAATTTACCTGTAAATGCAGGTGTTTTAATTGAAAAGTCACAGCTGGAAATTTAAAGTCCCAAGTAATAGACGGAACCAAATCGGAATCGGGTGATTCCCGGGTCAGCAACGAAAAATCGGGTGAAAGACATGACCCGCGGGGGTGATAAAAAATAATCGGGTCAAAGGATAAAAAAGCAGGACTGACCCGCGGAAATCGGGTCAGTTGACAGCTATGTCCACTCTCCATGCTCTCTCATTAACATCTCAAGAATGTACATGTATAATCCTTTTATCGTCTTTGGTCTGATTCATTTTGAAATTTTAGTTTACTGGGTCATGAGATATTCAAATGAGTTATGCTAAAAACTCCACTTCTGTTATAGATAAACCTTAAGTCAATCTTGATCTAATGTATGTTTGTGCAAAGAATTCTGTGAACATGTTGAAATCGAAACTTTCAATGGTTGTCCGGAAGATTTTCGTCATGCCCTGTGGTTTTTGGGCAACTGTTGGACAAAATGTTATTCCTAACCATTTTTGGTCTCTTCCTCCAACTCTAGTAATGTACATGTAAACTCGAAGACAAATGTCTTACAGTGTTCAGGCTTCTCTTTTCAATTTATACATGTTTTAATAATTTACATCATTTGTACATATACATGTATTATGCTTTAACAGTAATATCTAAAATTTGTGTGAAAATTTTCACATGAATCAATGCATCTCATTTGTACAAAGATCATTTATCATGTTTGTGGATTAAAATGATTCAATTTGTGCAGCTGCCATAAGTAAAACTGAAAAACAAAATTTTGCATTGATTCCATATGTATTGATAAATGCAGAGTACATTTCATTTCATGTATATTTCAGATTAAAGATGAGGACAGTAAACTTCCTGTTGCACAAACTACTGTTGCTGGAAAAGGGTATGTGTGTAGAGTTGTCATGAAATTGAAATGTATGACTTGAAACATTTCTTTCATTCTACCAGTTAATCTATAGATCTGCCCTCTAATAGATAATTTTAAATAGAAAAATTCCTGCAATGAATAATTACAAAGGAGCTGATAAGATAAGGGCTGTATTTAGCCCTGAATCTCATCAAGTTTTTCTTCTACATAATGATCTGTACGCAAGAATAACTTGACGATTACTAAAATGTAATGTATTTGGAGATTCCTCATAGAACTTTTATTTTGGTAAGCTTACTTCTAGATACTTAAATTACAGTCTAAAAAGTAGGGGGTAGCCATGTTGAAAAGAAGCTAATATCGATCAAAAAACGTGGAAAATTAAGAACAATCTGGCTAATATGGATATCTATAAACTTTAAAACACAGTTATAGTCTAAACAAGATACTAGAAATTAAATTCAAAAGACTGATCTCAATTTTTTCCGTAAATTTTAAAACCTCGAGTCTGAAATATGGTTGTATTTTGTATTCATTGACTACAAAGTAAGCATTTTACTGCGAAATACACATTGTTTAGAAATAAACTGCACACTTTTGTTTATTTCATTCCAAAATCTTGTGCATTTCATGTGAAGATGTTTAGAATAAATAAATGAATTACTTTAAAAGGGAAAAAATTAAATTTTGCATATACTATGACCTAAAAACAGATTTGTAAAAAGCCCCCCACCCTCCCTTTTTCAGTTTTTTGTCTCTGGGGCATCGTTCCCCCCTTAGCTACAGAACCCCACTTTGTCAAAAGGTGTGTATTAGTGATATACATCTTCTGTAAAAGTGGTGTTCTGTAGCTGAGGGGGGAACAATGTTTTAAAAAACTTTTCCATTTTTCATTGGTTTCTATGGTAAAAAGACATACTTTGCCCCAAAATTTAGGAAAACTATGCATGACAAATCTTATGCAACTGCCGATTATGATGAAACCAAGAACTGGCATCAATTTTGTAAAAGAATTTTTTTGAAGTTCCCATTTTGAAAATTCCACTTTTTCAGGGCAGATTTTACGCCTTATCTTATCAGCTCCTTCTAACATGTCTGGAGATTTTCTCCCTATACATGTATGTACTTTAGAACTCGCCTGGTGTAACATCAGTCTGCTAAGCTCTGCCCATTTTCTTGCTATAGAACTCGCCTGGTGTAAATTCTCCAACAAACTTCTAGTCAGCTTAGCTCTGCCCATTGTCATCTGCAAAACAATATTAGAATAGAAATAACAACCAGCTAGCTGTGAACCAATCAAATTGTCATCTTTGAACCAATCAAATTGTCATCTTTGAACCAATCAAATTATCACCTTGCTGTTTCGCGATAGTACTCCTTTGATAGTACTCCTTTGAGGTTATTTAAGAAATAACAACTAGCTAGCTGTGGTTTGTTGTCCAGTAATTCCCTGAGTCGCATGAACCAATCAAATCATCACCGAGCCGCGAAGCTGCGAGATGATAATGTGAGTGGTTCATGCGACGAGCTAGTTCAGTAGTTGTTGTTTCTTAAATAATGCATCTGTACACTAGTTTGATTGATGAACGTGATATTTTCCATCACACTCACAGTATCAGTTCTTTCAGAGGCAACCAGATTATATGTTAGGGCAACATGTTTTTTCGTTCAGTTTTCAAAGCCTTTTTGTTTAGTTTTCCGGAAGTGGGCGTGTCCAATTAAGCAAACCAATTTATGGAGGTATAATGTGCCTCCAACGACCAATCAAAATCCTTGATACAAGTAAAATTAAATTATTCATTCATATTCTTAATACATGTATTAAGTTATTTTCATTCCTAATAAAAGGGACCAACAGTTTTGGAGAATTGACCTGGAAAGAAACCTGGAAGCTGGGAAAACCCTGAAAGTGGAGGTAGACACTGTGTTTGCCCATGCCCTTAGACCCTACCCTGCCGAGATTCCCCAGGGACAAAAACAGCAAGTCGTGTTTGAGGGAAGTGTTTACTTTTACTCCCCATACAAGACAAACACGCAAAACACAGCTGTCACTACAACAAGTACCAGTGTGGAATCCTATACAAAATCACCAAAACCAGTCTCCCAGAGTGATAGGACCATCTCATACGGGCCTTATGAACAGAGGGAACCATACTCAGAGGTAAAGAGAAAAAAATGTGACGACAATGTTCGAAATTTTCCTTAGAGATTCTTAGTTGAATTACATTAGGTACGTGTATTAGGTACAAAATTCATCTTGTGTGGTGATTGTGGAATATTCAAAGAAATCTTTTGAAGTATTCCTCTAGTTCTTTTCTGTACCTTGTATTAAAGTGTAATTTCCAAACCAATGAATTAATTGTATACATGTTCCATTGCTTTAAGATAGACTTCGCATTCATTTTAAAATTGCTTCAAGTGATACTTTCTTTTAAAGTAAAGAAAGACAAATACCGATAAATGCCTGTTGTAACATACTTGATAAGAAAGTACGGTAAGTTGCTTATCAAGTATATTTTACAATTTTGTGATTTAACAGGGTGAATTGCGGGTCCACAGTGAAAACAATTCACCATTCCTGACAGTGACCAACCTAGAGAGAATCATAGAGGTGTCCCACTGGGGTAACATTGCAGTGGAGGAGCATATCCAGATGAGACATACAGGGGCCAAACTGAAGGGTCCCTTCTCCAGATACGACTATCAGAGGTCACAGGATGGACTCTCATCAATCAAGTCATTTAAGGTACAGGATTAAATATCATTATGATGTACGTATATGAAATGAAGTTTAACCAGATTGATTTTCTCTCTACATGTACATGTACATTGTATTCACATCTATTGCATTCAGGGTTTAAACTTCACCACTCTGTTACACTTAAGGGATTACCATATCTACATTTTGTATTTTACCCATATCCACTCCAACTAAATCGGTCCTTTTGGACTGGCCATTTATAATGATATCGGCCAACACATGGCATGTTGGACATTTGCTCAATTTATCAAATCAAGCAAGCTTAAAATGGTAACAAATGATTCCAATAATCTTACAAAACCTTTTAATGAATTGCGTTTATTTCAAATGAAATATAATGTAGTATAAACAGATAAATGATATAAATCAAGCATAAATTTTTGTTACAGACAGTTCTACCAGCTTCTGCCCGTGATGTTTACTACAGAGATGAGATTGGCAACATTTCCACCAGCAATCTGAAGGAGTTAGATGATATGGTCGAGTTAGAACTCCGTCCCAGGTTCCCGCTGTTCGGGGGTTGGAAGACACAGTATTACACTGGCTACAATGTGCCCAGCTACCAATACCTCTACAATAATGGTATGCTAATATGTAGTACGATGACTTGCAGTCTTCATGAAAGCTCACTAGCCCAGGGCTACAAGAAATTCTGCCAGGCGAGTAGAAATTGTCTTCTGGCTAGTGGTTCAAAAAAGTTTTCATAGAGACTGGAGTTATAATTTTACCCTTTCCGTACAATGGCTGGTAAGGCTTTGAATTATTTGCAGAAATTATCCTTTGACAGAATTTACCATCACTGTAAGGGCTTTGGAAATGCTTTTTAGAAAAGACAAGAGCATCAAATAAAACAAAAATTAGAACTGTTTCAGTCAATGGATATTTTGGCAGTGAGGACCTCTGTGATCACTTTAGTCATATTCTTTGGTGTTTTACCCACTCAGAAATAATCAGCATCAGTGTCTGTGATGTCATAGCATTATGCTGATTGGGTAAAACAGAGGATGAAAAGACAGAAGGGATACAACATGTCCAAGGGAACCTACCACACAAAAGTCTATAGAAAAATATTCAAAGAGTTATGATCAGCCTTGTCAAGGTACATCCAACACCTGCACGCACCAATTGGATGTCGGTAATCACTCTTTGAACATGCTGAAGAAAGTCTGTCTTTGGACAGAAAAGGTTTCCTTTCTTGATACAGTTTTCATATTCCTCAATATCATGCCAAAAAAAAAAAAAAAAATTCTGTTGATGTACAGTATATATCAGGAAAATTTGATCCAAATTGGGTGTTGGAAATGTTGGAGCTTTAAAATTCGGCAATTTTATTGCATTTGCCAACAAAGCCAAAATTTCTATTGTGCCAACATTACTGTATCTGAAAAACGGTATTTTCTTGTATGCATTTAAATGAAACATTTCTTGGGACTTTTGCAGGGGACAGATATGCACTAAAGATGAGGTTTGTGGACCATATATTTGATGACATGGTGGTAGACCAAATGACCATTAAAATCATCTTGCCAGAGGGATCCAAGTATGTACATACGTGTATATTTGAATTTCATGTGAAATATTTACATGTAAATGAAATCATCACAAATTTCATCTAAACATCACAAATTTTATCAAAACATCACAAACTTCAGAAAATGATAGATAAAAATTATGTAGAAGAAGTAAATTATGATAAAATATAAATATAAGGATATTGTAAAAACGTAAAGAGTGTTGGAATTTTGTTACAGGGGGATGAAACTAAAGACTCCATATGATGTAAACCAGGGAAATAGCGAACTTCACTTTACCTACCTGGACACCGTAGGACGTCCTGTTATTGTAGCCTACAAAAGTAATCTTGTAGAGTCCCACATCCAGGACTTTGAGGTATTTATATATTGATATGAGTTGCATTTCTACAAGTATGTGTACTTTGTGAATTAGGGAAACCACATGTAACAGTTTTGCATATATTCATATTTTCTACTCTTAATTAAGAAATTATAAGGTTTTACATCTGTATGTAATATTGCAATAAAAATCTTGAATAATTATTTTCAATGTATCAATATTTATTCCTCTGAGGAGAGCTTACAATGTTGAAATTAAGACTAGCTATAAAGTATGGAATAAATAGGTATAGCATGGTTTGAATTTCCCTTTTATATAATCACAGATGACCAGGATTTGATTAAGTCTTCTAAGAAATTTATAAATTTCTTATTTATAAATTTCTAAGAAATTTATAAATTTCATCAGGGTTTCCAAAATTTCTCTTCAAATGGCCTATTTAATGACCTGAAATTTTCCGAATATCAGTCACAAGGAAATATGTAATTATGATATTTGTTTACATTACAGCTGCACTACACCTTCCAGAAGATGTTGTTACTACAGGAACCGTTACTTGTTGTGGGAGCTTTCTATCTTCTCTTCTTGTTGGTCATTATTTATGTTAGAATGGACTTCTCTATCACAAAGGTAAACTTAGTTATTTGAGTGGAATTAAAATGTTTTAAACATTGAATTGACTTAAGCAAGATTGATCATATTTCTTAGATTCATTTACTAGGGAATAATTTTCTATAAGACTCATTTACTAGGGAATAATTTTCTTTAAGTTTTAAAGAAGAGTTTATACAGACTTTTTCACGGCAAGGTTTACTCAAATCACTTTCGTCTTTTCATGTGACTTTTGCCCACTCAAAACAATGAAATGATGTCATACTGCTCTAAAGGGTGGCACAAATTGCGGTGAAACTGAAACAATGAAATTATATTGTTTTGGATGGGTAAAATACCATGCAAGACGCAAGTGATCCAAGTGAATCTTATCATGAAAAAGTCTATTGATGAAAAAAAACATTTTCAATTTTTGAATAGGATGAAGCTAAGGAGAGTCGTATGAGAGTTGCCAGTCTTGTTGAAGACGTACAGAGTACCCAGGACAAACGTAGTGCCCTATACCAAAGTTATGACGATGCTATCAACAAATTCAAAAGCACCAAAGACACTAACTCGTTTATTTCCGGTCGGAAGAAAATTGACGGAGATTATAAAAACTTAACTTCTCATATATCTGCAGTTCAAGGGCAGCTGAAAACGGAAGGGTCTGATTCAGCTGAAAAGGTGAGTTGAAGTTCAACAAGAGAACAAAATTGTAACATATGCATGCTACGGGTACATACTTCGTTAAGTAATATCAATTGGAATAGTGCTAGCTTGATTCCTATAATATTTGGCATGTTTACGTACATGTACATGTGGTATGACTATAAAGGCCAAATAGTTCAGGAAAAAAAATGTAAAGATAAAATTATGGTTGGACATTTACAGTATTCAAGTGGGCAATCAGAATTACATTATTGGGAGTCCACGTTGAATTTTTAGTCACACTGGGAAGCGGATAAGTGCTTATCTGCATCTCTGTTTATATGTATGATAATTGTGAAGAAAAATTATTATTTTACAGGTATCTGAGCTGCAGAATCTAGATAGACAGTACAAAGACCTGATTGGCCAAGCTATAACATTGGCCGAAAAGCTGGTAGCCGGAAAACTAGGCAAACAGCAGTATGTTGACAGTGAAAAAGGCCTTAATACCAAAAGGGAGGAGCTTTATCAGAAAATGGAAGCTATTAGGACAAGCCTTTAGAAAAACTTATTTTAGGAATATAAAAAATCGAAATACTTACACGTACTTCAGCAATTTTAATTTGATACAAAGAAGTTTTTGTTTGATGGGTGAAACCCACGTGACATCTTCAATAAAATCTATATATGTTTGTAAAACTTGTTTTATTGGTCATTCATTAATCTGCCTGAATACTCTCATAGATTGTTCATATATACATGTAAATGTGCCAATCCCTCTTGCTGTTATGATGATTTATGCAATCAGAACACAAGTTGAGGAATACCACTGTTGAACTAATGGCTCAGTGGTCAGATTGGTCACCTAGTAAGCAGGAGATACATGTATGATAATAGCAAAGAATGTTTTAAGTGTATATGCATTGAGGGGAATAGTTTGTTGGTTCTTGTATGGTGGCGTTTAATGCTCATTATCAAGAATCATAACCAACTAAAGACTTTTTCTGATAGTGAACCCTATGAATTTCAAAGGGCACTCAAGGTCACTGGACTTGATTTTAAAGGTCAAGGTCACTGGATTTGGGTTTAAAAACCTTGTGAACAGCACAGAAGAAGGAGAGATCAGTAGGATCATCAAGCATTTCACGTATGTTCTGCAGAGGGAGAGGATGAACCCTATGCATTGTTGAGGTCATTGTGGACTGGAGTTCAAAAACCTGAACAATGTGGAGGACAAAACAATCTTTATAGGAGTAAAATAATGATGAATCTTTATCCAACCTACAATTAACTCCCATTGTCGATTTGTTAGAGGATGAACCCCATTTATTTTCAAGGTCAAATGTCAAGGTTACCTTAGATTAAAACCTTATAAAAGTATGGATCACAGTAATTATCATCTAACTTCCCACAGATGTTCTCCATAGGGAGAGGATGAACCCCATTGATTTTCAAGGTCAAATGTCAAGGTTACCTTGGATTAAACCTTGTACATTTTGAAAGTATGGATCACAAAGTAATTATCATCTAACTTTCCACAGATGTTCTCCATAGGGAGAGGATGAACCCCATGGATTTTCAAGGTCAAATGTCAAGGTTACCTTAGATTAAAACCTTATAAAAGTATGGATCACAAAGTAATTATCATCTAACTTTCCACAGATGTTCTCCATAGGGAGAGGATGAACCCCATGGATTTTCAAGGTCAAATTTTATTTTGCACAAAAAAGCTTGTGAAAATTAAAGATACCTGTATGCAATTGTGAGGAGATGCTGCACTTGTTTAACTCGCCCTATAAATTTACTTTAGTATGCATCTTTTTATACAAACAAAAATAGGTGTGAATTGAAGTAAAGCAATGAAAACCCAAGAAATTGAGGCAGCTGATATGATAAGAATTAATCGGAGACGTGTACATCATTGAGCATCTACTTCGGCTATGAATGCTTGGAAGAGGCAGATATCCAGTTTCTGAGAGAATACATGCATTTACTTCACGAAACAACTTTTTTTTTTTGTTAGTTTTATCATAACGCATGGATAACTTTATCCATCTGTCTGTTCGTCTTTCTGTCAGTCTAGTAGTCACACTTTCACATAAATGGCATTAACCTACTTGTACATTATGCTATTATCAGACTTGCAAGGCCATATATTCATGGGTCAAACACGCGACAGGGGGCTTGCCTTTTGAATAGTTCACTCATGATCGAAAGTAAACTTTTAATATAACCAACGTCAGCTTCAGATGCAATGCAATGAATTGCTGCAACAAGTGTCTCGGTTACTACCGTTTTCATGCGTTTCGTATTGATAATAACTTGAAGTTAAAGAATATTATGTTTTCGTATGAATATCCTATCATACGAGCATCATTTTCAATTACATGATGGTAATCTATTCTGGTCAAGAATAGAGGTATATCCAGAGAACAATTAAACAGATAACATGTAAAAAAAATTAGGAAATTTTCTGTTTAAGTGTTCTCTAAATATTCCTCTATTCTTTACCAGAAAAGATTACCATCATATAAATGATAATGATGTTCATACGAAAGGCCTAAAAGAAATTCGTATAAAGTAGATTTTAACAGTATTTACCTTGTTTAATCGAAGGCAATCCCGTGCATGAGATTATTTGCATATCACGTGATTCGCTACAGTGGATATTGTGGCTTCAAATATGAAGAAAAGGATTTGCACTGATAAGGTCAGGTTAAATATGCCCCTTGATCGAGTTAAACATTCACAGTCGGTCAGTGTGCCACTAGGAAGAAGGATTGAAGAAATAGTAAGCTTTCTGTTATAAAAACAAGACCAGGGAACACTCGAGCATGATAACATACGGACGTACATCAATAGTATGGCGAGAGAGAAAACGAGGATCCACCTATCAAGACCAGATAGCCATATAGATGACCAAAGTAAGTCCAATCATGTAGTGCACCAGAAATGCATATCTCTGTAATTTTCAGTTTTTATCAATATCAAACCCAGAAGACTACGCCCATTATCAGTCGAGGGCATCACTGAATTCCGTCGCTCGTAGAAAAAAAGACGGATTCGTAATACGACGTGCAATCGTCATTTCTTTTCACCACCCAAACTAGCTTCAATATTCCGGCCGTCTCGCACGTTATTTCGGTTCGGTTATTTTTGTGTGTGAGACACATAAATAACCGAATAGAAATATCATGACACACACAAATACACACCAAATAACCGAATAGTAATAACGTGGCACACACAAATAACCGAATAGTAATAACGTGGCACACACAAATAACCGAATAGAAATAACGTGTGAGACGGGCGAAATATTGAAGCTAATTTATAAGTTCCTCTTAGAAATGTTAAAGTTGGAGTACCTTCGTCACTCATGATAGATGGCTCACGTATGAGTGCTGTTTCTTGAAAAACTTACCAAATTTTTGCAATTTCAAACGGGCCAACTTTTAGAGTTTCTGAATGATTTCGCGATAGGTACTAGGAGCTCGACGCCACGGACCTATGTACAACGGCATCCGGTAGAGAGGAGGCGAGTTTCAGAAGAAATGATTATATATATATACATGTATAGCCAAAGTCTATAAAGAGGTCAAACACGGGTCTAGAGGATGAGTCCTCCCACTGGAATTTGCCAAAAATGATTATTTAGTTTTCCCGTTTTTACGTATTCCTTTTATCGAAAACATAGGTTGTACCTCTTGATTTAGGTACATTAAATAAATAAAGCATCACAAGCAGCCCCATACATGCCCCTATTGGACGCATTTTATGAGAATATAAGAATTTTAGCGATCAAACTTAAAACTAGCTCGATCCTCTGTCCGTCGTCAGTGGCATCAATCGATCTTTTTTTTATGGGGGGGGGGGGGGGGGGTTGGCAAGCGCAGATTCGGAGAGGGCATCAGGAAACACCCCCCCCCCCCCCTCCTTGGAATTTTGTCAAAAATGATTTTTTCCCACTTTCTATGTATTATTTTTGTCGAAACCATATGCTGGACCCTTCCTGGCGGCTTCAATGGACCCCCTCCCAAAAATGTATTTCTAGATCAACCCATGCCGCCGGGGTGGGGGTTAAAGGCGCGCATCCAGCATTTTACCTCAGAGGGGTCCAAACTATAGTCATAAAACTTACCCAGCTCAATAGGTATATTAAATGGTTAAAAAATCAATTTGGAAAGGGTACCATTATGTCAATATAACCTCGTCCCTCCCTTTCCCGGCTTGCATATCCAACATTCACAGGGACTAGGACCGAGAGTTCATTTATTTCTACTGTCTTGGTCTAATTTTGTTTCTTCAAATAGTTTTTGGTAGGCGATGAGGGGACCTTTACAAGTTTTTTTCTTTTCATAGGTGAGCGAAGCGAGCCTAAAATTTTTCTACAAAAGCTGCAACGATTCCTTTGTTTGTATTGCAGAATGTTTTTCCTTTTCCTTGTTTTTATCTATAAAAACTCGAAGATAGAAGGACACAAAAAAAAAAAAGAACTCGAAGAGTTCAGAAAAGAGAAATTGAAAGGGCTTATTTTAAGATCTGGAGTTAAATGGGCGGAAGAAGGGGAAAGACCTACAAAATATTTTTGTTCACTTAAAAAAAGAAATTATACGTTAATAAAACTCTTACCAGAATAACTAATTCTGATAATAAAATAATTACTGACCAACATGAAATTCTTAAATAGAAAATTACTATTATAAACTATATGAATCACGAGAAACTGAACTTGAAACCTGTAACCTGATGATATTCTCCGTAATATAAACATACCAAGAATTTAAAGAAAATGTCACAAAAATTAGAGGACAATATTAATCTGTGTGAGATTGGAAAAGCTTTATTTTCATTAGGCTATGTCTAATAACAAATGCCCTGGGGTGGATGGGTATTCCTGCGAGTTTTTCAAATTCTTTTGGACAGATATTATATTAGTACTACGATCATTGAACAATGGCCTTTGAATCAGGAAAATTATCTGTAACTCAAAAACAAGGAATTATAAGCATTTTACCTAAACCCAACAAACACCGCGACAAACCCAACAAACACCGCGAATTCTTAAAAAACTGTAGACCAATAACCCTATTAAACGTAACTTACGAAATTCTTTCAAGTTGTCACGATTACAAATAGATTGACTTTTTATATGAGTGAAGACCAAAAAGGATTTGTGTCAGGTAGATTCATCGGAGAAAACACAAGACATTAGAAATGTGTAAAACTAACAATAGTCTTAATAGATTTTGAAAAAGCTTTCGATTTGGTTTCGTGGAATTTCATATTTAAAGTTTTACAGTTTTTCAATTTTGGCGCAGATTTCATTAATAAAAGTTATGAATACAGAAATCAACGTATGTGTTATTCAAAGTGGAATTTTCTCTAAGGAGTTGATAAGGCGTAAAATCTGCTCTGAAAAAGTGGAATTTTGAAAATGGGAACTTAGTTTCACAAAATTGATGCCATTTCTTGGTTTCATCATAATCAGCAGTTGGATCAGATTTATTTTGCATCGTTTTCTTAAATTTTGGGGCAAAATATGTCTTTTGGAAAATTTAAACATTGCCCTCCCCCTAGGTACAGAACGCCACTTTTACAGAATGTGTGTATCACTAATTCACATCTTTTGACAAGTGGGGTTCTGTAGCTAGAAGGGCAATGCCCCAGAGACGAAAAACTGAAAAGGGAGGGTGGGGAGGGGGGCATTTTACGAATCTGTGTTTTAGGCCATAATGTATGCAAAGTTTCATTTTTTCCCTTTTAAAGTCATTTATTTATTCATTCTACACATGTTCACATGAAATGCACAAGATTTTGGAATTAAATAAATAATAAAGGCCGACGTTGGTACATGTATATTCATTAAAAGTATATAAATTCCATAATGGCATTAGATTCCAGGGCTTCTCGGACTCGCTGGACCCATTACGCCTCAAAGCGATCGAAAGTGATTCCACTTGAAGTCCCCCGCTAGATCCGTACACTGCATAGGGTATTAATTAAAGAGATCACAAATTGTAATGTTTGCGGAGGATAATCTTTTAAATAAAGATGACAACCTTTGAAAAAAAAACTTTCGTAACAACCCCCTTCTTTTAGAAAAAATCCTGGATCCGCATATATGCGTAAAAAAATTATTAGTTATTTGATCATTGATTCAAGAACTTATGCCCAGTGCCTGTAACTTATAAGTGTGATTTTATTCAATTTGCACGGCGCGGCAAAGATTTTTTTTTCAAAGTTAAGAGGAAGACTTATCTGCCCTTAGGATTTAGGCGCTTCCGTAAGGAGGCGTTCGTGTTTATGGCAGAAACTGTTTACGTACAGCGCACATGTAGCGGAAAATCAGTCTGGGCTTTAGGATGGATTTCTCGGCTTTGATTGCCGAATTGCGAGACATAGCAAATAGATACAATGGCAGAGACATCGATTCAAATGTATCAACCGCTATGTATTGCGAAATGTTTCGCAAGGTATGTCAAATTCCCACTGAATCGAAGAGGGGGGTTCCCTGGTCGGCATCCATGTTCGACATTGCGAACTTGTTTTGAGTCACGTAAAACGTTTTGGGATGTCTTCGGGGTATGCTTGCCTTTGTATGACATGGTTAAGCATCTTAAATGAACATATTTTCCCGTTTGAAACCGTGCATTTGATCAATAATCGCTGTCATGTGACCCTAAATAAATGTTGGACGCACTCGAATGAGGTCAACTGCAGATCGACTTCCTCCAGCTAAAATGCCACAAGAATGCATGTCGACATGCCATGCATGATTCAGAAATATTCTTCTATAATATGTCCTTCAAGAGTAGGAATGCATTATTTCTGTTCATTATAAACATTTTCTCTTTTAATATCTTTACACCAGATGATATGAAAAAGTTTGTAATCTTGAGGATTGTGAATAAGATAAGGGAGGGATGGGGGAGGGGTAGTACTATACTGGTCCGGGGGGGGGGGGAGGCCTTGTCAGTCAAATTTTCAGTAGAAATTTTACAAGGGGGATTCTATGTATAATGTCATTGTAAAATTAAATCTTTAAAAAAAAACTCATTTTAATCTGTTTAATTTTGTATTCACTTGGCAGCAAAGAAGATTTTGACAGCGATTTTGGGGTTGGGGAGAGGGTGGGTATTTAAGTTCCTCTCTAGGGATAATATCGGCACCATTTATTGCAAATTTTTGTTTGAAATTGTTAAAAAGGGGGCTGATGTGGGAGGGTATGGCAGTCATCAACCCAGGAGGTTATTCCCCACATACTCCGGTTTCCTCTGCACTTAGAACCCCCTCATGCAGACATCTGAGACAAAGTGAAACAATAATATAAGTACATATCTTGTTTGTAAGATATCTATGTAAGATAGATAAATTTTAAGTTATTTGTATGTTCGCAGTCTTATGCAAACAAAGGTAGGATAGTCCGAGCATTTTTGAAGGTAGATTTTCAATATTTTGAAAAAAATAAAAACAAAAACTGTTGATGCAAATAGAAAAAGGCTTTTTCGAAATTTTAACTTGTTAAAAAACGAAGCAAAAACTACCAATAGATCTTCCACAATTTTGATCAAATATTTCTATTTATGTTATAGAAAGAACAAAACATGTTCATTAATTAATGTTTGAAATAAAAAAAAGATTATATATATTCCATGTTTTAATTTTTCCATAGTTATAAAAGAAATATTGTAACTTAATGTTACTAGTTTAAATCTATACAGTGCTTCCAATAGTGTCCGATAATCGATTCTTAAAACTGTTCCGATTTTTCATCATTAAGTCTAATACTTGGTATAATTAACAACCGTTAAAGTGGTCTAAAACATCATGTAGGCATGACAAGCCGTGGTCCTAACTAATCGCACTCCCCAGTGATATAAGTTTTATAACTTTATGAAAACGTGGAAATTATATCAGGGCTTGAAATTCAAAGAAATTCCAATGGAGCCATACGGGCTCCTAGTTCTGGAATTCAAGGAGCCCGTACCAAAAATCAAGGAGCCCGTAAATATTAAAGTTTCTTTTCTATTAATTACATAAGATTATTGATGAAAGCATTTATTGTGAAAGACCATCTTTGACAGCAGTTTAAACACAACATTGAAGTAAATCACTTGGGTCCAAAAAAAGTTGACAATGTTTTACTTAGCCTAAAATATATGAGCGCCTCCCCCTCCCAAAGAACCTGAACAAATTCAGACAAATCTATTGTAAATGTCAGTTGTATAAGAAGCTTTCTATATCACCCTCTGACTCGTCAATAAAACGATGGTCCGTTCAATATGTTCTGTGTTTGTTGATTAAGATCCATCACTGTATTCAAGCGTATTAAAACATGACCATTGACCAATTTGTTATTTATTCATTTGCGTGAGCGAGACATCCTCTTTCTTATCTTGAAAAAAAAAACCCGACAACTATTATCAAGGACTTAAATAAGTCCTTGCTATTATGTAATGACAAAGACAGCGAGGTCGGGTATTACGATGAATAATAAGACGGATGAAAATCAAAATGTAATGAAATCTGATACAGCGTACATGTATCTAGGTTGGCGCTAGGAATTTTTCATCAGTAGCCAAATTTGTGTGCAGCGCGACATAAAGGCTATATTGATGTATAAGGGGGGGTACATGTATTGTTCATTTCATTGAATATAGTAAATTCAATGTAAACCATAGATATATATATATATATATGTATATATCAAATTAATATTGCTATATGAAATTTTGATAATTTATTCTAATATACATTTTTCATACATGTATGTATGCTTTTGAAGTTTTCATATTTTATCGTATTCATTTGATTTGTTTAATGAGACACCTTTCTGCGTGAGCCATATATGAAATGCCCGTTTAAAGTCAAAAGAGTCCATTTGATCTGCACTGCTCACAGGCAAAGACAGAGCAAATTTTAGAACAGAACAGCCAAGACCAAACTTTCAGCCACCTATCCTGTATTTTTTGTGTCCTCGTATGGGCAGTTTCATTTTCAGCTTTGTTGATATTAGGGAAGGCAATTGACATTTCTGTACAAATTTTATTACTTCAATTTGTACCCATTGACTGACCACTTTTAAAAAATTGACTTGATAATTTTACAGACGAATGCATACACAAGTACCTTTACGTAGATAAGATACGTAAGTGAACGTTGGAGATTTAAATCTCAGGCGCAGAACGAGGACTAAAAAGAATGTCGGAGAAAAATCAATATTGTATCATAATAGCAAAGAACCTTTTAATTGTCAGTGAACAGAAGAATTTTGTGCTTCTGACTGGCCATGTACAGTAAGCTGTGATCCACACGTTACTGCTCCTGGTGTAGATCTACGTAACAACGTAACTTATAGATTTAAAAAACCAATGGACACCGTAGAATAATGTGCACCAGGGCGCAGCGAGTTGCCGATTTTATTGGCCTTTTTTTTTATCAGAATGGGACTATGGCGCAGGGCGAGTGGTCTTCCCAGTCACTGAAATTTGTATTTACTGTCTAACTATCTGACCAACGGATGTCGGATCAACTTGATTAACGGTACTCGCGTACAATGGATATACACACAATACGTTATCTGACTGTAAATACCTGGCGCGCTACCGCACAACTGGAGATACATTACAACCCTTATAAAAAAATGTTTGCATTTACGTAATCGCCAAATTGTTCACTTTAAGAAAATCTGATCGCCATACAAAGAACTTAGTCGCCAATGGCGATTTTGGCGATCGGTAACGCCAACCTAGATGTATTTCTATTTCTGATTTCCCGTCACGCTGAAACTCATATGACACGCGCCAGTCCAATGCGATCTAGCGATTACATGTATGAGATGCATGTGAACGTTTTCATGTTACATCATGATTGTCTTTGTTGGTCACTCGATAGACAACACAGCGCGTGCCATAAATGCATTATAGATTGACATGCGCCGTAGAAGCCATAAACGTTTTTATCTCAGTTAAATTTAAAGCTTGGGGGAGGGGGGGGGGGGCTACGTGACGTTTTACGTCTCGGGTTGAATACAGCGGAGGCTAATTAACCGGATGTGCAGCAAATTAATGCCAAGGCGTACACACATTTTTGGGGAAAAAAAACGCATGGCGGTCAATGAAACGGCATGGGGAGAACACTGGTCATTTTTCCTACTCGCCAAACAGGCGAGTTCAGACGAAAATCGAATCGCCCGGCGGCACTTTCACTCGCCATTGGCGAATGGGCGAGTGGGAATTTCAAGCCCTGTATATGGAGACATACAGTACATTGTATGCACGATGATGCAGTAAGGGACAGTTTCGACACCCCCTCCCCCCAAATAAAATAAACCGGCCAAAACGGACTATGGCAGGCTACCAGAAATAGTTGTCAACTTCAAAAAGTAGTATTCTTTTTAATAATTGATTTTACAATACTGCCTTAAGAGAGGTTGGGTAGAGTTTGGGGTTGTAATATAACTTTGATTTTTTTTTCAATGCAAATGGCACACGACAGCCTCTTGTTTATTTAAAATTAAAAGCCAGGTATTCTGACCAGTGCGCAAGTGCTACTGGATGCTTTCAAGATTGACGTCTTTTCCGTGTGTGTAAGAATAACCTTAGTTACGTTATGCTTTGTTTCCTTCAACATATTGACATACCAAGCTTATTTTCCTTATGGGTGCATGTTATTACAGGCACTATATAAACACATGTACTAAAGAATGTTCAAATACCAATTTTCCATTTGAATATTCACTCAAAACTATTCATTCGCAAATATTTGAACATTCGTTTCAGCTCTACTTGAAATGATTTCCTATATATGATAGAATACTCCTTATTTGAAATAGAAAATGCTTTGAGGATTTATTTTTTGGCAAGGATTATCATTGACCAATATTTTATGTTATTTAATCTAATTCCTCTTATTTTTGGGAATTTATTACAGATCTTGCAGAAAGCCGAGAGTGAAGTAACAGCGTACGATGATCAGATTGTTATACTGTGGATGACCTTGTCACAGCTATGCCAGACCTACCAAACACTGACCACGTGTAACGAGAGAAACAGTCTTTACCAGCATATATTCCTGTGAGTAGATCTATATTGTACTTTTTTGTGCTTCCCAAAAATTTCATTGGAGCATCTAGTTTGCCATCATGTCCGTCTGGTGTCTGTGTGTCTGTCCGTCTGTCCGTCGGAGCTCATATCTCCTAAACCCTACTTTAGAATTTTATTATGTTGCACACAATGTTCATTAGGATAGATCCTTTGGAACAAGGTCAATCATCAAAGGTCAAGGTCATATCCAGGCTAAAAATAGGGGGTTTTTTTGCAATAAATAATTTTAGAATTCATTAAAAATCAGTATTTTGTCCAATTGGTTTGAAATTTTGAATAATGATAGAAAATACATAATCTTTTATATATTTTTCAACTCTTAACATTTAAACAATACACAGACTAGGACATTTTTTGTATATATACATGTAACACATAACATAGAATTGTATATACATTTACAATTAATCACGCCTCAGAAAAAATTGTCGCAATTTTATTGGATAAATCTTGGTCACATGACGCCGTGAAAAAAAACGTATTAGGCGTCTGATTTCCGTATTGGACGAGTAATGCATGCAGGCAAAGGTCTGAGGTCCGTTACAGGGTTTCTTTTCATACCATGTATTTTCCCGTATCAGGTCACTAACTTACTATGTAACTAATAGTATGTCGGCTGTCCCGTGGTCCTAGTGAGACTCAAACCAGCAACATTTTGGTCACTGGCCAGACACTTGACCAGGACCCTGATGATCTATTGTGTACTTGATAGCAATTTCACAATAGGAAATTAAAAAGGTTATTACAAGGATATCGTTACCAAAAATAGATTACATGCAGACACTTGAACGATAAAAAAAGCGATAACAAGGACATTGTTGCAATAATACATTTCATGCAGACATTTTACCGGTTACGTTCAAGTAGGATGTTCACACTTCAAAAGAATGGAATTTAACTTCCCAGAAAATCTTTTAACGTTTTACGGAAGTGTTCCTGTTTTTACATGCAGGCATTTGTATGAATGAGGTATTGTTGAATTGAGTCTGAATAATTTAAAGCACTTAACTTTGGTGTTATATGTATTGAAAGCAAATAGTATTGTTAGCAAAAGATTTATATGGTTAACATAATTTTAAGTGATCATACTTTGTGTAATATGATATACATGTACATTATATAAACTTTTCTATACATTGGTTAAAGGTTTCTGCAAGTTTCTATCCTTTTAGACACTGAATAGAGTCATGTCTTGTAGCCTTAATCAGCAAGACATTACCTACAATAACATGATGAAATAAAATACAAATAAACTTTTATAATAGGCAAAGTATGTTTGGGTGGACATTAAATACCATTGATCTGTCTCAACTTCCCATTGATCTGTCTCATAAATTTTAACTTAAATCAAAAATTTTGAACACCTTGTAAATTTGCTTTTATTATTTGATATATACATTTTATATACCTCTAGTGCAACTCTGAATTTTAATACATGTACCTGTGTTTCAGACTTTGTGCGAAGGTTGTATTGAACATCAAGTGGCAGCAACTGAGTGATGATGACCAAAGCAAGCAAAATTTCCGAGCCACGGTTGAAGCTACGCATCGTCAGTTGGTCACGGCAGGATTTGATCGTTTTGGTTTGCTGCTCAAGCTCATGGATAATCCATGGACCGATACCACCATTACTAAAATCATGTCTGGAGGTAAAAGTAAATTTTTTTTTAAGAAAATATGAAAGTTATAAGTGGGCACAGTGATTTGAAGGGAAAGGGGTCTTGCATTCATGGGCTCATTCTTAAGAAATTATAGAAAATGGTTAAAAATGACCCTTGAGCAAATATTCCTTACGAATCACTGCTTGCAGTCTGATGTTAAAGTCCCTCCTTAAGTTTAATAAAGTTACTATTTATTATCTATAAAATAAGCATTCAAAATATGTATGATTTCTTTGATTTCCCCCTTCCCTCTCTTTTCCATTTTTCTCTCAATGTGCATAGTTCCTAATTCAACACACATAAAAACTTCAAATATTTATGTTGAAGTATGGCAAAGATATATGCATGAGAAGAAATTTGTATACAGTTAAAGTATACCAGTGAAGGAATTAGCATGATTCTGGTTTCCCGAACTAGACCTATTTCCCGAGGCGAAGCGGAGGAAAATAGGTCTGGTCGAAGGAAACCAGAATCATGCTTACTCCCTCAATGGTATACGTTAACTGTTTTATTATACCATCACGCACTGTAGCTCCGTCACATTTTTACGTCACGCGCTGTAGTTTCGCCCCATTTCGAAGCTACGTGTATTTCCCTAGGGAAATAGTCTTCTCAACTAACTCACCCTTTTCAGGGAAATAGTCTCATCAGGCGAGTTACAGCTAGTTTTAATGAGTATCTTTTTATATAGGAAAAAACAAGTAGAGGTATAATAATATTTGATGTATACACATTTATTATAATTTCATAACAGATCAAGATGAAGATGACAGTGATTCTGATGCTACAGAAGATCATGATGCAGATGATGAAGAAATCAAGGAAAAAGAAGAAGAAAGGAAGAAGAGAAAAGAAAAGAGAAAACAACAAGGTATTGACAAACATTAAAATCTCTTTAATCCTTGATGGAGAAGTGGAAGTTTAAAAACATAACACACATTTCAAACAGTCTTACAAAAAAGTTTAATTACATGTAAATTGAAGAACAAATTCAGCTGAAATGTCAAAGCAGGTAACACACTGGACTTACAAAAGTATGGTGAGAATCTCTGGTTGGTCCTTGGTCAACATGTAATGTCTCTCGGACATCTTGAGAGAGATAGTCCGATTTTATGCCATGGACTTAATTAGGAAGATATGCTAAAAATAAAAAGATTAGGTACCCTAAGCACTCATAAAAGATATATCCAGGATTTGACAGATAAAGATGGGTGAAATTGCCACACTTCTGGACTGCCATGGACTCATATGGGAACATATGCTTGACAAAATTAGGTATCCCAAGCACGCATAAAAGATATATCCAGGATTTGGAAGATAAGATGGATGAAATTGCAACACTTCTAAAATTGAGAATAAAGACAAGTTCTTGTGTTAAAGTAATGAATTCTTTGATATCTATCTTTCACAGTGGAGGAGGAGTACAGTCAGTACATTAACCGTGAAGATCCGTTAATTCTACATCTACGTGTGGAGATGTTAATGCAGGAGAACTGTGAGGAGTGGGCACTGAACCTCTGTGAGTGCTGTCTGCGGCAGGAGAAGTTCATTCGCGACCTCGAGTTCAAGATGATGCAACTCCAGCTCCTGTTCAAATTGAAATACCTTGACAAACTTCAAGAAGTGGTAGTGTATTTTAGCTTAGATATGTTGAGTGTTGTGCCTGGCTTTATTTTCCACCTTTCAGATGTTTTAAGAACAATTCTTTAAACCTAAATGAGCCTGTTGGCGGACTAATGCATTATGATGACACAATCAAATTGCCCGTTAAAATATTGATTCTGTTGTGATAATGTTAAAGTCTGCTAGATAATGTAAAAGTCTACTAGATAATGTAAAAGTCTGCTAGATAATGTAAAAGTCTGCTAGCAAGTGCAATAGCAGACATAAGATGATCCCTCAATTGGCCCTTCAGCTTGCATGAAGCAAAATGATTATTTAAGGTCACAATGTTTCACCTCGGACAAACAAACTTGGAACCCCAGTTGCATTTGGTCAGTATGAATATTTTTGTCTTGTGCATCTTGGAAAAAAATATTACATGTAGGTGAGAAGTGCTCTTGAAAACCTTGTAAAGTTATGTTGAAACATTCATTTAAATATCCGAAATACTGTTTGTTAATTGTTAATCAATATAATGTTTTTGTAGTGTGAGAGCATCACGTGCCATGTCGGGGTTGCCTTGTTGGACAGACTAGAGGGAAAAGAGAGTAACCAAGCTCTGGTAGTCAGACTCATACAGATATTCCTGGTACAAGATTGGATTAAACCCGACAGAAACTGCTGTACAAAGGTATGAGATTGAGGAATCATAGGATGTATTTCACCCTGAGAGATCACATGATCTATTTTAGCCTGAGAAATTACAGGATATTTAACACAAACACTCAAATACACTAATTTTCTGCCCCTTGGCCTTTATCCATTGTCGTTTTTTGTGCGAATAGCACATAGTGATTGCCTGATTTCGTCACTCATGGGAACCCCATCTACTGAGTATGTATAAACGATGTTACTCTGTTTACATGTACCTTGAAACTGTGTCAGCGTCATGATTGGTATAAAGTCTGATCACTGTCTGAATCAATGAATTATATCTATATGAATCGAGCTGTCGTGTTATGTACATTCATGACCTAATGAAAAATTGCATCTGTATGTACTGAGATGAACACAGACAGTGTGTTGGAAACCCCTTTCCATTACCAGGTGATTATCTGTTTTAGTGGACAATATATAAATGAAACGGTGCGATCGATAAAGATATTAAGTTGAATCATTGAAACGTAGAACTAACTTCAAGTAGGCTCATTTTGCCCTGCTTCACAAAATAGAATCTGTATACGACGGAAAAATTAGGAACTTCCATCATGAAATATGATATTAACAATTATGAAAAATAAAAGATCAAAACATTCCCGTTTAGGATATATCATGTTTTTATATACTAAAAAGAAGTGAATTTTCCTTCAAATTTTTAGCACACAACTAACATTGAACATGAAAGGTTAAAGGGAGAGTGGGGATCAAATTAGAAAATAAGATTCGTCTTCTTTCCTTGTATATGGAATCATCAATCGATAGTCATATTGGATTGTTGTATTTTTTAGGGGGGGGGGGGGGTAGATTTAATGTGATGTTATTTAATTTTCATGTTCACTGTCAAGACATCATCTTTCAATTCATTACGACAACATTATGCATTTGCATTTTAGTTCTGTCTTTATACGTCCATACACTGGCCTACGAAGTTTGTTCAGGAACAAATATAACTTTGAAAACACAAAATTTTGTCATACATTATAAGTGATATTATTCTGGCTATTCGCACTCAGTACCTTTAGTGCTTTGATTACTCTGGATAAAGGCCAAGGTGCAGAAAGTTTATGGATTTGAGTGTTTGTGCTTTTATTTGTATCATCTCTTCCCTCTGGAAGAAATTTTTCAATCTACTGGATCTATTTTAGCCTGTGAAATCTCGGTATCTATTTTAGCCTGTGAAATCTCAGTAATTATTTTAGCCTGTGAAATCTCAGTATCTATTTTAGCCTGTGGAATCTCAGGATCTATTTTAACCTGTGAAATCTCAGGATCTATTTTAGCCTGTGAAATCTCAGGATCTATTTTAGCCTGTGAAATCTTAGGATCTATTTTAGCCTGTGAAATCTCAGGATCTAGTTTAGCTTGTGAAATCTCAGGATCTATTTTAGCCTGTGAAATCTCAGGATCTATTTTAACCTGTGAAATCTCAGGATCTATTTTAGCTTGTGAAATCTCAGGATATATTTTAGCCTGTGAAATCTCAGGATCTATTTTAGCCTGTGAAATCTCAGGATCTATTTTAGCCTCACCCTTGTCATGGAAATCCTTGCCTCATAAGGGCATCTACTATCTCAATGTTGAAAGTCTACTACCAGGTACAATATTTTCGTCTCCCTATAATTGAGGGATTGCCCAAACGTTCAACATTGCAACTGTTTGTGGACTTTTACTTTATGCTGTCATCATCAATGGCCCATCAAACAAATCTTTAAGGGGCCATTTGATTATAACATTAAGTGCAAAGTCTACCAACAAGTGGGGTGTCGACCATTTGGCAATTTCTAAATTCCTTTGACTTTCTTTAATTTTGATAGGCAGACTTTGAACAAATTATCTGAACAAATTATCTGATGTCATACTAGTCGAAGAAATGTTGGACAATGCAAATTCTGTATGTGTTGTTTATATTGGTAGCATTTGAGAGAAATTGTACGAGGGTTGTCCCAGAAAATCGTAGACATCGGCAATAAGAAAGGTGTAAAGGGCTGTATTTTTATAAACTTTGCACTGAAAAATTTGACATACAAATCTGCTTCTGTACATGAAAAATCAATAATTTATCTTCAATAGTAAAATTTTTACAGAAGAAATAAAGATGTAGGGTGACGTCCACCGGCGCATGATATGTAACGTCATGGATTTAAGCGACTGCGGTTAAGAATATGCCTAAAGGAAGCAACTCATAAATTCATCTTATATATTTGATAATAGACTTTGGCACTCGTTGAGCAGAAACGAGATACATATTTAATCCACTTGACATGATTTTCTGCACAGTAAATTTACTGATATGGACCCTCTCCTCTATTTCTTTTACTGTTCGATGCCGGTTTTCATCAATGACGTTTCTCGCGAAATTTACTGTCTGAATATCGCCCCTCTCCTTGTGCCCTTGTTGAGTTTTGTCTGTTATTTCGTCGACAGATCTCTTGTACATACATATATACTAATACTCTGAGAACATTTCCATACTTTTCTGATGTTTTCATTTCTTACTTTGTCTAAAAAGGGGTCAATCCACGATCAACACAATATCTTAGTACCATTTACTGCTCCGCTAATAAAGTTGACGTCGCCGTTTTTTGAATGATTGTTGAGGGATTGCGTTATAAATTCCTTCATAATTAAATTGTTTATTACTTCATTGACAAAAATATAGCATGTATGTACCCGCTAAAATCAGTTCTTTCTGTTGATTATACTTTAAGTACTATTTTTACATGCATTGAAAAGTATTCAACAGGTTTTATTATCGATTCTTTTTTGGCGCATGAAAATTTCGGACTGCTCCGGTACGGTCCAACCGCTCTTCTAATAATTGAATTAATTTTCAATATTAACGGCAGATTTCAACACCATAAACATTTTATGCTTCCCAGATACTTAAATTTACATCTGGGAAAATCTTGTTTACATTTAACGCTAAATAAAGGAATTGTGAGCAATGTCTACGTTTTTCTGGGACAACCCTCGTACTTCACACAATTTAATTTAGTCAACAGTAGAAAAAAGTATTTGTAACCTTTGAGTTCAGACTTAAGATATACATGTAATGTTTCCTGTTTTTACAGACCTTGCTGCAAATCTGGATTAAGTACCAACTACTGCAGGACAAAGATCGTGAGAAGTTCCTGGACAGTGTGTGGGCTATAGCCAAACTGTCAAGTAGAACAGAGCAAATCTGTCAACTAATCACAAGTCTGCTGAAAAAGGTATGACTAGTAGGAGGTGATTTGAATTTCTTTATTAATTGCTGCAGATCACTTTCATTGTCTGGCAGTCTGGCATTTTTCTGTGTCTGTCAGGTAGTCACACTGTCACACAAATGGCTGTAATTTACTTGATATGGCAGAGGTGGTCAAGCATCATGAGACTCGACACCCAAAGTGGATACTGTAAATTGCTTTATTTTCGTCAATACCAATTTTCATCAATTCGTTAAAAATGACATTTTCGTCAGTACGTAAATTCGTCATCCAAGGGTCCCTAAAATGCAAATTCGTCTGTTCAAATGCCAACTTTAATATTTTGATCCGGCGTCAAATCCGCCGTATGTATTTCCTCCGCAGTGCTCCCAGTTTATATTAAGTTTACCAAGAGACTAATTCACTTTTTCCTAACCATACAATTTATTTTTGTCAGGAGTATTAATATTCGTCAGTACATAATTTCGTCTAGGAAGGCACTGATGAAAATGACGAAAATTGGTATCTGACGAATAAAAACCAATTGACAGTATATTACTATGATTTTGAATAGATTTATCTTGATAAATACAAATGCTGTAATTTCAAACAAAAAATTCTCTACATTTTGTACTCCTTAAAGTTTCTACTTTAATAAAAATGTTTTCTATCTTCAAAATACTTGAACATTAAATTTTAAAAAATTGTTCATTCGTTCCAAAATCAAAAGTTTTTTGTCTTTTCTTTTCAGTGTGGTATGAACTTCATCCAGTTGTACACAGATCTGTGCATCTATGCCATAAACGTGGATAAGAGCTGCTGTGAACAACAGATGCTGCAGGGGAACATGGAAGGTGTTCGTACGCGTCAACACGCTATATCGATGACATGCATCAAACTTGCCGATCTATACTGTAACTGTAGTCCGAAAGTGGCCAGAATTGCTGCTCTTACTGCCTTCTCTCTTAATCCATCCATTCAAAACTTTAATGTGGTGCGAAAAACTTATACCGATAAACGTAAGGAAAAAATACAATCGGTCAAGGACGATTACTCTCCGCAGAAAGAAAGCAAGCCTAGGCAAAGTAGACATTTAAACAAAGTGAATCCATCAACATTACACGAGGTGGAAAGGTTGTTAAATATGTTGAGACCTTATTATTTAGATCCTGAATTGCCTTTTCAAAGACTGTTACCTGTGTGTCAGAAATTCATGGAGGAGAAAGGTACTTTTCAGCAAGCTCCTAACAAGAAACCAGCAGTGACTTCAACTGTTTCAAAAACAACCACAAAACCAACCAATTCGAAAAAGGGTAAACCAAAATCGCCGGTTTCTAGTGATATTCCGACTAATGTACAGTATTACTGTGATGATACCGTGACGCTTCAGCGTCAGAATTCTAATAGCGGAGTTTCATCTACGTCAGTTGCAGGAGTGGATAATAGATTGAATCCGATATCGTCATCTACCTCACAACATAAATCTCCAGTTTATCAATCAAAAAGTGCTCATCAAACTTCTGTGAACAATTTGTACAGACAGAAGCCAGTTGTCTCTGTGCATAAAGATTTAAATTCTGCTCCGCAACATATTAGAACTTCTGATTCTCAAAATGTGCAAATGCCGATGGGTCAAGGTACAAAGCCACCACTTTTTGGAACCCAGCCACATTCATATAGAGCCATCATGCATACTGAGCCAGCGGCTGCACAGCCACCACCGGCTCCAAAGTCACCCATTGCCGCCACAAAACAACCTGTGCAAAGACTAGTGCCTGTTGCTGAATTAATGCAAAGTTTAGAAGTTCAGCGCTTGCAACAGGTTACTGAGCTCCAAAAAAGTAAAGAAATTGAAAGAGCCAATAGTATTACTAATCTTCTCAAAGCAACAAAATCCACTCCGAAATCTCAGTCTTCTGCTCCTAAACATCAACATTCTCAACCGCAATCTCAAATCAAACAAATGGAATTGACTGCAATTCATAATACTACCAAAGCTATGCACATGGATGCCATACGTCGTCATAGTGTCCATTTACCAGTTCAAAGTGTGAAATCTCCGATTGAGGAAAGACCCATTCCTCATCATATATCTGCACCAAAAGACATTGACAAATCTCAACTTCGACCTCCTCTAAACAAACTGAGAGTCAGTTCTGTAGATGCAAGTAAATTTACGGCCACTCAAAAAATTATTCCTAAAGATCTTCCACCAGGTCTTCAGCACCAGTTTCCGCCTTATGGATCAGAGAAGACACTGACTTTAGGAGCAGGGCAAAGTAAAACACCTCAACCGTTCATGCTCAAACCACTAGAGTCTTCGTCAAGTAAAAGGAGGCCGTCTGCAGACGAGTTGAAAAGTATCGTAGACTGGCTGCAAGCCGGAACAGAAGATGCTAAGCCTCAGGCACAACCCATGCAACCCAAACCTGCTCACACAGGTCAAACGGCACAAAAACTGCCGTCGTTTTTTAATCCTTTATCGTCACCGCAACCAGCACCGGCACATTATCAAATGTCACAATCATCAAGTCCCAGCATGCATTCCATAGGGCATTCACCTCAAGCTACTAGTAGTCCACAAATGGGTCATGATTTGAGTCCCGCAGGAAGTTTAGGGCAGAATTCAATGGCTGCACCTGGCAGATCTTCAACCATACATCAGGCGGCCACAGAAATACAGAAGAAACTGGTCAACCTCCAGAGGCAAAATAGTACTACTAACAATACTCTGGGTGCACAGCTTCTTTTAAATCTTCAGAAAAAGGGATTGATAGGTAAGACAAGTATAATTATGAAAAGTCAATAATGATTGCGTCTCTACTGAATTTATTTTCAGATTACTTATAATGTTATATACATGTATGCATGCACTACCTGTCCTACATTTGTACATAAGATCAAATTCCTATTTGTGGCTTAGAATCCTCGAATAATGTCAGGGTTATTTGTCGTGCAGGACAATGTCATTACATGTACTAGTATCCCTCAATACCCCTTCCTACTTTCCTTTCCCTACCCACAAAAAAAAAATGAAAGGACATAGACAATTTCAGAACTGCAGCTTGTTTTTAAAAGAATATCTAGTTCTTATGAAAACTCAGAGTAAAGCACTTAAGGTAGGGCATCCCTCAGGTCTCGGATGCTCTTATTTCCCTAATAACAACTTTAACAATATTTTCAATTCCTTATATTCAAAGCTTATGTACACCTAATATACCAACAAAATATAATTTGCGGTTTCATGATTATACAGAGAACTTAAGCCGTTTGAACTTAAACATTGGACCCTATGGTAAATGTAAGAAAGATCTCTTTTTCGCAGTGAGAAAATATAAATATAAAAGTATCTTTTCCCAAAACCATATTAGTTTAATAATCTGAACAATATTCTGAAGAGAAAAAATAGGGTATCCAGGCAAAAAATTATCAGCAATACTGACCTGAGGGATACTCTACTGTAAGTGTTGATAAGTGTTCATCTTTTGTGAATTTAAACATGTAAGTGTACCCGGTATGTACATGTATATAATATGTCCTTTATTTTCATCCTTAGGTACAACTGCTGCATACGGGGCAGCACCTCCACCCAGCCCAGTACAGACGCAAGCGAGTTCCAATATGCATCTAACACAGTCCCCTGCTATTATACCTGTAAAACCTGCAGTCACCACTCAACCTCAGGTCACCTCAAAGGTTACCTCTCCAGCAATTCAACCTCAGCTAGTGCTATCAAACATTCAGTCCCAAGTCACGCAGCCAGTGGCACAACCTAAAGTAAAACAGCCGGAAGCTGCATCTTCACCTTTACCTCAGATGCTCAACCCACTTCAGATGCCTTCTAAGCCAGGTCAGAAACAACTGACGGACAAGGATCTATCTATCGAGGAAATGAAGCTCAGGATTGCGGAAATCGTCCGTCAGCAGACCGAAGCAGAAAGACTCAATCCATCCACACCTCCAAAGCTGAAGAGGTCTTCGTCGCCTCGGCAACGTTCTCCAAAGTCAAGGTCGAGGAGTACACCAACCCCTACAAAGACTGGTGCTATTGAGCAGACAAATGTAGTGACCCCAGCGCCATCAGGGATGGATGAGGTCACGGATCAGTTAACCGGATCTAGCAGCCTGGGCAATTTGTTACGACACAGTTCTGTTACACCAAAGAAAGGAAAGTCACAGGTAAATATTCTCTAAGTTCAAAGTCACAGTAGACTCTTTGGTCAAAAGCTTATCTAAGGTATTACTTCCATCTGCATGAATTTCAATAATTTTTCACAGAAAATTGTTACAGCGGTATGATATTTAACCAAGGTCAAAAGTCAGGGTCACAATGAACTTTATGGGTCAAATCTGTCTTAGGCATTATCCTTTTTCCTCTTCATGAATCTCATTAATTTCACAGATGACTGGGTATCAGTGATTGGGATAAGCATGCGCCCTGCGCCATAGTCACATTCAATTCTAAAATGTCACATTTAAATTTTTCTTAGTGCGCCAATGTGGCGCATTAAATTTTTAAACAAATTGTGGAAATCTTCTGTTCTTTTATTCAACATGGTGATGAATTGACCATATTCAGTTATTTAAAGTTCTGCATGCGATTTTTCGTATCAATTGATACACAAGACAGCAATTTGAAAGTGTCATTTATTCAAAACACCATCGTTTCCTGTTGCAACAATCCCTATTTCAAAACATTATACATGTATGTACGTACAAATGGTCTTCACCAGTTAAGACGAATCATGGACTTAATGTGTTAACAAAACGCAAACATACAAAGTTTTGTCACTAGATTTGGATGTACTGTAGTTTGCAACAATTTACAACAGAGTGCATATTTAGTGGAGGGGGTGGGGTTCAGGCAAATTTTGAATTATAAATTCAGGTTTAAAGCATGCAACAAATATTTAAGAAGATCTTTTGAGACTGTTTTGGTCAAATGCGTCCCCCTATTTCCTATGTTTAAGTACAGGAAAGTCCGTCTAGACAATTGGAGCGGCAGGTGATGCAGATCTATATATGTTCTTGCTTGTTTGTATTTTTTTTTTTGGGGGGGGGTTGCAAATAACTCATGGAACATTCATTTTCAACAATGGCACATTCATTTTGTAAATGGCACATTGATGTCCCAGGATATGGGGCCATTGTCACATTCACCTGATTGCCTATCCCGATCACTGGGGTATTGCACTTACCATTATGGAACTTGCTAGATTTTCCCCTCGCGTCAAGAATAAGCCATTTTGAAATGGGGTGCGAAGGTCAAGGTCATTGGATTTTGATGATTGAGAATTGTTTTCAGCTCACAACAGAGTGTTATGGACTAAGGAGTTTAAAAAATATGCTTGTGTGATGCAGGTTGCCGACTTCAGATAGTGTATCATTAGATTTTTGAAACTTGCAACACTTCATCTTTGAAGCAACTAAATCTTGGAAAATTTCCAAAGTAAACTTCCTTAGGGAAGTGGTGTAAAATCATCAAATAAAACAAACTCTTTCTTCAACAAACAGTACAAGCGCAAAGATGGACGTTACATAGACTTTATATTATTGTATCTGTAAAATTTTCCTGATAAAGACCATGCGGTCGAAAATTTGAAGAAAGAGTTTGTTTTATTTGATGTAAATCTTAGAAATTTAGTACATGTATCATGGTTTGAGGTGATATCCAGTACACTGTAGTCAATTTTCTAGGTAATGGATGTGACCATTCTTAAACAAGATTCTATATGTTGAGACACTTACTGTCACATCATCTGGCATTTTTAGCTCGCCGGGACGAATGTCCGGAGAGCTATTGTCATACCCCCGGTGTCGGCGTTGGCGTCGGCGTTGGCGTTGGCGTCGGCATGCACGTGCACAAAAACTTTAACCTTGCTTCTAACTTTTAAACCAATACAGATTGGGCTTTGATATTTCACATGTGCATTCCTTGTGACAAGACCTTTCCATGGATACCAAAATTTTTGACCTTGTGACCTTGACCTTGGAGATTGACCTACTTTTGAAAAACTTTAACCTTGGCCAGATTTTTTGAATGGTAAGTGATAGGGCTTTGATATTTCACATGTACATTCCTTGTGACAAGACGTTTCCATGGATACCAAAATTTTTGACCTTGTGACCTTGACCTTGGAGATTGACCTACTTTTGAAAAACTTTAACCTTGGCCATATTTTTTGAATGGTAAGTGATAGGGCTTTGATATTTCACATGTGCATTCCTTGTGACAAGACCTTTCCATGGATACCAAAATTTTTGACCTTGTGACCTTGACCTTGGAGATTGACCTACTTTTGAAAAACATTAACCTTGGCCATATTTTTTGAATGGTAAGTGATAGGGCTTTGATATTTCACATGTGTATTCCTTGTGACAAGACGTTTCCATGGATACCAAAATTTTTGACCTTGTGACCTTGACCTTGGAGATTGACCTACTTTTGAAAAACTTTAACCTTGGCCATATTTTTTGAATGGTAAGTGATAGGGCTTTGATATTTCACATGTGCATTCCTTGTGATAAGACCTTTTTTATTAGCTCGCCGGGACGAATGTCCGGAGAGCTATTGTCATACCCCCGGCGTCGGCGTCTGCGTCTGCGTGCGCGTGCACAAAAACTTTAACCTTGCTTATAACTTTTAAACCAATACAGATTGGGCTTTCATATTTCACATGTGCATTCCTTGTGACAAGACCTTTCCATGGATACCAAAATTTTTGACCTTGTGACCTTGACCTTGGAGATTGACCTTCTTTTGAAAAACTTTAACCTTGGCCATATTTTTGGAATGGTAAGTGATAGGGCTTTGATATTTC
Source organism: Pinctada fucata (assembly GCA_028142955.1). Lineage (NCBI taxonomy): Eukaryota > Metazoa > Mollusca > Bivalvia > Pterioida > Pteriidae > Pinctada > Pinctada fucata. Next base: position 62,009,884 of record AP027102.1, on the reverse strand, counting down.
ACATGTGTATTCCTTGTGACAAGACCTTTCCATGGATACCAAAATTTTTGACCTTGTGACCTTGACCTTGGAGATTGACCTACTTTTGAAAAACTTTAACCTTGGCCATATTTTTGGAATGGTAAGTGATAGGGCTTTGATATTTCACATGTGCATTCCTTGTGACAAGACCTTTCCATGGATACCAAAATTTTTGACCTTGTGACCTTGACCTTGGAGATTGACCTACTTTTGAAAAACTTTAACCTTGGCCATATTTTTTGAATGGTAAGTGATAGGGCTTTGATATTTCACATGTGTATTCCTTGTGACAAGACCTTTCCATGGATACCAAAATTTTTGACCTTGTGACCTTGACCTTGGAGATTGACCTACTTTTGAAAAACTTTAACCTTGGCCATATTTTTTGAATGGTAAGTGATAGGGCTTTGATATTTCACATGTGTATTCCTTGTGACAAGACCTTTCCATGGATACCAAAATTTATGACCTTGTGACCTTGACCTTGGAGATTGACCTACTTTTGAAAAACTTTAACCTTGGCCATATTTTTTGATTGGTAAGTGATAGGGCTTTGATATTTCACATGTGCATTCCTTGTGATAAGACCTTTCATGCCGTACCATAAATTTTGACCTAGTGACCTTGACCTTGAAATTTTACTTACTTTTCAAAAACTTTAACTTGGGCCATATTTTTTGAATGGTAAGTGATAGGGCTTTGATATTTCACATGTGCATTCCTTGTGATAAGACCTTTCATGCCGTACCATAAATTTTGACCTAGTGACCTTGACCTTGAAATTTTACCTACTTTTTGTTGTTGTTGCAATTTACATATGGTTGCCACCGGCGAGCTATGTTGTCATTCTGACAAGTCTGGTTGTTGTTGTTGCAATTTACATATGGTTGCCACCGGCGAGCTATGTTGTCATTCTGACAAGTCTGGTTTTTCTTAGTGACGTCATATTTGATCACAGTGTCTTGTCATGTGTTCTATTGTGATGACTCAATGAAAATATTGTGATCTGATGTCTTATGTCTGACTTAATTAATGGAATATCAGTTATTATTATTCCCTTGCACATTGCAATAATAATTGAATATATTGTTTCATCCATATAATGATATAGTTTGTGATGTGCAATACCAAAAAATTATAAAGAAAAAAATAGAAATATTGTCCTTATGCAACAAAGTTGCTGCTTGAAGGGGGATATAGCAACTCAGTCGTTCATAAGTGAGTGTGTGCGTGGGAGGATGAGTGAGTCACAAAATGCTTGCATACAATCTAGATGGTGCATTTTTGATTGGATCTTAACCAAACTTCATACACTGATTACTTATGACAAGAGGAAGTTCAATGTCAAAGTTCAAGGTAACATTGGAAAAGATCAAAATCCTTGTATACAGCCTAGAGGATACAGTTTTGATTGAATCTTAACCAAACTTCATACCCTGATTGCTAATAACAAGAGAAAGAACATTTTTCAAGGTCTTAGGTCAAAGGTCAAGGTCACAGATTGGAAATGGTCAAAATTCTTGTATACAGCGTAGAGGGTGCAGTTTTGATTGGATAATAATCAAACTTCATACACTGATTGCTTATGTCAAGAGGAGTAACCCTATTGATTTTCAAGGCCAAAGGTCAAGGTCACAGATGGAAACAGTCAAAATCCTTCTATACAGCCTTGAGGGTGCAATTTTGATTGGATCTTAACCAAACTTCATACAATGATTGCTTATGACAAGAGGAAGAATCCTATCGATTTTCAAGGTAAAAGGTCAAGGTCACAGATTGGAAATGGTCAAAATACTTGTATACGGCCCAGAGAGTGCACTTTTGATTGGATCTTATACAAATTTCATACACTGATTGCTTATGGCTAGAGGATGAACCTTATTGATTTTCTTTGTATACAGCCTAAAAGGTACATTGATTTTCCTGCCATGTGAGGGGATGATACACTTTTTTTATTGATTAGGGGATTTTAAGGTTGAAGGATATGTAGTTTCACATTTTTGCAACCTAATCTCTGATGCAACTAACTTGTTTAACCACAATAATATTCTTAAAAATGTGTATCAAAAATTGTATATCAAACAATGATGTTCTCTACATTTATGTATTTTCAGAAGCAGACAGTTGGTCATAACACAAGTGTTGTGCTGCAGCAAACTAGACAAGGAGATGGAAGTCAGCCACCCTCAGCTCAGCAAATCCCTACTACCTCCCAGTCAGCTCTGACGCAACAGATCCCAACTGTTGTGCAGCCTGCTTTGCTGCCTCAAGCTTCCAATGCAGCTCAACAAAATCCTACAGGAATTCAGCAGTCCCAGTCAAATTTTGGCAGTCAGTTCCTTTCCATTGAAAATGTACCAACAATTGTACAAAAAGAGATCCTTGAAGAAAATCAAGTTGCAAATGAGCCACAGCCAGTTCCTTCAAACGCGAATCCATTGGTAGTTCAGCAGGCATTACCTACATTTGTAAAATCAATAAACACAGCTGATGCATCAGTGCAGGGAAATATCAGCAAGGCCATACAGTTGGCTTTGAAACAGCAGCAAAGCATACCGACTGTAATACCAGTTGTAACTAGTCAGTCACAGACATTAGGGCTTAACATGATGCAGACTTCAGGACAGGCCATGCATCAAATTATCTCTCAAAAGCTGAGCAGTCCAACAAACTCACCATCCATCAATCCTGGAATTCAACCAACTTCAAATCCAATAAATATTTCAGCACCTGCACAGCTGTCACCAAACTCTTTTGAGCAGCAGACAACTATTCAGAGTGTTCTACAGTTGTCAAATCAGCTACTTCCACAAATAGCTGCATCTGCAGCCCAAGCTTCAACACCTAACCAACTTTTATCTCCCTTGCTCAACTCAGGGGGTACAGTACTCAACAGAGGACATGTTCCAGTCAGCACTAGTGCGGTAACACAAACTTTTGTCCGTCAGCCATCATCTCATACAAATACATTGGCTTCAGTTCAACAGAACACACCGAGTCTTGGCAATGTTCATGGTGGCTTAGGAACATCTGGTCAAGGAGTCTCAACATCTCCATCTTTTATTCTTCCTAAACAACTTCAGGATGCTACATCTTTGCAAGGAAAAATCAATCCATCTGTTTCCTTACAAAGTTTTCCTGTAGGTCAACAGCAACCTATGTTACACACTAGTAGCCAAGACAACTTAGTTCAGCCTATTTCAACACAAAAGGTATCATCGACTGGACTATATACTCCTCCATTATTGAGTCCATCTGTTACAACATCAGCAACGAGTCTGAACTCTCCAAGTATAGGAAGCCATTCTGGAACGCCTGTTAAAAAGATTGCTCCAAGACCTAAGGAATCACCAAGTCATCATGGAATGAGTTTACAATATCTGGGAGAAATAAGGCAGAAAAACGTCATGATAGACTCGCCGAAAGAGAAGGATGCCAAGAAAGCATCACTGACCTACCTTGACAAAAATGTTACTAAGGAACTGAAGAAAATTTTGAGTAAGCAAAAGGAACAGCAGCAGCCAAAATTGAACACAATCTCAACATTTGAACAACCAGCAAAATCAAAGCAGCAACACATGACTTATAATATGGATCTGTTTTCCAAAATTGTTGAGAAGGAATTATTGAGCCAGTTTCAGAAACCTACAAATACTGAATCTTCACAAAAGCAATCTATTATCCAAGAAACTGCAGTCACCAAGTCAGCTTCAACAACATCACTTCTTACACCTACACTGGTAAAGGATCCTCAGACTGATATAGTTCAAAATTTCATAGCATCATGCACCTCAGAAGGAACAACTTCTGACAGTAGGCCTGACATGCCTTCCAAGGTAATGCCAGAAACAACCTGCACAACCGCATCTTCGTCCAACAATGCTGTCACGACCGAATCAACTTCTTCTGTGCAATCATTATCTATGAGTGATACAGTTACTTGCATAGTGGAAGAACCTACAAAAATGTTAGAAAACATTTGTGACTTGCAGAAGCATGAGTTACAAAGTGCTACTGAAGATAGTGCTATGGGGAATCTAGCTGCATCTTCTGCAGAAGTGACCAGTGAGGTGACCATTCCTGTGACAAATTCATTTCTTAAAGAGGACAATTCTTCACAAAAACATTCTGATGAAACAGTGCTTGAATCTGATCAAAAAACGTTTCCAGCAAGCTCCTCGGAAGGATCTGATGGTTTGGAAGACAGCTCCTCTTTTATAGACAATAAATCATCTGAACCTGTGATAGATACTGAAAGCAAATCTGTTATACCATTGACTGAGAGTGATTCATTAACATCTGAAAATGATGAAAAAGGGGATAACAAGGAGGAGGAAATTTCTTATAACCATAACACTGAGGTTGAAGCAGAAAACACTGAGGAAATAATTGAGGATGTTGAGAGGAAGAATGATGCTCTAGCTGATACTCATAATGAGCTGGTAGAGGAATCTGAGGCAGTGGAAAAAACTTTGCCTGTGAATGGTTCACTAGAGACCCTGTCAGAAGATGCACTTACTGAATCTCAAGAAACAGTCGGAGAGGAGAAACCACTAGAAATTGAGCATAAGGAATTGTCTTCTGCAGACAATGTGCTTCAATCTGAAACTTCCAACATGGTTGACAATTCTAGTGCTGATGTAAAGGATCAACAAGTCATTGAAGGAGTATTTAGGGAGAATACTTCAAACAAAAAAGAAGAAATACAGTCTGCTAGTGACAAGGATCAAAATATGGGAGAATCAAATAACTTTACAGTTAGCATGACTGGAACGGAGCAAACAGCTTCTATCTCGACTGCTTCAGAGTCTGAAATTGACCAGAAAGCAGTTGATTCTCAGAGTTCAGATCGGAGTGAGATAAAGACTGATTTACATTTGAAAGAAGACGATATGAAGGATAATATGTTACAAGAGCTGGAAGAGACTAAATCTGATAATGCTGATCTGGGTAGTAACGATAACAGTGAAATGCCTTTGAATTCTACATCTGAAGATGCTCCAATCGTTTCTACGATGGAAGAAGTCGCAGAAATTACATCACAAGTTCAAGATGAAAGTATTGTTGGTGAAACAGCATCAGATAAACAAAATTTGCATAGCGGTCTGCAGGAATTAAATGATATGGACAATGTTGTGCAAGAGAAATCTGAAATACTGAACGATACTAGCAATGTAAATGAGCAGACCGAAGAAGAATTCAGTACAGTTATTGATACACTTAGTTCTGACAACCAACAAACAGATGAACAAACTGATTTAACTACAGAAGATGCAAAGGAAGATATAAAAGATGATGATGCCTCATTTGTGCCAAAGGAGGAATCATCTATGAATGAAGAAACAAAGGATTCCTCCTCCTCTAGTGGTCATATTCAGACTGAAATTACTAGTGCGGATACCATTGTTCAAAATGAAGACAACTGTTCAATTTTTGTAGAAAAGCCGGAAAATGAACAAAGTGAACAAAGTATTACCAAGGAAGTTTTACCGCAAAAAGCAGAGCAAGCTTCACCTGAATGTAATCTTGATGTTGTGGACAAAAATTCAGATCTGGATAGTGTAGAAAAGAATTCAGAACAAAAGGATATTGTGCATGAGAAAAGGGAGGATAGTATTCAGGAGAAGGAATCAATGGACATTGTCTCTAAAGAATCTCCTATCGATGATAAGAATATGACTGTGGAAAATATTGAATCACTGAAAGTCGGAAAAGATTCTGAGAAGGAAGTATGTCATTCTGAATTTGAGACAAAAGATAACAGTGTTGTTGAATCTTCCAAAAGTGATGGACGTTTAATTACTGATCATCTACAAGCTGGAGGAAATTCTGACGTGAAAGAGGTTTCTGAATCTGTTGATAATGAAGGAAAGAGCTGTTCAGTAGATATTGCAACAATAGACATTCCTGAAGGTAGTGAGAAACAAGGTTCTAAGGAGAAAGAAGCAGTTCAAGTTGAAACAGAATCAGTCAACATAGAGGAGAATAAGAATGAGGATAAGGGAAGGAATTCACATGACGCCATCTCGAAGCCCGCTGCTCCTTTATCTGGAAGAAAGCAAGTGAAACGTATGACAGGTTCCTCATTGTTGCTAAAATCAAAACCAAAACTGAGGAAAGTGGATGAAACGTATCAGAAGAAACGTGCGGATATATTACTCAAAAAGGTTGCCGTAACAACTATGACTAATCTTAAAAATTCAGTATCGGAAGATCCCAAAATTAATGATGCTCTAAGGAAAGCAAGTGCTATGTCAACCAAAATTAAAAAGAAAATTACAGAGGGGTCAAAACAAAAAGCCGAAAAGGTTACACCTAAAGGTGTAGGAAGTAAAAAGGTTCCAAAGGTAGAAAAAATTAAGGATGATGGGAAAAAATATTTGGTTGTGGACACACCAATCAGTGAAGGGGAGAAAGACACTCAAAGAAATGACTGTGAATCTGTTGACATGACTCATTCAAATGCAGAAACTGGATCTCAAAATCTTCGTTTTAAAAGTATGGTGTTAGAAATTGAGCAATCTTTAACGAACACAGATTCTAGTAGGCCAAGGTCTTCAGAGTCGTACAAATCTGACGGAGATTATGAAGCTAATAGGTCAGTGTCACCAACTTCATCAGCAGGATCATTAAAGTCGTTTCACAGCTTGGACAATTTTGACGAGGATGGCATTAATTTTGATGATGGATCAAACAATCTCTTTTGCCTAATCTGTGGCATTCGATTCAAGACTGTCGTCAGCCTCAGACATCATGTGCGGAATGCTTGCAAATCAGGACGGAGGTCGCTCTCTCAGCTTAAGGATTATGAGTACTTGACATTCTACAGGTGCAGCTCATGTGGCAGATCCTCTACTTCAGATGTATTTTTAGATGAACATGTAAAGCGATGCACTGAAAAAGTTAATTTGTCAGCAAAAGTGGTACAATGCTTTAAATGTGAAATGTGTGGATTAGTGAGTCAAGATAAGGCTTTTATAGTTACGCACGTGACCAAAGATTGCTCGCGCGTAAAGGTAGCAGAAACACAGCGCAACGAGAGATTCAGAATGCTCGAGCATGTTTCTAGTGCAGTTCTATCACAAGGAGCTTTAAAAGAACAGTCATCTAGCGATTCTAAATTTGAAATCAGTCACAGAACATTTAGTGATGAAAGTGTCTTGAAATGCAAACTGAAAAGTGATAAGGTGATTGTTGCAAAAAAGGATTTTGTAAAACAATCTGTTGAAAACAAAAAATTATCTGGTGATTCTAAGAAATGTGAAAATGAAGCATTCGGCTTTGAAGACTTGGAGGATGTGGAGGATGGAAAGAGTGCTGCCGTCGTAAAAGAAGATGGTGATAATGTAACAAGAAACTTGCGCAGTAGACAAGTGACGTCTTCTTCACAACAAATTGTACCTGAAAAGAGAGAGATGAAATCGGATAAGAAGATAACTGTGGATAGGAAAGAGAAAGGACCTCAAAATGATGGTTCCTCTTCAAAATTATTGACAAAGGATGTGCATTCAATTTCTTCAGAGAATGATCAAGTAGTGCAGCAGGAAGTATCTACAAGAGTGTTACGGAATAGTCCACGAGGGAAAGTGTCACCTCTCACAGAGGATAGCAAAGTACCAAATAAATTTACATGGAGATCTGATAAGCCTAATTCAAAAGAAACAAAAACAAAACATCCCACTTTATCTATTAAGGAGGATAGAGAATCTTGCATTCAGACTAGAAGTAACAAAGCATCCAACTTACAGAAGGATAGAACTGATGCTAAATCTTCAGTGGTGCAACAAAAGGGAACTGATGATGAAAATGACCGTTCAAATAAGGCTGTTGTTGATCAGAAGGAAGTAAATTGCAAAACTCGATCTCATTCAGGCATTTCAGAGCGTGTTGATACAAGTAAGGCACCATCTGGTAGAAAGAATACTCAAAGCATTGACAAAATGCATACAAGATCTCGTAGTAGCAGCTCCGATATTGGAAAAACCGAACAGCAATCTAGATCTAGAAATACTAGCGTAGGATCATCAGTAGAGACTGTAGAATCTTTAACGACGCCTTCTTCAAGTACTTCGGAAAGGTTTGAACTAAGAAGCTCCAAAAGGCTGCGTCATGATAGTGGTTCAACTGAAAAATCTTGGAAATCAGAAGATTCTGATGCGAGTGCAACTAAAACAAAAAGATCTAGACTTGATAAACATATTTTACAAAAGTCTTCGACAAGCTCAGAAAAGGTTGAGACAGAAAGTGTGCGATCCTTGTCTACAGAGAAAAGTGAGAGTGATTTAATAACTGATGAAAAATCTCAAAAATCCATAAGAAAAAGTTCTGTAGACAACTCTAAGGGACAGGCTGCTACAAAAACTGAAAACGAAACTTCTGTGGTGGGGAAACGTGTTATCAAGGTTAAGAAATATGATCAATTTGAAATTCCGAAATTTGTGAAGACGCAAATAGAAAATTCAAACATTAAGAGGAAGTTTGTATCGAAAAGGATAAGTGGCAAGATTCTAGGATTGAGATCAAAGACTGTGAAGCCTAGAATTAATATTGCACCGAAAGTAGGGGAAACGCATCCCAATTTCCAACGCGGAAATATTCGGAATTGTGTTCAATGTGGCAAAAAGTTTGGCAATCAAAGTAAACTGGTGAAACATGCAGCAACATATCATTTGTCGCCTTATAAATCACGTGTGAATCCACACACCAAAAAGAACGTCTTTGTATGCAACATATGTGGTACAACATATTCAAATTACTGTGATTTTATTAAACATGTACCAGAACACAGTGCGAAGCTGCTTAATGATTTGGAAAAACTTGATTCAAGTAATACATCGGATTCAAAACTTTCCCGTCAAAAGATGATTGCAGAAACAATGAAGGCAAGCGATGAAAGGTCAAAGTCGGAAACCGAGAATAAATCTGAAGAAATTCTGAGAAAGGAGAAAAGTGGTACAGAAAAAGACAAAGATGTGGATGAAACGATGGAAACCAGAAGAAGTAAAAGATTGAGACAGACTACAAGCAACAGTGATTTTGTATCAGATGCAACACCAGCAAAGCAAAAGTGTCTTTCCATAGAGGATAATACAAAACATTCAGATTCAAGTATTAAGAAAAATTCAGATAAGAAAATTTCCGATAAAAAGGATGGTAGTAAATCTGAAAGTGAATCTAGTTCCAAGTCAAGTGAAAATGATAAACTTTTAACTAGGAAAGTGATGACTCGCTCAAAAGATACAAAGAAGGTCGATACGTCATCAGACAAACAATCGGTGCAAAAGAGTGCTAATTCAAAAGGAACAACAGCACAACATTCTGATGAGACAAAAAAAATGCCTAAAGGTGCAAAGGATGAAAAATCAGACAAAACTTTTAAATCGGCTGATGACCAAAGAGTTGATGAGCGTAAAATGAAACGTAATGAGATAGTAACTCGTCGAAGTGTGAGAAGCGCGGGAATTAGGAAACGCAATAGGGGAGCAGATGAAGTATCAGGGACCGAAATGGGAGATACTACTGACCCAGATTTTGTACCCGAAGAATCGAGTTCAGATGACGAGAGTTCGGATATTGATTCAGTAAGGGAAGGCAGGACAAAATTGTCTAAATCGAATCCAAAAGGAAGTGATGCGATTCAAACAAGAAGCAAAGAGAAAGGAAGTGATGTCAAGCAAGTGACTGAAAATAAAGACAGCAGTCAGTTCACTCATACGGTGGTTGACGATGATGATTTCGAGTATGTGAAATCACGTAATCAAGAAAAGTCATTTGAAGAGGTTTTCAAAGCTAGTGTGCTAGGAAATACGCCCAAACCATCAGTAACACCTAAAGCAACTGTAGTTGAAAATCAGAGAAAGTCAAAAGTCGATATTAAGAAAAATGAAGGGGTACCACCATCTTCTGGAAACTCGCAGTATCTAAGTACATTTCAATCCTTCATTAGTAACAATAAAGGCAATTCCAACAAGGAACAAATTATCATGTACAATTCTCATCCAAAGCGCACTTTGATGCCATACAGTCAATTCAATAACTCCGAAAGTAAAACCACATCAGCAAAAACAAGTTCAACGCCAGACGTTCCTAAGTCAAGTAACAGAGTGTCCACGCGCCAGTCTTTCCAGGACAGTTTCTTACAACATTGTAAGCAGACGATCAAACCTGCTCAAGCAGGCAAAATAATCCAGCCACCAACTAAGCATATAATTGTTCATAATCCTGTAAGGAAAAGTATGGATTCACAGGAGTCTGAAGCCAGTAAAGTTAAGAAACGGAAAGAGGATGGTGCTGATGCTGTAGATGATAAGGGGGATAAAGTACCTGAAGACCCAAAGATGGAAGGCGTCCAGACCATGGACACAGAGAAAAAGTAAGTGAATATCGTCCTACAAATGATTCATTGTACATTATTTAACATTTGCCTTAACATTTATTTGACATGTGCAATTCTTACGGCAAGACATTTATATTGGTACCAAAATTTAGACCTCCTGACCTTGACTCTAAAGTTTAACGTACTTTTAAAGTTATACCCATACCGTGACAAATTTTGACATTGTGACCTTGACATCAAAGTTTGACCTACTTTTAAAAGAATTTAACCATACTTACATGTATATTAACCTTATTCATAACTCAAATGGTAAGTGATAGGGCTTTCATATTTCACATTTTGTATTCTCGACATTAACTTCCTGTTGAAGCCCTCTCCATCTGGCATCTGCCAGCCCATCTGTCTGGAAATCACAATTTCATGTTAATGGATACTGGTATATACTGCAACTTGATTGATATGAATTAAACTTCCACCAAACATGTAGGGATGATACAGCCTGATTTGACTCAATACCCCAAAAGTTCAAAGGTCATCTGCAAGGTCATGACCTCATTAAGGGTCTAACATGCAACAGGCGACATACCTGTTCTTAGCTAGTTCTAATTGGTTGGCCTAAACATTACTAGTGTGTTATGTAACACAATGACGGTTTATGATGTTATAGTACAATGCTCCAATAGACTCACTATTAATTCAAAAGAAAAACAAAACGACCCCTGTGTCAAATTTCTCTATATTATTTTATGCCATTACACATTAAAGTCCGTGGAAAAGTTAAAATTCTTTCCATTTAGAAATTTTTGGAAATAAAGGTAACTGATAATGATATGTAGGTTAGACTGTCAATGTGCAGAAATATTTCGTAGATTTTATGTTGCAGGAAAAGCGAAGAGTCAAATAAAAGGAAAATCTTGCCTAAAGTGAGTGCAGACTTGATGGTAGGAGTTGACACTGTTAGAGAGCAGCCCATTGTCAGGGAAAACGCTGGCTTCAAAAGTGTCGACAGTAAATCAATGGCTCCAGTCACAAAATCGTCCGAAAATGAAGTGATACGAGGTTCTACTAGTGCTGTCAAAGAAAATCTGAAGTCGACACGAGACCAGTCCTGTGGTACAAGAGGTGTTGGATATATTGAACAGAGAACTGGCAAAATCGAAGAAAAAAAGTCAAAGGATTCAACCAAAGGAGACTTTTTAGATACCTTTAAATCATTCATATCATCTGCTGAGGAAACAAACGATTCATCTCATGTTATGGATAGGACTGAGGCGCTGAAAACATTGAGAGACAAAATGGCCAAGAAAGGACCGTTTACATGGGATGTTGAGGATAATGAGGACTTAGGAGGACATTCCTCTCCTACACTTGATAAGGAACGTCCTATGAGGGCGAACTCTGTGGCTTCTGATGATAGTGGGCAGACAACAGTTTCTAGAAGCACAGAAGGTAGTGAAGGGACGGATGAAAAGGGTCCAATAAGTATTGAAATGGCGAAAGTGAGATCGCATTCAAAGAAGAGCAATCAGCCTGTGCGTCACATGTACCATAATGGAAAAATCTGGCAGATCGGTAAAGGGGCCGTGTCCTCTGTTGCTGTGAGAGGGAACAAAAGTGCTACCCCAGACTTGGAGGAAATGGCTGTCAGAGAGGCACCGAAACTTATGAACGTGGAGGTCATCAAGGTCGACCGCAAGCAGACAAGTGGGAAAGAAACAACTTCAGAGCATGGAGAGGAATATAATAGTTATACAAAAACTTCGTTAGACTCGGTGAAAAGTACCCAGGTGAATTCAGCTTCCAAATGGGGTACACACAAACAAAAGCGAGGAACAATGAATTTTCAAAAGACGACAACAAAGAAACGATAGAGAGCTGTAATTTAATGTTTTTATTTAAGATTTCTGTTACAGCCATTTCAAGTTAAAAGACAATTACGCCATTATTTTAAATTTTGGTTAAATTTGGCTTTTATGTGTTCAAAGAAGAGAGTATCGAAAAATGAAAAGATAAAGAGATACCTGCAATATTTTAGATTACAGTAGCCTTGTGGGGCGAACAATTTTCCTGATTTTTTTTCCACCTATTTGATTTTACTACATTTGTGAAGAGGTCTGTAACTGAGAGAAATACTCAAGTAAATATTTTTCTGTGCCATATATATCTAGAATCAAACTTTTGGCTTGCAATTTTCAAAATGATTACTGGTATTTAGCAGGAAGTAACTATATTTTTTTATGTCATTTCTGTGAAGTGTATGTTGTAGTACAGGGTTATAACCATAATAATGGAAAATTTAATAATTCAAGTTTTTTCATTAATATAGTAAGAATGGGACGCTTTAAAATATACATGAAAGGATGTGGTTTTAACGAGTTGTGCAAAATTGATATTTTTTTTTTAAAGAAATGGAAAGTGTGAGTCTCTCATGAATAGTTACATTTCTGTTTAGGCAAATTTATAGGGTCAACATATATTTATATGTATTCATGCATTGGTACTAAGAAATCATGAACAAAGATGAAATTGAGTTTTATGTGTATTTGGAATTAACTTCCTAAATTCTAGGAATCAAACCCCTCTTTCTACCAATACTGTAATTTGTACATAATTTAAGATGTCTATTTCTATTATACCTCTATGCTATTCAAAAAACCCGTGCTTGTTTTTGTTTTTTTACTCTGTTAATCATTACCCCATCATTGTTGAACTTTTTACGACTTGTCATGATGGTTTCTATTTGTACAGCGTTGTTAGATTCCCCAAAAAATTATTATGATGAATTAAACATGAATATAAGAACAATTTCATGGAATTTGGTTTGAAATATTTTGCAAGATTTTATCGATTGCAGATCAAGAAAGAGGGAGGGGGTGATCCCACTCCACCCGAAGATACGTTTAACTTCTCTAAACAATTTGTTGTGACTTTTTCGCATTATTTCAAGAACAAACTTGGGCCAATCCCAGGATTATCATGACGTCATCCCCTCCCACTTTCTAATTCTGCACTTGATCAGAATATGTGCCTGTTCATAGTATTCAGTAGAAATCTCATTCGGATCCCCTCGCCCTTTATTTGTAACGGCATAAAAAGACTCGGATGCCAATGATGGAAGGTTTTACATCAAATCGATGTAAAAGTAAAAAGGCATTTTTTTCAAAATTCAAAATTCTCCATCCTGAGTGAGCTATGTTGTGAGTAACATACTTTTTAGTTACGATCCAGTGTTGGAACTTGTATTTTATGATAGATTATAACAAAACTAATAGATCAACGGGGAACTATTTTTGAAATGGCGTCGTTTGACATCTGAGTCTTTTTTCGAAGGAAAAGGTCAAGGCTTGTAGAAATCTTTGACATATGAGATATTAAATCTGTTCATTTGAGCCAACTAGAGAAAATCAAAAGGTCCAAATCAAGAAAATTTTGTGAACATTTGTGAGAGGTGTTCATTTCCCACCTTTGTACACATGCTAAAGCTCAGAATCATTTGTAGTACCGGTACTCTTGCTGGGTCACATTACATTTTCATTGAAAATGGTTTGGAAGTATGTCAAAAACGGAGATGAGTGAAAAATGTAATGTTTTGGCTTGCAAAAGGACAATTGATTTCCTCGCTGTGTGTTGTCCAAATAAGCTTGTCCGGGCCATATTTTTTCAATACCTGCATGGTAATGAATATTTAAAAGAATTGTTGCTGAGGACCCAAGAATGTTTCATATCCTTGATCAAAGGTCAAGGCCAAAGTACATAGGTGTTGAAAACTTCCCCAACCATTACTTTTGACTACCTGCATGGATCTGAAGAAAGTTTCACAAAATTGTCTTGACCATTGCTTTTTACTGCCTGTGTGGGTCTGCATAATATATTGCAGAATTCTTTCTTGGAACCCAAGAATGTGTCGTGACCTTGATCCAATGTCATTATAAATCGATGGTTAAGATTTCATTCTATTTTGGAGGAATTTTTAATCCGGGCCATTACTTTTCACTGCCTGCATGGATTGAATAATATTTTTCAGAATTGTTGCCTAGGACCCAAGAAGTGTTATGACCTTGATCAGATGTCAAGGTCATAGTACACATAGGTTGAAAATCACGTTTGGACTTTGATTTTGAATATTTGTCAGAATTGTTGTCAAGGACCAAATGATGTTTCATGGCCTTGGTTAAATGTCAAGGTCACAGTACTTGTACTTGTGTGTATTGTACATATCGTTTACATGCTGATGTGCCTGATGGCATAAAGTGAATAAGAATCTGAATACTTACGGGTTCAAAAATCTTGTCCTGGCAATAACTTTTAAGAGCTTGGATGGATTTCAATTTTTGTCCGGGGCCAAATGGTAAATCATGTGAACTAGGGCGAAATGCGCATTGTTATGACAAACGAGGAACATGGCTAGATAGAACACGAACAACAACGACAATATTTACATCGTTGTAACAAAAAGGCACACAAATTAAAACACATCAACGACTTTGTGCGCCGATACGACAAATAAAGCAAAACACAAAGAACTATGACAATATGTGTACTGATATGACAAGGCACGCGGCTAGACAGAACACAAAGTACAACGACAATATGTGTACTGATATGACAAGGCACACGGCTAGACAGAACACAAAGTACAACAACAATATGTGTACTGATATGACAAGGCACACAGCTAGACAACACAAAGTACAACGACAATATGTGTACTGATATGACAAGGCACACGGCTAGACAGAACACAAAGTACAACGACAATATGTGTACTGATATGACAAGGCACACGGCTAGACAGAACACAAAGTACAACGACAATATGTGTACTGATATGACAAGGCACACGGATAGACAGAACCAAAGTACAACGACAATATGTGTACTGATTTGACAAACAAGGCATACAGCTAGACAACACAAAGTACAACAACAATATGTGTACTGATATGGCAAGGCACACAGCTAGACAACACAAAGTACAACAACAATATGTGTACTGATATGACAAGGCACACGGCTAGACAACTCAAAGTACAACAACAATATGTGTACTGATATGACAAGGCACATGGCTAGACAACACAAAGTACTACAACAACAATATGTGTACTGATATGACAAGGCACATGGCTAGACAACATAAAGTACAACAACAATATGTGTACTGATATGACAAGGCACACGGCTAGACAGAACAGAAAGTACAACGACAATATGTGCACTGATATGACAAACAAGGCAAACAACTAGACAGAACACAACAACGACAATATGTGCACTGATATGACAAACAAGGCATACAGCTAGACAACATGAAGAACAACGACAATATGTGCACTGAAATGACAAGGCACACAGCTAGACAGAACACAAAGAACAACGACAATATGTGCACTGAAATGACAAGGCACATAGCTAGACAGAACACAAAGAACAACGACAATATGTGCACTGAAATGACAAGGCACACAGCTAGACAGAACACAAAGAACAACGACAATATGTGTACTGATATGACAAGACACACAGACAGAACACAAAGTACAACGACAATATGTGTACTGATACGACAAACAAGACACACAACTAGACAACACTAAGAACAACGACAATATGTGCACTGAAATGACAAGGCATACAGCTAGACAGAACACAAAGTACAACGACAATATGTGTACTGATACGACAAACATGGCACACAACTAGACAACATGAAGAACAAGGACAATATGTGTACTGATTTGACAAACAAGGCACACAACTAGACAGAACACAACAACGACAATATGTGTACTAATCTGACAAGTCACACAGCTAGACAGAACACAACAACATTATGTGTACTGATTTGACAAACAAGGCACACAACTAGACAGAACACAACAACAATATGTGTACTAATCTGACAAACAAGGCATACAGATTGACAACATAAATAACAATATGCGTACTGATCCGACACGAGACACGCAGCTAGAAAGAACATAACGACAATATGTGTACTGATATGTCAAACAAGGCATACAGCTTGACAGAAACCAAAGTGCATCGACAATATTTGTACTGATCCGACAAACAGGCACACAGCTAGACAGAACACAACAACGACAATATGTGTACTGATTTGACAAATAAGGCACACAGCTAGACAGGACACAACAACGCCAATATGTGTATTGATACGACAAACAAGGCACACAACTAGACAGAACACAACAACGACAATATGTGTACTGATTTGACAAATAAGGCACACATCTAGACAGGACACAACAACGACAATATGTGTACTGATTTGACAAATAAGGCACACAGCTAGACAGAACACAACAACGACAATATGTGTATTGATACGACAAACAAGGCACACAACTAGACAGGACACAACAACGACAATATGTGTATTGATACAACAAACAAGGCACACAGCTAGACAGAACACAACAACGACAATATGTGTACTGATACGACAAACAAGGCACACAGCTAGACAGAACACAATAACGACAATATGTGTACTGATCCGACAAACAAGGCACACAACTAGACAGGACACAACAACGACAATATGTGTATTGATACGACAAACAAGGCACACAACTAGACAGGACACAACAACGACAATATGTGTACTGATCCGACAAACAAGGCACACAGCTAGACAGGACACAACAACGACAATATGTGTACTGATTTGACAAATAAGGCACACAGCTAGACAGAACACAACAACGACAATATGTGTATTGATACGACAAACAAGGCACACAACTAGACAGGACACAACAACGACAATATGTGTACTGATCCGACAAACAATGCACACAGCTAGACAGAACACAACAACGACAATATGTGTACTGATACGACAAACAAGGCACACAGCTAGACAGAACACAACAACGACAATATGTGTATTGATACGACAAACAAGGCACACAACTAGACAGGACACAACAACGACAATATGTGTACTGATCCGACAAATAAGGCACACAACTAGACAGAACACAACAACAATATGTGTATTGATCCGACAAACGAGACACGCAGCTAGACAGAACACAACAACAATATGTGTACTGATCCGACAAACGAGACACGCAGCTAGACAGAACATAACGACAATATGTGTACTGATATGACAAACAAGGCTCACAGCTAGACAGAACACAACCACAACAACAAAATGTTCACTGATCTGACAAACAACGGCACGAAGCTAGACATAACACAACGACAATATGTGTACTGATATTACAAACAAGGTACACAGCTAGACAGAACACAAAGCACAACGACAATATGTTTGCTGACACGACAAACAAAGGCACACAGCTAGACAGACCACAAAGAATAATGACAATATGTCTACTGATCCGACAAACAATGCACACAGCTAGACAGAACACAACAACGACAATATGTGCACTGATACGACAAACGATGCTCACAGATAGACAGAACACAACAACGACAATATGTGTACTGATATGACAAACAAGGCATACAGCTAGACAGGACACAACAACGACAATATGTGTACTGATATGACAAACAAGGCATACAGCTAGACAGGACACAACAACGAACAATATGTGTACTGATATGACAAACAAGGCATACAGCTAGACAGAACACAACAACGACAATATGTACATGTATCGGTGTAATAAATGAAAGCCAAAGAACAACGAAAATATGTCTACCGATATGAACATCAAGGTACATGTACACATCTAGATGATACACAAACAACAACGGCAATATCAGCATATTAAACGACAATCATATATAAGGCTATAGCATCGCTGCCGTACGAGGGTGTGGTTAATCGTATGTGAGAGGGTGTGTGTGTGTGTGTGTGTCCGGATACTTGTGAGCAGCATAGAAGAAAAAGCAATCATAGAAATATCAAACCATCCGCAAGTGTTACCCGTGGGGGAGGATCGATAAACCCTACTTATTTTTAAGGTCAAGGGTCAAATAATGAGGTCCCCGTTGACTTAATTTTAATATATCAGTTCGTCCGTCGTAAACTTTTCGACATTTCCGACTTCTCCGGAACGATAGGAGGAAGTTTGATGAAACTTGGTAGGTATGAGGTATATACTTATGGTCTCTTACAAGTGTTGTTGTTTTTCGTCCGGATTTGTCAACAGGTTGCGCCACCATAGGCAAAAGTAGGTCACATAGGGTACCCTCCTTTGACAAACTTCTTCAGAACCGAAGCATACATGTATCGACAAACCGAAAACATCAGGATGATCTTTACACACTCATTTACTGCATATTTGTCATATTTAAGTTTCTAAATGCTTTGATATGTATTTTATGCTAAAGTCTTTGTTCATTTATCTAATTATTTATCTATTTATTTATTATGATTTTTTTTTTTTTTTTTTTTTTTTTTTTTAGATTTTGTTCTGATGTAAAAAGGACGGGGGTGATTTTCATATATTTCAAGTTTCTTTTCCATAACCACTTTTCAGATTTTCTTGAAATTTGGTAGGTATGAGGTACTTATTATTGTTGTTTTTCGTCCAGATCCGTCATAAGGTGGCGCCACCACAAACAAGATTATGTCACGTGGGTATCCTCCTTTGACAAACTTCTTCAGAACCGAAGCACGAACATCGAGACAAATCGACAGCATCAGGATGATCTAGAAAGATGTCTCAAGAAGTGTTGTTATCTTTTTTATTCCACTCCGAAGTCAAAATTTTGACGCATTTTTTTGGACGTCTATTCGGACTTAGTAAGAAATGCACATTTTTGCACTATTTCTTTAAATTCTAATACAATGCAATAACCAATATATTATCTTGAATAAAGAAAAAAGTCATACTGGAAGAGAATTATAGGGATGGGGATTTTCTAGTACGGAAGGACAGTAGTGGATAAACATTCAAGAAATATCTATTCATTGTTCCTTTTCTCTGTAAAGCTATTCATGACTGTTATATGACTGTATATTTGTTTTCAGTGTGTTACGTTACATTGTCTTTTCCCCTATAGTTCAATAAATGCGGACTTAGCTTCACTTTATTTTACTGCTTCTATTG
Source organism: Pinctada fucata (assembly GCA_028142955.1). Taxonomy (NCBI): domain Eukaryota; kingdom Metazoa; phylum Mollusca; class Bivalvia; order Pterioida; family Pteriidae; genus Pinctada; species Pinctada fucata. The sequence goes on along the minus strand of AP027102.1, from coordinate 61,990,465 downwards.
CATCGCTTTAATAGCATACTTGTAATATTAAATGAGAACGCAAACTTCACGAAAATCATGCAACATGTTCAACTGAATTCAATGGGACCCCATTCCAAGTAGAAAATTGATGGTTTTTTTTTTTTTTTAATTTTTATTTTCATCAAATTTTACAGTGAAGTTTCCGTTGATCAAGGTTTATATTCTTTCTTTTCACCTCCATTGTCAAGGAAGTTGTAACACACTAACTGGTGAACGTACTCGCTTCTAGTGCCCGAGGTCATGGGTTCGAATCCCGCCTATGAAACTTTTCTTTCAAATGGCTTTGTTTATATTAATAAAAAATTAATTTGATGTTAAAAAAAGATTAATTTCTTGGAAATTTCATAGTTACATAGTTAGAGTGAAAGGTAGTCAGTGCTCCACCTATAAGTTCATGATTTCAGCTTTTGTTTTGTTTAAAGTATATAGATTTAACCTCCCCCCACCCCCCCCCCCCCCCACCCCCACCCCCCCCCCCAATAACGAGGCGGGGCCAATTTTGATGATTAAAGTGAAAAGGCATGTCCGTACTCCAGCTATAACGTTATTTCTTGTTATTTATCCGTGTCCTTTTCTATATATAGTTCCTCGATGGGATCCTCTTTGATGTGTGATTTCATAGAAATAGACTTTGGATCATGATATGTTTAACGTTCCTTTTTCTCACGTACATATACTTCATATTTATTTCCTACATTTCGTTTTATAATTCCGTAAAAGTTTCCTGGCAGTGATGTTGTCGAACTGTGAATATGCATTTTGTACGCGCGGGTCTAGGGTAGCGATCGGGGTAATTCCCCGTCCCCTATACCAAAAAAAGAAAACAGAGCACTTTTAAAATTCATTTTATGAAAATGCAAATAATTTTTGGTCAGTTATTGAATCCCCCCTCTTTCCTATTTGGGGAATAATTTTAGAAAAGAGCATGATGTCATTACGAGACCCGGATTTGTTATTCCTTCATCGTCATCCACCCATACACCGGAACTAAACAATCTCAATCTGGCTTCTTACGTACTTAACATTGTTATACAAACATTTCCATTTGGATGGACATAATCCTTACATACAATGTAAACATAAGGTATACTTAATCCTGGATTTGATAAAGCCGGTGCCTTCCTTCACGGTAAGTTGATAATTCTTTCAAGATTACTAGATAAGTGAATTATAACACGTATTTCGATCATGTATAATACTAGATGATCGAAATATGTGTTATTAATAAATCTATTCTTCAAATGGAAAAAAAAGAGGGGTATAGAGAAAAATTAAAAACAAAATTTGTTTCAGTATAAGCTAGCTGCTTCGAATAGTCGAACAATATTAAACTGTATGAAGAGAGTATAATGAATTATGATAATTTGGGATTCACATTCCCCTCCCCAAAGAATTTTCGTATATCCAGTGAGTGTATATGTTGCTTAAAGGAGGAGGAGTGTATAGTTTCCTATATAAGTGCACATATATAGTCATTCAGGCTACTGTAGAAGTGCTAATATTGCGCGCATTAACAGTTGCGGATCCGAGAAAAAATTACAACCCTTCATCAAATTGTCATATATACACATCATAAAAATCCTTTATATTTTTCTCATTTAATTTTGAAGGATGGAATGTCACAATTTCCATTCACTGCTTTATCAGTGTTCAATCAACCTTTTTTTCCAAGAGTAATATACTTGTTAGATTGGTAACCCCCCTCCCCCCCCCCCCCCCAAGCCTTATCCCCTCTCTTTGTTTACATTTACTCTGGTAATAAAATCATAAATCAGGGCCTGTCGTAAAATTTGCATCCCTTGTCTCTTTATCCCCCCGTATCTGCCCCTGCTAATTACCCTAAATGGTTACGTACGTCACCACAAAATTACATTGTTTATTTCCTATTACAGGACACCTTGTTATCTGGTTAGGGTAATCATAAATGGTGGCAACCGTGAAGCGGAACTTCCAAAATTATTCCGAACAGGATTAATATTTTCCTGAATTTTATGGTAAGTGATAACAATAGATGTTCGTACTAAATCTTGACTTAGGAACTTGATGTTTCATAAATAATTTAGACAAACATGTTTTAATATACATAAAAATTCTGAAAGATCAGCAATTCATTGGAAAACTAATAACGATTATTTTCATCTGATTTTTTTTTTCTTTATAATTGTTGGTTTTCCATCTTTTTTTCTTTTTTTTTTTTTTTTGAACTTGTTTTGGGTTATTAAAGAAGTGTATGGTTAGAATAGTTTCGCCCCGAAAAATGTTCGAATTCCAACGATTCGGAGTATTAAGTTATTTAGAAAAAAGGTAGAAAACTAGATGGGGCAGTATTATAAGAAAATTGACGACTTCTTTAAAGAAAATAGCTGATTATAGATTTACAGAAAGAGAGGTTTGTTTCCTAAAATGACCATGTACATTTCATTCTGGACTGTTAGTAATGGACAAATATTTGCCTTTAAAAGCTCTCAGACAGGATTTCGGCAGCGACCGGGATCTACATGTAGCTCTCTTGTACAACATTCTTTCGTCAAAATACGTGTTATTATAAAATACAAGCATAATTACCCTGTCATAACCATCCCGTGTTACGTAAACTACATGTCACATATATATCTTATATCAACAAGTCAGTATGTACATATCCCCTCGTTTGCCCTTTGGATTAAACCTAGCCCCTGTCAATTTTCCATTTATCCGTCTAGCCACAAAGCTTTATGGTTCGAATGCCTATGTACAGTAAATGCATAGAGAAATTGGGTAAAAACTTCGTATGAATTGCAAGAAAAATGATCTGTTTTTGTGCTTTTTTTCCAAAGGCGTAACTAAATACTCATACTAGTATTTACAAAGGTAGGTTTTAGTATGATGAACAAATATAAAAGATTTTGCGAAAGTGAAAAAAAATTGTTGAGCATTTTAGGTTACATTAGCAAGTGAAATAATAAAATCTCTAAAATATGAGATTTTTTAGGTATTTTTTAAAATTTGAAGAGAGAAGTGAAACAGGAAATAGTATATACTCGTACATAGTCATTTCACCTTCACGATGTTTTCGTAAGTAATTAATTGGACATTCATGACTTTTTATAGCCTTTAACAGGTAATTTTTATATGACACTGTCATTCTGAAAAATAAAAAGATTAAAGATCACATGTCTTGTCTCTTTAGTATTGTTAAAAAGTAAAATTTACATAAAGAAATTGGATTTAAGGGTTGATTCATTGGCTTTTCATAAATCATGGAAATTAATTAGACATTTTTATTATCTTTAGAGAGGCTGATTACATATATACTTACTAAATTGAATAAAGGTTTGGAAAATGTGAGGAACAAGTATATACTGTACAACGGTTTCGGATTTTTATCCTTGTTCAGAGTTAAAATTTTGGGATATTTTGGGGGCTTTTTCTTGCATATACACTGTAACCATGCAGTACGTAGTTTTTGAAGAACGGTCCATAAATATATGATTTCAATTTCAATGAATTTTTAAGAGAATTCTATCAATAGAAACTATAGTGCTCAGAAACAATCCTAACTGTATATTTTGTTATATTCCAAATAAGAAAGAAAAGCAGCAAAAGAGAATTGTGCTTCCTATGGTTTGGGGTTCGTCACAGAAGTACATGTCCCAGGTCAAGGTTGAAAAAATGGTACCAAAAGAGAAGTCTTGTTACTGTAACAACGAATACATAGTCCTATCACTCACCATTCGAAACTGATGCCCAATGATCAAATTTCTCAAATTGAAAAGTAGGTTAAACTTACAGGTAAAGGTCACAAGGTCTCAGATTTCGGTTTCCAATTAAAAGGTCTTGTACAGCGAATACACGTGTGAAAGATGAAAAGTCTTTCGATCACCATCCAAAATTATTTCCAAGTTCATTTTTTTTTTTTGCCAAAAGTAGACTAAAGTCATTGACCAAAGGTCACAGCGTAAAATAACTTAATTCTAATTGAATGATCTTGTCACAAGGAATACACATGTGAAATATGAAAGCTTTCTCATTCTTCGTTTGTGCTCAAATTATTTTTCAAAAACTCAAACTCCAGGATCAAGGTAAGGAGGTCCAAAATATCGAGACCCATGGCAAGATCTTAATTGTCAAAAGAAATTCACATGTGAAACATTAAATCCTATCACTCACCTTTCAAAACCTATGCCAAAGGTCAAATGTCTCAAATTTCTGTGGGTCAAACTCCCATGTCATTATCTGAGGTCAAGGTCTAAAGGTAAAGAATTTTGGAATACACGTTTGGAATTCGGAAATCATATACTATCACATCACGAACCACTCAGAACTAAGATACGATCTAAGTTTAAGTTTTGATGACAGACAGACTGACGGTCGGATGGACGGGTTTTGATGCCCCTTCATGAAAGCGGAGGAGGGGGGGGGGGGGGGGGGGGGGGTAGGGGAAGGGGATGGACAATGTTTGGTTAACTGATTCTGATATGATGCAACATAAAATCCATATTCACGCTTCAACCGCTTCTCCTTGATCAGTATATATGTACTAGTATATATATTAACAAAATTTATTTATTTCATCAAGATGTACCACGGGGCACGAGTGCTTTAGCCTTGAACCAAAGATTAGAAATAAACTGAATAAATGAAAAATTAGAAATATCTGGAATGATCAAAGTGCATGGAGAGCTGCTTAAATTATTGGACAGATGCGAAATTTCAAGATTTAAAATGTCTGATTTCTAAAATGATATGTATATGCACGTGTAAATATTCACGTAAATTAAATATTAACTAAAGATATTATTAGGAGGTACATAGAGTTACTTGCACCATACCGCATCTTTCCGAATAAGTTTTTTTGTGGGTTATACCCTCCCTCCCTTCCTCTAAGTTTAATTCACGCGCCTGGACACCTTTTTACCGAGGATAGAAGGGAGATGATATCGAGGAAAAAACATATATGCAAAATATGGCATTCTTCACGAAATTGATATTATAGAATCTGTACGAGAATCCCAACCGTCTTTGCCATTTGATTTACGCATATATTACATGTATATTCATCTTCTCCAAATCGAGGGGTGGACAAGGTGAAAGGGAGGAAGGGGGAGGGAGGAGGGAGAAATGGGAGGAAGGGGCGGGAGGAGGGAGGGAGGGGGAGGTAAGGGAAGGGTGAAAAAGAGGGGGAGGGAGGAGGGTCGGGGGAGGTAAGGGGTGGGAGGGGGAGAGAGGTACCCCCTGCCCCCCCCCCCCCCCCCCCCAAAAAAAAAGCACACCGAGAGGATAATTTTGTCTTGTCGCAGTCTACGAAATTCGTGGAATTCAATTTAATTTCAACGAAAATCCATTGATGCACATTTCAATTTCACATGTCAAGGTAACCTTCATGGCGAAATAAAACGTAAGTGAATTCAACGGAACGGTTATATTACGATCATCGTGTGATAAGTAGCAAAAATGTTGCAGAATGGTGATAAATTTGAGAGAAATCAATTAAATACAACATCAAAGATTTGATAATTTCTCGATGTGTACCAATCGAGTATGAGTCAACTTCCCTCCAAAAGTTGCATTTCTTTATTTAAACCTTGAAACCATGTCTTACCAAGTGGAATCGTTATGGTTTCTTCCATCGATCGTGTACGCATTGATTTAATTTCCTGTCATTTTATAATTACTACATATATAAAAATTAGTTTCTGAGCTAACCCGACTTAGTCGGGTTAGCTCAGAAACTGATATTTTAATAAATGGAGTTTTTACGTTTTAATCAATGAAAACTGTATAATAGAGGACAAAAATAAACAACAAATGGATGTTTTCCATTTTTTCAAAAACAAAAAGATGACAATGGCAGGTATGGAAAGTGTTTCTTTGTCTACCAAAGAGTTCTGGTTGGTCACATGCAAATTCCGTGAATCGCGAATTATACACCAATGCGCACAAAAACTAAGACAGTCATTTCTTATATTTACATTTTTTTTGCTAAATATTAGACACCCTTTTTTTGCACGAAAATCACAAACACATCGAATGACAGCGTCAAAAGTACATGTATTCTTTCCCTGCGTTCAAAACGGAATTTGAATGTGACTAACCAGAATTTTTTGGTAGATAAAGAAACACTTTCCATACCTGCCATTGTCATCTTTTTACTTTTTGTTTTTGAAATAATGGAAAACATCCATTTGTTGTTTATTTTTGTCCTCTATCATAAAGTTCTCATTGATTAAAAGACGTAAAAACTCCATTTATTGATTCAATATTAGGATTTATTTGAGAAAAATGAAAAAATGCGTATTGAAGCAAAATGTATTGTTTTGTATTGATTTTTTTTTCTTGGTATGCATACAATTTGCATACATATTTTCAAGCATATCTCATACAAGAAAACATTAATATGCGTGTTTTCACAGTTTTCTCCGAAAGATGGGGGAGGAGGGTTTCCAGCCTATGATAATAAAAAAAAACCCGTTTTGACAATTGTTATGGAAACCTCATCCCAAATTGCCCCTCCCCCCTGTGATCCTTGCATTACTTTCATCCTGGCATTTCGGTGTAAAAAAAACATATCCGTTCTCATTTCATTCGACCATGATTAAGATTGTAAAATAATTTATCAGATTCAATCAGAATTTGACTTTTGAGAAAAATCCTACCAGAATTTGATATTCAATTTGAGTAAAAATTAATCGTTATAGAAGTATTCACTATAAAACTTACACACTTTTGAGCTTACGCGAACTTTGCTAAAACAACGCGGAAGTAAAAAAAAAAGGTGTGTGTCTTCGAAGAAAAGGGTGGGGTAAAGAATGAGGAAGGAAGAAAGTAATTTTGGGGAAGAAGAGAGGGGAATAGCAGACGCTCAGTGCTTTGATGACATGCAAAAGGGGGATTTTGGTTTACATTAGTGAAAGAAAAAAAAAAACAATTACTTAAAACAGAAACAACGAAGTGTCTAGCGGGGAGTCGGTAGATGTAAAGGTATAAAGGTATTAGTGTATTTACTAATCTGTTTTTTTTTTGTGTACATAAAAATCATGTTGTTGATGAACATGATGAAGGAGATGCTGATTATGTGAGAGGTATGCACGTCTTGACTCGGCAAGAAAAATCCAAGCGCTAAATCATGCATATCTTGATTTGATCTGAATAACTCCCATGTATATTTATAGTTCAAACGGGACCCTGTGTATCAGTACACGCTCCGTTGCACAGCGGTACCCTGGGGCTGACCTTGTTTACGATATGATGCCCCTGGGGTCGATGAGATAAGAGAGAAATTCTTTGTTTAACCTGTGAGTTGGTTGGTGTATTCGTAGTCCCTACACATCGTTGAACAGGTTAAGCAAGAAACTATACTAGTAATTTGGGAAATTGGATTTTTACGACCGGTCAACTTATGGATAATTAAAATCGGCTCGTTAACCCAGGTCAGTCTTTGTATGTTTACTAAAAGCATTCATTGTTTGTTTATTGCATGAGGAGGTTGATTTCATTAGGGTATGACGTCAGAATTTATTACGGCAACTTACATTGTTACACAAAGCGTTACGATCTGAACATATTTATTTATATGTTCAATTCCAGGTCAAATCTATGTTACCAGAGTATAAGTATAGCAGATGAAATCATGAAACTGTACATGTGTTGATAACACAGGGCTTCATTCACAAACATCCTAGTTTTTGAGTGTTTTTACGAATTTTTTATGAGCTTTTTGCGCCGTGATACGCCTTTGATACGCTATCAACTACAACTTGGGAGTAGTGCCAAACTCGGGGCGGACCGTTTTACTATTATTCTTTAATTATTAAAAGGAACTATTTGTCAATTGTGTTTTAATTCTGGATTGATTGAAATTTAACGAAAGTTGAAATTGATGTACTTTTCACTTGTAAACGTGAAAATGTAATGAATAGGCAGAAATGTGACTTCGCATTTTGATTGGAAATTAACTAGAGATAACCACATAGGTGAGTAAATAAAAACTCTGATTATATTGTGTAAGATTTATTTTTATCGCTCTCAAAGAAAAAGTGGATAGAATCAAACTAAATAATCAAAGGATATCACATACTCTCTGGATATGAAATGAATTAGATCCTTTGAAATTGAATGGGACAAAATCGGTTTATCGTAAAGATTTTTTCCCATAAACATGACGAAAGGATGGAGGGTGTTTCCAGGCAGGATACCGGCGTTCAAGCCCAAGCCCATGATTTTGAGAAAAAGACAAAAACAAAACAATTGTATAGAAAAAATAGGGGGGGGGGTTACTGTACGTATATGCTGTGAGTGGCTTTAAATGCAATTTACGTCCTCTTTTCTTATAACCTTTTTTTTCCCAAAATGGTGCACAAGTAGATCTGTACAGATTCAAGGCCGGAATTTTGTTTGTCAAATAGCAAGGTTCCAAATGTCACGTTTCAATGACATTTCCATAATGGACCAACAGTCCTATCAATATATATACATCATGTGCGGATCCAGCAAACATTCAGGGGGATCCAACCCAACCAGATGGGGAATATAACCTATGGATTTGTGAAAATTGTTAACATAACATTTTATTTCAAATTCATATTTGTGTAAGGGGTGGGGGGGGGGGGTAAACTTGTGATTCCTTAACCGTCCCTCTCTCAGGACCCTGGAGCCACGCTTACATGTACATCAGCCCCATGTGGTCTGTAGACGTCCAGAGTCGAGTCATCCTGGACGGAGCGGATCCGGGGAAAATTGTTTCTTCATTGTTGTGGTTACACTAAAAGAGTCACGAGTTACCGGAAACATTCTGCATAGCTGAGTGACATGACAGAAATCACCGTACATAAAGGCACAATAAGAGTTGATGATAGGCTAGTCACACGTACCCACGGGCTATGGCGTCTGTGTTTGATGTAAAAACTCCATTTTCTGAACAATAAAATGACAATATTGACGATGGGCACGGGGTTGTACATTATGGATTCTACATCTCAATTTGCTGATGCTTAGAGGGGGCGGAAATAAAAATAAAGCGTGGAACATGTTTAATGTCCGTCAGTAGTGAAAAAGAGAGGGTAGGGGGTTCGGTTCTTATATAATATTGCACCTTTGTGTATCTGTAGATTCAAGTAGTACAAGGAATTTAAAATAGAAGGTACTAATGAGCTAATAAATACAAAAATGCAGTTTGGTCTTTATATAAAACGAAATTTTGTAAGAAATGCACTGATTGGTTATTCTAATATTATATTCTATATGAAATTCCTTATGAAATAAAAAATGGACAGAAAAGTCAAATTGTAAATTTGTTCATGTATTTGTTTCGTATAGATTGTGCGTACGGAATTAGATTTTTTCAGGTGAGCTACACGACCCATTTGGACCTCTTTTTGACTTGAACATCTTCATTATATGCTAGTCAGTACTTTTAGATATGAAGGGAAAAAGAAGTAAACAACTTGTAGAATAAGGAATATAGTCGAGAGACAGTAAAACCGTTATGTAACCGAAAAAGAAAAATGTTACAAGTATCAATGCACAGTGCACAAGTATAATTGGCTGAAAATGGTTGTGATTGTGAAATCATTATCAAGTTTCAAAAAAAAAAAAAAAAATCCATAGCTGCAGGTTACAAAACGAGTAAAAGATGACGTAAAATATTCTCTTGTAACCCAATTTTCACCTGAAAAAAAAAAATTGTTTACAAAGCATGAAGTTATTTTCTGAATCATCAGTTCAGCATATTTCTATAGTCGTATCATCTCATCATGCTCAAATTATATGATACTAAAAGAAGAACATACATTTGTACCTTGCTTACGTCAATAACTTTTCTAAAGGTGTAATTTAGCTCACCCGAGTAAAATGCTTTAAATATTGTTACATAACTAATCTGCATCGTCATTCTATATTCCATACAAGTTTTACGAAAGAAGTTTTAAAACTAAGCTGTAACTAAAGACCCCGACTGATTGATAATTATTGTTTTTACGACCCTAGAACCAAGATTTTGGGAAAATTCCAGGTGGTGGTACTAGTGGTAGGGACGGGGTTTCTTAACACACCCATCCCCACCCTCCCTCCATATCCATACCTGCTCATCTACGTTGTTCAGTTCGGTTGAATTTGTCGTAATGACATTTCCATTCTTCTTTTGCAGGAAAATGGGCTAGGATGTTCTCAGAGGAACCAGTATCAACCTAATACAACAATACCATGTGGACCTTTACTGTGCAGTACCATGTGAATTTGACATGAAAGTCCGATCATATCGTTACGGAGTGACCTCCCTTTTCTTCTACTTTGCTTTATTTACCCTCATCTGTGAAGCAAAGAAACAGGATTTCGAAGACAAATCGAAACTTACGTTTGGACCATATCCCGTGCGAATTTATGATAGTGGATCCGAAAATTATACCGTACAAGTAGTGTACCCCAAGAACCAGGATGTTACGAACTTGCTACGAAACGAGTACGAAAATGGTGCAAATATTTTAGATCCATTCAAAAGTTTCGCTTCACTTAAGGATTTCTACTCTTTGAACAGGAATTTACGTTCTATAGATTCAGTTGAAAACAAAACAGCTGGAGATGACTTCTTTATTAAGTCGGGAAATGAATCCGAAACAAACATTTCTAGTTCTGAGCGGAACGGCAATGGATCAGAACTTGAAATTAGTCGAAATATGTCAAACGCTGTTAAAGAGCAGACGATTGCGCGATCTACCACCATAGACGGACTATATACGACGTCTTCTGAACCAAAGGAAGAACCGAAAACTGTAATCTCTGATTCAACAACACAATATAGATCTACCTCAGAACCGTTTACTTCGCCGGAACCGACTCCGATTTCAAAAAGTACTTCAAAGTATATATCAGAACCAATATCAAGTTCAACTATTCAACTAAACGATGATAGTAAAACTACTTTTTGGCCTATTGTGGTTGAACCAACACCAGAATATAGATCTTCGGAAAAACCAAATGTGGAGCAAAAGACTACTGCCGAACCGAAAACTACCGTAGAACCACATTTAAACCATAAGTCTACGTCTGCTGCATCACTGGCGACAGCAGGGCCAACACCAGAACCGACATTAACATCAAGTGCTCGATCAATATCTACCCCAGAACCTAGATTAAAAACAGAACCGACGTCTGAACCGAAATCTACTACAGAACCTGAACCGACACCTGAGACTAAATCAACAGCAGAACCTACACCAGAGTTAAAATCTACACCAGAATCCACACCTGAGCCTAAATCAACCACCAAGCCAACGTCTGAACCAAAATCAACTGCAGAGCCAACACCAGCGCCTAAATCTACACCAGAACCCACCTCTGCATCAAAATCGAATGTAGAACCCACGTCAGAGCCGAAGTCAACATCCGAACCAACGTCTGTCTCAAAATTGGCTGCTGGACCTTCGTCTGAGCCTAAATCAACCGCAGAACCGACTTCAGAGCCGAAATCTACTCCCGAACCTACCCCAGAGCCAAAATCATCTGCTGAACCATCACCAGAAACAAAATCAACCTCAGAGCCGACACCTGAACCTAGGTCGACTGCAGAACCAATACCTGAACCTAAATCAACTGCAGAACCGACATCAGAGCCAAAATCGACATCAGAACCGACATCTGAGCCGAAGTCAACTGCAGAACCTACTCCAGAACCAAAATCATCTGCTGAACCATCACCAGAGACAAAATCAACCTCAGAGCCGACACCTGAACCTAGGTCGACTGCAGAACCAATACCTGAACCTAAATCAACTGCAGAACCGGCATCAGAGCCAAAATCGACATCAGAACCGACACCTGAGCCGAAGTCTACTGCAGAACCTACTCCAGAACCAAAATCATCTGTAGAACCATCACCAGAATCTAAATCAACTGCAGAACCGAAGTCTACATCTGAACCGACACCTGAGCCGAAGTCTACTGCAGAACCTACTCCAGAACCAAAATCATCTGTAGAACCATCACCAGAACCTAAATCAACTGCGGAACCGAAGTCTACATCAGAATCGACACCTGAGCCGAAGTCAACTGCAGAACCTACTCCAGAACCAAAATCATCTGCTGAACCATCACCAGAGACAAAATCAACTTCAGAGCCGACACCTGAAGCTAAGTCAAGCGCCGAACCAACACCAGAACCTAAATCAACTGCAGAACCGACTTCAGAACCAAAATCTTCATCAGAACCGATACCTGAGCCGAAGTCGACTGCAGAGCCTAAACCAGAACCGAAATCATCTTCAGAACCTACAGCAGAACCGAAATCGACTGCAGAACCCGGTGCTACACCCGAGCCTGGTAGATCGACAAGACCGGGGTTGTCTCCTGGAGTACCTACAAATGAACCAGAGCCAGAACCCAGCCCTGGTACTTCTGAACCAGGTGCGGAACCTGAAACTGAACCGGAGTCAGAATTCAGTGCTTTTTCAGAGCCTCAACCCGAATGGGATATAGCGATGGCTGAGTGGAAGTGGGGCTGGTACATCCTAGTTTACGTTTTTGGCGCTTTGTTCATCATACTGGCACTATTCAGTCTGCTGAGCGTTGTGCGTCTTTGGAAGAAGAAACATTTGCTCAGCAAAAACTACTTCATGGTGCTAAATTTACTCATTATTTTCAAATGTGTTTTACGAGCTATTTATTTACTTGTGGATCCGTTCAATATTAACAATACGTTCCACGCTGTGATATCGTACTTCCTGTACAGTACTGCCTTCCCGTGTATTACGGCCGCCTTTAGCATTCTGTTTTACGCTTTGTTGCTGGCAACAAAAATGAAGGTGCTGTCTGCCAAAATCCAGAAAATCTCGGTGCTGATCACCATCATTGCGTTTCACTTTGTGCTTTCTTTAGCCACAGACATTGTGGTGGGCATTTCGTCAGATGCCAAAATTATGCTTCTTGTTTGTCAATTCTTCTACATATTATGGGGAATTATCCTGTTCTCAGGTTATTTTTACATATATCGGAGACTTCACGAATCCGCCCTAATGCGTCAAAGAACGTTGACGAAATATACATCCGTTCCGTCCATGTCCAATAAAAATGGAACATTGACTAAAAATAGCCATCCAACCCGGAAGCGCTCAAAGTACATGTTAACTTCCGCTATAAAAGTTACTTTGGTGGCAGCGGCGGTAGGATTGTTATGTGTTGCAGTTGAATTATATGGGATATTCGATGTGTATAAAGTGTACCTTGTTGACCACACCCCTCAGCCGTGGCCCTGGTACATATATCAGTTCTTATTGCGAGTAACTGAGCTACTAATGTGTTCGTTAATGGTTTATGTTGCCTCCCAGCCAATCAAATACCGCCAAAGAAAATCACAAGGAGTGTGTTATACGTGTTGTCTTCCATTCAGACGCGTTTTGATGTGCCAAAAAGATGACGCAGTCGACATGGATATGACGTCATATGCTAGCAATAATCATGATAACTTTGTTTCCAGCAATACTAGTGATAGTGAAACAAAAAAGAGAAAGCTATCAAAAATCGTGAGATTAAATTGCGAGGAAAATGGAAACGGACCTCAGCATTGTCGTCAAACACACATAGTGATTGAAGATGGAATCGTTAGATTCAAAATAACAGACGATACCGAAAATGTCATGGCGGACAAAGCAAATAGCCTACCCGATCTCCTCCACGAAAGCGTTGCTAAGGAAACCGAAAAGTGGAGTGACGGAGGAAGCTCGGGCGTACTGAATGAAGGTTACACAAATACTCTGAAAGATGATATCAAAATAGGTAGCAACGCTGCGAATCTACAGAAAAGTTACATAAGTCTGGGGACGATAGGCACCATAGATTACCAGGCACCGTCTATTCATTTGGCAGATAGTTTAGAGTGGGAGTACGAACAAGCTTACGATCGAAGTTTTCAGAAAGGTGACGAAATTTCTGTCAAAAGTTTACCAGTGTGCAACAGTAAAACACATCTTACCGATCAAACGAAAGAGAACGACGATGTTTGATAAAATTTCAAACCAATATGAAACTTATTCATCAAATAAAAGATCTCCATTAGTTGAACCATGTTTTATAATACCGTGTAATCAACGATATGTTAGATTTTTCATTTAGCCGCTTGATAACAAATGTCTTCTTTGAGCGACATGCATTTTTATGGCATACAATTTGAGATTTAGGGCACACAGTTTTCGGCCAAAGCTATGAATGGAAGGCGATAGTGGTGTCGTGCTTTACGTAACGAGGCCTTTCTATTGATATCAAAATTCAGTGACCTTGATGACCTTGACCTTAGAGTTTTACCCTCTTTTGTAAGAATTTACAAACTTTCACCTCGGCCATAAAATTTCTTTTCAAAGTAATCCCGCTTAACATTTCAGATTTGTATCCCTTGTAACAAGAACTTGGCATTCAGGGGTTTTTTTTTTTTATTTTGGGGAAGGTGCCTGTGCCTGTCCCATTTGGGAAACTTGCGACATTTTGCTTAAATTGGGAAAATTTTTATACAAATTGTCACCACAGTAAAACCCTTAAGTATCATTTATTCATACTGCTAATCCATTGATTTGCTTGAAATAAACAAGGGATGAATGAAAAACTTAAAGATGCACTTATAATAGGACATTTTGTGCTGACTTCCAGGTTTTGAGTCTTATTTTCTAAGGTGATTTTTTCATAATTCCTCTTTGGGAATTTAAGAGTGATTTTTGGGGAAAAAAAGAGGAAATTTTGTATTGGGAAGGGGCCGAAATTCGGCCCCAAAACAAGGAAAAAAAACCCCTGGGTATTGAAACCAAAAATGTTGACCTTGAAACTTTGACCTTTGAGTTTGACCTACTTTTGAAATTAGATTACAGATTTTATACTGCCAATGCTGTCTGATGTACATTCATGTTACACAAACACATTTTATTTATTCTCGTCCCAAACATGTATTATTTTGTTCATATTTATATCTTTTGTTACGGTTATGAAGAACATGACATGTTTAGACTGATCTTTCTGATTTTAGTATTGATACACATGTACGTTTATTGGTATTTTACCTAAAGAAATTAAGTATTTGAAGATTTTTAAAGGAGTTCTTTATTTTTCTTAGCCCCCCTTAAATTCGTTAATATGACAAACTTAAACTTGGGGGGGGGGGGGGGGTGTTTACAAATATAAGTGGAACTTTCGTGAACTCTACAGTTTAGTTTAAAAATATTTTATTTCATTAAAGCAAAATGGGATTGGGCAACAAGTTTTCTCGATTACATATAAAAATGTCAGTTCATTGAAATTTTGCAGTTTTATTTCTACAAGTTTTATTGAAATTCTTGCTTATATCTGAAAGAGAGACGAAGTGATGTTCGCCAAGTAGACAACATTTGTTAACCATAATATTTTATTTATATCATTACTTGTTCGCGGTGTTGTTTGTTTAAATAACTTATTTTTGAATATAATTTTTTGAATAAGTTGAACGAAAATTGTCGGCAAATATGCTCATTTCCATATTTTAAAGCCATCGATTAAGTAATGCATGCATTTATATAAATGATTTGTATACATGATCGTCCGAATGAAGTCACGTAAGAAATCAATACCGATGTAACATTTTTTTTTTTACTAATGTTTTTGTACAGTTTATCAATGCAAATAATAAAACATCCTATACTATATTTGTCATTCAATGGTTTTCAATGTTGTAGCTATAATTAGCAGTTGGCATTTGAAACTTGGAAGGAGGTTGTTGACCTTGCAGATGACCTTGACATGTAGATTGTGAATGCCCAAAATAGAGTGATCAATAATTATCAAGCATTCGAAATGGTCAAATGCAACAAAAATGTATTTGGGAATTGATTTTGAAGCGTACTAAAAAAAAAAATCGGTGGTACAATGATGATGATGATGATGATTTTGGTCACAGTTGATGTTGATTTTTATGTTAATGATGCCTTTCTGATATTTGATTATGCTTTTTGTTGCTGCTGATGATGATGATGATTTTGGTCACAGTTGATGTTGTTTTTTATGATGATGATGACTTTCTAATATTTGATTATGCTTGTTGTTGCTGATGATAATGATTTTGGTCACAGTTGTTGTTGTTGTTGATGATGATGATGATGATGATTATGACTTCTCCTCTGAAACCGCCGCACGGAATTTCACGAAACCTTTACAGTACTCCAGGTATTCTACCAAGTTTGTGTTTTTCGTGCCGATCGGTCAACAAATATGGCCACCGAGGACTCTGATTGGCTGACACATTTTCGACATCTCTGCAACCGCTGCACAGAATTTCCTGAAACCTTACAAGAAGATAGTACTCAAGGTCTTCTACCACGTTTGTGTTTTTCGTGCCGATCGGTCAACAAATATGGCCGCCGAGGGCGCTGATTGGCTGACGCATTTTCGACTTCTCCTCTGCAACCACTGCACCGAATTTCACGAAACCTTACAGGAAGCAAGTACTAAAGGTCCTCTACCAAGTTTGTGTTTTTCGTGCCAATCGGTCAACAAATATGGCCGCCGAGGGCTCTGATTGGCTGACACATTTTCGACTTCTCTTCTGCAACCGCTGCACAGATCACGAAACCTTACAGGAAGCAAGTACTCACGGTCCTCTACCAAGTTTGTGTTTTTCGTGCCAATCGGTCAACAAATATGGCCGCCGAGGGCTCTGATTGGATGACTCATTTTTGACATCTTCCCACCAACCGCTGCACAGAATTTCATAAAACCTTACAGGAAGCAAGTACTCAAGGTCGTCTACCAATTTTGTGGTTTTTTTTTTCATGCCGACCGGTAAAAAAATATGGCCGCCCAGGGCTCTGATTGTATGACACATTTTCGATATCTACGCTGAAACTGCTACACAAAATCTAACGAAACCTTACTGGAAGCAAGTACTCAAGGTCCTCTACCAAATTGTCCACTATCATTCTATTGTTTGCAACTCGGGTGAGCGATGTTGCCCCCTTGGGCCTCTTGTTTATGGTGGTATGATGATGGCATGTATTTGATATTATTGCTTGTGATAATGATTTTGGTCAACGACTCCGGTGATGGTGAAATTTTGATGACGTCTGTTGAAGGAGATGGTGATAATGATTTTGGTCTCAGTTATTGATGACAAAGTTTTTCTGTTTAGTCTACAGTGACCTTGACCTTGTGGTCATTGTCATACAATAGGGAACATTCATGGAATGTTTTAATTATCCTACGAGGATTTTTTTGTCTTCAATGCTACTGACAAGGTTTGTAAAGCCGAGTCAATATAGTGACCTTGACCTTGGGGTCATTGCCATACAATAGGGAAACTTTTATAGAATGTATAATGACCCTACGAGGACTGCGATGTCTTTAATGTCTCATTTTAAGTCTAAATTTAAAATTTTCTTTTGTCTCATTATAATATGAGTGAAGACTGGAAATGATTCACAGAATGTCTTTTTTCAGAGTATAATAGAGTGGATGAACTCGATATTTCAAATTTTAACTGATTTGCTATAAATATCGTATTTTGAAAATTTGACTTACGGCATTAGATGTATAATGAGGGATACTTGGTTCACCAATTTATTGAGTTTTGAATACTCATCTTTTGACATGGTTATAATATAAAAAATTATTGAAAAATTTTCACCTATTCGTTTTTGAAAAAAAAAATAGTTCCTTTATGAGTTATCCGCCCTCAGAGTTTACATTAGATTCTATGGAAAACTAATATTTCAGCCATATTTTCCAAGAAAATAATTGGGGCCCAAATGTGGATGGATTAAAAAATTCTAAAAAATAATATCTTTCAAATTTCACAGAAAAATCTTAAGTTCACCGTTTAGATTATCCTCAATTAGTTTTTAAAGTTTTCTCTATCAAGGGGAGATAACTCCTTAAATTGACCCTAATGAAAAAAAAATCCTTTTTCCGATAACTACCATCATGGTACAAAAGATTATGCAACATCAAAAGCGATTGAGAAATATGAAATAATTTATACAATTTTTGACATGTTTTCGTTCATTATACATCTAATACCTTAAGTCAATTCATAGTTTATGGTGCCGGGCCCAGAAGTCTCTGATGAGACTGAGGCTCTCCTGGTTGTTTGCTTAAATTAATTAAAGTGACACACCCATTTTCCAAGACCCTGGGGATCAGGGACTAAAACAAAATACAAGACCAGAGAATGATTAATGTAATGTAAAAAGAATTACTCTCTACCAATTACACTTTCTGAGAATTGGTGCTCACAAGATTACATAGTTATATAGGAGGAAATGACCACACCCAATTTCCAAGACCCTGGGGTCAGGGATTCAAACAAAATACAAGGTGCACATCTAGACTGAAGAGTGAGAATAATGCGAAAACAATTATCTTTCTATCAATTGTACTTTTTGAGAATTGGTGCTCTTAAGATTACATAGTTATACAGGAGAAAAGGACCACACCCATTTTCCAAGACCCTAGGGGTCAGGGACTCAAACAAAATATCAGATGCACAATTAGACCAAAGACTGATAATAATGCTAAAAGAATTATCTTTCTATTACTTATTCTTTCTGAGAATTGGTGCTCACAAGATTACATAGTTATATAGGAGAAAATGACCACACCCATTTTCCAAGACCCTGGGGGTCAAGGGCTCAAACAAAATGTCAGGTGCACAACTAGACCACAGACTGAGAATAATGCTAAAAGAATTATCTTTCTATCAATTACACTTTTTGAGATCTGGAGCCCACAAGAGTACTGTAAACGTGGTTATTTTCGGGGGGGGGGGGGGGGGGGGTTCGCGACTTTAACACCAAGACTTTTCGCGTGGAGGAAATATTCGCGATAAAAATGCCTTTCCCCCACGCGAAATTTCCACGTTTACAGTACATATAGTTATATAGAAAATGACCACGCCCTTTTTACAAGACCCTGGGGTCAGGGGCTCAAACAAAATATCAGGTGCACACTAGACCACAGGCCCATTATAATGCAAACAGAATTTTTGTAATATTCATAGATTCAGAGGATTCGCGCTCACAAGAAATTTTTAACGGACGGACAGATAGACAGACGGCCGGACACAGGGCGATCGCATAAACTCGACTGGTCTTTGACCAGTAGAGCTAAAAACAAGGACCAAGACATTAAAACATTGGGATTCTTAATGTGAATACTAATCGCCAGAATTATGAAATAATTTTTATAAAACCATCTTGCCGTATAAACATCTAGTTATACAACAAGATGGTTTTATAAACTTATTTTCTAATCGACCTCTTCTTTGATGAAATGCACTAGTTTCTTTTTTTTTAATTTACAATATTCCTCTCTTTAACTCTTATCATGAAATCGCGAAATTTGATACTCACGAAAAGTTGCAGCACTCTCCGCAAAACACCTCGAAATACCGAGATGCAAAAGAGTGGACCGACATGTAGATTAAACTGTAAAGACTTAAAACTAAAGATAGGACATAAACTAACCAGACCTGTGCCGATGTTGGACGGTTATTTGCTTTGTTCGTAGCAAATGGTGTGGTAATATGGAGGACACAAGTCAACCCTCCCATTTATCAGGTTACATTTTCATGATTTTTGTACCCAGCGGTCTCGAAGAAAGCACAATTTTTGTATATCTTAGCCTCCAAGTTTCATAAAATTCTCGAAGCGGTTTGAGCGAAGAAGTCGAAATGTGAAAAGTCAAGGGACAGACGGACGGGCGATCTGGTATGACAATAGCTCACTTTGAGCCTTTTGCTCAGGAGAGCTAAATATCCATTTCATCAAAACACCGGACATAGAATCCTGCTTCGACTTGAATGTTTACATTTTCCTGACCCCTCGTCTTGCACTGAACCCCGTACACTTAAACCTACATATGAAGTCAATGACCATCAATCAGCCGGATGTAGAAAAACCCGAGATGTAAAATCTTAAAGTAAGGAAATAGACCAGAAATACTAGCAAGGGGTTTTTCCTGCAGCTCTAGCTTCTTTGATATTTCATAATATTGTGATTATTTCACTTTTTTATCAATATACATTTGATTCTGTCAAAAAATGAGATTGATTTATTGAAAACGTTGGTCCTTCCATGATCAGTATCCTAGATCCGCTTACGTTTATTTTGTCCCAGTTGTGCCGGATACATGAATGTCATTATGACGCATGGGAAATCTCCCTGCATCAAATATGTAATGTCAGTTCATAAATAGTCCAATTATGTAGACATTATATGAATGATGTACCTCTATACAGATAGATCTATATTTCCGTGACTCTGTATATAATCTAAATTTGGATAACCTAGCAGTGAAAAATCTATGAAATACATGTATGGTCAGAAATACATAGCTATGCAGACCTCTACCTTGACATTTCTATAATACATGTATACTATTGCTGTCGCCTCCACATCGAATTCTGTGTTTCTCGATAGCTCAATCGATAAGAGCTTAGTAAGGCTCGAACCCCTGACGGAGCCTATTTTTCTCTCGCCCAATAAAATGAAAGATTTAAACAGTAGTATGGTGCTGGTAGCGTAGTGGTTTGCGCGGTGGATTACGAACCCATAGTTCGTGGGTTCGGATCTCACCGTCGCCGATCTTTGTAAAACAATTGTAACCTTGGGCAAGTTGCTTTACACTACGTTGCACTCTCTCCACCCAGGAGTAAACTGGGTACCTGAAGCGCCTAAACGGCAGCTCTGTATACTCCTAAGGGAGTATTGTACAGGTCTCGCTAGGGAGGTAGGTAATTGTAGAAGTCGCGCGAGGCTTAGGCGAACGAGACTATAAACCCTACCTTTGCTTTTACATTTTTTTTAGTAGTGAATCTTTCCATTTTGTGAAAATATCCATTGGTTCATACACAATTTGGTGGTAGGAGTTCCGAAAAGTTACAAGTTTCTGATTTTCCTCAAACTATTACACAACACTCATCATTCTTAATTTTTGTTTTTTTTTATTCCTGATTTAAAGTCAGAAGAATTTTGTTATATTGAAATTAAGGCTGAGAAAAAATTCAACTTTGTTAGATTTTGTATAATTAAGTGCAAGTCAAAAGTCAAGGTACCTAACAATAGACTGCATAGGTCATTAGCAGCATCTTCATATGACCTGTAATGTTCAACAAATAGGTCAAAGTTTCAAGGTCACTAGATGAAATATTACGGTAACACTCAACAAGTTTTATCAACATGTCAAGTATTGACTCTATATTTCTTAACATTATGAAAAACATGACACAAAGGTTAATGTACATGTGACATTGCATTTGACCTTAAACAGGAAAGGTCAAGGTAAAACCCAATTGCGCTCATCAAGGTTTGTCCACATTTCAAGTATAAAATATGCACCAATTAAACCATTATAAAAGATGAAATGTGAATGCAAAAATGTGGTTGACCAAAATGTAACATGTATTAATTTTTTTTCATTTGATCTTGACCTTTAAACCCTGAGGGGAAAAAAATGCACACATCAATGGCAACATAAAATATTTAAAATGGATTTTCCCGTTCACATACACGATTCATTATAATTATAAATAAAGAAGAAAACATAAATTCTGTCATACTTTTTTTTTTATTACAGTACACTGTACATCTTTAACAAACAATTATAAGAAATTGAAGGTGATATGTTAGAACAGATTTCATTCTCCACATTTTGATGTAAAAATTGTACAATGACTACACTCCCATATACCTTGCATAACTATTATAAATGTTAATGAAACAAATGATTATTTCAAGCACCAGATAAAACAGAGTTAACGAAAAATCCATTACATTAGGCCTACTGACTTAACGAGTAACTCCTGAGATATCACATACACAAAGCATGATGGGTAAAATTTGTTTCGGAAATATAGGCCCAAAAAATTAAGAAAATGACATGTCTGTGAAACACTAATGTCTGGGAAGTCTTGAAAGAGATATATCGCTGAATTTAACCACAATATAAAATTTCAAGGTTATAGCCACAATGTTGGTATTAGTAGTAAAAATCCTGCTACTGGCAATATACATGTAAAATATGAAATTCATATTACTAAGGTCACGGTCATAGGAAAAAACCTATTACCGAAGGAAAGGTCTTGTTACATGGATTATATACATGAAAATTTAAGAGCACTATCATAGAGTTATTTCCAATGTTTGAAGGGGTTTTTCTTTTGCCACAGACAATCAGACAGACGGACAGACCAAATTCTATGTCCCTGAACCTTTGTATCTAGGGCAAATATTGAAAAAAAATTTAAATCTCTGTAGTAATCAAATGTTATGATAAAGCCTTGGTTGTGTGAAGGAAGTCATGTTAATTGACAAGTATCCATGCCAATTTCAAAAATCTCCACTGAGTGCATCATTGAAATCAGTTAAAAATTGGTCCACCTATTTTCTTTGGTCTATAAATGATTATGCCATTCAATGTAACATTCTGTATTATTTGCTGCCAATTTGAATGTGATTTTTGAGTGTAATTCCATAGAAACTATTTTGGTTCTTTCCTGGAAATAACTTCTTTGTACTTTAAATTTGAAAGTGAAGTAGTCTGAATGAATTTTTACAAAAATGGCATATTTATAATATACATGAAACTTATTACATGTATTACAGATAATTTACTATGATCATAGTAGTTCACTTCTTCCTATCCGAAATCAATCATAAGTAATTATGGAACTCTCACTTAATTCTTTGAACTTTGAACATTTGCTGAGAGTAGAAATCAAATCTATAAATTCTTAGTACAATTTTTGTACTGTAAATGCATTCTCAAATACCTAAATCGATAATGATTAAAAAAATTTTTTGTAAGAGTTAATTATTTTGGTTAATTAATCAAACTCAATTTAATTCAATTCTCAAAATCAAATAATTTACAATCAACCATATGGTAAATGACAAGTCTTAAACCACATGTGTCTTAAATGATGAATGTTAATTTCATGATGTAAAAGTCAAACACTTTTGAACCAAACAGCAGTTCATAATATTAAGATCAAAGTTCTACAAGAAAATTGATGGAAAGGGAAGGATGAATTCATTCATGAAATTGAAGTTTCATATTTTAGACATAAAACGAAATTCTATTTTATAAAGTTGTATGTACATATTATAGAATGTAAATTAGCAGTTTGTTCATTTAGAATATGTTATACTTTTGGTGGTAGGAGTTCCGAAAAGTTAAAAATTTTTGATTTTCCTCAAACTATTACACAACACATCATTTTTAATTTTTGTTTTTTTTTTATTCCTGATTTCAAGTCAGAAGAATTTTGTTATAAAAAATGTACACGTTAAATATCAAATTTGTTTGAAACAAAACTGCCGATGGTATTAAGTCAATAGAGATTGGGACAGCATCTGACGTAAAACCATAATGACGTCTTTTCAATAGACCATTTTCATATTACCGTAAGACCTGCATTTTAGACATTCCAAGACCCGACAACAAAACTTAATTTTGATATTTTTTATCATGACGTCATAGATCTGGGTTAACGTCACAGTTATAAGTTACGTCAAATGTTGTGATGTTGGGTCTTGGCCTGTAATAAAATTTAAGTCTACTGCGATATTTGGAAAATCGTCTATGATTCCCAGAGTTTTAGGAAGGTTTCCATAGATTTGATGACATCACAATCAGGTAAATGACAGATACTGTCTTAAACAGCATGTAGCTCTTGTTTTCAAAAATACAAAATAGCATCTCATAAATGTAGATGATCAGTGCCCAGTTTCACAAAAATTCTTACAAAAATTTCAGGAATTTTCGTAACTATCATCATCAAATAAAAGCTTAAAATGTTTTTCAATTTAGATTATATTGTGTTTTTCTAATATCATTTCTACATACCAAATATAAATTCTGAAACAAAACTTCATGATTTTTAGTTATGAAGTACTAAGTGATCAAAAGTTACAAAAATTCCTAAAAAAATTTTCGTAAGTATTTTTGTGAAACAGAGGCTGTAGACACGTAGAAAAACAAGCACGCAAATGTACTGAAATGATAGCGAGGATTTCAGACTGAAAGCAAACATGAGTAATGCTGAGTTCATGAGGAAGACTACATCTCATCACAATAAATTTGTATTTTGATGTCGGCTATTTTAAAGTTCGTAAATAAACCAAACATAAATTTATTAGCGAATTCATATTCATTTTCAAAATATACATTAAACTTTTAAATACATATAACTATGCACACTTTGTACAAGTCTGTCCAAAAATAATATATTGTACACAACATATATTCTAAAATTATAAAGTACAATCTCTGAATGACATTTACGCCTTTCCCCCTAAATACTGATATTTGCACTTGCGGCAGAAAATCATGAAAATTTTACATACTGAAAAATGGTTCTATCAAAAATTCTACCTTGTCACCTTTAAATCTCATGGTAAATTATCGTAGGTATGGTGACCTACATAATTATTATGCCACTTTATAAATGGACTAACTTAAATAGACCATTTTCCGATCTTGTTTGAGAGCTCAAAATGTCCGAGTCAACACCTTTTGGCCTTGATTTTCTTTATGATGTCACTGTTAATAGACGCAATTCCATCATGATGTAACAATTAAAAAGAGCGCAAAAAGTTCATTCCTCGGACATTTACATCAGTTTGTTAGCTGTTATGAATTTCGGCAAGCGGTCTATTGGATCAAATTTTAACAGGACCAACACTTATAAAGAAAATTATTCTATTAATAGGGAAAATGGAAACAGTATGATAGTTAAGTTTGCAGTTAACGTTGTCATTTAGTTTTGATATTCCTTTCACCAAAAATGCGTTGATTTAAGGGTAACACATCCTTGACTTACAATGTAAATACAGTATCCAAAGTGCCAGAAGGTCAACATTTTCCGTCACAGATGCTCGCAAGAATTTTGCTTCACTTCAGAACGAGTACATGTACTATTTTGAAATATAAGGGCAAGGTATCGTGTGCTAAAAACTTGTCCGTATATATGCTACAGGTCACAAATAGTAATTTCCAAGGCTGAAGAAGGAAAGATTGTCAATAGTAGATAAAAAATATCATTTAAATAAGTATTTCAAAAATAACGAATAAAACCTTTCTGTCTATATCTGTTTTCATTTTCTACTAATGTTGCTTAATATACAGTATGTATGAAATCTGTTTACAAACATACATGTATCATGTTTAAATACAATAGTGATTTATAAACGAAAGAGGTTGTCTAATAAGGATAACTAATATTTGCAATTCATATTCTATGGCACTTAAAACCCTTACGTTATAAATAAATATATAAGTATTAGCTTCTTGACATATCAAACAGATACAAAAATAAAGCAGACTCCACATTTATTATGCAAAATTATACCGATAAAATTTACAACTCTTTGTATACATATTTCATTTGTTATAATTTTTTATATTTACTGACCACTGTTAGATTAAGAGAACGGAGGGAATCGGGAAATAATGGCAAAGAACAGGGGAATAAAGGTCGGGCATAGGGAAAAAACGGGGAGTATACTTGGGAAATAAAGGTCGGGAATGGGGAAAATTGGAGGGATGGGTAAACAATGTAGGGAAAAGGCCAATGATTATCACATAATTTATATGAAAAACTCTCTACAGCATTCTTATATACTACGAAATAAATAATTGCAAAGTTCAGAACAATTCTTGCACAGCCATATCAAAAAATATTGGTATAAAGATCCGGTAACAGAAAAATCTCACTCAAGTCTCTGAAGATTTCTACATGATCAGATCTGTATTATACTATAGGCTACATGGTTTGCAATGCATGATATAATCAATGGTTTACAACCATTCTACACACTTATATGCACATGAATAGCACTTCCTTTGACGCCTTCTATTAAATCTATTGTGATGATTATGAAGAAATTTGTAATTTTGATGGGCTCCAGCTCTTTTCCTCAACTGCTCATGATGAGACGGATAAAATATTTTCAAAATTTCCCCTTCTGACATTTTATTAATTGCCAATCAGATTGCACCAATGAATTTTCTGTAATCTTTTGAAAACCCGACAAAGGCACAATTATTTTCACATTTTGGTATGTTCATTATCTTTTCCTTGACTTGACCTTGGCGCGGGGATGGGGGGCATGTTAGTGGAGGGTGCTTTACTCCTGCGTACAGGAATAGGAGGTGGGTCTGCTACATCAAACACACTGTCAGAGCTGTCACTATTTAGACTTGATGATGACTCGGTAATGTTGGGCTTCCTCATGACTGGTGGTGGTTCTGGAGAATGATTGTGTGCGGAGAAATTTTTTACTGCAGCGGAAACGCGTGATGTTGACGTGGACGTGGAGGATTTTCGCGGTGGTAGAGGGGGCACAACTTCCGGGATCTGCTCCTGCAAAACCAAGATTTGTGTGTTTGTGAAATACTAATGAGTCTTTTGAATACAGAGTTATTTCCCATTTGATGGTATTAATATTTGACATTACACATTACGAGGTCATGATATTGTGGTGGTAACGTCTATTGCGCACTGTCATTTCCAAGAGTTTTCTAAACTACTGTTTCCACAGGATTTGATGACAACACAATTAGTCTGTGTCAGATACAATCCCAAATGGGGAATAATTCTAGTAATCGAAATATTCAATATAGTATCAAAGTTACTTTTTCTAAAGATCAAGATCATTAGGGTCAAATTTGGGTAAAGTGTATATGTACAAATAGCAAAGTTGTTTCACAATAAATCGGACAGCTTTATCACATTATCATTCAAAACGGTAGCAAAAGTTAAAGGTTTTGTCATCTTTGATCAAGGGGGCAGAAAAATGGTTTCTAAATCACAGATTGACAAGCTCCTTTTAAAAATGATAATCAGATAAAAGAATATTTTTATGCCAACAGCACATTTTGGCAAAATCTTAAAACAGAACTCTGTAGCTACTTCTTTGCAAATTCTGTTGAATGAGGAAAAAATGTAAGATTTAATTTCTAATACTGACCATGCTTGGTTTCTTCTTCAGAGGAAGAGCTGGTTTTTCTTCACCATTTATTGATCTAGAGGACACATCTGTAATACAAGTCATATCATTAGAATGTTATGATCACAAATTGTAAAGAAATCTAGAATACAGATGATCTTCTCTGACTATACATAAAGTAAAGATAATTTAGGTTTTTCCCACCATACTTAATAATGTATTGCATCATAAAAATAATGCTGGTCAGAGATTGAATTCATACTTTTGGAGGGAGACTCCCTCTTTTTGACCTAATCTCCCCCCCTTGGCATTTCTCCTTTGAGGGAGACCAAAATCTCCCTCTTTTTGGCACAAGCAACCTCTTTCTCCCTCTTTTGGCATACATGTATTTACTAAAGAAGAACAACTCTAGATAGCGACATTCAGAGTATTTCATGAAAACTAATTGACAAAATGCAAAAAAAGATGTATAGAATGCAATAAATTATTGATATATGTTTCTTTGTTAATAAATGTTTTTGCATTGGAATGTCAGCGCAATGAAATTATTTGAAAATTCGTTTTTCACAAAATGTTGCGATTCATTAAAAATGTAGCAAAATGGGTTCACGCCTACCTCCCTCTGTTTAAAGTGCCAAGGAGGGGGAGATCTCTCTTTTTAAGATTTCAAAGTTGACAAGTATGGACAATCAAACAAAATTCAAACTATATCCAATCAGCTTATGACAATTTTACAAACCAATCATTTTAATTGCTTTCTTTTGTTGAAGTATTGATATCAACTGCAGCTATGCAAAAATGACGATGAAAGGATCTGAAAACTACCTCTGACCTAAACCTCCACCTAGTGTTATTCCTACAGATGATTTAATTGATTATCAAGATAAGGTATTAGGGGTATAATAACCATATGGTGAAAAAGCTAGAAATTGTGTACTTCCATATTCTTAGATATTTGATATTTTTATAAATTGCTTCATTCAACTCGCCGTGAAAATGTATCGTCCCTAACATTGCCGAAGTTGTGCGTCTTGGGCCAACTGCGTGGTACATAATTATTGTGTTGCCTGCGAAGCATAGCGACACTTAGGGATCACTTTGTGCATTGTCTGTCACACTTGGATGTCACACCCTATAAAAGAGATTCCTGAGTGTCGCTATGTTTAGCAGGCGACACACGCATTCCTTGGAATGATTTTGTTTATCATCAAAACAACTGGAAATAGAGTATTATATCCCTAATGCTTTTAAAATGTTCGACCATGTTTTATACATACCTGTAGGTCTCCTAGATATGATTTTTGGTCTGGAGTTTATGGAGGGAGCGGAATCATTCCGTGTTATCTTTGGTGGTTCTACAGGTTTGTGAAGCTGGCCAGTTGATACTGAAGATGTTATGCCTGTAAATTACATTACAGGATTTAAAAAAAATTGAAATGTTATTCAGAATTAACAATATAAATGACGAATTAAAACAATTTCAGTTTCATTTGTACTGTTTTTGATACATTTAAACATCATCTCTTCAACTTGAAGAAAATCTTGATCCTTAAATAACTGCCTACACGGCATTCATTGTTTTTTCATTAGCAAATGACATAAATCGACAGACAATTCCATGATGTCATAATATGAGCATTTCAGCAGATGTTTGCGATGATTGATTTATTGAAAAATGTCCGACATCCCACCTGCTGGTGGATTTTTACATTACGATGCCATAATCAATGGTCCGTCACACATGGCTTTTAATTCTGATATCAGAATGTGAAAATCAGCCAACAGGTGAAATGTCGGATATTTGACTATCCCTCAATAGACCATTTTCCAATCTTTTTAGAAAGCTCAAATTGTCCAAGTCAACAACTTTTGGTGTTGTTTATCATTATGACGTCACTGTTAAAAGACGCAATTCCATTGTGAAGTAACAATGAAAAAGATTGCAAAAGTTAACAACCTCGGACATTTTTCGTCATTTTGTCAGCCATTATGAATTTCGGAAAGTGGTCTATTCTTTGATCTAATCATATCATGGCTGTTCTATCATACAAGCCCGGCATCTTATTGTGAAAATTGTGAAGGTAATAACACCAAAAATACTGCACTCACATAGAGTAAACAATGGCATATCAAAGTTATCAAGACTCACCTAAAGGAGATTGTTGTGTTATGAATTTATTTCAATGTTACACATAAAAGGTTTCTCTCTATTCGAACATGCAAATGAACATTATTTTCTATGATATCAAAAAGACAGTTAGCGGAAACACAATTCCTGGTACATTTACCTATTTTGTATTTTTGTGAAATCTTTTTGTTGCTCATAATGTTTTGTTTCTTTATTTACAGCTTCCATAGAAATCTGTATGTTATCATTGATCAAATGAATGATGCAATTTCATCATGTTTCAAGAAATAACCAACTTATATCTTTACAATTCAATCAAAAGCACATGATAGGAAATATAATTTGGAGCTAATATTACATGTATACAACTTTGTACTTACCAGAATGTCCTTTATGTTGGGGTAGATCTGGGGGTTTGTTAATACTGGGATCTGAACCTGTCCGTATCGGTAATTTGAGCTGTAAATGATAGAAACTAGTGAATTTCTCTGTCTACGAATTATACGTACTAAGAAGGAAATTATTGGACATTTTCTTTTTTGTTACATGACTTTGATCTAGTAGTCTGGATGAAATAATCTTTACAATATTTTTTTAAGGTAAAGGAAATGCGCAAGTATTATAAGCATTATATATACATGTTTACATATAAGACTATTACTTTGAACAAGATGGCTATATGTTACATATATATTTGTTTACGTAATTATTGAATATAAATACTGAAGTGGCGTATATTTGATCTGACGTCATAATGTACGTATCATGATTAAATAT
The DNA here is from genome assembly GCA_028142955.1 of Pinctada fucata. Taxonomy (NCBI): domain Eukaryota; kingdom Metazoa; phylum Mollusca; class Bivalvia; order Pterioida; family Pteriidae; genus Pinctada; species Pinctada fucata. The sequence continues at coordinate 61,960,615 of AP027102.1, read as the reverse complement.
GGACTATATACATTGTACATGCAAATATATATATATATAGAATATTTGGAGTAAATGTGTGCCTATTGCAATTCTTGGGAGCATTTTAGATATCTAAAGGTTGGGAAAGGGAGGGGTAAGTTACTATGGTGAGCTTTACCATATAGCACAATTTATGCAACTTAAGGTATTAGGGGCATAATAACAATATCGTGGAAAGGCTAGAAATTATATACGTCCATATCTTACATATTTTTAGATATTTGATATTTTTTAATGTTTCATTCAACTCGCCATGAAAATGTACGGTCACAAACATTGCCGAATTTGTGTGTCTTTGGCCAACTTCGTGGTATTTAATTTTTCTGTTATCAAAATAACCAGAAGTAGATTATTGTACCCCTAATGCCTTAAGTGTGAGATTGGATTCATGAGCCATTTCAGGAAATATGAATTAAAAGGGAATAAAAAGGAGGATATCGGTGGGATATGTTTATCTATCCTTTAAGTTTGTCATTATATTGAATTTGAAATATTTTAAGGGCTGGAGGAAGTCTATCAAATCATTTTTCTTTTTTGCACATTTTCAATTCATCAAAATGAGCAGAGAAAGAGGGGGTAAAGTGTGGAGAAATGGGATGGGTGGGAGTCATAAGATAATTTGAAATCTGCATATAATAGAGATTAAAATATCCTTCTCAACTTTTTACTAAATTGTACAGAGATTTTCTTTTTCTACACCTACAGTAACATGCTTTGTACAACACTGTTCCTACCTGTAATGAACCAAATGAAGCATCATTACCAATCACCAAGGATCTGGGTCGGCGAGGGGGTGGGGCAGCAGGGGAAATGCCCACTCCCCTACGTTCACCAGCCACAAGCTGTCCCACGGGTGAGAAGAGGGAGAATCGCTTCTTCTCTGGTGGGGGTGGCGGCAGAATGGAAAAGGGGCGGAGCTCCTGAGTATAAGACATGCAGAAGCATTCTGATTGGTTGAATTTCATTAGTCAGTAAAGAGAGCTTAAGGAACATAGTTCTCTGTCAGTTTGCTATATGAAGAGTTAGATTTTGGAGGAACTTGAAAAAGGAGTAACTTTTGAGTAAATGCATAGAGCTGCATAGAAAATAGCTAATAAGTAAAAATAGCATGAATTTTCTTTACACAATTGATTTCAGAAAACAGTTTGCTGTTGCTAATTTGTTAAAACAGCAGGGAAAGCCTGATATTAAGATTCAATCTAAATTTTGGGTTTCAAATCATCTTTGATTAAGTATCTTATGCATACTGACAGTACAAAATATGTTCAAAGTTAAACTGTCACCATACCCTTCCTCTAAATTCAGCAAGACTTTTCTCACTCTTTCGTACAAATTTACATTATTGAATGACGGCAATTCAAGGTAGAAAAGTCAAGCCAAGTGATCACCAAGACAAATGTTACTGCATTGCTTTATGTTTATTGCTTATTATACATGTACATCAAAAGTGTTTCAGAACTTAAAAACTGCAATATTTCCTACAACACATACTTGTAGAGGTTTTAAACAGAAATCTTCATTCGAAAAATTTTCTTAGAAAAAATTATTTCCACAACACTTTTACAACAGCAATAAACATAAAATTGAAAATTGCAAGCTATATACAAACAACCAAATAAAATATACACATATCTACACTAAAGGCATAACCATTTCTATGAAATATGATTAGTACTTTTATTTTATAGTGAATCATAAAGAGACATGCACATGTATATACAACAGGCAATCATGCAAATTTTTCATGCAAAATTTGTTTGCTTGTTTCATCTATATCTATCTATATTTTCGAAAAAAAAATGGTTTCCTTTTGACCTGTCGTTTTAATTTTTCATAGTTCTTCCGATTGCTATTTTTAGCTCTATCTTTTATTTTCATTTCCTTTTTTCTTTTGGATTTTTTTTTCAATGGGGCCTTACTTTGCAATTTTTGCATCCAGAGAATGCAGAACCAGAAGTCTCTGACGAGACTGTAGCTCTCCTGGTTGTTTTTTCTAAAACATCAATTTTCTTTCTTTTTTTTAAACCAAGACCATAGAGAGCAGGCGCTCTAACAAATTATAAGTAGCATGACAAAACTACGTATCCATTATACTGCAACTATAATAGCACTCATATAATTCATAATATCCGAGATAAAGTATTTCTAAAAAGAATGTCACACCCATTTTCCAAGATCCTAGGGGCCAAGGGCTGCTAGCTCAAATGAACTATCAATGACACATCAAGACTACAGATCCATAATATCGGATAAAGAATTAACTCCCCATCATTAATAGCTTGAAACGAGTAGAGAGCACAACTATATAGGAAAAATTACCACACCCATTTTCAAAGAACCTGGGGGTATAGGGCTAAAACAAAATATCAATTGCACAACTATGCCACAGACCAATCATTGCAAAAAGAATTAATCCTACATCATTTATAGTGTCAGAGGAGTTGCAAGCACAAGATTACATTAACTTATATAGGAGAAAATGACCACACCCATTTCTGAGACCCTAAGGGTCAGGGGCTAAAACATAATATCAGGTGCACAACTAGACCACAGACCCATCATATTGCAATGAGAATTTAGTCTCCATCATTTATAGTGTTAGAGGAGTTGCGAGCACAAGATTACATAGAGTTATATATAGGAGAAAATGACCACACCCATTTCTAAGACCCTGGGGGAAAGGGCTAAAACAAAATATCAGGTGCACAACAAGACCACAGACCCATCATATTGCAAAAAGAATTAAGTCTCCATCATTTATATTGTCAGAGGAGTTGCGAGCACAAGATTATATAGGAGAAAATAACCACACCCATTTATAAGACCCTGGGTGTCAGGGGCTCAAACATAATATCAGGTGCGCAACTAGACTGCAGACCCATCATATTGCAAAAAGAATTAAGTCTCCATCATTTATAGTGTCAGAGGAGTTGCGAGCACCAGATTACATAGAGTTATATAGGAGAAAATGACCACACCCATTTCTAAGACCCTGGGGGTCAGGGGCTCAAACAAAATATCAGGTGCACAACAAGACCACAGACCCATCATATTGCAAAAAGATTTAAGTCTCCATCATTTATAGTGTCAGAGGAGTTGCGAACACAAGGTTACATAGAGTTATATAGGAGAAAATGACCACACCCATTTCTAAGACCCTGGGGGTCAGGGGCTCAAACAAAATATCAGGTGCACAACAAGACCACAGACCCATCATATTGCAAAAAGAATTAAGTCTCCATCATTTATAGTGTCAGAGGAGTTGTCCGGACAAGATTACATAGAATTTAATGACCACGCCCATTTTATAAGACCCTGGGGGTCAAGGACTGAAACTAAATGTCAGGTGCACAACTAGACCATGGACCAAGTAAAATGCAAAGAGAATTAACTTTCTATCTCTAACAGTTTCAGAGGAGTTGTCCGGACAAGATTACATAGAATTTAATGACCACGCCCATTTTCTAAGACCCTGGGGGTCAGGGACTGAAACTAAATGTCAGGTGCACAACTAGACCATGGTCCAAGTAAAATGCAAAAAGAATTAACTTTCTATCTCTAACAGTTTCAGAATAGTTGTCCGGACAAGAATTGTTTACGGACAGACGGACAGACAGACAGACGGACAGACGGACAGACAGACAGACGGACAGACGGACAGACGGACGGACGCCGGACAAAGGGTGATCGCATAAGCTCGACTGGTCTGAGACCAGTAGAGCTAAAAATGGCATCAAAAATTTATTTTGAACATTAAAGACTCATGCAGAAAATTAATAAAAAAGAAATAGCAAAGTCAGTTTTTCTGCAAGTATTTTGTTACTGATTCAGTATGGAGCCCCTATTTTTTCGTCTGCCTTTCAAGGTCCCCTGAAAGTCACAATTCATTTTCAGTTTCAATTTGTTAATGAAGAAAGAGAATTTGATGATATGAGAGTGTACATTAATTTTTGAATTTCGCTCTGTACAGATCAGCAACAAATGCTTCAAGGAATAGATACAATGTAAAATAGATCACTTATCATTTTTCATTAGTATGTATGTGCATGCAGCATGAAAATTCACTATATAAATAAACTCTATAAAGGGAAAAGGGACTGTCAAGTGGGAAAATGCCTATGTCATTTTTTTAAATAAATGAAGAGGTTACAAAATGACTTCAACCAGAAAAATAATCAAACAAAACTTTGAAAAAAATTATGGAATCTATACAACTTGAGAAGATGCTTAACCCATAGAGAAGCATGGCAAAGTATGCTTGTATAGGTCAGATCCTAAAATTCAGTAATATAAATTTCACTGCATCTCCCACTGAAAAGTCCTTTTTCACTTGAAGTGTCACTATATATAAACTAAATACACCGAATACATTTATGTATGTATGCAACACTGAGCTACTGGTATACTACTACTATATCATAGTTCATCATACTAATCTACCGCAACCAAGTCATTCAAGATAAAAATAACTCAGGTCATGTGACCTACCTCTGATGGGGGTTCGTCGTACGTGTCTCCATCCTGGGACAGCGCATCACCAGACAACATGGACGACCTATTACTGCATGGAAAAGATTACGTAGTGTTAACAATCTATTCTAATTACATGTATATATAACATTTATAAAGACCATCTTTCTGTATCTTCGTCATGTATAGTGTGTTTATTTCCTTTATTTGCTAGAGTTATCTCCCTCCTTGGATTACAACTCTTGGACTTTATCTATCTCTGCTATATTAAAATTGCTCTACTTTAACAAATTTTCTGAAGTCTTCACATCATATGCATCAATGTCTTGATGAAAATTACAAACAACAAGATATTTCTAAAGAATAGTCAGAAGGACAAGGTTAGTTATAAGATCTCTTCAGAAAATTTCGTTATAAATTTTTTAATGTCAACGTTTTGCAAAGTAGAGATGTATAAAGTCCAATATGGCTGTTAATTTGGAGGTATGACATCATCATGGGAACATACCATACCATATATTAAACAGAATTTATAGCCATAATATATTGGACAATTGTATACCATGATTACTGTCTGAACAATTTATAACAATAGAAAACAAATTTATGTTTTTGCTATTAAGTCTATTAATTTCCATCTTTTTTTCATTTCATCAAAAACTATATATAAAACATGTATTTTTGAGTGTTTGTTTCTTAATATTTTCAGTGTTTGTGTGTTTGTTTCTTACTATTTTCAGTGTTTGTGTGTTTGTTTCTTACTATTTTCAGTGTTTGAGTGTTTGTTTCTTACTATTTTCAGTGTTTGTGTGTTTGTTCCTTACCTTCCACTCGAGTGTATAGATCCACTGCCGGGAGTTTCTACACCACTTGTATCCAAGAACATGCTGCCCATTCCTGAGTCTGGTCGGCCTATCCCCTGTTAAATTTTGCCAAACAATAAAATCTTGCTTATATCTGATTATCATACTAGTATCATGTATCAAATTTCCAAACTGTCATCGGAGTTAAACTTTCTAGACAATGTTTATTTATGTTATTTTACTGATGAGCACAACTCTTTTATAACTTTAATATGAATATCATCATCTTGTACATGCAATATCTTACCAGAACGCAATAAGAATAGCAAAATTTGTAGAGTGACCTATATATCAAGCAAACTTACCCCAATAGTAGACACTGCTGAGGAGAGTCTGTCATGCGTGTTTAAGCCAACCGTCCTCTTTAAATCCTTCAGCAACTCGGACAAACTCTTCAGTAGTTCACTTAGTCCCGCACCTCGTACTTTGTTCACTTGCTTCATCAGTGACATCCCCCTGTCTAAGCATGTCACCTGAACGGCAAAAAATTTCATTGTATTTAGAAAATCTTAATATAGATCTTTACATAGGACCTAAAGCCATAGTCTATTTTGCTAAGATGCACAACTCCTCACCTTTCATCTGAATTGCAAAACATATAGAACATAATTCAAACAAATTTCGTGCAAAAAAAAACTTTGAAATACATAAAACACAGCAAAAGTCTTCTCTAGCCTAAAGTTCTGCAGAGAGGATGCAAACTTGAGTGCTCTAAGATGAGCTTTGAGATCAAATCTACGTAAGTATGAAATAATTCATTGTGCCCCCTCCCCTCCCCTCACCCTTGCTTGCCTTCCCCTCCATGATCACCCATCCACCCATTTTTTTTTTACTTGTATATACTGTACATACCTGTTCTGTGATGAGCTGTTTGAGTTGACTAACACCATCCGCCTCCTCTGGGTGAAGGAAGACATAATCAGGCAAGAAAAAGGCCTGAAAACCATAATTTACATCTTAATATAAAATGCTAAAATAACCATAACAAAAGATCCAAATCTCCTGTGAATTTACATTTCTGTTATGAAGATACATGTACATGTATATATCATCAAATACTTGTAGTTAAAGGAAAAGAAATTTTCCTAAGAAATTGCTTTTTTTCGACAATTCAAATAAAAAATAGAACTGAAAAACTTGATTTCTATCTCATCAGAAGTGATTTTTCTTCATTTTCAGAATTTTTTTAGTATCTTTTACCTTTAGTACAAACTAAACGATTTTCATTCTTAATATTTAACAAGTCATTACCTATCAAAACTTTGCTCATTCTTAATACCGGTACATGTAAGTTCAATGATTAACACATCTACATACAATCACAATCTATCAAACACAATGCACATGTACATGTACTTTCACGCAGACTAACCTCTTGGTATTTGGGTATTCCACCGTTCACATTAGCACTAATCATCCCTTGTAATTTCATAGAGAGTGATTTCACAGTGTCCATGCTAGCATTTTTCTTGCACAGATCTACTTCTTTTTGTAAACTTTGCGTAGCAGTTCGTATATTTTCTATAGCAGTATAAACTGGACTTAGCACTATAACGTCTGTTTGCACAACCTCGTACCACTGTAAAATTCCCGGAAATCTGTAACTCGTTCTCATTATTGTTCTTTCTGTGCACAACGTCTGCAATGAAAAAATATGATTTCATGATGAAAATTGAAAGGTAACTTTGTATACTAAATTGGGTTTTACAAATCTAACTCAATCTTTGAAAAGATCTTTTAATTCAGAAAACTTATTAACTCAGTCTCCAAAGCTACAAAAAAATCCCTCAGACTTGCAGAATACTCACTTGATTTAAGTTGCAGCAAAATAGTTTGACAAGCTAATTGTTCAGAGAGAATTTATCAAATTCTTAAAACCTTCAGACATGTCTAAAAAATCTCAAATCCATCTGTTGATGATTTCTTCGTATCCAAAATTGCCTTTTGAAATGAGTGAAAATTCCATCATATTTTCCTTATTTTTTTTGTACATCTCATATACCTTGAATTCACAACTCTTGTCTTTTTCTCCCCTATGGAATGATCTATCAAGCTGGAATGTATCAACATCGTTTGAGTTGTAGAAGTTTTTGATTTCAGCCGGGACGTTACCGCCACATCTAACAAATTCTGGACGGTCATCTCCGAGAGGCTTCACTGGACAGATCTGAATATCTGGCAAAGGGTCAAGGTCATAAAGAAGCTATTCTTAGAGTTAATATTGAATGAAAAAGTTTAGGCTCTATTGAAAATTTTTAATTCATGCACAACAGAGGACTTGCTTATCATTAAAGGGCACTTTACAAAATCTTAGATTCTGTTACATTCTGTTATTCAGAGATTTCAATAAGTGAATGGTTCTAGGTGAAATATTGAAGCTTCAAATTATAGAAATCTCTGGTTGAAATTTTCTCTGATCCTATATCTACTCATGCAATATATATATAATGCTAAAAAGATTAACCTCAATTTACTAATCACTGCCTCAACGGAACATTAATGAAACAAAATATCTAAATCTTTTGCTTGTCCACCCCCTTTTTTTCATAAATAACACCATCTTCATAAATCGCAGATCCAATACGTCCTACCTCCTACCTTCTTTTTAATTTTAATCTTAACATTCTGGTGTATTCTTTTGAGTGATTATGCCCCAATAAGAAAACATGTGCATCACTATACACCCCCACCAATTCAATTGGCGGGGGAATAAATATTCAGAAACCTTTATGCTGATCATGCCTGACGAGTGAAAGACCTCAAGCATGATCGAAGTAAGAGATTACCTCTGCCTATACCTATAACCTGTCTCAAAGATTCTGCCTTAACAAAAATGACTTTTAAGTTTTCCAGAATTTTCCTCAGAAAATTGTTTTCAGCTAGCAAAAGGTAGTAATCTAAATTTTGAAAAATGTTCAAGATTTTTCATTTTGCCTTAACAAGAGTGACCATTTTTTCAGAATATTCCTCGAAGAATTGTGTACAACTAGCAAAATTTGGTAATCAACACTGAAAAATATTCAAGATTTTTTTTTCATGTAAAGAGAGTGATAGTTTTGAAGAGGAGGGAGGTATATGAGGACTGGGGTAGGTAGGGGACTAAAACTTTTGAAATATAAGGATACGTTGAGCTTGTCCCAGTTTCATGGCTTCATCAACTGGGTTATTTGTGGACATAATGGTTGCCGTGGGAAACTCCTGCAGCATGTGGTTGATAATGTCTTGTAACTTCAAACACTCGTCACCTCTATAGATGAAGGCTTTGTTCTGTAACAGAGGGCGAGGTAACAGATTTTTTATTGCTCTTACATTTGATTTTTACCACAAAAAAAAATAAGAATGCATGTCAAAATTTGAAAATTTTATAAAATATAAAACTATGAATTTCTATTTTTACTGAAATTGAATTTACTGTTTCAATTTGAACAGTGGCTACTAATTTTTAAGGTTTATGATAAGTATCCCAAATCCTATGATAATTTTCAAACTGTGCCATTAATCGAAAAGAATGTAGGATATATTGCTGAATAGATTTCGATAATTTGTCACACAGATTTATGTACCCTGACAAAAGGTGGGAAGCTCTGTCCATAATAAGCGACCCTGAAGTATGTTGGTTCTTGCCGAGGGTAAAATGTGGGTCTGCCCCCTCCATCGTCCATTACTTCTACCCCGTCAAGGATGTTACTGAAGAATTTGGCTTGCCTCTCCTGTACAATTAAAGAATCAGTCATTAAAGTTAAACAAATGTATCAAGCATATATAACTGCAACTTTTATACTGATTGACAAGTAAATGAAGTGATTCCCATATACACTAAGAATTCATAGCATTTTTTCCACAACATTTCATGCAAATTCATCATAAATTAATTTTAACGAAACTTGTTTTTATTTTAGTAAAACATATCTTAATGCATGTTAGACAACCTACCAGTATATTACTGAGTTTTCTGTAGTCTAGCCGCCTTTCATATAGCTCTGCCAGCTCCTTACATAACAGAATTCCATACTCCCATACCTGACATAAAAAACAAACAAAATATTTGAAAAAGTGGAAAAGACACAGCCATTCAAAAGTAAGCCAATCTTATATCTTACAGGAAATGGCACTTGTTTTCCATATTTTACTTCATACACTTAGTCTAGTTTATACATCTTTCCAAAGAAAATCATAAAAAGCTAGCGAAAACTGGTGATCAAATTTAAATTTACTTAAATCGAAGTTGTAATCTTTTCATACCTTTCCCTTATCAAAGCAGTCTATGACCTGTAGATAGACTCTTTCTTTCCGCTCCCATTCCGCCTGCTGCGGGTAATCCAGTTCATCTTTCCGCATGTTGTCGCGGAACTGAAGGATCTGTGCATAGAGCTGTAAGGTGAGACCTGCTTCCACGTAGTTCTGTGCGGAAAGGTGAAGGTCATACAGCTTTTTGATGTATCGCACGTACATCTCCTCTCTGTTGTTGTTATCCTTGTAGAAATTCTGAAATTTAAAGGAAAATGTGAGTATAGCAATGTAGAGAGAGATCATCAAGTTCTGTTTGAAATTGACCTTGACCTCTAGTAACTTCAACATTTACTTGTATGTTTCTTTCTTAGCCTTTCATGTAACTCGTACATGTTGAGATAATTTCTGTTTGACAACATATGAAATTTGTGTAATGAATTCCCTTGACAATGTGTACATTTGCAAATGTAGGTCAAGGTCAAATAGGGGCATTACAACATAAACATGATTAATTTGGTAAAAATGAAACTTTATGAATCAAGAACATGAATGCAGATCAAAAGCATCTACTGATCATTATTTCAGATCTTTTCATTTCAACATGATCATGACTTTTATCTGCTAAAGTCTTAAGGTCAAGGATAAATCTTGTAACCATGGTAACTGGACGATTCGGTTAACAAATTAGTCATCTTTTTCCCAGGACCACAAGCAGCATTTTGGATATCTTTTCAGATTTAGTGGAACAATACCAAGAGTATATCAACATTAAGGTAAACAAGGAAGCTATCGCTCAGCACAGGTGCACTCAAATCTAATATTTACCTGCAAGGAGATAAATATAACTCGTTTGCCAGAGTTATCTACCTTTGTCAGAGCGCTTCAACCTTAATCCTTCTCTCGTCGAGTTATTAATCATAGACCATTTGCTAGGAAAATGTTCAACACAATAGTTGATTCATTGATCACTGATGCTAATATTATAAGACCAGGATGAATTTGGTTAATATAAAGAACATTATTGGCCGATTTTCAATGAAGTCTAGAGCCTTTCGGTGCAGAATATGTAGAGGAAGGAGGGCACTTACTTTTACCATCTAATTTTTTGTACTTACTTTGAATTTGAAATTGCAAATACTATGAATATTCTAAAAATAAATGAAAAACTTTCTTTTAATGAAGGAATGGTGGATGGATGGTTGGAAATGCGATTGCAGGGCTAGATAACACGTGTGATTTCATCGTCATAGAGCTGAACTTACGAGGATATTAAAGGTGCAGTGCATCCGTTTGTCGCTGTTTTCGTCCCCATCGTAAACAGACCTGTAAAGTAGAAACATCAAATTAATTCCAAAACATTATTTTGTAATACATGTAAACTGACTGTTTCCATCTTGTAATATATCCATAACCGTATGTCCCAATGTAACCTAGTAACACACCCATATGTCAAGGACGATGTAACAAATTCATATGTCAAGGTCGGTAGGTCTGAAATAAAGGAGCTCGACGCCAACAACCCTCAATGACATCCACCAATTTCCATTTCTCTGAAGATATCAGTGTCGAGCTCCTGTAGTCTGAAACAACGACATGTCAAGGTCAATGGAAAGGTATATTGCCAAGCAAGTTGATATCGCGATGGAAACTGCCGTTGGACACACATTTTCTATGGTAACTAAATGATTGAATTTACACGTGTGAACTTTCACAGAAAAAACTTCCTCTTCTGACCTCGTAGTCTTGACCTTGAAGATCAATGTAGTCTATAATTGATGGTCTTATGAACAGGGGAACCAGCTTTCTCAGAAATATCTTGAAGTTGAAGCCGTACCTTATATACCTAATAGCTAATTTAGACGAACGCAGCTCTTGTTGACCAATGAAACAAGCTACGAAGTAAATCCCTAGACCCAAAGCCAAACATGCAAAAAATAAATCGGAATTGTGAGGATATCTCCTTAATAAAAACAAAATTATCAAGTGCACGATCAATCGCCCGGGACTTATGGCTATTCCATATTTTCTTTTGAAGGTAACGAAACCCTTCAACCACTTTGTAACGACTCTTTGAACATAGGATAACTTCTTTCATGGAACAAATCGCCCTCATTCTGAATTTCTTTTTTACACTATAAACTCGATGCTTGAGTGCAGACTTGATTGATTAATACAACAGGCGAGCGAAATGTTTGTTCTTGATTGCTGAGCAAGTGCCGAAAAATACCACTTGTGGTTTTTTTTTCATCTCTTGTCATCGTTGGTGTCAGAGCTAGAGAGAGAGATTAAGGTTTTTATGAAGGCGAGTACATGTAGACTGTAACATTAATCATGACCATGATGACTGTGCAAATTTGCAAAGCTATTTTGGGTAAAACAACGTACAAATCTATGGAGGGGGATTAGGGTCACAATGCTATTTGACTTGCTTACATGCTTCATGCTATGTTGCTTCATTTAATGTTTGATTATTCCATGTTCATTTGTCTTGCTTTCATTTCAAATTGACTTTATTGCATTTGTCTTTCTTCTTTATGCAATGTTGCTTTCGTGTATTTTACATTTGTCCTTCGTCAATGCATAATTGTCGTTCTACCATGCGTTATGACATCTTTCAATGTGCCATCATTCTTTCGTCCTAATGCCATGATTGCTTCGTCAATGCTAACCTCAATTTTGATACCAGGTGGCGCTCCGTATGTGTCCGTTCCTTGAAATTAACTTTGAGACGTCCCCTGTTGCAGTACTTGGAAAAATGAGTTATAAATAGCGGAAAAAAGCAAAAGCCGATTGAAATATTTGAACAAAAAACATCTCATTAAATGATAAATATTTGGACCTTTTCTGTTTGTTTGTTTGGTTGGTTTTTGTTTTGTTTTTTTTATACAGTAATAGCCATTTGGGGATTTTGCAACAATTTTGTAATGACTTCGTGGCTCAACTATTAGCGTGCCGAATCCTTTTTGCATTTTTTTCCCGCATGGGTTCGAATCCCATCGGCAACATAATTTTTTTTTCTGAATTGTGAGTGGGAAATTATATAGACGTCAGTTTTTTTCAGAGATATCGTGGGAAAGGCGGTATTTCATATCGAAAAATTCTAGATAAATTGAAACTGCCGCGCGTCCTACACTGATCGAACCTTGAGATCAACATCCCCCGGCCCCATTGATTCAGTCAATAATGCAGTTTCTAGTCTCCTTTCATACTTTTGACCTTGAAAATTTACCTTTTGACATCTCTGTATGCCAAAATTACTCCAAGCTGTTGTCCAGGACAGGCGGAGCGTAGGAGAAAGGGGGGGGGGGGGGGGGGAGCGCTACCGCTCGCCAGTTTTTTTTTTAGACTTTCTGAATAATTTAGCTAAATATTCTGATCTATCCTTTATACATATTTCTTTATCAACGTACATGAAGACATTTAACTCACTCTATATAGAATATCATTACATGTAATGATAGAGGGTATAGAAAGTATTTTCTGATATAAGTCAAAATTTGCTAAAAATAATTCCTGGCTCGCTACCGCTCGCCAAATTTGTGCATACAGAACATGAACCCCCCATATTTTTTAAAAATCTATTCCCCTCCCCCTTTATTTATTTTTTTTCTTCATTTATTTATTTATTTTATTTTAATTTTTTTGCTTGTTAGAAATTTTGGGATGTTGTGCCCCTCCACTTTTTCAGGCAGAGCTACGCCGTTGGTCCAGGACTTCGCCTGCTCAGGAACGTGGCACAGTTCAGTGTCATTCACAGCCTTTTTCAACAATGGCCAAAATTTAGACCTTTATTGTGATCCTATACTGCGTGTTAGGAGCGCAAGGAAGGTCCAAATTATTTTATTTCTTGAATAAATATTGTTTAAACCAAGGAAGGTCTAATTTTAATTAGGTTGCACTATGGCAAACTTGTCAGATTCTCCTTGTTCAGTGGCGGATCCAGCGCCCCCTTTGCCGGGGGTCAAGGGGCGAATTTTGCCGATTTTACTGATGTACCCGTTTTTGCCGGGAAAATATTGGGTCTGTGGAGGAACATCCCCTAAATCCGCCACTTTTGTTCGACCCAAGATCAAGGTTAAGATTGAAATCCAAGCGTTTGATGCTTGCAAGGATTGACCTTGAACATTGGCCTTCATAAGTCCATACTTCAAAGTCAATTATTATAGAAGTTTTATCTTTTTATGCAAGAATCACCCGATTTATGGTACAGAAACGACATTGACGGGCATACAAAAAGGCAAGGAATTAAAATTATGACTTTTCATAGATGACTTGCAAGCGACGATAGTGAGCCAACGAAGCGTTTGCAAAGTTTTGTAATAAAAATGATTTTGTATTTCAACTGAATAATGATAATGTACAGTTGCCCGCCATATTTTTTTCCAAATCAATGACACCCCCCCCCCCCCGCGCATAGACAAAATGAAAAAAAAAAATGCATAAAAACATTTTATTTTTATAAGTACCCCCAATTTTTTCTACAGCCTCTACTGGGCAGATGGACAACATGGACAAGTTACATTATACTTAAAACTGATCACAGGAGTAAGGTATCATCGCTTGGTCACAAATCCTTTCCTCATTACAAAAAGTTACCCTTTCTTCTATATGTCTATATTAATATAGACATATAAAAGAAAGGGTTTGTATCTAGGAAAGGGTATGTGACAAAGCGATGATACCTCACCCCTGTGCTTAAAATTGACAAAAGGAAAAAAATGTATCCTCGTCCGGGATTCGAACCCACTCGGAAAGATGCAAAATAATGATATTTGGCCTACGTGATAACCACTACGCCACAGAGATTCTTCATAATAATAGATATTTTATTGATAGTGACGGTTAAAACTTACAAAAATCTTATGCATACAAAATCAAATATTTACTAATTCCTTAAAAATATTTTTCAAATATTCATACAGCCAATCTACTTCTGTCCTCTCGTGCGATTCGAACGATACTGTAGTAGAATTTAAAATAATTTCTAACGACAGGGGATGTTTCAAAGTTCATTTCAAGGAACGGGCACATGCGGTCGCGCGAAGCGCCATCTGGTATCAAAATTGAAGTTAGCATTGACGAAGCAATAATAGCATTAAGACGAAAGGATAATGGCAGAAAGAATGATGTCATAACGCATGGTATAATGACAATTATGCATTGACGAAGGACAAATGTAAAAATGTAGGGAAGCAAAATTACACAAAGAAGAAAGATAAAGTCAATTTGAAATGAAAGCAAGACAAATGAACATGGAATAATCAAACATTGAATGAAGCAACATAGCATGAAGCATGTAAGCAAGTCAAATAGCATTGTGACCCTAATCCCCCTCCATACAAATCCTCAATGGGTAATTGCAGTGAGATAAAACAGACAGACAAACAAACGTGTTCATGGACAGACCGACTGACCACGGACGAATGAGTTGTTGCGGTATGACTTCGGCGATCTTTAAAAATATTTTCATTATTACGAACTTCTATAGTACAATATTCAGTACATAAATTGGACATACAAACAATTATCAGAATAAGCTACGGACAGACGAACAGTCAGAACATACCTAACTCTGCAACAAGCAGTAAACATTGCCGCCATTTTAAGCTGTCCGTTCTTATAAACTCTTACATAATGCTAACAAAGAAAACAATTCTAAATGTGAAAAGAAGACTATTTTATCACTTGATTATTTCGAGGTATTTTGTTTATTGCCATTTATATAATGGGGGATTGAAGGGGATGATGTTTTTCCGAATTTCTTCGAAGAAAGTTTATTTCTAGACGAACAAGGACAGGGGAACTCATTAAAGTAAACTTACTTTCCAAATTTACATAATTGAAAAATTGTATAATATTCACAAAAATCCAAAATCTCATACTATATGTGTGCTCTTCTATGATATAGCGATTTCCCGTACAGCACCCTTTTATAAAAGGGGCATCTCTGCTTTTTAATGAAAACGTTGGCACTGCACAGCGCAAGGCCTTTGTAAAACGCATCTGGCGATGATTACACTCAGTAAAAACATTTTACTCTTGAATCATCTTAAAACTTAAATCTTGTTTCTTCTCTTCGTTTTAATGTAACTCACAGATGCTGCACTCCTGGGTACAAGTGATGGTTGGTACAGACAAAGACACTGACCTTGATCACTGATCAAACGGTACTCTTGAAAATAAAAAAAAACAACTACTCTTCTACCTGCACAATTGCAAGTAAGTAAACTTGCAAGTGTTCGATGCGCCGTGCAGATAAAGTAAATAAGAGGTAGGGTATCATATCTTCAAGAACTCGTTCATTAATTCAAACCTAATGGAAACGCAGCATCTCGGTTAAATTAATTAAAATTTATATCTGACAATTAACTTTAGGTTTCTCTCTAGAACATTGACATTTCCTTGACATTTCCTTGACATTTCTGTTTAATTGATAAATTTCATTGCAAAGGAATAGAGATTGCCATAAAGTATAATGTCACGTCAATAACCAATAAGTTCGTCTACGCATTTCAATATAGCACATTATCTGCAACGTGACATTAAACTGTCTCGCAATATATAGCCGAAAAAAAAAAGAAAAAAAAAAAATTCCCGTTCGCATCAAAATATGGAGCTTAATGCGCAAGATAACTTAATTAAAGACTTATTGTCATCGATTCATTTTTTTTCCTACACGTCCTTGAAACATTGTTCTTTTGAAATCGGATACGGAGGCAGCCGTGACGTTAGTTTCCGGAAATTCTCACGATGGATGACAGGAAGTACCACATCACAAAAGTCCCCGGCACCGCACGACCACCACTTATAATTATAGCCTAGTCCCAGCTGGTAGCCACCAAATACATCAAAGAGAATTTTGACGGCTGTCATATTACATTACAACACTCACAGGAAGCTTTCAGTTTCTTTTTTTTTTTTAACTCAAACGATCGTATTTGCTATTAAAATTGTCATCAGTGCGCACAATCTGGCCATTCAGAAATAGCATATGTGCTATTTCAATGTATACAAACATAGTACATTGTAGTACCACACACAACGATCATATCTATATACAGGGTTTCGAAGTCCATGAAATTGCTAATATTACAATGCACAGGGTGCTCCATTTTGGGGCAAAAAGGGGGGGGGGTGAGGGGAGGACATGTCATTTAATGATAAAGACTTTTTCATTCCTCTTATATAAATATCATTTAAAATGCGAAAGGTAAATACAGAATGTAAAATTATAATACCCCCATCCCATCCTCATTCCGCCCAAAAAGGCGGGTACACGTTATAATATAGTGGCAATGAGTATTTTTTTTCTTTATTTATTACGGCAAATAGAGAATACATTTGCAATTCGTGATTCTTTCTTTTATCTATTTATTCCTTTTTTTTTGTTTGTTTGTTTTCGTTTGCGATATGAAGGTCATCGATTCATCGGACGGGTGTAGTTTTGGAGGCAAAATCAGTTATAAGAATATGTACATGTACACAAAATTTCCTTGAGGGTGTTATTTTTGGTGATCTGGCAGTATCCGAAATCAACGATATCTGATTGAAAAAGACAGCTACAAGGGCTTTACAGGCTATTTACAAATTGTACATCTGTTTGGACCCCCTTAATCTGATAAAGCTGGATCATTGCCGTAATTTGATGAATGTACCGTATGGTCGTCAAATATTTCACTTCTCAAAACGCGGAGCTAGAGGGAGGGGGAGGCGGTGTAAGGGGGGGGGGGGGGGGGGGAGGAGGGTTCAAGACCGCCCTGATAATGCTGATTTCTCCCCGTTTTTACGTAATGTTTTTCCTTTTTTCAAAACCATAGCTCGATCCCCCAGACGGCTTGGACCCTCCCCCTGAAACAAATTCTAGATCTACCCCTTCTGCTCTGATCTGGCATTTCGTTTCCCTGGTGGGGCGGTTTATGGCCCCTCCCTTTAAAGACTTCCTGTCCACCTTTGTTAAAGCTAATTTGAAAGTCATAAATCGAGAATTGAAAGTTAATAGGAAATTGGATAAGTGACCAACAGTAATGGATTTGGAGGTAATAAAATTTCGACAAATCATCCCCTTTTTACGATGTCATCAGAATGATACACACGTACTGATTAGAGACAGAGTTTTCTAAATTGCCTTTTTGAATCTTATTCAATAAGTTCTTGAGCCTTTTTTTCTGAATTTTGAAAATTCTCTTGTTTTTGTTTCATCCTTTTAAATTAGCAAAATAGAGAATAAAGAAACTCAAAGGAAATCTAGGAAGGCCAGGAAGAAGGGTTGGTTAGGTTGGGGAATTGTGGCGCGGAAGGGGAGAGGGAGCGTAAAAAAAAAAGGGAGGGGGGGGGGGGTAATCATAAGTATTTGTTCGATGACATCGACAGATTACTGATTTCCTATCAAACATAGAAAACATTCCCATACTTTGTTATCTACAGAACACATAACTCGACGAAAACCAGAGGCCCCAAAACATGGAACACAAGCTACCTACAAAGTTCTGGAAGGTCTTGCAAAAGCTCCCGGTCTTGCCTAACCTCGTATTTTATTCTTTGATGTATTGTTTGATCTAATGTAATTTACCGAAAACAATTTTCTTTTAATTATTGTAAAAATACCGCATTCTTTCTCTTTTTTTCTGAACAGTTTTTTTAAGCTGTAACACAATTCTTCTTGTTCTTTTTTTCCTCCCGAAATTGAAAAATATTTTTTTCTCCCGAAATGCATAGTTTACTTCGCATAGGATTTTCTTGATGAATAACAAACCACTACTAATCGATTGTACATGGGTGGGAAAAGTAGGACTCTTAAAAGATCAAAATGACATAAATGTCAAATAACGTCTAAGTGTTGCCTTGACAACAATTAAGTAAATGCTAAATTGATACTTTTTATCTAATTTTAAATTCCTTCACATTTTCTTCCTTTCCATGAGTTCAATATCCCTCATGAGTCATGTTACGTAAAATTAATATTTTTACATACTAGTTGTAATACAGGTGTAATAAAGGAAAATAATTTAACTTTAAATTACAAAACGAAGCTGATATAAAATCGTCAACTAATTCAATATGATTACATGTATATATTTTAAGATTTAGTAGCCATTGGATGTACGTCGTGCAACCCCCCCCCTTTTTTCCCTCTATCTTTACCCCCTGGATCCCGGTTTCCTTACATTTTTATATAATCTTTCCTGTAAGAGTATTGCCAATTATTTTTTAATTATTTGCATGCATGAATCTCACAAGTTTGGTCCAAGAGGTAGAGAAGTTTCAAGTTTGTTCCCAATTATTTCGTTATATATATCAGAGGTCCAGGTAAACATGGTAAAAGAGGTCATGCGCCATAGTGCCATTAATTTGAAGAAAAAAATGGTCCATTGAAGTCTGTTTACTCTCTTACAAAATTGTCCCTCGACATTTTAGAAAAAAATAATCAAAATTCATTCTCAAGCACTGACCATCCCTCCCATTTTTTTGCTTGAGCACAACTTGAATCAAAGGAAATGTGACACTTACCTATAGTCCAACAGCCTGTCCAGTAGACTGGTGACGGAGAGGATAAACTGACTTCCCTTGTCCTTCAAGTCCGGCTCGGTCTGTACTTTATCCAACAGCCTGGAGAGAAATTTAACCATTATGGAAATGAGTTCTATGAAATATCAAAACTGTCTACATTGCGGGGAATCTATAATCATTCTAGTTTCCTGTCTCAATGTTCATTTTCACATTGTGAGATTACTGTCGTTCCCAACATTAATACGTGGGAAATAATTACAATCTTCTTTCCGAACACTCTGTCAGTAATATTATTATTCGAACGCTCCTTTTCTTTTTTTCTTCCTCCTTTCTAAGTTTAGGTAATACTATTTTCTCTCGCAAAATGAAACAGACGTGCGAAACCGGTATTCTTCAGAGCTTTCCTCAAGAACGTATCAAAGATCAATAGCAGAGTGACGCAATATATTTCCATATATCATATTTCAATCATTTTCTCTGAAATTATCACTACAGATATCTTCCTTTTTGTTATTCGATTTTCAAAATAACACAGAATTGCTGGATTGGTTGCTAACTCTGACGCACATAATATAAGTCCCTTCTTTCTTTCTTTTTTTCAACATCTGATTCTGACGATAAAATTTCACTTCCTTTCACTTTAGCATGTTCAAGAGAGTAAAATCATCAAACTGTCCGTAAAATTCCAATCTGGTGTTCTTCACTTGAACTATTTTTGAATCTGGCAACATTTGGGTTTAATTAGCTCGCTATACCTACACAGCAGGGGGATTAACTCTTCCCGCGGTTCCCAAACACCGCTAAATCCGTTAGGGGGCGTCCGTCACGGATTATTGACAAATCGCATCTATCATGAAACTATGAAACATTATAAATTTCGTCATCATAATTTGATCATCCGAAAGGGGTAATAATTTTAAACAATTGACGCGTCATTGTCAACTGGAAATACACATGGATCTAAGTATCAAAGCATTTTCCGAGTCACGATTCGTGCGCTTGCTTCTTAGTGCAAATTAATAGCAGCTCGCAGGTTTTTACTGCTGCTCAAAGATTGTATCTCTCGTTATTGGAGTTTGGTTTGGTTTCAGCATTAAAAAGGTCAACTTCAATTTTCTTCAACATTGACTAGATAATTGGCTCGTAAGTAAAAACGAATTTAACGGCCCAACTGCAGCCAATTTGCCGTCAGTTAGGCCATATTCAATTGCATTTGGCTCGTCTGTTGATATCATAATTTGAGAGAGAGAGAGAGAGAGAGAGAGAGAGAGAGAGAGAGAGAGAGAGAGCGAGATTTATAGTACATGACACAAGACGAATAAAGTTGTGTTTACCATGAATTTATAAATCAAACTTACCTATTGTTTCCCCCTTTCTTCATGAAAGGCATTTTATTTTTACTCGATGGTTGAAGAAAAAACAACATCTTGTCATTGCTTTAAAAACAACAAAGTTTCAATCCCAGATAAACACTAAAATGAGGACATTCGAAGGCAAGAGCAACAGGCACTTGTAATTTACGGCAATTTTCGGCGCACAGACCCCTAAAAAACTCGAAAACTACCAAATTTCTCCACTTGATAGATTCGTCTCAACTGCCACAATCAGTTGCGCTTTTTACAATTTTTCGTCAGTAAACATTTCTTTTTTTTCTTCACTAACGGCATCGAAGGGGCATAGTTCACTTTGTATTATTCCAGGCATTTCTCCAAGTCCCAGACTTCATCCCCTGATTTCTTTAGACCACCTTCGCCACATGTCAAATCCTCGTTAAAAAGTTGGCATCCAATTCCCAATATTATTTTTTCCTGTTATTATTACTTTTTTTTCTCTTTTTCTTTATTTTTCCTACATAACTTCCTGCTCTCGCCGCGGAGGGTCATAAAAACAATGTTTGGACAAACACCTAACCCCCGGGGTAGGATTATGTTGTACGACTCATCTTTCTTTTTCTATTTTCATTCTCAATCTCCATGCATGCGATCATATTGTATAATCATATGTTTATTGCTACCTTGTTCATGCAGTTATATGATACGGAATGACCCAATTTTTAGTCATCCATTATAAAAATAAAAGAGTAAAAAGAACATTTACAATCTTTGATGGGCTGTGATGCCGACAAATCTCGAAATTTATCTAGAACAATAGGACCAAAACATGGTTTTTTCTCAAATTTCTATTTTCAGCGATTAACCAAAAAAAAAAAAAAAAAAAAAAAAAAAAAAAAAAAAATTAAAAAAAGAAAAAAGAAAAAAGGGCATTCTGTATTCACACGCACATTGAGTACATTTTCGAACTTGTCCATTATGTTATGTTATGATATTTTCTAAGAATGAATAAACAAATTTGTAACTTTTCATTATTCAGGACTTTATTTTTTCCTCTCGAAAAATTAGCCCATCGAAGGTGGAGTAAATTAACCATCCTGATAAGTAAAAGGCGAATTTTGTTTGAAATTTGAATGATGAAATCAATCGCTGCTTTGATCAAAGGCCAGCCCATCCAACCTTCCACATAACGTACTGATAACTTGGAAATTATTGTAAAATGGGAACGTGCGATTTGTCTTCATTTACGGAAGTTACGGAAACGCCCATGTTTTACACTGGGTAGGTGCCAAGGCGTGCCGGGTTTACAAATTCAATCAATCTTTCTATATCATATACGATATAGGTACATGTATATACGAATTCAAGTAGAGTATATAAAGAGAATATCATTAAAAAGCTAAGAATTTTGGGAATGCATCAACATAGGAAATGGTGAAGGGTGTACATACTTTTTCTACAATTTTCACATCTTCTTTTTTTTTGGGGGTATCTTTTTATTTCAACTTTTCGCGATATGAAAGAGGAATTTGCCATTCTCCCAATCATTTGCTGTGGAAAAAGAACATGCGCACTACAATAACGAATAAAATGATTTTTTTTTACGTTTTTAATGCAGTTTCAATCATATTTCTAGAGTATTTCGATTAAGATTTAAGTGACTGTTTACAACAATTTTACAGTCGATGATGATCCCCCTGTAAATACAGATAATTCAAATCTCATCGATAAGGACACACAAACAAAAAATTGAAATAACCAATGAAAACGCGTTCTCTTTTACATGCAATGCATTGGTCGATTTCATAGAAAAAATAACCATGATAACTTAAAACCACTTTGACGACTTAAAATACGTAAGCTTAATTAATTCCCCTTTCCTTTGAAAATTAAAAAACTCCATTTCCCTTCCTGATTTTTTCCCTTACAAAAGTTTTACCTTGAGAGTCTAGACGCAGAAAATTTTGAGAACGATTTTCTCCGTTTCCATAAAGAGTTCGTACTCTGTAGAGCCCTACATTTTTCGCAAAGTTGGAATTTGCTGTTTGAAGCGTCTTTTTCCGAAGGAGGCATGGTCCGAATCATATGAACTTGGAACGAGGAAACTTTGGACAGTGTCTAAGTAGTAGCACAAAATCAAGCACTATGCATATGCATAAAAGGATTATTGCACACAAATAGCACTATACAAATCAAGCACAATGAAATCCATGTAAAATCAAGGTGTCACTTCGATATCTCGTTCCGTTGTTTTGTTTTACTTGAAGGCCAGCGCTACAATGCGGTAATTTTTCGCTTTATCAAGATAAACTTCTTCCCTTCTCAAGGGGGAGGGGGACGCTTTCGGACGCTATATCAGCACTTTAAATCCCATCAAATTTGAAAAGATTTTTAAAAATCCAAGAGTCAATAGGGTCGCGTACGTATGGGTGACACTGACATCTTGAGGTCGATGTGGCTTGTTCAAGCGTTAAAACTCGGCAATATTTTCTTATTTTTCTGATTTTCATACAAATTATTCCGCTTTTGTAGTTTAAAAACCCATTTTTAACGGCAAATTGCGTCCCCTCGGGCTTCAAAGTTTACCATGAGCCAAAAAGGTGTGAAGCGTGTCGTTAGAAGTTATTATCACACCCTTATACCGTTTCATTAGCGACCATAAAATTCCCCCAGGATCATTCCGACCCCATTATTACACCCTCTCATCCCTTTGTCTCCCGGGCTGAACGAGTTAAGTAGATGCAATAATGTGATAATTCGTTGTCTAATTTTTCCTGTCGCAAACTCTTTTACTCTGAATCGCTAATAAACTGGTAAACTGCAAACAAATGGAGCATTTGACATCGGCGTCGTTTCCCCTCCCTTTCCCTAATCGCTCTTTTCAAATACTGTTTACTTTTTGGACAATGGTAGTTTCAAATTTCATTGAAATTCGAATTTCAAACAAACTGTGCAGCTTTTAGCTGAAATTTTAATTCCTGAATAAAACTTAAAATGTGCTATATTGTACATAAAACGCGTCGAGATTAACCAAAGTGAAAATTCTTATACATGAGGTTTTAAACCTAGTATAACGAAGAGAATATGTAGAAAACTATGTTGTCGTCTGCTGACAACGGAAAGTTCGCCCGACGTCGTCTGTCGGCGACAGGAGCCTGGAATGTTGGCGCGTCGCTGGCCGTATTCCCGAAGCGCTCCAAATAAAGTAAGAATAAAGGCGTAAAGGATAAGTCAGTGATATGAATCCGAGTTTCGATGATTTATTGTACACTTCAACGATGGATATTGAAAAGTCCAAGATGCGATATTAAATTAATAAACAAAATAAAACTTGAATAAAGACGAGACGGATGTTGTCAGTTCAACGTCTGACCTCCGAACTGAATATTTCTATTCAAAAATCAAGTTATAAGATTAATTACATGAAATGGCATGTTGAGTCAATATAATTGAGAGTTAAGAAACAAGTAAATTAATTTAGTAACCAAAACAAACAAATCAGTTGGTAACGTAAGTGGACATGACACTCTGTCCCTTTTGATGTAAAGAATATATATACAAATTCTAAAGAAGGATTAATTACGTAATGTGAAGGTTTGAGCGATGGACGTTGATTTAACAGTTTTACAATTAAACGAAAATTGAATTAATCCCAAAGAATAAATGATCGTAAGAAATAAAGATTAACAAGAAAGTTCTCTGTAAACAAACACATTAAAATCGAATGTCATAAATTTGCTAAAATGAATGTCTGAATATAAAGATGAATGTCCGAATATAGAAAAATACAAATTATGATAAAAGTCCAAAATTCCTCTGTGATAATATCCCCCTTCCGTCGGGAAAACTCGTCCCGAGTTTTAGAGAAAAGTTCCACGGCGTGATCGGCGACGTCCTTTTTTGGGTCGAGCGTTTACGTAAGGCAACGGAACATGTTGTGACGGGGCGTTCGCTTGTTGGAACGGAATTGTCCTCTGTTGCTGTACATGTTGCATCGGGTGATATGGCATATTACATTGCATTAACTCATCTATTTCATTGTTAAGGTCACAAATAAGTTGTTGGTCCTTCTCATGTAACAGTTTGAACTTTTCTCTCTGTGCCATCTCCGTTGCTAGCATTTGCTTAAGTTCTTGATTCCTTTTCTCGAATTCGAGAAATTCCTTGTTTGAGTTTTTAATAAATGCCTCACAGCATTGTTTGTGCATGTCACGTTCCTTTTCCAGTGCTTGAATTTTGTCCTTGAGAGCTGACACTGCATCCTTCTGGACACTGGACACATTCATCTTATTTTGTATGTCACGCACAGTTTCCTTTAATTTTGAATTTTCTGCAATTAATTTTGAATTTGTTGCTTTTAAATTCTCCACTTCCGTTATAAAATTATGTTCCTTCACTTTGTACGATTCTTCTTGGAGATGTAACTGATGCTGGAGATCGCGCACTTTTTGTTCCAAATGAGAATTCTTTGTATTTACATCTTTGACGCTTTTGGTTAGTGTTTGCTCTTCTCTGACGTATGATTCCTTGATTTTCTTTAATTTATATGTGACGGATTTGAGTTCTGTACGTAAGGTACTACGTAAATCCATGCACTGAGCAAGGGCAGCATTACTGATATTGGCGAAAGGAAACTCCTTCCGCAAAAGTACATTTTGATAAAAAGTTTGAATTCTCTGTTTGTCACGTTGAGTTTTCTTGAATGATTTAGCTTTTTGCGTACATTTCTTTGCAAAATGTCCAATTTTGTGACAAATGAAGCATACCTTATTGCTAGCTGGACAGACGTTGTTAAAATGTCCGTATTCGCATCTATTGCATGGACTTTGCACGTAGTATGAACGTAACCTGTTTGCGTCCATCGTTGTAAGTCGTCATGGGGAATGGTAATACTCGCTTGACGTTGAGGCACTAGGATCTGACTACTGCAAAATATATGCAGCAGCCCCGGGTACTGTACCCTTAGGATTCTCACACCAATTATAACGAAGAGAAAATGTAGAAAACTATGTTGTCGTCTGCTGACAACGGAAAGTTCGCCCGACGTCGTCTGTCGGCGACAGGAGCCTGGAATGTTGGCGCGTCGCTGGCCGTATTCCCGAAGCGCTCCAAATAAAGTAAGAATAAAGGCGTAAAGGATAAGTCAGTGATATGAATCCGAGTTTCGATGATTTATTGTACACTTCAACGATGGATATTGAAAAGTCCAAGATGCGATATTAAATTAATAAACAAAATAAAACTTGAATAAAGACGAGACGGATGTTGTCAGTTCAACGTCTGACCTCCGAACTGAATATTTCTATTCAAAAATCAAGTTATAAGATTAATTACATGAAATGGCATGTTGAGTCAATATAATTGAGAGTTAAGAAACAAGTAAATTAATTTAGTAACCAAAACAAACAAATCAGTTGGTAACGTAAGTGGACATGACACTCTGTCCCTTTTGATGTAAAGAATATATATACAAATTCTAAAGAAGGATTAATTACGTAATGTGAAGGTTTGAGCGATGGACGTTGATTTAACAGTTTTACAATTAAACGAAAATTGAATTAATCCCAAAGAATAAATGATCGTAAGAAATAAAGATTAACAAGAAAGTTCTCTGTAAACAAACACATTAAAATCGAATGTCATAAATTTGCTAAAATGAATGTCTGAATATAAAGATGAATGTCCGAATATAGAAAAATACAAATTATGATAAAAGTCCAAAATTCCTCTGTGATACTAGACACCAATACAGTTATTTAAAAATAATAAAAGACATAAAAAGACGTATTCGTGCGATTTATGAATCGCTTTGACAACTCATTATGATAATAATACACTATCAAAATCACTATATAGCACGGTTCGATCAATGTCCAATTATCGGTGTATTCTGGAAAAGTATCTCTTCATTATTTCGTGATAAATCATCATTCGTGGATTTCTTTCACAATTTCAAAACATTGAATACGTAAAATAAGACGTATTGCAAAGAATTATTCCAAACCTGTGTGTCACAGAAAGTATGGTACGACCAAGCACACTAATATACCATTGGAATATATATGGAATATATATAGTATACATGTATATGTACCAGTAAAAGTATTCCATGAAGAAAGAGGTAAATGGTACAGGCACGTACATTTCATGGGGATTTTAGAAAGTTCATGGGCAGATCTAAATTTTTATCAAGGGGGGGGGGGGGGGGGGGTCAATCCTATGCTTTAGAAAAAATATTGATAAAAATGGGAAAAATTAAAATATGTATATTTGTGGGGATTTTAGAATGGACATGTGCAGATCTAGATTTTTATCGAAGGGGGGAGGGGGTGTCAATCCTATGCTTTAGAAAGATAAAGATAAAAATGGGAAATATTAGGGTTTTTTTTTTGTAAATTCCAGGGGATGGGTTCCTGATATTCCTCTCTGGATCTGCCCTTGAAATAAGACTGAGTTCAATACGTTCAATACTAACGTTCTTTTGAAGAGTTCTAGGTAAGCTTCGTCTCCGTAGCCCTCCATTGTTATATACTGGTCAAGGCGTTCTATTATCTCATTCTCAACCTGTGAAATAGAAATTATAATCTTTGTAAACAAAAATTAAAAGGGGATATATACATTGAAGGGCGGGGAGGGAGGGGGAAGGGGGTTGGTGGTGCTATCATTACAATCTACCACGTTGAAGCAATGTAACCTACAACAAGCTGCATTTGAGGAGTTCATACATATTCTTTGACTTTAAACTGAAAGTCACAGATCATGGAGCAGTCCTAATTTTTCAATCATATGTATTCAAAGACTCCTTATAAACAAGGACTTATAAACAGTCCCTGTAATAAACATGGGTATGAACATATTCGACAACAATGAGAAAAAGTCTTGACGGACAAATGACAAGAATGAACAGAAATCTTGATTGATGAACAATTGGTAAAAATGAACAGAAGTCCTGACAAATGAACAAATGACAAGAATGAACATAAGTTCCAATACATGCAGAATCAACTAGAATGAACAGAAGAACTGACAAATAGACAAACAAAAAAGAGTGAACAGAAGTCCTATAAATAAATAAATGAAGAACTGACAAGAATGAACAGAAGTCCTGAAAAATGAACAAATGACAAGAATGAACATTAGTTCCAATAAATGCAGAATCAACTAAAATGAACAGAAGAACTGATAAGTAGACAAACAAAGTCCTATAAATAAATAAATGAACAACTGACAAGGATGAACAGAAGTCCTGGAAAATGAACAAGTGTCAAGGTTCAAGAATGAACATATGTTTCAATAAATGCAGAATCAAAAATAGACACACAAAGAGAGTGAAAAGAAGTCAAGATAAAGAGAACAATTGACAAGAATAAATAGAAGTCAAGATAAATGAACAATAAACAATGAACAAATTTAGTCTCTATAAATGGATTCAGAATTAACAGGAATCATCATAAACGTACAAACTATCTCTGGTAATTATAAAACAAGATATATTAACATTGTTCTGAATTTGCTTGTGAAATCATGGAGATATTTTTGTTTCCATGAATTATATTATCTTAAGTGCTTTTTCAAGAATGCAATCTCAATAGTTCAAAAGTCTTGCAGTAAAATTAATAAATAATGATACATACATAAAATTACTGCTAAGTATCCTAAAATGACCATTACTTTCAGAATGAACATGTGCAATGTGATAACAGTTTGTCCTGAATTTCATATATATGAAAAAAGTAGTACACTAGGCTAAGCATCAAATTTTACATCTGTTTCACGAAAGGCCAAAGTCAGCTTAATCTTCATAGTGACTAGAAAAGTACATTGTAGTAAGCTTAATCAATGGGCACATCTATAATTATATATAATCTATGATAGTCGGGAATAAAAAATAAATTGTATTGAAATATAAAAATCAATTTAATGTAACAGGAGATGAACTTGCTCATTTCATCATTAGGATAATTGAACTACTTTTATTAGACTGTGTTCAACACAATTAACACATCTATTGCCTTTAAAATGATGACCTTGACCTAGAATTCGAAATTGATTTTCTGGAGTAAATTGACCAAGTGTGGCCTTGACCTTGGAAAATGACCTTCTTCTTGTCTGCTGTAGATTAATCTTTAGCAATGGCCCTTTCAAATTTGTCCTGGACCTAGAACTTCTAATCTGTGGTATTGGTATTGCTGACTTTGACCATGACCTTGAACATGACCTTGAACTTAACTTGGGTATGTTTCTGATCACAATGATCTTCCTTATACATGTATTAAATACAATGGTAATACAAGCCTCACAATTTCCTTGATATTTCTTGAAGGTTTCTCACTCTCATTGATAAAATCTTTATAATAGAACCTAAGATTTCAGTTTGCAAGAATTTTCAATCAGATACAGGTGCTGATCCAGAAAATGTTCTAAGAGGGGGGGGGGGGGTTGCCAAAAACATCTTTGAAATTCAAATGAATTTTTGGGACTTAAAAAGGTGTCTACATCAATTCAGAACATCCTTAGGACAGGATCATTTTCATAGATGGTAAGGAAACATATAATTTATTTCTTGGAGATATTTCATGATCTTTATTCGAGAATTTTAAAGGGGATACGATCGATGTGCACCCCAGTATGATAAATCTGCCTCTGAACTAAGCCAGCCTTATCAGTGTCAGATTCAAGGTGGGAGGGGCCCCCAAAAATTTACAAATCATAGGTAAAACGACCAACTCAATACAAATGAAAATAACGTTTTGTAAATACAATGTTAAAGTTCATATATGATTGTCAAATGCATCAATTTCCATTCTTCAATCAATTACAGTCGCATAAATGGGTTTTAAAAGGCTGAAATACAATAGCTTCTGTGGGACTTCACCCCCTGGTCCCCCTACCAGGGCTCTGCCCTGGACCCGCTGGGGACCTCAGCGGTCCCCAGACCCCTCACCAATTTTACACCCCCCTGACTCAAAAGCTGAATCGGCCGCTGCTTATACAGTACATGAAATGTTACACTGTTTAATGGTAAAGATATCAAAACTGACCATGAGGAAATGACCACTTGTCCTCTGCTCGCATTCCATCATGTCGTAGAAGATAGGAAGAGTTGCCTTTCTTAGTTCTTCCTCCGGCACCAGAGTCACTTTGAGGAAGGGACCAATCATGGAAGGAATGAAGTGACGTCGGTTACTACCTGCAAATTAAAATGAAACTTTTTCTTCATGTTTGAAGCAGAGTTTTTCAAATGAAGACAATTTTTAACATTTGTTCTTATAACATTATACAATTATTGAATTTTGATGAGGTCTACTCGTGACTATACAGACCTGGTCAGGTATTGGTTGACCAAGGCCGACGGCTTTATTAAATTATCAGAATTTTTCAAAATATTTTCATTGTAATGATACCCAAAGTCAAAGATCCTAATACTGCAAAAACCAACGCACATGCACGTGCAGGTTATTATTACATCACTGAATCCTGAAAAAGACCGCTTTCGAGCGTTAGCGGTCAACTCACTCTGAGGTACACCTTATCAAACTGTGTCTCCGCCAATCAGAAATATGCAAAATTGGCAATAATTCATGGTAAATATTGTGTCTCTCTCACATCAAAATATAGTCTACTCTCGATAAGTCAAACTTCAAAGGATCATCAGTAATAGTTCGAGTTATCAGGAGTTCGACTTACTGAGTACATGACCAGCCAGCGATTTGGAATAAGACTTATTCCCTTTTCTATATTACCGTTCACAAACGTTTGTGTTGTCTACTTTTAACGACATAGCTACCTTAAATTTACGTATATGCAACTCCAGAGCAAGAAAGTATCAATTAATAATTCCATCCACCGATCTCCTTGTGATTAATTGATTTTTGTTTAAAAATTGAAATTCATATCCAGGTAAATTTTCCATGTTTTATGGGACCTTAAAACTAGTTCAACTTAACAAAAAGTTCGAGTTATCGGAATTCGAGTTATCAGGAGTAAAGCAATGGAGGAGAATCGGGACTTTCAGAAACAGTTCGAGTTATGCGGAAATTCGAGTTAACCAAGTTTGAGTAATCGAGAGTAAACTGTATATTTTTAAAAGTGTGCGACGAAGGCAACATATTGATTTATACATATAAGACAAAAATCATCATTCTTGTCCAGTTTACCACATGAGAATTTGCAAGTTTTACTCCAGTCAAAAGACAGGAAGAATTGGTGATAAATTTATTACTTTTCAGTACATATGAGCTTACCTAGATTTTCCCACAACATTTGTATTTGCTGCCCCATCAAAATTCTCATGTCTTGATACCTGACATAAAAATACCATATGATATTAAATTACAGAGTAATGGAGAAAACAAAGTCACATCAAAAGATATTAATCTATATTTTTCTCAGAAAGTATTGATGTTTCATTAAATCACGTAAGCAATATAAAAATTTGATAAAGATATATGTAACTAGAAAGGTTTCTTGTTGCGGTTGCAACAAGAGTGTCTTCCTCCTATACAATTTTTGGTTTGGAAATATGAAGGACGTCACATTACATGTATTTATATTATATATTTAAGTTTTCAAATAGCAGTAACATTAAATTTTCAAACCGATAATTGTTGGTGAGCAACCATTTGATTTGGGGGGGGGGGGGGGGGGGGGGGGGGGGGGGCAGGAATTCTATTGCCAGCCGGTAAAATTTTTTCAGCAATTTTCTGAGCAGGCCATTTTTTTCAGCCATTACCAGAGTCGGAGAAAAATTTTCGCCGGTTCTTAGGGCCGGATTTAAACAAATTGTTAAATGTTGTGAATGTCTGTGTAAGTTAAACTCCCCGCTGTTACAGAGTATGAGTTAATAACCGTTCCTTCAGATGTCTCTTTGCAATTAGCGAATTTCAGACAGATTGTATGATGTTTAAATAGAACCTTTTCTAGATTTTTGTGCCTATGCGTATTAGGTCTCTGGTAGATACAGCTATGTGAACAGTTTGTATTTATATTAATTAATTTTTTGACTTTAAATTGTCTGGCACAAAGGGCCAGCAAAAATTTCCATATCATGCAATGTATCCTTACTTTTGCATGGTCCGGGAAAAAAAATTGCCGGTCCTTTGGGCCGGAATATTTTTTTCAGCATTTTTCAGAGCCGGGATTTTCTTTTTGCAAATTCTTCCTGCCCCCTTCCCCCATAAAAAAGGCGAGCTCGTAGCTGTAGAACCAATTTTCTTGAGAAGAGAAATGGTAATAACAAGTTACGTTCAATATATATATATAAATACCATGAGGTTCTCGCTGTGCAGGTTCAAATTTGGACCCACCCCCCCCCTTCCCTTTTTTCAAAGTTTATTTTGAATTTCCATCATGGCGACATCGTTCAATATAAACAGAACTGTTTTCGAAAAACGAGGGGAGGGAAGAATGTTGGAGAAATTGTTCATCAATTTGTAAATAAACCAACCGAAAATTATGTTCGAACGTTTGCTAGAATTAGAAATTAAACTTGATGTTCAAAATATAGTTATTGAAGTTTAGAAACAGGTTTGTAGGTTAGAAATCGGAATCAAACTACCACTTTTTGTGTGTAAATTCTGGTTTGTAGCTGATCTCTTCTAAAGTAATCAACTGTTTTAAAATCAAATTGTGTATATCGAAATGTATTTATGAAATGCATATTCATCATTGCCGTGAAATCGGAATTTGAAAATCTCAACACTGCTTTTCTCGAGTCGGACTCGGACTACCAATTTTAGTGTGCGCCCGATCTGTTGGCGTGAAGGTGTATCGAAATACCCAACTCAAAATTTCGATGCTCATATCTTTTCAACAGTAAGAGATAGGAAAAATCAGAAAGACTAAATAAGACAGATATATGGATAAAAAAAAATAATATTGAAATTTTTAGGAAACTTCATAAGCTTAATTTTTGTTTACTATTATAAGCAAAAAAGTGTCTTCCTCCTGTGAACTTCTGAATTTGGAAATATGAAGGACGGTGAAGGACGTCATCGTAATAAATCGTTACAGTGTGCATCTAGCATTTCATATCTTGCATGGCTGTCGACTTTCAAAAAGAATGGAAATTGTAGATAGCAAAATACGAGATATTTAAGCTTACAAATAGCAAAACATGAAATTTTCGGTCCTTTTGAGTAATTCGACGCTCCCGTCAAATATTTGAATCTACTAAAAAACATGATGAAAAAAAAAACAGAGACCAAAAATAAAAAAGACCAATCTAGCTTTTACTCCAAACGTAACGTTGGAGAACTTTCATTGTCCTAGCTTACAGGGTTCTTGAGAAATCGCTGATCCAATTTTCCACGGTTACGAAAACAATAGGTCTTCCGACGGAAGTCGGAAGACCTAATAAAAATTCCGAAAGTTTTACCAAATTCAGTTTGTTAGGTTAAGAAATTTTAGATGCAGTGTCTAAGAAGGGAAATAAATTCTTGCAAAGTTTTGTTAGGAATATCTTGGGGTTTAAATCAAGGACAAAGAAAATTCAAGACACTGAAATTAATAACGAGAAAAAATTCAGTCTTCCACACACCATAACATTTCAAAAGTTCATGCAATAAACTACTATTTTTCGAGCTACTAGGGGGAAACATTTTTTTGGGCACACTTCAACCATTTATGACATCTAATGTACTAGAAAAACCAATTCACATTTACCAGTTCTTCGCACTGAGAAATAATGTCTTATACTTTCTTCTGAAATTCAGAATACCAATTTATCATTTCTTTTTTTATACGAAAATGAAAGCTAGAAACCATCCACATAATTTGTCTTTTTACATAAAATATTGATATTCTGATGAAGAATTTAATTTTCAAATGGTCAATTTGAATGAACAAGTTAAACTTGTAACCTTAATTTCTTGTTGCCTTTAATTCAGTGCAGTGCAAAATAGTATCAAATTTTAATTTAGCTTACGAGTTTTGATATGATAAAGTGTTGTATGAAATTTCAAGATGGATATTTTGAATATTTGAGATAATTGATTTGCATGAAAATTGGTATGAAGAAATGATGAGTTTACCTGTCCTTGACTTTCTGTCTTTTTGCCGAGGAGAAAACTTCTAACTGGAGACTGGGTTGAGTGATAAACGATACTGACAGGTTAAAGTAGTGGTTCCATAACTGTTGGGGAAAAATAACCAAGTACATGTTATATAGAAAATGGCAATTATATCTACTTAGTTGTGAATTATTTGGTTCATAATTTTGGGTAATTGGGTCTTTGAAGCTAACTATGATTGAATTGTTACAGAACAAATTTCGTCTTTTAATAGTATTGCGTAGAAAATAGCTGCACAGTTTAAAGTTACATCAGTTAACATTAACAAGAAAACAAACAATTCTAATTCATATAACACAAAATTCTCCAAGTCTTATCAAGTCTTTGCGGAGTACAGAGTTATTTCCCCTTACAGACAGTATCTGATGTAATACCATTGTGACGTCATGAAAATGGTATGGTAACGTTGATTTTAACCGTCATTTCCCAGACTTTTAGGACTGTTTCCATAGAATTTGATGATGTCATAATCAGTCTACGTCAGATACCGTCTTAAATGGGAAGTAACTCTGGTTTTCAAAAATAGCGAATAAACGCCCAAAGATTTGCTGAAGATAAAATTTGCTCTTTTATATTATTCATTAAATGCAAAATAGACCTTTACTTCCTTACAAAGTTGTCCTCTTTTGTTTGAGTGTAGAGGGTGTGTTGAAAATATTTCCTGTAAACATTGTCTTTTTTCAGTCTTCTTTAGAATAAAAAATAGCACTGTTCGAAGAACAGGAATGTCGCCTGTCACATGTTTGACCATAGGTATGTGACCATGACTGTGACCTTGACCTATATTGGGTGCTGAGTCTCATGCTTTACCAACCCTCCAAGTTTGAAAGATGTAAATCAAGTAAGTTATAGCCAAATAAGGCAAGTGTGTCTACCAGACAGACCGATGGATGGACAGACAGACAGATGCCGGACAAACTGATATGTCGCTCTTGCATTGCAGGTGACTTACGAGTCCAAGTGAAAAACTAAGACATCCATATAATAAACAATACTTACAGCTTCATTAAATCTTTCTCCATGCAGAAATTGTGATCTGAGTGTGTCTGAGAAGTATTCTACAGCTACGAATATTACACTGTAAAGATATAAATAACGGATTAGTTAGAGTGTTCACGGAAAATATTGTATAACTAGAATCGTTCGCTGGTTCCTTCTTTCGAGGTCCTATAAAAGTATACCTTTTCGCATGGGCAATGATTTGTATATCGGCAACTGGTCTCACTGAGTTCTGGCTTCACTGAGACAAACTTTCACGGTAAGAGGCAAAGCGCCAAAGCAGCAAAGGTTAATACACAGCGAATGATTCTACGTATGCAGTATGGATCTAGTGTGGCAAACTTGAATTTCTTTTTAAGAAATAACAACTAGCTAGCCGTGGTTTATTGTCCAGTAATTCCACGAGTCGCATGAACCAATCAAATTGTCACTGTGCGGCGAAGCGGCAAGGTGATAATTTGATTGGTTCATGTGACGAGTGGAAATACTGGACAATGAATCACGAATAGCTATATAGTTGTTATTTCTATTGTAATATAGCACGTGAATGGGCAGAGCTTAGCACACTGGAAGTTTGTTGGAGATTTTACACCAGGCGAGTTCTATGGTACATATAGGGAGAAAATTTCAAGTCATATTAGAATGTCACTTTGATCTTTATTGTGATCATGATCTATAATTAGCATATTGCTAAAAATAAAATGTACTTTGTGCCATTCATTAATATGATAATTATTTCATTTCTGTATGTGTTGTTCATTTTGTGGTTGGGGTTTCCCTTAACTTTACATGCATTACAACAAGGTTTTGTAGAGATTAATATTAATTTTTTTTCTCTAAGAAATCACCAACTTACTGATTGGTTACAAGTCTCATCATTGTCCAGTCAGCAGGAAAGGCCTCTTCCTTGATCAATTCTTGGAATGTCAGCAGTACTTTGGTCAGAAAATCCTGTAACGTGTAAATAACTTATGTTATAACTCTAAAGGAATGAAACATTTAGAACAAGATGTGATTGTCACAGAGGTCCCTGGTCAATGTCAAATATACCCCCCTCCATAACATATACATAACTGTCAGCATCATTTTTGTACATGGTATAATGTTACCGTATAACCAGAAATTTTCACAAGTATCAAAAAACATCTGGTGATTTTATGGTAAAATTGGGTGTCTTTATTTTCGCGAGTACAATTTTTCGTGATTCCTAACATAAATAACAAAATTACAAACAAATATGAACATATGATTTCAGTGTTTTGTACCTTCAATTATTGAAGTTTTAGTTATTTCTATCATAAGAATACACTGGATTTTCTTCTATTTATGTTTAATTGGGATATGTGATGAATGATACATGTGCAACAAGAACAAAATGTAGATGATGCAACAATTTAGGTTATACCTTACGAAACACAATTTTTTGCGAGAATAATTTTTTCGCACTTCCAAATCACTCGCAAATATTAGTATCTCGCAAAAATTTCTTTTGATTCGGTAATTGGAAAAGGTTGAGATGACTATGGGAAACATTCTTATAATGACATAAAACTGACACTACATGTATATAACATACATTTATAACACAGAACAAATCACATGCTAATGAAAAAGAGGTACATATATAAGAAATATTATCCTTTATTCAAAAGACTGATGACCAAGCCAAAAATTTCAAATTCAAGAAAAGAATGCATAATTCTATAAATTGTAAGGAAAGTTTACAAGCCATACACGTCAAATTTACTGACCCTGAGAACATTTGGCTGTTTACATCTCTGGACGATGGAGATGTAGTGCCGTTCATCCATCAGTCGTAGCATCTCTGCCATACAAGCTATCATCTCACCCTATAAATAACAATGACGATACAACTAAAAATAGATTTTACGGAAAAGTTTCATGTCATATTGATTCATTAGTAGATGGGGATTATAGAATCTGAGTACGTGTATTACAAATAAATCTGTTAGGAAAATAATATTGTACAGAAAGGAAAAAACTATTCTTTATTTGAGAAGGTTGTTTCGCTAATTGGATGTTAATTAGTAAAAGTGATAATTATCTTAAGTAGTTATTGTAAAATATAACACATGCAAACGAACAGAATATACATTGTATGTCTTGCTCTAAACTTTTTGCAAATTAACTACAAGGGTTCAACTTGTAAAGATGTACAATTACTAAGTCTTTTTTTTTTCAAACAAAAGTGTTCAATGAACACAGATGTGACCTTAAAATGACCTTGACCTCACCTGCATACTCCAAGGTGAGTATTCTTAACAAATTTCATAGAGATACTTTTAGAAATTAGAGATGGAAGAAGGAATAATGGGGAAGAGTAACAAAGTACATGGACAGACAAGGTTGGTGGATAAGATACAGAAAGATGGACAAAAATATAAGATAGCAGTTAGATACCAGTAAATTTGTAGATGGTCAGATAGACGGATGGACAGACAGACAAAGTAGATTGACATACAGATTGACGTAATCATGAACAGAGAGACTGAAACATGGACGAAAGAACATTCGGTCAGAAAGATATAGTGGATCGTTGAATATAGATACAGACATTTAAACACCAGTCATAATGATCCCTATGCATAGATTAATTTCCTTGCAGGTAACACCTAAGTTATTTGTACATATCTAAGGGAAAATTATTAAAATATGATAGCCAAATATGGCAATTGTTTTCTCTGTAAAATACAAAATTTGAGCAAAAGTGGTGATATATATACAAAGCCAATACATGTATATGAATACAATAAAGCAAAAGGATATACATAAAAGCTAGTGTGAGTAAAGTTAGTAATATAAGCATAAATAGTATTGACTGAACATTTGCAGATTTACCTGAAAATTTTAATGAATTAACCGTTCAAATGAGATTAATCAGTACCTGTACCACTGTTGAGATCAGAATGGTGAGGGATGTGTAATAGGGGCTCAGTCTGTGTTAAGGGATGTGCTAAATCTGACATACAAAGATACAGGATAACAAACTTTTTTCCAGTCCCCTTACTTCCCATATGAGATGACGTCAGGTGTAAAATTATTATGACATTGCAAATTCAAATTCTATTTTATGCTTTATAATACATGTATATTGATATTTATGATTTTTTTCCCTTTAATATTTTGGTCCAAGGAAAGGTTCTGCAAATTTTGGAAAATGTATGGTATCGCAGTGAAATTGACAGATATCTTTCTTGAAAACAGTATATATGTATGCTACACTGACCTACAATCATTTATTCTTGGTTTCAGTCATAGTCATCATAATACTACTGAGTATATTCGTTCTTTTCGCTGGCCTATGAAATAATTTTAGAGTTCAATATTGTGAATTTCCTTCCACTTTTATTTTTTGGAATTAATTGGCCATTTCCATATCAGAATTTAGAGGCTAAGCTCTCATTAACGTCCAAAGAAATCTATCATAATTTTTTTCATATATTTATTTTATTTTAAAATCTCAAAATTGCCATCACAACATTTAACGTGAGTTTTTACTACTGTGACGTCATTACAGTTTTATGCCGTCATAGAAAGAAATAATGTCAAAAGTTGTGATGTAGGGTCTTTAATGGCATGCCTAAAATGCAAGTCTAGTGGCAATATGAAAATGGTGTACAGGAAATACCTGGAAAAAATAGACCTAAGATTCAGCAATACTTATACTTGTACTAAATGTACTTTGTAACTCAGTGAAGAGGTGGGGGGGGGGGGGGGCGCTCAGTTTAGAGGGTGGAGACTGGAACAGTTAAATGTACTACTATATATATAGCTGCATGTAGCATTCCAATAGCATGTGACACCCAGAAACGGAGATCACCAGAATTTTCACCATACCTGCACTTTGAGCAACATCGACAATGTCAAACCAAATGTATCATCGACTTCTGGCAGCGAATTAGAGGTGCTTGGTGTATTTCGTTTCTAGCAAATATTAGCAAATTGGGTCATAGTAATTTTAGCAAGTCACGTGATGATGAGTTTTTGTATTTCTCCTGTAGATGCATTTTTATGTGACAATTTTCAATTTATTAAACATTTCCTCTAGTATTTTGCACCTGATATCAAATAAATGAGTTGAAAAAAATTATCAGACATAATTTTATATGAATTCCTTTTTTTTTAATGCCTCCTGATTATACTAATTTTTTTGTTTACAGTAATTGATGTTCTAATTTACTCAAAGATAAAGGATTAAGAAGCCTCATACCTTCCAAGACTTTGAATGTATCCAGTCAAAAGTAAAATTACGTAATTTCTGCGGATGTTGAAAGCTGGTTGGTGATGGGATATTAAAATAAAACATACTTGATCTTTTCTGTGAAAAAGGAGACAAGTTTTTCCTTTTAAATTTGCAAAGAAATGGGAAAGGTGCCTATGGATTCATATAATTATGCGGTCTTTTTACGTAAATTTTGCTTACAAGCTTAAGAATGCAAAAAGAATAGGTATTCACATGCAATTCCTGTGACTTCTGCAGAGCAGATTAAGCAATAAACTTGAAGGTACATGTATTTAATTTTCAGAATTTTTGAATAATTAAAATAATTTTAAAAATTGTAAAATCTATTCAGCAACACTATACTAAAATATTTCTAGAACATTTTTAGGTCTGAAAACAAATATTGTAATAACTGCAAATTCTTCTGATTTTATATTGTAAAGACAGATTTCTTCTGATTTTATATTTGTTTAACTAGCATCTACAGAACAAGGTCGAGTTATACATACTACCTTTGTAACTTCGTAAAGTGGAGATGATAACGGTGACGATGCTATATTTAGACTCTGAGAGAACTCAGTAGAGCCAGTAGATGACTCACTTTTGAGTGAGTCACGGTCTCGGTTACTCTCTTCCTCTTCCAGAATCTTTAATATTAAAATGAAACTAGTAGAGCATGCAGTGTAAGACAAATCTGTACGTTACTTGGAGTTTTAATTGGGTCCTCCTGTAACCAACAGTTACTTGACCTTTATGTACATGTATTTAGTAAGCTATCTGGCATTTTGTATGGAACCTTCATGGTTTTTGTATCATACATTTTCTTTTAATTTGATAGTAAACATTTGTTACCATGGAATCTGTTGAAATCACACATAATACAAGTACATGCCACATAACGCTTTAATAACAACTTGCCTATGTGAAAAGTTTTACTTTTTTCAGTGTATACAAGTCCAACTTAAATATTTCTTTTTTGATCATTGAACCCCCCCCCCCCCCCCCCCCCCAATGGAATTCAATCTTGGAGTTTGTCTCCTTTGTTTTAAAGACAGAAAGACATTCCAAATGTGTTAATTATTTTACCACATGAAAATCAACTGCTTTTCACACTTAAGCCAGCATTCTCTTTCTCTGCATAAATATTATAAACCTTTGAGCGAGAGTTATCTTTTCCTTCTTACGGATGATAAACCTTAACTCATAATAGATGGCAAGAGGACAATATTTTTTTTATCATCAGGAAATGCTCAATCACTTTGTTAAATGGCTAATATGGCTATAATTGTAATGTATTAAGTGTTATTGCTACACATGCTTGTATCATATCTTAGTAAAAATGTGTATTCGCAACATAAAAGAAGTGAATTAATAGTAAAGCAGCATTAATATCAGATCTAATACAACATATAAACATATAAGCCCTATGTAACATATGTGTTAGAACATGATGAATTAAATGAATCAATACCCTGAAATTTTATAATAATAAAATTCTAGATTAATCTAACATAAATATACATTATAAGTACACCTTTTATACTATTTCAAATTGCAGCAAATGTTCAATTTTTGTATTTTTACATGGCGTAACTAAACAAATTAAACTACAAGATGAAGAATACGATGAAAAATGAAGAAAATGAGAAAAACATGCCGCATCCGCTGTAGAAACACAAGGCTGGTATTACTGCAAAGAAGGCAAGTACATAAAAAGCAAAATTAATATAAATTAGACAAAAATATTGAAAAGAGCAAATAATGGAATATAAGACTGTACACTAATTCCCATGTCCTCCATTGAAACACATGAACCTTTCCTCGGAGAGACCTCTGGTGGCTTGCTGGTGCTGACACTTTCCTGTTAGGAGGAGATAACTCTACATGTAAATCGTGGACAAACCTTGGACACAAATATGGTGCATGTGGAAATGAAGACAATTATTTTGATATTGAATCATATGAGTTTGTGAATGGTAAAATCATGAAAATCTAAAGCAGGTCATATATATGACCATTATATATGAATGAACAATGTTTGTGAAACTTTAATGTCACCGTTGGCATCTCTGTCAGTAAAACAGCTGTAATGTAGGTCATACTCCAAAGTCAAGGTCAAAAGGTCATATTTTTTTGTATCAATGGGTACCTGGTTATGCCACAAGAAATACATATGTAAAATATGAACAGCCTATCACTTAAAAACACTTAAGAGTTTTGGCCAAGGTTAAAGTTTTTCAAAAGTAGGTCAAACTCCAAGATAAAGGTATACAATTTTGGTATCAATGCAAAGGTCTTGTCACAAGGAATAAACATATGAAATATGATAGCCCTATCACTCGCCATTAAAAAATTATGCTCAATGTTTAAGTTTTACAAAAGTAGCTCAAAGGTCAAGGTCAGACTTGGGTAAAGAATTTGGTATCAAGGGTCTTTTCTTTAAGAAATAAAAAATGACAAGCCGGGTTCTATTGTCTCATAATGCCCAAGCGTCCTCAGCCAATCACATTTATTACCGAGCGAGGTGATAAATGTGATTGGCTGAGGATGCGAGGGCATTATGAGACAATAGAGCCCGGCTTGTCATTTTTTATTTCTATTCTAATGATGACCAAACTTAGACCTTTCGATTCTTGGTAAAAACCAGTTCCTGTCGGTTTATCTGCTTTCAGAAAATGGGTAGGCGTGGCTTATCGCTATGGGGCCTATATTGGACAATAGAGCCCGGCTCGCGTCTGTTGTCTTAATAGGGAAAAAGAATCAAGTCATATTAGAATAAGGAATAAACATGTAAATGTGAATGCTCTATCACCTATCATTCAAAAGTTGTGTTCAATGTTAAAGTTTTTGCCATTGACAAACAGACCCACTAACAGATGGACAGGCCAAAAACTATATGCCACTGCATCTTGGATTCCGGGGGCATAAAAATATCTATAATGAAATAAAACATGTAGAACCTTCTATATTGTGGTCCTTTCTTTTTCAATTTGCAAATGATGAGATATGTAAAGAATAGATAGATCTAGTAATGATCTAAAAAAGAATACAATATACATATACATGTAAATATGGTTAAACAGTTAAATGAAAAAAAAATGTTTCAAACATGCATCAGTACCATAAGGTATATACAGATATAAAGATGTGATGATTACAAGTTTGAATTTTCATAAACCAATGAAAAGACATCAATTTTCAGTAACCAATCGCAATGCACTACAAAATGTATATAAAAGATTGAGAGAAAGAATGATTATGTAAATACAGTGATGACCTCGCTTCTGGTCAACCCAAAAATTTGTCATGATCATTAAGTATTTTTATGATAAATGAACTCAGTGTGAAGATACCCTGAAACAAAATGTAGCTATTGAATAAACAAGACTTCCAGCTTGTGTTTGCTTCTGGATTTATTTGACTTTTGTTTCACTTGGATATAAACGAGGTATATTTGTACAATGTACTTCAGACATCACTGTTTTTCTGTCTTTTTATTAAACAGAGATTAATCTACAATTTGATCTAAATGGGTCCTCTGGACCCAATGAAATTTGACCAATGGGTCCCGAGCCAAAACAATGGGTCCCAGTAGAATTTTATGGGTCCCAAGTACCATAAATCGTCTTTTTTTCGCGGCGTCCTACGTTCGCGAATACAAGTGTGATGAATGACTTGGAGCAATGCGGCAATTTATGCCCGCGAGATCGTTATATTCCAGAAAAAAATTATTTGAAATAAAACGGGTATCTTCCAAACTTCAATCTATATAGTCAAATTTGTCAAATTAAGTAATTTATTCTTTATTTACGCAAGTGAGGCTTCGTACATGAGTTTGTAAAACATCCAAACATACCAGGTGTAGGACTCGGACGGTACTTACTACACTTAAGTGTGAATTAAACGATTTGAATTGTTGATTGATATTATCCTGCAAAGTTTACCTTGGAAGAATTTTTCATAAATATATTGTATATATTACACGAATGATAAGAAGTTAGACTCGCATCGGACCACATACAACTATTATATCGAAAAAGTTTGATGCCCAACAATACTACGGACATGATCAACCTTCTATGAGGTTTCAAAAAGTGTATAAAATATACTAGTAAACACGATACATGAATAATACACTACCAAATTTCTCGACTCTGAAAGTTTTATGTAAACAATAAACTAAAGGGGACGCATTATACGAGAGAATAATGCGTTCGGTGGGACGCAGCGATCAAGAATCAATGGGTCCTGAGCGATTTTTATGCGTCAGAGACGCAGGACGCAGAGGTAGATTAATCCCTGTTAAACAGAGCTACTTCCTTTTTGGGACAATTTTTGATGTCATAATATGTAAAGAAATCGTCAAATTCTACAAGAATTTTTTTTAAAGGAAAATTATAATACATTGAATTAGATGATGCCTCTGATAAAATATTGCAAAATCACAATTGTTTGATGGTTTTGACATTTGATAATGTTCCAAAATGGAAGTAACTCTGTATTTGACCCTTCCGATTGCGGGAAAAAATGCAAAATTTCGTGATGTCACAATGCTTTTACCATGTGTTTACCTCGGAAAAACAAGCTTCAAACCTCGGTCAAACAATCTCGAATTTCTCAAATTTTTCCCGCATTCGGAAGGGTCAATTAAGAATAGACTACTTAAATATTACAGAACTGAAAGAAAAGTAAGAAATTCAATCAAAGATCACATTATCACCCCTTATATAGAAAATAATTAGTCTGATTAGAGGTTCATAATACAAACTCCTATCAAATCCATTCATTATTTTATAAAAGAGACAAAAGATTATTCTTGGATCATCAGAAAAACAGAAAAGTCTGTAGCTGTATTTTGCAGCTAAAGTAGTAAGAGTTAGGTTGCATTTCATTAGGGGGAAACCAAAACATCTTACATGATATGATTCTTATTGGTACACATCCACGGTTGGAAAATTACAGAATCCAGACCTCATGCA
The DNA here is from genome assembly GCA_028142955.1 of Pinctada fucata. Classification (NCBI taxonomy): domain Eukaryota; kingdom Metazoa; phylum Mollusca; class Bivalvia; order Pterioida; family Pteriidae; genus Pinctada; species Pinctada fucata. Next base: position 61,916,902 of record AP027102.1, on the reverse strand, counting down.
AATCATTCTGTTTGGATTTAGTTTACTTTACTTAATTAAAAAAAAAAAAAATTGAAATTCCGCATGCCATTCACGGAAATAAAGTTTTTGAAGTATTTGAAAAGGAGAACCATACAACGAGTTTGGCACTGGTATCGGTCAAAGGCATCCGGAATGCACTTGTTGCTATGGCAACAGGTTGGTTGCTAAAGTTAGTTGATGGTGGCCGAGTTTTGCCGGCTGACGGCAATGTAAGTGCCAGAATGCCCTGAGTAAGGGTTTTTCGTCTTTGCCGATCTTTACGGTTGGATGGTTTCGGACAAGTTTGGTCCTCTTCGTCTACGTCAGCTAGTTGCTGTTTTACAGGCGTAATGTTACCTTGACCTGGATTTTCGCTTATTCCTGGCTATTAAATTATATCCATGGTTACAAAACATGTAGAATTACATGGAAATCATTGAATACATTGCAATCGAGTTTCAATTTATGAAAAAAAACCCCATACAAATGCAGAAATACAGGTAAAGCAAATCATAGAGCTTTCAACTTACACAAGATATGAATTTTTCATGTTTATATATTTAGTAAAAAAAATTCTGAAGGAGAAAATCAGACAAAGAGTTCAGAAAATAATAATAAATACATGTAGTTGAAAAACTGAGGATGAGCATGAGGTAAGGTACTGATATTTGGTATTCAAGAAAATAAGACTCTTAAATTAACGTCTTTTGCTCACGACATTTCATCAAGATCACGAAACAATAATAATGAAACAAATGAACACAATCTGTATAAATCACAAAATAGATAAGTGCTGTACAAATGTCTTTGAAAAATGTATATTTTTCAGCAGTAACATCAAATCTAAAGCCCATTGATTACCAGTAAATATAAACTGTAATAATATGATCAAAAATTCAAAACTCAAGTGCCCTCTTTTAATAAAAGTACCAGGGATACTTCAACTATTCCAACTGAAATACAAGGCTAGTTGTAGATGTATCTACATGTATCTATGTGTATTGCATCAAATCCCTATTACAAAATTCCTGAAAACTGTCATATATCTACGCCTACTATACTTAAGAATGACAGATCATTATGAGTGTTTCATGTTGATCTTTTTCTTACCGTGACAGGTGCCGGAACAATTTTTTCACTTAAGGTCAAGGTCGTATCTATGAGTATCTGGAACAAGGATTCTGTGACCTTGATTATTTCTTTCCTGACATTTACATCTTTCTCCTGAAAAATAAAAAGATTAAAAGAAATTTATTAGGCAAATGCAGTATCCACAGATATTACATGTATGATTCAGTACTGCATTACAACATGAATTGAAAGACTAGACACACAATTCAATGACTTTCCATGGACAAGATCAAGTTTCAAGAACTTTTCATGACATGTACGGACCCTACAGCTATGCTGGCACTTAAAAATGTTTTTAAAAATAATATGACAGCAATACATAAGTTAGAGATTTATATTTCAAACTTAGAGAATATATTTCAGAAGTGATACATGACAACAAATGTACCGACTAATACTGAATATAAGAAATGCCCTTACCACTTTGAGTATGAAGAGTTTATCAAGCATATCACCCAAAGAAGAAGCAGCCAACTGGAGAAAATTTTTCTCAACAAGACACCATTTGACATGCGACAAACACATGGGTAACAAAACCTGCCGGGATTCTGAAATAAAAGACAGATTTAGATGTATTCATGATTTTTGTTATACAGAATTATTTCCTGTTTGGGACAGTATATGATGTAAACCTATTGTGACGTCATCAAATTCTATGGAAACCAACGTTAAATTCAGGGAAAGTACATGTATGCTACAGAACCGATATTTCTATAGAAATTTTATTATGTCATAATGCTTTTACGTCAGATACCATCCCGAATCGAACACAAGGATACATGTACATCAACGAAAAAACAGAATATACATGTATGTCATAAATATGTTAGTAAAAGAAATATCATATTAGGCATGTCATTTCTGAATGAAGGAATTTCAACGATTTTATGATAACCATTTGAAATTATAGTATTTGTGTCAATTAATCATTTTATGAAGGAAAATTAATAGGTCCGTGATGAAAATCAAGATTTTTGCTTATATGAAAAACTGGGTAAAAATTTGTTGCTAAATATAGCACATTTGTGAAGAAAATACAAAAAGTGTTGAAATGCCCTCAATTGAGTTTTATTTTAGATTTCTTTGTTAATTTACAATAAAACAGGTTAAAAACTTTGTATAAAACTTGAATTTGATAAAGTTTTACAATAGGTACCATCTTTACCAATCATTTAAAATTTTCTCCATTTTACACAAAAATAACGAAAATCATTCTAGTTAAGGCCAAAACATCAGAGATACTGAATTTCAACGATTTTCCCAAACACACATTAATATGTACTCCTAGGGAAAACTTTTCAAAATATTGAAGAAAAAGTATATGTCCGTGTTCAAATAAGAGGGAACATATGCTCACAAATAGTGCCATTTTGTATTTTTCTTGAAGAAGTGTCAGAGCGGTAAAATTTGCCTGATTTCGGGTGGAATTTAGACAATTTACAATTTTTCAGTATCCATCAGCTTTACCTTATAAAACAGTTTAAATCAATAATATTCCGTACGTAAAACAAAATTCATGGGTAATTACTTTCGTAAGAGAAATCCGAACAGTTAGAAAAAGTACCTCCATCTCAATTTTTATAGAAATTACCGCAAAGCATTTTCTTACGCATATATCATTCAGTTAAGATCAAATTTTCAAACTTATCTGCTGTTAGGTATTTAATGAATTAAAGTCTTAAATAGAGTTAGAAATGATACATTGGTCATAAATAATTGAAATATCTATAAAATTCTAGCTCAATGAGTGCTAAAACAGTAGATGCGCAAGAATGGTCCAAAATCGTGACCAATGACGCACCTTAACAGAACTCATAAGAACAGGTGATCTGAGAAGAAAATTTCAAGCTGTACATGGGAGAAAGAGAAATTTAATATTCAAACGTTTTACAATGAACATCATACAATGGTAATGAAAGGTAGATTAATAGAATCTATCACCTGGTGCGAGCATTGACAAGGAAATCCAACCTGAGTGTCCGGGATTTGCTTGTACCATGATGAGGCTTGCGGGTCATGGACAAAAGCAAATCACGGACACAAGGATTGGATTTCCTTGTCAATAATCACACCCGGCAATTGATTATTTTTCTCCCTATTTCTGAAACATGTAAAAAATAATTATTTTCCTATTCTTTTCTGCCATAGGGCCATAGATAATGACGTCGTAATGTAAAAGCCCATCAGCAGATGCAATGTTGGACATTAGGTGTTCTGAAAATCTTATGTAATGACGTTAAATGTTTTGTTGTTTTGCACATACAACTTGGGTCTCGTACACCCTTTAGCAGACCTGCCCATCTGACGTTAAATGTTATGTTGTTTTGCACATACAACTTGGGTCTCGTACACCCTTTAGCAGACCTGCCCACCTGTTTCTTACAAAAAGTGTAAAATGTTGCTGAAGTAAGTGTACGGGATGTTAAGCTTAATATGAACAATTGATTGTAATTTTGAGAGAAAAAGCATCATCTTTTCCCTACTTTGACATTTGTACAAATCTTAATCATTTACATAATTGCTATTACATGTATACAATATCAAACCCTCAACTTACAATGAAATTATGTAGTAAAGTCTATCCGTTTTTTTTTCAATATTTTAAAAGGTAATTCTGATTGAAAATATGGTTTAGGTGTAAAAATGAGCAGCTAAAGTGTAAAGAGTATCTGAAGATAAAAAATCGTAAAAAATACACCAAAATCGTAAAAGTAGGCGGGTATGCTTTAGCCATCTTCACCTTGGTCCATGAAGATATTGGCATTAAGGATCTCCTTTATAAATTCCATCTTATTGCGAGCCACATCGTCCGGCATATCTTTGTGTTTCTGCGTCATCACCTGTACGACAAACTCCGCTATCTCTGACTTTTTTAGCACTGAGGATAATGGTTCAAAAGCTTTGTGAAGGTTGGCTAGCAGCGCCATCTAAATATAGAAAATTATTAAGTTACATAATAAATACATGTACATGACTAGTTTTGATCCATAATACATGTACATGTACGTGTAATCAAATTTTGAATTATACTCAGTACCTATTTTCCCTGCAAACCAAAGTTACAAACAGGGATAACTGTCTGACATCTATTTTTTCATGTGCTTTCAAAAATAATTTTAAAACATTAAGGTTAGCAACCATGATAAAACTTAGCACCCAATAAGTGTCTAGTCACTTTCAAGGTCACGTCAACCTGGCTAAAATCTTTCAAAGGTAACATACTTGTTTGTGAATAATCTATTTAAATTCTGTTCAGTATTTGGTGTTACATATACTTTCAGTACCATTGTTGATATTTATAAGTACTCAGTAACATACCTGTGAGATTTTGAGGCGAGATTCACGGTTTGTAAGAAGAGCCCCAAAACTATTGAAGAGATCTTGGATTCTTCTGAAGAATTCATCTTCTGGATCTGACACTCTCTTGAATACACTAGGAAACAATAAGTAAAAATTTCATGTGAAGCATATTATTGGGACATGAACATCTTCATAGCATCATATTTTCACTGAATTCTGAAACCTTGAATCTATGTCAAAGGTATATACCGTCCTAAACAGGCAGTAACTCTGTTCATTAAATGATCATGAATTATTGCTGATTTTGCTTATTTCTGATTGGCAGAGACGCAATTTGATAGAGTGTACCTCAGAGTGAGTTGACCGCTAACGCTCGAAAGCGGTCTATTCAGGATTCAGTGATGTAATAATAACCAGCACATGCATGTGCTTTGGTTTTTGTAGTCTTTTGTAGTTTTAGATTTCCTTTCAATGCAAATGTTTAAAAAAATCCTGAAAATTTAATAACACAGTTATTGACTTTTGATTTTGGTCTACTCTTGACTATACGGACCTGGTCAGGCATTGGTTAACCTGCGCCTTCGGTCAACCAATACATGACCAGGTCTGTATAGTCACAAGTAGACCTCATCAAAAGTCAATAATTATACATTATCAAAAATACCGAATGGCTTGTGATATGTGTTGGAATACTGACCTGGTACTTTGTTCTAACTCCCTGGATCTGACTATAAAACGAACCAACTGGTCTAGCACCTTTTGATAACAAATAGCAATGTCTTATTTGTACATACAAATGTTGCAAGTTCAAGTTCAATTTATTCAGATATTCTAATATGACTTGATTCTTTTTCCCTATTAAGACAACAGATGCGAGCCGGGCTCTATTCTCCAATATAGGCCCTATAGCGATAAGCCACGCCTACCCATTTTCTAAAAGCAGATAAACCGACAGGAACTGGTTTTTACCAAGAATCGAAAGGTCTAAGTTTGGTCATCATTAGAATAGAAATAAAAAATGACAAGCCGGGCTCTATTGTCTCATAATGCCCTCGCGTCCTCAGCCAATCACATTTATCACCTCGCCGCTGACGCGGCTCGGTAATAAATGTGATTGGCTGAGGACGCTCGGGCATTATGAGACAATAGAGCCCGGCTTGTCATTTTTTATTTCTTAAATCCAACTTAATGGAATACAGAATACAATATATACATTATATACAAATTTTCAAATCGTTCATGGCAATATGAATAACAATATATATTATTACTAATTACATGTATTATGTTAAATTTATGCATGAAGAAATTACATTGCAAGTTTATAATACAGCTGACACTAGTTATCTCGAAGTCGATGGGCCCACTGAAAATACTTCAACATAAGCGGAATTCGAGATAAACATTAGTCGAATTTACGGTATATTTTCGAATGTATTGTACCACCTACATGTATAAGGCTAAAAGAATCGTTTTGCTATTGTATTTTATACAATAGATATCGGAGCTTAAAAGGCTACTCATGCTGACAATGTAATGTTTACTTCACAACGTAGAAAAGATTCTAGAAGTGCCATAAACATATTCTTAATACTGAAATTTTACGAAGAGGTGCATTGAGAACGTCAGGTATTTTTATTCGTTGTGTGACCCCCCACTTTCCGCGCCGATCGCATCGGCCCTGATATAATACAAGTTTGGTTGTCTTATCAATCTGTCATAAGCCGTTTACCTTCAAAAGTTTTAGATCATTGTGTCATCAAGTACAATGAAAACATTTGTTCGTACGCTATTTAATTTTTTCGTCTGCTAGATTTCAAAGTCGTATACATGTCTTCATTCTTCACTTAAATTTACTCGCATGCAATCAAGTTTAATCATCTTCCTCTTAGTGTATGAAATTTTATGTATAGATTATTTTGTAGATCATCAGTATAATCACTGATGCTCAAATTGCTTTATTTCAGTTACGATAAATCTTGCTAATTTTTTTTTTGGGGGGGGGGGGGGGGTTGTATTGGTTTGTTTATTTTTTTTAGCCGTCGCTTCTCATAAGAATTTCAACACAACAAACAATGCAGTTTTAATGAATAGAACATGCAAATATCATGTTTTCAGCAATGATATTATCTAATTAACTGTTATTGCCCTTAACTAATTTTGATGTCACGGTCTATCAAACAACGGCGAATCAGTCAACCTGCATTACCGGTACCTATAATTGTTTGTTTACCATGCGATTTCACTATTGTTTGGTACTCTAATTGGTTTGTTTATACAAACATTAGGACTTCAACTTAACGAGTATGAAATACACTAAGAAAATGACTTGGGACTTCGAAATTACTTCGAGATAAGCGAAATTTCCAGATAACAGATTTCGAGTTATCTGAAGTCAAATTGGTTAGAATATGAAGAAAAAAAGATGGGACCGCCGCTCGACTTCGACATAAATGGAAGTTCGAGATAACCGAGTTTGAGATAACGAGTGTCAGCTGTACATACATGTAGAAATGTCAAAATTAGACTCAATATCTTAATCCATAATTCTTGCATTCATTTTTGATTCACAAATTCAATTGAATCTAAAACATATTATCTTATTCTACTACAAGGTCATGTATCATACAGATTTATCTCTAATTTATTTGAACCCACTTGTACATGAGACATTACACATCCTACCTTTAATGACATGGCCACAGGGAAGTGATCACCACTGACCGCCTTCTGAATGCCCTCAGCAAAACTCATCGTCAAATATCTGTATACATAGTGAGTCAGAAAACATTGCATCAAATACATGTATGCACATACATGTACTACGAAAATGACAAATGTCATGGTAAAATATCGATAAAACTCTTCTTCAAATATCTACATGTATAAACAAAGGGAGTCAGAAAACATTGCATCAAATATGCATGTACTACAAAAATGGCAAATGTCATACTGTAACACGAGAATATTTAGCGCAAACATATTTTAGCGCAACGAGGGCTGAAAACCTTTTGGCGCAAACTTAATTTAGCGCATTGACACCATCTGGTCAATAAGATTAGTGCACAGTGATTTAGGACTTTGTTTCTCATACATCGTCGGTAGCAATTTGCCATTGATGAATCGTATTTTTTCTTTGTAACGTCAGACAAAAAAATATCTGAGGTGTCTAATGTTCGGACGATCGTTGGTAATACGAAATAATTATCAGTTCTATTAAAAGTGATGAAAGAAAATAATGCTGTTCTGTAACATGGATGAATATATATCGTCCCAAAAATTTTTCAACTTGGCGTAACGAATCATTTTACGGCAATGGCGTTAACATCCCGATTTTATTCACGTTGTGTAAATGAATCCTTTTAAAGACTGCGTATCTAATGTACATGTTCACAGCGATATACATAGAGGTATTGACTACATGCCGGCACGTGTCTTGGACAATTGAATTGCCCATTCGTATGCTTGTATTAATTTTTGTAAACTTTTCTTTATAGATCTCTTAATTTTTTACCGTATATGTACCTTGTGTTATAAAGTACTGTGTTTTCACAAAAATGTTACGCCATCTAAATATAAGCGAGAGAGAAGTCTTCTCGTTAGAAATAATACAAAATGACATATGAACGTCTATTCCTGCATTTAGGTACGACTACAATTTTTTGTGTAATTGGTTGGAATGAAAATTTGTTCCGATTAAATGCAACTTCATCTTTTTTTTTTTTGTTAAAGAATAATCTCGTCCGACACTTATTTATATTTCATGATTGGTTATTACGACACGTAGACAATCATGATCTACCCAGTACAAATGTACATGTAAATCACGGCCCGTGTACCATTATTATCTACCAAAGCGCTAGCGTTAATCCAATTATCTAATTAGCTATAAAAACAACAAGCGTTGCCGGATAGACCATGCCGTGGACAGTAACACGGAGTAATGCACTTTGAACAGAATGTCGAATACTTTCTTATTGAAATTTGATGTTGCATCTGAAAATTTTAGCGCACTACTTAATTTAGCGCAAACATGCATCTGCGCTAATGGCGCTAAAATAAATCGAGCGCTAAATATTCTCGTTTTACAGTAGTAATATATCGACAAAACTCTTCATCAAATTACTATATACAAATGGAGTGATAAAATATTCTGTCAAATATCCTTGTACTACAAAAATGGCAAATGTCTCAGTAAAATATATGGCAAAACTCTTCATCAGATACCTATATCTTATATATTTATTGACATGCACGTAAAAGCTTTTACAATGCAAAGAATAAGTAGGCAGACAGACTTACTTGTGAACTACAGGAAATGAGAATCGTACTTGGAGATAGTTGTCTAGAACCGGCACAAAGTTCTCAAACCTACTGTCCAGCAGTAGATTCAAAATGTAAACCTGCGGAAATAAATTATACGATTCACTTTCATGAGATTATCAACAGAGCAAAATACATAAATACATGTATAGTATCTCAAATGTTTTTCTATTTCATACAGTATTTATGAAACGAGTTGTGTAATTTTTACATTCCCAAGCCTTGGCGAGGGGATTAATATCACACAACAAGTTTCATAAATACGGTATGATAAAAAAAAATTAATTGACTCAGAAATTCTTCTCATCACATGAGATACAATGTAATTGAAAAAACGAGACAGAAAAGTTGAAATGTTATGATTTCTACATGTACTTCATTTCTTGCAAAAAACATACCATTTCAGTTGTGACATCACAAAAAACCTTATGCGCAATAACAATGTGCCAAAAGTGATATGCAACGTGTTATTATAACACTTCTTTATGAAATGGCTTTATGCAACTGCATAATGGGTGTATCATGTGATAAACATAAATATCTGTTACTTACTAAGGCATGGAAGACTTTGGTACAGTAGGAACACTTGCCAGATGAACCCTCTGTTAACATTTCAAATATCTTATCTAATATGTCCTGTAGAAACTGAAATAATGAAAAAAATCTAAATATATACATATGCATGTAACAATACAATAGCATAGTGTTGACGTAGCTCAGTTGGTAGAGCACTCAGTCCATTGATTCGTTGGCAACGATGCATGTCATTGCATAGCTTTGAATACGGACAAGTGTGGAACCATGTAAGAGACTTGCCATGTGTTGTGGGCCCTTATAAATAGCCGAATTACCCCAGCCTAGTTCTTCGAAAAGGACTATAAATTGGGGTCGTGTGTCTCGGATTGGGGTAGACACATCAAAGATCCCTCACTGCTTTGGGTTGGTCCATTGCATAGGTCAAAATCCAACATACAGGTAACGATGATTGTCAAGAGGCAGGAGATAATCAATTCAAATCAAATAGCTATGCTCAATGATACAGTTTTCTGTCCTTTTTTCCTAAAGAGAAAACATCACGTCATTCTTTTAAATCGTGAAATACATGTATAAAGCTTACCTTCATTATTTCTAGACCTTGAAGATTCATCAGTTTGTCCAGGCTATTTTCAATCACACCGCTTTTTTCTTTCCATAGGAGAATGCCTAATAACTGAGCTGTAATATATAATGTTGTATTGTAAGATCTAGGCAATCCTTTCAGCAGCAAATATATTTCTAAACATTAAATTAGAAAATAATTCCAAGGAATGCATGTATCGCCTGCGTAACATAGTGATACTTAGGAATTACTTTTATATAATGTGAGACAGACATCGAAGTGTAACAGACAGACAGACAATGGACAAAGTGATCCCTAAGTGTCGATATGCTTTGCAGGTGACACAAAAACAGGGTAAAGTAAGCACTTTGACATAGTAAAGAATTATAGGTCAGCAGCCTGTTTCACAAAAATACTTACGAAAAATTTTAGGAATTTTCGTAACTTTTGATTGCTTAGTACTTCTTATAAACTAATAAAACACCGCTAAAGACGGTATGGCCGGATTGCAAGGTAAGTTTTTGTCACTAACTGGGTCAAGGTCAATAGGTCAAATAATACAGCGTAAATTGAAAGGTTTTGTCAGAGGCAACCTACATGTATAAAATAAAGTTTCTACTGCATACAGTTCCATAGACTTTGCTTGAACCAGGAACTTTAACCAAAATCCTTAACTAGGTCAAAGTCCAAGGTCAAGGTCACTAGGTCAAATGTTACGGCATAAATTGAAAGGTCTTGTCATGGGCAAGCTTCATGTATAATATAAAGTTTCTACTGCATATAGTTACTTAGATTTTGCCTCAACCAGAAACTTTAACCAAAATCTTTAACTAGGTCAAAGTCCAAGGTCAAGGTCACTAGGTCCAATGTTATGGCATAAATTGAAAGGTCTCATCATGGCCAACCTAAATGTATAATATAAAGTTTCTACTGCAAACAGTTCTTTAGATTTTGCTTAAACCAGAAACTTTAACCAAAATCTTTAACTAGGTCAAAGTCCAAGGTCAAGGTCACTAGGTCCAATGTTACGGCATAAATTGAAAGGTCTGGTCATGGGCAACCTACATGTATAATATAAAGTTTCTACTGCACACAGTTCCATAGATTTTGCTTAAACCAGGAACATTAACCAAAATCTTTAACTAGGTCAAAGTCCAAGGTCAAGGTCACTAGGTCAAATGTTACGGCATAAATTGAAAGGTCTTGTCATGGGCAACCTTCATGTATAATATAAAGTTTCTACTGCATATAGTTCCTTAGATTTTGCCTCAACCAGAAACTTTAACCAAAATGTTGACGGCAGACGGACAGACGGACATCGTCAATCCATAGACCGGAATTGCTTTGCAATCCGGCCAAAAATCGTGACGATGTGTTTCTGAATTTGTATTTAGTATGTAGAAATAATTTTAGAAAGAACAATGTAATCTAAATTGTTAAACAATTTAAGGAGGTATTGAACACTTGGACGCCAAATTCAATTTTTCTCAAATTTTTTGAAATTATATATTTCTTGTCTGTCCTTGATTATGCAAACTTACATTTGATTCTATCCACAGGAAAATTTTCTATGAGACTTTGAAACATGCATTTATCGACGTTTTCGTGAATTTCTTGATGACGTCATAATATTGAAAGTGTCATTCCAGTTCTCATAAAGCTATCGGAAATTAATTTTGATTTAACTTCCAAAATCTTCATAAATGTATTGCACTTACATATTGAAAAGATAAGATTAATTGTGTTATAAACAAAGGCAGGATATTGGAATAAAAGTTGACACTGTCGCTCAAAAAATTGCGATTTCTAGCCAATTGACTGTAGTTGATACTTAATTATTAGGAATCCTGTGGATGAATCTTTGTCAAAAACTACCAAAATAATCAACAATGTCCAGAGATGATTTCATGATTAAAAGAGAAAAATTGAATTTTGGATAAAAATATTACAAAGCTTTATATTTTCTAATTTTTCTTTCGAAAATCGTCTATTTTCAATGAAGAGACATCCGCTTTCCTGTAATGTTAATAGACGATTTTCGAGTTACCGATCACGTTCGGATATTATACTCCGCTTCGACGTTTTGTCAAGATGCCCTACTTCCGGTTTACATTTGAGTCTAAAAATAACGTGATCACGATTAAGAACTAAACTATTTACGCAACCAAGGGGCATTGTAGCGTCATAAATGTGCACCATTTACATGATTTGGGGTTGGAAAAATTCAAGCAAAAGGTATCAGTCAAAGGGGATGATCTATGTAGAAGTTGAATGGGCAGGAAAGGGGGGGGGGGGGTTACGAGGAGACATAACAAGAGACTCTGGACACGTGTCCAGGTACACGTATGTGACAGAGTTTATTGTTTGTGACAGTTAGATGGGGATAGGCATTTGACACGACAGGTGTTTAAATGTTTGATTTTGACCTGTACATCTACCCAGTACCCCGGCAACCGGCCAACGACATGATGCCGGGTAAAGCTTATTCATGAAGGTGAGGGGATGGACAGGGTGAAAGGGAGGGGGAGGAAGGGGGCAGGAGAGAGAGGGAGGGAGGAAAGGGGCGAGAGGAGGGAGAAAGGGGGCGGGAGGAGTAGGTAAGGGAAAGGTGAAAAGGAGGGGGAGGTAAGGGGGTGGGAGGGGGAAGAGAGGTACCCCCTTCCCCGAAGGTATACCCTGCTGACGATCAAATATCATGATAGTATTGATATACACAGTGACATTGTATCTGTGACTCTGTAATCGGAAAAAGATCATGCAGAATCTAAAAGAATGAAGAAAGAAAAAAAAGTGTCTGAAATAATTATCTTCTCGGACTCAGGACTGATAGTTTTCCTTACCTGGCCATGGGCGTGACTGGGGTGAACTCCGTCCCCTAGAGATTCACGAGAACAATTTTCATTTTAAAGTTTGCAGGCCAGATGTAAGTTGAAATGTATGTTCAAGGATCATGACTAAATAGATACAAGAAGGTATATCTGTGAATACGGCAAATAAAACGTTTACTTGAACTTTGAGTCTCATATGATTTACATTTTATTTTGCGTGAAGTTTACACCCGGCGCGGGTGTTGAGGCTCTGAACTCCCATCCCCCTCAAGATGTCATTATTCTATTTCTACGCTCCCCGGCAATTTCTCAACTTCAGAGCCAGGATGAACCCCATCCTTGGAAAAATATTTTAGATCCACGCATTATTTTTTATCTATATACAATTTGTTTTTTCATTATTCCAAGGTACCGTTTTTCAGAATTTTTTTTTTTTTTCTTCAATTTTGATCATCTTTTTTTAAATGCCTTCGTCATGTGTACAGGGACATATCTTTCGTGTCTTTCTTATTTTCTCAAGTTACCAATAGCACACGCTGCCATTTATCAAAATAGTTTTAACCCCCCCCCCCCCCCCAAAAAAAAACCCTGTTAATACCGATTTTCATACTGAATTGATGCATTCAGAAGAGAAAGCGGCTTATATTACTTCAGAAATACTTAGTGTCATTTAAATTTTAGAACCTTTTATTTACTGACAATTTCTTAGGGATATATTTGAACAAAAAGGCAACATTTTTATTTGGCGTTAAAGGGGGGGGGGGGTTAAATCACAATTATTGTTATGTTTTAAAAAAGAAATTCAGTTGGGTTACCATTATCTAATTTTTTTTATGTAAGACTTTTAAATTTTCCGTTCAAAGAATTTCCTGTTTTTCACTTTTTCAATATTTATTAGAATAATTATCTCTATATGATATTACTGAAAAAAGGTAAAATCCGATGTCTTATAATTTACATTGTCATTGATGACGTAAACAAATTAATGGTCAATAAGGTAAGGTAGAACTGAAGCAGCGATTATAATAATTTCCATATTCAAAGAAAAGTTTTTTTTTCAATTTTGAGTAGATTAGATCGATTTTACACGCGTTGATGTCACAATATGTGACGTTGCTAAGGTAGACCGGAAGTAACCCTACTTGACGTAACTAAGCAGGTGCGTCATAGCAGTGACTAAACTGAAGGTTTATAACGGTCATTAGTTGTAACTCGAAAATGGTCTATTTGTCAACGAATTCACTGTGATGAAGAACTAATTTTCAATTTCATACATGCAAAGTTTCAATGCGATACATTTGGTCTTAATGTTTTTATTGAATTTTGAATGCGAAGTTTTGTGACGCCATTTCCCCCTGATAACATCGAAATGACGTCGTGGTTTGCTCGTGGATAAAACTCCCTAAGTCCACGAATTTGAAAATCGCCATAATTTCTTCAAATGACGCCAGAAAGTATTCAAACTTCATCAGGATACTCAAATGTGTATATCAATCAACGTATCAAAGTTTTAAGGAAGTTCAAATTGTACTTTTCCTAGGAAGTGAGAAAACAAATAATGCAGCCGCCATCTTGGTGTTCAAACCCTCCTTAAGCTTTTATTTGATGATGAAAGTTACGAAAATTCCTAAAATTTTTCCTAAGTATTTTAGTGAAACAAGCTGCTGGGTATTAATGTAATCTGAATTAGGGCTGCAATGATTCACTGACTTGATTAACTGTGGTTTATAATGATGATTATGCTTCATGGTATGGCACTACATCTATATCGATTTATGTTTATTAATTTGAAATCGACTTAACAACATTTGCAAATAAGATTTTAACATAGACTGTGTAACAATAAGGAACTTTATAAAAAGTCTGAGGTTATAGAGGGAACATTTTCATCTTCTATAAAATGAAACTTTTTATTTAGTATTGCAGTTTTCATTCAACATTCAACATCAGGTACATTTATCTGGTCTTTCGATGTACAGAATCACATGTATTTCCCAGTTAGGACGGTATCTGACCTAAACTGATTGTGATCAAACTCCAGGCAGCTCAAGTTTATGTGTGTTCTGTTACCATACTCGACAAAATCTCTGCCACAGACTTGCCATCATAAAACACATATCTTAACATAACGCTGCTATGAAGTCATATACACATGTACTTTAGGACAGGATTCTTGCCATTTCTTGGAGTCTGTGGCAGAGATTGTTTTGACTTTAAAGAGGACACAACTCTGTTCGGAGAATGGATTGTGATGTCATCAAATTCAATAAATCAGCAAAACATCAATAAAATGTGCTTCAAATATGACAGAATATACATGTATATATATAAATATATAGGAATTTTACAATGTTTTAAGGCATTTCTGTCAGATACCCTCCTAAATGGGCAGTTGCCCTATATACAATGTAGAGAAAAGACAGTATAAAGTGATAAATCTTACATGTCTGTGTGAATTTTGTGGAGCACAGTTTGGTAGTCACATGGACTTGCTCATTTGTTTTTTGGTACGGCAAGGAGGAATTCTTTCCGCCATGTTGGAATGCTGGAGTTCGTGGGTCGTTGAAGTCATCAGAGAGGAACGGCAGGGATTTATACTTCAGGTACCTGATTTTGCCCACATCTTCACACTGAAAAGTTGAAGAAAACAATGAATAAAAGAAATAGATTACAATCTTTATGTACATGTAAGTCAGAGTTAAAATGATGAGTGACTTTGGTTTAGTAGCAGACGAACAATTCGGAGTTGAAATATTAAAATACACATGCACTGCACATACATGTAGTTGTATACATCTTTGAATTCGCTTAGTCTTACATGTATTTTTACCTGATTTAGGTAAGAGACTGATTTGCCAAGTATTGAATTCTCCTACTTGAACAATTTGATAAATCCTTTACATTATGCCTCATTTGTCCTGTCTTAAATTTGCCCTCAAGGCCTCGAGTCAAAAAGGTGAAAATATAATGGGGAAAAAAATTTCTCTGTAATTGTTTAGTAGCGGACAAACAATCAAGGGTAACAAATATTGAAATACTGGTATCTTTAAATTTTTTATGATGTGTGAAAAGAGTCTTTTTATTGGTAAACACTATGAAGATCGATCTTCAAATTATTCTCATTATATGTTCTCTTACTCATAACTTAATATACAGATATATGGTACATTTCTTTTATGGAAATTTCAGATTTCTATAAAAAAAAATGTATGAATAGTTACAAACATTTTTTCTTTACAAAAGTTAAGCACTTTTACTGTCAGACACTGTGTATTAATATCTCATGTCATTATACCTTGTAAACACAGAGTGAATGTGAAGCATCCTGTATGACTATCTGCTGAGCATCAGTCAGTCTCATAAAGGAAAACCCACATAGCCGTTTCTCCGCTTTCCCTCTTGATGTGTTCCCTGGAAAACAGACATTGACTTTGTTAGTAATGTTTTGTTTTGAATAATGTGCTAATAAAAATATTCTAGATTTGAAGTTGATGGCTAAATGTCTGCACAGATAATCTAATTTTGACATGACAACAGAAAACTGTGCCTTGAACAATTATATTGTACTAAAAATCACAGCAAAAAGGTGTCAAGGTAGACATACTTTTTTTTCAATTGAACTTTTTCTTTGGAGGGGGGTTCGGGGGTTGGGAGGGTTCAAGTGAAGGTCAATTTGAAATGTTAAATTTGACTTACGTGAACAGTGGTAGACATCAAACCTAACATGAGATCCTGGGAATACATCCATGGGTATAGACACCTGTAACAAAGCATGAACATCTACACATCAAAGTACAGAATCTACAGCAAAGTTGCATAGATGTAATCTATATGCATTGTTTCATGACAAATACATGTACATGTACATGTATTTCATTTCAACAAGGAAATTTTGATAGGTTAATCTGTCATTCCTCCCATACAATCTACATGTATATATTTTATTTGAAGAGAAATAATTTGTTTGTATCTTAAAAATGAATTACAGATAAAAAATGAAAGCAATGTCAAGTAGACAAGTATTACATAAAATTCTTAGTTCACAAGTGACAAATAAAAATTGTGTTGATAGTAAAACGACATTTCGTCATATGAGAAACCATCATGTAAAAAAATTTCTACACAAACCTAGTAAAACGAACATCAACTCACCCTGACTGTTTCACCCCATTTTGGTTGGTTGCTATGGTAATAACAGCTGGAGAAATATTCATCAGATAACTGAGCTTTATCAGTGGTCCCTATGCTGATACATTCCTGTTATGTAATATAAATAATTATTATATTTTTCATTGTTTGGTTTAGATGATCAGTACGGATTTGATTATCAGAAAAATAACAATATTTTACACAAACTTACATGTAAGCCATTGAAATATTTCTTCCAGAGGGAAGGGATGATAACAAATAAAAATACAAATACTCAAATACACAAATTTTCGGCCCCTTGGCCTTTATCAAGTGTAAAAAACGATGATCGTCCTTGTATTGTCATTTTTTACCCTTGATAAAGGGCAGAAAATCTGTGAATTTGAGTGATTGTGTTTTTATTTGTTACATTTAAGTTTTTTTTATCTTTTACAAAGATAAAGGTGCATGTTATTAAGTTGATACCTTTTCTCACTCAATAACTACTATTGCTACTTGCATGAAAGATAGGGCTGGGAATAATACTGCACCCAGCCGATCCAATTCCTATCACGATACCTGACATCCGATACGATATGTATCGCAATACTAAATAAATTGATAAAACCTTCTCAAAAAGCTGTTTGATAGTATTTTTATTTATAATACAGGCTTTCTACTCTATCTTGATGAAAAAGTAGGAAAAAAGTAGGAGTAGTTCATGAAAAAAAGTAGGAGAAAAGTAGGAAAAGTAGGAATTAATAGTGGAAAAGTAGGAAATTTTCCATCACTTTTAGCGACAATTTTCAGTAAGTATGACACACAAATCACAGTATTATCAATGATTGTAGAGTGGTAATGTTCATCTTTGAGGAAATCACAAAGAGAATTAAGGACAGATTGATTTTTCATGTAAAATATACAAAATGGGCAAACAAAGTGAGCCCAAAATTTTTTTAAAAACTTTGAATCAGATGTCAATGACAAGTGAAGCAAGGAATTTTTTACTTTTGAGATGAAAAAGTAGGAATAGTAGGAGGTTTTGAAGAAAAAGTAGGAAAAATAGGATCAAAATAAAAAAGTAGGAAATAGTAGGAAAAAGTAGGAACAGTAGAAAGCCTGCATGAGATACAAGGAGCTTTTTTATTTAACATGTTATATTTATTCAAGACTAGCTTTCTCCAAACTTCTCTTTTGTTTTCTTCAAATGTTATTATCGTTTTTGGTATGACAGACAAAAAAAATCGGGAAAATTCAAACAAATATTTTTTGTAAATTTTAACTTAGGTATCATCGGGGTGTACAGATACTTGGATCGCGAAATAAAATATCGCGATGCATCGATGAATCGGAGTATCGTCCCAGCCCTAGTGAAGAATATTATACAATTATTGACTTTTGACGAGTTCTACTCGTGACTATTGAGTCTTTGCGGATTACAGAGTTTTTTCCCTTTACAGACGGTATCTGACGTAAAACCATTGTGACGTCATGAAAATGGTAGGGTAACGTCAATTTTATACCGTCATTTCCCAGACTTTTAGGACTGTTTCCATAGAATTTGATGATGTCATAATCAGTCTACGTCAGATACCATCTCAAATGGGAAGTAACTCTGGCTTACATAAATAGCAAATACATACCTGGTCAGGTATTGGTTGACCGAGGCCAAAGGCAATGGTTAACCTATGCCTGACCAGGTCTGAATAGTCATGAGTAGACCAAAATCAAAAGTCAATAACTGCTTTACTAAATTATCAGGATTTTATTAACATTTGCATTGTAATGAGTCAAAGATCTAACACTACAAAAATCAACGCACGCGCTGGTCACACATGCGCTACGTCATTGAATACTGAATAGACCACTTTGGATCGTTAGCAGTCAAATCACTCTGAGGTACACTCTATCAAACAGCCTCTCCACCAATCAGAAATAAACAAAATATTCCTGATCATTTAATAATGCTTTCTAATGTTTTTCTTTTTGATTTTAAAGTAAAATAACACTAAATTACATGTATGTGGGCAGATGATCAGATCAGCTTACAGAAAACCAAAGTTTTTAAATCATTAACAAAATTCGTGTATCTTCCAGAATCAAAAATGAAAATGCACTTCTATGACCTCAACTACCTTTAACTAAAAGTGTTCAAAAATTTCAAAAGCAATCAAACAAAATTTTATTTCAGAACAAACCTTAATTTGTTTTCCCTCCTGGTCATATACAGTCAATTTGACTTCTACGTTTTTCTGAGATTTCTTCCCGTCTCTTTCAAATTCTCCCTTGGTTAATGTTATATACAGATCATTTCTAACTTCACCTGCAGAATAAACATTCAGTGATATAAATTGAATGAGAATTGTTGGATGTATACCGCTCATATGGGTGATTTTATTTTTAAATGAGTAAACAATAAATCAAACATCTGAAACTTAAAAACATTATTACTTGTCTGACAGGCGCAAGAAATACATGAGCATTTTCTTGCTTACATCATTTTTACAATGACTTCTTCAATAAATTGGTATGGGTTGAATAACTTTGTCTCCAAACTTTATCTCCTGGTGTTAATTTATTAGTTGTTCAGCCTCAGTTGGGTCAGTGTATCAATCTACATGTACATACAGAAATTGCCCAGATATAATGAGTGTTTAACTTATGTCCTAGTCCTGGATAACTGAAAATTCATTGCTTTCATTATCCATTTTCTACAGAAGTAAGTGTAAGTGACTCTTCTTTTTTCACCAGAGAAATTCAAAAACACACATGTAGATCATGGTGAAAGAAGAAAAGAACAAAATTATGCAACTATTCTACATAGAAAAGTAAAGAGCATTTCACTGACAACATTTAAAGTGAATGATACACCATTTCAAAATAAGCTTTTTGATTTTTTTTTCAAACTAAAAAAGCATACAAACAGTTTTAAGTACATGAAATAAAAACATAGGGTAATCAAAGATTAAATAGCTCGCCTATACAGGTTTTTGTCAGTAACCAGGTTAAAGTTTTTAAAAAGTAGGTCAAAGTCCAAGGTCAAGGTCACTAGATCAAAGGTCATGGTCTCAAATGAAAGGTCTCGTCACAAGGTATCTACATGTGAAATATCAAAGCCCTACCCCTTATAGTTCAAGAGATATAGCCCAGGTTAAAGTTTTGTCTACGGACGACGGCAACGACGACAACGACGCCGAAGGTATGGCATTAGCTCTCCGGACTTTTTCGTCCCAGTGAGCTAAAAATAAACACAAGAATTCATTTCTTGAAAACAACAACACTGAAGTTACATAATAAAAAGCAGATACTTGAGGACATCTTTTTTACCATTCAATATCTGTTCCAGGTAAGCTAGTGTTTGAATAGGAAAAGTTAGAACCAAACAGGAAAAATATAACTAATCTAGCAACTTCCCTAGGTCTATTCCTGGTACAAAGATTCTTGTAAATTCCATCATCATGTAAATAAATCAACTTTAGTTTGTGAATTTTCCATAAATATCTCATCTCAGGACAGCCCGGAAATGGATTTTATTTCAATATCTTTTGCTTAACTCATCAATATTTTTGTTGCAGTTTGATAATTCACGGACGTCAAATTCAGATTGTATTCCCTTTCCCTCAATACAATTGTTACAGAAAGGTGTTAGATACATCTACCTGTACCTTGGCTATCAGTACTTTGTATAGAGAATATGAACACATCTGTTCCAAATCCTGGGCAAATCCTGAAAATTTCCAAAAAGGGGGAGGATTTCTTGTTTTATTGTGACAAAACGTGGGAAAGAATATGTACAAGTAATGAAGTACTGTAAATGGGTTTAATTTCGCAGTGTTAAAACTTCACGGTTTTTGAAATGTAGCCAATTGCGGTGGTATTGATTTCGAGGTATCATTGTTGCAATAAGTGTCTCTAGCAGTTATTCATTACAATCACGTAGGAATTAAAAATAATTACACAGAAACGACTAAATACCAATTATAAAGTATGAATAAGTAGAAACAAGGAGGTACCTTGTAATTATTTCTGAAAAGATTACTAATTAGTAATTTGCATTTGCTTACGTTTTGCACAAGAAATCATACGTCACGACTGAAGCATATATCATTATATCATGGCTAGGCTTTTTTGTCTGTGATACAAACTCATTGCGGTGGTTTTATGTTTGCGGAGGATTAAAAACACCACAAACACAGCGAAATTAAAACCACCGCGATCATTTCTCCGTTTACAGTATGTACTGCAATCAGCAGAACACTTGATCTTCATGTGGCAGAAACCTTTACCTTTGACCTTGAAATAATTAGTATAGTTTCTCTTGATATGGTTCATCTATAAAGGTATAATAAAATATTCTAGGGTCATTCTATTATATGGTCATCTGAAAAATTAATATACTTTATACACATACATCAAGACCTACAGCTACACTGATTCCTCACATGCTAAATAATTAGAGCCTAGCCGATTTATTTTTGCATCTATTTTTTTCATTTCATCATCATGATCAAACCTGACCTGCAACCCCCCCTTTCCCCTTTATCAAATTTCTCCTATTTACCTGGTGTGATAATATCTGAGAAGTCCAGCTTCTGTATGATGGCCACACCCTTGGTGAAGAGGAGGGGATTTTCTGCTTGTACAGTCTTCAGCTCTCCTGGGATAATCCTCACAGCAAAGGTCATCCCTGAAAGAAGTAATTCAAAAGTGATGCACCATAGGAAACTTCTATATTTTTTGATAATCATATTTGTCACTATCATGTCAATATACATTGCATCTATGCTGATAAGAGTAAAAGATACCAATTTTCAAGCACACCATTTTTTAACTAAGTATCATAAGAAGAAACTGAGACAAGGATAGGTGGGTAGGTAGTAATTTTCAAACTTTTTTCACATCACTCATTCATGGTGTTTCAAAACTTCTCTCTCTATGAAATAGTTCGCTTACCAAGATTTTGTTTATCAGGGGACATAACTGGGTTATTACTTCCTTTGCTAGATTGACCGAGATTGCTCTGTCTGCTGATGAGACTTTTGTGTAACTCTGAAAACGACCCTTCACTGTCTACACAACTGGAAAAATACAAAAATTTATATGAGTACACAATAGAAAAATAAAGTTTCTTAATTTTATTTTGTCTTGTACAAGGAAGGTATAGTGACAATAAGAGCAAAACAGATGGGCATGATAAACAATGTAGTCAAAGACACGTACAGGTCACAAACTTTCTCTCTCCTTGAATCTAAGATTTCAATCAGGTAAGGATGGGTTATCGCAGTGGTAGTGCACTCACTTCTCACCTGTGAGGCCTAAGGTTCGAATCCCTGATTCGGCAAAGGTGTCTTATATGGGAGGGTATGGTGGTTGCCCACCCTGTCCTAGGAGGTTTTTCCCCGGAAACTCCGGTTTCCTCCTGCTCTAAGGACCCCCTCATGCCAACATCTGAGCCAACGTGAGACATTAATATAAGTTCGTAACTTGTTTGTCAAAAGTTTAAAATAAAAAAGTTTAAATTTTTGTTTAAAGATTTCAATCAATTTTCCAATAGTTACAAGCGGCAGAAAATCTTCTGATTAACAGAACTTTGAATGATCCTTCCTCATTCCATGTTTGTAAACTAACCTCTGTACTTTCACAGTG
This sequence comes from Pinctada fucata, assembly GCA_028142955.1. NCBI lineage: Eukaryota > Metazoa > Mollusca > Bivalvia > Pterioida > Pteriidae > Pinctada > Pinctada fucata. Next base: position 61,894,447 of record AP027102.1, on the reverse strand, counting down.
CTTTCATAAAAGTCCTCTGTTGTTGATGTCATGCCTTTCACCTCGTCTAAACTTAAAACTACAACAGAAAATAAGAAATGGTTCAATACAGCACAACAAAGTTATACAGAATTTGGTTCAATACAGCACAACAAAGTTATACAGAATTTGGTTCAATACAGCACAACAAAGTTATACAGAATTTGGTTCAATACAGCACAACAAAGTTATACAGAATTTGGTTCAATACAGCACAACAAAGTTATACAGAATTTGGTTCAATACAGCACAACAAAGTTATACAGAATTTGGTTCAATACAGCACAACAAAGTTATACAGAATTTGGTTCAATACAGCACAACAAAGTTATACAGAATTTGGTTCAATACACCACAACAAAGTTATACAGAATTTGGTTCAATACAGCACAACAAAGTTATACAGAATATGGTTCAATACACCACAACAAAGTTATACATAATTTAAAACATCTTGCTCAAGTCAAATGTATGATACAGCTATGGTGAGAAAGCAAGACTGAGATCATGTAAAATACTTGGTTCCAACGGAAGCTATAAAAAGGTTAGAACAAATGTCAAGGTCACAAGTATCTCTTGACCTTGACCATGAAAATTATACAGAATTTGTAACATCTTGCTCAAGTCAAAAGTATGATATATCTATGGTGAGAAAGCAAGACTGAGATCATGTAAAATACTTGGTTCCAACAAAAGCTATAAAAAGGTTAGAACAAATGTCAAGGTCACTAGAATCTCTTGACCTTGACCATGAAAGTTATACAGAATTTGTAACATCTTGCTCAAGTCAAATGTATGGTATATCTATGGTGAGAAAGCAAGGTTGAGATTATGTAAAATACTTGGTTCCAACAGAAGCTATAAAAGGGTTAGAACAAATTTCAAGGTCACAAAGTATCTCTTGACCTTGACCATGAAACATGTCATAGTTTCTCACAAAAAGTATTTCAACATAATTGCTTTTACAGTAGTAAAGTATCCATATTTGACGCTCAACCTTAGAAGTGAGTAGATACATTGGAGGTAAACTCATGTATCAATTTAGTCAAGAAATAAGACCCTATTTCATACTTCAATTTTTTTTTAATACTTCAAAATTTTGCATCCTTAATTTCAATACTTTTAAAAGAGCTTCAACAGTACAGGCTAATTATATATAATTATACTAACCAAACTAAAAGCTTACAAATCCTAACAAACACTTACCCCCAACACCCCAGGGCCGTCTGTATGGCGTCAGTGGAGCTTTCTTGTTGCTGTTGTCACTCAACATTTTCCCTGAAACAAAGAAATCATTGGTCAGTTATGAATTCAAATGTTTGATTTCAATATGTATGTCAAATTTTGAAGTGAGAACTGCCCATGGCAGATGGGAGATAGTGATCTGTCTGATGGAGTTACTTATATATGAAGAAACAGTGGTCAGTTGTCAACACTCTGCAACATTATTAACCAAAGTCCTTCAGTGACAATTTATAGCATGTTACAGCATGTTACTAAAACATCATACGAAAAATCATATTTTTTTCATTCAAATAATTTTCATGGAATTTGTGGAATTATGGGAATGTGTATTTATTTTTTGGAAGAACTAATTTAGGCATTATAATTATGGCTCTATTGAATGGATTACATGTAATCTTCTTTTGATTCTGATAAGACACTAAAAAAGTTATCAAAATGTATTTATTCTACAAACAGTACATAAATTTTTATAAACTTTAAGACCAAATACATAAGAGTTGTATGTAATAAAGAATATTCTAAAACAATAAGGGACTTGTGCACATTGGACCTGACATTATACAAATACCATACGATGTTGAATAATAAAGGGTTGAAAAATCTTGAAAGACTTCTCACATATTCTTGATCTTTTAAAAGTATCCATTTTCTGTTACAATTCAATTAAATTTTAAATAAAATTGACTCCTTATAAGTTATCACTCTACATTCTATACTTTGCCACAATCAGTATCATCTAGAAGGAATATTAACACTACCATAGGAGGAGTCTATCAATTCAAATACCCATAGCATATTTGTTTTATATGCTGTATGTATGACCTTGAACATGACCTTGACCTTAACTACAAAGAATTTTATCAAGAGACAGAGCACACACTACATACTACCACACCAACAGATGGACACATGGACAGACAGCCAGAGAAAGTCATAATAGGTAGTAATTTGTAAGTGAAACTAACACATAATTGAATGGACACAGTACAAATGTAGTAGTAAACACATGCACTGATAAAACATACTTCTTTGGAAATTTATGAAAATATTTCAATTTTCAATAGAAATCCAATTTCCATCTCATTCCATTATAATTCTAAACTATTTCTTCCTTTTTCCTTGATCATCTACTTGATTAGAACTCGGAACTATGTCATATCTTATCTAAAATTTAGAAATAATAACTGAAAGGTGGAATTTAACCCTTTGTTCTTTTACTAGTATTTGAAATACATCTACAACATTTTAGGGCAAAATAAGGAAAAATGCAAGGGCCATCACCCCTAGAGAGGACTCATCTTTGTAAAGCATTCAAAAACATCTTCTGTCTTAAAAAATATGATCAAAAGTTTCCTTGATTGTGGTTTGTCCAGACAGAATATTACCCTTAATATTTTTAAGGAATGTCCAATTTTTACTACAGATTCATATGATTTTATATTTCGGCAAGTTTCACTCAATTATCATTTGTAAATTTACATATTGTTGTCAGTCACCTAGAACCTGCCATTTTGACAATTTACTGCAAATATGCAGAACCTCTATTCATGAATTTCATTAAATGTAGCAATTGTGTCTTTAACCTTCCCCTTACATAAAATTTCATCAATGAAACATTCCCTCAGCCCATTTACTAAAAATTTATAAAAAAAGTGCTATCTTCTAGAATTTGCTTGGCATTTGAAGGTTGCATCAGAATTTTCATCAAATGCAATCAGTTTTCTTCTATATTGTCATTGTGTGTAACCCATGGGGAAGCTCATACATCATACGTACTATCTACCCCTGGGGTTCACACGATGCTATATAGTGAAATTTTCAAAATTGTACTTCTTTTACAAATTTGATTTTTGAAAAGATGATTTAGGTCAATTGAAAATCTTCCTTAGTATGATTATTTTTAGTTTATGACTTTTATGTGGTTCTTTTAGGGGAACCTATGTACTTGAAATAATTTCATAACATAGTAAAGTAGGTCTTCTTGCAGCAAAACACTAAACATGTATCAAATATTTCCCTTTTCAGGAAGTTTACAATTGATATTGTTTTATACTGCATATAATTAGATATTGTTTTGTCAAAAGATTTTGAGGAAACTCTAAAGTATATCTATTTTTGTAGCATCACTTAAAACGGAAATGTGAATTATGTAATAAGTAAACATCTATGATAAAAGCAAAATTAATCTGAAAATGCCACCAACAATCAACCAAAAGTCTCTGATAAGACTGAAGCTCTCCTGGTTGTTTGCTTCAATTAATCTAAGTGACAAACCCATTTTCCAAGACCCTGGGATCAGGGGCTCAAACGAAACACAAGACCAGAGAATGATTAATATAATGGAGAAAAGCAATTATACTTTCAGAGAATTGGTGTTCACAAGATTACATGATAGAGTTATACATGCATAGAAGAAAATTACCACTACCATTTTCCATGAACCTGGGGGACAGGGGTTCAAACAATACAAGATGGACATCTAGACCACAGACTGAGAATAATGCAAAAACAATTATCTTTCTATTAATCATACTTTCTGAGAATTGGTGCTCAAAAGATAACATAGAGTTATATAGGAGAAAATGGCCACATCCATTTTCCATGACCCTGGGGTGAGGGGTCTCAAACAAAATATCAGGTGCACATCTAGTCAACAGACCGAGAATAAAGCAAAAACAATTATCTTTCTATCAATTATACTTTCTGAGAATTGGTGCTAACAAGATTACATAGAGTTATATAGGAGAAAATGACCACACCCATTTTCCAAGACCCTGGGGGTGAGGTGTCTCAAACAAAATATCAGGCGCACATCTAGTCCACAGACTGAGCATAAAGCAAAAACAATTATCTTTCTATAAATTATACTTTCTGAGAATTGGTGCTCACAAGATTATATAGAGTTATATTGGAGAAAATGACCACACCCATTTTCCAAGACCCTAGGGTCAGGGGTTCAAACAAAATATCAAGTGCACATCTAGACCACAGACTGAGAATTGCAAAAACAATTATCTTTCTATCCATTTTACTTTTTAAAAATTGGTGCTCACAAGATTACATAGAGTTATATAGGAGAAAATGACCACACCCATTTTCCAAGACCCTGGGGGTCAGGAACTAAAACAAAACACCAGGTGCACAACTAGACCACAGGCTCATTATACATGTAATGCAAAAAAATATTTTTGTACTATTCACAGATTCAGAGAAAAGTTTAACGGACAGACAGACAGACAGACAGATGGACGCCGGACACAGGGCGATAGCATAAGCTAGACTGGTCTTGGACCAGTAGAGCTAAAAATCAACTTAAAAAAAAGTTATTCTTCCACAAGAACTTTCCTTGCTTAGGTATCTCACGCTAGATTTACTTTCATTTTACAATTCTATCATCACGAAAACAGAAAAAAAATTGTAAAAACGTCCAAGGACCATGATTTCACCTGTTACATCTTTCAGTTCCCCTTGCCCTGAATTTGTAACATCATAAAAAGACTCAGACACCAGTGCCCCCACTGACGTCCGAGTCTTTTTTCAAAGAAAAAGGTTGAGGCTAATCCAAATGCTGTTACATGTTTGACCTTGACATGAAAAAAGACCTTGACCCACCTTAGGTAGGCATCCAGTCTTATCGTGCACAAGCATCTCATGAAGATCAAGCGTAACTCAAACACATGATGGACAGGTAAACTAATTTCGGACCTATATGTTTTTAAGCCATACATGTACCATACTTGCCATTGTCCTGCTTTTTCGACCGAAAAAACTGTTCCAGGCGGGACACGGAAAATACCAACTTTTGGACATACCATCCAAAAAAAAAAAATTTATGTCAAGTATGTAATGTGTACTAATGAACAACATGTACGAGATTTTTCTGTCTCACACTCCAATGATGTCATAATATGCAATCATTTCAAATTGTGATGTTATGCTGATTGACCTTGCATTGCCAACAAAATATTTTGTGAAATAGAAAACTTCGAAGAAAAGAATATGATACTACCAACTAGGCACAGAAATGGCCAACGAGTCACTAAAGCTATTTGGAAGGTTTGTGTGTGTTCCCAAATACACAAACCATCCAAATAGCAAAATGAGACTGACCATGTAATACTATAAGACTGATTTAGAAGAATCTTTGTTTGAGGTGGTATGCAGTGACTATCACAACTTTGGCTAACTTCTCGGTTGTGACATTAGTTACTCTATACACATATTGGTTTCATTCAGTTGACAGATTCAATTAATCCTTCAATCACATGTTTTGTAGGCAAAATAAGAAAAATGCCATTTATCATTTTTAAAACACATGTATAAATCATTTGAGGATACAATTGCTGAAAATGAATAAATTATGTGATTATATGAGTTGAATAGGAGGTTCCTTTACAAACATGAATCATTACATTGGTTCACTTAGTTCCACAATTCTAGTTATACATTGAATTCCTTTTTTTTCATTTTTCTATTTTTTTACTTAGTTGAGTTCATACATTAGTGAAGACATTAAAATATTTATTTCTAATTTAGATATAAATTTTCTTTACATTTTATTATGATAGATTTATCATTAAAACTCCATCTACTTTCCTTCTGACATAAAATCTGTAACAGTTGCACGTATTAATTATTTATTATTAATTATTAGATATTTATTTGAAAAAATTATTGTTATTAAAAGTGTGTTAGATAGATAAAACGGCATGTAGTAACTTCTGATTATTCTTTTTAAATGTAAAGCTACGTTCATTTAAAGCGATAACAGTAAGCAAGACTGTGAGCTCTTAGTTTTGATTACTTGATTTATGAAAAAATTAAAATCATATTAAAATTGGTTAAACTAGATATTAGAAGTATGTTTAATCTTCAAATTATGATAGGGTGGTTTTAATCAGAAGAAACGTTGAACTTTCATATCAAATTAAAATTTAAAAAAAAAAACTTGCACATAAATAGATGTTGAATGCTTAGATCTTATTTAATGAGGCAACTTTCAAAACAGAAGATATTTTTGCAACTTTCTACGCATGCCAAGCTTTTTAGATAAAGCTTTAAGCTTTGTAAAGCCTTTCTCTATTTTACCTGCGTATGCAAAATATTTCCTCTTTGGAGTAAGATAGTTATGTTTCAATGAGTGGTCAAACCGCAATTTTCCTGGAAAAATAATCTGTATTTTATAATTTTTGTAAATCTTTATTCTTTGGTTTGCTAATCAGCACACATTGGTTTTCAAAATGTAAATTTGTCATTTTGTCAAACTGATTGTATTTTCATAAGCCAATCTTGTTGTTAGTCATATTAAAAGGCGTTTCCTCGTCAAAAATTTGTTTATGATGAGTAAAGATGTTATGTTTACTTCACAAGTATTTTAAAATTATTAGGCTTTTACATACAACTAAAATATTGACCTACACCAACTAAGGAAGATAATTGACAAAATGGAAGGAGGGTACTCAAAGCTAACATGAGAATTGCTGTAAAAGTTAATAATCTTATTCTATGACCTTGACCTTTTGTTTTTGACCTTTATCATCTTTAATGCTGTAAACGTGGAAATTTTCATATGGGGTAATTTTCGCATATTTCACTAATCTAAGGACTTCGCGAAAATAACTCTGCTGCATTCTTACAAAGGCAGAACTGTTTATATCACGAATATTTTCTTAAAGTGTAACGTCATGATGTTATAATTGCGAAACCCCTCCCCCCCCCCCCAGCAAAAATAACCATGTTTACAGTATCATAACATTAAACTAAGTTTTGACCAGTGGAAAATGTATTCTCAATATGCTTATTTTTATATCCTTTCAGAGGCCTTTCTCTTTTTCACCTTGAAATTGATTATTGCGACATTATCATGATTATAAGCAAAATATATGCCAAATGAACCGAAGAAAGTTTAAGATTACACATGACATCTGCTTCAGGACCTTGACCTTAAACTTAACTCAATTGCATCTTGTAACCGCTTCCTGCTAGACCATACAAGTGAGACACGAATTAAAAGTTACAGTCACTTAAAGGGAATAAAGAAAGTTAAACTAGCTAAACTTTCTTTTTCATATGCTTATTTTACATTACACTTTCTGTAAGCTTAATATTTTATGCTCTTTAAATCAGTATGTAATAGAACAGACCTTGAAGATAATACAGTATTCAAAGTTTTTATAATCATTATTACCATGTATCTCAGGTTTGACCATTCAAATGTCAAAGAAATTAGTTTTCATGGGTGCAAACATTCACAAAAAGAACAAACACAGCAGTCAGTATTAAAGAATAAATCTGTAGTGTTGTTTGATGAAAATGATGAAGAAGATTAATGAAAAAGGGCAGGGGGGGGGGGGGGTAGAGTGGGGGTTTAGTTTAGGTGAGTTGTGAAGTGTGTAATAGACTGTCAAAAAAAATTGCAGATATACCAAACTTTGAAGCCAAAAGTGTAAGTGCACAGACACATAACCAAAGCAAAGAATTTGATGTAAATGAATCTATGCTCCATGTTAATAAATCCTAAAAGTCTAGTACAAAAACTTAAATCATGTTAACAGATTACTTTGATTCAATATTTACAAAAGAATACTTTAACCATCTGAATTGCTCAATATACATGTACATACATTAGTTTAAATGACACCTAACTTATCGATAGACCCTTTTTTTAAACAGAAATCACAAGTCTCAATAGCATTCATAACAATGACATTATGCACTATTCTAAATAAGGAATTGAGATGAGATGAAATTGAATGACCCCAACAGCAAGGATGCCTTTTAGAAGTTTACACAGCATGCAGCAGGCAAAGAGTGTAAATGCAAAACCAATCAGGATTCATCAGAAAATTCAGAGAAAAGTAGATGGAAGTTATGAAATGTATAGGGCAATTTTTAAAATCAATATTATAATAAGATTTCATGGAAGGTTCAACAGTTGAGATTCACAAAATTGTTCTCCAAAAGAGGATAATTTGCAAAGATGGACTGAAAAGCTGACTGGCAGCACTAAACTTAGTAAAATTAATTCCTATACTAGACTTACCATATCTGTATATTCTGGCGACCAGGTAGAGGTTCCTTGACATCTCATCGGAAGAAATATCCTTAAACACACAGAAAATTAATTACGATGAATTTCCCACCAAAAACATTTTGAATATATGAATTTTTGTTCAAAGTGAAAACTAACTACATGTATTTCCATACAAATTGCTGAAAGATAATGTTAATACATGTACATATATTTCTTTGGAATCATGAAATTACCTCCTTACGAATGATAAACATACTGTAGGGACTTACTGTGAATAATGCATACATGCTGCCTATTTTCTCCTGGTATGCTGGAAGACCATTCTTATTCATCTCAATTTCAAACTGTTCACTGAAATAACAAAATTTAGAAAATTTATGTACATGTAGTACTACATGTAACTTAGTTAAAGCAAAGGCTAACTTAGTCTTGAGACAAAAATTGTTTAAAATACTCAAATTGCAGATTATGGAGTGAAAATGATGAAATAAGGAAGAGCAGTTACATGTACCATATATCGGGAATTTTTCGCGTGTGTCTAATTTTCGCTAAGTTCGCATGCATCATCAAATCGCGAAAAATGGACATAGCGAGAAAAAAACCCCACAGATCTTAATCCTTGGTCTTGTTAATAGATTATCAAAATTTAGACTCCGCGAAAATAAGATACCGTGACGGTACACCTTTTTAGGGTGATTTTCGTGAAACTTACCCGACGCGAAAATTACCCGATATACGGTATATGTATGATACATGTATTTCAGATAGTGAATTACTGTTAACGTGGGAATTTTCGCACTTTTCACAAATGTATTATTATCATGAAAATAACCACTGAGTGAAAATTTCAACAAGTATTAAAGACTAAAGGGAATACTGTAAATTAGTTTTTATTCGTCAGGTACCAGTTTTCGTCATTTTCGTCAGTGCCTCCCTTGACGAAAAATTATGTATCGACGAATATAAATACTCCTGACAAATATAGTGTAGAAAGGAAAAATTGAATCATATACATACATTGTACATATAATGTACTTCTAATTACCGAATGATATGTTTTCACAACAAGCTAGGTGGTATACATGTCTCTAATTGTTTGTTTACCAATAATTGTTAAACAAACAATGAAAAAAAACGCAGACATCCTATACCGGAATGTTAAGTTAGCATTTGAACAGACAAATTCATATTTTAGAGACCCTTGGATGAAGAATTTACGTACTGACGAAATGGTCATTTTGAACAAAATGACGAAAAATGGTACTGACGAAAATAAAGCAATTTACAGTACTACCGATTTAGCCAAAATTACCCCCACGCTTTCTGTTGTAATGGTCATTTCGTGAAAATTTCTCACGGCAAAAATAACCATGTTTCCAGCATATCATTGGTAATGATATGAATTTTGCCTTGTACATACCTAACAAACTTCTCGTCCTTGGAGTTATACACTGAAACATATATATATGCTGCCTCTCCTATGTTACACTGCGATGCCTTAAACATGACCAGTATGTTGTTGAGAGATATGGCCTCTTTGCTGTTTCTATCCATATTTACTGGGGTACGTCTTGGCTGAAATATAATATTTAGAATTTTTCATAATACATATGTAGTCCTTCCTCAATTTCTCGTCAAAGTGATGCGAAAGAATTCCTTGTAGGGTATTCTTATTCTTATAACTATCATTTTTAAAAACAGTAAAATGAAAGCACATTAAGTTTTTTGTTAAAATCACTTAAAATACAAAAATACAATTTCACTTCTTAAAGTCCTTGTTCCTTGTTATATCTATCAATCACATCTCAGTCATTTAGTTTTTCACACCTTTTCTCTCATCCCTCTACTTCTATTCTAAATATCTTTTTCTTTTGTCTTTTTAGATTTTTTTGCCTAAATCTTTTTCTTTCTCCCTTATATACCTATTCATCCTCCATATCTCCCTTTCTCTTACACATAACTCCTTAATAAAACAAAGAAAAAATAAAGATGGTGTGGCCGGATTGAAAAGTAAGCTTTTGTCCGTAAAACGTTAAAGAATGCCTATATGTTTGGACCTTTATTGCTCAAATTTATATTTGAGGTACTTGTCTCTTGTATATTTCATGACTAAACTTATGTTGTTGTTTATTGATTTGGGTATAAAGAGATGAGAAATAACATAAAATGTAGGTAACTAGGTCAGGGCCACTAGGTTAAAGGTCATAGTATCAAGTGAAAGCTTATATCACAAGGAATCTACGAGCATGTGAAATATCAAAACCCTTTCTCTAATAGATACAGAGATAAAGCTAGAGTGAATTCTTTTAAGTAGATCAAAGGTTAAGGCCATTAGGGCAAATATTACAGCATATAATGAAAGGTAACCTACAGGTATAATACCGTATATCGGGTAATTTTCGCGTCTGGTAAATTTCGCGAAAATGACCCTAAAAGGTGTGTCTTTTTTTCGCTGAGTCTAATTTTCGCTAATCTATGAATACGAAAAATTAAAATTTGTACAAAGATAATTACTTATTATATTCAATGTGAAATGAAATATGATCATGTAACTGCGAACGTTTTTCTGCTGGATTTACGTATCTACGTATACGTGTACAATAATACAAATGAATAAGAATGTACATCATACAGTTCTTTGTTTAAAGCATAAACGTTGCCCGGTTCTTTAAAGCTATTGCTTATCATTTCTGGTTTCCCATGCAAGTAGTCATATAGTTTTGACAATTGTGGTCCGAAAAAGGTCTTTATAACCCCCAAAATATTGTTTAGATATACATGTAGGTTCTTGTGAGAAATAAACGGATAACCAAAACGCTTAATGTCATAATTACAGAACGACAACAGGTGGTTTAAAATAAAAGCCGACATGCATTCATATAAGTGATTGTTTGATTTACCATGTTTGCTCCGGGTAATTAAATTAATTAATACTACCTGTTATCTGTAAACATAAATTATAATAATCATAATTATCTTCATCAGACAATACTCACTAATACATGTACTTCGGGGCATTTACATATAACTGAACCGCTTTAGAAGCATTAGTTAGAGTTTTTTTTTCGCTATGTCCATTTTTCGCGATTTGATGATGCTCGCGAACTTAGCAAAAATTAGACACACGCGAAAAAATCCCGATATACAGTATTATGATTCATCATGGGCAACCTACATGTACATGTATGTAAGAAATGATGGTCTTACTTTTGGTGTTCATGCACGTGTCCAACCAGAATTATACACCCATGGACACCAAAAGTAAGACAGTCATTACTTATATTTACATTTATTCTAATTATTGGTCATTTTTATTTGCATGAACATCGCACCACATTTTGCATGTAACAACATCAAATGTATCTTAACTTTAGTAAATTCTCCCTACATGCAAAACTTGAACGTGATGTCACAATAGCAACCTAAGTTATCGGAATATAATTCTAGTTGCCTAATGGGCATTCAACATGGGGAATCTACTAGTAATGTAAATATAATATTATGATTTTACTGCAAACAGTTCCTTAGATTTTGCTTAAACCAGAAACTTTAACCAAAAACGTTAACTAGGTCAAATTCCAAGGTCAAGTTCATTAGGTCAAATTTTACAGCATAAATTGAAAGGTCTTGTCATGGTCAAACTACATATTTAATATCATGATTCTGACCGCAACTTTAACCTGTTGACAACAGACAGACGAAAATCCTCAATCCATAGACTGGAACTGACCCTTCCGATTGCGGGAAAAAATTGCAAAATTTCGTGACGTCACAATGCTTTTACAATGTGTTTACCTCGGACAAACAAGCTTCGAACCTCGGTCAAACATCGAAATTGCATTGTGATGTCTTCGAATTTCTCAAATTTTTCCCGCACTCGGAAGGGTAAATTGTTTTGCAATCCAGCCACAATGTATCTTTTATGAAACTTTCCAACCTACCTCTGAGGACTTTGCGTTTTCAGCACTCTGAACATGTACCCTGTGTAACTCCACTATACTTGTTTTATCAGCATCTAGCTGCTCACCTTCCTTCCTCGGTACCAGGTCCATACCTAACTGCCTGTAACACAAATGAACATTTGTCATTATGCAACATTAAACTCCTGCGTTTATACCCAAAAAACACAGAACTGTCATATTCAGCAATATAACTTACACTTCAATAAACCGTTTAATTGTTAAACAAATTGCGTCAAAACCTGCTAATATTTTGAATTTACCATTGCTAATGATATCACATCTCTAGTCAGAGATAATGGAAGCATCAGCAACACATTTAAACTCTGTTATATATATATACATGATATGTACTTTGCTTCATTTTGTTGGGTACATTCATACAATCCATTTTTTAAATACCAAAATAGAGATATCATTCCTGCAAGTTTGAAAGATGTCTGATGTATATCAAGTAAGTCATAGCCAAATATGTGAAAGTGTGGCTAACAGGCAGATGGATGGACAGAAAGATGGACGCTGGACAAAGTGATCTCTATACGTCGCTCTTGCTTTGCAGGTGATATAAATATACAGACCCATTTCCCCAGTCTATGAGAGTGACTATTTCCTCCTTCAGATCTCTCTTTTGTTCGGTGGATACCGAGGCGTTTATCAGACGGCCCCTCATAGAGCTGAGCTCGTTCATTGTCCTCTGTAACTTCTCTAAAACTGGACACGAACCCTACAAATCATCAAGGACATGGTTAATATAAGTATTGCACAAAAGTTGTATGAATTTTCATTTGTTAAAGACTATGAAAGTGAACAAAGGCGGTGTTAAATATATTAATCTATTTCAGTAATTGGTGAATTGGGTAATCTTAATTTTTCAACATGGAGATAAAAGACTTAAAATATCTATCCAGTAAGGAATATGCCAAAATTCAAGTTCAATTTTTTTATTCAACAATATTTCATATTAAGGCAGGTGCAATGTCGGGTATTTCATCAACTGGCAATTCTGTGCAAGTTCAGAATTTGCTCATGTTTGTGAAATGCCCTGTCAGCAGCTGTTTTTTTTTTGTATGAAGGCAAAGTCTAAGTTTAGGTTACAAGGCCAAAACTTTTATTTGTTCAAAAAGGTTGTTTAATGTAAATGTAAAATATGAAAGCCCTATCACTTACTTCTAATTGTTGTGTGCAAGGTGAATCTGAGTTTTGGACAGACAACTTAAAGAACAATAACAATATGCATATCTACCATTAAAAAAACTTAGAGTCCCCTTCGGCGTTGCCGGTAGGGGACTAAATAACTAGAACTGCCCTAAAGTGACGAATTATACCCCCCGTGGGACGTTTTTTCTCTACATGGATTCATGTATGACATAGGAATCTATATATATATATACAAGGTCAAAGTTGAAGGTCAAGGTCACTAAGTCAAATATCTTGGTATCAAAATGTAGTACTTATTATGGTGAATGCATGAATGAAATATGAAAGCCCTATCACTTATACTTAAAGAGTTATCTGCTTTAAGAACTTCTTAACCGGACGGATGGACAGATGGACAGACAGACAGGGTGTTTCCTATATACATGTACCCCCCCAAACTTCGTTTGTGGGGTGTATAAAAATAGAGGTTAAATTTTTGCAGTACATGTATACAGGATATGATGATAATTAGAATTATACCATGTCCAGATATTTTGACTTCCATGTTTGTAACCATTCTCTTAATCCAAATGTCAGCTCCTGAATTATCGGGTCCTCAATAGGAATCACAGTCTCATAGCACCTGTAATGTATTAATGTTAACTTGAGCATACTCTGGATTGTTCATCTGCCATTCTACATCAACTCTGTATGCCCTTTTTCAAAGTCTCCTGACTTTATGAGCTATGACTTAAATATCTGCAAGCTTGAAATTCTTATACCATATAACCAGAAATTTTTGCGAGAAACTAATTTTCGCAATATTCGCGAGTGATTTGGAAACGCAAAAAAATCATTCTCACAAAAAATTGTGTTTGGTAGAACAAGTGTAATTGCTATGCTAGCAATTACAAGCATAGCAATTACATTTTGTTCTTATTGTGTGTGAGTCATTTTTCACATATATCGTTTAAACATTAAGAGAAGTAAATCTAGGCTATTCTTAAGATCGCAATACTAAAAATTCAACAATGAAAGGAATATGTACATATTTGTTTGTGATTTAGAAATCGCGAAAAATTGTCCTCGCGAAAATAAAGACAGCCTATTTCATCATAAAATCACGAAATTTGATACTCGCTAAAATTTCTGGTTAAACTGTACTAGTATATGGTCAAATCTTTTCAGTCGACATAACAAGAAAAGTAACAAGGGATATATAGAGGGTAAGACACACAAACAGACATTTTACTTTTCATATACAGAGTTACCTCCCATATGGAACGGTACACGTATCTGACATAGTCTATATTCTATGGAAATCAGTGTAAAATTTAAATGGAAGGAAAACATGCTTCAAGTATGAAGCTTCTAAAGGATATTCATGCATTGTAATTTGTTTAAGCCAGATACCGTCAGATACCAGGTACAGGTGTGTCTGGTATATATGTTTCAGACTTTCAAGTGGTGTTTGAGCAAAAAATAGGGATTTTTATAGGGCCAAATTTCATGAAAAATAGGGCATTATTGGGCAAATATAACATAATTATAGGGTCTATTCAATACTAAATAGTTTCCAAACTGAAAATACCAGAGTTTTCATACCTTAATGTTTAAAGCATAGTCAGTTTTATATCATGTAATAAGAGAAAGTGTTGGCGAGCGAAGCGATCCGGAAAATTTTTAGGATGTTTAGCAGTATTTCCTGCTAATAATTCAATTTACAAGATATATATAAAGTGAACATTATCATTTTAGAACAAGATTTTGCTTAATGTTTAAAGCATAGTCAGTTTTATATCATGTAATAAGAGAAAGTGTTGGCGAGCGAAGCGATCCGGAAAATTTTTAGGATGTTTAGCAGTATTTCCTGCTAATAATTCAATTTACAAGATACATATATAGTGAACATTATCATTTTAGAACAAGATTTTGCTACCAATGAAATCTTAAATTATAAGGATAATATAGGGGAAAGGGCCTTTTTTGGTCAAGATATAGGGAAAATAGGGCACATCCAAAAATATAGGGAATTTATCAGAATTATAGGAAATTTAGATGGCAACATTTAGGCTAAGCCAATCACAGGCTCTCAAATTGATTGTCTTATTGTGAAGATTCTGTGTAGAAATCGTCTTCATGGTCATCATGGATCCTGCATCCTACAAAGCTGAACAGTAAATACTTGAAAAATATGTTGCATGAATGAGGCGCAAACTCGAGACCTTCATCAAGCCATTGGGCATGCTAACCAGTAGGGCTGGGTCAATATATCGATATATCAGTATGTATCGATATTGGTCATTGATACGAGTATAGATATTTTTGATCCGATACATTTAGATACAGTTATTTTTAGCACAAAACATGCTTTTCAGTTATCAGTGAAAAAATTGTGAATTTGTGCGTTTAACAAAATAGAAAATTAGATACGATATACCTGATATCAGTACTTTTTGTATTGTATTGTATTGTATCGTATCGAAAGTTTGGTTTCGATACCCAGCCCTACTAACCAGGTGCGCTATCCACTGCGCCATCGGAGTGGTTGCCTTCTAAGCTGGTTAAAAGGTATTTTGAAGTTTCTACATGAATAAGAAGGGGCTTTGCTGATGTTCCGTCTATTTCTTATTCATGTAGAAACTTCAAAATACCATCTAACTTATTGAGTCTTTGCAGAAAACAGATTTATCTCCCATTTGAGATGGTATCTGACATAAAACTATTATGACGTCATGAAATTGGTATGATAAAGCCGACTTTATACCATCATTTCCCAGAGTTTTAGGATCGTTTCCATAGAATTTGATGACGTCACAATTAGTCTATGTCAGATACCGTCCCAAACGGGAAGTAACTCTGTTTTTCGAAAATAAGGAATACATAGGGCCTGATGTTTGTCATGGACACATAACTCGAAAAGACAGAATATATGGATAGACTTGTATGAGGGGGCTTACAAGGAGTACAATAGCATGAAAATCTTACCCTGGATTTTCCACTTGTGATTCCTTTTCCTCAATCAAACATTTTGGAAAAATGCCCTAAAATATTGAAATAATAATTATCTTTATACATCAATCATATATTATATATATTCTATCTGTCAAAGAAGATTTATTGCATTTATCCGTGTCATATACATACATATGATATATCATTTTGTTCAGAATGAAATGTTCTATTGTAATTCGTTGAAAAATAAAATTGCCATATTTTTCACTTAAGGGTGGTTTTCCCTTGACGGGCGTCATATACTAGTATGTATTATTATATCACGATACCAGCATGTTATACATGTTACTACAGCTTTCAGGTTTGGAAAAATCCATTGTCAGGGACACTTATAAATATATGTTATAAGTCATGGTATCGGGTATAAAATGAACGATCTGATCGTAGGTGATTTAGGTGTAGTAACATCTAAGATGCAACTAAAAGGAATGACAACTTATAATAGCAATATGGGCAAAAAAAAAAAACTAAGGCAATGCCAATACTGACATTTTGTCGGTCTTCAATGGTTTGGGGTGCACAGATTATAAAGCCTTGTTGACATTTCCTCGTTTCCTTTTTAATCTTTGCTGAGATTACTACAAAACTTGTTGGCTCATATGTCCTTATAGAAATCTAAATCTGTTATTTTAAAATTCTATTACACAAAATATTTTAAAATGTTTAAAAGGAACTACATTGTACATTTATGTATATAAGTTTGAACTACATTGTACTTGAATTAAAAGTTCCGCCCACAAGATAACCTCTATGTATAATACAAATCACACTGTATATTTAAAGGAAGTGTATAACATACAAATGAATTCGGATTTGACCTACTCAGAATGGCAAAGAACAATGTGCTTTGGATGTTATTATTGCACTAAGTTTTAAGTAGGATGGTATATTGTTTAGTAGTAAAATGTAAATGTTTATATCTTATTTTGACATAGTTCCCATGGTTGATGTACATCAAACATTACCAATGAAAATTCATGAAATTTCCAATTATAAACCCATAATGTGATTAGGGCATGACTGTAATGTATAATTGATTACAGATCAAGATATACAATGTCATGTAGTTGAATTTATGGTGCTGACACACATTTGTCTGACCTTGACCCACTGACCCAAAAATCGATAGAGATCTCTATATGTAATGTACCATGACTGTTGGTAATATATTTGTCCATGCATGAAATCTTTAACCTTGACCTTCTGACCTAAAACAGAGGTCCTCGATAGGTCAAAGGCAGTCTATGTGTGAAGTATTGTACATGTAATTGTAGGTTAAGAAATAATTGATTTATCATGTTAATGTCATTGAAAATCTCGGAGGACAAAACGAAACATAGTCTGTGTGAAACCAGTATATAGCCCTTTTATTTCTTCAGTAGGGTATGATACAATATGATATTCCCAATAATGTGACACTCAAGAGTTATTTTTGTATTCTATTCCACATAGCTCAGTCTTATAACTTATAAACGCTTATAAATTTCAACAAATAGGGTACAAGTATTTCTACTGTACTTGATTCAAATATAAACACCACTTATCTCAATGACTTTTGTCATTCAACATTTCTCTATCTACATAATGTACACAATTTAAGATAATATTAAACACTCAAGGACAGGATGAGAACATAGCTTTTGTTATCAACTTCCTGCTTGGTTTTTATAAAACAAAACCTGTCCGCAGTTCCTTTAAATACTAATTTAGAAATAATGTGAAAACCTAGAATTTTTTCGATAAGTATAAGTTAAAGAAAATCCTGACGACAATCTCCACAGCAATATAAGTACAACCTATTCGAGAATATCAAGGATGAAGTCTTTAAAAACACAATTAGAAAATGTGAAATACCTAAAATTTTTCAAAATGTGAAAAAAAATGAAAATTTTCAGCCAGAGAAAGAAGTACTAGAAAATCTCTTAAGTGGATTTATTTATAGTCTATAGCTGCATGTATATTCAATGTTTCCTATTTAATCTTTTTTATGTACTACTTATATCCCAAATTGTTCAATATAATATATGAAGAGGATGTGTCAGCAAATTTCATTGGAAGTTCTCTAATTCAATCATAAATCTTGAACTTTTCAACAGAGAAGTAAACTCAGTATGTTACATATAAAGCAAACAAAGTAATCTTGAGGACCTTTCATCATTATCTATACAGTGATAACCTTTTTAAGGTGACTGTACTAGTTGTTACTATTATAATATATGATGCTGTCACTCAATTTCATCCAATTGTTTTGGAAAGATTTACATGTACCATCCTTGTAATCACATCCTTTAATAGAGAACAATTTCCTTTGTACTCAGTTCCATATACTAGTATACTGCTTCCTCTTGAATGCATACAATTCTTACAGCTTTATCACTAAGTTTGCAAATTCTTATTGTATTCACTTACACCTCTTCTTGAAAAGGGTTGGAATGACTGGGTCTAAAATGATGTTTAGACCGAAACCCCCCCCCCAAACCTACTCAGCACTCCCCTTCCCACCCCCTCCCCCCTTGCACCCACCTACCCACCCAAAGCATTTCCAGAATGCATTTTGTTTTAAATTGTACATAACCGAATTGAACAATTCACCCCCCAAAATATTCATTGACGTAAATCAGAGGCGGCCATTGAAGAACAAAATCTAATGTTCCAATGGGAAGAGGGGGACAGGGAGAAAGCAGGAAGATTGGAAAAGGAGTTGGATGCTTTGCCAAGTTGAGTTTTTACAAAGAACTCATAAATTTACCATATGTAAATTTAACCTATCAAGGGAAACTTGAATTATACATGGCCATGCAGTCGTTCACTATAAAAGTTACAGGAAGTCCTTAGATGTTTGTCAGATAATTATACATGTAAATGTGTGTAATTGAGGACATCAGATATATTTAAGATAAGGGACAAAGAATAAGAGGGAAATGATGATTATGATTTCAACATGAATTACAATACTAGTACAAATTAATGGAGATCAAGTTTTCATATTTTCAATTTTTCAGCAATTTGTTTTGAAAGCAATGCCTGGGTAATTCTAATGAATTTCATAAGGAAAATTTAATAATAGTAATACACTATTGACCATGTTGACAATTAACAATATTCTTCATATTGCACTTCAAAAAATAATTGTATTTGTTGATTTTCATTTAGTTTTACTTTATACATGTTACCATGGAAACTTACCTTCTGTTCTTTGTTGCTAAGTGACACTCCTCTGTACCATCCTGTAAGCAAATAAACAAGTAGAAATTTACTTCAAAACTATAAGACAAAACAAATAGAAGTCTCTATGAAAGAAACAAATAGAAATTTACTTAAATTTTTTCATCGAAGTAAAAGTGCACAAAATATGCCCATAATCAGGGTTTTGATCTTGACTTTTGGTTCATGACCTTTGACCTATAATCTTTGATCCACAACCTGGATAATCAACAGAGTTCCTATAACTCCTGCCATTGAGTTGTAAGTTAAGATTCTAGGACTTAAGGTTCAATCTGTATAGTGCGCACAAGGTTTCACTGGCACAAATGATTTTTGCCTTCACCTCTGACATAAAGTCTTTAATTCTAAATAGCTTTACTGTTGCAGTAATGGTGATAGGTTCTGGCAATTGTGAAGACTTCGATCATGCTCATATTTTAAGTTCAAACTTTTCAAATAACCAGAGATCTTTCAATCTATCGAGTATCCAACCAAATTTGAATTAACCTACATTGATTTTGTAGTATCTCGTAAAAGCAAATATTATAAGCTTGTGTGAAAAACTGTTTAGAACAAGTACATGTAGAAGCAACAAACTAAGATAGCTATTGCTTTTGATTTAACAGTTCAAGGTCATATTTTCTTTGAATGAACTGCATTGTCTGATTTTATTTTAAACTCTAGATTTGACAATACTTGAGGGAAAGAAAATTCACTGATTCTCTTTTTTTCAATGTATTAAATATAGCACTTTTGAAATCCCACTGACAACTTTTTAAAATTTGATTTCTTTACAGAATGTTATACTCATTTTCAAAAATTGCTATTTTACGGGAAGTTTTTTGACAAATGCAGTACTTCTTCACAATCATTTTAAAAATATATGTATCAGTAGTTTTTTTTTCAATTTTTCAGCAATTTGTTTTGAAAAGCAATGCCTGGGTAATTCTAATGAATTTCATAAGGAAAATTTAATCTTAGTAATACACATTTCCTCATTTCAAGTCTTGAAGTCTAATAAAATACTTTTAGCAAAAATACTCAAGATCTTGCTATAAAATGTCTGTTAAGAAGTAAGATACATAATTATGCTCCCAAAATCGAAGTTTCAGGGGCATATAGTTTTTGCCTGTCTGTTTGTTGGACGAGGCATAAACTTTAACATTGGGCATAAATTTTGAATGGTAAGTGAATGGGCTATGATATTTCACATGTGTATTCCTTGTGACAATTTTAAAAGACCTATTCATTGATACCAAAATTTTTGACCTTGTGACCTCGACCTCCACCGTTCACCTACTGAACAGAAAATGGTATTCATACTAACAAAGATGCCGACAGGGCCATTCATGTTTCACAAGCACAGGTTTTATTTCTATTTTCTAACTGTCCATTCCTACTAACTTTGTAAAATTTTCAAATTCATGGGTAATTAATAATTCTTTCTTAGCTTGAAACAATGCAAACATTTCTGTATCTTTGATTTTTGTGATTGATTTGTTTGGGGAGTGATGGACATGATGATGGGGGGGGGGGGGGGCTTAGGAACTTTGAGTCTGTTATTTTTAAAGCACGACATTAGGTTTAATAATATGTTATTTTTCTAATATATTCATCGAAAGGCCTATTGAAAATACATGTATTCAATGTGTTCTCAAATACTGGTACGCGAACGTTTTATAAAAAGCTATTG
This sequence comes from Pinctada fucata, assembly GCA_028142955.1. Taxonomy (NCBI): domain Eukaryota; kingdom Metazoa; phylum Mollusca; class Bivalvia; order Pterioida; family Pteriidae; genus Pinctada; species Pinctada fucata. The sequence continues at coordinate 61,873,143 of AP027102.1, read as the reverse complement.
AACAAAATTGGGAAGACATGAGTTCAAATTAATTCAGAGAGAAATCAAATATGGCTTTGACTGAAGCACATTTCATTTTAACCTCTCCCTTTGTGGCACAACTGACATTATTTAATATCTATAATTGATTAAACTTTCCGTGTGAAATCCGTAAAGGTAACTAGTAACTTCCCCCAAACTGCACCAAAATGTTCACACCTTCATGCTATTCAAAATAATTTTCAACTCATTACAGCATGTACAAATTAATTGAATATAGACCCATCTGCAATTAAAAAGTACAGCGATTCAATATTGTTGGGCATCAATAATGCCCATATTGCTATGAAATGATGTCAAGATCAAAACACAGTTTTGGAGGAGGAGGCTATGATAGTTTCCCTTTGTTGTATTTTGTCATTCCCTAACAAAATACCAGGGACACTCACAATCATGGCACTTGATATAAAATACCAGAACTGTAAACGTGGAAATTTTCGCATGGGGGTAATTTTTCGCGTTTTTTTCGGGAATAGCGGAATTTCACGAAAATTTCCCCCATGCGAAAATATCCCCGTTGCATTCTTACAATGGAAAAGACTTTTTATCGCGAATATTTCCCCATGCGAAAAGTCTTTATGTTAAAATCGCGAATTTTTCCACCCGCGAAAATAACCATGCTTACAGTACACATGTATATTGTTACATGAAGAAACCTACCAATTTACACTACCCAACAATGATCATCAATGACTACTCATAAACTAGGAAGTAACAGTACCACCTAATACTTTGTTCTTTTTTTTTTTTTTCATGAAAATGAACTTTTTTAATTCACTGCTTTGAAAACCTGAAGATAAACCTGCTTATAGCCTATCATTTCTGGTATATTTTACACCTAGATATATATGTTTGTAATTTTCCAGTTTTTCAATAAAAATTCCCCAAGATAAATTCAATTCTTTTCATTTTCTGTATCAAAATAAATAATGCAGGCACATTTTATGCATTTTGGAGCTCAGAAACAAAAAAATTGGGAAGTGCTTTTCACGAAGTTTAAACGTTTTTGTTACCTGGATACATATTTGTTATTGTTATAGTTAGTGTAAATAACACATTATATAGCCTGTATAGGGATAACACTGCAGTTTAGAACATAAAAGACAAATTAAGTTTCAATGTTTTTAATACCTGGATACATATTTATCATGGGTGGTGTAAATAATACATTATATGCGGGTACAGATTACACTGCAGTTTAGAACATAAATTGCATTCTTGAAACTATTTTGAGTTTGAATCTGGTTAAGTAATTCTTTTTTGACACGTGTACAACATGTATTATCCTTACACTTAAGCTAGTTTGCGTGACAAATGGACAAAATAAAAAAAGACAATTGATAACACTGTTACTTCCTAGTTTAAGGGTACCTAAGTTATTGTAGGGTAAATAAATAGGTCAGACATTGTTCTGTAACATAGGAAGTAAAATTGTGCAGAAAACGTGACCAAGCTCTATCAAGCTGGTAGCTAGCCTTGAAAAATTGATTACTTCACGAAACATGAAGATTGTTTTATTACAATATTTCATTTTATGCATTATATATCTTCTGAGAGTATTATGGGATATTGAAGTAAGTGTGTGTTTGTTGGGGGGGGGGAGGGAAGGAGGGTGTTAAGGAATTAAAAGGGGACCGGGTGGGGAGGGGGCAGGGTACTTGTAATTCCTTCCTTAAGTCTTAAGTTTTTTTTCTCTACATTTGAAGTAAGAAAGCACTCTGTTCATTGCAAAACAATTACCATTAAGGTTCATTTTTGCTTTGAAAATCATTTTTTTTCATATGGACTTAAAAGTCATGGTGAAAAAACACAAAGTCTAGCCTTCAATAGAAGGAAATTCTTAAAAGATATGAATAGGTGCATCAAATTAAATGTTCAAAACAATAATACAATACATTGCACGATACTTATCTTTAGTCCAAGGTCATAGGAGGAAAAGATAATCAAATCTCACTTGCCTTGAGTTGGTATAGATCATGAGTGACTTATGTACCATATTTTTAAAAGTATTTCCTTTTATTAAAGCAACAAAAGATTTAAAAGATACAAGAACTAAGTCCTTATCTTAAGAAGGAATTTGAACACAGAGTAATATAAGAACATCTTCCTCAATAGAAACAGCGAGGTCGTAATTTTTTTTCTCTGTGCAGTATATATTGAATCCATGGGAAATCATTGTAGCTGATTGAATGGAAATTTAGAGGGAAAGGGGGGGGGGGCCTGTCATTTTGAGTGCAGTATGATTTCATGGATATACAAAATCCTCGCAATGAGCCCCTGTGAAAACAATGTATCAAGAAGTCCCTGTTGAAACAGAGCCTCTCCTGGTTGTGCTTTATGGCCATTATTAATGCAAAGGGGAGGGGGGATTTAGACAATTTAGACTTTTGGACAGCCCTTTGAATTTGTAAGAATATACCCCCCCTTCATATCCGTACCAGTACAGTTAACCAAATATCATAGAACAGATAGTAGATACTCCATTGATCTGACTGAAAATGGTCACCCCCCACACTTTTTGCTGAATCCACCATTGTAGAAAAGCCTACCTTCATCATCAGTGCCATACTCTTCTTGCATGTGCACGGTATCTCCTACTGTCAGAGGCAAACCATGCTTGACCTTTTCGTGAAAATTAGCAATGGCTGGAAGATAAATGAATAAAGTAGTTTAAAATGACGAGAATTAGACTAAATTACTCAGTGATGAGTAAGCCTAAATTAGCCTAGATGTTTGTCATAACTTGCAAACTGTGAATGGAACGTTGTTGTCCTCTGGTTATTGAACATGTTTATGATAGAATCTTTTAAGTGTTTGAGTTATTTGCAAATTTACAACAAAATTCACATTCAATTCTTTTTATAAAAAATTATGCAAAATTTTCAGAATTACTCCAGCTTGCAAAGATTATTCTAGCTGTTTTCTTTGATGAGAGAATTTTTCATTTTTAATCATTCTCTATGAGAGAGTCTGTCAAAATCATCAATTTCTATCAGAGAATTGTAAATTCTCTCAATTTTGAAGCCCAAAATTATCCCTGGGCTTGAAATTGCTAGAAAAGTAACAGAATTTATTGCATGAAACACACAGCAAATACACAATCTTTCAGAGTCCCAAATTATAAAGAAATGAACATTTTTATCATATTCAATTGAAATGGCCCATAAACATAAAATAGCCTTTGCTTTGTCTTCCTCTTAAAGTTATATTTCTATGTCCACATGTACAATATTAGAATTCAGACACAATATCAGATATCTAACATGGTCCACTTAGTGTTGTATGTTTACTTCCTGGCTTTCAAACAATATCTTAGTACATGTATAACAATCATAAGCACATATTCTATTATATATAATACAATAAACTTCAAAATGTCAGTTTAACTGGACATGTGATACTTCAACTTCAAGTGCATAAAGGAAAAAGGAAATTAAATCAAAAGGCAACCCTGACTGTTTTGCCATTTCGATGTTTAATGTATCTGTATCCATTCATGTACTGAAGTTTACATGCAAGAAATCAGTCAGATGGGGAAGTTAAGATTTTTTTCTTTCCCTTTTTGCACTTTTAGAAAAAAAACTAATATTCATGTGCAGCTGTTTAATAGTCACATATATCCCTTCTTTCTTCATTTACCAATAGGGGCGAAATGATACGCCAACTGTGAATCGCAATATATTGCAATATTTTATTAGCTGTATTGCAATATACTGCGATATACTGTTCTTTTATTAAATGATAAGGAATTATTGCCGATTTTGCTTATTTCTGATCGGTGGAGACGCTGTTTGATAGAGTGTACCTCAGAGTGAGTTGACCGCTAACGCTCAAAAGTGGTCTATTCGGGATTGGCGCGTGTGGGTCCAGAGTGTGTGTGTCCAGCGCGTGCGTTGATTTTTGTAGTGTTAGATCTTTGACTTCATGTATCATTTCAATGCAAATTTTAATAAAATCCTGATAATTTAATAAATCAGTAATTTTTGACTTTTGATTTCGGTCTACTCGTGACTATACAGACCTGATCAGGCATAGGTTAACCTCGGCCTTCGGCCTCGGTCAACCAATACCTGACCAGGTCTGTATAGTCACGAGTAGACCTCATCAAAAGTCAATAATTGTGTAATAATTTTTATCAATTCTGATGTAAAATTATGTCCCTCTTTGTATGTTTTTCCATACTGTTCATATTTTCTGATTGAATTTCACATTGTCGAAATCATTTGCTTGAAAGAAACAAACACAAATCATTGAATAATTTTCATTGCTTTTGTCAAAATTCATTTCAGCTGTGAGCAATGTGGACCATGGGTCATTTGTATTTAATTAAACTGCTTAAAATCAAAGTGATTTAATGATTTATTCATATAATCTAAAGACTAGTGCGCGATATATGGTGATACGCATTTTGTATCGAGATACAATACAAATTTATCAAATATTGCAATATGTATATCGATATATTGTTACACCCCTATTTACCAATAAGAAGGTTCAAATCTCAGTTATTTTTATCATACAAACTCAACCAATTGACTCTTCATCTTGTAGGAAGCAAAGTCATAAATTTTGCAATATCACAATATTTTCAGCTCATACATACAAGCTTCGCACCAGGAACCTTGGTCAAATATCAGGAAATGTATAATGATGTCATGATATATCAACAATTTCCAAAATCTCTACATGAACTAAAGGGTAATTTACTGTCTTTCCAAACCTTCACATTTCACATTGTAGCAAAATTTTTACTTAAATGACCTTTTAATCAAATGTTTATCTTAACGTGAAATGATTTATGTGATAGATTATTCCTTAAACAAACATGATGAATAGGCAAAGTACTCATAAATAAAATAAAAAAATGATGCAAATAAACACTGATAAAACAAGCAGAAGTTTAGAGGTAAAAAAATAACATAAAACCTGAGTTATGACTGTGTACATGTAAATTTATACTCAAAAACAAATTGTACCTTCTTGTCAAGACTTTAACTTTTGAGAATTAACTTAAGAGTTCCAAAAACTCTTGCACAAATAGAAACCCTAAACAGCATACCTGTAGCCAAAACTCCTACATTTGAGGGATCACCTCTTTGCAACAAATTCATTGTTTTTATTTTTCAATTTATTTTGTCACTGCCCTTTTCAATTGACCCTTCCAAATGTGGAAAGAATTTTAGAAATTCCATGACTTCACAATGCAATTTCGATGTTTGACCGAAGTTCTAAGCTTGTTTGTCCGAGGTAAAAGCATTCTGACGTCACAAAATTTTGCATTTTTTTCCGGCAATCAGAAGGGTCAATTCCACAGATACACACAGTTGATACGCAGCAGCTGACACAGAACCAGTTTGTGATAAGCTCTATGAACCTCCAGAATGCATAATTCAGAAAACAAAAGGAACACTAACTTGACAAAATAAAATCAAAAACATGAAAATAAGAAAATGATGTACAATAGTACTGAAAAGGGAAGGACATCATTGGAAATTTGTACGTTGTGCTTTGTTTTGGATGCACATACATGTTGTGCTTTGTTTTGGATGCACATAGATGTATTTTTGGCATATGCAAGTGATTGATAAGCAGATTAATATACTTTGTACACATGTACCTTGAAATTATGTTTTCACATTTTCTACCTCGACATTGGAATCAATGCTTCCTTATATTTTTAAAAATAAAACTTTAATGCTTGTCAGGACAGGAAGGTTAAAATCATTTAAATGACGTATTCAAAAGTATGGAAAATAAAATTTTCACATGAAAGGATCCCGGACCTTAAGGAAAGGCTATAATAATCGGATTTTTGAATTTTCAAAATTTACTGAAATAATCATATAAATTGTTTGATCTATGTCTGAACAATAACTTTCATATTCCTTTCTGCTAAGATATAACCCTAAGCGCTTGCAAAATTTACTAAAACACACCCACCCTTCGTGAGCTTTGGTTGAACAGTGCACAAAAAACTCAGGTTGTTATGATAAATTTCACCTTAACTAGGTATGAGCGCAAAATAGAATGGCTAATTCAGACAAACTAGTAAAAGATAGATATACAACAAATTCTCCTTCAAAAGGAATTAGCCACTCTTTTTTGCGCCCATGTTGAAATTAGAGAAAATCAGAGAAAAAATACAGTGCACAAAGTACAAATTAGCATGTAAAACACCTTTTACATATATCGATCTATATATCTGCATTGATTTTTACCTGAGCGAGGGCGGTTTATCCGGATATTTCGGCTACCCCTCTTAACTGTATAGACGTTACATAAATTGTGAAGAGATTACAAACGAAATTTTCATAATTATTCTTACTCATAAAATGTTAAATTTTCTTCTGGTGTAAAAAGGGACACTAAATCTTTATAATCAATCGATATATAGATGATCCAAAAAGGGGCCTTAAGGTCCAAGATCCTTTGGTGTTGTGTCTATCACCTTCAACACAAAAATTCAAGTGAAACGTATAAGTTTGTCCTTTGCTCAATACATGGCTGAAACTGCATCTTGTTTCACGAAAATTCTAACATTTTCGGGGATTTTTGTTACTTTTGATTCCTCCATTATTTTGATCAAATTCAGTCTTAAATTCATGCACTCTTTTTTCTGAATTTTTATTTCATATTATAAAGAAATGATTAAAAAAGAAATTGATCAAATGAAAATGTTTTAAAGCATTTTATCCAATGTCATGAAAGTTGCTAAAATTCATGACATTTTTCGTAAGAATTTTGTGACATTGTGTACTGTACATTGTACTGGACTCAGTAGTTCGCTTTGTGTTTTGTACTATTGGCCACAATATTGCCTACCCCATCATGTACACGTTCGCAAACTTTCTGCCAAAAGAAAGCAGGTAATACTTTTTTTTTTAATTCGGACTGGACTAATCTTGGGTCAGGTTAAAGTAATTAAAATACTTTACACTTCAAATATGTAAATTCCAATACTTTTAGTTGTAACATGATACTGATAATATTGGAATAAGCATAAAAATCAGATATAGCTGGGGGAAATCATCATTCATTTATATATACATATTAATAGATCATGGTTTTATGATTGAGTTTGATGTCTGGTACATTTTATTTGACTGTCACCAACTATACAGCGTTTCTTCAGTTATGAAAAGGACTGGTTTTAATAAAAACAATTGACCCTTCCGATTGCGGGAAAAAAAAGCAAAATTTCGTGACGTCACAATGCTTTCACCTCGGACAAACAGGCTTCGAACCTCAGACAAACATCGAAATTGCATTGTGACGTCATGGAATTTCTCGAATTTTTCCCGTGTTTGGAAGGGTCAATTGTTTTTAAATGAACAATACAATATATACAATATCTGTAATAAAAACTAGGCACATAAAAACTGTACAACAATATATTGTATTACATGTCATGTGTGAATAAAAATACAGTTAAATTTTCCATTGTTTTTATCTGTGTAAGATAACAAACAAGGACGATTTCAGGTATCTGATTTCGCGGTTTGACAGTCGATTGAAAAAGTATGAATCGATCAGTCAAAAATCTGAAAATTAGCTTCCGCAATGACTTGACACTGAGTCAGGGACTAACAACTTGGTCACAACGAAAAAAGTATTTCTCTTACCAACTCCATATTTCTTTCTGGAAGGCCTCCAAGACTTTTCTGCCATTGTATGACATCCGTAATTTAATAAACATAAACTTCCTCTTACGTCTCGAACTTTGCGCTTGATGAATATACTTCCATGATGTTATTGTCACGTGATCCACTTGAAAAGTGAAAGTAGAAAGCGAAACTAGGAAATATGGCAGAAAGTGCAGAATTGGGTTAGCTAAATCAACGATCTTTTCCATTTTGAATTAAGCCTGAAGATATTTTTTTCATACTTAATAATAATTATACTTCTGATTTGCCTATCATGTAGTATCTACAGGTCAAAATATGAGAAAGATTAACATCAACAAATTACATGTTCATAACATACTGACATGTGCACAGACACATGTAGAAAAGAGCGTCAATATCTTGTATGATACCCCTTTACAGGTCATAGCGAGCGAAGCTCGCATTTATGGTAAGGCGTATACGTAAGTATGGGAAAATACACGAGCAAAAGATATACATACTTGGAGCTGAAAAAGTATGGTAACAGTACCGCGGATAAGGGTAAAAGTGACTAGATTCCCTTAAACGACAAAGCAGGAGAACATACCTTGACAAATTCGCAATGGATAGAATTCTTCTATTTTATGGCGCAATAAAACTAAGTGAAACTCGCCGAATTGTTCGTCTGAAAATCAGAAATTCAGCAGCAACTAATCCGCCATCTTTATCACTAATGACGACACAACGGTACGTAACTCTGCAGTATACTTGACATCATTATTCCTCTATATGTGACGTCATTGTAGCAGTGCGCCCATTTTCACGTGCAAGAATGGTACACGATTGTAGTAATGCAAGAAGGAAAAGTAACACAAAACAGCCGCGATTTCTAACGATTTTCAGTGTATCATAGTACAAACAAGATAGATATGATCGAAATAATTATTTAGTAAAGAAGAAAGATTTTATTTTTTCAATTGATTTCAAGGTCATTAGAGAGGAAAGGGGAGGGATTTCAGACTCCCTCGCTAATGATCTACGTCTGTGTAAAGTACATGGGACGGATCCAGATTATTTTTTTTTGGCAGTGGGAAGGGGAGGTCCAGCTTGACTGGCGGTGAGGGATTCCTGGAGTCCCAAGGTTATGATTTTGAAAAGTTTTTGATTTTGAGATCTATTTTTCTACTTTTCAGTGTATCAAACAAACAAGATAGATATGATCGAAATAATTATGTAGTAAAGAAGAAAGATTTGAATTTTTTAAATGGATTTCAAGGTCACTAGAGAGGAAATGGGAGGGATTTCAGACTCCCTTGCTAATGATCTACGTCTGCGTAAACTTGATGGGACGGATCCCGATTTTTTTTCTTTTTTTTTTTTTTTTGCAGTGGGATGGGGAGGTCCAGCTTGACCAGCGGGAGGGATTCCTGGATTCCGAAGGTTATGACTTTGAAAGCTTTTGATTTTGAGGTCAAGGTTTTAAGGATCTACAAAATTTTGGTGTCTTTTTTCTCCGCTCGCACATAAGGCTTTGCCTTGATTCATATTAAGGGAATATATGTATAGAGAGACAAGGCTTCCGACGAATTTTCAGCTAGAAGTAGCATCTGAAATGTTTGCATTTGTCACGTTTGAAGGGCAAAACGGGATATGACCATAAAGATATATTTGTATACTTCCTAGAAACATCAATAATTCACCCAAAAAGATCTCATAACCTTTGGACAAATACTGATTCATTCAGAGGCTTTACTCTGCTTACTGTAAGCAGAGTAAAACACCTGGATGATTCAGACTAGCTAATCTGGCAATGTACTGATGGAGGTTCAAGACAGAAAGTAGAAAACAATCCAACTTAGGTAGACGATTAGGCTATGTTATGAGATTTATTTGGGTGAATTATTGATGTTTTTAGGAAGTATACAAATCAATCTTTATGGTCATACCCCATTTTGCCCTTCAAATGCAAAAAATTGCAGAAATGCTACTTCTAGTAGGGATTTCAGTCACGTGATCTTTCAAGCTGACAAATCGATCTATCGGTTACCGCACTAAACTTACCTCACGATTTCTACAAGGATTTTTGATAAAAATATATGATTCCATCTTTAAACTTTAAAGTGATATTTATTCTTTTTATATATATTGTATTTTTTGTGAAAATATGAACAGAAGCAGTGAAATTATCAAGTTTTGGGACAACAATGCACGAATTTGTACACCTCTCGCTGCAAATATCTATGGCATGAAGAACGGCTCATGGTGAATTTGAGGGTCGTTCTGTTTGGCGGCTATTTCAGCTTATTTATAAATATTTATAACATAAAACTCATGTATGATTAGATAGATTGGACTCTCCGATTGATAATCGAAGTTGCGCAAAAGTTGAACTCCAAATGTAACAAAAGTTGTGACAGTTTTCAGTTTTCAGGGGAATATGTATTACTTTTGATGTAATCTTTTCTATTTTGCGCACTTAAATATTAAAAGTTTGAACATTTCCGATTATTTTGATATGTAGAACACCAAATTTTGATATGGTTTACCTAGCTGCATTCCGATTTTCCCGCCTCGACCCCCTTGATTATTTACTACTTGATAATGTCTTCTATGCCGATTTCACGCATGTTATCAAGAAAGTGTTCGATTTCTTTTATATTTTCTTTTAAAGGGAAGTGTAAAAAGGAACAGGGAAATATCTATAATACATTAAACTTTCATTTACGATCATATGTAATGATAAACTTTTTTTCAGAACTATCGTACGTACTCTAAAGGATTCGCTCGTGTGTGCTCTTTGTGGTTTTTTAGGGGGGGGGAGGAGGGGGGCTTATTTACGCAAAAGCTCTGTTACTGGTACATGAAGACTTGTTAGATCGCATGTTTTTTTTTTTCTTCCTCCTTTATATTTTTTTTTCAAATTAGGCTTAATTTCGCCGAAAAGAACAAAGGTATATCTTTATCGACATTTCGATCATACATGAAAAATCATTTATTTTTTTGCCATGGCAACCGAAATGAAGTGCTTTAAAAGCAATAATCACACATTTTTGGGATTTTCTAAAATATTGTTTCGATTATCTTTCAAGTCAAACACATGAAAATTATGTTTATAAATCTAAGATTTTAAAAATTTGTATATTTAAATCAATGGTGGTCATTTTGTTTTAAAATGGTTACCATGGCAACGCAAATAAATTATCATTGTAATATAAAACAAATAGCTGAAGTCTCTACAAACAAAATGAAGTACAGATCATTCAAATAGCAGTAAGATTATTCAAGTTATAGCTATTTCAGTACGCTGACTGGCCACTTCAAGTTAAATTTGAATGGTGCCACATCATGAGAAGTTTTATATTGAATACTAAAGTAAATTGTGTCACAAAAATGACACCAATCATCAAGCTTTCAACTTCATTATCTCTGTACTCAATCAACCGATTTTGATAATTTTTTCTGTAAAATGTTTCTATTGCACAGAGCAATGTAATGATCTAATTATGCATGGATCTTAATAATTAATTAATTTTACGGTAAAATCCCTACTTCTAGCTGAAAATTCGTCGGAAGCCTTGTCTCTCTATAAGATACCAGTATTCTCTTATGACTGTATACAGGATATTGACACTCTTTCTACATGTGCCTGTGGACATGTGCATATGTGCAAGGTTCATGTTTAAGGCAAGTTGCCCTTGTAGGGTATCTTACCAAATACTGTATAGTGGGTAATTTTCGCGTCGGGTAAATTTGAGGAAAATGACCCTAAAAAGGTGTGTCTTTTGCTGGGTCTAATTTCCGCTAATCTCGTGCCTGTGTTGTGGATTACGATCCTCCAATAGACCAGAGTGTTAAATGACTGGGCTATCAGGTTGACCCTTTAACTCACTCGGTAACGCTCTGGCATTTCATGCCAACGATCCCAGTTCAATACCAGCTTGGAGCAAATTTACTTTACTGGCAACGAGGTGAACAATGGCAGTGTGTTCATTAATCACACATAGCAGGGACACCAGTGCCTCATTCCAAAGGAGATAAGAGTGAAACAGTACAGGGAACCCCACCGTCCTCCTCAAAGAAAGGAGGCAAGAGTGTTGTGGATTACGATTCTCAGATAGACTAGAGTGTTAAATGACCGGGCTATCAGGTTGACCCTTTAGCTCATTCGGTAATGCTCTGGCATTCCACGCACACGATCCAAGTTCAATACTGGCATGGAGAAGGTTTACTTTACCTGTCAACCTACCAGAACAAACATCAGGGAGATTTCCTTTAAAAATGAGGGAGAATTGACCAAAATGAGGGAGGTTTTGCGTAAACATAATTTTTCTACTTTTTTGCACCTTTTATGTTAAAGAATTTGGTTAAAGTTTCTGGTTGAAGCAAAATCTAAAGCCCCTGTCACACCTTCACGTTCTGGCATGGCGTTCGCACTACGACCACCAAAATTGTACGAAACGTGGTGTGTCCAACATAGTAAGGACGCGGGGAACGTAGTAAGAACTCGTTGATACGTATTGAGGACATAGTAAGGACGCCGACGAACGTGCCCGTACGCCGAGCCACCACGACCGTTTTGAACTGTTCAAAACAGTCGTAGTGAGGACGCGGTGATTACGGAACGTGTTAGGGACTACTTGCGAACGTATTGAGAACTTCATGGACGTATTAGACACGTGTCACGAACGTAGTAGGGTCGTAGTACAGACAGCTAAAACTTTTACATATAACCATATGGAGATCCTCACGTCTCTGACGTCCTTAGAGACGTCCTTACCACGTTCTTGGTTATAGAGAAAATCAAAATAGACCTCATACGAACAATTTATCCTTTGAACGTGTCATGATCGTAGCATGAACGCAGTAAGGACTTCGAGAGCGTAGTAAGCATGCTGCACTATCGTAACACAGACGCCTTCGGTGTAGTGTGAACTTGGGGCCGATCGTAGTGCGAACTTGACTAAACGTATTAAAGACGGGTAGGACGCGCTACTAACGTGTAACGGACGCTAAAGGTCGTGTTGCGCACGTAATGGAATCGTCAATTATTGTTTCGGAGAGCCCTTCCGGGTGAAAAATGCCACGTTCTCACTACGTTCATGAAAAATTTCAAGGACTTCAAGGACGTAGTAAGAACGTCTCGAGAGAACGTGTAGGTGTGACAGGGGCTTAAGGAACTGTGTGCAGTAGAACTTTATATTACATGTATACAAATAGGTTTCCTATGACAAGACCTTTCAATGTATGCCACAACATTTAACCTAGTGACCTTGACATTGGACTTTGACCTAGTTAAAGAGTTTGGTTAAAGTTTCTTGTTGAAGCAAAATCTAAGGTACTGTTTATTATACAGGTAAGTTTGCCTATGAGGCTACGACAAGACCTTTCAATTTATGCTATAACAGTTAACCTAGTGACTTTGGCCTTGGTCTTTAACCTAGTTAAAGATTTTGGTAAAGTTTCTGGTTGAAGCAAAATCTAAAGAACTGAATGCAGTAGAAACTTAACGTAATACATGTAGGTTGCCTCTGTCGAGACCTTTCAATTTATGATGTAATGTTTTACCCAGTGACCTTGACCCAGTTAGTGACAAAAACTTACTTCATAATCCGGCCATACTGTCTTTAGCGTTGTTTTTATCTATACCAAATATACCATGCAGTATGTCTATACCTATCATATGTCTTTGTTTTCTTGATGAAAATTATTATGTTATGGCTTTTATTCAGTTTGCAAAAAGAGAAAAAATGCATAATTGTTAAAAAAAAAAGAGAATGAATTCTCACCCTTCCTTAATACATACCCCCCCCCCTTCCCGTTTTCCTCTTCATATTTTAGAGGACCTATAGTGTAAGAATGTTCAACTACATGGCTGATGAGAACCGCCCCTTTTGCCCAAACTGAGTACATTTGTAAAAGAATTTGAGTTTGACTTTTATTTTTAAATGTATTCACCCTAATCCCTTAGAAATAAACTAACATGTGACTTTATTATCTAACAAAATGAATTTAAGCCACGTTGATGCGAACTGTTAAGATTTTTCAAATGTGCATGAATATTAATTTTGATCTATATTTCGACCGTGTCCAGTCTTATTTGATAAATTGATAAATGAACGCATGAGTGGCTACAATAACTGACTCAGGGTCAATTAATTACGCTACATCGTGCAAAACAAATGTTTACCCCTCTCTAATCCAATTACATTTTTGTATCTATATGTACGGTATGTCTTTCTAAACTTTCAGATGAAGATACAAATAAGCCAGTACTGGAGACCCTGAAATTGTCGGACAATGACAGCGACTGTGAAAATCATACAACGACAGATTCAGATTGTCGTCAAAAAGCCCTTTGTCCTTGTCTTCTGTGCGAGAGGATTTATGATATCTCTGAAGCTAATGATGAACTTTTACGCCACTTAGCTATGGAGCACAAATTTGTGGTAGCTGACGTCAACTTGATTGCAGATTTGAAAAAGTAAGCTCAATTTTCCATTTTTGTTATTCTTAAATTTACTTATATACATGATATATGAACATGATGAACATGGTAACAAAGATTTCATAACATATACAGCTTTTGGTCGGTCTACATTTGTAATGATTATAAGACTTTACAGTTGGGCATATTGTAACTTTTAATGATGTGTGATAGGCATTTTTTTTACTGACATGTGTATTCCTTAAACATGTAAAACGTGTTGTTAGTGTTAGGGCATCATTATATTATGTAGTAGTCATATCTATTCATCCGTTCTTTCAAGTGCTGTCTATAGTATTGTTTGTAATATACAGATACTGTACATATTGGAAACAAAGACTGAAAGAGGAACCCATCAAGATGTTCTGTTCTGTGATCTGTACTAACATGGGACCAGAAGATGAAGGCAAGAACAAAAACAATTATACTACTAAGAAATGAGTGTAATCATTTTTCTGTCTATTGATGTATAGACAAAAACTGATGCACAAACTATATAATCCGCAAAGCAGATTATATTTTGTTTGTGCATTGGTTTTTGTCTATACATTGATAGACAGAAAAATTATTATGCTCATTTCTTATAAATTAATGAAATAACTATCTAATGATCTATTTTATTTTGCTATCGACGTCATTTTAGCATTGTTGATTTTTAAGATCAAAACTGGCGATGTAAAATTTGAACAGGCCTAACGTAGCAGCACTCAATGTTCATGATGTCAAAATAGGCGACATTGTGAATTGTCTATACAGCTATAGATAAAATTTCACTTCGTACATTTTTATAGGCATAATACAGACACTGCGGATATAATTAAATTATATAAAATTGTATGATAGTTTCTGAGATAATTATTGAAATACAAACAGAAGAAGAGTATAATATGTTGGATTGGGTTGGTGAAGTAAGAGAAATTCTTTTTGAAATGAAATGAAAATTCACATGTGCATCCTTGATAGTTAGAATATAAGATAGTAAAAGTGCTCATGCTCGATTCAAGAATAAAATACCTAGTATGTCATAATTAAGAAATAAATTTTAGTGTTGTTAGAATTAAGAATGAAAAAAAATCCAATTGAACAATGAACTTATAAAGGAATAAAAAAAACATTTGTATACTTAACACTGACATTTTTTACATAAGAATTGACTGTTCAATTTTGACAGTTTATTAGAGTATGAACTTTGGTTTGTCGCATCACAAATTGTGTAAAACCGCGTAGCGTAGCGAACATATTTGGAAATAATATATGCGTCAATCATTTTGCAGGAGATAAAGAAAACTACTACCTACTGAGCAATGTACTGGAGGAGGACAAGAAGATTAGAGAATTTTTACAGAAGAAGAAACTGGTTTGTACCTAAAGCTTTGCGCAAATCGTGAGATTGCAAATATTTCTAACCAAGATTATACATGTACAAATGTTTTCTCGCACTCTTTGATTGTTCACCATTGTTTTGACGTAATCAATTTACTTGGACAAAAATCTTGGGCAAGTTTTGAACAATGGTTTAGGTAGGTCAGACTGAATGCAAATCAGAACGGACATGCTGCACACGCTGTAGTGTGATCTTGCATATCAACTGGTCTTACTCTTTTAAGTTACTCAATTACATTGAAAATTGTGTATGAGAACATTTTATGTAGGGGTAATATGATGCTGTAACATCAATCACATGGACATGTGATAAAATGCACCGAATGAACTTATACAAATGTAGAGTATTTGTGCTTTTGATACTTTAGAAATTATGTATGTATAAAATTTTAAAATAATTATTGATTGACAGTTAGTAGTACATGTATTGCTAAGGCTGGCAGATGACCTAAAGTGGTATATGATTTGAATTCATGATAAAGAATTAAACTTCATGCCCTCATATTGTTTGATGATTTTGCACACTGTGATTTTGTCTGTCTGTCAATCAGTCTGTTTATAATATATGAACAATCGTAATTTCAGGAGTCTGTTTTATCCAGTCAGCAAGCTGAAAGGGAGGACCTGACTTTCTGTAGAGGATGTTTATTCTGTAGGGAACAATTTAGTGGTAAAAGGTACAAATAAATGTCCTTTTGAAGGCTTTTCTTTCAATTTCATTGAGAGAATTTTTTATTTTGTAATGAAATTAAGTACATGTATATGTATTTTGAAATTATATTATGTTAAACAAGCACTATTGTCTGTTGCTTCACGCAACCTATGTTTTTCAAGTGTTTGCCCGACTTACAACGACTTAAGAGTTTATTTACATGCTTGGAACAGATGAGATTTCAGTAATCCCGTCAATCAGCCAGAAAGAAGAAAAATTGGCAATCATTTTAATGTGACGACACTATAGGAAATATATACATAAAGAAGGTGTAATCGAATAAAATGTCACATTGATTGAAATATTTTGCCACTTGACATTGTGATATCTGTTGTCTATGTGTTTGAAATCTACTGACCCGTTCAATTTTATCCAGAGCGCCCTGTTTTGGTGATTTTCTCCTAAATACATGTATACTGTTGTCATCCTATAAACTTCTATCCAGTCTATAGAGCTCCATTAGTCGTAACAGAAAATGTCCCCTTTTTCGTTGTGTGTTGTTTGGTTCAAAAGTAGGACGGAAAATGAAATGTCTACGGGGATTTTCTATAGTAAAAATGACCGAAATGCTTGACGTCAGACACCATGACGTCACTGTTTACCCTTGTTGATACGAAGAGCAATATGGTGGCCAGCAGAAACTAACATGGGAATTTTTGGTAGACATTTTATTTTCTGTGTAGCAGCTTTAAAACAGTTGAATGGTTGAGATAATGCACATTTCCTGTTACAACTAAAGGAGGTCTACCTACAGAGACAATAAATAATTGGAAAATCTTTAAGATGGCAGAAGAAATCTTCAAAACAGGGTGCTCTTGATTTGGTGAACAGGACAGTAGGTTTAGAATGGTCACAGCTATTACATGGAAAGTAGACGATCAAGCTAGGATTTAAGATTAAGGAGAGCTGCCAAAAAGACAATCAGAAGAAGTCTAATTGAACAGAGAGAAATAGTATCTTCTTTCGCTGGTTGGCCTTCTATTTGGAAAATCAAACCTGCCGAGAGTGTCACCAGTAACAAAACATTTGTGCTTCTTATAATTTATTGAGTTATTGAATTAGAGACACAATATAATCTTGAATGAATTAAATACTGTGAAGGAAAAATATGTTAAAATATTTAAAAGTTTGTTTGACTTGTCTTTAAATGTAGGTCTGTCTATTTTGACCATCTATCCCAGGATCATAGCTTCAATATTGGACATCCTGATAACTTAGGTAAGTTGTCGCTAGCAGTACATGTATGTGTACAACAAAATAAATGAATTTTAGAATGTCTTTATTAAAATGTTATTTATGTCAAGTTCTTTATAAACTAAGTTTAAGGATTATTCTAAAGCGTCTTGTAATGGTGTACTAGTGTTATTGCTAATAATTGCTTTTAATTTAGATAATCTGTTATGAGTTGCAATAACCAATCAATGAGAGACAAAATAAACATTGCTGACCAAAAGAACAACTGGAAAGTTACAAACTGCATGAAAAAGATTTGCACAATAACACAATTTGTCAAAAGAAATGTTATTTGTATGTAATTCTTTCTCTGGACAAAAAGAACCCTGGAGTATATGACATAAATGAAATCCGTCATTAATCAATGCTCCGTTAGCCGAAAAATACATTAAACGTCAAAGAATCTCAATATATTTATCCTTTACGCAATTGATAAATTAACCAATTATAAAATAATCGAAAAAATCGAATCGAATGATGAACCAATTATAATGAAGATGCAACCGATTACCCATCACTAGCATCTTGGAAAGATTCATATCACCACTTTGTAAAGGAATAAGAAGATATCCTATCTGAATATGAAAGATTTGCAATAAAAGATGAGGCTAACCAAGTTATGTACCTTGCACATCTTTGTTTGAGTGTGGCTTTTCAATGCCCAAGTAAAAATGGTTCAAGACAAACATCTTTGTATGAGATAGAGTGGTCCTTGAGTGGGAATTTTTAATAATTTTTAAGATACATGTATATTATTCAGAATGAAAAAGCAGGCCAGCTTGTGATAAAGAATGGAAGTCTGTAGATTTTGAAGAGAAGTTAAATGATTACATCATTATTTACAATGTATATTACTTTTACATTTCAGTATACACAGACGAACTACTTGATAAATTACAGTCAAAGCTAGACAAGTAAGTAAAGTTTCATTACTTTTAAGTGTTAGTATATTTATCCTTGTATATTTTGATTTCCATAATAACTTTTATTGTATTAAATGCACACTCTAGTTTATATGGAATTTTCAGAAAAAAAATTCAATTTATGAATAGCAAACATTACTTTCCTTGGACTAGATTTTAAAAGTCCTTCCAACATGCACAAAAATGATGCACAATATTTCAATGACAGTTTGAGAAAAATACAGGTACAAAAATTAAATTATAAATAGATTTGATGTAGACCTTAGATATGGCGGCACTCATTCATATTACCATTTACAGTTTACAATGCTTGTATTGTGAGAAGACGTTTAAGGACAGGACAGTTCTTAAGGAACACATGAGGAAGAAACAACATAAACGTATCAATCCTAAAAATAGATCTTACGATAAATACTACGTCATAAACTACTTGGTATGTATTTGTTTTGATTTTAAAAAGAATATATCGGGCAAGGAGCTGTAAAAATAAGGGCTTGATTTAGCCCTGAAATCATTTGATTATTTCTCGTGCGCTTTCTTTCCTTTGAAGGAAAAGGTTGTTCAGGAGAAAAATATTATATATTAGAAGATTTCTCATAAGTATTTTATTTTTAAAGAAATGATGTAAGATTTGATAATTAAGGCTTGAATAGGTAGGGGGTAACAATGTCTGAACACATCAAATAGCGAACAAAAATATACAAAAAATGGATTTTTTACATAGATTTTCAATGTGTTATGTTTTAATCCCCTCTTATTTTAAAAATGAAAAGAAAATTAAAAGTTTGAAACCAGTATGTCAATATAATTCGTAAAATTCGCAATCCGGAGACTGAAAACTGTTTTATTTTGTACTAAACAGCCACATTGTAAGCTTTCAGGTGCGAAATACACACTTTGTAGAAAAAGATATCTCTATATCGTTTATTTCATGCATGTACATGTACATGTATATTGTATATTTCATTGGAATCCACTCAGATCAGATTGTTCCATTGTATAACAAGAAGCAATTTTTATTACCGCTTTTAAGTCAGATTCTTAAAAAATAGCCCATCCCCTTTTTTTTGTTTTTTGTCTGTGGGACATTGTTCCACCCTGAGTTACAGAACCACACTTGGTCAGAAAATTGTCTTTAATAATATACACCTTTGGTAAAAGTGGCATTTTGTAACTCAGGGTGGAACAATGTTGTAGAAAACTTTCCCGTTTTTCTTTGATTTCTTTAGAAAAAACGCCCATTTTAACCCAAATATTGCTATTGTTATTAAGAATTTATTCAAACAGACATTAGATTCAGATATGCATTAAGTTAGTTGATATTTCTAATGAAAAATTTCTTCAAATTTCCCATTTTGAAGTTTCCACTTTTCAGGGCAGATTTTACGTCTTATCGTAACAGCTCCTTTACAACTGCCAGTTTCATTATCATAACTTGTACTTCAATTTACAAACAATATGTTGCGACTTGATTAAAAACTTCATAAAATAATGTAGTTTGAAAATGATAGATTTGAAGAGAAGAGTATAGACCCTTTCACACTATCTACAATACTTAATTTGAATCTCAGTTCACTTGGGTAACAAACAGTATACTGTGCATGCACCAGTGACGTCATTTGATCATTATAAAGCATTTTTCATGGAGCAAGGGAAACTGGATTCTGCACATAACATTCTGTAGTACTGTACAAGTAGAATCATTTGCTGGTACTTTCTTTCGCAGTTTTTATAAAAGTAAACCTATTCATTTGGACAATGATTCACAGATTTATCTCAGGTTCCTTTAAGTGATACCTTTGGTACAAATGTATGTACATTCACTGAGACAAATTTTCGCGGTAAGAGGCCGACCGCGAAAGAAAAGAAGGTTTATAAACAGCGAATGATTCTACGTATACGGTATAACAATCAAATGATGTCACTGATGCATGCAGAATCTATTGTTTGTCCTTTGTAACTGAGCTTCAAATTTAGTACTACAGATAATGTGAAAGGGTCTACAGATATTTCATGAATATCATTTGCTGAAATAATTAATGGCTCTTTTCTGTACAGGAAATGGGAAAGAACTGGGAGGTGATACAATCAGAACATGACATAGCATACGATACAGAGGGTAACACTGACACGGAGGAGTAAGTTTATTTGTACATAATTATCATAGTATTACTGACAGTGCAGCTCACTTCAGAAATCGGAAAATTGTGAAATTTTCTTCTTGTGAACTGTTTAATAGATCTTGATTTCTCATAGCTTATCACATAAGTTAGGCCATGTCAAATATAATCTATGTTTCTCAGACACCTCCACATGCTATATTTGCTGCCGACGAGACGTTTTTATTGCAACTGCAGAAAAAAATAGCCGCCGTGTCTCATCCTTGATTGTCAATTAAAAACTAAAATATCCACTAATTTATTAAAACATGTTTAAAGGAAATAAAATTGGCCTGTAAAATTGTAGAAATGGTACCTGATAAATACTTTTAAAAGTATAAGCTCGGCGCGTTCCGTATTTACAGTTACAGGTAACCTGCAAGTATAGGACGACTTTATCCACCGGCCTTGTATAAATATTGTACAGAGCTACATGTAGATACTAACCACATACAGACACTTTGACAGCCCGCTATTAGCTTGTGTAGTATATCAAGTATTTAAAGTTTGTATTGTTTTCTTTATTGATCTCTACTGCATGTAAATACTTATGCCGAACAATATCATTGTAATATTTCCGAATCTATTGATTCCATTGTAGAAAGTAAGCATAGACCCTCGACAAATGCAAGAGAAATGTAGTTAAATTCTTCTTGAAATCTATGAATAAAAGGATGAACATTGTACCCGTGTACATAATTTTATCAGAAGGTGGCTAATTCTGAACACTTCATTCGATGTCTAAAGATTTCGCATCATCCAGACTTGACTTCCGAAGATATATGATATTGGCCAAAATTTTTACCTTATGAACGGATCCACCCAAAGAAGTGAGGGGTCTTATAGCATGCATAGCCATTTGAAACATGATAATTTAATTTGAACTGGGTTTAAACAAGATGTGAGCAAATAACACCCGCCTAGTCTCTTACGCGATTCTACTAAATGTACTCGCTGCATTTAAAACATGTCATACACATTCAGACTGAGCTATGTACGTCTCCTCATTCTTGGAAGGAATCGGCAATTTTACTTTAAAAATTCAACTTATTTACAGGAGAACATCATAGATTTTAATGTACATACCATTATTTTGATTGATGGTTCAAAGATAGTTTTCTATGAAGAAAAACTTGGGGGGGGGGGGATAAGACTGGGCATAAGATTTTTTTAGTTTTTTTTAGCCTTAAATAAATGATAAAAGAACTCTTGCTGGAGAAAAAAAAAACCAAACCTACCTTGCCACTTTTTTAGACCCAATTATCTTAGAAGCATACATGTATAATTCATTTTACATGGCCTTATATTATCTTGAGTGTTACTGCATATACATGTATGTATTTACCAGAACCAGAAATCAATCTTGATAAGACATTTTCCATGTTACTTTTCCTAAGAAATCAACAACCTTATGGGTGGGCTGAGTGTAAAAAGTCATGAAATTAGATCTACCAAATGGTGTTTATCTCAGTCAAAAAAACTGAAAAGATGAAATCAATAAAATCAGGAATCTTTATTTCTGAGGCAAGTTGCACAGACAGTAGAGTGGGAAGGCTGGGAGGAGCCAGGTAGTCAAGCTGTCTGTCTGTTCTGTGAATTTTCTGTATAATTTATACTGTTCTACAATACTACTATTTCAGTGAGTGGGAAGGCTGGGAGGAGTCAGGTAGTCAGGCTGTCTGTCTGTTCTGTGAATTTGCATCTGGTAATGCTGAAAGACTTAATAGTCATATGCAGGTAAACTTTGTTCTGCCAATTCCTCCATCCAACATATTGTCTATCTAGTAGCCAACATTGCTCTATGGACAACATCTGTTTCAAATACTTTATCAAATTTCATGGCAAAGCTACCACTTTGTAAAAGTTAATTAATTTTGTAAAATTACTGAATCCTAGTAAATTGAAAATACATGCAAAAATGTTCATAGTAGTTGACTTCATCTTCCAAACTATTGAAATATTTCATAGTTTTACATCAGTGGCGGATCCAGCGTCCCCTTTGCCATGGGGGGGGGGGGGGGGGTCAAGGGTCGAATTTTGCCAATTTTGACTGAAAATGGGCAAAAAAAATACCTGTTTTTGGAAAATTTTGAGTCATTGCCAGAAAATCTTTTTGAACAGTTGTTGGCATCTGTCAATTTATTATGATTTTTATACGCCCGTCATTTGACGGGACGTATTATGGTATGGCGAAGTCCGTCCGTCTGTCCGTCTGTCCGTCCGTCCGTCTGTCCGTCCGTCCGTCTGTCCGTCCGCCTATGGAACGCAATAACTTGAATACGCGTCAACGGATTTTTATGAAATTTATACATAGTGATCAGACTGTGGAGAGGAAGCCGCCTTTCGATTTTCAGGTTCATCCGATTTGTCGTTACAGAGTTATGGGACTTAGATTTTTAAAATACAGTGAAAATATACTAAAATATTTGAAAATTATTTAAAAATCTATTTTTGGTCGAAATGTTTTGAAATTTGGTATACTTCAAGTAGAAAGGATGTTCTTTGACATATGTAACGGGTTTTTAATTTTTTTGTCGCATAACCAAGATATTGTGTGTAATAGGAAGGGGGGTGGGTTATATGCACATACATTTTAAGCTAAGGGCAAAATATAGGCGCATGGAACGCGATAACTTGAATATGCGTCAACGGATTTTCATGATATTCATACATTATGATTGGACTGTGGAGAGGAAGCCGCCTTTCGATTTTCAGGTTTATTCGATATGTCGTTACAGAGTTATGGGACTTAGATTTTTAAAATACAGTGAAAATATACTAAAATATTTAAAAATTATTTAAAAATCTATTTCTGGTCGAAATGTTTTGAAATTTTGTATACTTCAAGTAGAAAGGATGTTCTTTCACATATATAACGGGTTTTTAATTTTTTTGTCGCATAACTGAGATATTGTGTGTAATAGGAAGGGGGGAGGGGTGGCTTATATGCACATACATGTTAAGCTAAGGGCAAAATATAGGCGCATGGAACGCAATAACTTGAATATGCGTCAACAGATTTTCATGATATTCATACATTTTGATTGGACTGTGGAGAGGAAGCCGCCTTTCGATTTTCAGGTTCATTTGATATGTTGTTACAGAGTTATGGGACTTAGACATTTTAAAATACAGTGAAAATATACTAAAATATTTAAAAATTATTTAAAAATCTATTTCTCGTCGAAATGTTTTGAAATTTTGTATACTTAAGGTAGAAAGGATGCTCTTTGACATATATAACGGGTTTTTATACGCCCGTCATTTGACGGGTCGTATTATGGTATGGCGAAGTCCGTCCGTCCGTCCGTCCGTCTGTCCGTCTGTCCGTCCGCCTATGGAACGCAATAACTTGAATATACATCAACGGATTTTCATGAAATTCATACATAATGATTGGACTGTGGAGAGGAAGCCGACTTTCAATTTTCAGGTTCATCCGATTTGTCGTTACAGAGTTATGGGACTTAGATTTTTAAAATACAGTGAAAATATACTAAAATATTTAAAAATTATTTAAAAATCTATTTCTGGTCGAAATCTTTTGAAATTTTGTATACTTCAAGTAGAAAGGATGTTCTTTGACATATGTAACGGGTTTTTAATTTTTTTGTCGCATAATCGAGATATTGTGTGTAATAGGAATGGGGGTGGGTTATATGCACATACATGTTAAGCTAAGGGCAAAATATAGGCGCATGGAACGCAATAACTTGAATATACGTCAACGGATTTTCATGATATTCATACATAATGATTGGACTGTGGAGAGGAAGCCGACTTTCGATTTTCAGGTTCATCCGATTTGTCGTTACAGAGTTATGGGACTTAGATTTTTAAAATACAGTGAAAATATACTAAAATATTTAAAAATTATTTAAAAATCTATTTCTGGTCGAAATCTTTTGAAATTTTGTATACTTCAAGTAGGAAGGATGTTCTTTGACATATGTAACGGGTTTTTAATTTTTTTGTCGCATAATCGAGATATTGTGTGTAATAGGAAGGGGGGTGGGTTATATGCACATACATGTTAAGCTAAGGGCAAAATATAGGTGCATGGAACGCAATAACTTGAATATGCGTCAACAGATTTTCATGATATTTGTACATTGTGATCTGACTTTGAAGAGGAAGCCGCCTTTCGATTTTAAGGTTCATCTGATTTGTCCTTATGGAGTTATGGGACTTAGATATTTTGGTTAGTGAAAAAAATCCCAACGGGCGTATCTTGCTGCGTGAGCGTAGGCTTTATTTCAAAATATCCAAATAAACTGTATACATGTACTATTTTAGGAACTTCATGATCTGGACCTCAATGAGATTAAGCTGAGGATGAACCTGAATTTTTATCAGGAAGTCAAACTAGTCAACTATATAAGGAGACAGGTATGTTATGTGAATAGATTTACTTTACTTTTAAGGATGTGCCCCATTGAATTTTAGAGAAAGGTCAAGGTCACAGTACTGGATTGAAAATGGCTTAGATCTTGAGGGATTGTGTATTGCACCTACATGTATTATTATGAAACTTGCTATGAATATGCACCACTAATTTTATACTCCCGTCATTTGACGGGTCGTATTATGGTATGGCGAAGTCCGTCCGTCCATCCGTCCATCAGTCCGTCCGCCTATGGAACGCAATAACTTGAATATACGTCAACAGATTTTCATGAAATTCATACATAATGATTAGACTGTGGAGAGGAAGCCGCCTTTCGATTTTCAGGTTCATCCGATTTGTCGTTACAGAGTTATGGGACTTAGATTTTTAAAATACAGTGAAAATATACTAAAATATTTAAAAATTATTTAAAAATCTATTTCTGGTCGAAATGTTTTGAAATTTTGTATACTTCAAGTAGAAAGGATGTTCTTTGACATATTAACAGGTTTTTAATTTTTTTGTCGCATAACCGATATATTGTGTGTAATAGGAAGGGGGGTGGGTTATATGCACATACACGTTAAGCTAAGGACAAAATATAGGCGCATGGAACGCAATAACTTGAATATGCGTCAATGGATTTTCATGATATTCATACATTATGATTGGACTGTGGAGAGGAAGCCGCCTTTCGATTTTCAGGTTCATTCGATATGTCGTTACAGAGTTATGGGACTTAGATTTTTAAAGTACAGTGAAAATATACTAAAATATTTAAAAATTATTTAAAAATCTATTTCTGGTCGAAATGTTTTGAAATTTTGTATACTTCAAGTAGGAAGGATGTTCTTTGACATATATAAAGGGTTTTTAATTTTTTTGTCGCATAACCGAGATATTGTGTGTAATACGAAGGGGGGGGGGGGGTTATATGCACATACATGTTAAGCTAAGGGCAAAATATAGGCGCATGGAATGCGATAACTTGAATATATGTCAACAGATTTTCATGAAATTCATACATAATGATTGGACTGTGAAGAGGAAGCTGCCTTTCGATTTTCAGGTTCATTCGATATGTCGTTACAGAGTTATGGGACTTAGATATTTTAAAATACAGTGAAAATATACTAAAATAGTTAAAAATTATTTAAAAATCTATTTCTTGTTGAAATATTTTGAAATTTTGTAAACTTAAGGTAGAAAGGATGCTCTTTGACATATGTAACAGGTTTTTAATTTTTTTGGTCGCATAAGCGAGATATTATGTGTAATGGAGGGGGGGGGGGTTATATGCACATACATGTTAAGCTAAAGGCAAAATATAGGCGCATGGAACGCAATAACTTGAATATGCGTCAATGGATTTACAGGATATTTCTACATTGTGATCAGACTTTGAAGAAGAAGCCGCCTTTTGATTTTCAGGTTCATCCGATTTGTCGTTACGGAGTTATGGGACTTAGATATTTTAAATACAATGAAAATATACTAAAATAGTTAAAAATTATTTAAAAATCTATTTCTGGTCAAAATGTTTTGAAATTTTGTATACTTCAAGTAGAAAGGATGTTCTTTCACATATATAACGGGTTCTTGAATTTTTTATCACATAATCCAGAAATTATGTGTAATGGGGGGGGGGGGGGGGTTATATGCACATACATGTTAAGCTAAGGGCAAAATATAGGTGCATGGAACGCAATAACTTGAATATGCGTCAGCAGATTTTCATGATATTTGTACATTGTGATCAGACTTTGAAGAGGAAGCCGCCTTTCGATTTTAAGGTTCATCCGATTTGTCCTTATGGAGTTATGGGACTTAGATATTTTGGTGTTTTTAAAAAATCCCAACGGGCGTATCTTGCTGCGTGAGCGTAGGCTTTATTCCCTATTGATTTGAGGTCAAGTTTGGGCATTGACGATTGAAGATTGTTTCCATATCATTATTTAGTGTTATGGATGATTGACTGAAATTTTTGTAAGTGTGCTGCAGGAAGAGGACTCTGTTATGTAAAATAGCATTGCAAGAAATTATTCACTCTCGGTGTAAGTTTTGTAATTCACCTCATTGCATCTGTGATGTTATGAAGTGTGCAAATTAATGTTTCATTTATGTCTTGTTATTTGTTGTCGGAGGGAATTAAGAATTTCTTAATGAAAGAAATTAAAAATGTTTGTACACAAAATTACAATTTCTTCACAAAAAAAGAAGAAAAAAAAAAGAGCCTCTGAAATCATATTCATTGGACAAGACTGGTATATGACCTTTCTTTCAATACAAATATCGTTTTTAATATTACAGGTACATTTAGGAATATGTATGGGATGTGGCGAGACTTTTGGTGGTAAATCGGAGCTCGTAGATCACATGCATCAACTTGGCCATATCACAGAGATTCCTGATATATCAATATGGGATCAACCACAGTAAGTTATGTCGTGCAATATTTCCCCCTTTCTCACTTGCAGATCAAAGGAAACTCAGATTATCCTTGTTGTTTCAATGTCTATCCTCTGACCACCTGTCAGCCATTTGTTGAAAAGGAGCCAACAAGATTCTTGATTAATTTCCATAATAGAGAACTTTTCCTTTTTTGTATTTGTTTCATAGAAAAACCTGTGTTTTCATGTGTTATTTTGAGAGAATACTGATTTCAATATTTCCCATTATCATATTTTTACATGTACAATGTAGCTCACAAATGAATCATTTCATAAAAATCTTTCTTACATTTTTGCCAGATATTTCTTCCCTACATATGAAAATGACAACCTCTTGTGTCAACTGGATGACACAGCCGATGATGGGTGTGATGTCATAGATCACCATGGCAATCTAAGAGTTATAGCAGAGGACTTTCCAGTTGTAGAGACCATTCTCTCAGAAGAGAGTGTGCGAAAAAATGTTTTGGGAACTTGACAGTTCGATGTTGACATGTTTTTTGCTAAATTCTGTGATACAAACAGTTGAAGATACTTTTATGGTATACATGTGTGTATTTATACATTATATTAATTAAAAGTAATCTCAGTAAATGATTCAGTTTTCATTCGTTCATTTTCAAGGCAGACACACTATAAGCAAGAACTGTAGTCTGTGGTCTGATATGCTATTTCTAAGAGGGTAACACCTTTTTTTTAAAATTTGGATGGTTTTCAATGTAGTTAAGTGTGCTCCCCCATGAGAAGAGGACAAATTACAAATGTTCAAGGTCAACAGTCAGTGATGTAGCTTTAATATATACCTGTAAGTCAAAGTATCCACATTTATTTAAACAATTCAGTAATCAGAATTCTTTTTGAATGGCTATTTTAACAGACCTACTAGGGGCTTTACCCCTTATGCCCCTACAAAGGCAGAGCAATTGACTCACTGGAGAGCTCATTTAGGCCCAAGACCTCCTGTTTTGTGAAAAGCATTCAGATAAAATTTTGCTGAAGCTGAAAGTTGAAGTTTCAGGGGCTGTAAAGATGGTCAACTCTATAGAACTATTATAATTTGCTACACTTATCCATTGTCATCAAACTTTGCAAGTGAGTTATTCACATATCCAAAATGTACTTGCTTATAATTCAATGTAAAAGAACCATCATACACTGACTGTCAAAACAACCGTTGATCTCTAGCCATAATACCGGTAGCCATAACATTGAATGTTCATTCAAATTGAACTTTGCATAAACCAAAGCAATCATCACTGCAATAGGCCACTTGCTGAAATTCATAATGGCTGACAAAATGAGGAAAAATGCTCGAGGTAGGCTATTTAAGAGCACTTTTTTAATGTTCAGTCACCATCTTTTAACAGTGCCGTCATAATGAAAAACAACGCCAAAAGATGTTGACTCGGACATTTTGTGCTTTCTAACAAGATCAGAAAATGCTCTATTGAGAATTACATTGATTTTAAGGTCTGAGGATCAAGGTCAAGGTCACATCCTACTTCTCTCGTAATTCTATGTAGGCAGTGTATAGAATAAACCTTTATTCTAAGCATCTCCAAACTTGCAATTGAAAAAAGGATCTCCATTGAGAAAGAACCCTTATAATTATTACATTAGGGTCAAAGGTCAAGGTCATTACCTAAGAAATGAAGCGCATACATTTATATGGTACCCTATGTAGAATTTTTGAGCGAATAGCTCTTAGTGATCACCTGAAATTTTTCACGCTAGAGAGCCCCAATTCCGTACATGTATAATTTGAAGCACGAACCAATCAAATCACGGGGTTTTCAGCATCGTGACGTATTAAATCTTTTGCCGGAGAGATTGAAGAGCCTATGCTGCTTCTGTGTATAAACGATGTAACTCTGTTTACTTTAGAATCAAGCTGTTTTGTTACGTAGAAGCACATGTTTTTAGTGGACAGGGATATAAACGTGTAAGGACGATAAATAGAACAATGTACATGCGTGGATACGTGTTTATTTCGTTGACGAGGAAGGTCTTATTATTTATACGATGTACCTGATACTAATCGGAAATACGTTTCATAACTAATTATAAGTAGCTGTACTGATCCAATCCCTTGTCCTTCTTCTGTTGGACCGACAATTTAACATCTGAACAGGCATGTAAACATACGTACGTCCCTGATGTGAAGTAAGAGAGAGAGAGTGAGAGGGGGGATACGACTATATTCATCGGAAACTATATTTACGGGAGACGTCTTATTGTTGTTTACCGTTTTAGAAAATCCGACGTTAAAAAAAATGAGAAAAATTATTTGTTCATTGTTACGCACACCATATCATTTTCTAGAAACTTTGCCAAAAAGCCGTGGAAAAATATTAATATATACAGATTATTAAAAACTTACCGACTCGCGCCACTCGCCGCTTCGTAAAATAAAACTGTTCTTGCAGAATACTGAATTTCGACACTATTTATTCTTTATTTGTTAATTTTTTTTCAGCTTGTTACCCTTGCCAGTTTTCATTTCATTTTCAGAAAGTAAATGTAAAACACCAAGATATTTGGAATCATTTTCGTTGTATGCACCGTCCTTTCCCGTTTCCCCTTTCTTAATTTCGATCTAAGTCTAAAAAAATCTAGAAGATACGTATTAGTTGTTTATATATCAAACAGTTCATTCTCAAATACGTCCTTCCAACGTGCAAACTTTAATAAGATGATAATAATTACGAGTACCAAACGTCATCATGCGTAGACTTTTAAAATTAACATAATAAACGTCGCCAGTATATTGGGATTAATACATACCAGACAACGAAATTACGTATGGAGTTTAAAATTTAGATTGGAAATGAAGAAGAATGTATCAAGGACGTACAAACTTAATAAAAATATAGACTTTGAATGCGTTTTTATTTTTTCTTAGCAATTGAACGTAATGCACTACCAGTACATGATTCTCATTCTCTCTCTCTCCCTCCCCCCCCTCTCTCTCTCTCTCTCTCTCTCACACACACACCCTCCCTCACACACACACACACGTCTGTCTTCATTTTCTGTAAATATTTGTACATAGGACTCCATGAAAGCCTCTAAATGGGTAAACTCATCAAATTAACCGATACAGTACTGTACGAAACGAAAAACTCTAATAACACTAAGGAACCAGAAACCGGAAGCTTTTTTTAAAATGAAATGCAATTTATTTTTTCCTTCGATCTTTTAAGAAATTCAAGGAATATTTTTTTCAGTTGATCTTTATAGAATTCAAGAAATATTAATATAAGATATTGTTAGAGATTGTCTCAGATTGCTCGACAACCAATTTCCCTCTTCCACTATACTCACCTTCCCTACCCCCTTAGTCAACCCTCTGGGTCGGCCACTAGTATTGGCGCTTCTGAATATGCTAGTTCGAGGACGGTCATTATTTAATTCTAATGACATAATTATGGATTAGCATTTCGGTATTATTCTATACTCGCATAAACTTGTCTACGAATGAATGTTTGATGACATACAGCATAAATGATTCTGATATTTAGCTATTCGCTCTCAGTACCTTCAGTGCTTTGATTTTTATATAAGACTTACTAGTATATGAAAGAATTTCTTGTCTTATTTCATTGTAAAATATCTCGGAATTTTATTGATATATTTAGCGGAATGCTTTTGTAGGAAAATTAGACCATTAAGAACATTAATATTGTGAGGATATGATGTCAAGTTTGATGGTTTTATATCCTTTACCATATTGGACAGTACCAGCATTATATGGTGGACCTTTTCAGTCCCCATCACCTATTTCTGACACCCTTGCTCTTGTTTTATTTATTTGTCAAAACAAATCAAACAATAAATCTGAGTAAGACTTAAGTAACTCAAATGTGTCCTTTTTCACTACGTGTTGAATTCTTCCTGGGACGTTTTATCAATCACTATTCTCACATTGTTATTATCTGTAGCCGTGGATTCTGTAACATTCGTAGGAATATAGTTCGTGCTCAAAATTCTGTCTGGTGGTGGGCTTTGATAGCCACGTGGAATCCGCACATTTTGGTGGCTCAATATCGCGCCATTTATATGTTGATAGTCACTATGGCTCAATCCACTTGTTTCACTCCGTATCCCATTGGTCAAGTAGTGATAGTCATTTTGTAAAGGCAAACTTAAGCCACTAGATGTGCCATAATGAATAGTTTGAATTTTGCCACTTAAATCTGTGGATTCTGGCGAGGAGACACTTTTCTGACTATTTCTTGCAGGTAGCGGAGGGACAAAACCAGGGTAGGCTGATCGTGAACGTGGCTGAAAGAATAATAAATAACATGCAATTTTGGAAACTACCTCCTATGCCCTTATAAAAAGTTCTTATTAAGGAAAAGCAACATGAACTCGAAAATGCAATTCAAGAATTCAGTAACAATCCGAAATATTTACAATATTGTGATTGATTTACCATATACAACCTTCTTTGTACTTTATTTAACAACTATATGAAATCTGAACGATTTATACAAAAAAAAAAAAAAATATATATATATATATATATATATAACCACCGGGATTTCAAAGTAAATAATGATTTCAATATTTAGATAGGAATTTAAGAATCACTTTAAAAGGTCTTTTATATTTTACAAATTCTTTGATAAAAATGTATCGTTTGATTCGGGTCAAATATCTGAGAGAAATAATTAAAAAAAAATAAAACGATGAGTTTACCGATATCCTGTCGTATATGATAGCGTAAACCTCCTCATCTTCCACATGGCGAGAGTCTGAAGAATTACTGTATTCTGGATTTAACACTAGACGACGCTTGGACAGTCTCAGTCTGAAAGTAGAATGTAATATATATTTTCAATTTTTATTCTGCCCTTAGGCGTCATATATTTCTCTTTCTTTTTTTGTGTCAGTTCCATACAAAGTGAAAGTTAAGAGAGATATTGGTGTTTCTTTGTCCGTCTGTCCTTCCGTTACCCACGGCACGTTTTTACAAATTTCAAATCTTTTATGTTTATGTTCCTTCGACGTTAAGAATGGTGTTTTTCCAACAGCCCCTCAAAAAAAATCTCTAGAGCTTTGTTTCAAGGAATAATTATATTTGCCCAGAAGGTTTCTCTAGGGGAGGGATGGAACCTACTTTTTCCTTAGAATATTGAGAAAATGCACCAATGTCTCGAAAATTTCAATTCAAACCTGTGACAGACGAGACATACCATAACGGTATGCAGCCCTTTGCACTGTGGAATTTTATTTGTGGTTAGGAATTTCGGTTTTGAAAAGTTCGATAACTATATAATTGAAAAAGAAAATACTCACCTTCTTTTAGAATTTCTATTCCGTATTCGCACCAACAAAACCAAAATTAGAAGAGTAATAAAAAGAAACGCAAAAACACCTCCACCAATATATCCCACATAATATTTCATAGATTCGGTGTTTTTGTCAGTAACTATCGTTTTTGGTGTATTTTTGGCTAAAAACGTAGTGTCCGCGGTGCTCACATATCTGAAATCTTCTGTGGTTGTTGTAGGTGGGTTACACAAATATTGAAGTTCTATCATTCTCTCATCTGTTCAATTTAAAAGAAATATCATAGCTTTCATTATCAAAATGAGTTTATATTCCTAAAACATAATTCATATGAGAAATATAATGCTGTAAAAATTTCCATGCACTGTTATAATTAACACATTGCGTATCGAATAACTATGAATGAAAGAGTCTATGACGGAATTAGTTAAAGCGCAATGTATAATTATCTTATTTCAGTATGTCTTTTCGAGAATCTCAATAAACTTTCCATGTTAAATATATATGAAAACATATATTTGGATACAGTCTTTTTTCTAATTTTTGAATAAAAAATATACGTTTTTCTTCAAAATTTGAGTCAATTATGTCGCACAAAATGCGAAAAAATTGAAATATATCAAAAACTATATTTACCTGTAACATTACATCTTTCCCAAGGCGCCTGAGGATCACATATTCCATTATAATAAACATCTTTGTCCATAACACATCTATCAAAATCATCAACATGTTTGTACGCAGTCCCTCTCGCGCAATCTTGACGTCTCACGAGATCCCCCACAATGCATTCGTAGTATGACGTACAGTTACACGGATCTAAGAACTTCTTCTGTACTGGACACGTAGTGACTTTGAAGGGTGAACAGGAAACTGAATAAACAAAATTTGCGATTGATATTATATTTGAAATCAAATCTTCACCAGCCCTGACCCCAAAAAATATCACACATGAGTTTGCTACTGTTACAAAATGTAGCAGAACATCAACTGTTTTTGTAAGCCCTTCGGATTTCGATACATGTACAAATATACATAAGATCAAATGATTACTTTTCCTATTTGCACTGTTCATGGCAGTAGTTGAAAAATGACAGTTGACCGGCAGATTTTAATGGATTTTAGTGTAGGTCAGATTTGGACTTGCGTTACCCTATGACGTCACTGCACCACATGGGTTAGTGTGGTGCTATGGGGTAGTACCATGTTAAAATCTGCCGGTCAACTGTCATTTTTACAATACTCATGGCATTTGTCTGCTAATTGAAATATAGCTGCGGTGTTGCACATGTTAAAATGTATAAATCCGGAAACTGACACCTTTTGCTGTCGCTGAAGTAGATAACCACCCACTCTTATTGTCATTAATCTTGCATTTTATGATTCAATATTATAATTGTTTGCCTGTATATTTGTCATTGTCTCAATATCATAATTATTGGTTTTGTTTTTTACAGTTTAATTGCCTCAGAGTAGCGGTCTTCCGCCATGCTTGTGTGTTTTTATCTCAGTGTCGTGTTTATCTGCCATGTCTTTGCGATTTTGTCATAAAAT
The DNA here is from genome assembly GCA_028142955.1 of Pinctada fucata. Taxonomy (NCBI): domain Eukaryota; kingdom Metazoa; phylum Mollusca; class Bivalvia; order Pterioida; family Pteriidae; genus Pinctada; species Pinctada fucata. The sequence continues at coordinate 61,838,920 of AP027102.1, read as the reverse complement.
GATGATTATTCACTATATATATGTTGATGTGATTTGTTTCAATATCGTGTTTGGTTATAATGCGTCTGTCAGTTTGTGTCTCCATGTTTTGGTTGTTTTTGTTGTCTTTGTTTTTTCTTATAGACTTTGTCGTGTATATCTGATGTTGTCATTTATAAAGCAATAGTTTACAATATTTTCATGTTCTTTTCTCAGTATTGATGTTCTTTGACTTTTTTTTTTGGTTCTGCTTCCTCAGTGTCGTTAATGTTTGCCATATCTTGCATATATCGTGTATTTTTCCGTGTCTTTGTGCTAGTATTTTATTGTCATTGGTTTTATTACCATATCATTGGTTTTATTTGTCTGACTCTCAATTACTTGGATGTTTAACATGTCTGCATACATATTTGTCGTACATAGTCGATAATTCGTGCATGCATACGTTCCATTAAATGTCCACCACCCATTTTGCAATTTTGTTACTTCAACTTGTATTTTTTTTTAAAGAAGATTAATGCCGTTTGATGAATTTTGTTTTGATAGTATTTATTCAAGTGAGTAACGTGAATAGTAGTAATCAAAATATATTATATACTATATGTAGCAGTGATAATATATATAACATTCGAAAAATTGTAGAATGATTCTAGAATCATTTAATTTCCATTGTCATTCTTTAGAAACGAAGATTCTGATTGGCCGAAAAATTGTGTTCTGCATCAACCCAAACCGGAAGTACGCGCTTAGCAACGTCATAAGCAACGTCGTTGGCAGCACAATTTCAAAGCTGCAAATAAACGTTAAAAAGCGACTAAATGAAATGATAAGGAATCATTGTAATATTTTTTGGTTGATCGAGGTATCAACACCACAAACTGAGGGAAAACTTATGCATCTTGCGCTAATATTTGAATATGCATGTATATGCACAGTCAATGCAAGTCCCTGGGATGTTACTATTGAAAGGAACGTGCTGCAATTCGTGTATTAACACTCGAGTACACAACATAAAACACAATCACAAGATAATTATGACTCTTCAATGCTTAAGTTAAAAAATTATTCTTTAAAAGATATTTTTAGTATAATTATATTCATCTGTATGTAAATTATTTTTAAAATTTACCACTGTGCCAATGTAATTATAAATGATACGAAAGAAAAGGATGGTTACCAGTCTTGCATCTAATAGTAATCTTTTGCATAATTATACAAATTCAAAACAAAGTTTACAAAATTCTGAGCGTGACTTTAAAATCTTTTTTGGATGATGTTCAGTGATGACTTGAAACATTTTTTACATGTCTAGTGTGTTAAGCTCTTACATATTTTTTTGTTAAGTCATTTCCTGTAAATCGTATCTATTTTCTTTTAATATGACTAATCACAAGATACGAGAAAAAAGAATTTCAATAACATTTTCACTTTTTAGAGGGTAAATTACTATCAGACATTCCCGTATAGTCTCTTTTTTCATACAAGAAGCCCATTTCTATATATTGATTACATCCATCTATGTTTAGATTTGTGTGCTCTTTGGGTTTATGCTATTGTTTTTTTTTTCTAACTTTAAAGTCTGAATCATGAGAGAAAGAAGATCCTGACGAAAATCTCAACAGCACTAACAATAGAAAACCAAATTGAGCATCGACGGACCCCCTAGCAAGCTAGGGGTCCCTGTAAAGTGCGAAACGAAACAAAAACGAAACGAAACGAAACGAAACAAATCGAAACGAAACGAAACAAATCAAAACGAAACGAAACAAATCGAAACGAAACGAAACAGATCGAAACGAAACGAAACAAAACGAAACGAAACGGATCGAAACGAAACGAAACAGATCGAAACGAAACGAAACAAAACATAAAACTTAAAGAAAATGAGAAAAAGAGGAAAAATCGCCGAGAACGAATATTTAAAGACAAGATCAGCATGTAATATTGCCTTAATCCAAGAGTTCCACATTTGTAACTAGTGCCGAGAAAGTGTCAAAGTTGACAATTAAAAAAAGTAAATGTCAAATGCCATTCATGTATTTAAGAGGAAGAAAAGGGAGGGAATAGAAAACCACGCTATGACACCGTAATGAGATCATAAAACGGGGTGGGGGCACATTTCTGGAAAAAAAAATCTTATTCTTTTTCAAACGAAATGTGCCCCCCAGTTTTTAATTGTTCTCATTTTTTCTGATAAAATTTTCAAATACACATAACGGAACAGTTCCGTTTCCTCTGCGCTAGACTCCTCCCTGCTAAATAATATTTTCCGCCTATGACGAGGTTATTGATCCCATTCACTCTCCTTTAAAATGCAATTGTGCATATCCCATATATATTATGTTTTAATCGTCAACTTTGATTCTTTAAAAAATCCTCCAGCCACAAGAACTAACGGTTGAAGGCAATAATGAGGGGGTGGACAGGGACTAAGGGAGGGGAGAGAAAGGGGGCGGGAGGAGGGAAGAAGGGGGCGAGAGGAGGGACAGATGATTGGGAGGGTAACAGTAACCCCCCAAAAAATAGGAAATTACTTTTAATATAAATAATCTTGCTCTTATGCGTTCATGTACATAATCTCAATTTTAAAATTACCACGAAATTCATCTATATATACCTTAAAATTTTTTTCCCCGATCGCTTCGCTCGCCGCAATTTTCAATTCATTTTTCAAATACTTCAGGCTCGCTTCGCTCACCTTAATTTCTCATCTAAACAGGTCTATTTTCTTTTTCAAGGTTTAAAAAAGGAAATAACCCAAATAACTTCACTATTGCACCAATTTACACTTTAAAGTTTAAACATTTGTCTTGACCGCACAAGACCCCCTCCCCCCACGGAGAGGGGGCGGCAGAAGGAGAGTGGTACATCCTGACCCTTCAATAAGATCTTGTCTTGAAATATTCGTTCTCGGCAATTTGTCCTCTTTTTCTCATTTTCTTTAAGTTTTATGTTTTGTTTCGTTTCGTTTCGATCTGTTTCGTTTCGTTTCGATCTGTTTCGTTTCGTTTCGTTTCGATCTATTTCGTTTCGTTTCGATTTGTTTCGTTTCGTTTCGTTTCGTTTCGATTTGTTTCGTTTCGTTTCGTTTTTGTTTCGTTTCGCACTTTACAGGGACCCGCAAGCTAGAGGTAGGACCAGGGCCTAGCACCATAAACTAAGAATTGACTTAAGTCAAATTCTCAAAATACGATATATAGCAAATCAGTGAAAATTTAAAATATTGAATTCATTCATCTTATCTACTCTGAAAATAGACAAACTCTTTGAATAATTTCAAGTCGTCACTAATATTATAATGAGACAAAAGAAAATTGAAATTTAGACTTCAGCTCAAGTGCCCTGGAGGAGTAAGCATCCCCTGTTTGGCTAGCCGCACCCGCCGTCATAACATGTAAAAGTGAGCACGTGTTCAGAATTGAAAGTTAATGAAAAACACTGTTTTAGATAAGTTGGAGGATTGTGAACGACCAGACCATTTGCTACGTAAATAGCATATGGATGTCCAGAATGGCTATGGGTACACATTGGTCTATCTATTACTTTTTATCTGTTTTTCAGGTTGATTATGTTGACGATTGTTTTAAAAATAAACAGATAGTGTTCGAACAGCTGTTGATTTTCTTACTTCAAGTGAAACAAGGATTGAAATAGAAAACATTGTTTTATTAAAACGGAAAGAGTTTATTTCTCTCTGTTTTGCATCTTTTCGGTCTGCATTTTCTGCGGTTGTTTTAATGTTGTGATCGTTGGCAATTTCATAGAGTTATGGTAGTTTATCATGTCTTTCTATTGTTTTTTCCTCAAAATTTTCGGTGTTTTTTTTTTTTTGCCATATATTTTTATGCTGTATTCTCAATTAATGTCTTAGAAAATGCTTGTTATGTATTTTGTTGTATCGATGTTACGTCTCCAATTTCATAGCATCATTTAAGAACAGATAAATTTGCAGCATGGAAAGGGGTGAAAGTTTCGGGTACTTAACCCTCGTCAGTGATCCTCAATCTAAACAATTAAACATGGCCAAAGACTGAAAATTATCTCAAAAAAAAAAAAAAAAAAAAAAAAAAAATTAGCGAAAGACGTAACAGGATTAATAGGATATGATGCCACAGCACCCACTTTTCAGAAAAAAAAATCAAGAAAATTTTGTGGACAGAAATTTACGAATGCGTTTGAAGAAACGATAAACTGAAGTTGATCGGCCTTGGCTATACATGTGCCCTCGGAGACTCCAGGTCCACCAGCATTGACACTCACCAAGTGGTATAAATGTCTTTTAAACATTCATAGCATCATTGAAGAACAGATTAATTTGCAGCATGGACCAGACCAGAAATATGACCAAAGACTGCAAAAATTATCTAAAAATATACTGAATGACATAGCATGTGGGTGGGATATGATGTGACAGGACCCACTTTTCAAAGAAGTTCAAGGAAATTTTGTGAACAGACATTTTCGAATGCGTTTGAAGAAACGATCAACTGAAATTGATCAAACTTGGCTACTTGTGCCTTCGGAGACTAGCTCCTGGTCCACCAGCAGTGACACCAAGTGGTACAAATGTTACGTCTTCAAATTCATAGCTGTATCATGGTTGTTCGTTATATCACAACGTCTTGGTTGTTGCTATTTCATCGTGTCCTTGTCTCAATTTCGTCGCGGTCTGCTAAGTTTGTTTCAATTCCTTCATCGTTTATGGTCTCGTACTCATTGGCTCTTTTTTTTGGTCTGTGAGTTGTTTGTTACAGTCAATGCATTCATGTACTTCGATTAATGGAAGTACATGTGTTTCTTTTTAATAGGGGAAATATACCAACTTCAACAATAATCTACTTCTTGAAAGTAATAACATTTTTTTGCATTAAATTGCTTGTGATCATAGATTTGTGCATATAAATTTGAATTCTTAGTAATGGTTAAGGATAACATTGGCTCCATTCATTGCTTACTTCCTCCTAAATATAATCGTAGTCAGACAGTTACTGTAGTCAAATCTAAAGATGTGTAATTGCAATAATTTTTAATATTCGAAAAAAGATGAGAGTATTTGAGAGTGAATATAAAAATGTGGATCAACGATATTAAAATAAGATTCCGAACACAAGTCAAGACTTTTTGTAAGCTGAAGATGAAATGTCTCGTAGAGCTATCTTTTATTGGCAAAATTATATTCATCTGTATGAATGATACATTTTGAAATTTTCAATTAACTGTGCCATTGTAATGAGAAGAGAGAGAGAGGTCTGTTAAAATAGGGGTAGTCTAGCATCTGATAGCTCAAATTAAAACAATATTAACAAAATACTTAGCATTATAATAAAAAGATATCCATTTATGACGAGACGCATTTTTTTTTCTAGTTCAGTATTTCAAGATCTTGCGCAATTTTATTTAGTCATATCGTTTTTGTATCTAGAAATACACGTAAATAGTATTTTGTTTGACATCTTCACTTTTTTACAAATTGACTTGTCAGGCATTTCCTTAGGTTCTTTTTCCTTCAAAAACTTTGTTTCTTTCTTCATATTATAAATTACATTCATCTATATTTAGATATAAGATGTAATCTATGAAAGATAACCTTCTTGTTTTCAAAAATATATTTTGTAAAGGATCTTGGAAAATAGTGAAATATGTTTTAAGGATTTCTCTTTCGTTAATCTTAACATTGCGAATGACTCAGTAAAATTTGATACATTTTTCATGTAATAGGTAAATCAAGTATTACATAAAGTCAACTTACACAGGAAATCTCCCATTCTCGTTGACGGTACAACGGACATCCTTGTGCTCCTTTTCTTTAAATTTTCCGTTTCAAATCAATTCAAATAGCTAAAATCCACATATTATAAATGTCAACACATCCCAAAAAACCCAAGACACTCGTGGAATATTTTCATGTATAAACTGGACAATTCTTAGATATACATGTCTATCTCCAAGTGATACAAAATGGAAACCGAACTATGCGCAGTGAAATCAACATCTCATCGTAGGATTGTTTGTTGAAATATACACCTAGAGATATGGAGAGACGCTTGATTGATAGAAATCCAATGTCAGGATCATTTTACTCTTGTTTGATGTAGCTCCCAAGACTATTTGATGTAGCTAGCGACATGTCAAGAGTTCATTTAGCGAAATTAATTACGCAGTCTCAACAATTCACTCAATTAAACGCATACCTTATTTTCTAAACAAATACGCGGTGTCCGATACAAAATGATTATATGCATACCATGATAAACAAGATGAAAAAAGTTCACAAAAGTATTTTAAGGTAGGTGAGAGATGGATGGATTGAGCAAAATAAATAAGAAAACGTCGCGTGCGTCATGAAAGCTCAGGTACGTTCTGGCTATAAATCTTGAGTAAATTCTATTAATCCACCCGGTCACTTGACCTTCAGACCCAAAATTTCCCATTATCTACTCTATAGTAACATCAAAACATTGAGTTAAAAGTTAGGACAATTTTTAGCAAGGTCCACACAACTTTTCCGTCGTTTGAAAGGAGGATGTCCGTTTTTGCTGTCTCCGACCGTCTGTCCATTTTGCTTTCTGTACGCGCCTATAAGGTTATAAAGTACATATAAATTACAAACTTAGTCGCATTCTTTAAGATAACATTATAACTGTTGACATTAAGTAGACATACATTGATTAAAGATTTATTGTTGCCAAGATGTTCTTGTTTATATTACAGTTGAACAATTTCTGTTTATCTACCTTTTCATCAGGACTAGAATGTTTATTATACTTTGGTTCGAATCCTTTTTTTTTCAAAATCCAACATCTATTAGCATTTTTAAGATTTAATTTGCTGGAAATATCTTTTCGTTAAAAGTAGCGAAGGTTGCCAGCAAACAGGAGATGTCCAATCTTGCTGGACTCGATATCTTCCAATATGTGTTCCTTTGATAGGTTCATAGTCAAAGATTCGTTCTTTTGATTTTCCAAAATTTTATGGTTTAGTGTCCTTTTGTTTTTTTTTTATATTTGGGATAAGTTGAGAATTATGCGCACGTGATTTGGATATTACACCATTTGCATCGTAAATAGAGTATGGATATTCAAAGTCGGCTCTGGATTTTCATCTTTTTAATAATATGGAAGTGTTCCAACTCTATACCTTGAAGAAAATTTCAAATCAATTTATTATGCACCAGACATGTGTTTCGGATATTAAATCCTCATCAGTGATGCTTCCAGCCAAATTGATTTTCATACACAGTCAAAATTCATTTCAGTAGCGCCCTCTGGTTTGATTTTTTGAAATTAAATTTGAGCAATTTACTTTACAGAAAGTGTGCAGCTCAAAATTTCATGTAGGGTCGAATCAGTAGCATATCAAATAAAATCTATGTTCAAAATGTCATTGATGGGGTGTTCCTAAGATGTTAACCTCCTTTAATTTCGATGGTATTTTTGAATGAAATGACAAGTTTCCGAAATAGCAAATTAATATTTATGATGTCAAATTGATTAAGTGCCAAAATAAGCTTCTTTCAGGCGACAGCGCTGGAAAATGGTAATTAATACACTTAAAACATCCATGTCACGGGGAACGAGTTTAAGTGCTCTGCACCGCAACAGTGAATAAGTGTTTATGATAAAAATATGGTGTTCCAACTCTGTACCTTCTTGAAGAAAATTTCAAACCAATCTATTATGCAACTGTGAATAATGATTCAATTGTGAATTGTGAATTTGCCTGGTTTCCTGTGTGAATGTTTTTGTTTTTCTCATAATGTTCATGTAGTGATCGTTTGTCGCTGTCGGCCATTTGTAGATGCGGATATTTTGCGTAATATTCATTGTTTGTTGTAGCCGTTGAGCCGTGAGTCTTTACTGCAGCTTGGTCTTGTTGAGGACCTTGTTGGCCCTTACTGTACTAATGTTAAACGTCTTCAAATTCAAATTCAATAGCATCATTTAAGCAATGATAACAAGACTGTATAAGGAGACGGGTAAAACGACTAGGAACCTGCAGCCTGTTCCACAATTTTTTTTTCGAAAAATTTCCGGAATTTTCGTTACTTTTCATTGCTTAGTTCTACTTTCTAACTAAATTTAGCGAAGTTTCGTTTCTGAATTTATATTAAGTATGTAGAAATGATATAAGAAAGCATAATACAATCTAAATAGAAAAACTTTAAACATTTTATTCCATAACGAAGGTTACGAAAATTCGAAATTTTGTCGTAAGAACTTTTGTGAAATTGGCCACTGGTCTTGCGAAGATGCGATTCCAGGACATGTGTCAACTTGTAACCTTCTTGAACAGCATTTCAAAGCAATTTTAATGCACCAGACAATTGTTTCGGATAGTAAATCCTCATCAGTGGTACTTCAAGTCAAGTTGATTTCAGAAGAGCCAAATTCGTACTAGTGGTAGGGTTACAATGACTTTTTTCACCACAAACACTTCCTTAAATCCAATCCGTTCAGCGTAAAGCACTTGTAGATACAAAAGATGTGATACTAAATTCTTCCGTAGCTATAGCTTATCAATTAGAAACTCATTAATGATAGATAACGATGATCCAATAAAAGAGGAAACAGGAAGTTAAAGTTTTATTACCTGTATTTCTTGCTCTCTCTTTTTTTTTTTCGAAATCAAGAATTATTATAATTTTCAAGAATATCCTCTCCCACTACGAAAAAAAGGTTATTGAAATTACTGGCTACCTTTCGATCCTTTCATCACGCTTTCACTCCCAAGTTCCGTCACAAAGGATGTCATTGTCCTTCTTGTTTTTATTTACTCTTTTTACGACTTATTACATGCACTACTTAATTAACTCTTAATTTTCATTTTAGAAGTGCTTGGTGTTAATGATTCTAAATCTAAGGAGTAAGACGTTCTCACGTCGAGCTCAAATATTCCTTTTTTGGTCGGACATTGCTTTTAGATGCAAATACTATGAGTAAAACATTATGGAATATCATTAATTCACAATAAAAAGGAAAACTTAACACAAGATTTGTACGGTACACCATTTTATGCAGATAAGAAAGTGAGAAGATTGATACACCAGTTTTTGATAGCACTTGAGCGGGTTGTTTGTTAGCAAGAGCATCTCCGGTTTGAAAACAACACCCGTAACTTTTGCTCTGTAAGGAATTCCAAAGACAAGGGTCGAAGATTTTTATTCTTTTGGTAGGAAGTTGTACGACTTAAGTTAGGTGCCCTTTGGATGTCATTAATTATTGTGTGTTATCAATAAGATGTTTAACGTCTTCAAATTCATATTTATCCAGCATTGACGATGTATCATTTAGAATTTCTTTGCCTTTATTTGACGGTGACTTTATAATGAAAATAAGATAAAAGACAATTCTTATATGACATGAGATTTTCTCCCTATACGTACTGTATAGAGCTCACCCGTGGTATATTCTCCAACACATTCATGATCAGATAATCCATGCCTCTCACGTGCATACTCTGAAAGTGATTTTTCTGAAGACCGGTCATTTTATACGGATATTCTGTAGCAGAATATATTAGAATAGAAATAACAACTAAATAGCCGTGGTTTATTCTCCAGTAATTCCTCTCGTCGTATGAATCAATCACTGGACAATAAACCACGGCTACCTAGTTGTTATTTCTCAATTAGATCAACAAATGTCAATCGAGCACAAAGAATACTTCAATGATCCTGAGGTCACCAGTAGATAATTGAGCATGGTACCGGATCCATCTACAGATTTGTACAAATACGGTAATACGGAAGGGTTCCAACTCTATACCTTCTTTAAGAACATTTCAAACCAATTTATCATGAACCAGACATATATTGCGGATATGTATTAAATCCTCATCAGTGATGCTTCCAGCCAAAGTGTTTTTCATAAGCCGTCGAAATTCATTTCAGTAGCGCCCTCTTGTGTTATATTTAGAATTTAAATTTGTGCATTTACTTTACAGAGGGTGGTGCGGCTCCAAATTTCATGAAGGGTCGAACCAGTAGCATATCCAAATAAAATCTAAGTTCAAAATAGCATTGGAGAGGCAAGTACCGTTTTAGCAACAGCATAGCTCAATTGCGGGAAATGTCCCAGTTCGCCGGGGACGACAGGTCCTGTTTCGTATCTGAAAGTTGGTCGAACTTCTTGGGTGATAGATCATGAGAACACGTAAGACAGCTGAACGTGGACTGTTCTCTCTATAGGCAATGTTTCTTATATCCATTTGAATTAAATATTGAAATATATGGTCTACTGTAATAATATCAGTAAACCGTATGCGCATTTCAACAAGTAACTGTTAAATGTAAACGTCTTCAAATTGAATAGCATCATTTAAGAACAGATAAATTGGCAACGTGGACCAGATATGCACGTTTCGGGTACTTAACCCTCATCAGTGATCCTTAATCTAAACAATGTCATATGGAATGTCTCGTCAGTGATAGCCTAGGTAGACGTAGAGGAAATCTAAATAATGAATACAGGAATAGTAAAAACATGACCTAAAATTGATTCCAAAGAACCAACTGAGGACAGAGATATGACCTCAGGATGATCCCCTTTTATTCTAGGAATTTACAAATATGTTTCAAGTGATATTGACCTTACAGAGACAAAGCTTTTAAATTTTACCACCTCTACTGAGAGCCATTTTATAAATTATTCATTTCCTACTGTCTCATTTCAGTGGCACCTACATATGATATTAGACATTTGTTCGTTCCAGTTGTTTGAATATGTAGTTGCCCTATATTATGTATTTTGTTCATCACAATTAATATTATGTGCTCGTTATGTTTTCGTAGTCTTGTTGAAGATAATTTCTTTGTCATTAAACTATGATTACACACATTCTTTTGAATTAAAATTTTTAAAGTTTTGAATGAATACAATTCTACAATGCGTAAAATATAAGGTATCACAAAAAATGGGCAAAAAATAAAATATACAAAAGATGAAAATATACATCAAAAGCTCCGTGGATATATTGCATGATATAAAAAGAATCTTACAGATCCTTACATGATCACCTCATCATAACACTCCTGAAGGCTATCCTAGCATTGCAAGTGTACATAAAATCGAGCCAGAAATTACATCATCAAAGAATGTAATTGTCTTTGTTATGTATACACCTCCCCTGTTATCAGTGAGTATTTGCAAACTTATGTCATTCAAGATACGTGAATTGTGCACTTTAAGGATGGGAATGTCAGCTTAAAATGATATATCATAGGAAATGAAAAATGCACCATATTGCTCGAAGGTCACTACTTTCTTTCGATCAAGAACCTCCCCAAGAATTGTCGTACGGAGTAGTATTCAAATCGTCTGTAGCCGTGCCCGAGGAAGCAAACGCCGAGGCACGGACCGAGGATGTAAGCTCGGTATATGATGACGACCCGTCATCTTCCTTGTCTAGTTGTAAAGCCGGATTGCCTATGCCAACAGTAGGTCCTCCTGCGTTTGGTTCCACGTAAAAATTGTCCTTATCTGTCAGTTCTCCTGGGCGATCTGGCAATGGGCGTCCCCTGTGCGTTGTTGGGTTTGGGTTGTATGTCGGGTCATCCTGTGTCAGAAATAAAATTTTAATTGCATCCTTACTAAAATGATCATTAAATCAGGGGACGACTGAGAAAGAGGTCAATCATTTTCAAACCCTACTCAAGAGAAAAAAGAGTTCTTGTTCTGAGAACATACCATTGCATCATTGATAGATGAGTATGTTTCTTCACCGTGGATGTTGCCGTCACTTCCGTCTCTAAAGCCATACTGTGGATTCTGTACGGATTTTCTCGACTTAAAACTTTTCCGTACATGCGCTCTGAAGAATCAAAATAAGGCAATCCTGTTATATGAATACATAAAAATCAATATACGATGCTCGTTGTTTGTTAATCTTTCTAACTTATCAAAAATGTGTTTCATTAATCAAACAAAAGGAATTGAGAAAGAAAGCCATTCTAATCTTTAAACGGCCAAAATAAAAATTGATCCCTTCAAAGTGTTGAAATTGTCGATAATTCAATTAAACTTTCAGCAATAACAAGAAATATTGATTAGAATATGGTTCTTAATTATAATCTATTCAAGATGCAAACCGCTTACTCGACTTTTTCAAAATATTTCCTCCTATATAATATTGCAACGATGACAACCAACAATATCAGTATAGCAACACCCATTATAGCACCGACGATGGCGCCTGCGTTAGTGGAATCATCCGTGTCTGTCCTTCCGTCTGTCTGAGGAGCAGCCGTGACGAAGAACGAAAAATTCCCATTGTTGCAACGTGATTCGAGGTATGCATATTTCTGGTTACTTTCAGCTTCTGAAAGAAGACAGCAAAATATGCCTCATTGGTAAAACCTTAACTGTGTTCTGATGGGATGGATCTATAAGAGAGCAAATACATTATCATACTGTAATTTCCATAGAGTCTCGAAAATGTTTGTTGGTAAGACTTCTCGAGTGATTGATCATGAGCTCGCCACAGGAAACAGGGCACATACTGTTATCATATGTCAAGGTTTGATATCCATTTATACAGTTTTTGCATTACTCTGACATGGCACTTGCACTAACTGTTTTGTTTTTTATATCGCCGACCAGGTTTTGCAATGCGTCTTGAAAGACATTTGTGTATCCGATAAAATGAGACGGTTGTACACTAGCAATCCGGATAACTACTCTATATCGAAAAGGGGAGGGTCGCCCAAAGCAACATTGTTGAACCTTAATTTATATATATGTCCTGTCATTCACGTTTTATATTTCGGCGAGTCTGTTTAATTGGTCGTTGGTCCATTTAGTGTGGGTGTTGTGTTTATGAAATTAGAATGTATTTTAAGAGAAAAATGCCATTAATAAAAAAAAAAAGTGTTATCTACGTGTTCTGTGCGTGTCTGCTCTGTGATTTTGCATTGGATGTTTTGGAGTTTTGCTGTGGGTGCTGAAGCCTAGTGTTCTTGGAGATTCCCTCCTTTTATCAATACTTTTTTTGTTGGAAGTCATTGTTTTCCTATATCTCAAAGATACTGAAGTAAAGATTGCAGGTGGAAAGTATTCCCATGTCCCGTCCCCCTGGTACGCCAACGTCCAAAATGAAGATTATATTTGAGGGTTCTGCTTTTTATCTTGAATTGTCGTTTTACACTAATGTATATTTTATTTCGAACAGTGTTTCGATGAACTGATAAATGCAGAATTGTATGTATTATATTTTGTTTGCAATATCTAAATGCACATCGGAGAACCCAATAGACATTTTAAAAATAGAATATAAAATAATTTGAAACGACATATACCGGAACCAGTGAAGTTGCAGCGCTTCCATGGCAAGTCCTCTATGCAAAGTCCTGCATGGATGATGCTAAGGGCGTTATTGCATATTACAGTTTGACTGGTATGATCATACAGGGTGCCCGCGGGACATGTGAGGTTATTTATAGTGTATCCTACATTGCACTGAAAATACTTGCTGCAATCACATGGGTCGATCAATCTAGTCCCTACTTTGCACGTTGACACTCGAACATTTTCACATGAACCTGAAATAGAATAAATGGAACTTTCATGTTTTTCTGCTAATGATTTTGAACATTTAAGTAAAAACTTCTCTAGACTAATCTGCCATCAAGCAGAAGAATCTAACTCACCATGGACACTGGTAATTTTGCAGGTTGCAGGCCACATTTTTGCCTCGTAATAAAATATTTGGCTACATACATTTTTCCTTTCAATTTGTTTGTATGTCGATTTCTTTGTCTGTCAGTTTGTATAGGACGATTTTTACAGGTTTCGGATTTCGCACAACGGACTTCCAGCCTCGAAGGGACTGTGTTTTACAAAAAACTGATAGAGTGAAATGAATGCATAATGTTTTCTTGAATAATGCATATTAAACACATTTCACTTTGCCATACCTTTTAAATGGCACATGAAATGATTTTATATTTCACCGATTTTTATTCATTGATCTTTCTATCAGAGCCATTTTTTTTTTTGATCTTGGAATTTTTGAACTTTGATATAGTTTCCATTTTTCAAGTCCGTTGATAGAATTTATATTACACTGAAGGATATCCCACAAAGAGACATTCATGTTTCACACGTTCAATATATTTTATATCAAGGTTTTTAGTATTTAGTTGATTTTGTTTATATGCTTTTGTACTAAGGTTTTCAGTGTTATAAAAAATACCACAAAGAGATCACAGAGAGCATAAATTTAGCTTCATATCTGATCTTACATAATCTTTGAATGGCAATTGATCGCTTCAATATGGGATAATAACAAATATGGACAATAACCATATCCCATATCCCAATATAGAGAACAAAATGGAAAATTCGAAAATCATTAACCTAAGGGCATACAAAAACAGGAACCAAAGCAAACAAACAAAAAATTCCACCATATGAACAGAAGCGAATTCCCAATAAAGGAGTGAGATCATGTGCAGAGGAAGAGTCAGCATCCCCTGCTTGCATGCAACACCCGTCGCTTCAATTCGGAAAACATGTCACATTCGGTGACTTCCACTAAGGAAGATGCAAGTATGTTCTTTGTTTGGATGGTCCAATGGTCTTAGACAGAAAATCATTTACCATTCTGGACAATGGGACATTGACGACCTAAACTTTAGACTTACAAATTCCATTTCCTGAGTAGTAAAATACCGTCGACACTGGACTATGGTGTATCTTTATCGCGCTATGCTATTCTAGAGCAAGGTCGAACTACAAAGACTACTTTAAAGGATAGGGCGACTAACCGATCGAAAAAACATTCAACCAAGGGTATATTTGTGAACCAGAACCATTGTCACTGTAAATTGATTTGGACGATACAATGATAATACATGTATAAATCACTATAACATTTCGTTGTCATCTTTGTTGGAAGATATTGAAGGTAAAAACAACACAAAACACCAAATTTGACGAATGCACAGGGTTTGTCGATTTCTACACGGCTTAAGTGACGGGAGTTACTAACAAGAAGGAGATAGTTACTATAACCCGGACATCTCATTGCATCTCCATTGTAGACTCATTTTTGCTTCTTTGAAAATGTTCTACTGATTAGTCCCCTACTCGCCGGAATCGGGGCCTTATGTGTCAGTGGGCACGAAGAGGATAGGTGAGGTGGCTCGCCGGAGGGGACTTATAGTTTTTTGTTTAGGTTTATTTTCTTAAAAAGAAGGGAGGAGATCTCCAACAAGACCCCGTTGCAGCATCAACAGTAAAACACCAAAACACCCGATGCAAAAACACAAAAGACGAGTACAGCACGAAACGGAAAAGAGACACACGACATGCAAACATCAAACACAAAAGACTACACATAAACCGACGAGACCAATGGGTAACCGGTGCCGACCCTGGACGGCCATCTGTCACGCAAGTAGCAAATGGTGTGGTTATCCTGGATTACTGCAAGATGACATCACACAAACAAGACCGCAAAACGCAGAGGCCCCAGAGACACAGATGAATATGTAAATGGATATAAAAAGAGGGCATGCGTAATACAGTCCGTGCTTTATTATGCCAACTGATCGTGGTTTTGGGATTCTGAACATAACTTTGTGTAGGACTCTCAATCAATGATACAACTACCTAGGATACCTTACCTTGAGATACCATACCATACTTTTACCATACAGCCTTGTCAGTTTTAGGAATAGTGTAAGAAGTTGTACATGAGGGCAATCAGTGATGAAATCCTCCATTTCTCCCCCTAAACCACATAAAACTTTCCAAACAGTCAGTGTAACAGTTTTTCTTTAGCATGACCCTTTCATGCGATGTTAATGTCAAGCTTTTCACACATTTGAGAATTACATAACATGAAAGAGAATAAACTTTTTTCATAAGATATCCTTTTCCTCACCTGTAAAGTATAAACCAGAAGTTGACATAACTTTAGATCATGCGATCCGCTGTCTGGATTTCTAAAATAAGAAAAGGATTCAATAGCATTGCGTAAGAATGAAAAGAATTACATTCTTTTTTCCTTTAATTCAAATAAAGAAAAACAATATTTCCAAACATACTGTTTTGGCAATACTCAAGATCAAGACTTTACTCTGTGATATGTTAACCTCAGAGAAACATCATATTATACATAAAGCAGTTGTGTGGTTGTATACATTAAGTAATACATAACAAACTAAAATCCTTTTTGTGCCTATCTATCATATACGATCTGTTGACACTTTGATTTAGGAAGAATACTTAGAAAGCAATCCAATCACTATGGTTGACTTAATTCATTTTGCATTTAGAATGTGCTTTCAACGTCAAGTAATATTAATGAAAAAGCTAAACTTTGAAGGATTTTGGCTACACCACTATTCCCTAGTATACACTTGTTTTTGAACCCAATAATCACATCTCACTGCCACCATATTTGAAGGTCAATCGTGAATAGGGTTCGTGTACTTCATCTTGACATCGTCGATAACAGTTTTAAAATTCGACTCGAGTTTGACGGAGTAAAAACTCTGAATCCATTTTGATTCTTTCAACACATTAATTAGCAAGTTTAATAAAAAAAACCCCTTTGATTTCTAAAGTTTATCTTAGGAATGTTTGTTTGAATATCGATTATACAGCTTTCTAAATGATAGAATTTAAAAATCGTGATATTGTGAATAAAATTTACCCTATGAGATAAGTAGCCTGTATATTCCAAAGATGGTTCTGAGATGTTGAAAATTGAAGCGAAAGCCGTGTTTGTTAAAGTTTCGACTACTGAAGGAGAAGTTATTCATAAAAGCAATCATATCTATCTATAAGTGTTCACGAAGTCACAATTTTGCTTTTATGGTGACTTTTATGGCATTAACCCTATATGACAAAAGTAAATATTCAACCACATACCTCTTAATATCGATATTTATAAATCAAACGAAGAAGCATGAGTTGTTGGAAGTTTATGAAATGCAATCAAATTTTGGAAAAATACACCTGGACACATGACAATCATACACGTTTCCACATCATGCAATGGTTTCAAAGTTTCAAATATCTGTTTTGTGTAATAGGAGAGAACTGATCATGTTTCAGCAAGCCTGAGTATGACACATTGTCGAGGAAACAAAATAAACAAAGGGGATATTTAAGATTGTTGTTCGAAGATAGATAATATACTACAAAGTGTAGCCTGTCTCGCCCACTTTATTGCCAAGTTTTTCGGGTGGACCTGATCCTTGTATTTGGCAGAATGACAAATGAAATTCATATGTAATACACACCAATGTGTATTTACATATGACATAAATGTGTGTGCATAAACTTGTATTGAAAGTGTACACTCTCAACTGTATAGACAAACAAGAGCCCCAGGGGGCACAACGCTCACCTGATGCCCATGCACGCTCTAATTGACATACTGCTATTGAATACTGATAGTGCCAGTACCGGCATTTTAGCCCACAACCTTTCTAAAAAGATTTTTGCCGGATGCAGAGAAGTTTTTTTTTTTTCAGACAACCTTTAAAAGTACAAACAAGAAAAAATAGTCACATTTCAAAACAATAACTTTTTTAAAGTCATATGCCCAACTAGTATAGTTCAATTATGCAACATCAAAAATAAAATCATATTGTAAAATCCCACTTTAATGCGCAGCAGAAAAAGAATAAAACAATGAAATGATTTCATAAATTAAGTTTATTTAAAACTGAACGACCATACCTTTAATTCATTATTGATAGCTAGCATGCCAGAAATTATAAAGTCTGACAGGCTGTGTTGCCCCCGGCGGCATCTTTGCTAGTATAAACGCCATTTTCTGTTAAGTATGTGAGAGGTCAGGGTCAGCGTAATATTGGTATCTATGGAAATATCTTGTCACAAGGAATACACATGTAAAATATGAAAGCCCTATCACTAACCAATCAAAAGTTATGCGCAATGTTTAAGTTTTTGAAAAGTACGTCAAAGGTCAAGGTTATGGTCACGAGGTCAAAATTTTGGTATCAATGGAAAAGTATTGTCACAAGGAATAGGATAGTATTGATTTCATCTCAAATACATGAAACGTACAGTTAAAATCGTTTTAATCCAATATTTATCAATTCAAGTGAATTGTGCAGAAATTGGGCCAATTTGTTTTCCAAAAAGCAGTGTACGGTGTATCAAACCTCATGATCCAGAGGAAGAGATTACTCATTCGACGTTTCTTCAAGAAATCAGTCCGTAAATTACTTCATCTAAGAGAGTCTAAGACAGAGGAAATTCCAGCAAACTTTATACATGATAACAAGTATATGCAAGTGTTCCAAGTACATGAATGATAACCATTATGAAAGTGTTCCAAGTATAATGCACATTAAATAAAAATCTATTCCGTTTGCACTGTATCTCCTGAAATGTATCGCAGTACTAAAGGGTTGTGGAGGAATTAAACGGATCAAATCTAAAAGTACAGCGACTTTGTTTACAGTTACAGTTATAGGTCAGAGACCACTAAAAGGCCGGCTCTGATTGGAGAAAAACCTGTAGGGTGAGGGGGCCTGTTATTTTAAATGTGACAGAAGATGTGATTGGCTATCAATTCTATTTTCTTTTGGTATATTGTTTGAATATGATATATATAGGTAAAAAATAAGTGCAATTAAAATGTCGATACCCGGATATTTCCCTAGCTCCCGATCCGCTAAAGGGGACGGGCGCGGGAAAATTTGAAAATTCTCTGCGGGGTACCTTGTGACGCAAATAGTGCGAAAAAGAGCAGGTCATGCTATATTTTTTAATTTAGTTTCGTATAAAGCTTGAATCAATAAACAAATCGGTATATAAAATGCATGGCCAGCAATGTTAGTATAGACGTTATAAGGCATTTCGTTAACATTACGGCCTATGGAAAATGATTTGGTTGTCTCTGACCTAGAAGGTGTAACTACAGTTAATCATTTTAGCAGGGAATCCCTTCCCTTTTCACTGGTGAACCGGGCTGAATAAAAGGTGTCACCTCATTGGTCATAACTATTGAAAATTTAAAAATAGCACATTAAATCAATGTATGATTCCCTGCTGTCTGTAGAAATTGAGTTTTGAACATGATTTTGCCTTTGATGTAATCAATAGATCGATTTGAAAATATATAAAAATTAGCAAATTTTCAATTCGGAAGGAGGGGTCATTAAACAAGTGAATTTTGCAGAAAAGGTATGCATGACCCCCTTTTTTCTTTCGTTTTTATGCGTGCCAAAGATGTCCTAGGCAAAAAATATTCCTTAAAAATCTAAAAGTGGATATCTTGACAAAATTCTTTCACTTGTAGGGTACCATGCATGAGTACCTCATATCTACAAAATGTCATGACAATCTGAAGAGTGGTTATAGAAAAGAAGCAGAAAATGTATGAAAATCACCCCCCCTTCCTTTTTACATAAGAAAAAAATTCATAAAAAATCAAAAAAATAAAATTTAAGCCTAAAATACATATCAAAGCATTAAGTAAGTTAAATATGATAAATATGCAGTAAATGAGTGTGTTAAATCATACACTTATTGAGTTATTTAAAGAAATAGTGCAAAAATGTGCATTTCTGACTAAGTCCGAAAAGACGTCAAAAACGCGTCAAAAATTTGACTTCGAAGTGGAACCAAAAATAATAACACTTCTTAAGACATCTCTCTAGATCATCCTGATGCTTTCGGTTTGTCGATACATGCTTCGGTTCTGAAGAAGAAGTTTGTCATAGGAGGGTACCCCCCGTGACCTACTATTGGCTGTGGTGGCGCCACCTATTGACGGATCCGGACGAAAAACAACAACACTTGTAGGGGACCATGAGTACTTCATACCTACCAAGTTTAATCAAAATCCCTTCAGCCATTCTGGAGAAGAAGTTTAAAATGTGAAAAGTTTACGACGACGACGACGACGACGACGACGACGACGGACGACGGACGACAGACGCAACACTATGACAATAGCTCACTTGAGCCGTTGGCTCAGGTGAGCTAAGAAGGGGAACGAAACTCTTCTCCATTCATTTAGACATTGATGAATTAAATCCACAAATAGCTTGTGAATATTGTTAAGCCCACAAATCCATGAAGTTTTCTACATTATTACGGAAAACTTTTCACTTTCAAGTAAGAAGTGATAAATTAAGTTCATTACAAATTGTCAACAAAGAGAGTTCAGAGACATTAACCACGAAAACAGGACAGCAACGATTAAAACAAATCCTGTGAACTGGTGTATGAAATGCTTGAAATTATGGTGGTAAACGACTGCGCAAGCACAAGTACTATGTAGAATCTTCTTTGGTTCTTTAATTTTACTGAATTTCATTTCACAGCGGCTCTTCATTTTTCCGACAAATACCGGTATTTTCGACTGGAAAGGGTCTAGTTGCAAAAACACCAAATTATAATCGTTGAAAAATGAAAGAAGAACCGAGATTTGCATAAGTCAGTTTAAAACGTGAACTGGTGAGTACATGAGCCCATTTAAACCACTTGGTTTCTGTGTTATCTATTCTTGACTTTATATTTTGAGGATCCCATCGCTCAAAGACTTAGAAAGGGAACGTCCACTTATACCCGGTATATGTTTTCAAAAGACCAATCAGGTTCTTGGTAAATTAAGATCAATTAAGAACAATAACTTGTATAACATATACTTAGAGATAGCAAATAGTTGAAGAAGTAGTGTGGTCGTAAACTTGGTAAATGTATCTGTATAATGTTAGAAAACGGATTGACCGATAACACTCATACATGTACTTAGTATGGCGACATTTACACAATTGCCCGGATGTCGCGACCTTGGAATAAAAAGATCAATTAAGAACAATAACTTGTATAACATATACTTAGAGATAGCAAATAGTTGAAGAAGTAGTGTGGTCGTAAACTTGGTAAATGTATCTGTATAATGTTAGAAAACGGATTGACCGATAACACTCATACATGTACTTAGTATGGCGACATTTACACAATTGCCCGGATGTCGCGACCTTGGAATAAAAAAAGGGGTATTGCCCTTTTACGAAACCATCTTCTGTACCTTTGACTCAAATATAAACGTAATGAAGGGTGTATAAATTTAAAGTAAATACACAATACATACGTATTCATCATGTGATCTCGATGTCCATTTCATCCGTATATATATACGAAATCATAAAATATCATGTGTCAAAATTCCACTATCTCTCACTATGTAAGCATCTTCCGACTCAGACTGGACTCATAGATACCTAGTCATCCAAGATTATTATCTCCTGATAAAGTATATAATAATGTCTTACTTTTATCTCACTTTCCATGGTTAGGTATTTACGTGAATGAGGAACTTACACAACCCAACTTACTTGTAATCTCTTTCGTTAGATCTGCAAAACAATGTTGATGTGTTTTTTCTTTGTTCAGATGTGTATTTCGATGTTCGTAAAAAAAATAAATCTTACGTGACGTTTAAATGTATATGCACAAAGGTGGTGCGTATTTCAAAATTGGTATTTAGTTTCGAATTACGGGGTTTCGTCACGGGTAGTGATTTCAGCAAAAGCTGAAAAGAATTGACTTCCTCGTTCAATTGAGATATAAAACATTTGCACATACTTTAGAATCTCTCACCAAAAATGAAGCAAGGTGGATGATTACTACATTTAAACTTCATGATTCGAAATCACGACTTTCTTTACTTCCTAGTTTACCTATGATCCGCAGAAAAAGTTCAGACCATGCAGACTTTTAGGCTGCTAAAACTAGAAATGTTTTGGAAAAGTTTCGTGTCTACGATGCTATGATTCGAACTTCTGAATTATTGAACAATATTCCTTACTTATTGAACAAACGGAGAAAAATTTAGAAAAATCTCGAATCTCTCTCAAAATAGAAAATTTGATTAAAGTACATTTTGTTTCATTTAAAAGTTGAAAAAAAAACCCTGAAAAAAAGCTGAATAAAAATATCAATTTAAAGACGGAATGTTGATAATTATATCGTTTAAGGACATATACTGTTTATTCAGTTTTATGATAGATATCCTTTATATTTGAATCAGCTTCATATCATTGTATGTAAAAGTGATATGTAGTGACACTTGATGGGGTTACCATGGGAACTTTAAGTACTCAAATAGACTCATACAACCATTTTCCATTGATAACTATGGCAAATTCAAAATTATATTCAATAACTTGTTGTATGATTTTCATTAATATTTGGAATACAATATGTTGGATATTCTACTTATTGATTGAAGCGAAGAATTTGAAACCTTTCCGTACATACCTTTCTGTAAAATAATATAAACACTTTTATTTTAAAATATTTTTCAAAGTACTTAATGATGGAAATCGGAGTTATCTTTCTTTGTACGTCAGAAATTCGATGTGAAGGTGCCGGATATGTCCTTAATGTCAGATTTTATTAAATTTAGATTTCAAATAAACATTTAAGAAGTACCTAATAGATTTTTAGTCTCAAAGTCAAGAAGAGAAATTAAAATAATGAGAATTCCCAATTGAATGGTTGCGAACCTCGGAATTTATAACATTCCAAAGTGAGACCAGGTGCGAGGGAAAGTCAGCGTCTCCTAATTGCATTCAACACCCATCGCAACAGCTCCATGGAAACTTGTCAAACTCGGCGATTGTTTCGATGTACATTTTGGTGTACATTTCAGTTAAGTTTTTCTTCTTCTTTGGTGACGACGACAGCCATTCTATCAAAGTCCAGAATGTCACTGATCATTCTGGAAAGGGGCATTTGATATCCTTTAATTTTATCCCCGTAGCGACCGAAGGACTTCCTCAATGATGATATCAGCCGTTGTATAATATAACCCCGAACAGATAGCTTACTTGCAAGATGTCTGGCTCTTCTGATGAAATCTTCATATTTGGAACATGGCCTTGCGTACCGTACCAGCTGAGAAACCTATGATACAATGTTTTCTTTCTTCTTTGTATTAAAAGATAAAGAGTACCTGTTTAATACTTTATCTAGGGCTGTCGTTGGTATAAAGACTTTGATTTAACCTTGTTTATAAAATCATGTGTATATATATTTTCATTTCAAAGAAAGGTATCGCTTCTTCACATTTGCGACTATTAGACATTTTCTGCGACACGTGTCTGGTGCATGGAAATTGGTTTGGAATTTTCTTCAAGAAGGCATAGAGTTGGAACCCTTCAACATTATACGGAAAGCTTTGTATCATTTGCATCAATGACATGACAACAATTGCAATACTAAAGAAACGGATATTGAACACAAGTTACTCCAGCAAAACAATTAAGGAATTGAAAGGAAAAATCTTTTAAAGACAAGGGCGACAATAATTGCATCGTATTCTTTCATTGGTGAGATGAACTTCTGGCAATTTCAACAGGCCTAATAATACGGAAATGTTCCAACTCTAGAAATTTCAAATCAATTTTAATACACCAGACACGTGTTTCGGTTAGTAAATCTTCATCAGTGATGCTTCAAGTCAAAGTGATTTTCAGACATAGCCAAAATTTAATTCATTAGCGCCCTCTGGTTGTATTATTTTGAATTTAAATTTGTGCATTTACTTTGCAGAGAGTGTGCGGGGCTCCTATGTTTGTGTGATGTTGGCATGGTCGGGTAATAAAACTATTAAAATGAATACCGTGCAAATTTTTCAATCTTTCAATGCTATTTTGAACATAGATTTTATTTTGATATGCTACTGAATCGAAACTTCAGGAAATTCAGAGCAGCGCTCTCTCTGTAAAGTAAATGCACAAATCTTAATTCATAAAAATAAAACCAGAGGGCACTTCTGAAATGAATTTAGGCGGCTTATGAAAAGCACTTTGACTGGAAGCATAATTGATGAGGACTTTAAATCCGAACACGTGTCTGGTGCACAAGAATTGGTTTGGAATTTGTATCAAGAAGGTAAAGTCAGTTGCAACACTTCCGTATTATTATTTCAAATGTTGATTGTTAAACGTCTTCAAATTCAATAGCATCATTTAAGAACAGAAAAAAAATTTGCAACATGGAGCAGACATGCACGTTTCGGGTACTTCCTTATAAATCCAAAGAATGAAATGAAGTTATTACATGTTTGCTTAAAAATGTACCGAAGGACGTATATATTTTCGAATGCATTGGAGAAACAATCAACTGAAGTTTTAGCTAGATAGAAGGAGGGACAATTTTTTTTAAGAAATTCTTTTTATCCATTTGCGTTTTATATATATTTTTCTAGCATAGTTACTGTTGAAAGTATAGATATTAAACGTCTTCAAATTGAATAGCATCATTTAAGAACAGATGCAGCATGGACCAGGCATGCACGTTTCGGTTACTTAACCCTTGTCAATGATCCTCAATCTAAACAATGTAATATAGCCAAAAAGTGTGAATGTTATTATGTCCAAAAATGTCCGAAAGACGTAACAGGACAAGTGGATATGATGCTATAGGACCCACGTTTTAAAGAATTCAAGGATTTTTGAGAACATTAATTTTCGAATGCGTTGAAAAAACGATCAACCGAAATTGATCGAACTTTGGCTACATGTGCCCTCGGGGACGCTTGGTCCATCAGCAGTGACACTCACAAAGTCGTTCAAATGTTAAACGTCTTCAAATTTAAAAATAGCATCATTTAAGAACAGACAAATTTGCATGCAGCATGGACCAGTCATGTACCTTTCGGGTACTTAACCCTCGTCATTGATCATCAGTCAAAACAATGTAATATGGCCAAAAAGTGTGAAAGTTATTATGTCGATTTCGACATCAAATCAACAATGATATGAGGACGATTCATGCACATGTATTCTATAATCGTGTATATATGATTCAGCTGACAACTAAGGGGAACGGCAAAGACCAACATAGCTTCCTCTTTGTGAGAATGTGCCAAAGAAGGTGACCAAAAGATGAATTTTCTTCGTATAATGGATTCTTTATAAACGTTGTGAATGATTTCATGAATTATGCTTTATGATTTCGTATCGTACAAATCACCAGAGACAAAGTTGTGAATTACGAATCAAAGCAGTCATAATAATGCCATTTTGGAAATCAAACGAAAAATGACTTGGTTTAAACAGTATTTATTTCATAAATGTTATGTTAATAATATATGATTACAAGAAATACATATTCAGGATCGAGCAAGAAGAGAACCCTTTTATCAAGCTCTTTCCCTTTTGACTTGAATTTTAGAAAATGATTATACAATAACAATTATAGGGAATTATCTCGCTTTTCTCGCAGTATGATGAAACTAGGGTTAAAATCCTCAAACTGATCATTATTAGTAAAATAGTTTTCATGAGAATTCATTATTAAAAATAGTCTACAATGGACGGATATCTAATTAATGTTTTACAAACAACTGTCATAAACACAATGAAATTCAGAAATTGAATATATGTAGGATCTCAAATGATTTTCTATTTCATACGGTATTTATGAAACGAGTTGTGTGAAATGTACATCCTTTATTGTAAAACATACCCCAATATACGGAAATGTAATTTTCAGATTTATAGGCATAATTTCACTACATCTGAATAAAGAACCAGCATTCATTTATATTTTACTGAGAAGTTGCCGAGAATGGTCAAATAACAAAATTTCTGACGGATACCAAGCCTGAGGTCATGTAACAGGAGCTGGAAGCAACATGCTTTATTTAGAATTATCATTATGATATGTTCCGAAAAAATGATCGAAATGTGTTTTATGCTCGGTAATTCTAGTGCTGTAAAAACCCTATAATTAAATGTCTAACAAAATATTTATGATCAATTGAAAAAATCACAATATAACACGATGTGCGTTTCTTTTTTTGTCGGGTATATTGTTACATGGTTACAGCAAAAAAGTATTTCCACTTTCGTCACAAATATCAATTTTGGTAAAAAGAAGGGAGATCTTCAACAAGACCCCGTTGCAGCATCAACAGCAAAACACCAAAACACCTGATGCAAAAACACAAAAGACGAGTACAGCACGAGACGGAAAAGAGACACACGACATGTAAACATCAAACACAAAAGACTACACATAAACCGACGAAACCAATGGGTAACCGGTGCCGACTTTGGACGGCCATCTGTCACGCAAGTAGCAAATGGTGTGGTTATCCTGGATTACGTGCGCACAACCCTCTCACTTCTCCAATTACCCAGAGGTCTCGAAGAACGTACAATTGTGGTGTAAAACAACCTCCTCACTGTAAGATAACATCACACAAACAAGACCGCAAAACGCAGAGGCCCCAGAGACACAGATGAATATGTAAATGGATATAAAAAGAGGGCATGCGTAATACAGTCCGTGCTCTGCCGGCTGTAGCGAGCTCATGTATGTAATCACCCGAGGAGTCCGACTGACATTCAGAGAGGACAGGTGGTCGGGGCCCTGTCTTCTCTAAAGAGGTTTGGACAGGGCCCGTCATGGAGTCCCGTCGTCACAGTCAGTCAGAGTGCAAGTCTCAAGGATGCGCTTGTACAAGACTGTAGATTGGTCAAGTACCAAGCCTAGTGTCCGTCTGGTGACATTAGGATCATATCCACGGTATAAAAGGCGTTTGATGATTCTGACGCATTTTCAATGGTTATGCTGCCTACCTTTGATCCTTTTTATTTTGTTTATCATATCACCATAAAAGACAGGTTGTGTAATACCCATAGTAATGTACTCTGTTGCATGTATAGATCCGAATTTTAAAAGAAGTTGACTGTAATTTTTGTAAAATTTCCAGAAAGTCTTCACTAGTCTATGAAAGCGGAAACCTTGACCTAAAAGTTTTTTGGTAATTTGTAAATTTCTACTGTGAAAATCCAAAATATCAGTACATGCTCTAGCGTACCGGATGAGCTGTGATATGTAAATGCCGTATGACGGTAATCTTGGAACATCACCGTCAAGCCAAGGGAAATTTACTATGTTGAATCCAAAATCATCCCTTTTGTCATATACACTTGTATGAATCTTTCCGTTTACAATTTTGATATTTAGGTCCAAAAAGGGTGTTTCTGTATTTGAAAGGTTTGCCTTGTTAAGGGTTAATTCTTGTGGATAAATTTCATTCTTATATAATTCAAAAGCAGGATTGTCAATGGTTAGAATATCATCCAGATACCTAGAAGTATTATTGAAACATTTCAGCTCATCAAATTTTCTTTGCTTTTGAAGATTTTTGGATAAATTCTTTTTCATAAGTGTATAAAAATAAATTTGCAACAAGAGGCGCACAGTTAGTACCAATAGGAATTCCTACAACTTGCTTGTATAGTACAAGGTCAAGGTGAAAAGGTCATTCGCTATTATAGCAGATGTTTTTCCAGAAGTGAAATGAGTTAAAGAAGAAAGGGTTAGAGACACAATTTATAACATTTTAAACAGCAATTAAAGGATGTTTTATCTTCGTTTTGCATTAGCTTTTATTCTTTCGATCAAGTGTTTTAAATAAGAAAAATTTCTTCAAATTGATGTAAATTTTAACACTTTTACTCTGCCTTCTACAAATCCACACCAAAGATGACCAGCATTGATAGTATCACAAAGGGACATAACTGTTCGTACTGGCAAAGTGTACATATATACATTCCGACAGAACTCAACATGTGGATTGATCTGCTGTGCCCTTCAGTCATCAGGATGTGACATTTACCATCACACTCAAGATCTAATGGAAGGAATTTATCGGCCTCGAGTCCATTTCCGCTAAAAGTAAACTTCACACGTCCATCTTTATGTAGAACAACCAGTTCTCCACTGTCAACGCTTAGCCGATTGACGACACATACGTCTGTGTTCTTATTCTCAGTCGCCCTAATCGGCAATGTAAACAATCTTGTCTTGTCTTTCTTTCTTAACTCGTACATGTGGAGCACCTCCCCTGTAAGAGTCATACGCTGGACGACGCGGCGGCTGGTCGGTACTAGGTGATAGGGATCACCACCATCCCTCAATGTAACCAGTATGTCGTCATTCTCTGTCTTACTGATTCTGAAAGGAAGTAGTGGCTTGGTACTGATTGATCTTATCATATTTTCGTCCTTTGTCAAAAGTGAAATTTTACGTTTCTTAAGCTCACTGAGA
The DNA here is from genome assembly GCA_028142955.1 of Pinctada fucata. Lineage (NCBI taxonomy): Eukaryota > Metazoa > Mollusca > Bivalvia > Pterioida > Pteriidae > Pinctada > Pinctada fucata. The sequence continues at coordinate 61,810,877 of AP027102.1, read as the reverse complement.
ACATACTCCCCACTTCTCATGATAATCATGTCACTGCAAGGAGTATTTATTTCCTTCAGTTCTGCCCCAGTTCTATCAAGTAATTTTGCGTACATGGCTTCTACTGTTGTAATCCAAACGCTTGTGTCAGAAACAGGATTTATTGAAGTTATGCCTTGATGGTATCTATCTATATTGTACTTTTCCTCCACAGACACACTGTGAAGTTCTCCTATCATGTCCTCCAGAGCCTGTACCTTCAACTTTCCTGGTTTAAACATCGTAGTAAATGTGTACTTATCAGCGCTGTAAGAGAGAGCCTTCTCCAGTTCATCTCGCATCTCCTTCTCCATGTCTAGAATGTCATGTTCAGGTAATGAATTGATATCTTTGTCCAGAGCTGTTGTCATCATATCCAAATATTCTACTTTACGTTTTAATCGGTCCCGATTTTGCCCATAGATTGCTGTTGCTTTGTCATGCGTCTGTTGGCAATGATTTATTCTGTCATCAAATAATGTGTTAATTTCATCGATGTATTTTCTCCTGGTGCTATTCAAGACGGATTTGTTCTGTGCTAAAGTGGCATCTTCTATCTGAATTTTCCTTTCAAAGATGTCTATTTCTTTTCTCAAACCAGGAAGTTGTTTTGAACGTATTTCTCTACATTCCACTGGAAGACTGCGTTTTTTCCCCTAAGTATATCTGTAATCGTTTCCCAGTCGTGTGTAGTATGATCCTCCTTGATACATGATGGACATATTTTTTTCTCACATGTTTTACAGTAGGCGTGGAGTTCCTTTTTGTAATGATCCTCACAAAGTCTCAGAGCAACCTGAAACTTGTATAAACTAGAATCCATCTTGTTTCCTCAGCATGTAGAAACAGGAACGATCGAAGAGAATGTGTTTATTTCATAATATAGATGTAAGGCATTTAAATATGTAAGGATACGGTACAAATTAAAGTACCTGGCGAAATCACATTTGTCAATGTAATACTTTAACGGTGTAAAATTAAAACGACTTAGGCTGAGAATAGGTAAACTAGTAAAATGATGTCCCATATCATTTCTCCTCCATCCTTTCCAATAGGGATATATCACTTTTCACGTATCCGTATCCGTGTCGTATCCAGGAACGTATCATGTCTAATATTCTTACTGTCACGGACTACATGCCCGGATTCTGCATTAATCCTAGTGTTAATTAATTAATTAATCATTGATTATTGGAAAAAGAACTTTTGAAATTTGAAATTTTCTGTTACAAAATTTCTTGAAATTTCTAAAACGTGGGTCCTGTAGCATCATATCCCATCCATTCTGCTACGTCTTTTGTTACATTTTTGGACATAATAATTTTCATACTTTTTGGCCATATTACATTGTTAAGACTGAGGATCACTGACGAGGGTTTAGTACCCGAAACGTGCATGTCTGGCCCATGCTGTAAATTTATCAGGTTTTAAATGATGCTGTTGAATTTTTGAAAGTTTGACATTTGAACTACTTGGTGAGTGTCACTGCTGGTGGACCAAGAGTCCCCGAGGGCACATGTAGCCAAGTTCGATCAACTTCGGTTGATCGGCTGTCTCTTCAACGCATTTGAAATTTTCTGTTTCAAAATTTCTTGAAATTTCTAAAACGTCGGTCCTGTAGCATCATATCCCACCCATTCTGCTACGTCTTTAGGTACATTTTCGGACATAGTAATTTTCATACTTTTTGGCCATATTACATTGTTTAGACTGAGGATCACTGACGAGGGTTTAGTACCCGAAACGTGCATGTCTGGTCCATGCTGTAAATTTATCAGGTTTGAAATGATGCTGTTGAATTTGGGGACGTTTGACACTTGCTTTAGACAAAATATGACATAATGCGTGATATGAATATAATGCAACACTATAAACTTTGAGTACTAAAGCATTCAAAACGAATACTTATAAACGGTTTTAAACTTCATGTATCTAGTGTATATGAAATATGGATCCATATTGAGTACGAAATTATGTCGATGTGAATGTCGTACACTGTTAATATATTATCTATGTGTATTAAAACTGTATCTGCACGATTTTCATTCCGTTATGGACTGGAGAGTAGGCACTGTCCGTTACTGGATACGATACGTTTACGGGTAAGCCAAAAGTGATATATCCCTGTTTACAATTTAAGCTTGTGCGTCACGCAATTTGGCCTTTTTATGCTTCAACACGAGATTTTACAAGTTGTGCTATGATTTTATTTCTAACGTTTGTTTAGTTTGAAAACGTAAGAGGAATGGGTACAAAAAGCCATTCTTATCAACAACATATCCTTACAAGTAAAAGAAAGAAATTTTCATATGTAGGTAGTGTAAATGAAGCAAGAAAAGAGAGGGAATCTCGATTTATAGTCATAACAAAAGGTTAATGAAACTGAAAAAAGAGTAATCTCTTTACACAACCAATTGAGTGCGTCTTCAAATTCAATAGCATCATTTAAGAACAGATCAATTTGCAGCATGGACCAGACATGCACGTTTCGTGTACTTAACCCTCGTCAGTGATCCTCAATATAAATAATGTGATATGACCAAAAAGTGTGGAAGTTATAATGTTCAGCTATTCAGGCGAAATTCAGGCAATTGATATACATGTATTAAAAGAAATTCCACCCTGATATTAATAGTAAATTTACAAAAATGGTTAACCACGATAAAATTGTGAGCAGGAGATTTCATAAATGGGAGGGAACAAGTTTCAAATACTGGTACGATTATTAATAATTATAATTATAAATTCGTAAAGCGCGGTAAATTTACATAAAAGTATTAATTGACCATGACATGAACCTATCAAGTAAAGTTCAACATTTTCCTTTTTCCATTTCCAAGCCTATTCTATCTCTGATGTACCTTTCTTTATCTTTCTCTTATTATTCTTTAATTTATCGAAAGCGAGGCTTTTTAAATATTGAAAAATGAAAAAAAGTTTTGTAGTCATTCTTTCTTTGTCGTTGTACACGTGTTAGAAGAAAGTCTGATATTAAGATATTTTTGTTTGTAAACGTGTATGTAGGAAACAGGTTTCAAAATTTTCTTATCCTATATTTTTCATTGATATTATTTTCTAGTTTATCTGATGAAAATACTAGCCCAAAATGAATAAAGAAATCAAATATGAATGAATGAATTAGATTTGAAGAAACGATGTTCATATATTAGGATACTACAATTAAAGTACTTGTAAATCAAAAAATTTTGATGTAAGATTTGAGATCGTTTTCATTCATATAATTTCAATGTAGAATTAATCGAAAATGACTCATGACATATATGTAACATATACGCATTATACATGTATAAGTCTAAAACACTGTGGCGTATCACGTGATGCACAAATGATACGCTCCACGGGAATCCCCTTTGATTTAAAAACTGTCTAAATCTACTTTATATGAATTTATTTTAGGCCTATCATATGGTCATTATTATTAATTATATGATGTTAATTCATTCTGGTCAAGAATAGACGTATATTTGGAGAACACTTTAACAGAAAATTTTGTATCTGTCCGTGCACCATATCATAACATGTGGTGAGCATTGAAAAAATTCTGTTGAAGTGTTCTCCTAATACACGTCTATTCTTGACCAGAATAGATAACCATCATATCGTTGATGATAGGCCTAAAGTAAAATCATATAAAGCAGATTTAAGCAGTTTTCACTTGGTTTATTCAAAGGGGATTCCCGTGGAACATATCATTTGCGTATCACGTGATACGCCACAGTGTATAAGTAGTCAGGAAATAATCGTTTTCTCTGCCTTGGAATTTGACTGCCAGTATAGATATAAGGTTACAGGGTCCTCGACCTGTAGAATGAATATCCTCGACTCTAAAACAAATGTAAAAAAATTCAACGAACAATACGCATAGACAAATGATAAAGTCATATTTGACGAGAGTAAAGGGCCTTTAAAATGCCTTTGATTATTTCTGTAGACCTGTACATGTGACGTTCGATGATCAACTTTTAAACTTATTTTTTAAACATATGTTTTGCTATATCTCAACAAGGTTTGGAAAATTAAGCTGTGAGAGTAGAGAAAACGTATCTGATTAAAATAGCCATGATATGTATTATAGCTTTCTTAAGGGTACATTATACTGAACCGTTATTTTCATGTAAGGAAAGGGTTATATGTGCTTCTGGTAGATATTCCTTAGAAGTTAAATTATCAGTTGATTGATTGAAATTTTCCTCAAGAACGTAAAGAGTTGAAGCACTTTCGTATTATTCTAATTATTTTCAAATATTTTAAGTATACATAACAAGAGGCCTAAGGGCTACATCGCTCACCTGAGTTGCAGACCTCTGTGCAACGGTTGCAGAGGAGCAGTCGAAAATGCGTCAGCCAATTAAAACCTTCGGCGACCATATTTTTGCTTCCTGTAAGGTTTCGTGAAATTCTATGAAGCGGTTACAGAGGAGAAGTCGAATATGCATCAGCCAATCAGAGCCCTAGGCAGCCATATTTGTTGACCAATCGGCACGAAAAACACAACTAGGTAGTGAACCTTGAGTGCTTGCTTCCTGTAAAATTTGTGAAATTCTGTGCACCGGTTGCAGAGGAGAAGTCGAAAATGCGTCAGCCGATCAGAGCCCTTGGAGGCTATATTTGCTTACTGATCGCGACAAAAAACACAAACTTTGTAGAGGACCTTGAGTACTTCCTTCCTGTAAGGTTTTGTGAATTTTTGTGCAGCGGTTGTAGAGGAGAAGTAAAAATGCGTCAGTGGTTGCAGAGGAGATGTCGAAAATGTAAACAGTTCACGCCGGACGACGACGACGGTGAGCTAAAAAGCAGCGATAAATATATAATATTTTGGACTGACACTTATAAAGGAGGGAATGTCCAACAATATTTTGTTTGCAGCATCCACAACAAAACACCCCCATGTGAAAAAAGTGAAGACATACACAGCAAGAGACGCAGAAGGGAAGAGGGAGAACAAATACGGCATCATAACACCAAGCACAAAGAAAAAGACATCTTATTGTCATGATTCCATTGATAATATGACAAAGAATTCTTTCGTGTCGAAACAGAGAATTTTAACTATAGGAACACATCCAAAGATTCAATTATTTGTATGCAATGTACATACCGATATGGAAATTGTGTACATTTAACAGTGATAAACTGTAGATACGTATAGTATGAAAATGATTCAAACAAGTATCAATTACTATTTCAAATATTAACAATTTAGCTATACCTGTTTTCTCTTTATACAGGTATATATTTTGAATCATTTAGTCATAAATTTGTTTTACACAAAAATAAAATATATAGGTAAACACTGGCATATTATTCTCTATGTAAAAAAGATCATGTAACATATCTAAATGATAATCAAAATATCATACGTTTCTGTGCTGTCAATCAAGGGATATAAAACAAACGTACAATAATTTTATTCGATATGTATTTGAACACTTGCACTCTTCCATCAAGGAATTATCGCATTAAATGGGGATCACGTAGGGTAGTGACTGTTCATACCGACATGTTGTACAAACATCCCCAGCACTCAGCATGTGGATTGCTGTGCTGTGTTGTTCAGTCAAGAGAATATGATAATTTCCATAACATTCAACATCCACTGGGAAGATCTGTTCAGCAGTGAGACCATTTCCTCTATACGTAAACTTCACATGTCCATCTTTATGTGGTACTACCAGTTCTACACATCCAACTCTGAGGCTGTTGACAAAACATGTCCGTGTTTGAATTCTCTGTCGTCCTTCCTGGCAATGTAAACAACATTGTCTTGTTATGTTCTCTGAAATCGCACGTGTGGAACACCTTCCCTGCGATAGTCATACGCTGGACAATACGGCGGCTGGTCGGAACACGATTATTATAGCGATGGCCTTTATCCCTTAGTGTGACCATGTCGTCATTCTCTGTCTTACTGATACAGGTTGGACGTAATGGTTTTATATCTATTGTTCTGATTTTCGTCTTTTGTTAAAACTGAAATTATACGTTTGTTTATGTCGCTAAGAACAAACTCTCCGCTCCTCATAATAGTAATGCCATCACAAGGATTATTCAGCGTTTTCAATTATTCCCCTGTTCTAATGAGTAATTTTGAAGATTTGTCTTCGGATATCCTTATCCAGGCGATTGATTCATAAACAGGATTAATTGAGGAAATGAAATCAGAGTATGTCAATATCATTCTTTTCTCCCAAAGACACTTTGTGTAGTTCACCAATCATCCTATCTAGAGATGACACATTCATTTTCCTAGGTACATAAACCGTAGTACGCATGTCGGCGTCGGCGTCGTAGGAGACAGCCTTTTGTAGGTTATCTTTCTCCATGTCAAGAATATCATGGTTGGGTAATGTATTGATATCCTTGTCAAGAGATTTAGTTACCAGATCCAGATATTCTATCTTCTGCTCCAATCCATCATGTTTGTCTGATGACATTCATCTATTCTATCATTGAATAATTTGTTAATTTCATTGATATAATTTTGTCTGGAAAAATTTAAAACGGATTTGTTCCGTTTTAAAACGGCATCTTCTTTCTGCATTTTTCGATCGAAGCGCCCTATTTAATTTTTTAAATCCGGAAGTTGTTTTTCACGTATTTCTTTACATTCAAATGGCAGGCTGCGTCTTTTCTCCTTCAATATCCATGATGGCGTCCCAGTCGGGGAAATTATGTTAATAATATTAATAATATCTTTTTGCACGATGAACAGATTTTTTCTGACATGTTTTACAGTAAGCATGGCCCTCTCGTTTGTCATGATCTTCACAAAGTCTCAGATCAATTTGAAATTTGTATAAACTATAAGCCATCTTGTCTTGTCAGCATGTAGAGGCATAAAATATCGTGAAGCGTGTATTCATGTCGATATATCGACCTCAGACATTTAAATTTCGATGATTTATACAAATATGGAATAAGAGCAATTTGACAAGACTAGTAAGTTAACAGTACAAACGTGCTAAAATGAATGGGACAATTGAGAGAGCATGTATACAATCCACATAAAGATCTTTAAGTAACTATGCAGAAATGAAATAATATCATTTATACACAGGGAGATTTAAAAATTATTCTATAGATAGTGTTGAATCATATATTATTTCATAAACAGGCATAATGTACCATAAATGGCTGTTACGTGTATGTTGACCAGATAAAAAAGATATCTTACAGAATGAAATCATTGTTCAGAATGAAGCTAACTGCAAGTTTAAAAATTCTCTTTTCTTCAGATTATCGTATGGTAAGAAGTCCGTATATAAAGGTTTGATATATCGGCACCACTGATAAATGCAAGCCATTTATTTATTTATTTATCCCAGACAAGATATTTCAATGAACCACAGACAGACTGACAGGTCAAGATTAATTTCAGGTGTTCTAATCATAACAAACAGACAGAGAAAATATTTTATTTCAAGGAAGATTGAATAAAAATAACAGATCTATACATTTTTATGATTTATTGTATATCATTTCCTTTAGAACATGTTTCGTTACTTGTTTTGGCGATTATTAACCGCGACTGCACTAACAGGGGCCATGATTCAAATATAGTCATAAAGGGCATCCTAGTTAAATCACTAAAATGCCTAACTTGATCCGAACTCTGAGATAAGCTAATCTGGATAAGCTAAGTGAAATGAAAATGATATGTAATTATGATATAATCTGTTAAAAAACTGAAATGTCTGAACTGGTGAGGCGAAAAAATGCCATAATATCACTGTTACACATCATACATCTATAATTTGCACATGTCTATCAATCTAGTCTGTTGACATGTTGTACAGTCGTGACAAGGTCTGTCTGACTAAGAACATCCGTAAAAAGAAGGACTAACGAAGATCCTGACGACAATCTCAACAGCACTCACAATAGAGCACAAAACTGAGCATCGGCGGAACCCTAGCAAGCGAAAGATGACAATGAAGTTTGACATCAAGAATCTTCTCATCCAATTGAACCGTTCTGTGCAAATTCACGTTGGTCTCGAAGCAATCAGAAGTTACAGTCAAATTGTCAATATTGAAATATATGCTCTATAGTACCAATTTTGTTGTACTAGATACGTGTTTCGGATATTTTAATCCTCGTCAGTAGTACCTCATGTCAAAAAGGTTTAAATAAAGCCAAAGTGAATTTTCCTAGCGCCATCTACAATACAGAGCTTTAATTTCCTCTTGCCAAAATGAGCGGCTCCAAATTTTGTGTAGGGTTTATTCAGAAGCGTATTTAAGTGCAAAAATCGTCGGAGGGTAGGCGCAAGGAGCCCAATTCTAAACATGACCAAAAAAATGATGCCGATACCCAGCTAACGACAGAGCTATGCAGTGATGGAGATACCCCTTAGTTTTAGAAATTCAAGTCTAAAGATAGTTCCTGAAAATGCATAAACCAAAGGCAGAATCAAATCCTAAATAATACAAAACGGCTGGGAGGGTGGGTTAATTTTCATACAAAATTGACACCTGAGTGGTGAAAGCATGCGTATAAAAACCCGTGAGCGAAGTTAGCATTTACTGCACGGGTAAACATAGCCTGATCTAATTAAGGTTCATTCATCATATATAAATATATATATAGATCTTTATCGTGAGTAGATTTCACTGAAGAAAATAAGCTATACATGGCTTGCTTTGATAAATGGATTCTTAATGGCTAGCATTAAATCTTGTTAATGAACACGTAACCTGGTGTATCTGTCTTTATAACATTTTCATGTCTATTTCTTCAAACAAATTGTTTAAGCAATGATGAATATGCTGGCAATTGTAAACGTAATTTTTCTTGTACGTTATAATCTTTGTTGACCCGAAAAATAAAGACAACTGAGATCATAATGTAAATCTACCAAGAAAACAGACAGAGAAAATGAGAACCCGAAATACCAACAAACAAGGAAAAACACTGTTCAACATTGGGCACATTACATTAAAACGAATTTGGATAGGCAATTCACTAACATGAAATAGAAATAGATGATATCAACACTGAAAAGGATTTTTGATTTTCTTTTATTTCCACAAAGGTTAAATATTAACAAATGAAACTTGTCGTAGTAAACATGAAGAATTTGAGAATTTTTCAATTCAAAGAAAAATATTGGTGGATCTAAAAAAAGACTTTTCCAACGGCGGGGGGGGGGGGGGTCCAATCCGCCAGAGGGACAGGGAGTCCAACTTCTTGTATGAAAAAAAAAAACATCAGGGGAAATAAGTATATTCGAGCAATTCCTGGGAGAGTTGGTAATCCATAATTCGAGACCTTAATTTTGTCACCAAAATGTTTTATCTTGTGAATTTGTTTTGCTCTAATGATGAACACAATGAGCGGGAAATCACAATATTCTAGAATTAAATGGTTATACTTTGATTCGAATATAGTGACATGTAAATCTATATCCTTAGACATTCCAAAACTTTTTTGCGCGGAAATCCGGATAACAACACAATTTGTTATTTAACATGCCAAAGTCGGCGGAGTGGTCAATGGTCATTTTGATATCCTGTTTCATGTTTTGGTGTGTCTGCTTTGATTGCTTGTTTGATCGTTCTGTTTGCAAGTTAATGTGTGTCTTGTTAATAATAGAATAATACCTGTTAAGGCTGTTTTGTTTGTTGAATGTTGAACGTCTTCAAATTCAATAGCATCATTTAAGACATGATAAATTTACAGCATTGACCAGGCATGCACTTTTCGGGTACTAAACCCTCGTCAGTGAACCTTAGTCTAAACAATGTAAAATGGCCAAAAAGTATGAAAAGTATTATGTCCAAAAATGTACCGAAAGACGTAGCAGAATCCTTGGAGGTTCCTTCGCTGTGGTCAACACAGCATTTTCTCTTTTAATTGAAATGTCTTGAATTTATTTAATCTTTGGTCTCTGAAGGGAAATGATACTTAGCTTCTGACTTCAACTTCACTTACAGATACATAGATGATGTGTTGTCCATCAATAATCCAAAATTCGCGGGTTACCTCAGCGGTTTCTATCCTTCGAAGCTTAAAGTAAAAAAAACTACAGAGACAAATAATTCAGCATCCTATTTGGACATAATATTGTCCTACGACACTGATTGTCACATGAACACCTCACTCTATGACAAACGCGACGACTTCAATTTCAGCATAAAAAACTTTCCTTTTCTGAGTAGCAACATTCCTTCATCGCCTGCTTATGGCGTCTTCATATCTCAGTTGATACGCTATGCCAGAGCAAGAACCTAATATACGGATTTTGTTCTGAGAGGTAGGCGTCTTTCAGATAAGCTTCTCAGTCAGGGATATGTTTGTGACCGACTAACATCGTCACTGAGGAAGTTATACGGTCGATATGGGGAACTCGTCATACACTATGATGTCCCACTCTCCAGAATGGTGGATGATATTCTGTCATAGACCATTTGAATTATCCAACCAAAGATTGTACTGTATGTCTTCCGAAATGGAAGTAACCGGATGTGACAGTTCTACCGAATTGAAGCGGCGGGTGTTGCATGCAAGCAGGAGATGCTTACTCTTCCTGGGCACCTGGTCTCACTCCCATATCGGGACTTCGCTTCTTTTCATATGGTGGAGGTTTTTGTTTGTTTGCTTTGGTTCCTATTTTATCCTGATTTGTTTATAAATGATGCTATAGAATTTGAAGACGTTAAACATTTGTATGCCTTCGGTTTCTGATTTTCTGAATTATCGATTATGTGCTGTATACAGGGATATGGTCATTATCCATATTTTTCGTTCCATATTATTACGTTTGTATTGAAGAGAAAGCTCTAACACTTTGTAGATTGAGCTTCCAATTTTCACATGCAGCTTGCGGGTTCACAAAAATACTCACAGTTTTCTAAATCTACAGGCCAAATGTCAAATTAATATTGTTGACTTTGAATATGTCAATTGGCTTTTAAAGTTACCTATGGTTTCGCAGGGATTAAACTGTCAATAACGAAGTTTTACCGAATGAGTTAAAGAAGATCCTGACGATAATATCAACAGCACTCACAATAGAGCACCAAATTGAGCATCGGCGGACAAGGTTGGACCAGGTGCCCGGGAGGAGTAAGCATCCCCTGTTTGGCAAGCCCCACCCGCCGACGATGCCAATACACGAAAAATGAAAACAATATCTAAAACATGCACTGTCTGAGGTCATGTCTGTATAGAAAGTGCTATGGCGACAATGTCAGGAAAAATATTCAAAACACTTACTGTCAAACACCTCGCGGGAAACTTTTTAATGAGCTCCACACTGCAAAGGCCATAAGCGTGACACAAATGAGTCAAAGAAGATCCTGAAGATACATGTATATCTATATATTAAAACATTGATGTGACGTCATGCCTTTGTTCGAACAGTCCGAGATTTACCTTGGACTGTCCAATATCAAATCTAGGTCGCGTTTATTAGAAAAAAATATACGCGACCTAGATTAAATATTGGACAGTCAAAGGTAAATGTATTTTTTTGGCATCTACAGGACAACCGTTACAATTCTTATTTAGAAATCACGTGGCAAGAATTCCATGTATCGTGGTACTGACTTTTCCTTTTTTGCTATTTTTTCCGAAGTTGACAAAATCCAGCACAATCTTATACATCTAAAGAATCGGCCGTTGTGTCGGAAAAGACAAAGAAAGAGACACTCAAATTTGCCCGTTTTTTCTATTTTTCTTTGGTCTAATTTTTTTTCCATCTTTTTAATTTAACTTATAATTAAGATTTGTTTTGCTCGACTATTTCTAGTCCGAAAAACCTTACCTAAATTCAGCCTTTGACGATTATTTTGACCCATCCCCCCCCCCCCCGTGCAAATAACCGTCAAAGGCTGGGTTTAGGTGTCAAGTTTTTCGAACTAGACTCTTCAAAATATCTTCCTGAATTGTTTCTTTCATTTAACCTTGCACATAGTAATTTGAACGTCCCCATTGATTTCTTTTCGCTATTTAAAGGCACTATATTATTTCTTGCTTGTCCGGAGAACGGCACTTTTAGAGACACGTGCTTTTATTTATCCAAAGAGGCATCAACTAAATCGTCATCACGCAAAGTATTCTCGTTGATTTTTCCCCAAAACATTGCATCCAATTTCGTCTTGGTTTATGGAATCTGCGTCATAATTTGTCACAACTTTTATTTAATTGAAAATTTCATCTCCGTTATCTTCTTTTATAAACGACGCCCTACTACTAGTAGCGAGAATGTTAGAACCTGGAGTGATTACATTTCGTTACAGTAAAGGCAATTAACATCATAAGAACAAAGTCAATGGTCATGCCACTTTGAATAGTGATCAATGTTTTAAGTACGATATACGCCTCAAACAATTCATTCTTAAAGATATTGGACAGGTTTCGGCCCTGCGGGCCTCAAACTGTCCAATATCTTTAAGAATGAATTGTTTTCGGCGTATATCCAATACTTATTTGCATTGATTATCTCTCACATTTTTGTTTCATAGACGTTTTTATTCTCGGGTACACACGATTTCGGTAAACTGGGGAAATTGTTATTTGTATATACAGTATTTAGAAATATGTCACGTATACTAAGGTCATAGTGACCGCGCTACCGCAATCAGCCAATCGCTTGAATTAATTTTATATCGTGGTATTACTACGAAACATGTAGTAAACCACGTGTATACATTTGCTTATTCATCGTCTTTTTAAAATTCTCACGAAAAGAAAAAAATTACGTAATTTACTTTAGGTCGTACTTATATTTCCAAGGTTGATCTCATGTAAGATAAATGACCATGTCGAACGTGGACAATCGAACACTTTCAAATGACTTACAGCGTGTATGGCTTAAATGGAAGACAGGTGTAGTCTGCTATGCACATGTGCATTTGTTTACAGAATCCTGAACGCAGATAAACCTTTATTTAGTTATGATTTTAAGTTCTTTTTAATATTTGATATAAACTGTAAACACATATAGTATATATACAGACAGATAAAAAATACTGTGGATATATATATACACATCAAACTTATATCTATACAATAAATACAAAAACGAGAACTACAGTGTATATACATGTACACTATAGCTCACTTTGGCTAATTTCTCGTCCGACTTCAGTTTCAATTCTGTCCAATACCAAGCCAAATACTATTTCTTTTCTTTTATCGTTTATTAAACATTGATGTGACGTCATGCCTTTGTTCGAACAGTCCAAAATTTACCTTTGACTGTCCAATATCAAATCTAGGTCGCGTTTATTAGAAAAAATATACGCGACCTAGATTAAATATTGGACAGTCACAGGTAAATGTACTTTGACAGCTACAGGACAACCGTTACAATTCTTATTTAGAAATCACGTGACAAGAATTCCATGTATCGTGATACTGACTATTCCAATTTTTGCTATTTTTTCCGGAGTTGAAAAAATCCAGCACAATCTAATATATCTAAAGAATCGGCCCTTGTGTCGGAAATGTTAATGTAAGAGGCACGATAGTTCAGTCCGTTTTTTCGGTCTAACTTTTTTCCATCCTTTCAATCTTGCTTATAATTAAGACTTTTTCTAGTCCGGAAAACCTGACCTAAATCCAGCCTTTGACGGTTATTTTGACCCAGTCCCCCAGACCCCCCCGTGAAAATAACCGTCAAGGGCTGGGTTTAGGTAAGGTTTTTCGAGCTACACTCCTTCAAAATATCTTCCTGAATTTTTTCTTTCATCTAACCTTGCACATAGTAAGTTGAACGTCCCCACTGGTGTTTTTATTATTTAAAGACACTATATTATTTCTTGCTTGTCCGGAAAACGTCAATTTTAGAGACACGCCCTTTTACTCTATATATATCCAAAGAAACTTCAACGAAATCGTCGTCACGCAAAGTATATTCTCGTTTAATTTTTCCCAAAAATTGCATCCAAATTTTAGTTTTACGGAATCTGCGTCATAATTTGTCACAACTTTTTTTAATTGAAAATTTTATCTCCGTTATCTTCTTTTATAAATTACTCCCTACTGCTAGTAGCGAGGATGATAAAACCTGGAGTGATTACATTTTGTTACGTTAACATAATAAGAACAAAGTCAAAGGTCATGCCACTTTGAATAGTGATCAATGTTTTAAGTACGATATACGCCTCAAACAATTCATTCTTAAAGATATTGGACAGTTTTCGGCCCTGCGGGCCTCAAACTGTCCAATATCTTTAAGAATGAATTGTTTTCGGCGTATGTCCAATACTTACATTTCTCTTCTCAGATTTTGATAACACCTATTGCCGATTCTTTTTCGCCCCATGTGTTATCCGTCCGCCATGTTATTTTGTTTTCCTACAGTACTAGCCTTATGCAAATAAGTGCTTACACGTGTTCACATTCGGTCTTCTACAGAGAAAAGTAGGTTATATTAGGATACCCGTTTTATAAGTAATAATTGATCATAGCTCGGAAGCGAGGGAATATGTGACTGTTGTAACCAGCTAGTTTCGAATTTCTAAGCATGATAGACTCGCTTCCATTAAAATTTGACAAAAATAGTTGATTCATGGTTTGATCTTTACAAGACAAAATTTAACTTTAAATTACAAGTCGAGTAAATTTAGAGTCGGAACTTTTATGTTTTCAACATGTTGACTCAAAAATGAAAATAATGCCTTCTTAATTGCTGAAAATGTTATAAACCCCAAGTTTGCTCTATAATATTTTCATGATTCTTATCGGGGAATCGGAAACATATATAATGGTATTTCTCTCGGAAGAAATTTCCAAATGATCTCTAATTATTGGTGCGCTGATAGCTATGCCACAAACTATTTGCGAGAAAGACTTCGTTCTTTGGCCAAGGCAATTGTAAGGATACCTTTAATTATATTCTGATTTGAAACGCATGATTTGACAATTGATATTTTTGTACATGCAAAATATTCTTGAAGGCTTTGAAAGTAATTATACGATCATTTTTCATTTATGTCCCCTAAACCTGAATGGTATTTCAAATTATGTAACGTCATCAAAGAATATCATTAGATAAAAAGGACTTATTCAAAAACTAACTGAATGTTTTTCTTTGGAAATATTTAAAACATTACATGTTTTATTTTGGGACATTTAAGAAGCATGAGGTGTTAAATTTTCCCTTGATGACACAAGTACGAAGGGTGTCTTGAAAGTTCGTTTACATCACTCACTTTATAATAAAAAAAATATCAAAATTCAGACAAAATATCTTAAATAGATGTAAAATCAGACTTTTCCACATTTTTTTTATGATATACAGAAGCACATTTATATTTATACCGATAAGAATGATAGGCAGTAGTGTCGCACGGGGTAATCATAATGATATTATAATCTAAATCACGTACACGTAATTTGTAAACAGGTATCCGTTATATAGAAGGAGGAAAACATTTATCAACTATCTTTATTGTCTTTGTACATGTAGGTGTATTTCTTACTTCATAGCAAATTTTTCTTAAACCGATTTGCTCCGTCCGCAGGTCTGACGTCACCTTTTTGAATGAAACATCGGACATGCTGCCTGTACATTTTCTTTTTTTAA
Organism: Pinctada fucata; assembly: GCA_028142955.1. Classification (NCBI taxonomy): domain Eukaryota; kingdom Metazoa; phylum Mollusca; class Bivalvia; order Pterioida; family Pteriidae; genus Pinctada; species Pinctada fucata. The sequence continues at coordinate 61,795,303 of AP027102.1, read as the reverse complement.
CCGTAATCATGGAATATAAAATCATGTTAGGTATCAAAAGTACCTAGTTGTAGGGTAATCTTGTCATGTTTTCTTTAATTTTCAAGAGTCAAATATGAAAACTATGAGCAGCAGCTATTATTGAAAGATTATTATGCTCCATGGACACCATGGAAACACCTTATGTATTTAAGAACAATTTTTGTGTTTTATCAATAGAAATTCTCTACTTTTACTCAAAACTCTAAAATATTACTTTATTCTTATGCAAAAACTTAATTCACTTCTAAACAGAGAGATAAGAGAATTTCACATGCAACCGCTGCACAGAATTTTACGAAACCTTACAGGAAGCAAGTACTCAAGGTCCTCTACCGAGTTTGTGTTTTTCGTGCCGATTGGTCAACAAATATGGCTGCCGAGGGCTCTGATTGGCTGACGCATTTTGGACTTCTCCTCGAAAACCGCTGCTTAGAATTTAACGACACCTTACAGGAAGCAAGTACTCAAGCTCATCTACCAAGTTTGTGTTTATCGTGCAGATCGGTCGACAAATATGGCCGCCGAGGGCTCTGATTGGCTGATGCATTTTCGACTTCTCCTCTGCAATCGCTGCACAGAATTTGACGAAACTTTACAGGAAGCAAGTACTAAAGGTTATCTACCGAGTTTGTGTTTTTCGTGCCATTCTGTCTACAAATATTGCGGCAGAGGGCTCTGATTGGCTATTTCATTTTCGACTTCTCCTCTGCAACTACTGCACAGAATTTCAAGAAACTTTACAGGAAGCAAGTACTCAAGGTCCTCCACCAAGTTTGTGTTTTTCGTGCTGGTCTGTCGAAAACTGGCTGATGCAATTTTGACTTCTAGTCTGAAACGGCTTAAATGAATTTCATGAAACCTTACAGGAAGCAAGTATTCAAAGTCCTCTACCAAGTTTGTGTTTTTCCTGCCGATCGGTAAACAAATATGGCCACCGGGGGCCCTGATTGGCTGAGGCATTTTCGACTTTTCCTCTTCAAGCCTAGTACAGAATTTGACGAAACCTTACAGGAAGCAAGTACTTAAGGTCCTCTACCATGTTTGCGTGAAGATTTGACGACAAATATGGCCGCCGAGGGCTCTGATTGGCTGACACATTTTCATTTTCTCCTCTGCAACTGCAGTACAGACTTTCACGAAATCGTACAGGAAGCAAGTACTCTAGGTCCTCTACTATGTTTATGTTTTTCGTGCCAATAGGTCGACAAAAATGGCCACCAGGGCTCTGATTGGCTGGCGCATTTTCAACTTCTCCTCTGCAACTGCCGCACAGAATTTCACGAAATCTTGCAGGAAGCAAGTACTACCAAGTTTGTGTTTTTCATGCCGATCGGTCAACAAATATGGCCGCCCGGGGCTATGATTGACTGACACATTTTCGCCTTCTTGCCTGCAACGGCTTCACAGAATTTCATGAAACCTTATAGGAAGAAATTACTTAAGGTCCTCTACCAAGTGTGTTTTCGTGCCGATTGGTCAGCAAATATGGTAACTGAGGGCTTTGATTGGCTGACTCATTTTCGACTTCTCCTCTGCAATGGCTTCACAGTGTTTTGTAAAACCTTACAGGAAGTAGAGGACCTTGAGTACTTGCTTCCTGTAAGATTTCGTGAAATTATGTGCGGCAGTTGCAGAGGAGAAGTTGAAAATAAGTCAGCCAAGCTGTATTTTGTAGTATAAAAATGAGAAAAAAAATTCAAAGCAAGAAACCTTGTAAACTCTGCATAAGTTCCTTAAACGGATAAAAAATATTAAAAATTTAATTCGATATGTATTTGAACACTTTAACTTCGTAAAATCCACACCAGAGATTATCACCGTGGATTGAAATAATAAAAAAGTAACATTTCAAACTGGCACAATGTACATAGATACAACCCCTCTGCACTCAGCATTTGGATTGCTTTACTGTGTCCTTCTGTCAATATAATATTGCACTTGGAATCACATTCAAGATCTGCTCTGAGGAACTTTTCAGACTCGATACCATTTCCGCTATGTAGTACGACAATTTCTCCACTGTCAACACTGAGGTAATTGACAACGCATACGTCCGTGTTTTTGTTCTCCGCTGTACTAAAAGGCACTGTAAACAGTCTTGTACCGTAAACTCGTATGTGTGGAGTACCTTCCCTGTGAGAGCTATACGCTGAACAATACGGCGGCTGGTCGGTGACACATTTAAGGTGTCATCATTATCCATTAAAGCAACCAGAATGTCGTCATTCTCTGTCCAACAGATCCTAGCAGGAAGTAATGGTTTGATATCTATTGTTTTAATTAATGTTTCGTCCCTTGCCAAAACTGAAATGATGCATTTGTTCTCGTTACTAAGAACAAATTCTCCACTGCTCATGACAATAATATAATCACAAGGAGTATTCATTGTTTTCACCTCTTCCCCAGTTCGTTTGAGCAATTTTGCATATTCGTCAGATAGTGTCTTAATCCAAGCGTTTGTGTCTGAAATCGGATTTATTGAAGTTATGAATTTAGTGTACCTGTCGATATCACCCTTTTCATCAACAGACACATTTTGTATTTCACCTATCATCCTATCTAGAGCCTGAACATCATCTTTACATAAACTGTAGTACTCGTGTACTTATCAGCGCTGTAAGAGAGAGCAATTTCCAGTTCATCTCTCATCTCTTTCTCCATGTCTAAAATGTCATGGTCAGGTAATGTATTAATATCCTAGTCTAGAGCTGTTGTCATTATATCCAGGTATTCTACTTTTTTTGGAATCCGTCACGTTTGACTTTATATATTTGTGTCGTTTTAACGTGCTTCTGGTGGCATTCATATATTCTATCATCAAATAATTTGTTAATTACATCGATGTTACTGTTTCTGGAACTATTCGTCATCTGCTTTCTGTAATTTTCGATCGAAGCGTACTATTTCCCTTTTTAACCTCGGAAGTTGATGTTCACGTATTCCTTTATATTCCGCTGGAAGAGATCGTTTTTTTCTCTCTCAGTATATCTGATATTAGTTCCCAGTCGTGTTGATTATGGTCTCCCTTTCCTCATATATATAACTTGTGAGAAGAAAATATGTTCCTCATCACAATATCGTGAGGATCTTAAAAATGGATATATAATATAAAGAATAAGTGTAAATGATAGATATGTAAAATCGTGTTTTAAGATCCTCACGATATTGTGATGAGGAACATATTTTCTTCTCACAAGTTTAACAGTAAGCATGTAGTTCCTTTTGGTTGTGATCTTCACAAAGTCTCAGAGCAACTTGAAATTTGTGTAAACTAGAAGACGTCTTGCATTGTCAGCATGTTGAAATAAATACGATCAATTGAAGTGCATACATTCATTTCCAAGTATACACATGAAGTGACAAGTAATTGAATTTTAGATAACACTACAAGATAAAACTTGAACAGTACAGATAGGAAAAAATCAAGGTTGAGAATATGCAATACGATTTAACATATCTATCATTTACACTTATTCTTTATATTATATATCCATTTTTAAGATCCTCACGATATTGTGATGAGGAACCTGATGAATAACGAAATGATTACGAAAATGAAGTATATCAATTCTTAGAAGTACTTTCCTCGAGGCTCCCATCTAGAACTAGATGAACAAGCTTTTGCATATTTTATTTCACATATGTGATATATTGAATTTGAAGACGTTTAACATTTGTAACGATTGGTGAGTGTCACTGCTGGTGGACCAGTAGTCCCCGAGGGCAAATGACAAGTTCGATCAACTTCGGTTGATCATTCGGAAATTTCTGTTATCAAAATATGTTGAGATTTCTAAAACATGGGTCATGTAGCTTCATATTCCGCCCATCCTGCCACGTCTTTTGGTACATTTTTTGGATATGATAATTCTCACATTCTTTGGCCATATTCAATGTTTTAATTGAAGATTACTGACGAGGGTTAACACCTGAAATGTGCATGTCTGGTTCATGCTGCAAATTTATCTGTTCTCGCTTCGCATTTTCATTTCACGTAATTTTTTTTGGGCTCGCTTCGGTCGCCACATTAATTTCTATCAGGACTTTATTCCTCAAATGGCCAACTTCATGTTTGTAAATATCGATAAAATGCATGTTCATGAAAAAAGGGCTTCCTTAAAGGCATAAATGTATTATCAATAAATGATCAATGTAATGTATTACTATTAATAAGATGCATATTCACCAAAGAGTCTAATTTTACTTAAAAGCTTTGAAGGAGAACTGAAGTTTTTCACCAATTTACTATTCTCAATTTTAGAATTTGTATAGAAGACCCTCCCCTCAGATCCTTTTTAAATGTACCTTATTATTTATACATTTTGTGTACTGGGGATTATATTGTAAAACTCTCTTATCTCTTTGTTTTGCAGTAGAATAAAATAATATTTTAGAGTTTTGAGTAAAAATAAAGAATTTCTATGGATAGAACACATTCTAAATAAATTGCACATTACTTGTTTGAAATAAAAATTCTTGCTCCAACTTTGCTAAAAAAAAAATTTGCTCCGGTTCGGGGCGAAAAAATAAGCTTGCTCCGACAAAAGACCCAAGCCCCCCCCCCCCCCTTCCTCCAGAATATCAAATAGTACGTGCCTTAGCACGGCACCACGTTTAAAGCATTCCGTACTTGCACTGGACTTTGGAAAATTATCTTTACATTTTAAAGTTGTCCTTCCTGTTTCTGTTGGGCTGTGTTGCTGTCTTCGTCTATTTTTCCTATTTTCTTATTCGCGAGTACAAGTGTTCAATAATTTGCAAGCCTTTTGATTGTGATTTGGGTTTTGTGTATGCTTTTCATTCACTGAATTATGTAAAAATGAATAATAAAAACACATGATTTGTTAACAAATTTCGGCCTTTTGGTCTGTTATCATGGTAACACAAATATAAAAGCCCCTTATTTGCAATCGTACACAGTTGTATTATTGCCACTCGGAAACCTGACAAATTATTGTCCAATTACAAATTATTTTGTGGGATGAGCGGAAGATTGAAAACCTCCCCACATCGACACTGCTACAAATGTATACCTATTTGGTAAATTTAAAAATTTAAACTTTATTTATTTTACAACGTTTAACAAACAAGTAACACAACTTATATTAATGTCTCACGTTGGCTCAGATGTTGGCGTGAGGGGGTCCAAGGAGCAGGAGGAAACCGGAGTACCCGGAGAAAAACCCCCTTGCAGAGGCCTGGGTGGGGGACCACCTACCCTCCCACATAAGACCCTTTGCCGAATCTGAGATTCGATCCCGGTACCTTAGAGGTGAGAAGCGAGCGCGCTACCACTGCGCTAACCCGGCCTCATTTGGTATATAACTAGAAATGATTAAGGTGTGAATGAAATGTTCGAATATAACAACTTTATACAAGGATATACATAGAAATTAAATAGAAACTCTCTCTAGTGAGTTGAAGCATGGTATTCAATCGCAACATTCATCACTTGGTTCAGGGAATTATTTCGTAACCCAGACATAATTCAGCTATCCCTCTAAAGCATCCAACATGTAAATCCTTAAAGAAGTTGAAAAATAGATATATTCATCACTTAATATATTGTGTCAGAAAATATTTTAGGTTACCATTCGGTTATGTTTAATTTCTTGCTTTTGCATTTGGAGTTTTGCTGTAGGTACTGCGACCGAATGTTGTCGGAGATCCTCTCCTTTCTTGGATTGAGCAATTTACTTTCGTTTCGTCTCTCTATATTTTGATTGGCTTTGAGATCTATTAGCACTTTAATCTGTAGTAAAATGAATTAAAAATGAAAGTTCACGGAATGTCTTATATTTCAACATGATGTGAAGAACATAATATATCTACTGTCCTATTTATCAAATCAGAGCAACATCTTTTTGAGATTTATTCCGCCGTCTTTTGAATTTTCCTATAAATACATGTCTCCTCAAATTGACATTTTTTCAGTCGTAACAGGAACTTTCATTTACTCACCCTGTAAACTGTCTTACCTGTTATGGGGAAAATATAATGTCTACGGGAAATTCCCATGTAAATTTCAGACCATCGTCCTATAGTTCTCCGTAAAATTCATTGTGAACCATGACGTCAAAGCCTCCATCTCGAATTAAACTATTAAAAATCCCAAATAGACATTTTATTTTCTGTCCTAATTTTAAAATTAAGTTACGCATACTCAAAAGAATGGCATATTCTGTTAGGACGAAGGGAGTTCTAAAGACTTATGAATGGATGACAATAGCATATGTCTGAGAGAAAAAAACCCCTGAGTACTCTAAAATAAATAAACTAGACTGTAAACCCCATTGAAAATTATTCTCTATTATATGTAATGTGTACAAAATTTAATGTAACTTGATTATCCAGGTCACCTAGAGTGTGTGTATTTCATCACTTTCATTCCACCATCCCAGAGTCCACACCAAAGGATATCTTCCAAGGTTGATATGACAAAGGGAATAAGTTGTTCATTCTGTTTAAGTTTACATAGGTAAACCCCATCAGAACTCAGCATATGAATTGCTCCGTTGTATATTTCGGTGAACAAAATGCAACACGTGCTATCACACTCGACATCGTACGGAGAGAACGTTCCAGGCTTTTGTCCATCTCCTCTGTACGTAAACTTTACGCGCCCATCACTATGGAGAACAACTATTTCTCCGCTTCTTTTACTGAGCCGGTTGACGATGCATATATCAGTGTTCTTGTTCTCCGAAGTCTTTGTAGGATAAGTAAACAGCCTTGTCTTACCATCCTCCCTAAACTCGTACGTGTGGAGCATCTTCCCTGTGAGAGTCATACGCTGGACAACACGGCGGCTGGTCGGTGTCAGATTGAAGTGGTCACCACCATCCTTCAGTGTAACCAGTATGTCGTCATTCTCTGTCTTACTGATCCAGGTAGGATGTAGTGGTTTGGTATCTATTGTTGTCAATGTATCGTTTTCATCTGTCAGAATTGAAATATTACTTTTTTTCTCATCTGAAAGAACAAATCCTCCACTATTTGATGCAATCATATCAAAGCAAGGATTTTTCATAGTTTTTAGTTCCCGTCCTGTTCCATCAAGTAATTTTGCGTAATTGTCATCGGCGATCATGGCCCAAATTTTTGTGCCGAGGACGGACTTCACTGAACAAATAGAATTAGAATATCTGTCAAAAGCCTTTTCCTCCTCTATTAGGACACTGTGGATTTCTCCTATCATATCCCTTAGCTTTTGCATATCAGTATGTCCTGGTACGAAGATTGTGGTAAACGTGTACTTATCGGCACCTAAAGAATGAACCGCATCCAGTTCATTTCTCATCTCCTGTTCCATATCTATAATGTCGTGATCATGTAAAATACTGATATCCTTTTCCAAAGTTCTTATCATATTCTCCAAATATTCAACTTTCTTTTTCAGTTTGTCACGTTTTTCTTCATATAGCTGTATGACTTTCTCGTATTTCTGAGTAACCTCATCAATTGTACTGTCGAATAAAAGGTTAATTTGATCGGTAAAACTTTTCCTGGATCCATTCAAGGCATTTATATATTCATTGTAAGATACATTTTCTCTTTTAATCTTTCGATCAAACTGGTCTAGGCCCCTTTTCAAACGTGGAATTTGATTTGCATGAATTTCCTCACATGTCTCTGGCAAGATTTGCTTTTTCTCTTTAACAATTTCCGTAATTGTTTCCCAGTCGTGTGACATGTGTTCCTCTTTTATACATGTTGAACACAACTTCTTCCGACACGTTTTACAGAACGCATGAAGCTCCTTGGTGCTGTGATTGTTACAAAATCTAACTGAAGTTAGACTCGCAAATGAAGTAGCCGCCATCTTGTTATGTCAGTAGTTTAAATTTTAAATGTAAAAAGAACATCCTGATTATCTAAATTATAAGCGACACAACAACGTTTTGTAATTCAAAGTTTAAAAATAGGTAATATCAAATATGAATTTCCATTTAAATAACCAACTGAAGCATATAAATAATGTTGAAAAACCAATTATAAGCGATTTATTAAGTTTTTGTTTAAAGTTCATGTCAAGTGTGCACTCACTTCTCCGATATAATTTTTCGTTCTCATTTCCGTGTACAAGCTATTCCAATGAAAGAAACTATGATAGGTTTAACTTCAAATTAAGATTCGAAAAAAAATCTTATTATTTAAATCGAATAGTAGTATATAAAAGGCGCATCTAAAGGGGCATGAGCAAACACAGAATTACCTATCGTATTTTCATAAGGAGTTTTCAACAATTTTTTTTACATTTTCGTTTCTTTATTCAAAGCTAAATTTCTCATCTTTTCTAGCCAAATCTTTATCATTTCTTTTTCACGTGATTACTTTTGACATGGTGAACCCAACTGCACTCTTACAACTTAACACTATTAATCGAAAGCGTCATTACATTCCTGAATCGTTTCTATGATAATATCCTTCCATACGATTGGTTTTTTTTATTATGATGACACTTTCAAATTGAATCGAAGGAACCTTATCTTACGAGGGCTGATTGATATGTTTTGAGCCTCGGTTTTCTGAGATGCAGAAACGTATTCAGCTGATAGATTATCTCCAAAGAGGACAAACAATCAATGGAACATACTATGCTTCACTTCTAACACAGTGACGGGAAAATGTAGACTTATTTAAACCATGTACCTGATCTTGCTTCATCAGATTCATCTATTCCCAAAACTGAAAGCAGCTATTTTTGGCACCCACTTTCAAAATGTGTGATAAAATTCAATTCTTCAGTATGAGGCTCACAATATATATCAATCAGCCCTCTTATCATGTACGAATTTTTATGGTGCTTTTTTAATGCGCCTCAAATAGGAACCTGAAATTTTGAATTGTCGAAGTAAATTAAGTATCGTACTAGTTACATTCTGCTTTCCTGCATTTCCTCTTAAATAATGCAAGAAAACGGAATCCATTTTTGATTTGAAACATCATTTCTGTTCATCCGCATCGAACCGTTGTAAATGCATAACGTTAATTTGTGAAGGATTCGGAGTGATTTCAGAACGGTAGTTTTCAGTGATGTGACGTCAACGGTACATTTCATTTTCATTTTATAAAGAAATCAAAAATATTATAATTTTTTAATCTCGATCTAAATTGAGAATATTTGAAAAAATTGCCCCAGCATTCGAGTGAATCAGAGAAAGTGAAGAAGTAAAGCAAAATCTGAATTAAGAGATTACACTTTATGGGCATCAAAGTAAGAAAAACTACAAAATTAAACAAGACAACGGAAACTTCTTGCAATGGATCAATCATTTATCAAATGGAGACAAAAACAGTCGTACGGGGATACTAAACATTTACTGTATGCTAGCAACTCTTGTCACTTAGCTGTGCAAATATGGTCAAACCGTTGAATGTATCAAATATGATGTCTTCTGATGTTTCTAACCTTAAAGATCTTTCAACATTATGTGCCAAGTAATGTTATAGTTATATTAAATTTTCAATGTATTGTCCAATAACTTTCTGTAGTGGTACATGTAAATGACAAAGATGATTAAGCCATATCCCTATTAAGAAGAACAAAATCGTTGATCGAAAAATCATTTAGCCAAATGCATATAAAACCAGGATAAAACCACAACTAAAGGCAAAGTAACATAATTTTAAAAAATCTACCATATGAAGGAAAGTGATCTCACTGCGAAGGAGTGAGCTCAGGTGACCAGGAAGATTAATCATCTCCTGCTGCATGCAACACCCGTCACTTCAATTCGATAGAAAGGTCATAATCGGTAACTCCAATAAAGGAAGATAAACTTGGATATTGGAATTTCATGGCACAAAAAGCCAGTCGCTCAATTATATATTTCCCGTTTGACTTTTTTCTAGGTAAGTTGACTTGCACTCAGAGCGCAGTCATTGCAGTTTAAGTTTGATCTCGAATAGTGTATCAATTTCGAAAAAGGTAATTTTCCAAACCTGGAAGGAATGGGATGTTCACCTTCATCTCTCCTCATTTCAAAGACAAAGGTGCTTTGTTCATTTCACCATTCTTTGCAAAACATTACAATTTCATATGTGGTCAGATCATCCTTGTGTCGGATTATAAATCCTCATCAGTAGAATTTCATGTCAAAATAATTCAAATATACGAAAATAAATTAGTATGCACAAATAAATTCTTAATTTTCAGCTATCTATTTTGTCAAGATGAGCGGATTTAAAGGTATTGTAGAGTATATAGGAATGTAATAAGAGGCATTTACGGGTTAAGGGGGATTAAATACCTGCAAAATGTCTTATGTCGATTAAACTATTCACTAAATAGGTTTGTAATGAAATTTGCCGTAATTTACATGCTTCATTCAAAACTAGAATTTTTTTAAATTGAATACTGTACATAACATCTAACGGAATAATAAATACCTAGTGGCAATTCCATAGTTTGCTCAAACTGATTTTTATTGATACAAAAGAGTATAAACTTGTTCATTATTTGTTTTTTCCCTTCCCCCTCATTTATTTAACCAATATATGGTAGGGACCATGAAATTTATTTTGGGGTCACTGTACATGTAGAAAGATACTTTCCACAGAAGCCATGATTATGTACAATATTCATATCACCGGTAAGAACATGGTCACCAGCATGACATATGAACTCAGACGAGGAAAATCGACAAGACAAATACACTATTAATAAGCAGTAGAAACATAAACAATTTGATCATAAAAAAAATGATATATCATTGTTACCTTTGATGAAACTGTCAAGTATAACTATATAGAAAACAAAAACTTTGCGTAAGGCCATTTCTTGTTTTTATTCTGTTTTGCGTCCTTTTGAAATTGAGAAACCTACCAGCCAGCCAGGGAGAAAAACAAACAAGCATATATAAAACAAAGTTGCAATTTCATATTAAACATTGTCTGACTGTGTGCTTGTTTCATTTGATCATCTTGACATATTTTAGTGAACAAAAGAATGATAGACAATAAGTCATTGTAGTACTTTTACATTTTTACATGAAATATAAAGAAATATACAATTTTTTTGAAAATTTTGTAAAAACACACATTTAATTTGCAAAACATCTTATATCTTAATTTTGTTTTGTTTTATGACTTCGGGCTCAAAACCTACCAGCACGAGGACTCAAAACAGAAAAAAACCAAAGAAATGGCCCAAGACTTATTTCTGACAAAAAATGTGACCAAAGGTTCATTGATCCTTAACTTGATGAGGTTTACCTCATGAAATGAAAAGACAGTTATATTTTCTTACGATTTGTTAAAACGAAACGCTATAAAAAGCTGAATTAACTTCACAGAAGAAATGTCTACAATCATTTCTGTATAATTATCTGTTTGCCGATATAACTGTAACCAGAATTTTTCTGTTCTGTCCTCAATGCATGTATTTTATTTGCGATATCAAATGTAGAAGATGTCTCGCGTAACACAGCCAAATATTGATCACAGCGGAACAAAACCGCAAGATGCAACGGATACAAAACAAACGAACAACAAGGAACAGCGAAACAATTACAAAAACCCATGCAAAGAACGGTTCTACAAAGCAGATGCACCAAAACATGAAAGACGACTTAAAATACATGGATTAAAGAAGATCAACATGAAAGCATCATGGACTGTGGACGGTTGTCTGCTCTATAATAGAGAATGTTGAATGGCAATAACTTTGTTAATATAAAGAGATCAAACGCAATCGACACGCGAGAATAGTTTTGGCTGATGCGATTCATCCGATAGGACAATGGACATGGGCCAACTTTTCACTGTCGATCCTTGATTCCCCAACGTGATAAAGTCACTGTTAAATGAAGGCAATAAGAATGAATTGATAATATACACACATGTCAAAATATTTAGATATATTTTAATTCAGCCTTTTCGTTACCTTCTCATTCTGGACGTAAAGTAATTAAGAATAGGAATTTCTTTACGTCATAATGCGTTTACGCCAGATATCGTCAGAAGTGGGTTGTTAAGCTAATAGAATACAACAAAATTTTAATTCGACGTGTATTTAAACACTTTTACTCGACCGTTGTAAAATCCACACCACAGATTATTACCGTAGAAGGAGATTGGCCAGGGATGTAACTGTTCATACTGACATAATGTACATAGAAACATTCCCTCAGCACTCAGCATGTGGATTGCTCCGCTATGAACTTCAGTAAAGAGAATTCGACATTTCTCATCGCACTCAACATCAACTGGATCGAACTTTTCAGATTTCAGCTCTTCTCCTCTATACGTAAACTTAACACGTCCATCTTTTTTAAGAACGATTAGTTCGCCACTTTCCTTCATAAGCCAGTTGACTACACAAATATCTGTATTCTTGTTCTCCGTCATCCTTGTCGGTATTGTAAACAGCCTTGTTTTACCATCCTCCCTGAACTCGTATGTTTGGACCACCTCCCCTGTGAGAGTCATACGCTGGATAATGCGGCGGCTGGTCGTTATAAGATCGAAATTGTCACCTTCATCTCTCAAAGCCACAATTATTTCGTCATTCGCTGTTTTACTGATGAAGATAGGAAGTAATTGTTTTGTACAAATCGTTGTTTCGATACTTTCGTCTCCCATTAAAACTGAAAGGAGATGTTGCAGCTCGTTTATAAGAACAAAAGCTGCACTCCCCAAGACAACGATTTCATCGCAAGGAGTACTCATTGTCTTTATTTCTTCTCCAGTTCTATTGAGTAATTTTGCAAAATTGTCTGCCAGTGTCATAATCCAAGCATTTGTGTCAGTAACGGGATTAATTGAATGAATACTTTCAAAGTATCTGTTAATATCATACTTTTCCTCCACAGACACGTTCTGTATTTCACCGATCATGTCTTCCAAAGCTTGTGCATTCATCTGCCCTGGAACATACATCGTAGTACATGTGTATTTATCAGCTGTGTGAGAGAGAGCCTTTTCTAGTTCATCTTTCATATCTTTCGCCATGTCTAGAATGTCATGGTCAGGTAATGTATTGATATCCTTGTCTAGAGCCGTTGTCATCATTTCCAGGTATTCTATTTTCTGTTTCAGTCCGTCCCGATATTTCCTATAGATAGTCGTAGCTTTTTCATGTTTTTGACGGCATTCATCTATTCTTGCATCGAATAAGTTGTTAATTTGATCGACATAGCTTTGTCTAGAACTATTTAAAACGGATTTGTTTTGTTCAAAAGCGGCTTCTCCTCTCTGTATTTTTCTTTCGAAGCGCTCTATTTCCTCCTCCAGAACCGGAATGTGATTTGCACGAATTTCTTTACATTCCTCCGGCAGGCTTCGTTTTTTCGCCCTCACTATTTCAGTGATAGTTTCCCAGTCATGTTGATTATGTTCTCCTTTTATACATGATGAACAAATTTTTTTCTCGCAAGTGTTACAGTAAGCATGTAATTCCTTTTGGTTGTGTTCTTCACATAGTTTCAGGGCAAATTGAAACATGTTGTTTGTAAAGAATATACGGACAACACTGTAATGTCATGTAACAGTTATAAAACAAAGAAGCCAATTATTTTAAAAGACTTTGTTCTTGTACTACATGTACGTCAAGTATGAAACTTGAGATTAAAGTGAAAGATAAATACATATTTTTAAAAACACGACCTTTAAAAATGCAGACGACATGAATACTATAGGCAAATACATATATTTGTCGACCTTCTTTAGAATTATCTGACAATGAACAAAAATTGAGAGAGAGACAGAGAGACAGATACAGAGAGAGAGAGAGAGAGAGAGAGAGAGAGAGAGAGAGAGAGAGAGAGAGAGAGAGATTAGCTTATGTAAATTCTTATCAATTGAGATTAACATATCAATATATCGAGTTTGGGAAAAATGTATACCTTTACATAGACATTGATTTAATTGATTATGCCATTTCATCTTTGATGTGGACTCTTAACTCTTAATTGATCGTTTCAAGATCTTATTTACAATATTACTTGAAACGCTGGGGGATGTGGTGCACAAGATGTAGGTGAGACAGGTCAGTCTTTAAAATCTCGTTTTAGGAACTTATAAGATCAGGACCTCATGTCATCAAAAGCACAGAAACTTTCTTTATAATCACCTTATTTAATATAGCCATTCTTCATGTATTTCGGATATTACTATAACCCCTGTTCAGTCTTTTCCAAAACGTAAAAATGAGAGTATTTAACCGAAATTGAAAAACGCCGACTACAAGCTGAACTTGCCTTGATCATGAAACTTCAGACTGCATGCCCTCTTGGTTTAAACTATCAAATCTATGGACAAGGAAACATTTCCTCAATTCCACAAATATCTAATGTCTTTATCCTGTAGTAAAAAAAACACCTCCTCTAAGAAATAAAAAAAATCCATTTATTAACAAAAGATATGATCTTTTAAGCATATCTAATATTCGCGTACAAAGTACCATTCCTCAGTATTTTGATTGTGAAACTTGAGAACCACCTCTTATTTGTTATAAGTATATGTTTTGTTTTTAACTGCAATTAAGTTACATCCGATCCTGAAATACTTGAATTACTAGTACGCCCTGCTTCTTGAGAATGTGCAACGTCTAAATATCTTTACAAACCAGTAGGTCATATCATTACAGGTAACTCTTCAATTTTCTTGAAAAAAGGACTTTAGAGTAGAATCCCATCCAAGATTGATTTTATTATATGTCGCGAAGTGCTAAAGGAAGCCTTAGATAACCATATCAAAAGATGGTGTAAATCAGAAAAGTCGAATCGCATGCTCTAATTGACTGGAGAGACCTCACTATAGATATAACGGATATTAGAATAGGTAACTTCTATTAAACCCTCATCTCTTTCAAAATTCACGTTCCAAATGTGATAGATATTTCAAATCCAAGATAATTAATTAAAAGATATGTCTTTACACCTTTACACCAAACCACAATGATGTGAAAACGATACTACTTATCGACTTTTGTTTCGGAACTTTCGTCTACTAATACTTATATCAAGGGCAATGGAAGCATCTCTAACATTCTGAGTAAACATGACAGTCAGCTGTCTTCATTCAACATCTCTTTCCCTAAATTGGATCTCCCAACACTAATACCAAAAACCTGCACAAGTCTCCTTGCAAAGGATCCCGCAACTTACGGCCCCTTTTTGGATCGTCTATATAAGGATTAATTATACAGAATCGGGGTCATTTTTTACACCAGAAGAAAATTTAACATTTTATGAGTACGAATGATTATGAAAATCTCGTTTGTAAGCTCATCAGAATTCATGTAATGTCTATAAAGTTAAGAGGGGTAACCGAAATATCCGGATAAACCGCCATCGCTATCGGCTATATATAGTACTTCAATGCACATTTGAATAAAAGAGGCAGGGCAAATCGTCACATGACCATAATATTTAAATTAAAACTCGTATCAGCGTATAGGATATATCCATGATATAGTGTTATGGTATGTTTCTGTTCTTTTAATATATTTTTTTCACTGTATATTGGATTGATGGAATGGCACACGATATATTTATTTTTAATCTTATTTAGACAAGAATCTACTCAAAACAGGGGTGGGATGGTTTTATATATCGTCCTTTCGCTTTATTCAGATTGAAAAATTGTTTTTCTTAAGACTGTATGTAATAAAATAATCCAAAAGTATGAAATAATTGCTGTGTGTTCTATGGCAACATTTTCTTGCATTAATTGAATGATTAGATGTTATACGTTGTCACTATTTTTATGACAATATTTTCTCGCAGTTGTTAATTAAGTTTAGTTGTAAGTCGCATTTGGAATTTGACCAGGGATGATTTTCAAGTAGGGGACAGATGGTATCAAGCTTCATAATGTGAGCTTTATGATTAAAATAACTATGCTTTTTGATATTTGGAAGAAATAATTAGCTTGTTGTCTTGAAAAAAACCAATTATTTTCATTGCATAATTCATATGAGTTAAAGAAGGTCCTGACGATAATCTCAACAGCACTCACAATAGAGCACAAAATTAAGCATCGACAGACCCCTAGCAAGCTAGAGGTGGGACCAGGTGCCTATATGTATAGTATGACCGGATATGAGAGTAAGAGGTCATGTGACTAGCTATGGGCAAAGAAAAGTGCTGTACTTGGATTAAAAAACTTTGAGGTTATATTTCTCAAATTGCATTAGGTGAAAATTCAAATAACTTGCACAGAGTATAGAATGAGAGATACACAACAAATGGACATAGAGTTTATTAAGGAAATTATTTGAGAAGGATGTCCAATTTTACTCACTTTGCGTGGTCATGGCCACTTTCCATGTCATCTTCAAATGCACTGCTATAACTTTGAGCAGCATGTCTGAAGGATTTGTCCGTAAGAAATCAGGAATTATAGGAATTATAGAAGTAATCAGCAATAAGGGTACTTTTATACATATGTAGCTTTATATGATATGAGCAATGTAAAATTATTAATATAACGTCAACTCATGCATACCTTTCACTAAAAAAACCAATACTGTATAGTGCAACCTTATACGCACATATGCCCCTCAATTCAAATTTTCATATTTGGTTGCCATGGTAACCGTTTTATAATGAGAGGTATCAAAATATTTTGAAAATGTTAAAGTATATCAAATGCCTTAAACTCACCACAATATGGTTACCATGGCAACCAATACCTATTCAAAATATTATAGCTTAAGGTAGGACCACACCTTACCAGATAGCGCGAACGGACGTCTAACCGATGATAAAATTTCCCAAGTCATTAGTCCGTTGGCCGTCCTTTTGTAAAAAAAATTGACTCTGCCACTGCTCGAGGCTCTCGCGACTTGTTCTGTATGAAAACGTTACATACGAGTACCGGAGATCTACCGGTAAAGTAACAGACGTGTAACGAATTTCACCGTACGAGGAACGGAAAAGGAACGGATAAAAACGGAAACACAACGTATAAGGACCGCATAAAACGGACATTGAACGGACATCCGTTACTCGTCCGTTGGGTTCCGGTATCTGTCCGTTACATCTCCGATTTGTCCGTTTCACACCCGGAAAATGTCCGTTCGTGACTCCAGTCTACCGGACATCAACGGACACCTAATGGACATCGACCGGACACCTACCGGAGATGTAACGGACAAAACGGATACCAAAGGATACGTAACGTATAAGTAACAGACGCTTCAGTCCGTTCTGTCCGTTGGCAAGTTATGAGCATGCTCAAAACTTGCCAACGGACAGAACGGGCACCAACGGACGTCGCCGGACGAGTAACGGATAAACGGAGATTTAATGCACGACTTGTGAATGAGAAACTGATACGAACGGAGACCAAAGGATTGAAAATTTTGTTATTCGTTACCCGTCCGTTCGCCTTTTCCGGCTAGGTATGACTGAGTTATTACATGGACATTTCTATTGTTTGCAGTAAATTATAATGGTATATGATGAGCTTCGACGCGACAAAATGACCGGATGTGAAAGTAAGATGTCATGTGACTAGCTATGGGCAAAGAAAAGTGCTGTATTTGGGCTAGAACACTTTGAAGTCATATTTCTCGAAAATTCAAATAAGTTGTACAGACTATAGAATCAGAAATACACAACAAATCGACACACAGTTTATTAAGCATGTCCATGTCTTCTTCTAATGTACTGCTATAACTTTGAGCAGCATGTCTTACTGGCAGGATTTGGCCATATGAACTCAAGAATTATAGAAATAATCAGCAATAAGGGTACTTTTTATTTGTATGTAGCTTTATATGATATGAGCAATATTGAATTATTAATATAACGTCAACTTTCGCATGCCTTTCACTAAAACGTTCAATTTTCAATGACCAATATCGTATAGTGCAACCCATGGACATGTCACTAGTGACATGTTTTATGCCCTGCCCTTCCTCTTGGAAAATATTTATGTTAGATTAGGTGAGGATTTATATAAGCACTTTGTAGGGATTCCTATGGATACTAACTGTGCGTCTCTTGTTGCAGATTTATTTTTGTACACTTAAAAAGAATGCATTCAAACTCTTCAAAGGCAAAGAAAAGGACTAGGTGCGCTAATGTCCCTGTCACACCTTCACGATCTGGTATGGTGTTCGCACTACGACCGCCAAAATTGTACGAAACGTGGCATGAACGTAGTAAAAACGTGGGGGACGTAGTAAGAACTCGCTTATACGTATTGAGGTCGTAGTAAGGACGCAGACGAACGTGCTCGTACTGTTCAAAACAGTCGTAGTGAGGACGCGGTGATGACAGAACGTGTAAAGGACTACTTGAGAACGTATTGAGAACTTCATGGACGTATTAGAAACGTGTCGCGAACGTAGTAGTGTCGTAGCAGGGACGGGTAAAACTTTTACATATAATCATATGGAGATCGTCACGTCTCTGCCGTCCTTACCACGTTCTTGGTTTCAAAGGTCGAAAAAATAAAAATATACCCCGTACAAACAATTTATCCTTTGAACGTGTTATGATCGTGGCATGAACGCAGTAAGGACGTCGAGAACGTAGTAAGCACGCCGTACTATCGTAACACAGACGTCTTCTTCGTAGTGTGAACTTGGGGCCGATGGTAGTGCGAACTTGACTAAACGTATTAAAGAAGGGAAGGACGCGCTACTAACATGTTACGGACGCTAAAGTTCGTGTTGCGCACGTATTGGAGTCGTCAATTATTGTTTCGGAAGCTCTTCTGGGTGAAACATGCCACGTTCTCACTTCATTCATGAAAAATTTCAAGGACTTCAAGGACGTACTAAGAACGCCTCGAGAGAACGTGTAGGTCTGACAGAGACTTAACCCCTCATATCGGCCCAATAATTTCGACGAAAAATGCAATTGATAAGCGAACTATTAATTATATAACTTTTTGCAATGTTTAATGTTTGAGAAAATACGGCGTCATAATTTTGAGCCCTCATAACGTCACACGCATGATGTAGGACGTCATGTTTTGACGTCATTTGCCCTTAATGACGCAAAACAAGGGAAAATCATCGTAATTTACACACAAATCTTCAAAATTCATCCACGATCCAGGCCTCGCCCACTTTTTTTTTGTGCAAATTAAAAGGCCGATCAGAAATCCATCGATTGGTACAACATTTATCATGAGCAAGGCCTGGATAGATACTTGAATTTATAAATTTGTATCGAAATTTCGCTCAATTGTTGATATTTCCAATAGATTTCAAAGTTTTTAGACTTTTTGAGCGACGTTTTATTCTGTATAGGACTGTGCAATCAAACGAGACTTCCCTTTGGATTCACCATACATTTGACCTTTCATTAACTAGAATATTATGGATATATGATCAACTTTGAAAATAGGGCCGATATGGCAGGTTACCGCATCTACTCCTTTGATGATTTGAAATTGACAATCCTGCATAAGCTCGCTACAGCCGGCAGAGCACGGACTGCATTACGTACGGCCCCCGTTTTATATCCATTTTCATATTCATCTGTGTTGCTTTTGCCCCTGTGTTTTGCTGTCTTGTTTGTGTGGTCATCTAACACTGAGGAGTTTGTTTTACACTACAATTGTGCGTTCTTTGAGACCTTTTGGTGACCGGAAAGTGGATGGGATTCCGCGCGTAATCCGGTTAACTGGTTTGTTTATGTGTAGTCTTTTGTGCTATATGTTTCTATGCCGTATGTCTCTTTTTCGTTTCTTGCTGTACTCGTCTTCTCTATGTTTTTGCATCGGGTGTTTTGGTGTTGGTACTGCCACCGGGTCTGTTTGGAGATCCCCTCACTTTTTTTGAATCACTTTAACATAAACATTAGCGTTATTTTTCCGTCCACCAATGTAATGTTTTTATCATAATAAATCATGTTACTCTGTATATAGATTCCATAATAAATTTCATATGATGTCAAGAAGATTCCCTTTTTAGTATAATCTGAAACTTGGTAGGTATGAAGTTCTAATGGTGGCGCCACCACAGGCTAAAGAATTTCATGGGTAGTACCCTTCTAAACAAACTTCTCCAGAACCGAAGCAGAATCGACTACCCGAAAGCATCAGGATGATCTAGAGAGATGTCTAAAGAAGTGTTGTTATTTTTGGTTCCACTCCGAAGTCAAATTTTAGGCGTGTCGGTGTCTTTTCGGACTTTTGCACTATAAATGAATGACTTTACACACTCATTTACTGCACATTTAGTGAGATGGTATTCATTGTCTCTTTCGAGTCTCTTTCTGTGAATGTCTGTTCTGTGTTTTTTTTGCATTGGGTGTTTTGGAAATTTCCTTTGGGTGCTGCAACCAAGTGTTATTGGAGATCACCTCCTTTCATTTATGGTCCACTACACGTGTTGTTGTTTTTCGTCCGGATCTGTCACCATAGGGAAAAGTAGGTCAGGGGGTCTTTGACAAACTTATTCGTAGTTGATGGTGACAGGCTCGGGTCTCTCTCTGAAAATGCGGAGGACTAATATAAAAATATCTCTATGTTTAACTTTAATGTTTAACGTCTTCAAATATAATAGCATCATTTATAAACGGATAAAGCAGCATGGACCAGACATGCACGTTTCGGGTACTCAACCCTCGTCAGTGATCCTCAATCTAAACATTGTAATATGGCCAAAGGGGTGAAAATTATTATGTCAAAAAATGTACCGAGAGATGTAGCAGGATAGGTGGGATATGATGCTACAGGATCCACGTTTTAGAAATTTCAAGAATTTTAGAACCAGAAACGTTTGAATGCGTTGAATAATAAGACGGTCAACCAAAGTTGATCGAACTTGGCTACATATGCCCTCGGGGACTCCTGGTTCACTAGCAGTGACACTCACCATGAAGTTCAAATGTTAAACGTCTTCAAATTCAATAGCATCATTCATAAACGGATAAATTTGCAGCATGGACCAGACATGCACGTTTCGGGTACTCAACCCTCGTAAGTGAAACTCAATCTTAACATTGTAATATGGCCAAAGGGGGTGAAAATTATTATGTGAAAAAATCCATCTCGACTATGATTGCAACACAATAACTGCAGTTACCTTGTACGGTAATACATAAAGTCATTTTGATATAAGAATCATACAAGTAAAATCGTAAGTCAGATGGTCAAAGATCGAGTTCATGATTATTCTTACTTCAGGTATAAATTGTTGAATCAGTGCACGATGGCACGAGTAACTTTGCAAATGGATTATTTACTAGTATGGAAAGTTCACGCATCAGTAATCTCATGAATTTTCTTTTTACAAAGAAACATGAGAAATCTTTTACGATTCAAGATCGATTTCATGATGTCCAATGCGTCAAAAAGACAAGGAAAGGATCTCCAGCATGACCAAACTGCACACACCCAACGAAACAATTCCAAAAGAAAGTGACACGTAAATGACATCAGATAGAAGTACAAACATTTCAATAAAACTATCAAGCGCTGAGGACATTTATTTGTATTCGTAGGTGATAACGATGAAGAATCAATTTCATTTCTATAAAATTTGCGTTCAGTTATGATAAAAATGATACAAATGCAGAATATCACAATGTTCAAACTGGTTTATTTTCATATCAATAGTTTATTCGGTATAACAACAAGCTATCTCCATTTCTGTAATATATATATGTATACCAGTATGTCTAATTTCGATATAAGTCAACTGATAACATATTCATCACTAATCAAAATGTTTTAATCTGTATTAAACACCTACAACTACTATTCAGTTGATCAAGTGATATATTGTGTATTTATAAACAACTACAAATTAGTTTAATTCGAGATATATTTGAACACTTTAACCCTGCCTGTATAAAATCCACACCAGAGATTATCACCCTGTATAGAGATTGTACATGGACGTAGTTGTGCAAACTGACATAGAATACATAGATACATCCCCTCTGAACTCAGAATATGGATTGCACTGCTGTATCCTTCTATCAATATAATACGACATTTGTCATCACATTCAACATCTGATGGGAGAAACATTTCAGACTCCAGTTCATTTCCATTGTACGTAAATTTCACACGTCCATCTTTATGTAGTACTACCAGTTCTCCACTGTTACCACTAAGCACGTTTACAACACATATGTCCTTGTTTTTGTTCTCCGCTGCCCTGAACGGCAATGTAAACAGCCTGGTCTCGCCATCCTCTCTGAACTCGTACGTGTGGAGCAGCACCTTCCCTGTGAGAGTCATACGCTGGACAACACGGCGGCTGGTCGGTACCAGATTGAAGCGGTCACCAACATCCCTTAATGAAACTAGTATCTCTTCGTTCTCTGTCTTACTGATCCTGTAAGGACATAATGGCTTGGTATCTATTTTTCTAATAATTTTTTCGTCCTTTGTCAAAACTAAAATAATTCCTTTGTTTTCGTCACTGAGAACAAATTCTCCACTTCTCATGATAATAATGTCAACGCAGGGAGTATTCATTGTTTTCACCTCTGCAGTTCTATTGAGCAATTTTGCATATTTGTCCCGTACTATTTTAATCCAAGCGTCTGTGTCAGAAAAAGGAATTATTGATGTAATGACATCAGAATACATGTCAATATCATTCTTTTCCTCCACAGATACGCTGTGTATTTCACCTATCATGTTCTCCACAGCTTGTACATCGAACTGCCCGGGTTCAAACACTGTAGTACATGTGTACTTATCAGCACTAGACACACAGCAAGAGTGAGCCGTTTTCAATTCATATCTCATCCCCTTTTCCATGTCTAGAATGTCATGATCAGGTAATGTATTAATATCCTTGTCTAGAGCTGCTGTCATCTTATCCAGGTATTGAAACTTCTTTTTCAATCTGTCACGTTTGTCTTTGTATATTTTTGTGGTTTTATCGTGTTTCTGATGGCATTCATATATTTTATCATCGAACAATTTATTGATTTCATCTATGTAACTTTTCCTAGAACCATTCAAAACAATTTTGTTATGTTCTAAGGCGGCATCTTCTTTTTGTATTTTTCGGTCGAAGCGAACTATTTCTTTTTTCAAACCAGGAAGATGTTTTGCACGTATTTCTTTACATTCCTCTGGAAGGCTTAGTTTTTTCTCTCTCATGATATCTGATATCAGTTCCCAGTCATGATGATTATGATCCTCCTTGATACATGATGAACATATCTTTTTCTCACAAGTTTTACAATATGCATGAAGTTCCTTTTGGTTGTGATCTTTACAAAGTCTCAGAGCAACTTGAAATTTGTGTAAACTAGAAGCCATCTTACCTGGCCGGAATGTGGGTACCTCAAAGAACGAAGGGCGTTTGTATATGTCCAAAGTAGACGCGTGACAATTTTATGGTGTACTTTACGATACATGTACAAGATATAGTAAGTTTAAAGTACAAAAAGTTTTGTTCTTGTTTATAACTGCTGTATTGCACACCGAAAGTAAAAATCTTAAATAAAATCCTATGTCACACATGTTCAATATAAACATAAAATCATTGCTATTTAAAATCATAAATCACTTCAAGATCTTATCGTTGTTTTGCAAATCAACATTTACTTTTATTGATTTTTTTTATTCTTACATAAAAAGAAAGTAAGAAAATCAGAAGTGATGCAAAATAGCAAAAAAAAAAAAAAAAAAAAAAAAAAAAAAATAAAAAAGTTCTCAGTCGTAAGACAGGTATTTCTAGGTTTTTACACCAATGTATGAACAAGAGGCAAATTCCAAAACGATGTCTTTTGTTAATCGATATAAAAGAAAACAGTGCTGCGGCTCTCTATTTTTTTTTATATTTGATATTCAAACTGACAAAATATAAATCAACACAAGATACGTGTCGCTGCGACACGAATGCCCCACCGGCAGTGTTTATGTTTATACTGAACCTGTATGGGTCCGAATTGTAAAAGAAGCTGACAATATTGTTTTTGTAACATTTTCAAGAGTACTTGCTCTAGTGTAACGGGTGAGCTTGGATTTATAAATGTGTTGTATGACGATAGCCTAGGAACATCACCGTCTTATTTACGACCGTTATGCATTATAATAATGATTCAACATATAAAGTTAATTTCTTATGGCTTGACGGTGATGTTCCTAGGCTATCGTTATACGTGAAATTCATACACGCAACATAGTTTATTACTTTTATTAAAATAGGTATTTCAAAACTTGCCATTTATGGTGAACATACTAAACTTTCTTGGATGAAGCACTGGTTGCATTCTTAAGAAATACTGATTGATTCAGACTTAATATCATTGTTGCATTCGCACAGAATAAACTTTATCCAGTTGTTAAAAACATCCCACCTAAAAAACGATTCTTAAAAATTTCATTTATTAACAAAGGATTCGATCTTCTTAACATCTCTAATATTTTTCGGGATCATCGTGTACAAAGTGCTATTCCTCAATATTTTGAAAATTTAGAACCTCCTCTTATTTGTTACAAATATAAGAGACCTATTCGAAATTTCGTTTTTAACTACAACAAAGTTACATCAGATCCTAAAATACTTGAATCATGTCCTGCTTCTTGAGAATGTGCAACATCTGAATATCTATATAAACCAGCTGGTCATATAATTACAGGTGACTTTTCAATTATCCAAGACAGGCAGCTCCGTGGTCTTCTCAAAAAAGGACCTAAGTATAGAATCCCATCCAAGATAGATTTTATTAAATGTCGCGAAGTACTAAAGGAAGCCTTAGATAACTATACCAAACGATGGTGTAAATCGGAAGGAGTCGAATCGCATTCTCTGAATGACTGGAAAAACCTCATTTTGGACATTACTGACATTCGAATAGACAACTTCCACAAAAATCCTCATCTTTTTGAAAATCCAAGTTCTAGATCTGAAAGATATTTTAAATCCAAATTACGTAATTTACATGAAAAATTTGTCTTCGCTCCTGCAGATAAAGCAGCCAACAACACCATAATCATATGAAAACTTTACTATATATCAACTTTAGTTTCGGAACTTTCGTCTACAAATACTTATATCAAAAGCAATGAAAGTGTCCCTAACATTTTGAGCATACATAGCAGTGAAATTTCTTCATTCAACATCCCTATTTCTAAATTGGATCTTCCTACAATATACTGCATACCAAAACTGCACAAATCTCCTTACAAATTTAGATACATTGCTAATTCTAGCAACTGCTCAACTACAAGTTTGTCTAGACATCTGACGTCAGCCCTCACGGCGGTAAAGGAACACGTTGCAAAATATTGTGAAACTGTTCTTAACAGGAATGATGTCAATTTATTTTGGTCTATAAAAAATTCCGGGGATGTGATTGACAAGATAAAATCTAGAGATTTTCAAGCCAATACGATTGCTTCATACGATTTTTCAAATATGTACACCACGCTTCCTCACGACAAGATCAATGATCAATTGTCCAAACTCATTAAATGGTGCTATAATCGAGAGGGGAAAATTTATATTTGTACATCTGAATCAAAGGGTTTCTTTTCCGCTACAGAATACAAATCATACAAATCATGGTCATGTAGCGACCTGTGTAGTGCTTTGTCCTTCCTCTTGGACAACATTTATGTAAGATTTGGTGAGAATCTCTACAAGCAGGTTGTAGGGATTCCTATGGGTACAAATTGTGCGCCTCTTGTTGCAGATTTATTTTTATACACATATGAAAAGGAATTTATTCAAAATCTTCAAAAGCAAAGAAAACATGATGATGTGAAATGCTTCACTGGTACTTCTAGGTACCTGGATGATATTCTTACTATCGATAATCCTGTTTTTGAAAAGTATAAAGATGTTATTTATCCACAAGAATTGACTCTAAACAAGGCAAACTTTACAGACACTGAAACACCATTTTTGGACCTAAATATCAAAATTGTCAATGGAGAAATTCATACAAGTGTATATGACAAACGAGATGATTTTGGATTCAACATAGTAAATTTCCCCTGGCTTGACGGTGATGTTCCTAGATTACCGTCATACGGTATCTACATTTCACAGCTCATCCGGTATGCTAGAGCATGTACTGATGTTTTGGATTTTCATAATAGAAATCTACAAATTACAAAGAAACTTTTAGGTCAAGGTTTTCGCTTTCATAAACTAGTAAAGACTTTCTGGAAATTTTACAAAAATTATGATCAACTTCTTTTGAAATTCGGACCAATACAAGCAACGGAGTATATTACTTTGGGTATTTCACAACCTGCATTTTATGGTGACTTAATTAACAAAATAAGAAGGATCAAAGGTAGACAGCATATGTATCGAAAATGCGTCAGAGTCATCAAACGCCTTTTATACCGTGGATATGATCCTACTGTCACCAGACGGACACTAAGCTTGGTACTTGACCAATATACAGTCTTGTACGAGCGCATTCTTAAGACTTGCACTCTGACTGACTGTGACGACGGGACTCCATGACGGGCCCTGTCCAAACCTCTTTAGAGAAGACAGGGCCCCGACCACCTGTCCTCTCTGAATGTCAGTCGGACTCCTCGGGTGATAACATATATGAGCTCGCTACAGCCGGCAGAGCACGGACTGTATTACGCACGTCCTCTTTTTATATCCATTTACATATTCATCTGTGTTGCTTGGACCCCTGTGTTTTACGGTCTTGTTTGTGTGTGGTCACCTAACAGTGAGGAGGTTGTTTTACACCATAATTGTGCGTTCTTCGAGACCTCTGGGAAATCGGAATAGTGGGAGGGTTGTGCGCACGTAATCCAGGATAACCACACCGTCTGCTATTTACGTGGCAGATGGCCGTCCTAAGTCGGCACCGGTTGCCCATTGGTCTCGTTGGTTTATGTGTAGTCTTTTGTGTTTCATGTTTCTATGTTGTAAGTTGGTGTTCCTTGTCCCTTTTGCGTCTCTTTCTGTGGGTATCTGTTCTGTGTTTTTTTGCATGGGTGTTTTGGGATTTTGCTGTGGGTGCTGCAACCTAGTGTTGTTGGAGATCTCCTCCTTTCTTTTAAATTAAAATGGTTCACTAAAGACAGCATAACCTAAAAAAGAAATGCTTCAGAATCATCAAACGCCTTTTATACCGTGGATGTGATCCTACTGTCACAAGACGGGCACTAGGCATCGTACTTGACCAAATCAAGCGCTTGCATCAGCGCATTCTTAAGACTTGCGCTCTGACTGACTGTGACGATGGGACTCCATGGCGGGCCCTGTCACAACCTCTTTAGGGAAGACAGTGCCCCGACCACCTTTCCTCTCTGAATGACGGTCGGACTCCACGAGTGATACTATTCATGGGCTAGGTACAGCCGGCGGAGCACGAGCAGTATTTCGTATGCCCCCTTGAATTTCCATATACATATTCATCTGTGTTGCTTGGGGACCTGCATTTTGCTGTCTTGTTTGTATGGTCATCTTACAGTGAGAAGGTTATTTTACACTACGATAATGCGATCTTCAAAACTTTTGGGTAAAGCCCCTGTCACACTAGCACAAATTTGAGCTACGAGTTTTGTACGAGTACCGGCCGGCGAGTTAGAACTCGCCGAAATTTCCCCGAGTTGGTCTTGATTTTTTGTGATTACGACATGAGGTCGTCATTTGCTCGAGACCTCTTCGAGATCAGTACGACACTTGGCGAACACACATGAGTTTAAGCAACATCTCTGCGATTTGTACACGACATCTTCTCGACAAACGAAGACTTCAGCGCGAGAAGATACGAGAAAAGTACGAGTTCCGTACGAGTTTATACGAGATGTGACGACATGCCTGTGTACGAGTTATGTCAACACATTATGAATTGGTATAACTTCACCTGATTTGAAACAGGGATTGATATTATCATTATTGTAGCATTTCGTCCGTCAATATGATGTCTTCCATTTGTATGTTTGGCGTGTATTAATTCTCCATTTTCTTCCTCAAATCTGCTTAACAACTTGAATGAATTGATCTGTACAACGTACATGTACAAGATCATGTAAATAACACGATACACTTTCGTTAATGATTCTTGATTTCCGAATTAACATAACTTCTTCCAAATATAGATATATATCTCTTCTACGATCTATTAGTAAAAGTAACGAAACTATGTGTCCAAGAAGGGTGCATATTTAAGGTATGACTGTTTTACACTTGGTGTTCATGGATGTATAAATCATTTTGACTAAAAATTAAAACACGTACCGTAAAGTAACTATTCCGCTTAGGGAAAGGAGGGGGTGGGCAGTCGTCAAATTTGTTCTTTTCAATAATCTTTTTAACTAAAACCAGAATATAAATAGAATAATTATCTATTTATATTTATATGTTAAACGTCTTTAAATTCAATAGCATCATTAAAAACCTGATAAATTTACAGCATGGACCAGACATGTATGTTCGATCAATTTCGGTTGGTTTTTTCTTTAAAGGCATTTGAAAATTTCTGTTTACAAAATTTTCTCAAATTTCTGAAACCTGGGTCCTGTAGCATCATATCCCAGCCATTTTGCTACATTTTCGGTATATTAAGGACATAATTTTCACAGACTTTGGCCATATTTCATTGTTTAGATCGAGGATCACTGACGAGGGTTAAGTACCCAAAACGTGCATGTCTGGTCCATGCTGTTAATTAATCTGCTTTAAAATGATGCTAAAGAATTTGAAGACGTTAAACATTTAAGTATCTTTTTTCTAATCTTTCCAGCTTAAAAATATATTTGATTTATCGTTTCAGTCTTCTTTAGATGCAATTAAATGTACTAGAACGTACAGGTAGTAGTTGTTCAATGTCTTATACAAAGATATTTCTTCCGTAGAGTGATGATAGGGGACTGATTTTTTTCTTTTTCATATTTTAAGACAAAATGATGTAAGAGGATAGATGGACAAACTGATCATGGTGAATTGCAATTTTCTAGAGTATGTGTGTGTATTAAGCTATTGTGCGTCTTGAACATGTCAGCTCACTTGGGCCTCTTTTTTATTATGTTCTCTTTCGTTGCTTTATTATGAAAATGAAAACATTTATGCTTGCTGCATTGGAGGACTGGCTTTAAGTACTCAACTCGGCAGAACTCGAGAAAATATCGAAGAGATGTCGAGCAGAACTCGTATAAAGTCGAGAAAATGTCGAGGAGAGGTCGTTACTCAAATTCGTGCTATTGTGACAGGGGCTTCAACGGAAAAGTGAAGGGTTGTGCGCAGGTATTCCGGATAACCATACCATTTTCTACTAACGTGGCATATGGCCGTCTTTAAAAGTCGGCCCTGATTGCATATTTGGTTTTCTTTCTTTATGTGAAGTCTTCGGTGTTTGATATTTTGGTGATCTCTGTCCATTTTGCGTCTCTTGCTTTGTGTATCTTCTTTTTGTTTTCGCTTCGGATGTTTTGCTGTTGGTGCTGCAACCGAGTCTTGTTGGAGATTCCATCCTGTCTTCATTTTATTTTATTTATATGTCTCATCATTCGGATAACAATTTATTCGTATTTATCAATACCGGTATCTGTTTTGTTTTTGTTTTATTTTTTCATTCTTCGTTTTTTTCATTAGTTTGTATTTTGTAGGTTTTTTCTATAGAGGCAATGTTTTAATAACTTATATTCATCCATGAATAATGTTTATTTACTAATATATTCATTCAGTTACCTCTTATTCTTCTAATTTTTGTTTGGACAATTTTCGCTTCTGATACGCAAATAAGCTCGACGAATGTTTACAAGTGTGTTAATGCCAATTATTTGTCGTGTTATATAAGATTTTCAATTGGACATGTATGAGGCACCTAATCCATTCCGAGCACAGGGATTTATCACGCTAATACCGGTTGCTGTATTTACTATATGTGTTAAAGGGATCTAACTCGGCAATTAACGAAAAATCGACAAGTCATCTTTAAGTCTTCAGAAATAGGCTAATCAATGTCAAAACCTATTTTCTGTGGTATATTTCGATAGATTAATTCATACTGAATCTTCATACGAAATTTGAAATCAGTACCTCCCTTACGGGCCGAGATATGCCCATTATCGCTCTCTTATGAGCGCGCATTTCTAGGTCGGACAAAAAGGTGTCCGGTGATAATCAAGCAGTATAGACAAAATTTGGTTACTGCTTGATCGTTTAAACGTCCTAACACTTCAAAGACATACAACTGCATGATTATCTACTCTTCACATGCTTTTTACCATCTCAAAAATCGCTGGTAAATGAAAGTCCCTCATTTAGCTACCTCTTTGCATGCACGTATATGTCTTTCATAACTCTGCACATGTTGAATTTAATCTCGCTTAAATCCGACGCTTTTCTTATTTCAAAGTCGTCAAAAAGACTTTATTTGAAACTGTACTAAGCATATATGGGACTATTTCATGCAATGTTATGTATTTGAGATGTTTGCATCATTGAATGGTCAAGCGGTGCCTCAAGTTGATCACTGCATGATGCCTGATTATCATCGGACACCTTTTTGTCCGACCTAGAAATGCGGCACTTATAAGAGAGCGGTATTGGGTATATCTCGGCTCGTAAGGGAAGTACTGATTTCAAATTTCGTATGAAGATTCAGTATGAATTAATCTATCGAAATATACCACAGAAAATAGGTTTTGACATTGATTAGCCTATTTCTGAAGACTTAAAGATGACTTGTCGATTTTTCGTTAAACGTCGAGTTAGATCCCTTTAACACACATATATATAGTAAATACTGCAAACGGTATTAGCGTGATAAATCCCTGTGATTCCGAGTAATGATCCTATGCATCGTGTAAATTTTCGTTTTTCTTGGATAATCAAATATACAACTATCTCCTCCCTTCTTTGAACATATAGAAAGCACAATAGATACAGTACAACACCCAAATTAAAACGATGGACCTTAAACACTTACGTATGATTATAAACACTTATTTCTTATTGCAGTGTGGAGCAGTTAAACTCGTTCGCCGTTACCTGATGTATTGAAGTGTATCAATTACATCTTTCCAGCTCTGTCGCCTGAAAGAAGCTTTGTTTGGCCCTTTATCAATTTGACAACATATATTACATTTTGATATTTCGGAAACGTGTCATTTCATCTAAATATATCATCAAAGTTAAAGGATATGTTAACATCTTAGCACCATCAATCAAATGCTATTATGAACATATATTTGCTTTAGATATGCTACTGAATCGACCCTACAGGAAATTTAGAGCAGCGCATTCTCTGTAAAGTAAACGCACTTTAAATTCCAAAAAATAAAACCAGAGGGCGCTACTAAAAAAAAATTGGTGGCTTATGAAAAAACATCTGATGAGGATTTAATATCCGAAACAAGTGTCTAGCGCATAAAAATGGTTTGAAATTTCCTTCAAGAAGGTATAGAGTTGGAACACTTCCGTATTATTTGATAGTCATATACTACACATGCACGAGAAATAATACCCATTGTTGTACCCTTATCTGTATCTCTTTATAAAATCTCCAAAGGAAAAATGCCTATAAATTCGAATATTTGACAAAGCAGTCAATATTTACATCAATATTGGCCCTGGGGCAATAGTTAAAAAATATTTATAGAATAACTGTCTTTTGGAATGTGATTATACTGTGATAACCTACAATGGATCCAGGAATTATGGTCCATAATGCGCGTTAGCGCATTATGAGAAACATAATTCCTGGATCCATTGTAGGTTATCACAGTATAATCACATTCCAAAAGACAGTTATTATATATATTTACATTCCACTTTTTCACGCTTAAATGACGTTTAAATACGTTTTAAACTCCGTTGCTAAGTCTCTGTTACTACGTACCTTCAAAAATCAAATCAAGCCAAGTTACTATGACGTCATAGTTCAAATAACGCCACTGCGGTTATACTCCTATAATCACAGTGTAAATCCTATACAAATGAATGGGCATATATAAATATTGACCGATAAACGGTAAATCTTTTGTGAAGTCACGTCGTTGATGACGCTATAAGCTCTACCTATTTTTTCCGCGCTCTTTCTCTTATTGACGAAAATGAACGTAAACATTCCTGGTTAATCGGTTCGTTGCTGCAGTATTGATGTAAGGTATAACAAAACAATTATTGACTGGGAATTCGGGCAATAAATGATTTGTTGGACCTTCAGACAAAATATAACGGCCTCGGGCAATATTTTATCTTCAGGTCCAATATTACCCTCATTACCAGTCAATAATTGTATATTAGTACTCGTATATAGGTTTAAATCCCGAAAGCCGTCGACTACCGAGTAATCAAGTCCGATACGATAGACCTTCATTTTTGTCGAGATGGTGAAGTTGATAGCATGCCGGACTCCTGAAGTCTCAATATACCATGCGCTTTGAAAATACGTCACTAATGTTACCAGGGTTAACATAGGGGATACATTAAATTGTGTGTTTCTGAATTTGAATAGTGTTAATATTGTTAATTTCTATTTCAATGTATAGAGGAGGCCATTCTGCAGTGAAAAAGTTCAATTAGTTGGATTCGAAACTGTACGCTATGAAATCAGGTTAGCTCTGTGTCAAATGGGGAATCCCCTTATAAGCCTATAATGATGAGTTGAAAGTAGCATGCTGTCCATGTATGGTGATTTTTCTAGAAAATGAATCTAGGGACCTATTGCAAATGAGACCTTTTTGAAAAGTGTAAGATTTTGTCTTAAAGATGAAACTTGTCTTTTTGCTGGAAGAATTCATATAAGGAAATCTGATGTAGCTGAAAATTGGTAGGTTTTCATCATTTTTGGTGATTTTTCATGGGTAGATCGGCACTTGTTATATACAATCCCAACACTACAGGAAGCATGAAGCTGATATGTTAATGTATATTTAAATACTGTTACATACTAACTTTCAATTAAATCAAAAATTATTTGTGACAATTGGTTGCCATGGCAACAGAATTTAAAAATTCAAAATCTGCCTCTCACAGATGAGTTTTTATCTATTTGTTGGTATATTGAGACCTTAAGCATACATTGCTACTCCAGTCTCAAATTTCATGAATGGTTACCATTGTAACACTATTTGTATTTTAAAGGTCATGACCTTGCTGTATCTTAATATACCAATATTTATGAAATTCTTTCAAAATTGAAAAAAAATTGATTGTCATGAAAATTGATGCTGCTTCTGTATTGTAATGACTTTTTGAGAAAAGACAGTACATTTTCTGCCATATCATGGTATGTTTGGAACACCACTGCTACAGAACTATAGGGTATACAGTATAGTGATAGGTATCAATATATTCAGCAAATATCATTGCATGTATATGATGGAATATATGAGAAATTATGGTTACCATAGCAACCATATTGAATGATGGGAAATTTAATGCGAAAAGTCTTTTCGACATTTGTCGGTACATAGCGGAATGGTTAATCGGTCTCTGATACCACAAAGTATTGTCGTTGTCATGGCAACCGCCCTACATAAATGACATTTAGACTCCCCTTTATCTCTTTACTAAGTATATGATAACATGAGCATAAAGATTTATTTATTCTGAACATGTTTATGTATTGTGTTGTATTGCAGTTAAGGTCACATAGGGGGTATTGGGATGGGGGTCATGGGTCTTTCGACAATGTGTTGCGACATAAGTATAATGCGTAACGCACAAATCTTGGTACCGTAAAGTGCGAAAAGTCTTAGACTTGCGTAAAATTGAAAAAAAGTTTATTCGACAAAAACAACCCAAGTCCTTAAAGTCTCAATATACCATGCGCTTTGAAAATACGTCACTAATGTTACCAGGGTTAACATAGGGGATACATTAAATTGTGTGTTTCTGAATTTGAATAGTGTTAATATTGTTAATTTCTATTTCAATGTATAGAGGAGGCCATTCTGCAGTGAAAAAGTTCAATTAGTTGGATTCGAAACTGTACGCTATGAAATCAGGTTAGCTCTGTGTCAAATGGGGAATCCCCTTATAAGCCTATAATGATGAGTTGAAAGTAGCATGCTGTCCATGTATGGTGATTTTTCTAGAAAATGAATCTAGGGACCTATTGCAAATGAGACCTTTTTGAAAAGTGTAAGATTTTGTCTTAAAGATGATACTTGTCTTTTTGCTGGAAGAATTCATATAACGAAATCTGATGTAGCTGAAAATTGGTAGGTTTTCATCATTTTTGGTGATTTTTCATGGGTAGATCGGCACTTGTTATATACAATCCCAACACTACAGGAAGCATGAAGCTGATATGTTAATGTATATTTAAATACTGTTACATACTAACTTTCAATTAAATCAAAAATTATTTGTGACAATTGGTTGCCATGGCAACAGAATTTAAAAATTCAAAATCTGCCTCTCACAGATGAGTTTTTATCTATTTGTTGGTATATTGAGACCTGATTGCCAGACGGAAGGTGCCGTAGGTAGCGGTATCAAGTCCCAGACTTGGAAGAATAGGTAACTAGAGTGCCTTGTTATATACATGTCTGAAATTGTGCTTTGTACGAGGGATGATTGATATGTTGTGAGCCTCGTTTTGAAGGAGCTTTTTTGAGTCCTGCTATTCCCTGACTATATATGCTCATCTACCCAAGAACTTGCCTCATAACGTCCATTTAAATCGACGAAGTACCACTCTAAAGTAAACAAGACAAGATGATTTTTCAAAATGGACAAAATCGGTGAAAGGGCAGTGATCCAATATATGCATAAAAAGGTCTAACACCTCAGATATGGTAACAACACTAGAGAAAGATGCCCCTTCATATGCTACAGTGAAAGGGTGGGTGGCGAAATTTAAGCGTGGCAGACAGTCCCTGGAAGATAACCGCCGTTCTGAAAGGCCTGTCACTGTTGCAACTCCAGAAATGACCAATAAAGTCCATGATATTGTTATGACTGACAGTTACAGAAAGATATATCGTCAGTACAGTTGGCATTTCACATGAAAGATAAGATCTTGAAATGAGAAAGCTTCGGCCTGTTGTGTACCAAGACTTCTGACAATTGATCAGAAGCACACCAGGCGCTCTTTATCGCGTGTTAATCGTTACCTTTTTGAGGGAGATCCTGTCAATTTTCTTCAATGATTTGTCCCCGTGGATGAAACATGGGTCCGTCATTTCAGTCGAAACAGTGGAAGCACCCTGGCTCACCCCGGCCAAGAAGGCAAAGACTGTTTCTTCGGCTGGGAAGGTTATGGCCTCAGTTTTCTGGGATGCAGAAGGTATTCTGCTGATCAATTGTCTCCATATGGACAAATAATCAATGCTTCACTTCTGACACTGTTACGGGAAAATATTAAACTTAAGCACCATGGAAAGCTCACTAAAGGTGTGCTGTTCCATCAATGCTCCTGTTCACAAGTCTGTCACTGCCATGACTGCTGTCATTCATGATTTTGGCTTTGATTTGATTGAACATCCGCCTTATTCACCTTATCTTGCTCCAACACAACTTCATCTCTGGCACTCACTTTCAGTTCGATGATGAACATTCAAGATAAGGAATTCTTTAAAAGTGGTATTGAGGCCCTTAAACACCGTATAGATAGTGTATAGATACTGAAGGGGATTATGTAGAAAAATAATGCATAATGTCTGATAATTCAAATCCTTAAATACAAGACTCACAACAAATCAATCAGCCCTTGTATATGCTATTTCTCATGTATGTCTGCTGGGGGTCCGTCGATGCTAAACATAGTGCTCTATTGTGAGTGCTGTTGAGATTATCGTCGGGATCTTCTTTGGCTCATGTAGTCTGTGACTATCCAAGATCCATCGTACTCATTTGAGTATTGTACCGTTTCTTTTATATTTTCTGGAAATAATAATAAAATAATAAATAATAATAAAATAAGATAATGATAAAAAAATAAGTTGTGGAAAAAGACACACGATTTCCCGATAACATATTTTCTTTCAAAATCATAGGCTAGACCCCTTTCCCTAATGGGTTGAAGCAACCTTCTGAGGAAAAACTCTAGATCCACCCGTGACAATGAAAAAAGTAGTTGAACCCTGTAAATCGCGAGATTTTTCTCTTATTCCTTTCAAAGTATTTATCTAAAACATTGTAAAGAGAACATTCGATTCCTTTATTTGCCTTTTTGTATTTTCAAAACGGGAGGCAAAAGACGAGGTCAGTTAAGGACAGTTAACGGTTCAGTTGATCATTCAATGATTAGTTCAATTATTAATTCAATCATTGCTTCACAATGAAAAATATTGCACCGCCTGGAAAGGTGTAAATTACCGTCTACAACGTAGACCGTGCAACAAGTAATGGTTATTCTACTGTTGTTGCACGGTCTACGTTGTAGACGGTAATTAACACTTTTCCAGACGGTGCAATATTTTTCATTGTGAAGCAATGATTGAATTAATGATTGAACTAATCATTGAATGATCAACTGAGCCGTTAACTGTCCTTAACTGACCTGACGTCCATTGCATCCCGTTATCAAAATACAACATGACCAAAGAAAAAAAAAAGGAAACGAATGATCTCTTTAGCATAAGAACAATAACTAAAATTGTTTTCATAAGAAAAAATCCCGCGATTGAAGGTTTGAACTACTATTTTTAATGTCACGGGCAGATCTAGATTCTTTTATCAGGAGGCGGGTCCAGCCCATTGGTGAAAGGGGAACAGCATTTGATTTTGAAAGAAAATACGGGAAGACGGGGCTAAATAATTTTTTTTGCAGGTCCAGCGGGGAATGGCCGGGGGAGGGGATGATACCTAACTCCATGTCCACTCTAGATCCATACGTTTTAAAATGTTTCAATCTGCATAGGATCAACTACAAACGAAACCAGACAAAACTCGTAAGATTTCGATTGAATAATGTAACTCTTACGATTTCTATTCATAATGTACTGACTGGTACCCTAGAATAGTTTTGAACAGAAAAAAAAATATTATAAAACCGGAATATTCCCATAGTTTTGAATATTTGTTGGAAAACTTGAACAGGGGAATCCTAAACCGCAACTCCTAAAATCTGCTTCCTATGTAGTCGATTTACTTTGAAAAATTGAAATATCAATTTCCTTTTTTTTTCTTTCTCTCATTTAACTCATAGACTGGACCAAATTCTTTTAGTTTCCTTTCCGTTATTTTCTTTGTAATCAACTTTTAAAAGGTGTTAAATTCTTATCCATATACTGACCATTACTGACCATGAGTAGTTTTCTCCTACTTGGATTAGTCAATCATCGGTGATAATTGTTTCATGGCCTAACAACTGCCGTGCAACAAGTGGGTTATTCAACTGCTCCTCGGGCCACGCCCTCGGAGACAGTAGAATAACCCTTACTTCCGGAGGGCGTTGCCCGAGGAGCAGTTGAATAACCCACTTGTTGCACGGCAATTGTTAGGCCATCAAACAGTTATCACCGTTGATTAATTATAAGTCGTCATTCCAAGTAGAAGAAAACTACTCATGGTCAGTTTACAGTTAAGAATTTCACGCATTTCAAAGTGATTTAAAAGAAAACAACGGTAAGAATTCGGTCCAGTATTTGTTGTTAAATGAGGGGAAATAAAGTTAAGAGAAACAAAAGGGAAACTGATATTTAATTTTTTTTAAATTGCAGTGTAATAAGACTACGTACATAGGAAGCGGATTCTAGGAACTGCGGTTAAGGATTCCCCTGTACAAGTTTTCAAACAAATATTCAAAACTCGGAAACATTCCGCTTCTATGACATAAATTATTTCTTTGTTTCTGCTCAAAAGTATTCAAGGGTATCAGTCAGTACACCATTCAATCGAAATCTTACGAGTTCTGTCTGGTTTCGTTGGTATCCGACCATATTTTAAAAGCGCGGATCTAGAGCGGGCTTGGATACAGGACATCCCTTCCCCCGGTATTTGCCACCTTCCCCGGAAGTTGTAGAAAAAAACACACACGATTTCCCGATTACATAATTTCTTTCAAAATCATAGGCTAGACCCCTTTCCTTAACGGGCTAAACCGACCTTCTGTGGAAAAAGTCTAGATCCGCCCGTGACATTGAAAAAAGTAGCTGAAAGCTGTTAATCGCGAGATTTTTCTCTTATTCCTTTCAAAGTATTTATCTTAAACATTGTTAGACTAAATAATCCAGTCTCTCAGCTGCCGCTAAAAGAGACTGAATCCCACCACGTTTTTTATAGAGCGAAGACTGATGACCAATCAGAACAAAGGATACAAAATATCACGTGATCAGCTTTCTTTATCCTTCGTTCTGATTGGTCGGTTCTCCGAACTTTCGCTTTGCCCGTTTAGTTTGGTAGGGAGTTAAAAATTGGCAAAAAAATGCAATAACGAAGCGAGAAAAAAAAAAAAAAAACGCGAGGCGGGTAGAGATAGTTAGATAAATGTTTTCTTTAGTCCCGTCAACAAGAAATTCAATATTTCATTCCTTCAAAATGGAAAAATCGTTGAACAACAGTTTCGTCCGACTTCGTTCTGTAACAACCATAGTGGGGTTCAGTCTCTTTTAGCGGTAGCGGAGAGACTGTATTATTTAGTCTAAAACATTGTAAAAAGAACATTCGATTCCTTTTTTTTTTGTCGTTTTGTATTTTCAAAACGGGAGGCAAAAGACATGGTCAATTAAGGACAGTTGACGGCTCAGTTGATCATTCAATGATTAGTTCAATTATTAATTCAAACATTGCTTCACAATGAAAAATATTGCACCGTCTGGAAAGGTGTTAATTACCGTCTACAAACTAGACCGTACAACAATTCTAAATAGAAAAACGGATTCTAATGATAGAGTTATTCATCTTTGCCTAGTAAGGTTATGAGTCGTAATTAATAACTTTGAATTTTTTTTTTTGACGACAAAAGACAAGATTTATATACAAAGGTGAAAACTCTTTTTTTGGGCTGAATAAAATCGTAAAATTTATTGATGCAGATATTATAAATACTTACATAGTATCCCCTAATAGGGTAGTTCAGATATCGTTTTACCAAAATATTAAAAAAAAATCTTTTTATAATATTTAAAGTAATAAATATTCTACAAGACCATCTTTGACAGACAAATTACACTAACAACAAAAATGTAAGACAAAGAACCAGACATTGTTTTCTATCAAGAGTACCTTCTTGAGGAAAATTTCAAACAAATTTTAAGGCACAAGACACGTGTTTCGGATAGTAAATCTACCAGTGGTAATTAATCAAATGTCGAATATAATGTCGAAGTGATTTTCAGACACAACCGAAAGAATTTTAGAAGCGTCCTCTTGTTTCACTTCTTTTTGAACTTCAATTTCTACATTTTGCAAAGAGTGCGCGACTCCAAATTACCTGTAAGGTCATTTCAGTGGCATACTTAAATAAAACATATGTCAAAAATACTATTGGAGGGATGGCGCTAAGATGTTAACCTTATTAATTTTGCTAATTTTTTTTTATGAAATGACAAGTTTCTGAAATAGCAAATTGAAATAATATAAGGAGACGGCGTCCTATAAGTTATTTTGCTTGTTGCCGGATCCTTCTATACGTCATTTGTAATTTACACTATATGCTTATTCATTGAATAAATACTGTTTAAACCAAAATAATATATAATGTCAAATTGATAAAGGGCCAAGACAAAGCATCTTTCTGGCGAGCAGGGGAACCTCTGTCTATCCTGGTAGGAGGTAAGTACTTGCTCTTGATAACCACACCAATTTCTATGAATATAGCGGTTTGCCGTCCGAAATCCAATGCGTACGGAATGTTACTCATACTTCCGCTTTTATGCGTTTTAATTATTGTTTCTATTTGGAATATTTACGTCATTATCTGTTGTCTCTACATTGTTTTTATGCCGTCATGACATTTTGGGGATATTTCTTTGTTTTGTTCAAGAGGGGACCACGATCCGAAAGCAATTGTGCTTTCAAATATGTTCATGTAGATTCTTTTTATCGGCTTCTTAGGTGCCATCTACAATAGATCTCCAATTTAAAGTAAATCCAGCATGTCATTGTAAGTCCTTGGTCTTTTTTTTAATAAAATAAACATCAAAGAAGTCCCTATCAGTAATTCAGTCTCAATGTTAAGAAGGCAACATAAAGACAAAATTATCAGAATTTACATTGGCACGGTTGCGAAAATCGGAATAAATAACATTCCGAAGTGAGACTGCTGGTGCCCGGGGAGAGTCAGCGTCGTCTCCTGTTTGCATGCAACACCCGTCGCAGGAGCTCCATGAAGACTTGTCAAATCGGTGATTGTCTCGATATACATATTGATGTACATATCAGGTAAATATTTCCTGTTTGGTGTTGATGATAGCCATTCAATAGCAATTTAGAATGTCATTGATCATTCTGGAAAGGGGATCCGGCATACTTTTATATATCCCCTGATGTACTTTTATATTTTATGTTAGACTTCATATTTCACTGATGTTTTTCTTTGTAAGACGGCGTGATTTTTCTCCTTATTTGTCTCATGCATAAATCATCCACTGATCAATGTAACGTCGTCTTGTTGTTGTCCTCATTTTTAATATTCTGTTTGACCTGCAAATGCCACCCTTCCGTTGAGTGAAGGTAAATACAACAGGTGTATATCATGGATCCCTACATTTTGCCGTCTTGTTTTCGTATCCATTTAACAGTTATGAGACTATTTTTTACAAAAAAATGTACGTTGTTCCACACCACTGGATTTTCTGACAAGTGGGAGGATTGTGCACACGTAATCCAGATAACGACACCATTTTCTTCTTACGTGGCAGATGGTCGTCCTAAGTCGGCATCGATTGCTCCATGTTTGATGGTTTGGTATCCTATTTGGTGTTTCTTTCCTTTTCACGTCTATTATTTTTGCATAGAATGTCAGTGTTTTACTATGGGTGTTGTACCTGAATGTTGTTTGATATACCCTCCTTTTTTTGCATACAAATTATCATTCAATTGAAAATATTTAATTTGTGACATAGAATGTATCTAGTACATCATTATTTATACAATATTCATGTAGCATGAATTGGAACAATTTCGATGATAAAAATGTTGCAATGTTAGATAATTCATACGTAAACCATTGTCTATAGGCTAACGTTAGATCGTTTAAAATGCGAAAATTATAGTATTGATAATGCATTTTGAGGTCAATTTTGCTTCTTAAAGAAGATCTGAATGTAAATATTATTTGATGCATCACGCGACTCACGTTAGACTTTCAGTCGTATCTCATAGTAAAGCTGTTACCGTCTACAGTAAAATCATTTCTTTTACGTCGTTTTTTCTTTCTATCTAGTCTAAGCAATTTCCTGAATTTCCGTCTAAAATTTGTATTACAAAGGGGATACAGGAATGGATTAAGCGTTGAATTCAAATATCCTATCCAAGTAGTGGCTGTCATTAGTTCGGGATCGACACAACCGTGGCAGAACGCCACGATCAAAAACAGAGTAAAATATGGCAGAAAACAAAGGGTAAAGGCACCCATGATGACGCCCAGCTGACGGGCAGCTTTGATTTCACGAGTTAGAGAAGACGTCTGACGGAAGTGCTTTATTCTATGTTTCACATTCAGTTTTGATGAATATCGGCCTCTGTCAGCATCCCGGAATAAAATGGCATTTCTATTCGCTTCTGAATTGACCTGGCGCTGATTAATCCGGGTCATAGAAACAGTGTTATCCAATATTTGTTCCGTCCTACGAAGCTGTCTGATGCCACTAGCGAGAGAATAAGATTTCATTTGAGAGCCATCATGTTTGGACCCATTCATAGAACGCCTTTCGTCACTTCCGGTACTTGGCCCAGAACTATGGGAAGACAATGACGGAGTTTCCTGACAAACACAGGGATTTACTACGACATCTCTCGATCTTATTGTCATAGGGATGTGTTCCTCGTAATAATACCGTTCTAGTCGTTCTGTCTTTGAATCCATGACACTTTCGTCATAAATGTATTCAACATTACATCGCTGATTTAAGTGTGTTCTTTCACCATTTGGTACCCTAAGTTTTTGTTTACGAGATTTCAAAAGGACGCATTTCTTATTACCCTTAGCGGCTTTTTGAAAATGTTTTGAGTTTAAGATTTCCTTGTTTAAAGAAGTTGCTTTTGAGTTGACATAATAATTTGATTCGTCTATATGAAGAGAGTTTGGATGATCTTCCGTGAATGTGTTGATTGGATGATCACTACAACTACTTTCACGAACAGGGGAATCCCCTTCTGTCATGTAGTCCTGGTAATTTGAGTGAATAGTTGAGTTTGGATATGTCTGACCCAATTCCAATGCCGAACGCTTCCGAATTTCATGAAAAACTTTCCCGTATAAGCTATACATCACGGCAAGAGGCAAAAAGAAATTGAAAAAGGCGGTAATGACTTTAAAAATAGAATCTTTGGCATATTCCGTATCACATACATCCTCAGGAACTGTCCTGACACCCCCATGGGCAAAATAGTGCCATCCAACGATTGGAATAATCCATAGTGACGATATCATCCATACAATAGAAATCATGATAAATGCTCTCTTTTTTGTTCTCTTTCTAAGATAACGTAGTGGTGATGTCACAGACCAGTAACGATCGACGCTAAGAATAAAAAGATTTAGGATGGATGCCGTGCTGGCTGTGTAGTCTATAGCAATCCATATCTGACACACTGCCACGCCGAATCGCCATGATTTTGTGAAGATGTAGACTGTGCTGATTGGCATAACGAACACTCCCACAATCAGATCCGCCACTGCTAAACTCACAATGTACATGTTGCTAACCTAAAAAGAAATTTTAAAAAGTTATATCTCTGTAATCTTAAGAAACAGAAAAAGCCAAATTAAACCAACATGTATTTTTTGCCCATAATAAATAAAGAATTTCATGACACATGGATAATGACCATATCCCTATATACAGCACAAAATAGACAATTTGAAAAATCGTAAACCGAAGGCATACAAAATCAGGATAAAACAGGAAACAAAGCAAACGAACGAAAACCTCCACCACATGAAAAGAAGCGAACTCCCGATATGCGAGTGATACCAGGTGCCCAAGAAGAGTCAGCATCTCCTGCTTGCATGCGACAGCATAGTCTATGAATATCATCCACCATTCTGGAGAGTGGGACGTCATAGTGTATGACGAGTTCCCCATATCGACCATCTATACATCCAGAGAGGCTTTCCTTAGACAGAGATGAATTAGAATAAATGAAAAATATCATTGTCCGTCATCTTTAATTTTAGTAACAATACGTTTACACATTTATTTTCGGGAAGGGTCATGCGACTTTTCTAAAATCTGTGGGCAAGTATTATAAAATATAACTATTCTTTATTCCTTCGTAGTAATTATGAAATCCCTACCACTGATGGTGAATAAGTAATTATGAAATCCGTACTTTAATAAGTGAATAAGTAATTATGAAATCCCTACCATTAATGGTGAGTAAGAAATTATGAAATCCCTACCACTAATGGTGAATAAGTGATTATGAAATCCATACCTATAACGGTGAATAAGTAATTATGAAATCCCTACCACTAATTGTGAATAAGTGATTATGAAATCCATACCTATAATGGTGAAAAAGTAATTATGAAATCCCTACCTTAAATAGTGAATTAGTAATTATGAAATCCCTACCACTAATGGTGAATAAGTTATTGTGAAATCCCTACCACTTATGGTGAATAAGTAATTATGAAATCCCTACCATTAATGGTGAATTAGTAATTATGAAATCCCTACCACTAATGGTGAATTAGTAATTATGAAATCCCTACCACTAATGGTGAATAAGTAATTATGAAATACGTACCTTTAAAAGTGAATAAATAATTATGAAATCCCTACCACTAATGGTGAATAAGTAATTATGAAATCCCTACCTATAATGGTGAATAAGTAATTATGAAATCCTTACCTAAAATTGCGAATACGTAAATATGAAATCCCTACCACTAATGGTGAATAAGTAATTATGAAATCCCTACCTAAAATGGCGAATACGTAAATATGAAATCCCTACCTTTATAGTGAATAAGTAATTATGAAATCCCTACCTCTAATGGTGAATAAGTAATAATGAAATCCGTACCTTTGAAAGTGAATAAGTAATTATGAAATCCCTACCACTAATGGTGAATAAGTAATTATGAAATCCCTACCTATAATGGTGAAAAAGTAATTATGAAATCCAGTCCTTTCAAAGTGAATAAGTAATTATGAAATCCATACCTTTCAAATTGAATAAGTAATTATGAAATCCCTACCACTAATGGTGAAAAAGTAATTATGAAATCCCTACCTATAATGGTGAATAAGTAATTATGAAATACGTACCTTTAAAAGTGAGTAAGTAATTATGAAATCCCTACCACTAATGGTGAATAAGTAATTATGAAATTCCTACCACTAATGGTGAATAAGTTATTATGAAATCCCTACCTAAAATGGTGAATAAGTAATTATGAAATCCCTACCTGAAATAGTGAATTTGTAATTATGAAATCCCTACTACTAATGGTGAATAAGTTATTATGAAATCCCTACCACTTATGGTGAATAAGTAATTATGAAATCCCTACCATTAATGGTGAATTAGTAATTATGAAATCCCTACCACTAATGGTGTAATGGTGAATAAGTAATTATGAAATCCCTACCTAAAAAGGCGAATACGTAAATATGAAATCCCTACCTTAAATAGTGAATAAGTAATTATGAAATCCCTACCTCTAATGGTGAATAAGTAATTATGAAATCCCTACCTATAATGGTGAATACGTAATTATGAAGTCCCTACCTCTTATGGCGAATAAGTAATGTTAAAGTTATGGACGGACGGACAGAGCTAGAGACAAACAGACGAACGGTCAGAGAAGTCGTTAATTCAATTGATATAGAACAACGAAAAGACTTGTTAATGAGCATAAAAACAACCAGTTATGGTCTACAAATTGGACGAAGCTTGGTCTTTACATTCTTTCTTGTACTAAAGCCATTGATCATCGTAATAGCCAAA
This sequence comes from Pinctada fucata, assembly GCA_028142955.1. Taxonomy (NCBI): domain Eukaryota; kingdom Metazoa; phylum Mollusca; class Bivalvia; order Pterioida; family Pteriidae; genus Pinctada; species Pinctada fucata. The sequence continues at coordinate 61,750,398 of AP027102.1, read as the reverse complement.
TCAAGTATTTGACTTCACTAAATTATATGAAATAACCAACGGCTAATACTTTCTTTATTAATTTGCGATTTTTGATAGTAATTTTTACTCGTAAACATTCTATATGCAAATTTTAGGACTATAGAGAATATACTGGAAACAGCCTCTCTACACATTTGGTTCGCAAAAGATGTTTTCATGCTTTTGTATCATTTCATTAATGCAATTCCGCCCTCCAATATTGCATAATCATGGAAATCGTCACGGCCCCGCTCTTTAAAAAAGGAAATGACGCACTGTATTAAGCTCTTTGTTAACAGCCTTGAGACATGTGGGAATTGTTTGTGTACAATAAAATGTTTTGACAGCACAAAATTGGATTTACTCAATCTCACGAGGTATTAAGAAGCAGGCTGTTTAGCTAAAGTCCTGATAAAAAACAATTTATACAACAGAATTGTTGTTAAAGGAATACAGATGTATATTCTTGATATAAAAATTCAATATTCATTATCAAATAATAAAAAAAGTCTTTGAATGAGTGTTTCTCAGTACTTTGAATTTTTTGTCTCAAGAATTCCGTTCTCTAACAGCAGAGTTGGGATTTCTATATTTGTTTTTGTCTTTTAGTTCAACCATATCCATGCTTAGAAATAGGAAGATAGGAAATAGCGAAATGAATGAAAACCCTTTCCCTGAAAGATACAGCAGAAGAATGTTGCCAAAATTCAAAATTAAGGAATATAATTTCAATAAGACGAAATTGTTCAAATGTTATAATTCTCTCCACATTATCACAAATGTCAACGTAAAATTCTAAACCTTAAAGAAAACTTGAAAATGAATGAGGTTTTGAAGAAAGGATGAGGTTTCCAACATGCCTTGGTCGCAGCACCCACACCAAAAGACCGAAACACCTAAATGCAAAAACACAGATGCGACAAGATTGACAATGGAACCAGAGGGACAAGGAAGACGAAAGCCCAAAGACGATATGAAACACTAAACACATAAGAACATACATAAACTAACGAAACCAATGGTCAACCGATACCGACTGCCAAATAATATCATTTATCCTCTAAAGGATAAATGAATTTTATCTCAACGAATAAGCATAATATAACCTTTCTTCACATATAAACGTATATGTCTGGTCCACGCTGTTAATTAATCTGCCTTTAAATGATGCCAATGATTAACATTAACTAAGTTCTAAGGAAGGTAACTCCTTCACCCTTGACCGTGTTGAGTGGATTGCGCAGACTCTGGCTGTGACACTTCCGGTCTAACTCTAGCGTGTTTTCAGTATCAGAGAGGAGGAAAATCATTATAAACATTTCACCAAATAGTAGCGAAGGGTTGGTTACCCAGATTACGTGCGACAACCCTCCCACTTGTAAAACTTGATTTTTTTGTTTTTAATAGACAGAATTTAATGGACGAATATCGATAAAGAATTTTACAAACTTGTGATGGCATGCACGACAATGGAACCAGAGGGACAAGGAGGACGAAAATTCAAAGACGATATGAAACACTAAACACATAAGAACATACACAAACTAACGAGACCAATGATCAACCGATGCAAAATTAGTATCAGATGGTGTGTTACCCGGATTACGTGCGCACAACCCTCCCACTTGTAAAACTTGATTTTTTTGTTATTTAATGGACGCATATCGATAAAGAATTTTACAAACTTGTGATGACATTATGATTTTTTACATGTTTGAATTACCTTCATCAATCATTGCATTAGGCACACGACAAGTTGCAAAAATTCTGTGGAATACAAATTAAACGAAGACTACTTTAATACGGACAGTTTAAAATTCGTAACTCCTAAAAAATATAACCCAATTATGTAGATTATATAAAGACTGATGTTTTTGTTTTCTTACAGTAACACTGATTCGTTCATTTAGAATGAGATATTTGTTTCAAATACAATTCGGTCAAATTCCTAGCTAAATGTCCATGAACCATAAACTGAAACTAGGTTAAATTAAGTCAGATTTAAATTCAAGGAATACATAATTGAAGGCTTTCAATTGTAAAGAACCAGAATTTTACTTCATGCTTCTCGTCAAAATTGTCCATTGGTCTTATTGCAACCTAGGCCCAAGAAATTTCCATCTGCTTCGGAGTAATTTGTCTTGTTGAAGGAACGAAATCGCTAGTCGATAAAGAAAGGGAACCCTATAATCCGAATTTTATAGAGCTTTGCCGTTTCAGTCATTATGGGCATATTGTTACTGCTTGTTCCAGCGAATGACACATTTGCCGATCGGATTGACAGCGTTGATGGGTGTACTAAGATTAAATCAATTCTGTTGGGTTTTAGGTTTTAAATTTCTGTTACAAGTTTGCAACGAAAGAGAATTTATTGGAATCTAAGGTATTCGGCATCGGAATAAAATCAACTTTAGGCTGTTTTACCCTTTCGGTAACTTAACTACCATGTCCTCCCAAATTTCTATATTTGCACTGATGCGCTTCTGTGACTTTGACACAATGCTCTTGAATGACTATTTTTGTGGGCTCTCCTTAGTCAAAATCCTGCTTGACCCCAATCAGTGGCCTGACCTGTACTTGTTTAGGGCCACTTTAGGCACCCAGAAACTAGACTCCTAGATTCGATCTTTGTTGTAAAACCGGAAGCAAATAATACGGGGGAGGATTAATTATCTTCTCGAGTGTCATAAATGTATTTAATTTAACTGACTAAGTCTTTGATATCTTCTGTTTTTCGTCCTCTCTCTGGCAGGTCTTTTAAACCCAGAAACCAGAATATAAGCAAACTGAAAATCGTAGAATTCCTACTGTATACAGGGTACAACGATATTTTCTTTAAAGCTGTAAGTAAAAATATTTTAATCTTTCATTAAACACTTCATTGGATGTGCAAATCAATTAGATCAAAATTCTGTTGTGTTTCAATGTATATTTAATATGGATAGATAATGCATGTCTGATGCAAAAATTAAAATCATGTCAAGAAGGCTTCTCATGAACATCAGAGTTTCTTTAAAACTCAAAGGCAAATTCCTCTTGGTGTACACGCATATCACTGGATGATATCTGCAAAACCAGAGCAAAAATACTTTTAACAAAAATTTTACTCTCTTTTTTGCTTAGTTTTTTTTCAAATCGAACCTTTGATGTGAAATGAAATAATAAAAGCAATCCTGGATTGATAAAGAAAACTCCATTTTGAAATATTATACAACAAAAATTGTCCATTAATAGATTTATATGTAAATTTAACTTCATGTAAGAATAATCATTATGCATAGTGATGTAAATGCGGTGTTTTCACGAAGAAATTGATGATAATTTGCTGTGTAAGGAAATGAAGTGAAGCATAAACATTCTTAAAGGGAAATTTGACTTAATCTAATAATTGCTGATGAAAATTACATGGTTGAGATTTCGTTGGAGCTATTTCCTGGAATAAAGGTTAAAGCTCTCTAGATATAGTCATTAAACAGCATTAGTTTGTTACTTTTTTATGTAATGTACTTTCAAAATATAGCTTAATCAACCAACAGCGTAATTGGAATCCTTTTAAAAAAGCCTAGGACATTTGCACTTAATCTAATATTTTGAAAAAGATGAAAAAGTCTCCTATCAGACCAAAGTAACTTTGAAAAGCAAGATATGCATACACAGCAAAACACTGAAATTAACACTCCTACGTAGAGAGAAAATGTTCGCTAATGGGTGGGCACAGACAATCTCTGACCTTTGAGACTGTTAGATGTAACAGTTAATGATAGTCAAACACAACACCCGAAATCAGATTCCCAAAATCACAATCAAAAGGTTTACAATTTCTTAGAAACATTATAAAACAGAACTTTCTCACGAAAAAAAAAAAAAAAAAAAAATATATATATATATATATATATCGGGCATATAAACGGAGACGTTAACACAACAATCTCTAGAGTCCAGACCAAGTGCGAAATATTTTGTAGGTAGCGCTGTTTAAACGCGCCGTGTTACATGTTAACGATGGTGACTCATCACGTGTGCGCACATAGCACTGCGCAACGTATTAGACGATTCGAACGTCATCGCGTCATACGCATGACATTATAACGCAGGCGATGTCGCATAAGATAAAACGCTAGAATGCTCGATTTAGGACTGTACATAGGTAATATCAAGTAACGTATATCATCACTGATGAATCGAAATGAAGTACATTGTAGTTTAAATTGAATAATTGGGGCCCGCGCGACTTTTTTTTTTTTTTTGAAAACCGGGAAATTCAACCGCTCGCTGCCCGGGAAAAATCAATTAGGATATTTAGTATTCTTTTTGTTACGTTTTATTTTGTTGCATCGGACCTACCCGAAGTAATAATCTGCCAACGCCAATCCGAGAGATGGGAAACTTTGCATGATTCTAATCGTTTATAGCGTAATTTTCATTCGCAGAGGTATAGCGTTATTAAAAAAGATAATTTTACATAAGGGATCCTGGGGTTTTTCAAATCTAGGGGGTTAAGGCTAAATAAATATATACCAGCTCAGAGGGAATGGGGTTTTATTTTCTTCAATACACAGAATCTACATGATCCGGATTTATTTTCGTCTGTCTTTCGGGCTGTACGTTTTTATTAAATTTTTCCGAAAAAAAATCAAGCCGGTTTTTCTTCTAATGCGAAAGTTTTTATCCTCACGTAAGATCAATTGGCATTTTATGAATGTCATAGTCTAATTTAGAATTTTGTTTCAATGTCGCTCTCTCTAGTGAAAAACGTACCTTGTTCGAGTAAATATATACATTTGTACGTGTTTGACGATTCCTAGAATCCTTGCAATCTCTCAATATCACCCTACCGTATTTTTTTTCCAGAGAACTGGATTGGATTGGGCGTAACAGGGACGTATATTTATAAATCTATTATATATACGCTCATGAGCGTAAGTGCCCCCCCCCCCCCTTTCCCCATCCCGTCCTTCCCCTACGATCTTCAGTGAGGTGTTAACAATAGATTGTAGCTTTTTTTATGATAAAACCTCCAGAAGGTTGGTATTGCCTGGGTGAGGGCCGAATCAGTGCAGTCATTTATATGCTGGTTTTCAACATCGTGGCAAATTCAACCCCCCCTCCCCCCTTCATCCAAACTTATTGATTTGGAATACATTTTTTATGTTGAAGCTGTAAACTTTCTTTTCGGTACGCTTTGCTTAATATTATGTTTTAATGGATTCACATATCATAAACATATAATACGTATGTGTTTCGAGTCTTGAATAATAACTAAGCAATTTATTAACATGGGGGTCTTGCCAGATGGAAAGGGGAATGCAACAAGCGAAACCTCCCCCCCCCTCAAAGTCCTAGATTTAGCACAAATAAAGATAGAGAAAGAGAGAGGGGGCGACTGTTTAGTCCGATTATTATGGTACCATCAGTCAATCAATCTATCAATTCACAGGTGTTCTCATGATCTTAGGGAACAGCCATGTGATTTTATGGAAAGGGGGGGGGGGGGGGGGTGAGGCGGTAGGAAGACGTACTATGCCAAAAAAAAAAATAATCTCCGAACGGATATATTAGGGGGAAAAGATTCTGGCCAGAAGGAATCATGAAAATAGCCCCCCTTCAGTCATCCAACATATAGAGATACTCACTCCGTGTTTGATATTTAATACATCTTGTGGCCGAAATTTTGCGCTGAAACTTTTAAAAGAGTAATTTTCAACATTTGGAGAATTAAAAAAATATAAAAATAAACCGACCCGAAGGGCCGACAAAAAAAAAAAAAAATCCGGCTCTTACAATTGCTGAAAAAAAAAAACAATTCACACCCGCGACTGAAATAATTTTCTTTTCTCCGCCCCTCATTGTTTTTTAGTGTATACTTCCCACCTCTCACAATTGGTTTAATTGGTCACCAAATCTAATGGTACAACGCTCCACTGGCTATAGAGAGTCATTGTTTTTTTTTTAAGTAGTTTATTTCAAAATACTTTTAGCCAAAGGCTCATCAGCAACATGGACCATGGAATTATCAAATCAAAAAAAAACTTTCTGTGTGTTAATTTTCCTTATAATATAGAAAAATAACAAACTATTTTGTTATTTTGTTATAGATGCTAAAATTTTCCAAGAAATATTTTGAGAATTACACTATATGACTGTAATATGACTGTAATGTATATCATTTAAAAAATCGTGGATCCAGAAACCCCTTTTCGGGGGAGGGGTGGGGGGGGGTCGAGGATAAGGATTTGTCTAAAATCAAGTGCGGATCAGGGTGTGTGTGTGTTAAGGACCCCCTGAAATTTGTCATTAAACCTAGAAAAATGTAAGATCTTGGAAGGAATAAAGAATTAATACCCCCTTCCTTCGCACCGCCTTAATTCGCCATTGATCTGCTGATACAAGTTGATTTCTAATGAATATTTAATGGACTCTTTTAAAAATCTTATTTCAATTATATTCATTTAGAAAAGGAACATAAACACGGGACCTGTTCGATTGCAAATGAGGTTAGACATCCCTCCCTTTTTATACATTTCTGAATCCGCTGTTGTTGTTTTTTTTTTCTATTGAATTTTGTCAAAAATGTTAGCGCGGTTCAAGAGGGGGTTCAGGACCACCTGGATTGTTCCCGCAATTATGTTTTATTTCATTTTTACAAAACCAGAGTCTGGAACCCCCCTCCTTCCTCACAGAAAAAAAATCTAAATACGTCCATGGAATTGTTTCCTTCAATAAAAAATGTTTTGGTTATTTCATCTGTATGTGAAAGTTAAAAAATATTTTTAGATAAAAGCAATAATAACCAAGAATGTTTTCTTTCAGAGGGAGGGTGACTCAAGTTCGACCGGCAATTTTAAAAACAAAAAGACATTCTCATTTCAATTATACTGATAATTCAGTTTGAACTCATTTTCTAATCAATTTTCTAAATATGTGTACATGTAATTAGATTAATCTCACCTGCTTCCCACCGCTGATTTTTCAAGATTATCAGTAGTTTCCTTTAGACTTCCATTGTATCAGATAATTCATTTTCAATAATCGTCAGTATTGAATATTTGTACACTTTTTTAACTAAAAATGAATTTTCATGACAGGATACATGCTGCGATATTGTAAAAGTGAGACTTTTATTGTGCAATCATTCTGATAATGTTCATGTAATTTACTAATCATTACTTTATTCAGTTTCTTATACATTTAAAATCACTTTTAACGCTTTCAAGCAGTTCATGTAATTTTCTAATCATTACTGATGTCCGATTTGTAATTATTCGAGGTGTTGAAGTATACACTAAGTTGGTTAGAGTATAGTTTCTCGTTCCGCGTGATTTGGTAGCTTCTCGCTGCGCTCGAAGCTACCAAATCACTTATACTCTAACCCTTACTTATTGACCTCCACACTTCATTGAACATTCATAAAACCTTGTATATTTAGAATCATCCGCGGTCTTTATGAAATAAAATGACCGATGAATAACAAAAGAATCACATTTGAAGGTTTGTAAAGAATATTATTAAATGTACTTGTTAATAATAGAGGGTATAGAAAGTATTTTCTGATAGGTCAATATTTTGCTAAAAAAAATCCTTTTTTTTTTTCATTTATTCATGTACTTAAAAATTTAGAATTGCACCAGAAATGTTAAAATTTGAGCATACAGAACATGAAACCCCATATTTGTTTTTAACCCCCCCCCCACTATTTTTTTTTTTTTTTGCTTGTTAGAAATTTTGGGATGTTGTGCCCCCCCCCCCCCCCCCCGCTTTTCAGGCAGAGCTACGCCATTATTATATTATTAGTCTTTCACTGAATATGACGTCTTCGTTGAACACTAAGCGAAAATACAAAGTTTTTATAAAGCTTACGAAAATCTAAATCGAAGTGTGTATTCTACATATATAAGGGAAATAAAACATCGTCTGTTTAACATTTGGATCGGAAAAAGGTCAGTAAAATAGGTAGGTTTTAGCTTATAATGCGACGAATTGCTTTATTTCCCAGCAATTTACACAATGGACACTGACTAATATGATATTGCCCATTCTTCGAGTATTCGAGAACAATCTTCGTGTTGAGTCAATTTTTAATGAGACTTTACTACAGGAATACATATTTGTTTAAATAAAAATGAATAAGATTCTATGATATGAACGTCATTCATTGAAATGTTTCGACGCTATGATTTGTATATATAAAATCTAGGTATGACGTCATCATGGACATGAAAGCTTCTTTCAACGCTTTATCTTGCTCTTATATTAACACCGACCTATGTATTTTTATATATCAATTGAAAGATCAAGATTTATATATTCCTTCTGTCATAACTAGAAAAAAAGTTTAATACTCCTTTGAAGTGAATTTTTTTAGGCAAAAAATGATAACTTTACGAATTTTTACATTTTTTTTTACATTAAATTGATAAGGACGCTAATTTTCTAAAATAAAGTTATTTTCTTTCATATATATGTTTTTTATTGAAGAAAAGTGTCTTCTTTTCATTAAAAATTTCAAAAATCACATAATAACATTCTTTTCTCAATTACTAATGCCTTTCTGGAAATGGGTGATTTTTGTCTAAAAATAGCAACAGAAATTCCCTTAATCTATTTTTAGCTATATCTCGAAATTTTCAACACCGACCTTGGTATATCGATATGTAAAATCAAAGTATGAGAATTGTTCTTCATATGTGGCCCATTTTTATAAAAAGTTTAATACTCCTTATTATATGAGTCACCATCCTTAAGTTACACATGAATTATTCAAATATCACATGAATCATGTTACATGTATAATCACGTTATAGTATCTATGTAGGTAAGACCAAAAGGAAGATTAAAGCTTATTTATATTTCAGAGAGTTACTTTTAAGAGAATCAGTGTTTTCTTTGTGTTGTGTTACGAGTATGCAAGACACAGCAAGTGCATTTATTGTACATGCCCCATAATTGTCTGTTTCATTCTTTGTTTCTGAAATTGCGTTTTTTCTAAACAAAAAAAAAAAAAAAAAAAAAGTGACGGTAAAAGTCACTTCATCGCGGGTTCAGTTTGCACGTTGGAACAGCATGTTTCTTATGCATTGTGATATCACGAGAGTTGACGTGCAGAAATGGAACATTTTCGTATCGATAGTTGCATCTAAGGTAATTAAACTGGTTTTGCATACATGTATATATATCTGTGGTGGCTGACTTTTACCATTTCGTTCTTTTGATTTGTTGTCCCAACCAACCGATAAATTTACATTACTTGTAGATTCCCCATAAGGCAATTACAATTATATTCCAATAACTTGGGTGGCTATTATGACGTCACTTTCAGGTTTTGCATGTAGGGAGAATTTACCAATGTTGAAATGCAATTGACGTTGTTACTGACAAAATGGGAGATGTGCATGCAAATAGATATAATATGAATCAAGGCAAAGCCTTTTTGTGCGAGCGGAGAGAAAATAGATATGGTTATATAAAATAAAAAAAAAATCTTTCTTTTTTATTTTGACTATGATGGCTTATCTTATCTTACAAAATTTTCTGTTTGATGATTGCCAGAAAAGGTAGTAAAAGGCGAGTGGAAACACGGAAGCATTTGTAAAATTGATCTAGACCAGCAGATGATCATTTAAAGGGGGGGGGGGGGCTTAAAATATGGTTCTTTAAAAATATGCATGGTTCTTTATAATTCATTTTTATTTTGTAAGAATAATGTTAAGGCTAGCTGAAAATAAATTACTTAAGAACAAAAGAAAAAACAAACATATATTCCGACTTCTGACAGTACGAAACCACCCGAGACGAGAAAAGCAATCAGAGCGAAACGTTGTTTAAAACCGGAAATGTCGGATTTCCCGTGGTTACGCCGCCTTGTTGATGCTTTATCGTTACCTGATTTACGAAAAATAATTTCAATAAATTTAACTTATTAACAAAAATTGAGTATAACATATACGTCTACTTGGAGTCGAAAAAAAATTTTAATGGCAATATCCAGCATCTCCGCAGCAACTCTGTCTGAGAGGGGACGAAAGTTTTTGAAAGCATAGTAGTACATTCTCAATCTTTGATTCAGCATAGTTTCTCAATAAGATATGTGTATACGCGTTACCATAAGGGCGAGCTTCGCTCGCAAAGGCCCTTCGGGCCTTTGCAGCGAGCTCCGCTCGCTATAAGTAATGACTGTCTTACTTTTGGTGTTCATGGATGTATAATTCTCGTTTGGCACTTGCAAATTTTCTGAAAATCGCTTCCCAATTCAATAAATTTGCACTTGACCAACTGGAATTATACATCTGTGAACACTTAAAGTACGAGAGTCATTTCTTAACATTATAGTTCTTTAGCTAAACAGTTTTCGGGGCAACAAACCAAAAACCCGGCAAAATTCTACTTGACAGAAAGAAAAATGTAATTCGATGTTAAACGGGGAAAAATATGTCCTCCCACCACCCCGATGATTAGCGGGACGATAATTATTATCGATAATTAGCGGGGCGAGGTTTGGTGGGTGACAAGAGGAAACGCGACAAAAATTCGATAATTATCGGGTTGTCGGGATCCACATCTCGATAATTAGAGGGGCGAAATGTTTCGTCCCGCTAATTATCGCCTAATAGTTTCGTTTTCTTGCTTAGTATTTTGTCGATTTTTCGTTTTGTCGACCCCGAAAACTCGATAAATATCCGGACAAAAAGTCAATAAAAATCGGGTTGTCGTGGCGACAAAGAGAAAGAACGAAATGGCAGAAAATCAGACCACCTTATATATTACTATAAAGATATTGTTCATTACTCATCATTTCACTGTCTAAAGATTAGCAATATTTCACTTGAATTTCAAACACAGTAATCGTCACAATGGCTTATTTCATAGATGTCTTGATATCACCGTGCGATGAGAATGCTATAACTGCGGCTTTGTCGAATGTAAATAGACTTCTTTACACAATACAAATAGAAGTTGAAGAGTAATGCACACTAATTTCGGATAAACACACAATTTGTTACAGCGAATGTAGGAGGTGGTTGTCCTGAACGGAATAATGCGGTCATTTTTTAAAAAGCTTCTTTTTGGTAGAACATTAGGAAAGCACGAAGAATATTAACATCAATTCTCTGTAAGCACAAGAAATTTGCCATAGGGGCCCGGCACGCAATGTCACAGATCCAAATGGCAACCCAAAATGAAAATATTTGATAATAAAGAAAAAAATTGATATATCTATGCTGGTTGCCATGGAAACGGGATGTGCATGTAAACACTAAAAAGTGCAATTTTTAGCTTTGTTGATGCCTCACATGATCTAATTAACACATATTCTTCCGACATTTGTGGTTGAATCGTAATGTTTGATCCTAATTCTTTGTGATAAAACCATTAGATAACGGGAAAAATTAAGAATAGGGAGTTACCATGGCAACAATTCTACAATTATCCAAAGATAGCTATTTTTCATTTTTACCTTTAATAAATGTAATTGGAGAAGTTTTTAGGAAGTTTAAAGTTAAAACTAATCAGATGGCTAAAAACGAATTGTTATTTTTCATGGTTGACAAGACAACATGGATGGTATCAAAGGAAAACTGCTCTTTTTATTTCAGATTGTATTCCTAAATTCTGACAATATCAAAGGACAAAACATGAAAAAAGACTTACTTATAATAAGCTTTTAAGGTAATCTTAAATATTTTTCTCAGCACTAAGAGAAACAAGCCGTTGCTAAGGAATCATAAAGAAGAATAAAGCTTCAAATTTGAAAGAAGCTTGTTTGTTTCCTTGGATACGGCCATTTCCAATAATATAATGGATTCAAACGTTTTCCAAAAATATGTTTAAGCAACCTACTTAAACACCACACAGGTTTCTTTGTGACTTCATTAGAAATTTGATGTCAAAAGTTTTAAAAAGGTCCAAAACAAGAAGAAATTTTGTGTAAAGCGGTCCTGTTTCCATAGCAACCATGCAAAAATGTGTCTTGTTTTTATCGAAATGAATTCTATCTTAAATTAAGGTCATTGCTGGAATGGAAATATTATTACAAAAACACTTTATTCTTAAAATTCAACATTTTTTTCAAATGGTTGCCATGGTAACGTTTACCCCACCAATTTTATTGAAGCTTTAGAAAGGGTGCATTACATGTGACATAAAATATTACCACATTTTATCTTTCAAGTAGATATTATGATTTATCAAGCTCAGAAACTCCAATTTATCAGTTTTTTTAACCCATAGAATCGGTTGCTATAGAAATTCAGATCCTTAGTAACCTACTCATTTTTGCGTTTATTGAAACTTTTCACAAACCAATGGATAAAATGTCTAATAATTATCTCAAAACAATTTAAAAACTGAAAATAAAATTAAACGTCTTGATGATTTTTTTTCCATAATAAGCAACATTTACAAAAATGTATTACTATGGTAACCATGTGTATTGATAAAATCTGAAAAGATAATTAATTTGGTTGAATATCTCATAGCCTCTATTTTTGAATTTAATAACAATTGAAAATATGACCCATTTGCACGAGACACAGTAAGACTTCACAATTGTTTAATTTTCATATTTTGGTATCTTATGACCCGGTTACCATGGCAACCAAGTCACTTGGCAACAATATGTTGATGATTTTCTATTCCTGACATTTCCCCTTCCCATGTATGAAATTTCATGAAAATCGGAGACATGTGTGACCAAAACGTTTAATTTGGTGCTTACAGAGAATTGGTGTTAAAGTAGATTAAAAGGTTAGAAAGAGAGACTGAAAGGGGAACATGATCTAGTTTCATAAAAAATGATCAAGCCAAAAAAAAAAAAAAATAATAAATAAATAAATAAATACCAAAACGTCCATCTCTACTACTAGAGAGCGGCTTTCTGGGCGAATATCACTAATTGCTATGCACAAGACACTAATGTTGTTTGGATAAATAATATACAAATGTATCATTTTAATTACATGTAGGTCGAAACATGGAATAATGGACTTAAAAAATCATATTGACCGGGGACGAAGTGAGATTTCTATAGAATATCAATTTAGAATAAGAGGGTTAAAAAAAGTTTATCTTAATTTGCTGCTCCTATATTTTTCATAGCAAGAGCAGATGCTGCCTCTTGTCATTAATTTCATATCCGTCGCGTCACATTTCCTTATCGAAATTTTTTGACAAAATAAAAACCAGCAAATCTCGGTCAATTTTGCATCAGAATGAAACAGACATGCCTTAAAGCTGCCAAAATCCGATATGGAAATAAACATTTTTATCAATTTGTGGCTGTTTTGGCTAGCGACGTATACATTAATGTAGATTTCATCATAAAACACAAAACAGCATAGACTAATTAGTTGATATGAACTAATATTCCAATATGTATCTCCTATTCATCTCGCGGAATTTATTGCGTCCCTGGGAAAACTTGACTTGGGGGAAAATTTGGATCAAATCATCTTGATAAGAAAACAAAAAAAATCAAAGAAAATTTCCCTTTATGGACGTCTAGTATCCCCAATCAAAATAGAAAGAATTATTGTTGCAAAACATATCGTTGAGAACAAACCGTTTCAGACAGATATGGCTAGAGACAAGTTTGACTCACTAATAATATTCAAAAGAGAGAAAAGCTACATTTTAGAGTTCGCGGGCTACGTATACAAAGCAATTTGAAACAACATATTGACAAGGTGTTAGGAATTCAACTGCAAAGTCACTACTGTGTAAAAAGGCTTTTCAAACAGCTCGAGGTGTAAGGAATACAGCAACACAGTTATTAACAAAGGGAAAATATTTATTTGAACGGTAAAGTTACATACAAAAACGAAACTTACGTAATGATGATTAAAACATTATGTTCTAGAATATCAATTATCAAAATAATTCTCAGAAAATACAAATCATATTCGAAACGGTCAGTACGTTTTCCATACGTTTACAACATTGTTAAAATTTCATTCTTATATCATAAGATTGGGTTGAACAAAAAAACTATCAGACGAAAAAACTTTCGACGAAAAAACTATCAGAATTAAAAACAAAGACGTGGAGTGCCACATTACGTCAGACAGTGCATGAATTTTATATATTTTCATTTCCATGCTTCATAAACATCGACGGCGGGTGCGGCTAGCCAACAGGGGATGCTTACTCCTCCCGGGCACCTGATCCCACCTCTAGCTTGCTGGAGGTCCGTCTGTGCTCTATTGTGAGTGCTGTTGAGATTATCGTCATGATCTTCTTTAACTCATTTGAATTTATTTTTCATCTTTTAATAACCTTGACTTAAATCACCACAGATACACGGTGGGTAATCTCGCAACGCAGAACAATCGGAATTTGATCTTTTTGTGCAATATAGATCATTAATAAATTGGAGAATGTGATGCAGTGTAAGAATGTCTTAGCTATGAGTTGTATTCAAAATAAGGTGAATAGTAGCTTTTAATAATGTATAAACATGATCACTCTACATGAATTCAAGCCGATCTTTTTTTCAGCTTTATAAAAAGATATTATTGTCTTATTTTGGGTAAAATTCGTAGAAATGACATCCTTACACTGTATCACATTCCCCTTTTTGAGATGAATAATCTTTATCAGACGAAATTATAGAAAAAGCGATTGATCTGCAATGCGAGATTACCCATCGTGAGATAAGGATTATAGTTTATCCGAAAGATATGGTCACCTGTTTTTCAGTTGTTGTTTTTTTTTTTTTTTGGTGCAAATAAAATTTGTAATTGATGAAATTTTTGATTGAAACTTTGGATGGACAATGGTGTACCCTTCTCACACTGGATTATATACGATTTTCTCTCAAAAATTTGATTATTTTGTTTTATAATGTCTTAAAGTGTAACTGAAATTGGACACTTTTTGCAAGACTACAGGACCAGTTACCGCCTATTTGGCTCCTATTTCTGTAAACTGAAATATTTTGTTCCAGTGCTTTCACAGTAATAAAAGTAATCTTTATTCAATAGTATGGTGCCTTTTTAATGAAAAAAAAAATCCAAAACAAACGACCACATTGACAGATTGAATACACCTACCCTCTCCCCAACCCCAGAATTCATGTCAATAATCCTCTTCTTGTTATTTTAACAAATCTAGTGACCGGATGAGATCATTTTTGTCGTAATCAGGAAAATGTATGTCTAAAAGCCTTCTGACAAATTTTCATGTCATTATTTCAACCCTAAGACACTCTAAAATACAGTAGGCGGTAACTCGTCCTGGGCGGCCACTTGTCCTCGACCAGTACACAGCAAATTGTGCCTCACAATTCATATGAAATGAACATCATGTAAATTTCACATGAAAGTTCATGTAAATTTCATATAAATTTCACATAAGATTTATGTGAAAAAATTTCACATGAATTTCACATAAATTTCCTGCACATGATTTTCTAAGTGACCTTCACAGGAAACTGAATTCACATAACATCCGTGTAAAAATCTTCACATAATTTCATGTGAAAATTTTCATGTAAATTTCATGTTCGTGCTCGTTTCACATCAATTTCATGTGAACTTTCATGTAAAGTTCATGTAAATTTCACATGAATTTCATATGAGGCACAATTGGCTATATATAGTGCACTGACTTATTCGATAATTTGTAAGTCCAGAGGGCTGCTCTATAACATTATAGTCAAAACAGTTTTTTTTTTCAGGAATGACGGCAAACATTCTGCTTTGCAATACAGTCGAGTGGACAGAATCGTAAATCTAATATAAACGATTCGATTACCTACTGGTCTGTGATTGATCACAGACAACGCATATAACCTCTGATATCGAATTATGTCAATCCTATTCTATTAAATGCTCGTAACATTTCACTTGTGACAAGTCATGCACATTTTGTTTTATACCATCTGTCAACCTTGTTGCACTCAGTCTTTTTTAATCCGATGTTATTATCTATGTATCAATCAGAACTTATGTAAGGATTTCTGGTCTAAATTTCCATCGGACACTCGTTTTAAAATTTGCAAAAAAATCTTTTATCTTGTCCAATTTATACCATCAAAATAGAATTAAATAACAATTTTAATTTTAAAATTTAAGATACCATGAAAATAGAATTAAACTGACATAATGTTTTTCTTTAAAATAATGGTCGGAGTATTTTCATACTTGATAAGCAATAATGATAAAAGATGGAGAAAATGCATCAATTTAATGGAAATATGAAGATAAATGTCACTGTCTCTGAATTCAAGCTTTCATATGTTATACATGTACCCAAATATAGTGCATCACAT
Organism: Pinctada fucata; assembly: GCA_028142955.1. Lineage (NCBI taxonomy): Eukaryota > Metazoa > Mollusca > Bivalvia > Pterioida > Pteriidae > Pinctada > Pinctada fucata. Next base: position 61,734,134 of record AP027102.1, on the reverse strand, counting down.
GATAAATCCTTGGAATTCCATTGGCGACAGGGCGCTATTGCTTTTGCTTTACAGAGTTATGGTCTTTGGAGGGTAACGCGCTATAGGTGTCGCAACTTCCTCGTAAAACAGCTGCTATGGAGGTCATGTGAAGCACTAAACCTATTTATACCCGTTTATACGTGTACTATTCTCTCGTAGTGTTGCTTTTCGAAGGTAAATGGTGCACTCGATGACGCTCGGGCACTATTCCTTCCAGAAGCAACCCTATGTGAGAATTGCACCCGTACATTGACAAACGGATATAAATTTGTAATTATAAAGAGAAGAAAGAAACAGTGGGAGATTATAACTATCAACCATATGCTGTCATGTGGGATAAGAAAAGCACACCGAGAGGTCTAGTTTCTTGTCAGGGAAGGAGGCTTGCCGAGTTCCCTGACCAGAAACCAGACCCCGAGGGTGGGATTTTCTCATCCCACATGACAAACATATGGTGATCGTTCTTCTCCCATTTCTAGGAGCCCTTCTTGAAATTCCATGAAATCATGAAATCGTCAACTAAATCGAATTCGAAAAATAAAGGAATATTTGTTTTCAGCGCCCTCAAAAATGGTTTATTCTACAAGAGTAAACCGTAGTCCTTAGCCTTAATCGGTTTAATAAGAATTAGAATGTTTAAAAAAAGAGTTTTAAAACGACGTTTTTGTTGAGAGGTCGCCGCTTTAGGTGCAAAAATCATGATGTCACAATGGATAATAACGACGTCACAATACGGTCGACGTTAAAAGTCACACGAGGTGCATGTGGGATACAGTGACCCTACATAACGCGTCGCTATGGGCAAACTCTATCCCACATGGGTGCATATGGGAGAAAAAAAAAAGAGGTGATCTTCAACAGTAAGGGTCTGACATGGTCGCCATAGCACTTTCTATATAGACATAACCTCAGACAGTGCATGCATTTCATATATTATTTTCATTTTCGTGCATGAACATCGACGTTGGGTGCGGCTAGCCAACAGGTGATTCTTACTCCTCCCGGGCACCTGGTCCCACCTCTAGCTTGCTAGGGGTCCGTCGATGCTCAATTTTGTGCTCTATTGTGAGTGCTGTTGAGATTATCGTCAGGATCTTCTTTGACTCATTCACCAAAAATTATCAGTTACAGCAAAACATCAAAATGTTAAGTCCAAGACATACGGAGGAAGAGACAAATCTAAAGACACAATTACCAATGACGGAAAGCCATCTAATGATATAAACATAAATTGACGAGAATCGAAGAATATGAAGAGTCAAAGAATATGGAAAATGAAGAAATGAAAACATTCCTGTTGCTTACCTATGCAGGTCCATATATTACTGAAATGACACATAGAATGAGTCGAAGGAAAACAATTAGCCAAAAACTCCTCCTAATTTCTTCCTATTCTGAATTCAATATGTACAGTATCTAAGATTAAAATTGAAATATTTCATACCATTGAGGCAAGGTCCAAATGAGTTAAAGAAGATCCTGACGATAATCTCAACAGCACTCACAATAGAGCACAAAACTGGGCATCGACGGACCCCTACGAGCTAGGGATGGGACCAAGTGGCCGAGAGGATTAAGCATCCCCTATTTGGCTAGCCGCACTCGCCGTCGACGTTAAAGCACGAAAATGAAAAACAATATCTCAAATACATGCACTGTCTGAGGTTGCCTATATAGAAAGTGCTTTTCCCTATATAGAAAGATCTCCTCCCTTCTTTGTCGATCATGTCAGGGAAAATGTTAAAAAAAACTCCCCTCACGGGGAACTTTTTACGAGCTTCACACGACAAAGGGCATAAGTATGACACGAAAGAGTTAAAGAAGATCCTGACGATAATCTCAACAGCACTCACAATAGAGCACAAAATTGAGCATCGTCGGGCCCCTAGCAAGCTAGAGGTGGGACCAGGTGCCCGGGAGAAGCATTCCCTGTTTGGCTACCACGAGCTTCACACGACAAAGGGCAGAAGTGTGACACAAAAGAGTTAAAGAAGATCCTGACGATAATCTCAACAGCACTCGCAATAGAGCACAAAATTGAGGATCGTCGGGCCCCTAGCAAGCTAGAGTACTTTATGTAACTTAAATGATATTGAAGACGAATACCACTTTCTATTGAAATGTCCCTTTTACACAAACATCCGTCAAAAGTATATCAAAAGATATTATTACATTAGAGCAAGTCTTTTTAAATTGACTCAATCACTAAGTACTGCAAACATCAAAGTTTTAAGAAATTTAGGTAAATATCTAGAAGTTGCATCTAAGTTACGTTTACAATCAAATTAGTTTTGTATGAATATAATCTCCTTCTCAAAACATTATGACCGTTTTGTTTTCATTGCTTCTATTTATCATTATCATTATTATTATCATATGTCGTCATATGTAATTTATTATCAATATTATCGTTATCATTCATACTTCATTATATGTTCCTTTATTTATTATCATTATTATCATACATGTTTCATTATCCGTGGGTAATTTATCATTATCATTCATGCTCCATTACATGTTTCGTTTATTTATTATCATTATTATCATACATGTTTTATTATCCGTGAGTAATTCATAATTATCACTATCATTCATCCTTATTATATCTTCGTTTATTTATTACAATTATTATCATACATGTCTCATTATCCCTGAGTAATTTATTTTCATCATTATCATTCATGACCCATTATATATTCGTTTATTTACTATCATTATTATTATACATGTCTCATAATCATCACCTTTAGTAGTCATTGACTCCATTATATGTTAGTGTATTGCTTACTACCATTATCATACAGATTTATTATCTGCTAATACATTTATCATTATCACTTTCATGTATGTTCCACTATATGGCAGTTAATTAATTATCATATTATCATTGTTATTCATTTTCCATTATATCACTCACTCTCTCTTTGTTTTGTTGTCACTATTTTGTAAATATTGTATATATGTTTTGTGATAACTCTGATGTGTCATTGGCACAAAGAAATAAATATTTGAACTTAGAGGTGGGACCAGGTGCCCGGGAGAAGCATTCACTGGTTGGCTACCGCACCCGCCGTCGAAGTTCATGCACGAAAATGAACAACAAGATACAGCCATCGTATTCCCCACTCCACAGGGACTTGAATCCCTATGAATTTGTTACTCCCGTGTATACTCCCTTATTTTCTATTGGTGTATACACGGGGTAATTAATTTTGAAGAGGGATCAAAGTCCCTGTGCCCCGCTCCAAAAAGCTTGAGAAGTGCCCTTTTTCAACATTATTTTGAAAGGTTTCTTCTTTACAATTAAAAAATATGAATGAAAAATTAAAAAGGAAAAAAACAATGATGAGTTGCATGCATGTGTCTTTGATTTTTTCTCAGTAATATATTAACAGAATTATAAAAATTAATGGAACGGGAATGTTCAGTTTCATAGATTTTATCAAGTTAGGCATAAACGTGGACTACTTAAAGAAAATGGCAAAATAAATCTAACACGTGTAGAGGAAACATTATCAGATAATACACATTTGTGTTCGAAATGGTGGGTGTGATCATCCTGATACAGGGTGCAATTCTTATTGTTTTACTTCTTCATTACGATAGAAAAAAAAATCATAAATCAATTACTGAGATAAAAAAAATCCTTGAAAAAATCAATTTGCCATTGAGTTTATAGGACAACCAGGATAAGAGAGCTTAGGTTGAATTACTAGTAATTTCTGTTGATTTCTAAAGTTCACTTAGTCTTTTTGGCAATGGTGCTTGTAAGCTAGGATTAAACTCTATGTTCAAAGCAACATATAGACAATGCACACAGATATAAACATGCATAATTTCTTAAACTGCGCATCGATACAATAAGTTTCTTTTTCTGATAAAAGAATCCATATTATATTTGTCTATTGTATCCGGAGCGAGCACATATTACAGCTTAGATACATCTCTAAATCCGTTCTCTCATAGCCCAATTTACGTCTAGACCATCTGTATTAGCGGTCGTATTCCATATTTGAGTTGTATTAGAAAGCAATTTTTCGTTGGCATCTCGTTTCTATTGTACCTAATAAACTCAAAATCCTGTGTGCGATTTGTTATTGGTCGTTCCATCAGCGTAACTGGACAAATTTCTGCGGCCTTTTCTCATTTCTCACACTCGAGTTTTTCATTATTTTTACCATAAAAGAAGGTAATTCATCTCCGCATGGCTAATAGCGTTGTTTAGGGATTTCGGGGTTAATAGAAGAGCAAGTTTTCATCCAAACGGGAGCACCAACAGGTCACAAAGTGAATTCACCATTCATTTCAGAGCGGCATTGCACTTTCAGACGTCCTTAGCCTGTCACTTGGAGAAAGGAAGTGTTCATTTCTATGACCAAGAATCAAACTGAGGCTGTCCCAAGCCATTCATTGAATGACAATTCAAGCAGAAATCTGACCGGAGTTCAACGCTGCTTTACAGATGAAATATAAAACCATTGGTTTGACTTTCGTCTTAGATTGTTTTGGCTTTTGCATGGTCGTTAGGCAAGACTGCCGTATTACTAATGTGCCCGAAGAGTATGCGTATAAAAAATGAAAAGAACGTATGGAAGCCGACTAGTGCCAACCTAAGTGAATGTTTTAAGTCGTCAACTTAATATGTCGTAATTACGACATACCTATCTCGTGATAACGACATAGTTATCTCGTAATTACGACTAAGTATGTCGTAATTACGACTGAACTATCTCGTAATTACGACTGAACTATCTCGTAATTACGACTTAGTATGACGTAATTTCGACTTAATATGTCGAAAGTACGACTTAACTATCTCGTAAGTACGACTCAACCATGTCGTAATTTCGACTTAAAATATTTCACTGAGATTGGCACTAATCGGCTTCCGTAAGAAGGAGTGTTGACAAAAGGATGAGTGTTAAAAAATTCCGAAGAATTAGCATCTAAGGTGTTGGACAAAAATGTATTTCAAATGATAAAATTCCAAAATTTAATCTTGAAACCGATTAAAGGAGTTGTAAGAAGAAGACGTAAAATTTGCCCTGAAAAGTCGAAATCTCAAAATTGGAAATTTTTAAAGTAACTTAACTGAATCTAACGTCCAGGTGAATAAATTATCAATATCAATACCGATATTTGGGCTAAAATGTGCGTTTTTTTTTTATAGAAATCAATGGAAAACGGAAATTTTTTTACAACATTGTTCCATCCCGAGTTACAGAATGCCACTTTTACTAAAATACCAATTTTCTGACAAAGTCCTATTTTTTAAGAATCTCACTTAAACGCGATTAGATCGATAAAAGTTGTCCATTTTTCCCTGTTATACAATGGAACAATCTATTGTAGGCGTATTCCGATGAAATAAACAACATACACCAAATGAATAAAATATACGATATAAAGATGTCTATTTCTATACAGTGTGTATTTCGCGCCTGAAAGCTTGCAATGTGGCTGTTTAGTACAAAATATAACGGTTTTCAGTTTCAGTATTTTACACTGACATTCTGGTTTCGGAGTTATTTTTTCTAAAAATTAAAGTTTTCTTTTTCATTTTAAAGATGAGAGGGGATGAAAACATAAAACATTTAAAATTTATGTTAAATGCATTTTTTGTTACAGTACATTTTCGTCCGCTATTTGCCGTTTTCAGACATTGTTAACCCCTACCTATTAAAGCCTTAATTATCAGATCTTACATCAATCTCTTTTGCAGAATATTTCTTAGTTATTTTATTATTTTTGTGTTTTCAAAATAATGTCGAAGGGTTCCAACTCTATACTTTCTTGAAGAAAAGTTTTGAATGACATTTGATAATAATATTTGTTAGATTTTTATTGTAGATTTGTTTTTTTTTTTGCTTTGAGACACTGATTAATTGTAATATATCATTCCAAAAGAACTGACGAGGGTTTAGTACCCGAAACGTGCATGTCTGGTCCATGCTGTAAATTTATCTGCTCTGAAATGATTCTAACGAATCTGAAGACGTTTAAAACATTCGTACTAAATATAGTTTATGTCAGTACGGTAGCACCAATGACTGCTTGGACAGCAATTTGCCCCTGGACTTATTATATTGCGAACAAGAGGAAATGAAAATCACCAAAGCCTGAACATCTTCAACAGAATAAACATTGCGAATTAGTCCATGATGATGAAATTCTCCAGTAGTTTCAATAACGTTTCTAATTTCTTGTTATTGCCCATTTTGTCATTAAATGCGTCATCTTTGTAGATCTGATTTTGTGGTAACTTTTTTATCGTCCGCCATAGTTTCAAAGTGTGCTTTTTAATTGTGTCGATGTGGAAAAACTGCGATATACGTATGTTTGAGAATCTAAAATTTGCATCATTAGGAATCACGATTTTTTTGGTCTTAATTCAAAAACAAAAACAAATAATAGTTCAATATTGATAATTGAACGATTCTAACAAAACACTTAGTTTTGGGAAAAAAAACTACGAATTTTTCAATATCCTCCGGGTTCTTACATACTGAAGTGCAAGGCTCTTATCTATCATCTGTAGCATCTATCATTACAGAAAGGAGGGGATCTCCAACAACACTCGATTGCATCACCAATAACAAACCCCCAATTCGCCCACTGCAAAAACACAAAGCAGACTCGCACAGAATGAGACGCAAATGGTACAATGAACGCCAAATCATAGAAACATCAAACATAAATGACTACACATAAACCAACGAGACCAATGGGCAATCGGTGCCGAATTAGGACGCATCTGCCACGTCAGTAGCAGACGGTGTGGTTATATTGGATTACGTGCACACAACCCTCCCACTTTTCCGATTAACCAGATGTCTTAAAGAACGTACAATTGAGGTGTAGAAAAACCTCCTACGGGCATCAGAAATGTCCTTGTGACATAACATAACATTGAATGTGTGAATTTGGGTATTTTTTTGGTTGGTTCTAACATAAAATTTCTTCCAACATTAAGCCAACGAAATATTGAATGTTTAATGTTTTCAATGTATCGTTTTTTGCAGAGACAATGTCAGTCGCTAACAACTGTACCCTTGGTTCATTACTTTAATTGATCTTCATTGATAGTCTCTTTGCCCCCAGAACGAAGTCGATGTAATTTGAGCCTGCTCTGAAATAATGTATCAATTGCGATATGAATACAGGATAAGCAGGGTACCAAGGAATGTTAATACTCAGGAAAAGGATATTGTAATTTTGAAGTCACGTTTGTCATATATTGAAGTACGAATTTATATGACCATTGTCATAATGCATTAAAATGATTAGTATTTAAGGAAACTATCACCAATATAAAGACCGTTGAAGTGGTTACTGGGGAACTTGCTATTAACGTGGCAGATGGCCGTCCTAAGTCGGCACCGGATGCCCATTGGTCTCGTTGGTTTATGTGTGGTCTTTTATGTTTAATGTTTTTATGGTGTTAATTGGTGTTCCTTGTCCCTTTTGCGTCTCTTTCTGTTGGTGTCTGATCTGTGTTTTTTGCATTGGGTGTTTGGGGTTTTGTTGTGGGTGCTGTGGCCTGGTGTTGCTGGAGATCCCCTCCTTTCCTTTAGGAACACACACTCATGAGAAAAAGGGATCAAAGAGTAGGAGAAAACGATGATAATTTGATCTCATCAGATAAATGGAGGAAAACGCTATGTATATGAATCAACTTCACAGGGTCTCATTGCAACCCCAATTTCCCGTATTTTGTGTAGTTGGCACCATGTTGCCTTTCACACATTGCGCATATAAAATGAGGTATATATTCGTTGTAAATTTTAAAACTATGTTAAGAAATAAATAGATATGCTTCATAATAAATACCATATCTTATAAATCTAATTGGAATCCTTTTTTCCAGATTGATTGAAAATGTTGAAAAGGGATGAAATTTCTTACTTCCAGCATAAAAGAATAATCTGAAAATCAGGTATGTTAAATCGATTTTCTTTAATTTGAATGGGACTCTCTGAGATCGACGACAACAAAGAATTCTTAATGCGACATGAAAATGATGGGGAAAAACTTTATAATTAATCATTACTAAAATCAGTTAACAGCAAATTGGATTAAAAGGAATACGAAATAGTTAGAGCATTCAATCCTGAAAATTTTCTTTTAAAAGACCTATGGAAAATTTTAGCGACGAAAGAAGTTTCATTCTGTTAGCAGTGTATGATATTATTTCCTGAAAGAGAATCAGGTATAATCAGGAAAAGTGTAACAGATAGGATGAAAAAAATACACAAATTGACAACGTTCAAATGAGTGATGACCACCGATTCCACATTGCTACACCAAAGGCATCACACGCAAAAGATACTGAGACGCGATGACACAAAAATGATAATATTTCATGGGAAATTGAAAAAAAAAATCTATAAATATCAAGGACATCAAAAGGTTATAGATGAAGCAGTGAGGGAAAAGAGAGATTATCAATATGGCCACAAGAGAAATTCGTTCATGAAAAAACTCGATCCGATCTATCGGACAAAAACACGAGTTCAAAGCAGTGCTATGTATCAGAAAGGAGTTGTTTTAAGTTGCATATGAAGCAACTTTTAGCGACTCCAAATTCTACATAGGGCCTAAAATGAAACTTCTCTAAACTACGAAATGTGTAGATAAAGTATTTCCCGATCTCTTTAGAATGTCATTTCTTCCTTTTCTATCGATAAGAAGACCTACATCATGTATCTCTGGAAGAATTTGAACACATCTATTCTCTTTACATCGCATCCCTACTCAACCGCTGAGTATACCCGAAAGCCCCATTGATGTTAAAGTGGCATCATAGACATAGTCAAATCAAATATCAGACGCATGGAAAACAGAAACTTGTTTTAAGGTAGTCATTGCCAAGGCTTTAAACCATTCTTTATTATGCATGTAAACTTTACATAACAGGGTTGTTCAGGGACATTACGTCAATTGTCAATTCCATTCTATATAGTAAGAGGGCTTTCAAGATGGTTTACATTATATTCTCTGAAAGATTGCTGGAGAAAGTCAGAATTTACTTTTAAAGGATGGTCAATATTTCTGAACGAAGGATTTGTTGTAGATTAGTTTTAGAAGATACTCAACATGATAAGATTATATCAAGAATTTCGTTCATCAAATGCTTAAAATGTAATACATAGAAATTCAAGACCTTGTAGTTTCGCAACTTAGATCGTATATATTTAAAATTTGTTTTCCCTGACATGGTCGCCGTAACACTTTCTATATAGACATAACCTCAGATAGTGCATGTTTTGTAGATATTGTTTTCATTTTTAAGCGTGAACATCGACGGCGGGTGCGATTAGCCAAACAGGGTGTGCTTACTCCTCCCGGACACCTGGTCCCACCTCTAGCTTGCTTGGGGTCCGTCGATGCTCAAATTGGTGCTCTATTGTGAGTGTTGTTAAAATTGTCGTCAGGATCTTCTTTATCTAATTTGTGTCACACTTATGCCTTTGTCGTGTGGAGCTCGTAAAAAAGTTACCCTCGAGGGGTTTGACAGTAAATGTTTTAAATTTTCTCCCTGACATGGTCGCCATAACACTTTCTATAAAGACAAAACCTCAGATAGTGCATGATTTGTAGATTTGTAGATTTGTTTTCATTTTCGTGCGTGAACGTCGACGGCGTGTTCAGGTAGCCAAACAGGGGATGCTTACTCCTCCCGGGCACCTGGTCCCACCTTTAGCTTATTGAATTTTAAGACGTTTAACATTGCTAGAGTCCGTCGATGCTCAACTTGGTGCTCTTTTGTTAGTGCTGTTAAGATTGTAATCAGAATCTTCTTTATCTCATATGTACAATAATATATTAGAAATACTATTATATTACACGTCTCCAAATTCATAACATCATTTAAGAACATTAAATTTGCAGCATGGACCAGACATGCTCGTTTCGGGTACTTAACTCTCGTCAGTGACCCTCAATCCAAACAATGAAATATTGCCAAAGACTATGAAAGCTATTAAAAAAAAAAAAAAAAAAAAAAAAAAACAAAAAAAAAAAAAAAAGAAAACCCGAAAGACGTAGGAGGGTGGGTCGGATATGTTGCTACAGGGCCCCCTTTTCAGAAATTTTGAGAAAATTTTGGGAACAGATTTTTAAATGCATTTGAAGAAAGGATCAACCGAAACTGATCGGAATTGGCTACACGGAATCAGAAGGCTATTAGGAAACAATAAAAATACAAAAAATGTAGCACCTTCCTCCAGTGAAGGCTGCCTTTTGGGCAGTATAACCTTCGCAGCTTTCAAAATCTACTCAGTCCATGTTTCGTTTTATTAATCGCTTCCATTTGTTGTCGGGATAACATATTCATCGGTCATCTTATATTGAGAAGCGGTCTAGCCTTTTATCATAAAATGTATGCAGGCATTGTGAAAGTAATGCTGCCACAAAGCGAAATTCTATTCACGCAGAGAATATGAAAAAGTTACTACTATTGTTTACGTATAACTAAGCAGTGTGGGATTATTATTTCAAAGACTCTAGCGTTGTATTAATAAAGACATTTTATTTCACAAGTTTTGTATATTAAAATGAATTACGAATCACGAATTAAGTGAAATCGCGTTTGCTGAAATTAACATCAAAGCAACTTGTGTGATTAATATAAAGAACAAAGAATGTCATTAATCATTCACTACACAAACTTGTTATCTACTCCTTTCTCTGATAAGAAAGTCTTAATGAAAACCTTGAACTCTCTACTGGAGAAAAAACCAAGGTGTGTCCATGAATGAGTTCTAGAAAAAATCAGCCACTGAATCAGTAACACAAAGGTCGTCGTTGAAAGACCTTTACGAACCTTTTCAGAAGAATTGTTGAAATAGCAAAATGTGCATAGTAAAATGATAGATATCATAGTTATCTTGGATTGCTATGTGAAAAATGGCCCCGATTCGTGCTGACCGAAGCTTTGCATTTCGATAATGGAAATGTCTGGCACAGTTTCTTGCACAACAACGCAAAAGATGTACAAATGAATACAAATAGAATCTTTCTGCAACTTCGGCAGAAACAAAAGATTTTCAGTCCGAGTGCCAGAAAAGACTGATATTCATTAGGAAATGTGTCAAGTCATGTTTACCAATCGACCTAGATCCGAGGCTTTCCATTTTATTTTAAAATTCACGGTTAACATCACTGATGGGAAAACCAAAGTAAAAAGATGTACTCTTTTCTTGAACCTGATTAGTAAGAAATTTCATTCATACTTGAATATTTGATATGAAGTTAGCAAAACATATTTGACAAAAACGTAAACACTTATCCAAATTGTTCTTTCATGATCTTTAGTTTCAAATTATTTATTTTTGGAATTCTAAATTAGTTTTAGACGTAAAGCGGCAAAGTGTGCTTTACACAAACCACGAAAGAAAGTTTGAGGTGGGCTATAAAAATAAAGTTTCTGAAGTCAAGGAAATGTTCGTAAAGTAAACTAAGTAATAATTAAGGTTCATTTCTGTGTGGAAAGACTATATTATATGTTTGACGTTGAAAGAAAAAAAACCCCGCAAATCAAATGTCAAAGTTGGGAAGAACAATAACATTTGGATAAAACCATTGTCGCGTGAGTGGATGAGATGTCTTGGGTGACAATCTATTTCCTTTTGTTTACAAATAGCAGACGACTCAAACGAAAGCATCAGTCAATGAAGATACTTCAATTTCCAAAGGAGATAGATATGGCTGAAGGGGATTTATTTTCATGACGTCAAAGACTTAAGAGAAGTACAATTCTTACGGTTACGTCAGACGAATGTCTATGGCTTGTTTTTCAATGAACTTTTCACATAATTCTCTTCTATGACAACGACGATGTACATGTAATACCTAGAAATACAAAGTGTCTTAATTCAGGATAGAAACAGGAAGTTCACATAGAAAATTTATTGCCACTCGCTTTCGCAAATAAAATCCAGTTCGTTTGTCTGTCAGTTATACAAACTTTACCTATGGCATAACTTTTTCATGCAAAGTGATACACATTTCATATTCAACATGTGTAATTATTGTGACTTCTTTCCGTTAATATAAAAATGTTTGACCTTGAATTTTTCGTTTGAACTTCTTTCGAAAACCTTTAACATTGAGCATAACTCTCGAATGTTGAGTGAAAATTCCTTACATGCATTCATTTTCTAAATACTTTTCTGTTAATGAATGAAATAGTGATATTGACCTTCTTATGTGACAAACACAAGAATGACGAAGACAACAACAATCACAAGAATGTGGAAGACAACAACAAACACAAGTATGCGGAAGACAACAATTCTCCTTATGTCACAAACAGTAGAACTAGGAAGACTACAATTCTCCTTATGTGACAAACACAAGTATGCGGAGGACAACAATTCTCCTTATGTGACAAACACAAGAACTAGAAAGACAACAATTCTCATTATGTGAAAACACAAGAACAAGGAAGACAACAATTCTCATTATGTGACAAACACAAGAACAAGGAAGACAACAATTCTCATTATGTGACAAACACAAGAACAAGGAAGACAACAATTCTCCTTATGTGACAAACACAAATATGCAGAGGACAACAATTCTCCTTATGTGACAAACACAAGAATGCGAAAGACAACAATTCTCCTTATGTGACAAACACAAGTATGCGGAGGACAACAATTCTCCTTATGTGACAAACACAAGAACTAGGAAGGTAACAATTCTCCTTATGTGACAAACACAAGAATGCGAGAGACAACAATTCTCCTTATGTGACAAACAAAAGAATGCAGAAGACAACAATTCTCCTTATGTGACAAACACAAGAATGCGGAACACAACAATTCTCCTTATGTGACAAACACAAGAATGCGAAAGACAACAATTCTCCTTATGTGACAAACACAAGTATGCGGAGGACAACAATTCTCCTTATGTGACAAACACAAGAACTAGGAAGGTAACAATTCTCCTTATGTGACAAACACAAGAATGCGAGAGACAACAATTCTCCTTATGTGACAAACACAAGAATGAAGAAGACAGCAATTCTCCTTATGTGACAAACACAAGAATGCGGAACACAACAATTCTCCTTATGTGACAAACACAAGAATGCGGAACACAACAATTCAATTTTTTGCTGTTTTTGAATTTGCTTGTTTCCTTCTGTTTTTGGATTTTAGTAGCTGTCAGCACATGTTATGTTGGCTACAGCTCTTCCTCCCTTTTATGTGTTGTCATTATGATTAGCTTTTGTTGTGTAGTTTAAGTGCACTTTTTATGCCCCCGGAATCAAAGATTCGGGGGCATATAGTTTTTGGCCTGTCCGTCTGTTTGTCTATCTGTTTGTCCGAAAAACTTAAACATTGGACATAACTTTTGAATGGGAGGTGATAGGGCTTTCATATTTCACATGTGTATTCCTTGTGACAAGACCTTTCCATTGATACCAAAATTTTGACCTCGTGACCTTGACCTTGACCTTTGACCTACTTTTCAAAAACTTTAACATTGGGCATAACTTTTGAATGGAAAGTGATAGGGATTCCATATTTCACATTTGTTTTCCTTGTGTCAAGACCTTTCCACTGATACCAACATTTTTTACCTCATGACCTTGACCTTTGACCTACTTTTTAAAAACTTAAACATTGGGCAAAACTTTTTAATGGTAAGTGATATGGCTTTGATATTTCACATATGTATTCCTTGTGACAAGACCTTTCCAATGATACCAAAATTTATGACCTCGTGACCTGGACCTACTTTACAAAAACTTAAACATTGAGAATAACTTTTGAATGGTAAGTGATAGGGCTTTGATATTTCACATGTGTATTCCTTGTCACAATATTTTTGCATCGATACCAAACATTTTAACCAAGTGACCCTGACCCTGACCTTTCATATACATGTACTTAACAGAAAATAGGTGTTTATGCTAACAAAGATGCCACCGGGGGCATTCGTGTTTCACAAACACAGGCTTTATTATTTTTTTTTATCTGTTCGTAAGCTATTTTAATTGGAAAATTCATTAATTTGTTAACAATGACATGTTCATATGAGCTGTTTCCATTTCACTCTCTTTTGATAAATATTCATTATCATGAGCCATATAATGCATTTTATGGCAATAGTTTCAAAATGGCAAGCTTGAAAGACCAATTTCCAAGAAGAAATTTGACATTTGCTAGTTAACATCAAATTTGCAAATCGAATGTTCGTAAATGTCAAATAATAACATCAAAAATGTCATGTAATTTGGAGAAATAGCATACCGTTTCTGATATTGATAATATTGAATTGCGCAAATACTAAATCAAAGCAAATCGAAACCGAATGAAATAAAACAGAACATCAAAATGATTGAAAATGTCATTTTTGCCTTAAAAAACATTAAATTGTACAACAGTTACAATTACATGTGAAAACCAAAATTATCCATTATTTACAAATATCAAACTTTGCACGGAGAAGGAAACAGGTTCTACATCATGAGAACGCTCGTTTCAAAATAAAAGTATCATTAACGAATTTTTTTCTGGTGCATTGATACATACACATGTACGTGTAGTTTTGATAAAATGCATATGTTGAAATCTATTCGTAAACAGTGTTTTCTGTAGATGAATAGGACAACATTCTTTTCGTTCTTTGCCAGTCTTTTTTTATTCTAATACATCATTATTAATCGCAAATTTGGTTGTTGAAGCTGTCCATCTACAAACTGCAGATGATAATTTTTGATAGATTAATAATGAGATAAAGAAGATCCTGCGGACAATCTCAACAGCACTCAAAATAGAGCACCGAATTGAGCATCGACGGACCCCTAGCAAGCTAGAGGTGGGACCAGGTACCCGGGAGAAGTAGGTATCCCTTGTTTGGCTAGCCGCACCCGCCATCGATGTTCACGCACGAAAATAAAAAAAAATTATCTACAAAACATAGTACACATTTTTCGAAATTCCTTGCAGATATTTACTTTTCATAAAGTTTGTTTTAACTCTCTCTCTTAAAAGACATTAATGTTGAAAAAAGAGGTTATGGTATCAAAGGAGCGTTCGTTTGGTTAGAACTAAGAAGATTCTCTTTCTAAGAACAGAAAGCCTACTTCAATTCCATAGATGTGGTTTTCCTGTATTAATCGTGTTAACTGCCTAAGAATTTTGTATTACGATGTCTATTATTACTACATCATTATTTTGGAAACTACAAGGAACTCTATGATAATTATATGTGTTCAGGAAGAGCATGCAATTCGTTTAGTGCAGAAAGAGCATGCAATCTTTAACATTAGTGCTCTACAAATACAAATAATCACATACTGTTACAAATGGGTTTTACTTCTAAAAGTACTTGTAAATCTTTTTAATTCTAAAATATTGCTTTCCGTTTACTCTTCATAACAAAGACCTGAAGCCGTATATTTAAGTATGAATGATTTTTTGGTCCGGGTCTTAATTACCTATGATCTTTCAATCAATAGCGTCTATCTCCCGTGAGTACTGTTCAGAACTTTCATTTCATAGTAAAAGATGAGCCATTAATCAAGTTTCATTACGTAAGGACATTCCTCATGTCAAATTAATGACTGCTGTCTAACAGATCCCAGAGACAAACGGACCATTCATACAAAAGTCATCAGTTCTTATACAATATGTGTCCCCACCCACGTCATTTTCCAATGGGGTATCTTTAATCAAAAAACCAAAAAAAAAAACACCGAATATTTAAAAAAAGGATCACTAAATGAAAAAAATCAGACACAAAACCCGAATTCAGAATATAAGAAATAAAGAAGATCCTGACGACAATCTAAACAGCACGCACAATAGAGAACCAAATCGAGCAAGCTAGAGGTGGTACCAGGTGCCCCGGACGAGTAAGCATCCCCTGTTTTGCTAGCCGCACCCACCATCGATGTTCACGCACGGAAATGAGAACACCATCTACAAAACATGCATGCACTGTCTGAGGTTATGTCTATATAGGAAGTGCTATGGCTACCATGTCAGGGAAAGGCATTTTAAAAACACTTACTGTCACAAGAATCACAATCAAAAAGCTTACAAATTCTTTAAAAAATATGGAACAGAACTTTCTCGCAAGCAAAGACAAATCAGACAAACAGACGGAGATAACACATTTAATAAGGTCAATGAGTAAGGCGAGCTGATATAGAGCTAACATCATGCAGCAAAGACATTGGTGTGATTATTCGAAAAAAAAGAGGCGATATCCAAGTCCTCGGGATCTTTCAACATACACTTCCCTCTTTGAAGTGATGCCAAAAAGACCAGTATAAGAGATATCGCGTTATACGTTCATGGAAAAAAAGAAAACATTATTGATATTAGTATATAGTTTTTTTTAGAGACAAGCATATAAGTAGAATCATTCGATGTCATTGAATGGTACTTTCCTTCGTGGTTTTATAAAAGTAAACCTTTTCGCTTGGACAATGATCCGTACCTGATACAAATAAATTATGTATTTGGTATCTTTATCAACTTGATGCACGAAACTGATCGCGAAAGAAGCGAAGTTTAGTAGTTTTATGTATATAATAATTGTTAATGTTATCAGTTCAAATGAAGGTCAAACTTGCATAGGAATACGGACGTCAGACAATGCAATCTGAAACTATTCTTGTCAATTATTTTGTAATAACAAATAAAACTTTATGGAATTTCTTTGGACATAAAATTAATGCTGGAAGCGAACACAAAAATAACCTTAGGACAAATCAAAGGCTCTTGATTAGATTAGATTGAGATGGTGAAATGTTACATCCGCTGTTTGCATTTCAAGAAATCCTCAAATAAAAAATCAATCAGTCTGCTACAATACATTAATCTGAAAGGCGACAAAATTGGTAGAACGGAATTCGTAAATTAACATCATGACGTCATGAATTGCACGAACTGAACCAAACTGGTTGTAATTAATCGGACAACCCATTTGAAGTCAACTTTTTGTACCAAACAACTGTTTTTTTCTACTGAACAATTGCTGTGGTATGAAAAACTAAAACAATAGAAAGAATTGCTATCCCACACATCCTGCTACGTATTTCGGTACAGTTTTTGACATAACTTGCACAATCTTTGGTCATTTTACATTGTTTAGATTGAGGATCACTGACGAGGGTTAAGTACCCGAAGCGTCCATTTCTTGTCCATGCTGCAAATTTATTTGTTCTTAAATGATGCAATTGAATTTGAAGACGTTTAACATGATACAGAAAAGAGAGTGTTGGAAAGACAATGACGTTGGTTTTTTTATCGTAAATATATTCACAACCAATGTTATTTCCTGGGATGAAACTAATGAAAGGAGCGTGTTTTCATTCGGCATGAAAACGCTCGTAACGTAACAATGCACGAGATCTAAAGAAACATGCTGCGATGGCTGTTTTAGCCAGCAAACTGAACCCGCCGCGACCTGAATTTTAACGTCACCTTTTTACCTAGAAAAACGCGATTTCAGAAAACAAGAACGTAACAGACAACTTTGGTGCATACAAATGTATATATAGAATAAATGTCATAATTCGTGTATTGTTACGGATATTCAACACACAGCAAGTACATTTATCGCATGAAATGCAGTAACGCGCATTATATGTACGATAAATGCACTTGCTGTGTGTTGCAAACCCGTAACAAAACACAAATTAAGATACTTATTCTCCATATAAAACTTCGTTGGGAATTACTAATTGAAGGATTTTGTTTTGCACATGTCTGAAACTTTGGAAGATAATAGATTATATAACCTGAATATAATATAGTGGCAACTCTTGCAGATCACATCAGCCTACCTATTTTATTTAGTACATCAGGGAAAAATTCAAAGGTTTCGAATTCAATTCATTTGACAGTCATGAGTGCTATGACTCCTTCATGCGATCTCCTCCGAAACTATTGATACGTTTGACATTTTGCACAGTTTTAGATTTGATTTCCTAGAAAGGAATTCTACCCCAGAACAGGCTATGAAAAGACATTGCTGTGTTAATCATATGTTTACAGACCCTTTTAGATGTATAATAAGGATTATTTCCACAAAAATCAAGGCATCCTGCTTGAAAAACAAGAATATCTAGTTACTGATCAGATAATTAATGAGTTCTGATAGTGTTAATGTGCCTATGAAATCATTAATAGCTATGATTATCTTTTTTGGTATTCTTGGAATAATTATTCATACTTTATGTCATCAATAGATGAACCGTAAAATAATTCTTAATTACGATAATCTTTCAAGAAAGTAAATCTATTTCTCCTGAGTGCTATCAGTCATGCTTTTTGCTGCATATCATGTTAAAGTAACGAAAAGTAGTTTGTGAAGCAATAACTCATTTTCAAGAAGATTCATAGGGCGGTCTGACAGCAGACATCACATTATTTGGCGATATTTTCATTGTGACGTCACAATAGAAATCATGACAACGCATAAAGTCGGTGCGATCAAATATCTGATGACGTCACAATTAAAAATTTTGCCAAATGATGTGATGTCTGGTGTCCTTGCATATAAAATCAAGGTTTAAAACAGTCATGAATATTTTCTGGAAAATGGACTATTAATGGAAATAGATGCATCCTCGACAAAGTTAAAGAAGAGCCAGGACTTTGTTAATAGATCAGTGAATAAAAGTAACAAAACTCAAAATCAGATTCTATAAATCACAATCAAAAGACTTGTAAATTCTTGAATAAAATTAAAACAAAACGTTCTCACTTGAAAAGAAAATATGACGAGCAGACAGAGGAAATAACACAGGTTCATGGAAACATGAAGGACAACGAATCTAATGGACAATCTCCAGAGTCCAGTGCAAATGTTAAACATGTTAACGTCTTCAAATTCAACAACATAATATAAAACGAAGGAATTTGCAGCACGGACCAGACCTGCATGTTTCGGGTACTTAACCCTCGTCAGTGATCCTCAATCTAAACAATGTAATATGGGCAAAAGGTGTGAAAGTTATAATGTCCAAAAATTTACCGAAAGACGTAGCAGGATGGATGGGATATGATGAATTTCCTGCAGGGTCGATTCAGTAGCATGTAAATGTCTTCAAATTGAATAGCATCATTTAAGAACAGATAGATTGGCACCGTGGACCAGACATGCACGTTTCGGGTACTTAACCCTCATCAGTGATCCTAAATCTAAACAATGTAATATGCCAAAAAGTATGAAAGTTACTATGTCGAAAAAGTATACCGAAAGACGTAGCAGGATGGGTGGGATATGATGCTACAGGACCCACTTTTTAGAAATTTCAAGAAATTTTGATACCAGAAATTTAGAATGCGTTGAAGAAACGATCAACCGAAATTGATCGAACTTGGCTACATGTGCCCTCGGGGACTCCTGGTCCACCAGCAGTAACACTCACCAAGTGGTATAAATGTATACGTCTTCAAATTGAATAGCATCATTTAAGAACAGATAAATTCCGCAGCTACGTTAAGGTGCTCCACGCAATGACGTAAGAGAAAATTCCGCGAAAACATTGTGTGACGTTATAAATGACGTCACATCAGTTATCGTGTGCTAGGTATATTTCAAGGGATAAATTGTACTGGATCGATTTTCAATATTATTGAGCTTTCATCCTATTCCTTACAACAATTCTAAATGTTCCCAGTATCTTATTTGGGTCATTATCAAAAATTGCAGCCAAATCTGAAGCATGAAAAATCAGAAAAATATCGTCTGATTTTTAAATAATTTTTCGATGACAAGAAAAACAAGTAACCACAACTTCAAATCAATATAATTTGCAAACAAACAAGCACGACAAATAGAGTTTTAAGAATCGTAAAGTATGTCAACTAAGAAAAACGTGTCAGTAGTGTAACGTATGTTTTAAACCATTATTTCGACTTCTGATGCAAACAGCACAAAAGGAACTTTGTAATCAAGTGAACGGCTTATAAATCTATCTATTTCTTTTATTCCTGCTAGTTTTTCATGATCAGTTTAAATTCTATGCGCATACATACTCTAAATATGGACAAATGCATGAAGCTACAAGATATTTAATGAGTTTAAATTGGAGCCGATATATTCCTTAGAATTAGTGTTCCTCATTTTGTATAAAATGAATTAAGTTCTTTTCTCAACAATAAAATTAGATCAGATGTCATAATTTTTACGGAAGTTATTCAAAATATAACCCTCGTTACACCAGTGATTTTGACGATTACACCAATGACAATTTTGTTACTCCACTGACATCGAAATTTATCATATGTTTTTCATGCCCTTAAATACAAAAGGGACATACCACACTTGTTCATAAAGTACAAAATGTCCATTTTTAAGATTATGTGCAGTAAAATGGATGAAAGTGATCTGTATTAAGCTATATTTTCTATTTTCTGTAAGCAGTGTAACACCAATTACAAGGAATATAACACCACTGACAAAGTCATATTAAAGATGAAATATATTCGAGTTAAAGAAAGAAAATGACAAAATAAAAGTGTTGGTATGAGGAAAAAGAAACAATTCAATTGTTGTATTTTTTAAATCCTAAGTAATGTCTACATGAGACTATAAATTTTCAAATACTAAAATTTGTGACACCAATGATTCAAGTTGTAACACCATTGACTTATGTATAGGCGTTCTTATTACCAACATTGTTCTCCTGATATTTTGATTGTAAATTTAAAATGTAACAATTCCAATTAGAAAACAGTTTTAATTCATAAGCCTCCTACTGACAAACCCGAGAGGGACTATTAGCTTACTCTCTGTATGTCAGTCTGTATGTCCGTCTGTCCATCATTTTAGCCAAGTTTTCAATACTTTTTTTCTGCAATGGATAGTGAGCAAAAATATAAAACAATGTACCTGTTTTCGTTTTTGGTAGGTACACTTGAAGTTTCAGTAGGGTCACAAGTGTCGGCCACCACTTTTGGAAAAGTAATTACCCCAATACAAAGTATTTTTGCAATATAGAATATAATGTTTTGGGGTTGGTTTTTTTTTGCATATTTATGTCATTTATTTACTTCGTTTGAGAACATAGAATTATCTTCAAAATAACCGAAACAAAATCTGTCTGGAATTATTTGAATTGATCAACCTTGACAAGAATTTGATATTCTGGGTGTGCACGTATTTTGCACTAAATTTGATTACTGAGGTCGTAGAAGTTAATATCTGGTCTTTTATTTTTTTATTCTGTAAACAGTAAGAAAGTTCCAAAGAGTCAAAATGGCTAACACAATAATAGTTTTATACAGTGAAAATAAGGTATTTTTGTTGTGTAGATTATTTATAACCGTTCTGTTCGGTGCTCTCATACCTATTCTGTCATATTAATTTCGTTGAATTTAAATTACTAAGGTATACTTGTAAACCACACGTAACAACAATCTTTATTCGTATAAGACCACTTCACGTGTATAACACCAGTGCCACCCTATTAACTGGAACATGCTTTTGGTGACCACCACGGTCATTTACATGTATGTTTGATATGTGTGATATTGCCACCTAAGTAAACATGAAATCTCTTTATTTTATTGATGTTAAGGTTCATGAATTATTTGTTTTTCTTTTCCTTCAATTTTCATAATTTTTTGTGGGTGTTTGTCCCTTGTGTGCCATCAAATTTAAGTGTTAATGTATTTATTTTTTGTGGATGTTACAAAGGGTCTTTGTGAAGATCACCTTCAACCGTAATATCTATTCTCTCTGCGATTTCATCCCATCAATCTCACAATCATTTCTGGTTCTCGAATGATGTGATGGTCATTGGTGTAACAGGATTCAAAACATAATGCTTTTTAGAAGTTAAATTCTCGAAAACTTTGGTATTGAAACTTTGATGAACACATTACATACTACTGATCGTATTTCACTTAAAAATCATAATTTTCATTTATGACATAGAAGACAAAATCCAGAAAAAATAGCAATATGTCAATGGTGTTACTCGTTATGTCGGTGGTGTAATACAACTAGCATTATCGTGAAATTGGCTCTCTTTAAATAGATATAACCTACATACGTTTAATGCTAAACACAACATTAGGACATTTATATCCTTTGAATACTTCATTTCCAAAACACAATGAAGATGCAATCACATTTAGACTGTATTTGTCACTGGTGTAACGAAAATTGTAAATGGTGTAACTATAACACCACTGACCGTTTCACCAATGATGTATTCATCATTAATTTACAATAACTTCGATAAAGTGTTGTCCCTGGACTTTGTAATACTTTCCATAAACATTATGTTGTATCAAAATTTGCAAGGAAAAAGTACACCATGCTAAGTATTATACAATTGATAAAAATAAACGTAACACTACTGACGTGAAACAAATGTACGGTTCAGCTAACCCTTAATGGAACCGTATAATCTTTGTTTCAAATTATTTTGAAAAAGGTGGACATGAGAAAATAAATGACAAGATATTAAAGTAGATAAGGAGTAGGTCTTTGAATACTTTGAAAAAGCAGAAAGCAAAAATTTATGACTAAAAAGGCGTTTGTTACACCATTGACAAATATTTTTTCTTTGTGTACAGTCCAGGTTATTTCGAGGAAATTTAAGATAAGGCAACTAATATTTATAATATTTCTTACGTATTTGTTCAATCTTTTTCATGTTTATTATAATAGACTCATAATATCACAATTGCAGTTAACTGTTTTGACAATACTTTATCGCAAAGAAGTCATTCAGAAAATTCTGAAGCCAGTTGACAGCAATATTTGCCATAAAATGGACCTTCTATAAGACAGAATAAAATGATTTCCTCATTATTGAACAAAGAAAGTGTGTCCATAAGATAGATTCCATTGTGAACAATATTATAGGATAAAATTTTGGTCATATAACTTATATAGAAATATGGCAATTGTCTACTGACAGAAAAGGCTGCAATTTTTGATATTGACTCATTTACGAGAAGTAATGAAAGAATGCGTGTTTTTCCACAGTTTTGCACATGGGGTCATTCTAGGTCAAGCATGCGCAGTCTGAGTTCAGGGTTAAAGGGAAGCTTTGGATGAGAAACCGCTTTTAATTCACAGAGGAATCGCTGATTTTCAATTAGTAGCTAATTTTCAATTAGTAAATCAATATAAGGAATTGATAATGGTATCCTCATAAAGGAGCACAATTTTTTTTTTAGATTATTTGTTAGATATTGTCCATATTTAGCTATTTAATGTAGTTTTACTGATTTACCGGCTTTAAAATAATTATTTCTTATTCATTTTTATATTCATTTAGTTGTTGTTGTTGGGGGTGGGGGGGGGGGGGGTGGAGCGAGGGTGCCAGCTCATGTACATTAATACCGTTTATTCTCAAGCATATATATATAATATATATCATTACGAATACGGTGCTAAGCTACATGTGTCAATAAATGGCTATACGGCGGGCACCGTATTCATAGCCGGTACAACAGAACACTATTGAGACTTCAGATACGGTCAACTTGTACTAGAATAAATCTAAGAACAAATAAAATAATAATAAAACAAATTGTAATCAGCAAGAGATCGGGCGGGTTATAATCAGACTGAAACATGATTAGCCTAGCCGGGAAAGACCCCCTCTCTCTCTCTCTCTCTCTCTCTCTCTCTCTCTCTCTCTCTTATCTATTCAAGTCATATACATTTTTTTTTATTATGATTATTTTGTCACCGATAGAGCTCTGCTCACGAAAACACTGTAACAAGTTTACAATAAAGTTTGTTAAATGCAAAATTAGAAGACGGTCAGTATCGCGGTCTCAATAGTCTGCCGGGTTGGATTCAGTACGAGGAAATATTGAATTGATACATAGATTTCAATATTTGATCAGCAGAAGTTTTATTGTCTAGCGGCAACCTTTATCACCAGAGTTATTCCCTACCACAAACTTTCCTACAAAGAAAATATATAATGTTTTAACTTGAAAAACATATATACTAAAAGCGGATGCCTGGACGAGGCTTTCCCTCCCGGGTCAGTCACCCCTCCCCCCCCCCCGGCCGGGCCTGCCTTCTTAATATATGTATATTACATTCTCATCGCTGTAAAAATAATACTAAAATAAAAAAAAAACACTTTACATTGTATCAGATATTAAAAACCCGTGTTATTATGATGTACACACGTATATGTTGCATGTTTACTAATGCTTTCCCGCTAAATTTCTATGACGTAATCCAGATCACCTGTGCGTTTAGGTCCCACCTGAAAATAGACTGATATAGGGTAGTTAAAAAATGTAATTTGCAGGTGACTACCCTTGTACAATTTCGATATTTTTATACAGAATCTATAGAGGACACTTCAATTTACCAAGATTTTGCTGCGCATTTAATAGAAATTTTAATAGTTGTGTAAAATATGGATGTAAAGTCGAGTTTTGCAGTGTTTTTACCACTTGTTTTCCTTCTCGGTATATTTTCTCCTCTTAATCGTTTTAAGTGTCACAATGCCCAGCACATTTCTAAATCTACAGGATTTACTGAAGAAAACGATATAACATTTATATTATTTTTTCCTTATTTACCACTTGCAAAATTCAATTTAAAACCGAGACAACACTGTAGAGTTATATTTAGGACTGTCACGTGACACAGGGGAATCCCCCTAGTGAATTTTATTTTTTAGCTACCAGACACCTACCAGATATTAAAAAAATACAGCTTTGAACCAAAGAAAGAACGTTTAAGCTGTAATTGAAGGTTGAATGCCATGAACCGTAAAAATGGAATATTTTCAGCGCGACGTCAGCGTGAGCACCTTAACGCAGCCGCGTGGCAACGTGGACCAGACATGCACGTTTCGGGTACTTAACCCTCATCAGTGATCCTAAATCTAAACAATGTAATATGCCAAAAAGTATATCTAAATAAATTCTATGTTAAAAGTAGCATTGGAGGGAAGGTGCAAAGATGTTAACCTCCTTTAATTTCGATGATGTTTTTAGATAAAATAGCAAGTTCCCGAAATAGCAAAAAATATATATGATGTCAAATTCATAAAGGGCCAAAACAAAACTTATTTCAGGCGACAGAGCTGGAGAAAAGAAATTAATATACTTAACAAACATCAAGTCACGGGGAACGATTTTAACTGCTCCACTTTGCAACAAGAAATAAGTGTTTATATTAATAATACGGAAGTGTTCCAACTCTATACCTTCTTGAAGAAAATTTCCAACCAATTTTCATGCACCAGACACGTGTTTCGAATATTAAATTCTCATCAGTGATGCTTCCTGCCAAAGTGCTTTTTATACGCCACCCAAATTCATTTCACTAGAGCCTTCTGGTTTTATTTTTATAAGTATATCTTGGTGGACATCGGTATTTACATACGATGTATATTTCTAAATTAGTTGATATGACATACTTAAGGTACTAAGGAGTAAAACAAGATTTGATGACGATTCCTAGAAAGTCTGTCATCTACAATCCGTCTTCGGACAATGCATGTACCAGGATATGTCCACTATTAGCACATGTTGGAATTATCATCCTCCTATAGTCATAGATAATATAAATTTTCTTTGCTTTTATATTTTCTATAACCCTATGTTCGAAGATTTCCATACAAAATATGATCATAATTTGTTGTCTCTTTTGCTTTCATTTTAAGGTTGGGGTTACGATCACAGGGAGATAACTCTATTTTCATATCACGCAATATTTGAAAGCAATAAAACGATACATGCCACTACCGCAGTTTATTACATTATTTCAGAAAAAAAATAGTACTCCTTGAAATTTTCAATGCTGACTGGGTATTCAAGGAAAATACTGGGGAAAATGTCATTTTCGTACGAGTTCTGCAATCAAAATTCAAGCGTCAGAATACATAGTACTATTTATCGTACTCTTTAAAAAAAGAGATAATTTGAATTTCAAACTTTGAGTCAAACTTCATGTTTTGGAGTCAAAACATTGATTTTTTTTTTATAAATTCTTGTGCTATTTTTAGAAACAGCAATTTTGCTCAAAATTAGTACTAAATCGGGTACATATGGGTTTGACGGCTTAAGGATAGAACAATACCTTAGCTCTATACAGGAAAAAAAATCATGCAACTATAGACCTTCTAAGTATAAATAAAAATTACAAGTTGCAACCAGCAAAATTGTATTTATAAAAAAATACTGCACTTAGACCTGTTTATTTATCAGAATTTCTATAAAATGAAAAAATAGCCTTTAATACATACACAAGCTATAAGAATCCCGAAAAGTACGGATATGTATGAATTCTTGAGATTTCATGCATTACAAATGTATGTAAAGTTATGTGGAAGTCTCCCAAAAAGACGAAAATGTTAAAGTAGGCAAACATAGGCGTTTGTAGGAAAAACCCAAAACAGGCAAATTCAGATTTTTGGATTGAATAATTCGAATGGACACCGATGTTCCTCTACATGTAGACATATCCATCTTTCATCTACCTCAAGTCTACGAATAGTCGCAACCCTGACCTTTAAGCTTACGAAGAATATCTTAATACTATGTTCCTCGGAATTATACAATGTCGTTTCTAAGACCATTATGCAATACGTATGGTTTCTTTTTACGTCACAAAGCCTCTTAAGAACTGCTATAAGAAGTCCCTTTTTGGTGAGGGATTAACCTTACATGGACTCTTAATTATCTTTGATCTTTTAATCAATAACCTTAATCCGACATGATGGGTATTGACCTAGATCTCTTTTTCATCATCTAACTGCACACTTTAAGCTCAGAATATGTTTTTAAGTTAACGACCTTCAATAGTTTAGTCGGTGTGGATTTTATTTCCCGAACATCTTATAAGCAATATGTTAGAAGAGATACATGATCTGGGGAAAAGTTAATTGTATATATGGAAACAACGCAGTGCAAGTGATACAACTTTTTTTTTCAATGCGCCGACCTCACTCTCTTCACACAGGGTGTTGGAGCTTTTTGTTTAAGTGCATAAAAAGTCCGCTTTAATGTCAGAGAAAGAGAAAAAGACAGTTACAAATTGCCTGTTTCCTCCTCATTTCGGTCATTTTAAAAGCTCTGTAAGGTTATGTTCTTTCAACTATGCTATATGGGAGACAGACAATGAGTTTCAAACTAATTGGTTCGGGTTTAAATCAATCTAGATGGGTGTTATTCTTGCTTTTATGATGCCGTATCGCATTATACTTTTTTTCTCCCATATCCCTAAACTCTTACATAAGTTAATGAATGCCAAACGCCATAACGTAAGAATAAAAAACATCATAATTAAGTTATATAAAAATATAAAGAAGAAAAAACCCAAACAAAACCATTAAAATACTCTGCGAATGAGCACAATGTAATGGTGATGAGATCGGTTGTCCGGGAGAGTAAGCAGCTCCTGTTTGCAAGCAATACATTTAAGGTAGAGTATCCCTCAAGTCAGAATTGCTGATTAATTTTTTGCATGGATATAATATTTCTCTTCAGAATATCGTTCAGATTATCAAACTAATAAGGTTTCGGGAAAAGAAACTTTTTAGTGCATGTTTTTGTATATATTGTTTTCCGTGTGAGACCATCGAGGGCGGGTGCTGTTAGCCAAAGAGGTGATACTTACTCCTCCCGGGCACCTGATCCCACCTCTAGCGTTCTAGGGGCGGCCCGTCGATCCTCAATTTGGTGTTCTATTTGGAGTGCTGTAGAGATGGTCAGGATATTCTTTATCACTTCTATAGTTACATTTTATCACCCCTAAAAAGGGATTTTTTTACTTTTCCCATAGGGTCCAAATTGAATGTTAAAGTTCAAACGGCTAAAGGTCTTTGTATAATCATGAAACCACGAATTATATTTTGTTTGTTTATCAGGTTTAACATAAGCATTGAATATATGGAAATGAAAATATTGTAAAAGTTGTTATTTAGGAAATATGAGTATCTGAGACCTAAGGGATGCTCTACCTTAAAGACTGACAAAGCTGAGTTGCAGTACAATGGTATGATTAATCAATTGATATAGGCACAGTTTATCCTATGCTCGTAATATTTTTTCTACACAAAGGTATTTTGAAAATAAAGAAAAATGTTACAAACATGATAAAAATGAAATTTGAATTAAACAAGGGTGAGCTACCAACATCTTTCAATACCGTTTTATTGCAGTAAAAGCAAATAATTCCAAAGGAAAGAAAATATCTGAAATAAAAGATCTTTACTCTTTTAATGAATACATGTAATTGTTTATCACCAGTTCACTTTAGAAACAAAAATACGCATGGACAACAAAGTAATAATACGGAAGTGTTCCAATATAAACCTACCCGATGAAAATTTTAAACCAATTTTAATGCACCAGACATAATATTTAATGACTCAAACACACTGATAATCTTTTGAAATTTGATATTTATCCAAGTACGTACAATTTCGGGTCCATTCTATTGATCCGTTTGATCAAGTGGTTCGATTTGACACACTACTTGAAGAAGAAAAAAAATATTTAAAAACATTGTAAAAGGACAAAGCCATGATGGATCCAACGGAAACGGAATCTTTGACGATTCTTCTTTGACGTCCTAAGTCGGCACTGGATGTCAATTGATCTCGTTAGTTTTAGTGTAGTCTTTTGTTGTTTTTTATGTTTCTGTGTTGTTTTTGTTGTTCCCTATCCCATTTGCGTCTCTTGCTGTGCACGTCAGCTGTGTGATTTTGCATGGGTTGTTTTGGTGTTTTGATGTGGGTTTTGCAACATAGTGTTGTTGGAGAACCCCCTCCTTTCTTTCAAACATTTAGAAAAAAACTTTAATAAATTTAACGCATTGTCGTTCTTAAGACTGTATGATTCGAATAAAGTTTCATTAGTGTTCCTAATGTGCTAAGACGGAGGCAACAGACCACTCAACTTACAAATGCGACATAACACTTCAAACAAAAGCCTTCCTACACAATTTAAAGTTTATTCTCAACATCACCTTGCACAAATTAAGTGATTACTAGCCACTCTTTAAGTATTCCGAATCATTTCACAATTTACGTAATTATGACTTTAAACGGATGTAAGAAAGACTTTAGTGTTTCAAATCCAATAAACGAATAGAACTTTATTAGGCGCATGAAAGGTTCTTTTTTACAAGCCATTATCTGTCTTCAGACTCTCAGATTTGGAGGTAGACGCATTTTAGAACAGAACGAAGCATATCAATGTCTCTTAATAGACTTTTTTCACCGTGACGAACTTCGCACTTCGCACTTCGCCCTTTAATTTCATAAGTTGGTTGCCGAAAAAAACGCGCCAGTGGTACAGGAAGTCCAATATATCATCCCATTGACCATACTAATCAAAATGTAGATGCCTCCACTGATGAATTCATACTCGAACGGCAACTACGCCACTGATTCTTCAATGTTCGAAGTGCGAAGTACGAAGTTCGAAGTGCCAAGTCCGTCACGGTGAAAAAAGTCTATTAAATGGTATCAAATTGCATTTGAAAATTATCTGATAAGCCAAGACGGAACACATCGGCTGATCACAATTTTGTATCTCCTTAAGGTAGAGTACCGCTCAGGTCAGAATTGTAGGTAATTTTTTGCCTGGATTCCTCATTTTTTCTCTTCAGAATTTTGTTCAGATTATCAAACTAAAATGGTTTTGGGAAAAGAAACTATTATAATTACATTTGATCACCCCTAGAAAGGGATTTTCTTATTTTTCCTATAGGGCCAATGTTAAGGTTCAAACGACTTAGGTTTTCTGTATGATCATGAAACCACGAATTCTATTTTGTTTGTACATAAGATTTAACATATTAAGCTTTGAAGATATAGAAATGAAAATATTGTCAAAGTTGTTATTTAGAAAAAATAAGCATCTGAGACCTGTGGGATGCTCTACCTTAAATCAAAGATTTGAATAAATGTTTCACGATGTAGACACGATCGTTTCTCGAAATCTTTATTAACATGATTAAGAATAATTAAGCTGTCGATATTTCAAGCCAGACAGCTTACATTTTGATCATAGCTTAGTCCGATTCCTATCATCGATGTCTATTTTATTATATTCCAAGCTTAAACATTATCTAAGAAATTTAAGTTTCTCATCGAATTCATACAGTACTTACATGATTATAACCCATGCTTCTTGACGTGGTCCTTAGGTTGTGGCTCGGAGGAAGGGAGGGAGCAGAAATCAACTTCCGTAAAGAAAAAGAAATGTTCGAGGAAAGTTTCTCTGCAAATCGTGTGAAAGTCAAACAAGGAAGAAGGTATGTAGATACCGCATTCATACACAAACACAAAGAAAATGAACATCCAAGCATTTAACTTAAAATGAAAATCCACGCATTTAGAAAATGAACATTCAAGCATTAAGCTGAAAATGAACATCCATGCATTTAGAAAATGAACATCCAAGCATTTAGCTGAACTGCAAGACACATTTAACGACACTGTTGCGCAACAGAAACGCGTATGGAACTGAATTTTGTTGGATATTCTCATCTTTGTTTTGAATAAATAAGGTATTGATGTTGTATTGTACTGCTGAAGCTTAATTGCGACAGATTTCTGGTTAGGATTTGGACAATGTAGAAAGTAAGTGGTTTAAAAGTTCATATCAGGTAGTTCAAATATTCCATGCGGTTCAGCACTAATACGTGACTAAAGACTAAAATATAAAGGAGGTATTATGATGTGCAAAATTGTGATTAAATCTAAGACAAACTTTGAATTTTAAAAGCATAACAAAATTAATTGTGATTTACTCTCTGGACAATTTTCCAAAAGGTTGGCTCGTAGTTCAATGTAAAGAATGATGGACTTAATAACCCCTCATATTTCGAGTAATCATGGTAAAAGATGGTAAGTTGTCCTTGTTCTAAAATTGTATTAACAAAAAGAAGCGTTGGTTTTCACTTGAATAAGCTTGCCCAAATCGGCTGGCTGACTAGTGGGTTCATTGATATAAGTTGAGCAGTTAGGCAAATATAATTACAGACTTCTCTAAGGCCGTGAGTATATCGTTTGGTCAACTTAGATTCTCAGTGAAAGCGGTAATTGAGCACGCAATGCACGGAATCAATTTGTCCCTTTCCCGCCATTGTAGAGTAGATTAATTCCCGAAAATATTCTGATAAATGGTGCTCAACAAAAATCAAATAATCCGGCAATTAAGTGAGGAAGTCCCACGTAAATAACTGCAAATGAAAATCCAATGCGGGTGAAATATCTTCTATATTGTATTAGGAAAATTCCTTTGAAAGTGCACATTTCTTATATCGTAAAATTGTGCACTTTGGCATCATCATAAGAATTGAAAGGGAACAAAACATACTCTTTCTCAGTTAAATATTTAGGCCTCTTGTATTTTTTTCCAATGTAATATGACCGAATCTTGTGTAAATACTGTCACTGTATATATATACACACATAAAGCAAGACTGTGTCTCAGATTCATGATTATCATGATTATAGGGAATACACAAATTGTTTAAGGATTCAAACTCGAAATCGGCCGATAATAGTTTGTGCATTCTCCTCAACATTCATTTCATTTTGAGATTATGTTGAATCATTGTCACAAATCAATCGCTTGGGAAAAATAATTTGAAGTAGTCCAACTTATTTTGAGTGCATGCTTATAAGACTTTGTGCAAAAAGTTTTACTTGTGGTCCCTTACATGAGAAGAAGTATTCATCAATGTGAGTTTACGATAATCGCTATAAGGTAGAGTATCCCTCAGGTCAGAATTGTTGGTAATTTTTGCCTGGATACCCTATTTTTTTGTCTGTAGAATATTGTTCAAATTATCAAACTAATATGGTTTTGGAAAAGAACTATTATGATTACATTTTATCTCCTCTAGAAAGGTATTTTTCTTACTTTACCCATAGGGTCCAATGTTAAAGTTCAAAGGGCTTAAGTCCTCGTTATGATAATTAAACCACGAATTATATTTTGTTTGTATATCAGATGTAACATAAGCTTTGAAAATATGGAAATGAAAATATTGTAAAAGTTGTCATTCAGGAGAAATTAGCATCCGAGACCTGAGTTCTACCTTAATTGGTATAACGTATTCAATAAGTTAACTATGCTTGAATAAATCCTTTTATTATAAATCTATATAAGTGTATGTTTCGTTTTTGTTGCCTTAGTTCAATTTGATTAAAACAATTATATGAGGCGCCAAGAATTATTTCAAATATTTTACTGGATAAAAAGTGAATAAAGTGTTATGATACATTTTGAATGCCTGGAACCATGTGTGTAATAAATGGAAGTGTTGTACACATGCTATCATGAAAACCACACTTTCTTTCTATGTAGCAGATTGCCATCCACATTCTGCTTCGTATGTACATTTATCTCCCACCACCTCTCAATTTTTGTTATTCATGCATTGATTGTGTCAGAAGGCTGCTCTTTTGGTGGCAAAGTAGGATAACTTTATTTTTTCTTCGCTTATTTTTGTATGTTTGTTGGTCCTCTTGAAATTATCTTTTCTTTATCATCCTTGTGGTAAGTAAATTTATTTTTAAGCTGTTCTTTATCTCTTGAAATCCTTTTCCATTTCATGTTTGTGCTTTCCGTTGTAATTAGGGCACCTTTGTCTATTGGGGATCGTTTCGTCATTTCGATATCATATGTATTTCTTGCTATTTTGGAAACTTGCCATTTTATCCAAAAAATATCATCGAAATTAAAGGAGGTTAACGTCTTAGCGCCATCCCTCCAATGCTATTTTGAACATAGATTTTATTTGGATATGCTACTGAGTCGACACTACAGGAAATATGGAGGTGAGCAATCTCTGCTAAGTAAATGTTAATTCTAAAAATAAAACCAGAGGGCGCTAGTGAGATAAATTTGAAGGCACTTTGGCAGGAAGCATCAGATGAGAATCTTATATTCGAAACACGTGTCTGATGCGTGAAAATTGGTTGAAATTTTCTTCAAGAAGGTATAGAGTTGGAACACTTCCGTATTATTATCGACATAGATACGTAAGAGAAAGAAAATACAAGTATCTCCAAGCGATGCTATCACGAATTATTCACAGTTGCGTTGGAGGGAAATACATAATGGAATAAAGGTTGATTATGCAGTAACAATTATAGGCAAGGCGGGTTTCATTTCACTTAAGTTGCACTGAACATGAAATAATCTAAATTGAGAAGGAAAATGACCTAAAACTGTAGCTTGAAGAAAAAGGTTTTCGAAACAGCTGAGCTAGAAATAACAGCATTACGAATTGTCTCATACTACAGTTCCTCTGAGCATTAACGAAGGTGCCTTAACTGAAAATGCATTAAATAGACTAATCCTGAAGGAAAAATTGTCAACAAGACGAAGTAAAGGGAATCCCAAGTAATTGAATGCTTTCAATTTTCTTCAGTTTCGATTCTATTTAATCCCATAGTACATTATTCCAATTAACGTCCCATTGCATCTGAATATCATTCAGATAATGACCTCTTTTTGTATATCAAAGCCAATACTTTTTCTAATTTGTTCTTTCTTTTTTTATCAGAAAGAACAGAAGAGAATGAGATGGCATTCCGGAGCGTACCTAGGAAAAATGATTTTTTTTCAAGATGATAGGGGGGTTTGATCACCTTTAAGAGGCCCCAAGCTGACGACGGACAGTGCCCTTGTATTGGCCGAGGGTCAATGTCCCTGGAAGTCAGTCCGGATTATCATGGCAGTGTAAGAGAAAATGCTATTATTAAAAGTCAGAAATGTTCTGAAAATGTTGATGCATTTACATACGAGATTACATTAAGCTTTTGCCATGAATGTTTTACTTTAATCAAGATAAATATGTAACCTCCTCAGAAAAGACATGAATATAGCTCATCTAAGGAACAATGTTCAAAACATTAGACTTCCGTTTCAGGCCGGTTAAAATGAGCTCATTTCAAGAGTGACCAAAGCCGAATTTCATGTAAAGACAATTCGTTTCTATTCTGTTTATGAATATGTTTATCTATTCGAGAATAACAAAAAAGATTCTTATAACGCAACGATTAACTTGCTGGATGAGTACAAATGTTGAATGAAACGGCAAATGATAAAAAGAAAAAAAACAGATAGGAGAAACTAGTAAAATGAAAAAGAGAAGTTTTCGAATATGACATCGATGCAATTGCAGCCGGAAGAAACTACTGCAATCTCACGTCAAAGAAGCTTTGGGAACTGCACTAACATACAAGACCGGCAAAAACTTAATCATGACATAGGACATGGATAACAAAGGATGCACTTAGATGGAATAAATGATGATTATCAATTATTTAAACACAATAAGGTATTGCAAATAAATATTCAATTGTTTTGCAAATTGTCATGCGCAGTAAGAAGTCGATTATATACATGTACATGAAACGTTCAGTAAAATATCTCCCATCAAGTTAAGTCCGCACTGATCACTATGGAAGAAACTTGCAGGGTTGTAGAATATGACATGTAATTGTGTAACATTACATACCATGAAATGCCTTTAGCTAAGCCCCCCCCCCCCCCCCCCCCCCCTCTTATCGATGTTTGTACTCAGTTGTTTGTTTTAAATGAAGATTGTTTACTACAGTTCAGCATCTGATAAAAGTGATGCGATTTTTCCATGCGATCGTTTATGTTAAGTCTTTAAATTGATAGCATCATTTAAGAACAGATTAATTTGCAACATGGACCAGACATGTACGTTTCGGGTTCTTAACTCTCAATCCAAACAATGAAATATGACAAAAGACTGTGAAAGTCGTGTCTAAAAAATACCGAATGACGTAGCAGAATGGGTGGGATTTGATGCTACAGCACCAATTTTTCAGGAAGTTCGAGAAAATTTTGTGAACAGAAATATTCGAATGCGTTTGAAGAAACGATCACCCGAAGATGATCGGACTTGGTTACATGTGCCCTCGTGATCTCCTGGTCCACCAGCAGAGGCACTCGCCAAGTGTTACAAATGTTACGTCTTTATATCTATCATTCCGAATATCCTTTGATTGACTGTTTACTCAAATAAGCATCATTCTGCATTGGCGATAACACTTAATATATCAGATTATATGCGTCTGTCATATGTAATGGCTAGATCGTCTCCATCGGTTAGAAAATAGATGTCTGTCGTATTAATGGTTGAATCCCTTCCTTGATTTATGCGGATTTAGCCGTTACGAAATAGCGCTCCCAATTTTTCGTACCGAGGTCTGACTAACGGGATTGGAGAGACAATTATCACGATTTGAAACTGTCCTTTCCGATTGATGTCACTAACAATAAAGATTGTATGATGAAGTGAAAATAATTGAAACTCGCCAGTCCTCATTTTCTCCGGACTTTATTGTCATACCCAAGGACATATTGCTTGGCAAAATTCTGTATCATACCCTATGCGCTTATTATACACATAATTTAAAACATAGAAAATGAAATAAATTTGCCCCCCCCCCCCATTGTTTCGTACCCATTGAATGCAAATTTACTTATAAATAAGGTCTTACTACAGAAACATTTTGCAGTTTGTAGCATTTGGACAGAAGGTTTGTTGATACTTTTCACAATTTAAACAGATTTGATTTGAAATGAACTACGATTTAAAAATCTATATATCTTTAACTACATTGATCTGAGTCAGAGAGTAACCTACTACCAAAACATCAAGGATTAAAAACAGAGACAGCATACATTTATAGAATAATGCGACAACGTAGGAAGACACACAAAGACGGCAGGAAAAGGTAATTTTGATACAGAAAATGTGGCTTTCCGAATATCTTCCAAAAAACTCTATCCGCAAACTGGGTGGTATGATGAACCTAGTCACGGGAAACTGTAGAGATATAATTTTGCTCACTGTAATGCAAAACTGCAAAACATAATATTTTACATGTACAAAGAAACAAATGTGTAAACGGATTTCAAAATGTATAAAAATGTTTCTTCTAATTTCATGCTGACATTTCGTTGTTACTGAATGAATGACAAATATGGATAATGACCATATCTTTGTATACAGCACAAAATCGATAATTCAGAAAATCAGAAACCGAAGGCATACAAAATCGGGATAAAACAGGAACCAAGGCAAACAAACAAAAACCTCCACCACATAAAAAGAAGCGAACTCCCGATATGGGAGTGAAACCAGGTGCCCATGAAGAGTAAGCATCTCCTGCTTGCATGCAACACCCGCCGCTTCAATTCGGTAGAACTGTAACATCCGGTTACTTCCATTTCAGAAGACATAGAGAACAATCTTTGGTTGGATGGTTCAAATGGTCTATGACAGAATATCATCCATCATTCTGGAGATGTCCATTTCTCAAGACTCATTGATGTAAAGAGTTGAGATGTTTATACCAGCGGTGTCTCTATGGAATTAAGGAATGTATGTAATACATGTCTATACACTGTCTGTACCACTTTATATGTTAAACGTCTTTAAATTCAATAGCATCATTTAAAAACTTATAAATTTACAGCATGGACCAGACATGCACGTTTCGGGTACTTAACCCTCGTCAGTGATCCTCAGTCTAAACAATGTTATACGGCCAAAAAGTATGAAAGTTATTATGTCCAAAAACGTACCAAAAGACGTAGCAGAATGGGTGGGATATGATGCTACAGGACCCACGTATTAGAAATTTCAAGAAATTTTGTAACATAAAATGTTAAATGCGTTGAAGAGACAGACGATCAACCGAAGTTGATCGAACTTGGCTACATGTGCCCTCGGGGAATCTTGGTCCACCAGCAGTGACACTAACCAAGTAGTTCAAATGTTAAACGTCTTTAAATTCAATAGCATAATTTAAAACCTGATAAATTCACAGTATGGACCAGACATGCACGTTTAGGGTACTAAACCCTCGTCAGTGATCCTCAGTCTAAACAATGAAATACGGCCAAAAAGTATGAAAGTTATTATGTCCAAAAATGTACCAAAAGACGTAGCAGAATGGGTGGGATATGATGTTACAGGACCCACGTTTTAGAAATTTCAAGAATTTTTTTAACATAAAATGTCAAATGCGTTGAGGAGACAGACGATCAAATATAGTTGATCGAACTTGGCTACATGTGCCCTCGGGGACTCTTGGTCCACCAGCAGTGACACTCACCAAGTAGTTCAAATGTTAAACGTCTTTAAATTCAATAGCATCATTTAAAACCTGATAAATTTACAGCATGGACCAGTATGCTTCATTTAAAGTGACTATTTCTTGTCATAGATATCGATAGTTGGAAATGCATAGCTCAAGGTCATCTTTCAAGAACAAGAAACATAATACAAGTATTTGGATCCTGTTGAATATAAGAAATAAAACCAATCTGCTAACGCAAATTTACCTTGTAATATCAAACACCTAGCTAGGTTCTGGTGGGAGATGAGAAGTGTTCACATCAAAGTCGCAATGCCGTTGAATGAGGAAGTAATTTACATTATTTTTGTCATTATGTGCGAAAAGGTTGGTGGCTGATTACCGCTCTCTCAGGTAATTACACAGACGCATGGCTTATTAGATTATTTCAATTATGAATCGCTTCCCAATGCCAAACAGTAATTTGAAGATGCTGAAAGGCTTATGAATTTAGAAAGCATACTGGGTATCCTCGAATAGGAATCGGTGATTGAAGGTAATTCCGTCTTTTCGATTTGACAGTCCCACGTTCGATTTGTGCAGGTATCTGACGTAAAAGCAATGCGTTGACGTCAAATACCTGCACCAATGGGAAGTAACTCTCTATTTCGAAATTATCGAATAAAGACATGTAAAGTTTTACATGTAAGAAGGTTTTTTCTCCTATGATAACATTGTATATATATGAAACACATATTTTGCATTGAAATTTAAAAATTATTAAATGTTTTTTTTTTTTTTTTTTGAATTTGTTTATGAATTCGTATCATGTTGCTCTCATTTCTAGTCTTGCCCGACAATATATCAATCAATATCGATATATTCTTCATTAAAGACAATAACCCTGACACTAGAGATATATGTTTTACGTAATGATATCCATAATTACTTTACATGAATTAAAAAAAGAAATCACATCTTTTCTTATAAGTAAAGTGGGCAATTCCGAAAGAAAGATAATTGCCGAAACGTGCATATCTGGTCCATGCTGCAAATTAATCTGTGTTTCAACGACGCTGTGAATTTGAAAACATTTAATATTTGAAAGTTTCTGTCCGTTATTTCGAAAAAAAAATTGTGTACGACATGAACATGTTATATAGTATAATTTATTTTGAAAAATATGTTTGGAAGTTTTTGTATTTTACATATTGCTGAAACCTATAAATATCCGTTGACAAACCCTTAAGTTAGGAAAAAAAGCTTTATTGAATAAGTCATGAACATACTTGATCATCATTTGCCCTAGAGTTGGCCAAATGAAGGGAAGGGACTCCTCGAAATAGATGGTGTAAAATAAGTCTATTAAAAGCAATCTTCTGAGGAATGATTTGAATAATCAAGACTGTTCCAACGTCTTCTGAGAACGTTCATGTTTTATATCACAAGATGCATTGATATAAAAGTCTATGACTCCGGTGTCTCGACGGAAAGAAACAATGCTTTCTTTGATGTGCCGTAATGTTTTCCTATCGATAGAACAAAACCTAAGTATCTACACCTTTTTATTGTCTGTTTTTATATACCATAAAATCAATGAGCTTCGTTTTCTGGAAAGTATCGTATCCTTTTAATTTCTTTACCTTTTAAGAACCTAGCCTATTTTTGGAGTTATGAAGAGTTCAAACAATTTGTAAATTTCCTTTCTTCCTTTTAGTAAAATAAGATATGACGAGACTATTTTTTCACAAAAAAATAGTCATCAGGCTTCTTTGTCTTACGTACATCTACCATACCCTGCTTTTGAAGTTGAAATAAGGATTTTGTCCTAATTATCAATATCATAAATCTACAAATATATGAAATGTATGGCATGAATATATTATTTCCTTTAAATGAACAAGAGTTGCGAAAAAAACCATGGATTAGGTAACATGTAATTAAAAGAGCTAATGACTGTCAAAGACGAAATAAATTGTCTTGCTTTAGTACAAAATTATTTCATCAATTGCATAGCAAATGTTACATACAAAGGGCAAATTCATTGCTATCTTGCTTCGAAGTTTCGAGTGAAAACTGCATTGTATTTCCTGATGAATATTGATGATAAATAATTTCTTCTAACGGTTTCTTTAACTTTTATCCTCGTATCGATTACATCTATATTTCGACATTGTTCTCTAACATGCAAGATAAGGAGATTTCTAAAATTGTCAATATTGAAATATATGTTCTATAATAAAGTTTCAGTGAATTTAGTGCACCATATGCGCATTTCTACAGATTATATCTCATCAGTGATGCTGTAGGCCGAAACAGAGGAATCCGAATGATATGAAATTATGAAGAGAAAAAGTCTTAAAATTCTACCGAAGAATCTGCGAAGGACAGAGCTATGCCATTAGGGAGATACCCTGAAGTTGTAGTGATAACAGCGGAACAAACACGCGTGAGAAGAGAACAGACAGACAACCCCCCCCCCCCGGGAAACAGCATTTAACGTCAATGAAACAGGCAGGACAGCACTATATTTATTTATAAGTTGTAGACGAAATGATTCATTTTGTTTGCAGTTTCTAATGCAAAACATTGAATTTAGTGTATTTGGCCGCTCAAATTCAAACCACATTGTGTTTACGTAGGCGTTACTTTAAAAATATAAACTTCGTCATTTGTAACGAGCACTCATAAGGATCTTGAAATAGAAGTGTTAAAAACTAGGTATGTCCCCTGATGCATGTTTGACCCTAGGTACATGATTTTGACCTTGTGAATGACCTTGACCTACACTTGATGTAAGTTTCATCATGTAAAAACATCTCTAAATTGAATAGCATCATTTAAGAACAGATAAATTGGCGGCATGACCCAGACATGCACGTTTCGGGTACTTTACCCTCGTCAGTGATCCTCAAATCTAAACAATGTAATATGCCGAAAAAGTATGAAAGTTACTTTGTCGAAAAAGCGTACCGAAAGACGTAGCTGGATGGGTTGGATATGATGCTACAGGACCCATGTTTTTGAAATTTCAAGAAATTTTGATAGCAGAAATTTTAGAATGCGTTGAAGAAACGATCAACCGAAATTGATCGAACTTGGCTACATGTGCTCTCGGGCACTTTACCATCCCTTCAAGTTTGAAAGATGCCTGATATCAATTACTGTAAGCCGTCTTTTGTTCGCGGCGTCTTTCATTCGCGAATCCGAGTACGCTGATCTATTCGCGGCGTTTTATGTTAGCGAGAATTTAGGTTATGTCTATCATGTAGCTTAATTGAAACATTTTCGCGACATTTTATAAACGCGACAATAAGTGACTTGCTAAGATCGCAAAAATAAATCGCTTGCGAATAAAAGACAGTTTACAGTGAGTTTCAGTTTTAAAGTGTATTAATTCTTTCCAGTTCTGTCGCCTGAAAGAAGCTTTGTTTTGGCATTCTTCCGCATTATTTATCAATTTGATATCATAAATTGTACATTGTATAAAAATATTATCGAAATTAAAGGAGGTTAACATCTTAGCACCATCCCTTCAATGCTATTTTGAACATAGATTTTATTTGGATATGCTACTGAATCGACCTTACAGGAAATTTGGAACCGCGTTCTCTCTGTAAAGTAAATACACAAATTCAAATTCTAAAAATAAAACCAGAGGGCGCTAGTGAAATGAATTTGGGCGGCTTATGAAAAGCATTTTGACAGGAAGCATCACTGGTGAGAATTTAATATTCGAAACA
Source organism: Pinctada fucata (assembly GCA_028142955.1). Taxonomy (NCBI): domain Eukaryota; kingdom Metazoa; phylum Mollusca; class Bivalvia; order Pterioida; family Pteriidae; genus Pinctada; species Pinctada fucata. Next base: position 61,693,307 of record AP027102.1, on the reverse strand, counting down.
CGTGTCTGGTGTATAATAAATTGGTTTGAATTTTTTTTTCAAGAAGGTATAGAGTTGGAACCCTTCCGAATCATTTAATATGTGAAAGTATGACTAACGGACAGACAGATAGACAGACGGACGTCGGTCAAAGTGATACCTATATACCGAATTTGCACTGCATGCGACATACAAAACGAAACCCTTCATACCTGCTTTCATACTTAAACAAACAGGGACGAAGAGAGAAGAAAAGGGAAGAAGAAGAAGAAGAAAAAGGAAACGAAAGCATACATGTATCTCATACTTCATAAGCACTACAAGTTTCCGTTCTTCAAAAGAATATGTGATCAATGAGAGAATGGAGGGTATATCTAACAGGAGTTGTTTGAAGCAAACAGGGCATAAGACTATTGACCATGATATCAAAGCAAATATTACGGATCCATTCGAGTTACATATTTATTAACTGTATTTAATAAATTTCAATGTTTACTTTCTACAAGGTCGATTTAGTGTATTATGAGTTCCAGATATTATTATTATTATGTTGTACATGTAATATTTCATGTCGTCAGTTTCTTCCTTGTTCACTTTACGTAAGATTGATTTCTTCGCAGGCATGAACCATTTAGTGGCATTTAAGATATCTAATAATGTATTTATGTTCGGGATCAAGGTGGTTTATTGTTTTTTAATCTTTATTTCATATTTTAGACGAATCAATAAGCACAGCTTATACTTTGAAATCTAAAACTGAAACATATGTCATAAACCCCATCAGGGCAATGATAATAAAAATAGTTTGATGTACGAGTTAATCGTATGTTATACGTATATTTTCCTCAAAATATTTATGTAGCTTTAAAATAGAAGGTCATTTGAGCAATTCTTGTTGATAAGATTGCACTAGAAACATGAATATTTAAAGCTTTTTATACTTTGTAATGCAAGTTTTCATGGAATCTTGAAAATTATAACTGCGCTGAGTAACTTGATCACATGAAATCTTTTATACTCCTATATAATATGATCAATTACAATTAAATAAGTGTTCATTAAAAGCAAATTTATGTTTCGGGTGTCAAGAAAAATGATTTTTCAAATCTATTTATTTCGTTTAAAGGATATTTCCATGCTAATGATATTCTTAATTTTCTCATGCATTACTTGTTTGAACTTAATTGTTATTCAAGAAATTATGGAAGGAAACGAAAGCATTTTAAATCATATATTTATACATACTTTCTGTAATTGCATCCTTGTTTGTCTTTTATCAATCAATATATGTACATATGACGAGTCTATGAACTATAAGGTACAAATATTACAAAAGGCTGAAGGAGGCGCATTGAACGATGCAATTTCATAGTATAATTCATGCAAAACATCAAAGACATGAGACATGTACTGTTCAAACAAATGACAAATATTCAACTTGCTTTGTAATACTTAGTAGTCGAACATCGCGTTCTGTTTCATCTCTCTTTGATCTCTGGTAGATTTAGTATTATTGATAGGAAAGAGTGCTTTTTGGTATTAAACTATATACATGTACATCCATTTAACATTGTTTTGTTATACCAAAACTATAATCTTTAGATTCAGATTTTTCCTCAACAATATTGTTTATGTAGTTAACACCTTTCAGCATTTTCAGTGATTTTATTATAGAAAATCCCCGTAGATATATTATTTTCCGTACTATTTCTAACTTAATTGACGTACAGCAAAACAAAGGTATTTTCTGTAACGACTGAAAGAACACGATAAGATTGATGTTTTTAGGATGATGAAACTATCATATTTTAGAGAATACCGGAAAAACAGGGTGCCTGGATTTGCATGAACAGGACGGTAAAGAAGGGAGGGGTTCTCCAACCAGACCCTGCTGCAGTATCAACAGCAAAACACCAAACATCCAATGCGAAAACACAAAGACAAGAGCAGCAAGTGACGAAAAAGAGACACATGACACAGAGACATCAAACACAAAAGACTACACATAAACCAACGAGACCAATGAGTAACCAGTGCCGACTTAGGACGGCCATTGGCTACGCAATAAGCAAATGGGATAATGGTTATCCGGATTACGTGCGCACAACCCTACCACTTTTTCGATTACCCAGAGGTCTTGAAGAAAGCACAATTGTGATATGAAATATCCTTCTTATTGTAAGATGACCTTACAAACAAACAGCATGACGCAGGGGCCCAAGAAACACACAGAAGGACATGTAAAATAAGGAGGGCGTACGGTACACAGTCCGTGCTCTGCCGGTTGTAGCGAGCTCATGTATGTTATCATCCGAGGAATCCGACTGACATTCAGAAGGACAGGTAGTCGGGGCCCTGTCTTCTCTAAAGAGGTTTGGACAGGGCCCATTATAAATCACAGTCAGTCAGCAGTCAGAGTGCAATTACTTAGAATGCTGGTACAAGCCTGTAGATTGGTCAAGAACAAAGCCAAGTGTCCGACTGGTGACAGCAGGATCATATCCACACTATTAAAGGCGTTTGATGATTCTAACACAATTTCGATGGTAATTCTGTCTACCTTTGATCCTTCTTATTTTGTTTATTATGTCACCATAAAAGGCAGATTGTGGAATACCCAAAGAAATATACTCTGTTGCTTGTATGGGTCTGAATTTTAAAAGAAGCTGACAATATTATTTTGTAAAATTTCCAGAAAGGCTTAGTAGTTTGTGAAAGTGAAGTAAGCATGATCATCTTAAATAGTATTTATCATCTAATTTTAAAAAAGCTATTTATAAGATGAAAAAGGAAAAGGCTCATAATACATGTACATGTCAAATAGAAAATCGTAAGTTATATTTAAAATGGGAATATACATCAAAGACCCAAGTTATTATATATTTATTAAGCCTTGATTGTTTAGGTCATTTCAAACATGTTGTGAGATTGCTTTTTCGTCACAGCGGACGGAAAATAAAGCTCAAAAGATATATATTTTTTACAGGAAATCGAATCCTGCAGACGAATTTGCAATCAAATGCAATATTCTTCTTGACAACACGACGTGACGTTGGACATCAGCAGACAAAAATGCAATTAATTTTGACCGATGCATTCGATATTCATATATGAGCCTTCGGCATATCATTTTTCTGCCTTTAGGCATATTAATTGTTTCATATCAAAAATCTAATATCGGTCCGCTTCTTATTTTGCTTTTATTTGACTATACACATATCATATTGCGTTCTAAATTAAGTTTTGTTTGTTCATTTAATTTTAAAGCCAGAGGGCACATAATATTTTGTTGGCGTTCAACTTATCACTGAAGAGTAAGCAAATCTAAAGAATTCACTAAGAAGCTTGATTCGTTGGTTTGCGTCTAGTTTGATGTTGCATCTATGATATTTTAACGGAAAATGAATTTCCTGTTCTCAAAGATATTTCTGATGTATGAACAATGGTCAACTCTTTCTTTTATATAGACAAGAACAACAATAGTGAGATCTTCAACAGGTTCCAATATCCATACCAATAAACATCAAAGAAGTACCTAACCATTATTCAGTCTCAAAGTAGAGAAGCCGAGGCCAAATCGTGAGAATTCTCATCGGAACGGTTGCGAACCCCGGAATGAAAAACATTCCGAAGTGAGACCAGGTGTCTGGGGAGAGTCAGCGTCTCCAAATTACGAAATACCCAAAAAATGCGAAAACAATAGTGAAAAAGCACAACAAGAGACACCAGAGGACGAGAAAGATTTAAATGTTATACGTCAAAGACGACATTAAAACGCTTTTCAAGACAGAAGACCACAGATAAACCAACGAGACAAATTGACAATTGGTTCACATACAATGGGATTCACATTGCATTGTTTGATTTGATCCTTAGATAACACCACTCTCTCCCTAGTAAATCCCTTTTTGCAATTTCACTTTGTAGTAGTGTGGTTTGATCAATATTTTGCAACAAATATAGAATATCAAATATACATAACATTTGGTTTTCTGATGTTGTAAAGAATGAGAAGAAAAGAGGGGATCTCCAACAAGACTCGGTTGCGGCACCCACACCGAAACATCAAAACACCCCAAGTGGGAACCCTGAGAAGACACACACAGCAAGGGACACAAAAGGGTCATGGATTACCAAAAACATAGGAGATCAATACACGAAACACCCCAAGTGGGAACCCAGAGAAGACACACACAGCAAGGGACACAAAAGGGTCATGGATGACCAAAAACATAGGAGATCAATACACGAAACACCCCAAGTGGGAACCCAGAGAAGACACACACAGCAAGGGACACAAAAGGGTCATGGATGACCAAAAACATAGGAGATCAATACACGAAACACATAAACCAAGGAGACCAATGGGCAATTGGTACCGACGGCCATCTGCCATATTACTAGAAAGGTTCAACTTCGTCTGAAATAGTTTGTCACCAGCAAATTCTTTCAAGTATTAAGAAGAATGATCTATTTGGAACATCAAAATTAATCTTTTTTTTTTCAAAAGTTACCAATTGTGTTGCCATTTTAATTTTACCATCTTTGAATCACAGCTCAAACCAAACGTTCAAATAATTCTTTAAGGAAGAAACAGAAAGTGTTTCAACTCTGCTCTGCTGCCCGAGGGCAGCTTTTTGAACAACAACAAAGTAAGTAATTGAAAAATCATTTGATTTCTTTGAGTTACTGTTAGTGTTAGTCGCTTAATATTTGTCGGTGGTCGTATCCATGATTAGCAGGAGGATTCCCTTTGATACATCTATTGATAAGCAATTTAGGATGTTCATGAGAATGTTTTTCATTACAATTATTCAGATGGCCATTACGAAATATCTTCTAAAATTATTGTACTCCTTTCTTCCCTTTTCTTATCAAATGTTTGCTCCTAAAAGTAATGAATGTTATTAATCGTAAAAAAAAAAAAAAACAGTTCAACAGGTTCAAAATTCTTTCATGCTTAGATGTCCCTACTTTACAAACAAGCTTGCAAGCTTGTTATTGAGAAAGATGTTGTAATAGGAATTATCAGCAATTACAGAAAATAAGGATGGGAGTAAGTGCTTGTCGAGCTGGTACAATATCATAAATGACAGGTTCTGACACATTTAAGATGTCTCTATGGCTAATCCGTTGCAGTCCTCGCTACAGAGTAACATCTTCACTAACTGTAATTGAAGGATAAGTGGGGAGATCCCCAACATGAAAACGTTGCATGTGACGAAAGCGGGATACACGTGCTTGGCGCAAGGAAAAAGGGAGCAAACAGACGGAGACAACGATATCAACCACATCACATTATTCAAACATCATATAGATTATTTAAAAGATGACGTTAAGATGATGAAGAGATTCTCTAAAAAATTTTACGGGTTCCACCAGAATTATACAATGTACACCCATGAACACCAAAATTAAGACAGTCATTACTTATATTTACATTCGTGCTAAATTTCAGATACTTTAATTTGCACGGACATCACTTATACAGCGTGTTAAAGCATCTTCAGAATTCTAACGTTGATAAATTCTCCCTACGTTCAAACTTGGACCTGACATCACAATAGGCAAATATACATTTGTTGTACAGGTAATTGTAGTTGCTTAATTGGCGATCTTCAAGTAATATAAATATTCATCTCTATACAGTTTATTCTATGTAAACGAAATTGATAGTAATGATCTCAATAGAGGTAAAGCAATTTAAGCTTTCGTACTTTGGTCACAATAGAAATCATTCCGACATAGATGGATGTTTCTTAACTTTGCAATATGAAAGAATATAAACAATTAATTAAACCCTAATAAATCTGATGAATCTGAAAGTCAGCATCATCATATTTCGTAATAAGATGTTTGTAGCATAATATCTTTTATTTTTGATTACACGACGCTACTTAAGTTTTTTTTTTCATACATCATACACATATCACATAACTTTCGATAATGCCTATTGAATACCAAACTGGAAATCGCCTTAATCACACGAAGAGAAAGTCGAGATTATTAACACATAAAGTTATTTTCGTCTCTCTTTTCAATATTTTTTTTTAGAATGATGATAAAAAGAATATAAATTGATGTTCTGAATATGATATTCAATACACGAATTGTGTAATTTGACTTCAACGTGCTTTTGGTATTAAAGTTATGATTAATATAGCGCTAGATTAACGCTACGTGATGTAATATATAATAACTCAAAATAAAAAATTATGTGGCTATGGAAACCTTAGCAATGATTGATATAATTTATGATGACAAAATTGAATTGCATTTAACAAAAAAAACAAATACTCTAGAAGCTCTCTATGTCTTTGACTTTCAAGCGTATTTATTCGTATCGATATTGGAAAGCAACATAAAAAAGAATGATAAGAGATTCGATCAACAAACATGTTCTCCGCCATATAATACCAACTTTTTTCACTAGCCGTACAACTTGTATGGCATCATTCATTAATAATAACCAATAGCGATTACACGATTTTGTACAAAACTAATATTACAGCTTTAAACGGGTTTTCCTTACCTGAAAAAATCTATGTAGTTTTAGATTTTCAAGTATGATTTCAATTAAAATTAGAAAGAATATAACAGGGAAGAAAGTCATATAGATAATGACAAGTAAGTGAGTTGAAAAAAACGAAATATCAAAAGCGACAAATATCAGAGTCTACTTTTTCTTTTTCTATTTCCCATCCATGTTAAACTAAATTAGGTTTGTATCTCTACAGAGACCAATTGTATTGTACCTCATTCAAGTTGTTACTCATCAACACATATATACATAAAAGGGAAATAAAAAGGTAGGGGTAGGACCAAAGTATCTATGAGAATAAAGGTTTAGACGTGGGGTTCCATTTTGAATACATTTAAAATCTTATAATGACAGAAGCAATTCAGACTTACTAAAAAGTTATGTAAAGCATTGGATAGGCACAGACAAATTGAGGTTTTCTTTCAGATTTAACATGAAGAGTATAAAAAAATCAATCTATGAATTTGAAAATGTATTGAGATGAAATTGGAAAATTAAAGTACTTGGTACAAACCGTTTGCAATCGTCTTTCTGTCTTGACTGCGTGTAGGACCAATGCATTCCCAGCAAAAGTAAGGAGGGATAAACAGCAAAGGAGTATCCCTAGTGGTATAACCTGCCATAACACCACCTCTTCGTCCTCTGTGGCAGGTGGAGGTCCAGTAGAATTAGAATCATTATAATATATTTCGTTCCAAGGAAAGACGAATAAGTCCTCCGTCGTTGTTTGAAGTTTGTCGAACTTTCTTAAGGCCATTGTATATCACAAAAAATTCTATACAATTACCACAGACATACTCGTCTTATATTCTAAAAAAATTAAGTGGAATGTAAACAGTTTCTTTGAACGATTTAATATGCACTTCCATTGATGTAAAACGGAAATTGAAGTAAATTGTCAAAAATCACTCGGAATGTCTTGCCACTGCGTTATTCGATAGGTGCGCATTTTTTCTTTATTTCAGTTTGCTCTCGTCGTAACATAAAATCATGTGCAACATCCTCTGATAGCTTTTATATTATTCTACAGGGATCAGTTAGTGCATATGTCATCATTAGCAATATTTAATCTTAGTATTTCAAAGAAATCTTCACTGCAATAAATCCATTCTTTTTCTGGCATAGTTATTTTTTCCTAAATATCAAATTCCATCTCATGATAATTCGTAGGTAAAAGTATCATAAATCTATTTCCAAAAATATCTATCATTCCTAAATCGTATACTAGTACAAATCGGCTACCGCAAAAAAAATGTCCTGAAGAATGAAACGAATTCTTAATATAAAGCTTCGGAGTCAAAGCAACACCGACGGTCTCAAGGCATGACAGCGTCAATGTGCTCTATTATTCCGCGCACCAATTTTGTCCAATAAAAGGTTTTGGCCCTGAAAGGTTCTGCAACAAGATCGGCGCTTTCGTCAATTCATCTACCTCCTTCAATATGCTTCCTCTGTACCTTCGTATTGATCATGCGATGCTCCAAGATCGTATCGTGATATAAAAAGAAATTACTTCCCAAATAGCTTATTTGCTTCCCTATCTATTTGAGAGGATAGTCAGTGGTCTTGATTTACGCCCAACGGCTTGGAATTAGCATAGGAAAATACAATACCTTTGTCATAACTATGAAATTACATAATTTATCTTTGTACATGAATAATCTAGTTAATTGTACTCGACAATCTTGGGTTACGCAATATATTATGTTGAATGTTTTAATATTTTCATTGACTTTTTTCTAATATGATCTTAGAAATTAACCAGATATTTAAAAAAAAGATCAATTTCGCCAGCGAACTGTGAAAAATTAGATAAATGATTTGAAAAAGTTACGGAGTTCATGCGAGTCAAATATAACCGGCTTTTTTCATTTCAATTTATATATATTAAGTTTGTGTTAGTTTGATACGTGATGAAGTTCAAACCAAATAGAAATTCTAAAAAATGAATGGAAGATAAACATGAAATTAGGATTATCACACAAATTCATAAGGAAATGAAATATAAAACCATTTCATAGGGAAAAACAGATGAAAGATAAAACCGTATTGAATCTGATTAATTGAAAAAAGGCGTCCTTGAATTCCTGATAATGAATGACATGTAAACATGAAGTTAAAATAACTACGTTTATATCATTTTCTTATTAAAGATTTAAAGATTAAAATCTGATTTCTATTATCAAGTTTGTTGTATGGTTTTAACTAATTCTGTTTGACCATAAGTTCTAAATTCGATATTCCTATCCAATGCAGTGATGTTTTAAATTTTAAATTATCCTCCAATCATTCTTACTTTTCTTAAGTATAGAAGCTTATGTCGGTGTCACTGAAAAATTGACCCGTTCTCCATAGAATACCTTATTCACATAAAAGCCGAGTAAATATTACTCTGCTTTCCTCAAAGAGAGATGTCGATTAGACGCGTATAAAAAGATCAAACAACGCATAAAAGAGGAATGATGATATGAATAAAAAGATACTTGGTGAGTGGATGATATCAGAATCTGACACTAAAAGCCAGTTCTCCTTTGTTTTCGGTATGTTAGAGTGAAGTACAGGTTACAAGCGGAGAGGTACAATGCAATGGCTAAGTGGAATCTATTGGCTTTACTGACCTAGGGATAATATAGAATTCTGCTAATTGTGTACACAGACGCTGAGCAATTAATGCTGTCTGTCATAATTAGAACAAAGCATTCAGAATTCCTCCGCACCAATTCAATACATTGTTAAAGAAGCAATTATTTATCGATATTTATATCAGGTACAAATTGACAAATTGGATTAGTTTACAGGAAGTTTATTTATGCTATTCATGAAAACTTAATTTATATTTTTTTTTCGCTCAAAATTTCTTTCCTCCCTTTTTTCCTTTTCTCATGCGAGTGTGTTCCGCTATGAATACTCTGACGTTTGGGTTATCCTCCCATTCTTAAGCCGCGTTTACACTATCAAAGTTTTCTTGGTCAAAGTCCGTCAAAGAAAACTTGGTCAAAGTTTTCTTGGACAAAGTCGTCTGTTTACACTATCAAAGTTCTTGGACGACTTGTACAAGAAAACGCGGTAGATATGCACAAAAACAAAGATGAATCCTGCCAATATTGTTAATATTTCTCATGAACACATTATAGTTTTTGTTTGTAATTGCTTATTGGAATTATTACTTAATGTGGACATGATTTCAAAGAAATTTCCCCGTGCTTTCTAAAATTATCGCAAATGAAATTCACTGCATCGCATTGTTTGTATTTGTCTCTACATTATTTAGTTTTAGATTGCTCATTTCTTTATTCCTTTTACTTCTTTCTTCAATACTTAAATACTGATGGTGTCTTTCTGAATCTCTATTCTGATTGGTCGATTCCCGTCAAAGTTCGTCCAAGTTTCAAGAAAAATAGGATAGAGGTTTATTCCGTCAAAGTCCATCCATGTTCTTTGACGGACTTTGATCAACGTTTTCTTGGATGTTTTACACTATCAAAGTTTGCGTCAAAAACTTTGACCAAGTTTTCTTATACAAGAAAACTTTGATAGTGTAAACGGATTTTTTTGGATTTTGCGGTTGGTGCTGCAACCTAGTGTTGTTGGAGATCCCCTCCTTTCTTTCACATTGACACTTAAATAGAAGATCATACACACCACATACATGATTTGCACCATATTAATGTTCCTTTGTAGATATTTCGTATACTTTCAATGAGAAACATCACAGAAGTACCCATCAGTTATTTAGAAATTGTAAGGCAAAATCATTTTTCAATCAATTTCCCTTGGAACAGTTGCTTGCCCCAGAATAAACAATATTCCGAAGTGAGAAAGGTACAACTAACAGTGAGTTAATTTTCTTTAACTGACCACATTTCATCCGGATAAGTGGTAGGATTGTGCGCACGTAATTTGGATAGCCACAGCACTAAAAGAGAGTCAAAAATTCTGGAGACACTCGTTGTATTTGATAATAGCGATTCTTACCAATAAAAATTTATTTCAGGATAGTATATAAAAAACGCTGAGTCGATCTTATATCCTTAACGTATACAATACTTTATAATAATACGGAAGTGATCCAATTCTATACCTTCATGAAGAAAATTTCAAACCAATTTTCATGCACCAGACACGTGTTTCGGATATTAAATCCTCATCAGTGATGCTTCCAGTCAAAGTGATTTTGAGGATCCGCCAAAATTCATTTCAGTCGCGCCCTCTGGTTTTATTTTCAGAATTTAAATTTGTGCTCAACGACGCCCATCACCGGAAGTGTTATCTTTTACTTTCTCTTGAATGGTTTCGATATGATTAGAATGTTAAAATCCCATTATTACTTTTCATACGCAATGCAAAAGAGCGAATATGTCTTAATTAATCTTACAGACGCCAAAGAAAACGAAGAAACTGTTCTTTTTGAAATGAATGTCTTTCACATGTAGAAGGTTATACAATTTAAGTTAATTGCAAAAACACAAATTCAGACGTAGAGGTGTGAGACTGGATCACAACTCTATATCAAACATTGGTAGATAATTATCAACTAATATACTCGTTGTCATACTTTACGAGACATTGGTATGGTTGGCCTTTGTAGAAGGAGATAAGAGATTACTATCAGGTATGAACATAGTATGAAGTACTTTCTCGGATGGCCCTTTATTATTGTCCCTCAAACTTAAGACAAGGGCAAATAGTTAGCCAAGTTCCACAGCACTTTCTAACATAACCTACAATGCATGTATTTTATATTTTGTTTCACTTTCGTGCGTGAACATCGACGGCGGGTGCGACTAGCCAACAAGGGATGCTTACTCCTCCCGGGCACCTGGTCCCAACTCTTGCTTGCTAGGGGTCCGTCGATGCTCAATCTCAGCATTACAAACTTTCCTTTTCTGAGTAGCAACATTCCTTCATCGCCAGCTTATGGCGTGTTCATATCTCAGTTGATACGCTATGCCAGAGCAAGTACCAAATATTCGGATTTTGTTCTGAGAGCTAGGCGTCTTTCAGATAAGCTTCTCAGTCAGGGATATGTTTGTGACCGACTAACATCGTCACTGAGGAAGTTCTACGGTCGATATAGGGAACTCGTCATACACTATGATGTCCCACTCTCCAGAATGGTGGATGATATTCTGTCATAGACCATTTGAACCATCCAACCAAAGATTGTACTCTATGTCTTCCGAAATGGAAGTAACCGGATGTGACAGTTCTACCGAATTGAAGCGGCGGATGTTGCATGCAAGCAGGAGATGCTTACTCTTTCTGGGCACCTGGTCTCACTCCCATATCAGTAGTTCGCTTCTTTTCATATGGTGGAGGTTTTTGTTTGTTTGTTTTGGTTCCTGTTTTATCCTGGTTTTGTATGCCTTCGGTTTCTGATTTTCTGAATTATCGATATTGTGCTGTATACAGGGATATGGTCATTATCCATATTTGTCATTGTGCTCTATTGTGAGTGCTGTTATGATTATCGTAAGGATCTTCTTTAACTCATTTGTGTCACACTTGTGCCCTTTACCGTGTGGAGCTCGTAAAAAAAGTTCCATGCGAGGGGTTTGACAGAAAGTGTTTTGAATATTTCCTTGACATCGCCGTAGCACATTCTATATAGACATAACCTTATACAGTGCATGCATTTTATATATTGTTTTCACTTTCGTGCGTGAACATCGCGGGCGGGTTCGGCTAGTCAACAGGGGATGTGTTCTCCTCCTGGGCACCTGGTCCCACCTCCGGCTTGCTATGGGTCCGTCGATGCTCAAGTTGGTGCTCTAGAGTAAGTGCTCTTGAGATTATTGTCAGGATATTCTTTAACTAATTCTGAACTGACTTCAAATGTACCTGATATTGTCCGTCACCAAATCTCATATTAAAGAAAATACCACTTAGGGGTATCTCTATTAATGAAAAGCTCGGTCCTTATCTAACTTGTTGGAAAACAATTTAAACAAAGTTTAGAATTTCGCCTTAAAAATATTCAGGGAGCTGTTGCAACGGGTGTTGCAAACAGTAGACGCTGACTCTCTCCGGGCAACTTCGGACTTTTGTTCATTCCGGGGTTCATTCCGGGGTTCGTAACTGTTCCAATGAAAATTCTAATTATTTTGACTTGCCTTCTCTACTTTGAGACTGGATAACTTATAGGTACGTTTATTTTGACATTACTCTATTCCGACCTGATGACACATCATTTAAATGTTTTAGATATGCACTCGGTTCATAACCATACTATGATGGCATACTTCTGCCTCCTCGATGCGAGATATTTTTCTTTAGAACATGTGGGCATGCGACTTACTTATGTTAACATACAACTTTTTTTATGTCTACATGTCAACATGCAACTTATTTATGTCAACATGCAACTTATTTTGTCAACATGCGACATAATCATCTTGCATGTCAATATATTAATCTTGCATGTCAACATATTTATCTTTCATGTTGACATTGATAAGTCGCATGACGACATAATTTATAGAAAATATATCGCATGTCGGAAGCAGAAGTATGCCACCATAACATACACAATATTTCAGTATTAATAATTAGTATAATTTTACTGACGAATATGCATGCTTCATGTTAACAAGAAGAAGGCAGAGAGAAAACAAATCTTAAACATCATTCTTAAACTTTATGTTGGTAGAATATTTTCCTCTAATCAAATGAAAAGCATGTACCTAAGGAAATTATAAAAATCACTACGGAGACTTTCTGAATCACGACTGTCTCCAATTATTGTTAATTTCCGATAAATGACAACCGTTGAATATGTTACACGTCAGGGGATGAATGTTTCTTGTCACAACGTATTGATTTGGTCATTTCTCAGACAATTTAAATTTTTTCCATACTTCATGTAAGGATGCTGATATTGTATCTGAACTGCTATTTGATTATTGCTTTTAACACTGGAATATTTCTTGATTTTTTTAATGGCAAGAAATTGAGTTAATTAATTCTCCTGTTGTCATATGTTTTGCTTTAAACCGCTAGGGTTGGTTTTTTGGTTTTCAATTACCGTTTTGGTGCGAATGTTTAACGTCTTCAAATTCATTAGTATCATTTTAGAGCAGATAAATTTACAGCATGGACCAGACATGCACGTTTCGGTTATTTTACCGTCGTCATTGATCATCAATCTAAACAATGTGATATGGCCAAAATCTGTGGAAATTATGTCCTAAATATACAGAAAGACGTAGCAAGATGGCTGGGATATGATGCTACAGGACCCAGGTTCGAAATAGACAATATGTGTTGAAATATCTTGTTCCCTCGTCTCCTCGTTGTACAAGTTGTCTTCCTTCGTCGGTGCTTTTGAGTCAATTATGACAATGGTTCGAGACGGAGAATTTATAGATACATTTCAATTGTTTAACGTCTTCAGATTCAGTAGCATAATTTAAGAACAGATAAAGTGTTTGCATGGACCAGACATGCACTTTAAAATACCATAGATGAGGACGCATCATCCGAAACATACATGTCTACTGCACTGCTTTTAGAGTATTTTGTACTTAAGGTAGCTCTCCTCTCTGCTTGTAGAGTTGGAAACTTCGTATATAACTGGGCGTTGGTTGAGATTAAGCGCCTTAATGTAACAATGGATGCATACAACTATCAAATTTGAGAAATAAGTCACTATTTATGAACGAGCTACATAAGTGAGCTTGCCTTTATGTTTTTACTCAATAATCTCTGCCAACAGTAGTTCCTTTGACACTATGATCTCTCATTTTGGTGAAATAGCATAAGGGTTATACTTTCTGATTACAGCATAATATTTCTATAAAACTTTCATGAAACAATTTAAGACAATACATTTAAAAGAAACGTTATCCCAACGCGTTGAAAAAAAAGTCGTGCTGAAACGCATTACTTCACTATCTAATACAGAAATCTGTTTTTAAGAAGAATTTGTACACGAAAGTAAGATTATCACACTTAATTTGTACATAAATAACCATTATTGTGGATGTATATCTTACTTTGTTATGTGAGATCATGTTATAATATATTTGTTGTTCTCTTTATCTTTATTCTATCTTCTGTTTTATGTTGTAAAACACGGACCTTGATACAATTTTTTTTTACCTTTTTTCCGAAAATAGCTCTAATGCGAGACCCCTTTTAAGCTTGATGTTTATCCAGTTCTTCCATTTACATGAATCTTATATGACAGGCAAAATTCGAGCGAGTCTGCGACGAATGTTGATAGTCTTAATATTTTGACTCCTGCTCTCCGTCTGAAAACATTCGAGATTTACATTTTCGTGCAATTTATTATAATAACATCCGTATGTGGATGTGTTGTGATATCGTAATTCGAATAATCACACCAGATGCTATGAAATATGCGGTAGGCCATAGAACGACGCTCTTTCAGTTGATACAGCGCGTTCATTTAGTTGTGCCACCTTCCATAGATTCTGTTTTTACTCAGGACTCTGTGAAGATTTTCCAATAGACAGTGTTGTCCATCGTGTTTCTACGTAGTGTGTTTTGTTTCCGTCTGTTTGTCCACTTTTTCTCTTCTTGTTCCGCTTGTCTTATTGTAACTGTCAGGGATCTCCTCTCTCTCTCAGTTTTGTTTTATATTTTTCGTGACATTTTGATGTGATTTGATGTCATTTCGAATTTTGATAATAATACGAAAGTGATCCAATGCTTTACCTTCTTGAAGAAAATTTCAAACCAATTGATTATGCACAAGACACGTGTTTCGGATTTTAAATCCTCCTCAGTGACGTTTCCAGTGAAGAAACAGGGATGAAACCTGTAGTCCCCTCCAGTTTTACCGGTAGGGGACTAATGAAAGTAAAGAAAATTGAATTCTAGCAAGAAGTATAAAACATTGTAAAATAAAATGCTTCTTGTACACAAAACAATTCCTTTAATGAGTAATATGAAAATATAATTCAAAAATGAAAAACTTTAACAAAGTCCGAAAAGGATTCAAAACTGCGTGGAACAAAAAATAACTGCACGTCTAAAGATATCACTCGACATGTAGTTAATTTTCATGCCATCGGTTTGTGGATAAATACATTAGTCCTGAAGACTGTAGAAGATGACCACTTTCAAAGATTTGTGCAGTCATTAAAGAAAGACAATACAATGTATCTTATTTTTCTTTTTAAATCTCTGTATGCATGACACGTTGTCCTAAGAAATAAGACGGTGCAGAATTGCAAAATGGAGATCCTTCTTACTCATTTTGATTCCTCGCAGGAGTGCACATTTGAGGAAGGTTTGTAGATCAAATTTTCTTTTTTGCATACAAGACAAGGGGTAGAATGTGCTTAAATATCTTATATCATCGTCTGAGGACTGTCAATATTAAGCCGTAGGAAATTTATGGTAAACAATGTATCTAACATTACATCTAGGAATATGGACATTTTCACGACAGGGACAAAAAAGTGATTTTTGAGAATTACCATTATGGAAGTCTTTCACGTCATGTCAAAGCTTTGGAAAATTAATGCTATTGAATTCAAAATCTAACGTGGGAGTACCCATAATTTCACATGACAGAAAAAGGAGCGAACATCATGTGTATCTGACATTTCGAGCGAATGTATGCACCATCTATTAATTTTTTGACACACTTTGAGATAGTTTGATGGTTTCTAATTATACCATAGAGGGATATTTCTTATAGTGCTACCTTTATTTATCATTTCATTCAATACAAGTGTATCAACGTTATAAATCGATATCTTTATGTCACTTTTTCATGTAACGATCATTTTGTGTCTTATGTGTTTGTATGACAATCTCATTTAACATTCATGCATTATATACTTTTCGTATAAACTTTTAAAATGCACATAGATTTGTCCCATTTTTAAAATAGCATTTAGGGTTAATGCTATAATTTCATTTTTTTTTTTCGATTTTGAGGGGGGGGGAAATCTTTCCTAAAATTGGGCACATAAAACACACGTACTGACTGATTATAGTATTCGTTAGCTTTATATATTAAACTACCTGAAGAAAAAAGGTTACGTCTTAAAATAAATATCAATCACAATATCAATCACACATCTGTAGTTATTACAAAATACGTAGAGTTTTCAGCAACAACTCGAACCTCTACTCTTCTTTATTTGTACCAGCAAGCTCTATAAAAGAATTATACATAGGCCTAATATTCATAACAGATTATATGTTCCTAATGTATGATTTTGTACTCTATTGTGAGTGCTGTTGAGATTGTCGTCAGGATCTTCTTTAACTCATTTGTGTCACACTTATGCCCTTTGCCGTGTGGAGCTTGTAAAAAAGTTCCCCGCGAGGTGTTTGACAGTAAGTGTTTTGAATATATTTTCCTGACATTGTCGCCATAGCAATTTCTATATAGACAATGTCAGACAGTGCACGAGTTTCATATATTGTTTTTATTTTCGTACTTAAACATCGACGGCGGGTGCGGCTAGCCAACAGGGGATACTTACTCCTCCCGGGCACCTGGTCCCACCTCTGGCTTGCCAGGGGTCCGTCGATGCTTTATTTTGTACTCTATTGTGAGTGCTGTTGAGATTGTCGTCAGGATCTTCTTTAACTCATAGAAATCAAAAGCATAAAAAATTACGAAAAACAATTATCTGTAATCATGACAAAAATGGATAATGACCATATCCCCATACACGGTACAAAATCTATAATTCAGAAAATCATTGGTTGGACAAGCTTTCAAATAACAGCAAATTTCCAAACGATTGAACGAATGTTTTATTTCTTTGAATAATTTTGGTTTGAATAAGAAATCATACATGTCTGATGTCTGTTATGTGTAACCGGACGGGTCCATCGGGTAACAGTCCAAGTGGGAGGGATCTGCATGTGCACGTAATCTGGATAACTACAGATTTGCTACAAACGTGGCAGATGACTGATTGACCAGTGGTCTGGTTGGTTTATGTGTAGTCTTTTGAGTTAAGTTTTTTATGTCGTATTTGGCATTCCTTGAACATTTTGTGTTTCTTTTTGTTGTCTTCTCAGTGTTTTCGCATAGAGGTGTTTCAGTCTTTTACTGAGGGTGCAGCAATCAACTCTTGTTTGAGATCCCCTCCTTTCCTTTGCTGTGGATGTTACTTCCAACTCTTGTTGGAGATCCCCTCCTTTCCTTTGCTGTGGATGTTACTTCCAACTCTTGTTGGAGATCCCCTCCTTTCCTTTGCTGTGGATGTTACTTCCAACTCTTGTTGGAGATCCCCTCCTTTCCTTTGCTGTGGATGTTTCTTCCAACTCTTGTTGGAGATCCCCTCCTTTCCTTTGCTGTGGATGTTACTTCCAACTCTTGTTGGAGATCCCCTCCTTTCCTTTGCTGTGGATGTTACTTCCAACTCTTGTTGGAGATCCCCTTCTTTCCTTTGCTGTGGATGTTACTTCCAACTCTTGTTGGAGATCCCCTCCTTTCCTTTGCTGTGGGTGTTACTTCCAAGTCTTGTTGGAGATCCCCTCCTTTCCTTTGCTGTGGGTGTTACTTCCAAGTCTTGTTGGAGATCCCCTCCTTTCCTTTGCTGTGGATGTTACTTCCAACTCTTGTTGGAGATCCCCTCCTTTCCTTTGCTGTGGGTGCTACTTCCAAGTCTTGTTGGATATCCCCTTCTTTCCTTTGCTGTGGATGTTACTTCCAAGTCTTGTTGGAGATCCCCTCCTTTCCTTTGCTGTGGGTGTTACTTCCAAGTCTTGTTGGAGATCCCCTCCTTTCCTTTACTGTGGATGTTACTTCCAAGTCTTGTTGGAGATCCCCTCCTTTCCTTTGCTGTGGGTGTTACGTCCAAGTCTTGTTGGAGATCCCCTCCTTTCCTTTGCTGTGGGTATTACTTCCAAGTCTTGTTGGAGATCCCCTCCTTTCCTTTGCTGTGGGTGTTACTTCCAAGTCTTGTTAGAGATCCCCTCCTTTCCTTTGCTGTGGGTGTTACTTCCAAGTCTTGTTAGAGATCCCCTCCTTTCCTTTGCTGTGGGTGTTACTTCCAAGTCTTGTTGGAGATCCCCTCCTTTCCTTTGCTGTGGGTGTTACTTCCAAGTCTTGTTGGAGATCCCCTCCTTTCCTTTGCTGTGGGTGTTACTTCCAAGTCTTGTTGGAGATCCCCTCCTTTCCTTTGCTGTGGGTGTTACTTCCAAGTCTTGTTGGAGATCCCCTCCTTTCCTTTGCTGTGGGTGTTACTTCCAAGTCTTGTTGGAGATCCCCTCCTTTCCTTTGCTGTGGGTGTTACTTCCAAGTCTTGTTGGAGATCCCCTCCTTTCCTTTGCTGTGGGTGTTACTTCCAAGTCTTGTTGGAGATCCCCTCCTTTCCTTTGCTGTGGGTGTTACTTCCAAGTCTTGTTGGAGATCCCCTCCTTTCCTTTGCTGTGGGTGTGACTTCCAAGTCTTGTTGGAGATCCCCTCCTTTCCTTTGCTGTGGGTGTTACTTCCAACTCTTGTTTGAGATCCCCTCCTTTCCTTTGCTGTGGATGTTACTTCCAACTCTTGTTGGAGATCCCCTCCTTTCCTTTGCTGTGGATGTTACTTCCATCTCTTGTTGGAGATCCCCTCCTTTCCTTTGCTGTGGGTGCTACTTCCAACTGTTGTTGGAGATCCCCTGCTGTGGATGTTACTTCCAACTCTTGTTGGAGATCTCCTCCTTTCCTTTGCTGTGGATGTTACTTCCAACTCTTGTTGGAGATCCCCTTCTTTCCTTTGCTGTGGATGTTACTTCCAACTCTTGTTGGAGATCCCCTCCTTTCCTTTGCTGTGGGTGCTACTTCCAACTGTTGTTGGAGATCCCCTGCTGTGGATGTTACTTCCAACTCTTGTTGGAGATCCCCTTCTTTCCTTTGCTGTGGATGTTACTTCCAACTCTTGTTGGAGATCCCCTTCTTTCCTTTGCTGTGGATGTTACTTCCAACTCTTGTTGGAGATCCCCTCCTTTCCTTTGCTGTGGGTGCTACTTCCAACTGTTGTTGGAGATCCCCTGCTGTGGATGTTACTTCCAACTCTTGTTGGAGATCCCCTCCTTTCCTTTGCTGTGGATGTTACTTCCAACTCTTGTTGGAGATCCCCTCCTTTCCTTTGCTATGGGTGTTACTTCCAACTCTTGTTGGAGATCTCCTCCTTTCATTTGCTGTGGGTGTTACTTCCAACTCTTGTTGGAGATCCCATCCTTTCATTTGCTGTGGGTGATACTTCCAACTCTTGTTGGAGATCCCCTTCTTTCCTTAGCTGTGGGTGTTACTTCCAACTCTTGTTGGAGATCCCCTCCTTTCCTTTACTGTGGGTGCTACTTCCAACTCTTGTTGGAGATCCCCTGCTGTGGATGTTACTTCCAACTCTTGTTGGAGATCCCCTCCTTTCCTTTGCTGTGGATGTTACTTCCAACTCTTGTTGGAGATCCCCTCCTTTCCTTTGCTGTGGGTGTTACTTCCAAGTCTTGTTGGAGATCCCCTCCTTTCCTTTACTGTGGGTGTTACTTCCAAGTCTTGTTGGAGATCCCCTCCTTTCCTTTGCTGTGGATGTTACTTCCAACTCTTGTTGGAGATCCCCTCCTTTCCTTTGCTGTGGGTTTTACTTCCAAGTCTTGTTGGAGATCCCCTCCTTTCCTTTGCTGTGGGTGTTACTTCTAACTCTTGTTGGAGATCCCCTCCTTTCCTTTGCTGTGGGGGTTACTTCCAAGTCTTGTTGGAGATCCCCTCCTTTCCTTTGCTGTGGGGGTTACTTCCAAGTCTTGTTGGAGATCGCCTCCTTTCCTTTGCTGTGGGTGTTACTTCTAACTTTTGTTGGAGATCCCCTCCTTTCCTTTACTGTTGATGCTGCTTCCAAGTCTTATTAGAAATCCCCTTTTTTACTGCTGGTGTTACTTCCAAGTCTTGTTGGACATTCCATCCTTTCCTTTGCTGTGGATGTTACCTCTAACTCTTGTTGGAGATCCCCTCCTTTCCTTTGCTGTGGGTGTTACTTCCAACTCTTGTTAGAAATCCCTTTTTTACTGCTGGTGTTACTTCCAAGTCTTGTTGGAGATCTTCTCTTTTCTTATAATATCTTCGTCCGAAAGGCTGCTCTCCGGCAGGAGAACTTTCACGCTTCGTTTCTTTTTCTAACTTTTCCTATTAAGCTTCTGGTGTCTTCCAGATTGTATTGAATGCACACCATTCATAATTATCTTTAAAACCATGACTACAAAGAAAAGATTTAATATTATACTTTTTTCATATTGTGTGGTATTGGTGTCAAGTTAAAAGAATATGTTATGAACCAAATCTTTAAAGAACTTCATATTCTGGTTGCATTTATTTCGAATTTTTTAACCAGGACGGATGTAGATAAATCAGAAAGCACGAATAATTTGGGTCAATGCCTGATCACAAGTGATTTATAGGGACAAATTCAATTTAATGGACATTAAAATGGACCTTATCTGCTGTTCAGTTCTTTTCCTAGAAGCGGGGTATTAAATTAAACTTGATGGTGTAATTTTGAAAAAAGAGATAACGGTGCATATATTGCAATTAAGCAATAAATATGTCTTATCAATTTTGCAAACTCTACAAATGTAGGTTAATCAGAAACAGTTATGTAAGGGAAATAGATTTTCATGCTTATGCAAAGAACATGAATAATTTCTACTGTTTCATAGATGAGGTTGATGTCCCACTTTATTCTAAGGTTGGGATAACTTTTTTGACCATGAATAATCAAAATCTGGATAAAAAAATGTAAAGTAGAAGAAAGAAGTGGATCTCCAATCAGACTCGGTCGCATTACCCACAGCAAAGCACCAAAACACCTGATGCGAAAACACAGAGTTGACAAGCACAGTAAGAGAGTTAAAGAAGATCCTGGCGATAATCTCAACAACACTCACAATAGAGCAATAGCTCTAGGTGGGACCAGATGCCTGGGAGGATTTGCATCCTCCGTTTGTATAGCCGCACCCGCCGTCGTTGTTCATGAAAACAATATCTAAATTACATGCACTGTCTGAGGTTATGTCTATATAGAAAGTGCTATAGCGACCATGTCAGGGAAAATATTCAAAACACTTACTGTCAAACACCTCATGGGAAACTTTTTTACGAGCTCCACACGACAAAGGGAATAAGTGTGACAGAAATGATTAAAGAAGATCATGGCGATTACCTCAGCAACACTCACAATAGAGCATCAAACTGAGCATCGACGGGCCCCTAGCAAGCTAGATGTGGGACCAGGTACCCGGAAGGAGTAAGCATTCCCTGTTTGGCTAGCCGTACCCGCCGTCGATGTTCACGAAAATGAAAGAAATGTCTAAAATAATGCACTGTTAGAGGTTATGTCTATATAGAAAGTGCTAAGGCGACCATGTCAGGGAAAAATATTCAAAACACTTACCGTCAAACCCTTCGCGGCAAAGGGCATAAGTGTGACACAAATGAGTTAAAGTAGATCCTGGCGATATTAAGAGACACAAAAGAGATATACGACACATTTTAGAAAAAAAATACATAAAGGAAACAGGATAGCGGGGAGATCTCCTACAGTGAAAACTACGGAACGTATTTTCACGAGAAGAGAAAAAGCGGTCAGAGGTCGATGATTAAACACTGTCTAATGAACTTAGTGTAAGAACGAAATGTATTGTAGGTAAACTTTTTCCAAAAGAAGCAAAAGTGAGAAGATAAAATACGAAACAAAGGGACACGTACAAATACAACATTAAGTTACAGACGACGAGCAATGAGAACATACAAAATTACCACGTCAAATAACAAACGACGAACAAAGAGAAAACGCAAAAAAAAATACCACGTCAAATAACAAACGACGAACGAACAGAACATGCAAAAATACCACGTCAAAAAACAAACGACGGACAAAGAGAACACGCATAAATACCACGTCAAATAACAGACGACGAGCAATCAGAACATACAAAATTACCGCGTCAAATAACAAACGACGAACAAAGAGAACACGCAAAAATGCCACGTCAAATAACAGACGACGAACAAACAGAACACGCAAAAATACCACGTCAAATACCAGACGACGAACAATGAGAACACGCAAAAATACCGCGTCAAATAACAAACGACGAACAAAGAGAACATGCAAAAATACCACGTTTGATAACAAACGACGAACAAAGAGAACACTCATAAAAATACCATGTCAATTAACAGACGACGAACAATGAGAACATACAAAAATACCACTTCAAATAACGATGAACAAAGAAAACACGCAAAAATACCACGTCAAATAACAGACGACGAACAATGAGAACATACAAAAGTACCACGTCAAATAACAAACGACGAACAAAGAGAACACGCACAAATACCACGTCAAATAACAAACGACGAACAAAGAGAACACGCAAAAAAAAAAAAAACCACGTCAAATAACAAACGACGAACAATTATGTAGCATCTTAGTATGGAGTAGTAATCACGCTTGCGAAACCTAAGCGATAAATGAATTCATACTTCAAATTGCTTGTTATTTTAGAAGCGCCATGCCTATATTTCTTCCTTAAATTTGCAGACTATTGTCTTATTCCCTTCATTTGTTTGTTTGGTTGCCTCTCAATGTTACTATTAATAGACATTTTTCATCGTTACGAACTTCGCACTTCGAACTTCGTACTTCGCACTTCGAACATTGAATAAAAAGTGGCGTAGCTGCCGTTCACATAGAAACTCATAAGCGGAATAATCTTCATTTTGATTAGTATACTCAATGGAATGGTATATTGGACTTCCTGTACAGCTGGCACGCTTTTTTCGGCAACCCACTTATGAAATTAAAGTGCGAAGTTCGAAGTGTGAGGTGCGAAGTTCGTCACGGTGAAAAAAGTCTAATATTATAATGTGTATTGTAGATATTGGATAAAATTAGTTTATTCAAAAAAGAAATAATACTCGAATAGAGAGAGAAATATAGGATTTTCGGTCTGAACTTAGTATACTTGGTGGTTTCCTTTGCATGACATTCGAATGACAAGAGTGCAATATTGGTATATCATCAACTCCATCAGGTTGTAACCGAGACGCAGAAATTGTTAAAAGAATCAGAGAATCGAAGCAATGCGAGAAAGCACCAGGCGAAGTCCGATATACACGGAGGAGAAGCCGACAGACGAATTGATTTACTACGAGATAACCATAATAATTATTTTCGATGAGGATAGATAATAAATTATGAAACCGTTTTCCAGTAAAGTGTCATTATTATCCATAGACGGTAGCTTAAGGGTATAAATGATTTAGCCTTAAGTACATTCTGTCCCTCTTTTAAGTAATTTTGACTTTTTTATCTCATTTTGTAGAATATCTATTTCATCTGTTCATAGGTCTCACTTATAATGAAACAATTGTGAAATGGGCATCCGACAAAATCTTTGTTTTAATTTCGAGTTAATGCACCCAATATGTATTTAAGTAAATTTGAGAAATAAGATATTTTGGTGTAAAGATGAAAAAAAACATCAGATTCTCAGAATTAAATGTAAGACTTGGTCTCTGACATTTTCTCAAGAATCAATCCGTAACTCTGATAAAACGATATTTTTACAATCATTATGACAAATGTGTACCGATCTCTACCTATCCATGAATTATAATTTTCCGTGAAACCTGATACTGATACACGGTATGAAATTGAAGACTAGTAATAAAATGTATAACATAAAACAGTAACTGATACATTTTTATTTGTGTCTTCTATGGCTCGAGACTCTGTTTTTCAACTTTTATAGCGAACATTTTTTGGGTTCCCAAAGTATTGTATAACCCCCTACGTACTGTAGTCTAAATTCGACTTTCTGTAGAAAATCAATACGAAAATAAAAAAAAGTAAGACATAAGTAGAAACTCTTGGCGAGAGATGAGGAGACATAAATCTCACTTATTTAACTTCGATTCAGTAATTGACGGATGCAATGCTGGTCTAGAGTGATTACACAACTAGACGTATCTTTGGAGATGCACTTATTGAGCATTGTCTCTAAATCTATCTTCGGTTCACTTGCTTAATAAGGAGTTACAATGTATGAAACACACTTTATCCATCCTGATTTGATTTGAGCACATAATTTGTCAATAATGAAATATATATTCTGTAGTAAATTGTCAGTGCATCATATGCCCATTTCAATAAGCTATGCCTCATCAGTTATGCTCTAGGTCGAAAAAGAAGAAATATGAAATTATAAAGATCATAATTTTGAACTTTGACCTAAAATTTCTGCCAAAGAATCTGCAAAGGACAGAGTTATGCCATCAGAGAGATGCAACTTAGTTTGTGAAATTTCACTAATTTTTTGTAGCGGAAAATTTACAAATATATTTCAATGCAAGTAACGAACCACTGTGAAACTAGGCGAACGATATTCGGTCTTTTCGAAAAAGAGGGTTACTTCCCATTTGTGCAGGTATCTGACGTCAACGCATTGGGACGTCATCAAATTCTATGGAAACCAGCATGAAAAGGGAAGCCGGGTTACAAATATGACGTTTTCAAAGGAATTTAATGACGTCACAATGCTTTTACGTCAGATACCTGCAAAAATCGAACGTAAAACTGTAAAATCGAAAAGACGGAATTATAGGGGACGAATATCAGAATAGTAAAGAATTATCTCGAGTCCCTTCTTTTATGTGTTTCCATGTTTCAGTGTGTCTGTACTTTATTTGTCTGTCTGTATTAATGCATCTCGTGAGTTTCGTTGTCTCCGGTTGTTCGTCAACTTGATACATTTTTCTGTTGTTATTATAAGGGAGTGTTCTGCTCTTAAGTAGGTAGATTTCAGATCATTTTCTATCTTTTCTTCTACTTGCTTTAAACTTCATAATTTGTTAATGGAAGAAAACTATTGTCTTTCATTTATTCACTACATGTACTTTAGTGTTCAATACGTTCGAAGGCTCTCCGCAATATATGGTTCTTTCTTCAGATGCCTTTTCTTGTAAGAAACTTTGGTCTCCTTGTATTATGAGTAGTCTTTTGTGTTTGATGTTTTGATGTCATATTTGAAGAAGGGAGGAGATCTCCAACAAGACCCCTTTGCAGTATCAACAGTAAAACACCAAAACACCCGATGCAAAAACACAAAAGACGAGTACAGCATGAGACGGAAAAGAGACATACGACATGTAAACATCAAACACAAAAGACTACACATAAACCGACGAGGCCAATGGGTAACCGGTGCCGACTTTGGACGGTCATCTGTCACGCAAGTAGTAAATGGTGTGGTTATCCTGGATTACGTGCGCACAACCCTCTCACTTCTCCAATTACCCAGAGGTCTCGAAGAACGTACAATTGTGGTGTAAAACAACCTCCTCACTGTAAGATGACATCACACAAACAAGACCGCGAAACGCAGAGGCCCCAGAGACACAGATGAACATGTAAATGGATATAAAAAGAGGGCATGCGTAATACAGTCCGTGCTCTGCCGGCTGTAGCGAGCTCATGTATGTAATCACCCGAGGAGTCCGACTGACATTCAGAGAGGACAGGTGGTCGGGGCCCTGTCTTCTCTAAAGAGGTTTGGACAGGGCCCGTCATGGAGTCCCGTCGTCACAGTCAGTCAGAGTGCAAGTCTAAAGGATGCGCTTGTACAAGACTGTAGGTCAAGTACCAAGCCTAGTGTCCGTCTGGTGACATTAGGATCATATCCACGATATAAAAGGCGTTTGATGATTCTGACGCATTTTCGATGGTTATGCTGCCTACCTTTGATCCTTTTTATTTTGTTTATCATATCACCATAAAAGACAGGTTGTGTAATACCCATAGTAATGTACTCCGTTGCATGTATAGATCCGAATTTTAAAAGAAGTTGACTGTAATTCTTGTAAAATTTCCAGAAAGTCTTAACTAGTTTATGAAAGCGGAAACCTTGACCTAAAAGTTTTTTGGTAATTTGTAAAGGGCAAGGGGCGGTAAAGGGGTTTCTAGGCCCAAAATTGTTGTTAATTCCCAAGATTTGAAAATATTGAAATTGATACTAAAATTGGTAAAAAGAAGCTTGTCTTTAATAGATTCAACATGAAAAATGTTTAATTTCATTTTTTCGTTGGAGTTATCCCCCTTTGAAATCACCTATGAAACCGGAAATGAACAAAAAATCAACATATTTTCACATGTGATAGCAAAATTAGACTTGGCCACATGAAAACAACAAGGTCATATTTTTTCTGTATATCCGTATACGTATTTTGTAGATGCTGTGAAAGTAGGAATCTGTTGTTTTCATGTGGCCACATTGAAAACGGAAGGAAATCAATGACTGTTACCATGCGAGCGGGTCGTTTTGGAAACAGAAAACACCTTTTAAGATCTATAAAACAAGAATCATTTGAGTAAAATCGATACAATTCAATAGATTTTGTTTTATCGTTATTGATTATATTGATTATTTATTCCCACATGCACGAAATCAAATAATACGGACAAAAATGTCTTTCAAATGTTTATTATCCTCGTAACGTAACGGATATTCAGGACGATAGAATGACGTCATATATGATATATGACGTCATATATGTTCGCGACTTTGATTTTGCTTGTATTTTGCGAAAAAATTAAAGTCAAAGTGGTCATTTCATATGCATATTGAATCGAATTGACAGAGTATTTAAATGGGTACTATACAGTCGGCATTTATAAAATGTCAAACTTTAAGCCAGAATCAACGAATTAAAATATTTTAAAATAGAAAAAAAAACCTGAACAAGAAACAAGAAAAAGGAGAAAAACTAAACAAACAACATCAACACCCCCAGTACACAGAAAAATCAACCAAACAAACTATTATATTAAATGAAAATGTGAAATACAACCCTCCGTTAAAAAAAGATATTTATTTCATATCAAATTGAGAAATGAAGGCCATATAAAATAGACACCACCGCGTATTCATGATTTGCCGTCCGCGAGATATACTTATTTTTGCAAATTCAGGGGAAAATATCTGCCATGTCTCATTTTCGACTGAGAAAAATCTTTTTATTTTATTGAAAATGTGTTATAGAAAATACGTTGTCAATATTGTCCAAACGGACACGGCGCGTCATTTCACGGTAATGGGTATTCTGCGAGTATTGTGTACATACATGTATATATCGACATTGTTCACGCCTTGTAGTTGTACATAAATCATTTACAGTAGCACAATCTGTATCTTCATAACTTTTTCCTTCATTTTTTTTTTCAATGATGGATATTTCAATCATTAAAAGTGCAATCCACGAAATGTATACATAAAAATAAAGAATCATCATCTTAATTCGGGGAGATTTATTTTAACATATATTTAGGGATTACCATGCGTGTGTTTTACAAAAACTAACATGGGTATCGGCGAATCCCATGTCAGACATTGAGTTTTACCGCGAGGATCAGGGCGTTTAGAAAGTAGGAAATATCTTTACTTTACCAACAGCAAAACGTACATAATGAAATAATCAATCTAACTAAAGTTCAGCTATCTTTATTTCGTAATAAATATAGTTTACGAAATAAAGAGAAATGAATTTAAATCAGACTGTAAAATGATGCAAAATACAGTAGAAATTATTGAGTGCTGAACTGGATTCTGGAAGGTATTATAGGTGGCGCTATGATACACAGTTTTATGTTTAAATTATTGATTACTAATAAACTTTATTAGCATACTTTTGAATTTATTAATCAATCCCTTTTCTATGTAAAAACAACGTGTGCAATTATAAAATCATGCAGTGGCGAATCTAGGGTCTCAGAGAAAGGGGGGGGGGGGGGGCGAAGACAAGTTTTAAAGAAAATTGTTCATAGAAAAAAGTGAGATAAAAGTCAAGAAAAGTCTTATTGAGCGATACGGCAGCCAACGCATAATTGAATTATTTATTTATTTCAATGTTTTATTTTTTTTTTTTTTTTGATAAGGGGTGCATCAAATTGTTGTGTTAAAATTGAGACATGCGAGGTACTTATTGAAACTGGTGAGTGGTAGCTAGCCAACGAATTTTTTAAAATAGAAAAAAAAAATTCTTTTAGAAAAGACAATGTTGACCACCACAAAGAGGGGATCGGAGCCCGGCCATACCCCTCTAAATTCGCAAATCAACACACATTAGAAAAGACATCACAATGCAAAGTTAGCTGAAAAAGCATCAAAAAGTGCCAACAATTCTGAATCAATGAATTTGTGCGAAGGGGGGGGGGGGGGGGGGCGTTTCGTTTTTTTGCTTGATCTGGGCTGGTCTTCTGGGATGAATCAGACGAGAAAAAAATTGAGCCGGAAAGGGGGGGGGGTTAAAATAGGGTCTGCTGGGTTACATGAACCGGAAATACACAAACATGTCTTTTTTAAGGCCTTGGTGAAAAGTATCATTATATTAACATTTATATGTCACTTAAGATTTCCATAAGTCAACAAAGGCGTGTCCAAATTACCCTTCATTATATTATAGTGAAACCTACCATGTACATAAACTATTATTATATCGTGATATTGATATTGATAGTTTATCTACATAATTAATTATTATAGCATAAATAGTATTAGAATATAGCAGCAAATTACCTATAGACAACGTCACATTACAATGTGCTCGTAACGTCATATGACGTCAAAATCAGTGTAAAATATAGCTGACCATCCTGTCTTCAAATTAGTGTAGAATCGCAACGGGATGTCCCATTCTCAAAATTTAAATTGATTTACACTCTGTAAATCATGTATTTTCAATGACCAATGTTTGTCCCAGTTTTGAAATTGGGCCGATTTTGGCCCTTACCGCCCCTTGCCCTTTCTACTGTGAAAATCCAAAATATCAGTACATGCTCTAGCGTACCGGATGAGCTGTGATATGTAAATGCCATATGACGGTAATCTTGGAACATCACCGTCAAGCCAAGGGAAATTTACTATGTTGAATCCAAAATCATCCCTTTTGTCATATACACTTGTATGAATCTTTCCGTTTACAATTTTGATATTTAGGTCCGAAAAGGGTGTTTCTGTATTTGAAAGGTTTGCCTTGTTAAGGGTTAATTCTTGTGGATAAATTTCATTCTTATATAATTCAAAAGCAGGATTGTCAATGGTTAGAATATCATCCAGATACCTAGAAGTATTATTGAAACATTTCAGCTCATCAAATTTTCTTTGCTTTTGAAGATTTTGGATAAATTCTTTTTCATAAGTGTATAAAAATAAATCTGCAACAAGAGGCGCACAGTTAGTACCCATAGGAATTCCTACAACCTGCTTGTATAGATCCTCACCAAATCTAACATAAATATTGTCCAAGAGGAAGGACAAGGCATTACACAGGTCACTACATGTCCATGATTTGTATGATTTGTAGTCTGTCGAGGAAAAGAAACCCTTCGATTCAGATGTACAAATGTAAGTTTTTCGCTCTCGATCAAAACACCATTTAATGAGATTAGATAATCGATCATTAATTTTGTCATGAGGAAGTGTGGTGTACATATTAGAGAAGTCTTATGAAGAAATCGTATTGGCTTGGAAATTTACAGATTTCATTTTTTCAATCACATCCCCTGAATTCTTAATAGACCAAAATAAATTTACATCGTTCCTGTTTAGAACCGTTTCACAATATCTAGTTATGTGTTCTTTAATAGCAGTAAGTGCTGACGTCAGATTTCAGATTTAGAACCGTTTTCAGAACCGTTTTTAGAACCGATTTCAGATTTCAGATTTAGAACAGATTCCTGTTTAGAACCGTTTCACAATATCTAGTTATGTGTTCTTTAATAGCAGTAAGTGCTGACGTCAGATTTCAGATTTCTTGGTGCCACATGTCCCTTTTGTGTCGCTTGTTGTTTATGTCTACTCTGTGTTTTCGCTTAGGATGTTTCGGTGTTTTTCCAGGATAACCACACCGTCTGCTATTTACGTGGCAGATGGCCGTCCTAAGTCGGCACCGGTTGCCCAATGGTCGCACTGGTTTATGTGTAGTCTTTTATGTTTCATGTTTCTATGGTGTGAGTTGGTGTTCCTTGTCCCTTTTGCGTCTCTTTCTGTGGGTGTCTGTTCTGTGTTTGTTTTTTGCATGGGTGTTTTGGGATTTTGCTGTGGGTGCTTCAACCTAGTGTTGTTGGAGATCCCCTCCTTTCTATCAGTGGGTGCTGCTACCGGGTCTTGTTGCAGATTCCAACCTTTCTTTTGCCTATCGATGGTTGATCAATTAACTGATAGATGTTTATTTTCTCTGTTTTCTTCTACTTTACTCTGTACTTGATTATTTGTAAATTGAAGAAAAATATTGGGGCTTTTTTCATTTGCCTCCCACTAATATAGGGTTCAATAAGTACATAGGCTCTCCACAACATATTGTTATTTCGGCAGATAAATGTGACAAGTAAAACATACCGTGAGTGTAAAATGCCCAAAAATTATTTTGGTACATATCATCGCAAAAAAAGACGTCCAAACAGCATACACATTTACCCTTTTGTATCGGCGGAAATGGATTTTACAAAATGCCGCAATATCAAAAGTGGCATTACATCAAAAGTGGCATTTCATCTAAGCCCCCCCCCCCCCTTTATTTGCCCCGTTAGTCCATACTCTATTTAAGAATTTCTTGCTTACTAGGTTTCTCTCATTTTGTTAGAGACATGTTTTTTTTTTCATTTGGGGTGTTTTGATGTTTTGCTGTTGGTGCTGCAACCGGGTCTTGTTGGAGATCCCCTCCTTTTCGCACGGGAATGTGTGACTTTCAAACATACAAAAAAGATGAAAGAAGGTCATAAGAAGTTTTTCATAAGGTTGTAAACCTTTTGTCCAAATGACGAAGGAACATATGATGGTATATAGTGCACCCACTGTCGTTTTCAATGCTTTTCTAGGAAATACATTAGATGGATTCTTCTGTAGACGACGGAATGCAAGTAATTTTGATTTGTTATTCCTCTCTTATCCCGATTAACATTCGTTGATGCTTAAAAGAGTCAATGCCCATTATTTTTACAAAACCTATATTTTTTTAAATAGTTTGCTTGTCGAAAAGTGCAAAGAATTTATCTCTGATAATATGAATGATTTGTAGAGGTCATTACCCTTCTACATAATAGAAAACTACCAAGGTTGGTGCGGCATGTTGTTCAAGGAACGTAATCTCATTACAAAATCCTCTCTTAACTAGTTGTTTAAAGTAATTCAATTTCTAATTTAAAATCTTTGAACTTTTGTAGTAGATGCTCTTACGGTAATATCGTCAAAAACATGAAAGCGAATATGAGTGTTCTATTTTATCTTTTTTTATGAAGACACACACACGTCAACTATTTGCTGTATTTATGCATCTCCATTTATTCAAATTGTCATGTAGTCGCATGTAGCTAATCTTTCAATAGCATTAAAAGGAAATCCTTGCACAATATAACAAAATGCCCCCAATAGATGACACTCCCTTCCTCCCCTCCCTTCATGCAAAAACTTAAAGAACAAGACAAATATGGCGGTGTTTAAGTTTAATTTAGCTATGCTTAAAGCTTCTTATTACAATAATGACGGTGATGGCGCTTTCTACAATAAATTCCTCTTTTAGCACCTACTTTTTAGTTATAAAACGTACTCCTTTTTATGTGATCACTTTTATCTTTCGTGTTTAGAACTATAGTGTGAGTTGGTATTACTTGTCCCTTTTGCGTCTGTTTATGTGGATGTCTGTTCTCTGTTTTTTTGCATTGGGTGTTTTGGAATTTTGCTGTGGGTACTGAAACTGAGTGTTGTTCCACTCCTTTCATATATGTTTTAATGGTGTGTTGCATTGTAGGTGCTCGTTTTGAAGTAGTGTTTGTTCCTGTGGTCTTCGAATTTTTGTTGATGCGGTAGGTTTGGGGTGGTTTCCCTTCTATTGTATGTCACGCTGTGATCAATAGAACGTGGTATATACGAGGGCCGTTCCAAAAGTTCGTGTACACATGCCTTAAAAATCACATTTGAAGTCGTATGCGAATGAAATTTTCTAGAAATGATAGGGATACATTCAGAAAGAGACAATAAAAATATCAGGTTAAAATGATTTACAAAAAGGGCATAATTGTCATCTTTATACATGAATGGTAGAGGCTATGGAGCAGTGAAATTTGAGTTGTTGAAACGAACCCATCCCTTTCGTTATATTGCTAAATAAAATAAGAAAAAATAAGCGACTATCAATTAAACTTTCTATATCATTAAGGCTATATTTTTTCTTGACCACTGCGAAGTTTGAACAAAATTGGACCTGATTTACGATTTTTATGAGGATTTATGCATGAAACTGTTGATCAAACAAACCAAAAGTTGATGTCGTCAGAGTTCTTTACGGAGCACCAGACAGTCATTCAGTTTTGAATTTCGGTTGAATAAAACAGACGGAGACTTAACAGCTGATGGATACATCTTGATACGGACCAAAAACATCAAAACTTATGTTGTTAAGATAGGAGGATGTGTTTTTATGATGAATAGATACATAAACACGCAATTTTGATAGAAGTTGTACAAAAAGTAAACGAAAATAAGTAAAGTGATGCCGTTTTCTCCCTTCATAGTGACATGACTTTGAATAATTCAAAGATGTAAGTACATCATGATATAGAGGTAGAAATGCACATGAAAGTAGAACATGTCTTCCTTATCAAAATACATGAAAAGATATTTTTGAATTTTGTACAGATGAATGGTGTTTTATTTCTTTGAAAATGTCAAATTTATGCTTGACATCTGACGACGTCGTTACGTTGTTAGCTGCTCCGTGACCTAGAACCTTACGTTGTTCAAACGGGGATTTGAAAATTTAGTATTGACCAATCGTAATGAAAATTCGTTTATGAATTCAAAATTGTCCGTTATATAAGGAAATCAACATGATTCTTAGCAAATTCTCTAGATCTTTCCTTAATTTGCGTTGTCCATGAACTTTCGGAACAGCCCTCGTACTCCTTATTTTTTAAACGAGCGTTTCGCCACTGTTAGCTGGTATGCACTCTTTAAGTTAGTATCTTCAATTCTGGTATAGCAGTCCACTTTCTGTTTGATTTGTGAAGCTTTGTTAAGACTCATAATTCTTCTAGAAAAAAGGGCCCAATGTATAATTGTTCAGGTGTACACTGCTGACCTGACATTTCATTTCAGTAGTAAAACTGAAGTATTGACTATTTATGCGACTAGAGGTCATACAAGAGAATGGAGACTATCACTCATGCATCTTGTACAGTATCCATTCTACCTCCATCAACTACAATGTTAAAAACACTTTTCCGTTTTCTGTTTTTCTATTGATTTCTATGAGAAAAAGACAAGTTTTGACCCAAATATACATGTAAGCAATATTATGCATAATAGATCTAAATAAAAATTAAAGAAGTACCTATCACTTATTCAGCCTTTAAGAAGGCAGACAAGGTAAAATCATTAGAATTTCCATAGGAACGCTTGCGAACCTCGGAATGAATATCATTCCGAAGTGAGACCAGGTGCCCGGGGAGAGTCAGCGTCTCCTGTTTGAATACAACACCCCGTCACAACAGCTCCATGAAAACTTGTCGAATTCGGTGATTGTCTCGATGTACATATTGATTTACACATAAGGTAAGTAATTCTTCTTTTGTGATGATGACAGCCATTCAATCGCAATCTTGAATATCACTTTTTGGAAAGGGGGTCTGATATCAGTGCTTTTATTATATCTCTGTAGCGAAAGATGAACTTTCTCAAAGATGATTTCAGCCGTTATGCAATATAACCATGAACAAGTAGCTTACTTGCAAGCCGTCAGACTCTAACGATGAAATGTTAATACTTGGAAGATGACCCGGTGTACCGTATAGCAAGAGAAGACGGAATGTTGCTAATTAAGAAAGGGAAGTTAGATATGTGGAAGCTTTCACTTCAGATGTTGATGGGATACCGTATATGTATTAATTTAACGAATGATTTTTCTTTTAATTTTCATTTGCATAATTCCTCTTTTTAGTGCTGAGTTTGAGTCTTATCTTATCAGTTCCTTCTTTTCATGATAAAATGCAATAAATCTATCATGCGCATACCTTACACTCTTTAACATTTAAAACAATACTCTAGAGTATGTTAATGCCATTCTCTTCAGCTTAATTCAAGTAATAAGATTTGCTACCATCTCATGACAATATCCCAAAAGTAACTTAATTATCAGCCTCCTTGTAAACTTCCATATTCATCAGAGTGGAATTTAATGTGTAGATTTTCTGCTTAGCAAAGACATCATTAAATGGCTGACAGATATCCCAGAAGCGTAATTTGCACGCTCTTTTCACGAAATATTCCATTTTCTAAATTCTTCATTCCATTAGATTTGTATTTAATCACCTATCCAGCCCATTCCTGTCGATGTGATCAACCTTTATGTAGGCAATTCATGTCCCTTTTTGCCAGAAAGTAAATTAGGCATTACTGATGACGTAATGTCAGGACGAAGAAGACCCACATTACCTTCCAGAATCTGACGACCTAGACTAAGCACTCTTTAATTGAAATAGGATAGTGGTGGTCTACATATCAATTTATCATGTTATGTAACTGGAATTTCCGCTGTTTCAATAAAATTGTAATGTGTTGAATGACTTTTTACAATTCGACATTGAATACATAAATAGTTGGAAGATATCTTAAAGCTGATCAAGAGTTAGGTCGGTTTAAGGTTTCGATTCCAGGTCCTTGACCTATATAATCAGAAGAAGTCTGAGTCGATCAAGCTAGTTCTAGTCACATTCGCTGTTACCCTATTTATTGTATCTCTAATTTTTATTTTATTTTTATTTATTTATTTTTTTTTTTTGGTCAATGAAAACATTGAATTACGAATTTTCAATATCATTATCTCTTTTCAATGTAATAATGAAAAGGGTGATACTCTAAGTGGCCTCTCCCTTCCCTTCCTTCCATAATTTGATCGTTTTTACAGCTAATATGCTCACAAGAAATATATTCATGATATATGTTTTTTTAATGATAATCTTAGATAAAGACATCTGAAGAATTAGAGATACGAAGTGCCGAACATTTTTTAAAATAAATGTATGAAATGAATATAACAGGAAGATTTTACAAAATTATCATACTAAATTTAACAAAATGTTTCATAAGTCACTCTGGTAAAGTCAAAATAAGGTACAGATACGTATTGAGGATTTGCCAATCGAAATGTACCCTTTTGAAATTGATATCCTTGGGACCAAAACACTACTTGATACTTCGAAATAAGGGGGCGTCACAAAATGACTTTGACTTTTCCGAATTGTTTGAGCATGAAGTTCAATAGAACATTTTTCGATTTTGTTAGAAAGCACAAAATATCCGAGGCAACATCTTCTGGCGTTGTTTTACATTTATTTATGACGTTACTGTTAAATGACGTAATTCATTCATACGTAACAATGAAAAAGTGCGCAAAAATTGCCTACTTCGGACATTGTTCATCATTTTGTCATTATGAATTCCGGCAAGTGAATAAGATCAGTATTCATTTTTCCAAACATGCATGTTAGAAGCACAAAATCGAGTTATTTTGTCCAGAAGGAATTTCTCGGTCAGCAGTATCACTTTTCCCCGTTTCTCTTCTACTCCGGTATACTTTCTATTATATGCAAATTAATTTTCATGTAATCTTAATATGGTAAGGAGATTACTAAGAGCTGGTTCTTCAGTTCTTCAG
The DNA here is from genome assembly GCA_028142955.1 of Pinctada fucata. Taxonomy (NCBI): domain Eukaryota; kingdom Metazoa; phylum Mollusca; class Bivalvia; order Pterioida; family Pteriidae; genus Pinctada; species Pinctada fucata. The sequence goes on along the minus strand of AP027102.1, from coordinate 61,657,105 downwards.
ATGTTGCTTTTCACAAGATGATGAATAAATTTGTCTTAAATCTTTCGTGATAATTCCGCATTAGTGAGCAATAGTCACTGAAAAAAGTCGATGGAAAAACTCTTTATTTCGTACGAAGGAACTTAAATTCCATATGAGGGAAATATAATATCTTTATAGAAATTGTTACAAGTGAGTACCGAACTCTCTAAAAAGTTTGTCCAAAGTCTCTGTGATAGCAGACAAGATCAAGCTAATTTTACTTTCCATGAAATACAAGCAAGAATCACATGATTGTTCATATACACTTCGTTTTTAAGATCAAATGTTATAGATTTTATAGATTGAGGAACACATAATTACACCTTTTTTATTCTAAACGCTATTAAATATATTTTATATATATAAATACTATTATGGCTTACAGCCGGGCAGCTTCAGAACATCAAAGCATAAGTATTGACATGAAATATTTCTTTCATTTCTGTCACAAAATTCAATTTTGTAGGCCGAGATTCTATATAATATTTGTTAGGATTGCCAATAATACATCGAAATCATAATCATCGTGTATACAAGAACCAACATACCAAGTGTACACATTGCCTGTTGAGTGATTAATATGTTTGCATGTCCCCGTAAAAAATCACATAATCTGGTAACAATTCTTAAAAATGCAATAAAAAATGCAAAAAGGTCTCTCGTATTTTTAATCAACAACACTCAGAAAGCATCTTTCGCAAGAATATAACTTAACTACAAGTTTACGCAGATGTTTACAAACATGAAACAAAGTAAAAAATAAATAATAAACAAAAAGAATAAAACTTCAAGCACCAAAGAACATGCGCTTCTTATCGTGTCATAGACAGTCATTTAAAGGAAGAGCAAATATCAACATAACAAATCCTTTAGCTTCAACGTTCAGACTGTTTCAATCAATCACAAGATATATTTTACGATGTAGGCATAAAAAACGGCTCTTATACCAAATGCTTGATGTGAACAATGATTCATTTACCGATTTATCTTTGACTTTACAATTTTGTCACGTTACTATGTATGTACAAAAACAGTAACCGAACTAAACGATTCAACATACAGTCAAAATATACACACGTAAACATTAAACTTGAGTTGCAGCATTAATGTTTTCAATGTAAATATATGGGAAACATAAAATCTCAGTTCACTTAATAAGGTGACGCAAATATACATGTACCACCGAGGTTAATGAAAATTGTTCATTTTCTTTTGTGATATCTCTAAATCTTTCTTCTTCCCGAGAACCAGAACAGCATTTACAATTTCCTCCTTGAAAAAAATCTTAAGAAAACGATAGCGCCTTAAGTATATAAGAGTACATAATATATGTAGACATAACCATTGCAAAATCCACCGGCAGGGTCACCTTGAATTTGTCAATGAAGTTTCAGATTTTCATTTCTCAATAAAGCAACAGGCATAGAGAATATAACGGAGCAGTATTGCAACAAAACATGGACCTCATATCTAGACGGACGGAGATAGGGAGATAACAACAAATGCACCAAACAACAATCTTATCAAGACTTGTACTCATTTCAGCAAATGACATCACAGTATAACGGTCACGTGGTGTACTACTTCGACGCCGTAGTAGGTTACTACATTTTCAAATGGTAAACGTTCTCAGCATTATATATTCGTATAGGGTATGTTCCTGTCATACTACCTACTCAAAACAGGAGTGTAGATATAGTAAATTTACAACCTACTTTAAATAAGTAGGAAGTATGACAGGAACATACCCTATAACTACATGTATCAAAAGCAGAAACATTGAAATATGAAATTAAGATGAAAACAAATAAATTGAGGGAGACCATGTGCATCCGGCGCTAGCGAACGATGTGTACACAACACTCTCACTCATCCGATTACACAAAGTTTTCCAAGGCACACATGTATAGCTGTAAAGGCGATAACAACCTCATAGAGACATACAGTAAAACACAGTGAGCATTGTTAGCAAAAGATAAACTATGCAAATGGATATCAAAATCTTTAAGTATTCAGAATCAATACGTGCTCTGTTGGCTGAATTGAGCTCATGATCAATCACACGAGTAGTTTTTTTTTAATTACCAACTTTCAGATAGGACAAGGGATCGGAGTCCCGTCTTATTTGGCGAGATTTGGAAAACACCCTTCATGGATTCCCATATTAGGAGTGGTCAGTGTACAATGCTATAAAAATTGTTGACGGTTCCATTACCCTTAGTACTCTATGATCATATCATTGGCAAGGAAGTCGACTTATTTTCTTTCTTTTTTTTTTTTTTCTTTTTTTTTTTTTCGTTTGGAGTAAATTCCATCTGCTTTTATTTTTAATTTTTTTAGGAAACGTAAGTGTGCTATTTTAGAAGGTCCTTGCGTACAAGCATCTATTGAAATTAGCAACCCCCAAGGCTTTGAATTCAAGATAAGATCCCAATACCGTCTTAATTATATGGAGTACAAGTCTGCTGCGAAAATTGCCCTGTTGTTATTTCTATTCCTTCTTTCAAAAGGTCGGTCAAATAGAAAATTATCAAGCTCGGTCATAACGCACGTTGTGTCTTTCCATCAAGGGTAATCTGTGTGATATGGGCAGTAAAAATCGGTGAACGTTTAAGGTATTTGATATCCGGACTTACCATTAACTCCACAAAGATACCAATTAACTAATGTATCCTTTTCCTTCAATCCAATTTTGCGTCCTTGGAATGATACGTTTTTAGAAAATACAAGGAAGAAGACTCATTAACATTGAGGTTCTCACTGAATCAGATGTTTTTATTACCAGAAACGACGGAAATGGACACAATATTGAAACAGTATGAAGTATAGAAAAATGAAGAGATCCTAGTAGGAAAGGACGTGTAAAGAAACAGGAAAGGACTACTATATTCTGTATTGATAAATGAAAAATCGACTTGTCTCAACACAAGATCTGTGGCTAGAGGTTCTTCCTCATTCTCACTGTAAATTGACATGAAGATGTTAGGGCGTAAGACAAATGTATATGTCGACTTACTAAAAGGTTTTGGCTACTATGATAATGATCAAATGAGTTAAAGAAGATCCTGACCGTAATCTCAACAGCACTCACAATAGAGCACAAAACTGAGCATCGACGGACCCCTGATCTGATCCAAGACTCAGACCAAACAAAGGACAAAGTCTAGCTAGTCTTGTTTGATGATATTTGAGCAGTACCCGCGTCCATTGTTAGAAACGTAGATAGTATAAAACTGTAGAGGGGTTCAGTACAATGCATTGTTTTGTAGGGGATCATATCCCCGGTAAAGAAGACGTATGTGTTTTAGTTTTTCGATTAAAATTCAATCTGTCTTTGATCCGTCTTATTTTGTTTATCACGTCGTCCAATTGTAAAATGAAATAATTCTAAAAGATACAAACTCTTATGAATTGTCCTAAGTTTTGAAAGATGTGATCAGTAATTAACCCCCTTCATTTGTTTTGTGTTTGTAATAATAAATTCATGGGGTTTTCTGAGTAATGTGTAAAGGGAAATGCAAATTCAAAATGGCTGTTCATATTTTGGTGTGATTTCTTTAATAAGAAGTCCCCGAGAACAAATGTAGTCAAGTACGAGCTACTTTGGTTGATCGTTTCTACAACTTATCGAAATTTATTTACATTTCTGAATCGTGGTCCTCTAGCATCATATACCACCCATCCTGCTAAGTCTTTCGGTACATTGTTGGACTTGATAACTGAATTCATTCAACCTTCAGTTACTGAAGGGAAAAGGTACTTAGCTTCTGACTTTAACTTCACCTACATTTATATAGACGATGTGTTGTGCATCAATTATCCAAAATTCGCGGATTACCTTAGCAGAATCTATTATTCGGAGCTTGAAGTCAAAGAAACTACAGAAACAAATAATTCAGCATCCTATTTGGTCATAATGCTGTCCTACGACACTGATAGTCACATGAACACCTCACTCTATGACAAACATGACGACCTCATTTTCAGCATCACAAACTTTACCTTTCTGAGTAGCAACATCCCTTCACCGTCTATTTATGGCGTGTTCATATCTCAATTGATACGTTATGCCAGAGCAAGTACCAAATACACAGATTTTGTTCTGAGAGCTATGCGTCTTTCTGATAAACATCGTCACTGAGGAAGTTCTACGGTCGATACGGGGAACTAGTCATACACTATGATGTCCCATTGGCCAGAATGGTGGATGAGATTTTGTCTTAGGCCATTTGAACCATCCAACAACAGAAATGCTTATATATTCCGAAATGGAAGTAACAGGATGTTACATTTCTACCGAATTGAAGCGACGGGTGTTACATGCAAGCAGGAGATGCTGACTCTTCTTGGGCACCTGGTCTCAATCCCATGTTGAAAGTTCGCTTCTTTTCATGTGATGGAGGTTTTTGTATATTTGCTTTGGTTCCTGTTTTGGACACAATGTTGTCCTACGACAATGATGGTCACATGAACACCTCACTCTATGACAAACGTGACGAATTCAATTTCAGCATCACAAACTTTCCTTTTCTAAGTAGCAACATCCCTTCATCGCCTGTTTATGGCCTGTTTATACATGTATCTCCGTTGATAAGCTATGCCAGAGCAAGTACCAAATATACAGATTTTATTCTGAGAGCTAGGCGTCTTTCAGATAATAAGCTTCTCAGTCAGGGATACGTTTGTGATCGATTAACATCGTCACAGAGGAAGTTCTACGGTCGGTATTTGGAACTCGCCATACACTATGATGTTCCTCTCTCCAGAATGGTGGATGATATTCTGTCATAGACCATTTGTACCATCTTACCAAAGATTATACTTTATATCGTCCAAAATGGAAGTAACAGGATGTTACATTTCTACCGAATTGAAGCAACTGGTGTTGCATGCAAGCAGGAGATGCTGACTCTTCCTGGACACCTGGTCTCAATCCCATATCGGGAGTTCGCTTCTTTTCATGTGGTGGAGATTTTTGTTTGTTTGCTTTGGTTCCTGTTTTATCCTGATTTTAATTTTCACAGATTTTGGCCATATTACATTATTTATATTGAGGATCACTGACGAGAGTTGTTAAATACCCGAAACGTGCATGTCTGGTCCATGCTGTAAATTTATCTGCTGTAAAATGATGCTAATTAATTTGAAAACATTTGTATGCCTTCGGTTTTTAATTTTCTGAATCATCGATTTTGTACTGACTATAGGGATATGGTCATTATCCATATTTGTCATTATCCTAATTTTGTATGCTTTCGGTTTATGATTTTCTGAACTATCGAATATCCATATCTGTCTTTTCACACTCTTTGGCCATTTTACATTGTTTAGATTGAGGATCACTGACGAGGGTAAAGTACCCGAAACTTACATGTCTGATACATGCTGCAAATTTATTTATCTTTTAAAATGATGCTATTGAATTTTGAAGACGTTTAACATTTGATTGTTACAAAGTAGCTCATAATATTGTTTTGCTTGAAGTACCACTGTCGAGGTTCATTATTGGAAACATTCATGTCTGGTGCAGATTATTAAGACATTCTAGTCCAAAGCCTTCTCTCCAACTGCAGGGTTCGGATTTTTTTAATTACTATTATATGGAATGGTTGGCATGGAGATTTTTTTCTTTTCTATTGAACACAGTAGTAGTTTCTGGTCCCACTTCTAGCTTGCTAGGGGTCCGTCGATGCTCAATTTGGTGCTTTATTGGGAGTGCTGTTGAGATTGTCGTCAGGATCTTCTTTATCTCATTTCAGGAAACAAAAAATCTTTTTCCGGCAGTATGTAAAATCTACAAAACAAATTTTATGTACATACACATTTCGCTCAAAGATAATGTATATATAATAAAGTGCAGCAGTAAGAATCCGTTCACGAGCCCTTCATCCTGTAGAAGAAATCTTAAATTCAGTAAACATCTATTTTGTCATAAAACTTGGAATTTCTCATTGTAACTCATTCTTAATGAGATGTAGTGAGCACTTTGCAAAACATACAATTTACTTATGAACTTGTAAACAAAACTCTTGCCAAGTACTTGTTTAAATTCTTCCTCTGACATTATAGCTTTTTCAATGCCTTTTGCAAATTGCTTTTCCAATAAATCTTTTTCACAAATACTAGTAAGGCCCTCAGAAAGTAAAGCATCATGTTATTAATCATGATAGTTAGAAAACCTGTCTCAAACTTAAAATTCCAATGAGTTAAAGAAGATCCTGACGATAATCCCAACAGCACTCACAATAGAGCACCAAATTGAGCATCGACGGACCCCTAGCAAGCTAGAGGTGGGACCAGGTGCCCGGGAGGAGTGAACATCCCCTGTTGGCTAGCCGCACCCGCCGTCGATGTTCATGCACGAAAATGAAAACAATATATAAAATACTTGCACTGTCTGAGGTTATGTCTATATAGAAAGTGCTATGGCGACCATGCCAGGGAAAATATTCAAAACACTTACTGTCAAACCCCTCACAATGAAACATATACAGTACCATTTGAACCTTGGTTTACTCTAGAAAATTATTTTATTCATTAAGTCTTCGTGGGTTTTTTTAATATGAATACTGACATGGTCACCATGGCAACGAATACTTTTTTTGTAAAACAGTACATCATACTAGTATTAACCGGATGAATGGCCCACTAGATTTTGTGCAGAAACAAACTTTGTTCTTAAAAGCATAGCCTATAACCTCCTTTTTATCGAAATATACTTATATGCGAGAGCACATTCTAAGACTGTAGTTTCCAATCAGTTTTTGGAAATTATTTTTCTATAAATCGATATTAATCAAAATTGTATTTAACATCTGTTTATTTTGCATGGATGAAAACATCATGATCGTTAACATACAGTTTGATGAAAACAGTTCCGCGTCAACTTTGGTTTCAAGTTATCGTTATCTGACAATCTTTGTTTCAGAGATCTTTGTTTCAGAGAAATAAAATAAAATCTTTTAAACGGAAATAAAACTCTCCGTATTCTACTTTCGAAAGTACGGAAGCCAGTTCGTGCTATGTTATATTTTTTACTATCTCGTAGTTACGAGAAACGTTTCTCGTAGTTACGAGAAACTTTTCTCGTAGTTACGGGAAACTTTTCTCGTAGTTACGGGAAACCTTTCTCGTAGTTACGAGAAACCTTTCTCGAAATTACGAGAAACCTTTCTCGTAGTTACGAGAAACCTTTCTCGTAATTACGAGAAACTTTTTTCGTAGTTACGAGAAACTTTTCTCGTAGTTACGAGAAACTTTTCTCGTAGTTACGAGAAACTTTTCGTGTAGTTACGAGAAATAAATCTCGTAATTACGAGAAAAAATTCGAACGCACTTTTTCTCGTAACTACGAGATTTCTTTCCCGTAACTACGAGAAAAATTTCTCGTTACTACGAGAAAAGTTTCTCGTAACTACGAGAAAAGTTTCTCGTAACTACGAGAAACTTTTCTCGTATCTACGAGAAATTTTTCTCGCAAATACGAGAAAAGTTTCTCGTAACTACGAGAAACGTTTCTCGTAACTACGAGAAAAGTTTCTCGTAACTACGAGATTTTTTTCTCGTAACCACGAGAAATATTTCTCGTAATAACGAGAATTTTTTCACGTAACTACGAGAAAAGATTCTCGTAACTACGAGATAGTAAAAAAATATAACATGGCACGAACTGTCTTCCGTACGAAAGTGAGCCTACATCCTTTGAAAATTAAGCGTTATATTAGGCTTGGAGGAAATACTCGGAGGAAGTTTGATGAATCGGAAAAAACTTCTTTTGTTTTTGTAGGAACATAGTGTTTGTGGTCAGGAAGTGAGTCGTATTGATACGACGTAAGATACCATATATTCTTTTTTTTTTTGCAAACTCATTCAATGATAGAAATAGTTTACAAGAGCAAGTGAGCAGGTAATTACGAGTTACACCAGTACCTCATGTACGTTGTTATGGCCAAGGTTGTTTAAGGTAACTGTGAAGGGGTTCAACTTTGAGCCCGAAATTATATATATATCACCAGTTGTACATTGTACCAGTGCATGGTAAGTAGAAACTAATAACTTGAGGACGTTTAACATTTGTACCACTTGGTAATAACGTGTCACTGCCGATGGACCACATGTAGCCAAGTTTGATAGTTTCTTCAACTCATTCGAAAATTTGTTATCAAAATTTCTTGAAGTTTCTAAAAGGTGGGTCCTGTAGCATCACATCCCAGCTACCCTGTTACGTCTTTCGGTACATTTTGGACATAATAACTTTCTCACTATTTGGCCATATTACATTGTTTAGATCGATGATAACTGACGAGGGTTTTTAGTATCCGAAACGTGCATGTCTGGTCCATGCTGCAAATTTATCTGATCTGATAGTATTGAATTTGAAGAAGTTTAACGTCTATTCAATTCTACCAATAAGATAAGGTTAAAATGCTACATGCATTGGGACAAAATATAACGCGCTTTAAAACCGAGATCCGCTTCGTATTTGGATATACTTCTATATTTAAACTAAATGGCCATTCGAGCACCTCGCCGTATGACAGGCGTGGTGAATTACTTTAAAATGAGTAGCATGCGTGGATCCAGAGGGGGGACCGGGGGTCTGGACCCCCCTCCCCTGAGATTTTCGGAAATGGGGTCCAGCTTTGGCCCATTTCTAATTGAAAGGGGTCTACAAATGCATAAAAAGGCTTTGAAACCTAAAATTTCGGCTCGCTCCGCTCGCCATTTACAAATACACAATTTTTTCTGCAAAATTCCTTAATCATTTTCAATTCTTTATACTAGATAATTTTATATAACTGTCTTGGGTATCATGAACTCGTATTTTTAACAGTCCCTTACTTCATAGGATGTAACCTTCCTCATCTTTTTCAAGGTTTTGTCATTTTAAGTTGTCAAATTATTTGGGAAAATTACTTATCTATTTATTCTCATGAAATATAGACAATTAATCAAAATTTTCGCTCCGCTCGCCGATATAAGGAGTAAAATATTCAATGTTATAAATAATCATCTCAATCGAATCAAGACAACAATTTACATTTCATATCTAAAAAGATTTCCGACAATTTAGGACCCCCTCTGACCAAATCTATGCTGCTTATATCTTATATGGCGTATTTGTTTCTCAGCTAATTCGTTCGGTACGCCAGGGCATGTTACAAATATGACGATCCAAACGACTTGCAGGTACGCTACATGTACTCGTTCAGGGTTATATCACACAACGACTGAAATCGTCATTGAAGAAGTATTTAAGCATACATGTTATGAGATCCCTCTTTAAAGAATGATCATTGACATTCTGGATTGCGATTGAATGGGTGTCAACATTACCAAACAAGACATCTTTACATGATATGTACATCAATATGTATACATCGAGACATTTGCCGAATTTGACAGGTTTTTATGTTGCGACGGGTGTTGTATGCAAACAGGAGACCCAGACTCTTCCCGGACACCTGATCTCACTTAGGAATATTGTTTATTGTTTAACTTTTTCAATGGAAATTCTAATAATGCCTTACATTCTCGACTTTGAGACTGAATAATTGATTGGTATACTTCGATCTTTAATTAATGTTTATTGGTAACTATGAGTCAATTCAAAAAGAATCAGAACTTTCAAACTCTCCTCCAAAGCCTCGGTGACTGCTTTTAGAATTTGGTCTTGTCACAAGGAATTCGCATTTGAAATATAAAAGCCCTACCCCTTAAGGTTCAAGAGATCTGCTGAAGAATCAAATAAATGTATTTACAAAGGTGGGTCAAACTTCAAGGTCAATGTCATTAGTTCAAAGGTCGAGGCAAAAATAATTTATTATCTTCAGAGTTCATTACAATATGGTCAATCTTAAAGTTACTGTCAATACTCCTCTTAGTTTCCCCCCATTGGCTAGCATGAATATATACATGTATGAGGAGATTGGAAAGAAATCGGTACGGAAGCACTGAAAAACTAGCTAGACGAACGATACCCCTCGGGGACTAAAGTAGTCCATCAGCACTGACACCAATATCACGCGCGGATCTACAAAAAAAAATCAAGGATGCGGGGTTGGTCATCCCTGGTCATGAGGGCCATGCTAGTCTACAATTTTCGGTAAATTATACGTGAAGAGCAAAACTCAGTATCTAAGCAAACTCCTGTTAGGAGCGGGGCTCTGAGCCCGGTACCCCTTGTGCGTCTGCGCATGAAACCACTCTAAAATTAGTCTTATACGGAAAAATATATAGTGCTTTGGTAATATGTGCATTTAGACAAGTCTTGAAGAAGTGGATTAACTGATTGGTGTTGACTGTTAATCTGTAGAGAAATATCGCAACGTCTTTATTCGCGGATAGTTTTACTGTCAAAAGGATGAAAGTGATACTCACAGCGTGTGGATCAATATAATCATAGGAACTGGAAATAGAAACGACGGATCTCGATTCTATCTTGTTACCGGGTCTTTATTCTGTCTGAGACTGACGGGATATGGTTTCTTCAAGGATTCCCTGTTGACTACTTTTATTGCTCAGTTTCTTCTGCGGTCCAACTTATCAAAGTCAGAATCTGTCAACCAATTCTGACGGATGAATGAGGATAGCATAGGATGAGTCTCAGAGTCCCAGGTGCGGATCCAGGATTTGATTTTAGAGGTTGTGCCAAAAACATTTTCAAAATTGAAATAGAGTTCTAGGGCTTGAAAAGATGTCCAGGTCAACTTAAAATGGCTTTCCGTTGCGTCAAGTCATTTTCATAGATTGTATTTGGCGATAAGTATGGTTTCTATAGGTTATAAATTTCAGGATAGAACAAAAAATATTTAACTTCTTTCGAGAATTTTAGAGGGGGTACTGATGTGCATCGTGCACATCTAACTAAATCCGCCATTGAGTTCGCTGCCTTCTAAATGGCTTAAGTCCATCCAAGGACAAACATCAACGGATCACGTAAATTGTATTGTCAGTGTCATAATGGAAATAAGATCCCAGTTATGTTATATATATTGAGCATATTATTTTCTGGCATGCATGTCCCTTTTTTTTTATTTTGCTCTTCAAAAAAGTCGGACTTTAGGACCCCCCCCCCCTCCGGCAGAGCTCTACACGAGGGGTGAACAGGGTGAAAGGGAGGAGGAGGAAGGGGACGGGAGGAGGGAGATAGGGGGAGTGAGGAGGGAAGGAAGGGGGAAATGGGAGGGAGGGGGAGGAAGGGGTGGGAGGAAGGAGGAAGGGGGCGGGAGGGGGAGGTAAGGGAAGAGTGAAAAGGAGGGGGAGGGAGGAGGGGCGGGAGGGGGAGGTAAGGGTGGGGAGGGGAGAAGAGAGGTAACCCCGTCCGCCCCCTCCCCCCCCCCCTACGCCCCTGCATCATGAAAAACATCCACTTTTTACATGTACCATGTACCGTGATGCAGATTTAATTTGAAATTGTTACATGTATATATTAAGTTTATTTCGGAGCTCGTCATTTTTTTCCTGTGGACATTTTCATGATTTCCAGCAGGAAACCAGCCCTTCCTTGTCAGTTTTCAACTGTCCTTATAAAATGAATATAATATTAGATCTCCAGACACTGAAACTGTTTAACAGAGGGTTTATTTCCTAATGCAAGAAGGATAACTCTAAAATCTTCAGTCAAATTTGCCGCCAGAATCGACTTTACCTGTCGTCGCACCTGCTTATTTCCGGTCGTCGTGAATTCAAAGTGAAAGTTGACATCTGCAGGTAGGTTTACGCTTTATTTCTTGAAAGTCATGTTTTATATGCATCAAAATCGTGTAGACGAGTTATAATAATGAAATATGGAAGTATGATCCGTACAAGTAGATAATGAACTTCTTTGAATGGAAGCTGAATCTTATACAATGATCGATAGATTTCATTCTATTTCCGGATTGAATCATATATATTGATGTCTTCAAAGAATTTCTTTGAACTTTTTTATACAGGGGATCTACGTTTTTTTCTGTTTCATACCATTTAATGATGAAATGGATTGATTGATCTGACACTCTTTACACTGCTTTAGGCAAACATTGCATGACAAATACCTTATTATAACAGTTTTTAAATGTTTCGTTTTGTCATTTCTTGTTAAGTGTTAAGTCTGAAATGATTATTTGTTGATTTATTTACTAGTACACAAGCATGGATCCCCCCCCCCCATCTAGTTTTAAATATATATATATATATATATAAATAAACGTACTTCATATTTGATTAAGCCCCAATAACCCTTTTGTTGTTTTGATATTTGAAAAATATAAGATGAATTTGTATTGGAAATCTTTCATTTTGATTGTATTTTGCCGTCAGCATTTCAAAAATTTTCTCTGGCTTGCTTGCACTTGCCAGAATTAATTACAATTTATTACGTTATTTTCAAATGATGTTGCACTTTCCTTAATTACACCTTGGTCGATAAACAAGGGTACTAAGAGTAAAGAAATTGAAAAAGACTTGAATAGAGTATTTTATTCGAATTCTGAAAACAAAAAATTTGCTCGCTTGCTATTGCTTGCCTTTTGTTGTATAACATTTTAGAACCAAGTACTATGATGTGAAAATTCAAGATTTTAAGCTTTTTTCCCACTATTGTTCGCCAGTCATCTGTTTTATTTATGGTATAATAAGAAATTAGCCTTGTTTCGAGTTAATCAAGGACTTAATTTTCTGGTGTATGCCTTTTTTTTTTTTCCTTGCTCATCAAAAAATTCGAACTGTAGGACCCCCCCCCCCCCCCCCCCCCCCCCCCCCCCCCCCCCCCCCCCCCGAAAAAAAATCATAGATCCGCCCATGAGTACATATACATGACATATGGTAGACATGTATGCAGACCATATATGGTTATTCCAATAATCATGCTGATATAAGACTTTGACCTTGTTATTTGGAGGAGGATTAATGTCTTATCAGATGTTCTCATTACTGTGATTGATGCATTAATTTCATCAACAATGATTTATCGGCAAGATGGCTTGTTTAGTTGTTAATTACTAGGTGAGATAAAACTTATTGTACACTGTTTCTTTGAAGCAAATGTTAAATGTCTTAAAATTCAATAGCATGCTGCATCATTTATTTAAATTTGCAGCATGGACAAATATGTAATAAAAGCATAGATAATACAAGTGATCACATACCTTAGTTTTAGAGATTACTATCAATGTGCATGTATGATCTAGTGTTTACAATAGCAGAACTTCCAGTATGCAGCTGGTTTATGGAATGTTTCTATTTCAAGTATTCTTGTGGAAATATTTATTGACATCATGACTAAAGTAGATTATCACATGATACACCCATTATGTAGTTTCACTTTACTAAAATTTCAACTATCGATGATAGTAACATAGAAATTCCAAGTGTGGATCTCAAACTGACAGTCAACTCTCTTCGCTAACCATTTCATCCTCAGACGTACTTGATATTCTTAAATCATTAAAACTAGGGAAAGCTAATAGACTAGATGGTACAAGTCATCATATGCTTAAATTATCAGCTGAAATTTGTGTTATCCTCTCAGCATTTTATTTAATATGTGTCTAGACTCCAACAGATTTCCGACTTTATGGAAAAAAGCATTAGTACTGCGTTTATATAAAAAAGATGATAAAAATTTACCCTCAAATTATAGGCCGATTTCTTTATTAAGGTTGCTAAGGTTTTTGAGCGCAGTATTTTCAAATATCTTCACAACTATATGTTGGATAATAATCTATTCTTTGAATTTCATATCTGGATTTCTACCAAACCATTCTGCAACATTATACAATTATTGCACAGTGATGAGGTCGATATGATGATTTATGGAGTGATAAAACCAATATCAACCGAGGCCGAAGGCATATGATGATTTATGGAGTGATAAAACCAATATCAACCGAGGCCGAAGGCCGAGGTTGATATTGGTTTTATCACTCCATAAATCATCATATCGACCGAATCATCTGTGCTATAACTGTTTTATCATATACATGAAAATTTGAATAGAAAATGGTAACTTCCGTTTTGCTTCTATAACACTGCTCACTTTCACTTTTTTCTCAGATAGATGTACTCAAGATTTCGTATGATAGTAAAATGTTTGATCCTTCATCTTTTATTTTCTTTTTATCTAAAAGCAAATATCACGGTCAGTTATGTCGGCAACACTCAAGTTTGCTGCAGACTACAATTTTCATCTAATACACAAAACAGGAAACGCATCAATATGACCGGAAGCAGTTCAATACGACGATTAATCGCATTGCACGTGACCACGTTTTGGCCAATGGGAAAGCTTATAAACGGTTGTGTAAATTAGAGTATATGATAAATCAATTGATTGAGCTCCATCACCAAGCTCAAAGGTCAAGATCATATGACTTTGACGATTGAAATTATTTTCAAGGCTAGAACAGAATGTGTTTTGCTCCCATTGTCATGAAACGTCAGAAATGTTTCCCAATGGTCAATGATTTACTCTATTAGTTTTGAGGTCAATATGATAAATGAAAATGTCTCCCATGTCATAACTTATTTTATATTGCTCCTAACATCATAAAACTTGCCAGTAATGTTCCCCAAGTGTCAAGGATGTGTCCTACACATTTTGAGGTCAGTGATCAAGGTCAAAGGACTTTGATGATCCTCATGAGTCAAGGATGTCACTTTTAAATTGAATTTGAGGTCAAGACTCAAGTCATAGACTTAGATTATTGAGAATAATCTAGAACAGAGTATGCATTGCTCCTATCATCATGAAAACTTACCAGAAATGCTCCCCAAGAGCCAAGGATGTGCCCTATTTATTTTGAGGTCAGTAGATTCAAGGTCAAGGTCGGTCATAGGACTTTGATGATTAATGAGTGATAATGGTTTCCAGGTCATAATTTATTATGTATTAATATTTCTCCTAACTGTAGCATCATGAAACTTGCTAGAAATGCTCCCCAAGAGTCAAGGATGCATTTTATTGATTTTGGGGTCAAAGCTCAAGGTCAAAGAACTACAAAGATTCATTTAGATTGATAAAGATTTTCATGTAATTATGGAGTTCTTTTGACAATAGAGTGAAACTTCAAATAAGTATGAAAATACAAGGCCTCTAATCTGCCTTAAAATAATGTGGCAAGACATACAAATGTACTTCACTCTCAGGTGCAAGGTTTGTAGCTCGGCACATTGAATCAATGATGCACCTGAAGCTTATTTCGTCGTTCCTTTCTGACAGGAAATAATATGGGGAGGGGGGGGGGTTGGCAAAAAATGTCCCGGTAAACAATCCTATTGTGTAATGTTAAATGTCCATGTTTACTGGAAAATTGTTATCAATGTCATTATAAACACGCATCTAACACAGAATTGATTACATGTAATACATGATGCATCCATTACTATGGTAAACGTCCCTAGGACTAAATTAGCCGGGGGACAAATTATGTTTTTTTTTTCGGGATGAAACGTGTGTACTGTTTGCCTGAACCGATTTAAAAAAGAAACCAGTAAAAGTGTTATGATAATACAATTTCTACTGTTATAACTTATCACTTATAAGTGTTTATTAAAGTGTTTTCTTTTCTTTGGAAAAAAGCCTAGGTGATATGTGTACGTGCGCTCATTGTATATTCCATGATTTGCCTTTGGGTCGTTGGAGGGTTAGTTTATGCCTGCGTTCACTTATAATGATCGAGTTGCTTGACTTTAGAAAATTCACTTTTTATATGGAGGAACAGCTCCCCTCCCGCTTCCACTAAAACCGATCCTCATAAAAAACTCAAACCAATCAAAAGTTTTAAAAATTATAAAATCCATTACAGATTATGTATTCGTGTAAAGACAAAAACAGTCTAAATATTCATCAATGTTTGGTTTGATTCTGATCGAGAGAACAGTATCAAAGATGAATCCATTTCTTTTATTGGGACTCCGAGGGGATAAATTCTCTCTCTCGCTCTATCCTCTCTCTCTCTCTCTCTGAACTCTGACATTTGTTCATTATTTGGTCCGACCAAAAGGAAGGAGGGGGATGTACATGTAACCCCCATGTCCACTTGGCTAGATCCGCGCATAAGTTGATTTGGAGTATGTCCACCATGTACAAAGGTCAAAGCATTATACAATGTACACATTGTCAATGAAATTAGTGAAATTACTCCATTACAACACATTTAACAATGTTTGATAAGCTGACACATACACTCCATGTTACTATTATTGATTTACCGGCGTTTTAAGATCACAGCACGTGGTTAGGGCGATTTTATTGATAGAGTCCTTATGAATGAATGAAGCGGTGGATGCATCATGCTTGATAAAATGACGAATAGATAAGGCGTTGGTCTTACATGAGTCTATATATACCTGTTCAGGTAAGGCTTTTTTTTTCGTCTTGGGTAAGCTGGGCTGATGGTTTTGGTTACATAGTATATACACTAGTATACGCTTGAAATTCGAAGTTACTAAGATGGCATGCGATAAAATATTACCCACGTAGAATTACACCCCCCCCCCCCTCTCGTGCACTGAACTATCAAATATATAAATGTTAGACATGCAAGACTGAAGAAGGTGGGGTGGGGTAAACTTTATTTCCGAGAAACATGTACGAACTGACAAAATATATTTTACATTGCAACCCAATTTACTGTGCGAGTGAAATTCTCTTGTATTGATGATTTGAGACAAAAGGTTCTCACACAAAGGCATAACGCCTAAAAAAATAGAGTAAATTTGAAAATATTTGTATGAGATATGGCAGCAGTCAGTATTATACGATTTTAAAAAGCAGTATATTGAACTCTGTAATAGCACTAAACAGCAAAGTAATCGGCTAAAAACATGATTGATGTGTTTGTGTTATCTTAATTCTGTCCCCATTCATAGTCCTTGTACGTATTTGAAAGTTTTCCCATAATCTGATAATGACCTAAGGTGATACCAAAGAACATTGCACCAATGTCTTCGGGTAGGAAGTTGACTGACCGAATCTCATTTATTATAAAATTTGAGAAAAGAATAGTCTTCAGGGATTAATCCATACATGCATGTACTATGTTATTTGAACACGACTGCTGTATTGTACCATGGTCAAGTGCTCTCAGGGCATCAATCTTATCTTTAACAAACGAAGAAACATGTTGTTCGGGGTCAAAGATCAAGGTCTTTGATTTACGAGGATACTTTTCAAAAAGAAGAAGTACAGAATTGAAAGCGGCCAACCTATGTTCAGAAGTGTTACTCAAATTTGGTACAAACCATCAACATATTAAGAAAAAAGTCGTTTTTCATGATCTAAGGTCAAGATCAAAAAATTGAATGAAATGTACAATGTGACTTGGTTGTGAAGTTGCATGTTCGCATACTATTTCATATTATTCATAATTATGACCCCCATATGAAAGGTTTTTTTTAAACTAACTAAACAGAATCATTCTGCCTCTAGTTGCTCCCGTTATTTTTTTTTTTTTTTAATATGTCACGTACTCGTTTCAGCATAGCAACATTCTGCCTAAGGTATGCCCCCGTAATAGAAGATTCGGGGGCATATAGTTTTTGGTCTGTTCGTCTGTTTGTCTGTTTGTCCGCAAAAACTTTAACCTTGGCCATAACTTTTGAATGGTAAGTGACAGGTGTGTATTCCTTGTGACAAGGCCTTTCCATGGATACCAAAATTTTTGACCATGTGACTTTGACCTTGGAGTTTGACCTACTTTTGAAAACTTTCACCTTGGGCATAACTTTTGAATGGTAAGTGATAGGGCTTTCATATTTTACATGTGTGTTCCTTGTGACAAGACCTTTCCATGAATACCAAAAGTTTTGACCTTGTAACCTTGACCTTGGAGTTTGACCTAATATAAAAAATTCAAACATTAGCCATAACTTTTGAATAAGTGATAGGGTGTTCATATTTCACATATGAATTCCATGTGGCAATACTTCTCCATGAATACTAAATTTGACCTTGTGACCTTGACCTCAAATGTGAAACTACTTGTCATCCGTTTTACTGACAAATATGCCAACGGGGGCATTCGTGTTTCACAAACACAGGTTTTATTTTTTCTTCATATTTAGAGGTCAAAGATTGTGTAATAATGTCAAAATTAATTGGAGACGATTTTTTCGTACTTGTTCTCTGTCTCTTTGAAAGAAACATATCATGAACATTATTTTGAAGGCTAAATGCAATTAATTTTCGAGACCCCATTTCGAGCATCTACACGATATTGCACAATACATGTACATGTATATATACTATAAAGTATATTTAGGGGGTTTATCATAAATAGGGAGTATTATATACCTACGATTGGTATGAAATAACAAGAAATGGTCAAGTGCTGTGTAAGTAGGGGAACAGATAGTTCATTGTAATGTAAAGAAGGTACTTAGTGGTTGTCGTCTTTGCTGATACCAAATACATGTACGTACGTGACGCGAGGAAGGACACGTTTGGACTTTCTTCAATATTCTTCATTGTTCTTTTTCTATATTTGTGGCGAATTTTAGTAAATGCTGAAGTGGGCAAATCAGATATCAAGTACGATCAAACAATGTAGAATTTATATATGTAGTAGATTTTTATACCCCCGCCAAAAATGGTGGGGTATATAGTGATGCACCCGTCCGTCCGTCCGTGTTTTTTTCCGGCGTAGGATGATTTTGTTTGTTTGTTTTTTAACAGAATTTCATATAGAGAATAAATGTCTTAATTTGTGTTTTGTTACGGGTATGCAACACACAGCAAGTGCATTTATCGTTCATGTAATGCGCATTGGATATACATGTACATGTATCTTCATGACACCCTTGTAAAGGAGCTGTTAAGATAAGGCGTAAAATCAGCCCTGAAAAGTGGAATTTTAAAAATTGAAATTTCAAGAACCTTTTTTGGTAAAATGTATACCTATACGGCATCCCATCAGAATATGAAGTTATTTATTATCTGTTTTGCATAATATTGCTAATTTTGGGGTCAAAACTTATCTTTTTCTCATAGAAATCAATAGAAAACGGAAAAGTTTTATTGAACATTGTTCCCCCCGGATATACAGAAAGCCACTTTTACTGGAGATGTGTATCCATGATACAAATTTTTTGGCAAAGTGGGGTTCTGTATCTCCGGGGGGAACACTACCCCAGAGACGAAAAACTAAAAATGGAAAGGGGGGTGCTTTTTTTAAGAATCGATCTTTTTGACCATTAAATATTGCACATTTGACTATTTTTCCTCTTTAATCCATCAAACATTGCGTACTTAATATATCTGAATGAAAGATACAAGAATAAGGAACGGAATAAGCAAGAGTGATGTTCATTTCTCCGTCAATGTGTATTTCGCGCTAAAAGGCTTACATTGTAGCCATTGAATGAAGAATAAGACCGTATTTTAAGTTCCGGATTTCATTATTTACCGATTACAGGAGGTAGAACGTTCGAAATCTATTTCTGATACACAATGTAGACATATTTGATGTCTTTTAGCTTATATTTATCCATTTTAGACAAAATATTCAAAAATGTATACGTTTTTTGTCGATATTATCGGATTTTCTATCCGAGCACCCCTACCTCTTTCGACCTTAATTTTACAACCTTAAGAGTTCCTCGACATAATGTAAAACATGTAGAAGTTCTGCAAATACATTATATTTCAATAATGATTCATGTTTTTCTGTATACGATTCGCCATGCGCAAGAAATAAGTCACGAGATTCAGGGCTAAATACGGCCCTTATCTTAACAGCTCCTTGGAAGCAACATCAAGCATAGGGCGATTTGTTACTCTAATATACAGTATTTAGAATTCTCGCTATTATTTCATTTTTGCCTGATTGACAAGGGGGCACGAAATGTTTCCATCCCGGCTAACAGGCTAGGGTTGCAGACCTGCCTACTTAAAAGATTTTAACGTAATTCTTACGATTTTCGACCTACACATTACGCCTAAAACATACTTCCAAGCAGAATGACTCTCTAAAAATATCTCAACAATTGAATTAGTTGACATTTATAAATCCTTTGTAACTTACGAATTGCTACAACATTGAAGTGGGGAAAAGACGATGTTTTTTTCTCAAAAATGTTCATATTTACGCTTTACTCCCCTAAACTTTGCTTTCTTGGGCAAAAAAAGACAGTTAGGCAGTCTATGGTTGCTCCATTCTTTTGGAGAAATTATACGTTTTAAATTTGAAAAAAAGGCATCGTTTCTGATGTCCTGACGTACCCCCCCCCCCCCCCTCTCACTTCTTCCTACGTATTCTCTAGAGAACTGTCAGTTCATATAGAAAGGTGAATATAGGTATTGAGTTAGTTGGTAAAATGATACACAATGATCATGATATTTGGACATGTAATAATCTGGAATGTCGTACTTCAGTAGGATTATTTTAAAGTGACATTTCACTTCCGGGGTGTCGGAATTCAAGTTGAGTGACATTTATGCTGTTTTTACTCAGTAACTCACCAATCTGTGGTTAGTAAACTTGAGTGTCCATGTTTTAGAGTAGATTGCTCTTTTGACGGAGCTAGGACATTTTGATGGATCAAGCAGCGTCATAACGAGTGATGGATCAGGGAGGGTGAATTATTTACGTCAGTGGATGTACCCTGTATTCATGCATTGCAAATCTTATATATTATTGTAGGTGTAATATAGAAGATTTTACATTTGAATTCATGTAGATATGTGAAAAAATGGCATAGGAATAAACCTGTAGAACATTGAACAAGGGCCAGCTGGACATCGGATATTTTGCCATTAGTAACATATGTTATTTATGTAAAACACGTGCTGTAAAATGCTTGTGTGAAAATTGGGGATTTATACTCAATCTCTACGCTCAGGACGTAGTTTTGCTTTATTTGTTGCAAATTACAACCAACCCATGCGGTGTTATAGTACAGATAATCATGCAACTTTAGTGCTAAACGGTAATTATAACCATGAATATTTGGCATTAATAGCGCTTGTTTATTTAGCATGGAAACATGTTGAAGCTTATTATTAATTATTATGATTTTATCTCATATTTCAGAAAAAGAACGCACCGGATCTTAAAGGAAAGAAAAAAGCAGGAATGGGTTGAACAATTCGATTACTGGAAGTGAATGCGTTGAATATGAGCAGTGACGTGATGCTTGTAGTTTGATGTTTATATAGAATATGCCGGTCAGTTGATTAATATTCCGTTTGTTCTCTTGTGCGAGCTACATTTTGATCAGGGAATAAGGATCTAAGCCATACGAAGCAGTAGATACATGTAACTATATACAATTATTTTTATTCAAAATGGCAAAGCAGATATTCATAGCGATTATTCAGGGAATTATGTGCATGTCGTTATCGTCTGCAATGTTTGTTCCAGTGCCACAACAAAATACACCTCTATCTAAAATTGCAATGGACCCCGTCACGCAGAAAATATTTGTTGGCGCGAAAAACGCACTGATGGAAATGGACAAGGATTTGAATATGATAAATCACGTGACCTTGGGACCATTGCCTGAAAATGACGTTAGCATTTTAGAAGTTAATGAAAAAGCTATGTTCGTTCTGGTGTGTGGTAGCGCCAACCATGGGCTTTGTAGCACACGACTTGCCAGTAACATTTCAGATGAATATAAGTTGTCAGAAAATAAATCAACGAATTATTTCGGTGATTCTTCTATCGGTACTGCAGCTTTCTTCGGTACAGGTCCAGCCAATCACCCGGGAGACGATTTTGTGCTGTACGTTGCCACGACAACGTATGGTCGACCTAGCGACAAGAATCCCGCTGCCATAGCAACCCTTGAACTTGACCGCAATATCAAAAGTTTTGATTATCTGATCAACAATGACATTACCCATTCGTATATTGATGTCCATGAAAATATTAAGGGGACTTTTCAAGCTTATTATAAATATAATTTTGAGTACGACGAGAAAATTTACATGATTTCGGTTCAAATGAAGGATCCCAAACCTGAGTCGGGGGTTCCGACGTTTATTTCTAAGATTGCTCAAGTTTGTAAAAACGACCTCCATTATATTTCATACACTGAATTTCCATTACAATGCATAAAAGATAGTGTTGACTATAATATAGTCCTTAGTGCTCATTTAAACAGTGGCGATAGTTTGATGATGGAGGACAATTTGTATGTTACATTTGGAAGGGGAGAAAACCTTTCAAGCAGCACAGCGCATCCTGTCATGGGATCGGCCCTTTGTGTATATAAAATGGCTGACATCATGTTGACATTTGACAAAATTCAACAAGATTGCTTTCAGGAACAGCAAGCTACGAGGGTTGCCTGGGTATATGGAAAGTCAATTAATACCGCAAGGATTTGTACCAAAGATGTAAGTTCTAGTACATGCAAAATCACAAGTATAAACTATAGATATAAGAAAAAAAATTGTTTTAGCTCGAGTGAGCTTATGCTATACCCCCGCGCCTCAGTCCGCGTCTGGTTAAGAAGTTTGAGGTAGCTTATATTTAATTAGTATTTGACAAAGTACTGATGCTACAGTAATCAAACTTGCACAAGTGACTCATCTTTGTATGCTGAAGTGAACCCATGCCTTGGATGCTGCATCTGACCTACATTTTCCGCTTGAGTGACTTGGTTAAAACGTTTGGGGTATCTGTAGCTCAGTGAAACTTAGTTTAGCTCAGTATCTGACAAAGTACTTGTGCCACAGTAACCGAAGTTGCACAAGTGTTTCATCTTGGGAAGCTATGCGTCTGATGCAGCATATGACATTATCTTTCCACTTGAGTGATTTTGCTTTTTAAAGCCAATATAGATTAAAGTACGAGGGCTGATTGATATTTCGAGCCTCGATTTTCTGAGTTGCAGAAGGTTTTCTTCTGATTATCTCCAAAAAAAGGCAAACAATCAGTGGCACATACTATGCTTCACTTCTGACACAGTGATGGGAAAATATTAGATTTAAGCGCTGCGGAAAGCTCACTAGGTGTATTGTTCCATCAAGACAATGCTCCTGTTCACAAGTCTGTCACTGCCATGGCTGCCATTCATGAATGTTGGCTCCATCAGACTTTCGTCTATTCCCAACACTGAAAGCAGCTATTTCTGGCGCCCAATTTCAGTTCCATAATGACGTCATACTTATGCAGTGAATGGCAAGATAAGAGGTTCTTTTAAAGTGGTATTGAGGCCCTTAAACACTGGTGGCAAAAGTGTATAGATACTGAAGGTGATTATGTAGGAAAATAATGCAAAATGTCTGATAAAATTCAAATCCTTATATACAAGGCTCACAACATATCAACCAGCCCTCGCACAAGTGCTACATGCATATTGAATGTATCATTTTTATCAACACTTTTATAAATGACCTTGACCTATTTTTTCCATTTTTCCTATTTTGCCTTTAAAAGCTAATATTGAGCAAACTAAGTATAAGTGCTACATATATATTGAGTATCGTTTATCAAAACTTGCATAAAATGACCTTGACCTACTTTTCTAGCTCGAGTGATTTTGCTTTAAATGCTTCATGAACCAAACTTGCATATTGGTTGTATCTTTCAACTTTGATAAAACTTTCTTAAAATGACCTTGACTTACTTTTTTTTCGCTTGAGTCATTTTTCCTTTGAAAAGCCAATATTTAGCAAAGTTTTAGTGTTACATGTACCAAACTTGCATATTGGATGTATTTTCTATCAAACTTTCATAAAATGACCTTTGATTTAATTTTTATGCCCTCTTAATCAAAGATTTAGGGTATATAGTTTTTGGTGTGTCCGTCTGTCTGTTTGTCTGCCAAAACTTTAACCTTGGCCACAACTTTTGATTGGAAAGTGATAGGGCTCTCTTATTTCACATGTGTTTTCCTTGTAACAGGCCTAGGACCTCTCCATAAATACCAAGGACCTTGACCTTTGAGGTTACTTTTGAAAAACTTTAACCTTGGCTATCTAATAACTTTTGAATGGTAATTGATAGGTTAAGGGCTTTCATATTTCACATGTGTATTCATTGCGGCAAGACCTTTCCATGGATTGGATACCAATATACTTTGACTTTGGAATTTGACCTACTTTCGAAAAGCCTAAACTTTGGCCATAACTTTTGAATGGTAAGTGGTAGGTCTTTCATATTTTTTCGCATATTTTACATATGCATTTCCTTGTGGCAAGGCCTTTCCATTTATAGTATACCAAATTTGACCTTGCGTCCTTGACCTCAAATGATTGAATGTGAACTACTTTTGACATTTTAGCTGTTACTGACACAGATGCTAATGGGGGCATTCATGTTTCACAAACAAGTTTTTTATTCAGCTTGAGTGATTTATGCTTTTAAAAGCCAATATACATGTACTTAGAAATATGTTTAAATTGAACTTTGCTGCTTCGAGGTGAGCTTTGTAATCTGTGATTACCCATATTTGTTGATGTGACTTCTTTCTGAATTTATAGAGACACTACCTGACCACAGGTCATATTGTCCAGTTTTCCATTCTTCAAAATCTGTCTGTATGTCTGCTTCTCTCTCACACCCCTCCACTTTTGATTGTATTAAAGTGACATTGGCTTTGATATCACACATTTATAATACTCCTTGTGACAAGAACTACAGTATCTGCTGGTGCTAAAACTAAAGTTTAGCAATTACTGCTCGTCACACTTCTCGTGATTACTTTTCTACAGGTACATGTACCATAACATTTGACCTAGAGACCTTTACATAGATGTTTGACCTTATTTGAAAAACAACTAGTATCTCTTTTATATCATTTAATTTTGTTTAATGCACCAGCTGAGATATGATGGTAACAATTTCTGCGGATTGTCAAGCAATATTGGAATCCAGGAACTGGTGACATCTGACCTTGACATGCAACGCCAACGGAAGGTCGCCTTATTCACAGTCAAGGACATCCTTCTTACTACAGTTAAAGGAATCCATCAGGGTGGTATGTCCATAGCTGTGCTAGGGACATCAAATGGTAGAATGTACAAGGTAATTTGGTAGCCCTGGTTACAACTTCTATTAAGCTTTCATAAACATGATAAATTGGAAAGAGCTGTGATTTTTTTTTTAAATTTATGTCCAAGTATTTTTAAAAAGAAAATAAAGTTTTATCTTCAGACTAGTATTTGTAATAAAAGAATTATTCAATTTTTATAGGAAAACAAAGAAAAAAAGAAGGGAAAACTGCTTGGAATAGAAGTTTTCTGGTTTTTTAGCTCTACTGGTCTCAGACCAGTCGAGCTTATGCGATCACCCTTTGTCCGGCGTCCGTCCGTCTGTCCGTCTGTCTGTCCGTCTGTCCGTAAACAATTCTTGTCCGGACAACTCCTCTGAAACTGTAAGAGATAGAAAGTTAATTCTTTTTGCATTTTACTTGGACCATGGTGTAGTTGTGCACCTGACATTTAGTTTCACTCCCTGACCCCCAGGGTCTTAGAAAATGGGCGTGGTCATTAAATTCTATATAATCTTGTCCGGACAACTCCTCTGAAATTGTTAGAGATAGAAAGTTAATTCTTTTTGCATTTTACTTGGTTTATGGTCTAGTTGTGCACCTGACATTTAGTTTCAGTCCCTGACCCCCAGGGTCTTATAAAATGGGCGTGGTCATTAAATTCTATGTAATCTTGTCCGGACAACTCCTCTGACACTATAAATGATGGAGACTTAATTCTTTTTGCAATATGATGGGTCTGTGGTCTTGTTGTGCACCTGATATTTTGTTGAAGCCCCTGACCCCCAGGGTCTTAGAAATGGGTGTGGTCATTTTCTCCTATATAACTCTATGTAATCTTGTGCTCGCAACTCCTCTGACACTATAAATGATGGAGACTTAATTCTTTTTGCAATATGATGGGTCTGTAGTCTAGTTGTGCACCTGATATTTTTTTTGAGCCCCTGACCCCCAGGTTTTAGAAATGGGTGTGGTCATTTTCTCCTATATAACTCTATGTAACCTTGTGTTCGCAACTCCTCTGACACTATAAATGATGGAGACTTAAATCTTTTTGCAATATGATGGGTCTGTGGTCTTGTTGTGCACCTGATATTTTGTTTGAGCCCCCTGACCCCCAGGGTCTTAGAAATGGGTGTGGTCATTTTCTCCTATATAACTCTATGTAATCTTGTGCTCGCAACTCCTCTGACTTTATAAATGATGGAGACTTAATTCTTTTTGCAATATGATGGGTCTGTAGTCTCATTGTGCACCTGATATTTTGTTTGAGCCCCTGACCCCCAGGGTCTTAGAAATGGGTGTGGTCATTTTCTCCTATATAACTCTATATAATCTGTGCTCGCAACTCCTCTGACAATATAAAAGATGAAGACTTAATTCTTTTTGCAGTATGATGGGTCTGTGATCTTGTTGTGCACCTGATATTTTGTTTGAGCCCCTGACCCCCAGGGTCTTAGAAATGGGTGTGGTCATTTTCTCCTATACAACTCTATGTAATCTTGTGCTCGCAACTCCTCTGACACTATAAATGATGGAGACTTAATTCTTTCTGCAATGTGATGGGTCTGTGGTCTGGTTGTGATGATATTTTGCTTGAGCCCCTGACCCCAAGGGTCATAGAAATGGGTGTGGTCATTTTCTCCTATATAACTCTATATAATTTCCAAATAAATTTGTTTACACCAATCTATGCATTTTGATTGGTTAATATGATCGTCAGAAAAATGGCGAAATACACTTCATACCCCAATGAACACGATAAAATACCGGAAGAGCCGGAACTACTTCCATAAAAATCATTTAGATCAGTCTAGTATGTTGCTAAGATCGGCTTTCGAATGATAATTTTGCAAAGAAAAAATAGTGTTATTAATAGTAGCCCTTAGATATAAGTACGATATCAGAATTTATGAAATTTTATGACAATTTCGATGATGTACCGGTATACGTGGTTTTTTACAGCGTTATTCGGTTGCTATGCTCCTGTTTTTGAAGTTTCTTAGACCATTTCCTGTCCTAAAAATTTCACGAAAGACAGACAAATCAGTAAATGACGAGAAAAACAGAAACTTCAGCTATTTTCTTCAAAATTACATTCCCGTCGTAACAGTAGCAAGTACCTGCGTTTGAAATTTTCCAATGACTGACGACTGTCAACGACAACGTGCAAAAGTTTTGATTGAGAACTTCAGAAGGACCAAAGATCACTGTTTCAAATGATTTCTATGAGGTACAATCGTTCTGAACCTATGAAGTATTGAAACTAGAAACTTTTCTAATGATATATTTTCGGCGAGATGGAGAATTTAGGAGAAAATATTGACAGCGATAGAAAATTAAGAGATCAAAAGACGGCGACCTACCTCGGCCTCGATCAGGATACAGTATCGTCATGAATTTTCACAATTAACTTGTCACTTATGAAATAACTAAATCCTAGGAAGGTATTCTGATACCAATAGATCAAAATCATGCCGTTTTCTGCAAGTATTAGATCTATAAGTACAGAGAATCTGTCTGTATAAACTCCCAGCTCCTGCAATCTAAACACATAACTGCCATGTCGGCGACCTTGAACTTGAACTACAGAATGCGTCATCAAAATGTTACGTCATATCATCGGATGATGTAATTGATTGGTAAAATGGGGCTCCAGATGGGGAACGAATATTTTTGACACATTTGCTGCCTTTAACTAGCAACGTATACATTATATCTATTTCGTCTGGGAACTAGTTCGCCTACGAGCCCTACAGAGGTGATATTTTCATACGCAATGTATTAAATTACTTATTTCTTGGGTATTTTTGTGAAATTTGGGATAAATTTGGGTTTGGAAATTATAAGAATTGACTGTTCAATTTTGACAGTTTATTGGAGTATGAAGTTTGGTTTGTCGCATCACAAATTTTGCGTAAAACCGCTTCGCTACGCTACGCGGTTTTACACAATTTGTGATGCGACAAACCAAACTTCATACTCCAATAAACTGTCAAAATTGAACAGTCAATTCTTATGTAATCTTGTGCTCACAACTCCTCTGACTAAATTCTTATTGCAATATTATGGGTCTCTGGTCTAGTTGTGCACCTGTTTTTATGTTTTAGCCCCTGACCCTTAGGGTCTCAGAAATGGGTGTGGTCATTTTTCCTATATAAGTAAATGTAATCTTGTGCTTGTAACTCCTCTGACACTATAAATGATGTAGAATTAAGGAGGCCGAGTACAATTTGAAAAAAAATACTTTCTGCCCTGGCGATTTTGATAAAATTTAAGTCATCAATAAATTATGCCTTGAGGATTGTTTTATGAGAAAAGTATGAAAATTTACCGTCTGGGATTTTCAGGGGATCATCTCAAAGTTTTCAGTCGTTTCCCTATGGGGGTATATTGGATTTCTAGAAGAATTAAAGGTTTTTATCATTTTTTTCATATTTGTGCCCTGGCGATTTTTATTAAATTTATATCAGCAATATGTCCAATAATACTCTTCAGATTTATCAAATAAAAATATCAAGTCACCGATTAGTTTTTTTCAGGGACCGTTTCAAAGTAACCGTAACAGGTATAATATTTGCATTATGGGATGAACTTGTCCTCATTAAACTTCATACAGTGCCTTTTTCTTGAGCCTATATGATACATGTGATTGTAATAATAGTGTTTGACATTATGACCCAATGTTGAAGGGGTTTTCTCTATTTTACATTTAATTAGGGACCGTCTCAAAGTATAAATTTTGACTTTTATAATCTGAATTATACGAAAACGTCACATTCCAAGACCAGTTTTGGTACTTGAAAGTTTTCTGATATTAGATAATCCACAGTATATTTCTTACATTGTGCAATGATACTATTCAAATTCAGATAAATGTATTTCGGCATGAAGATATGGGGATTGTCTCAAAAGTCGTATCTGACAACCTGAAGTATTTGCTATTTAATACGAGATCTGTGTTCATAACTTATCTTTTGTGTCATTTACGTTGTTAGAAATAATTTACATCGTTTCATTTTCTTTATATTATACTAAGTGTGGATAATTTCTAAATAATCATTAAATTCAATCAAACAAAAATATATATATATATTTTTGAATTCCCATTTCCCTCTAGCCTCACTGACGAGACATTCGATCTTTATCGAATTGAAAATATATAGACGTGCACTAAATTCATGTAAGGAAATTTCTCTCCGATATAAGATATGGAACACTCCTTTTTACACAATTTTGAATTCTTGTGCTTCGTAAAGTTTCCATATTTGCCATCCCCTTCTTCAATATTCAATACAAGGTCAAAATTTTGATACCAATACGACAATAGAAAGGTCACAAGGAATGTACGTATGTACATGTGAAATACGCAAGCCCTATATTATTCGCCAGTCATAAAAATAGAAACAGCTCGTGTAAAGCTGCATTTACACTATGAAAGTTTTCTTGGTCAAAGTCCGTCAAAAAACTTGGTCAAAAAGACAAAGTCGTCTGTTTACACTATCAAAGTTCTTTGGCGACTTGTACAAGAAAATAGCAATCCAAGGAATGCTTGTTTCGGCTGCGAAGCGGATTTTTTTTTATTGAAACTAGGTCAAATATCAAGGGCAAGGTCACTAGGTCAAAACTTATGGAACGTTTAGAACGGTCTTTTCATAAGGTATACAAATGTGAAATATCAAAGCCCTATCACTTACCAATCAAAAGATATAGCGAATCTTAGATTGTTTGAAAAGTAGGTCAAATATCTAGATCAAGGTCACGAGATCAAAGTTTTCTTGGATCGTTTACACTATCAAAGTTTGCGTCAACAACTTTGACCAAGTTTTCTTGTACAAGAAAACTTTGACAGTGTAAACGGGGCTTAAAGTAAAAAAAGTCCCGAAGAGTCCGAGGGCTTACCCCCCCCCTTCCCCCAATGGATCCAATTGAAATGGAATTATCACCAAAGTTACTGGATGTTCGTGTGGTCACTTTCGATGTATATAAGATGCAATTTATATGCACATTACACACCAAATCTAATCAAATGATTTTAGAATATATCTGTCTTAAGAAAAAAACCTTTCTTTCTTCGAGTTTCTTTAGATAAAGAAATATTATGCAATAAATGAATTTTGCCCTCTATGACATATGTACAACAAAGGAATCGTCTCAGTTTTTGTAAAAAAATCGAAACTTTTGAAGTTCAGCTAATCGCCTACCTCAAAGCATCTGGAATATAAGTAATTACATGTAATTAATTAAGGCAATATTTGCCGTGAAAAGGAGGGCAGTGTCATAGAGGCAAAATGGCACCTTTTCCTACTTGATTTTTTTTATTCATAAAAATGTCATACGAGAAGGCTAAGTTTAATTAGTATGTTGTGTACCCCCTCTGAGGTAAAATGATAGACCCGCGCCTGAATCCGATACGTCATAACCGAGTAGGACGGTTTCGCATCCGAGATTCATGAAGATTAACTTGGTTCGGAGTAGAAATTTATATGAAACAGACATGTTCAACAACACTCAAACAAAATTGTTCTTAAAACTTTTATAATTTGGACTATGATCCTGTAACTGTCGCTCCCATTTGGAAATACTGGTAAGTTATCTTGTGCACGAAGGACTCAGTGAAGGGAGGATCTAGAATTTTTTCGCCGAAAAAAAGGAGAGTCCAGTCCGACAAGGGATGCATTTTGAAAAAAAAGAACCAGTAAAAACGAAAAAAAAAAAAATCATCAGCTTCCTGTCCCTGACTCTTTCTATATTCTATATACGTAAATATACGATACGGACGTAAGACCCGGTGTCATATAGTAAAGCTTCCCCCATAGAGATCCTTCCCCCCGGAAGGTTTTCTATAATAGAGAAGCTTCCCCCCTGGGGGAAGTTTTTCTATATAGAGAACATTCCCCCTTTGTTGCCATAGAAAACCTTCCCCCATACCATTCTTGGTTCGACTTTCACTTGTTTTAGAGATCCAGAGACAAACTGTATGTGACTGAAAGGGGGAGGTAATCTCTATTATAGAAAACACCCCTCCAAATCTAAAAATGTCCGATTCAAAATGCTAGAAATTCGAAGTTAAAATTTGAATTAGCCAAACACGTGTTATTGAAATTTGTAGTCCTTCTTCAGGAGAAATGATTTTAAAAATAGATAACTGAGGAGGTGGACAGAGTGGAGGGGGACGAAGGTGGAGGGAGTGGGCGGGAGGGGAGGGAGGGAGGCGGGAGGGAAGGGGAGAAAGGGAAGGGAGGGCTGGTAGGGGTGGGAGGAGGGAGAAAAGGGGGTTGGAGATGGGAGGAAGGAAGGGGAGGTAAGGGTTGGGTAAAAAGGAGGGGGAAGAGGAGGGGCGGGGGAAAGGTACCCCCTGTCCGCCCCCATAACTGTTCCGCTGTTCTCGATGTCGTTTGTTAGAACTGCAGATATATGCTGACAATCGCGGGGAGATCAATTTTATACAAATTCTGACAAACCTTTATATCACAGAACCCATCAATTCAACAAAATGTACATGTACTTGATGTACTATTTTAAAGAAATGGCGGGCTCTCAAGCAAGACTCGGTTGCAGCACCTATCCCTTTGCGAAAACATAGAGTAGTCAAGCACAAAGAGAGACGAAAAAGGGACAAATAACACAAAATACGAATCGAAATATTAAAACGCAAAAGACCACACAAAAATGAACAAGACAAATGGGCAACCGGTGCCGACTTAGGACGGCCATGTGTCACGTTAGCATATTTATAATGTTCTTGTTCAAAAAAGACATATACTTGATGAAACACTTCGGTACATTGTCGCGCGTAAATAAAAAAACGCATGAGGTCGATTAGATAATTTTTTTTATTTATTTTGTTTATGGGTGAATGTGTTTTAATTCATTTAATTAATCACAGAAAAAAATATCTAGAAACATTTGATGTTTCCAATTCACATTTCATAAGGAAACACCCCTCCAAATTAAAAATTTGAATTAGCCAAACACGTGTTATGGAAATTTGTAGTTCTTCTTCAAGAGAAATGGAGTTCACACTAAACTCCAAGGATCTAAATAAAAAAAAAACATATGTAGAGAAAAAAATTCACGTCAAATTATACTTTTTCGTTTGGTGTTTCATATGTTTAGTCATTTTCCCTCAAATTCTAAAGAATAATCGAAAATACGTTAAATTCTATTTAAATTTCCATGGATCTATCATGGTAGACAGTCAAAAACCAAAGACGATATCAAAAATCCGTATGGCTTTCCGGATTTTCTATGATGGGGGAACGTTTTCTATATAGAGAACCTTCCCCCTGGGGGATGATTTTCTATATAGAAAACCTTCCGTGGGGGATGATTCTCTATGGGGGAAGATTCTCTATACGATACCGGCTCTGATCTCCGGTTGCCCACTGTTTCTGGCTATATTTTTTTTTACTTCAACATGTTTACTATGTTCATGTTCACACCTTTTGTAAATATTGAATATAAGACTTAATGTTTTATGTAAATTCTAATATATGTGACATTGGCAACAGAAATAAATACAAGAACTGAATTATATATGGTTATTATATAAACTAATTATCATGATTATTGGCCAATCACTAATTCGGCGGATCCATAATAATAAGAAAATTGAAATATGAATGGCCTAACACTGATTGTTACAAAATGTAAGTTATAAGTTTTCGGAGTAGAGTATAGATTATATTATTATAGAATATTCTGCGAATAAAATGAATGTATTTTAAAAAGGGGAAGGAAAATTCGTATACATATTGATTGTATGATTCACGGTATGGACTGGAAAAAAAATCGATAAAAAAAAAAAACAAATGTTTATTAATTTAGGTATTATTTATTTATCTATTTCTTTATTTTTTTAAATATAAGTATTATTGTTTTTATTTCCGCTGATTATGAGAAGGACGGGGGGGGGGGGGGGGACTGGAGCGCGATGTCACATCCATGTGTATATCAATGAGGATTGTTGACTCCGCTGAGCTCATATGGAGGGGAGTATCCTTTTTCAAGTAGTGTTACGTCGTTTTTTCCCCCGTAAATTATTCATTTCTTAAAGTCGCGTACGTTTTTGTTTGATTTTTCCTATGGATGCACGAATCTCTTGTTTATTTATATATTTATTTGAATAAAAACACTTGGTTTCTTTTTGCCGTACGTTTCGGCCATGTTAGGCCTTCATGAGCGGACATTATTTATTTATTTATTTATTTATTTATTTATTTATTTATTTATTTATTTATTTATTTATTTATTTATTTATTTATGTTTTTCTCTCATTTTATTCTTTTATCTTTTATGTGATGCATTGTTGTTCAAACTTTGTTACTTTTCAAAGATCAGCGAGCACGAGACGTGGTGGTTACAAGTATCTATGCTAAGACTTAGAGCTAAATGCAATTTGACGTAGGGGGATCCCAGAGGTTTGTCTTTCTCTTCCCACAGTTATTGGTCAATTTCAAGAAATCGAACATATTAGATTTGTAGAAGTTGACGGTCAATACGATGTTGTTCCGAGTTTCATCTGATCAATTCAATACTGCAATCTGAAGCAAGAAATAACATTTTCATGACCAGTAGAAAAGCACAAACATATACTTCTCGAAAATAGTCACGACATTGCATTCTATTTTTATTCATACCCTATTAGAAATTATACTATTATATAACAAAATAATTTGTCGTTCCTATTGTCAGTGATTACTTGATGTTCGCTTTTTGATTTTTTGATTTTATCTTACTTAATATTCTACCTTTCAAAAACATTCTATTGTACTTATGACCATCTTTCAAACATGTAAGTGCAATGATAATAGGGAGACGAATTAGTATAAGCAGATCTGCTTTTTTTTCAAATCCCTTCCTGCATTTGTATATATGGAATTGTAATTGAATGCTTTCTTGAATAAATACTGTTTAAACCAAAATAGTCACGACAACGCTGAATTTTCCTAAAGGTCAAGTAATTCATGAATGACCATGACGAGTATCGGATTTGTTTACATTATGCATTTCTTGTTTCGTTTTGTTTTTGTTTTTTCTTAGTATACATTACAAAGTGTATGGTTAGATAAACTCATATATATCGACAGTCAAGATTAAAGGATTCTGACTTTTGACCATGTTCTGCATAACTAGGTCAAGCAACATAGGCGGTCCTGTTTGTTTTATTTTCTCATAGTCCCGACCAAGACAATATGTAGCGGATTACTGGTTAAGGAGGGTCGGTGGAGTATAAAACTTGTGCATGTTAACTATAAAAAAAAAGAAAATAAAGACGCTGAACATTATTTATTAGCTTGTATTATTCAATAGATGGCAACATTTATTGCTCGTCTAATTTGTGAAGAAGCATCATAAAAAAGCTGAACAGAAAAATGTGTGACACGAATGCGGCTCGAACCCATACCTTTAACAAAAAGTACGCAAGCCGGGCGCGCTAACCACTACGCTATCGAGGCTATTACATTCGTAAAGGAGGTAATTTGAAGTTTCTACATGTGAGTGGAGCGCCAGCGAAGCCCCTTCTTATTCACGTAGAAACTTCAAGTTACCTTCTAACTTATGCCTAGTTTTCTACCAGCGAAGCATCTAAAAATAGCATTTACCGGAAATCGTCTGCTATGTCGTATTTACGAAATAATGATACCTGTACTCTATTTAACTTTTGGAATGTCATTTTTCTAATTTAAATTACACAGAATACGATTATGTTGGTTTTGTTCATGTTTTCTATTCATATGAGAGCTTATTTGAAACTACCGCGTTAACAACTAACTGAAATGGGGTCGATGCGCAAGAAGTGCGCAAAGCGCGATAACTCGAATTATACTCGGCCTCGTTAATTCTTTTTGCAATGATTGGTCTGTGGCATAGATGTGCACCTGATATTTTGTTTTAGCCTTATACCCCTAGGGTCTTTGAAAATGGGTGTGGTAATATTTCCTATATAGTTGTGCTCTCTTCTCGTTTAAAGCTATTTATGATGGGGAGTTAATTCTTTATCCAAGTCTTGATGTGTCATTGGTAGTTCATTTGAGCTAGCAGTTCTTGGCCCCTAGGATCTTGGAAAATGGGTGTGACATTCTTTTTAGAAATACTTTATCTCGGATATTATGAATTATATGAGTGCTATTATAGTTGCAGTATAATGGATATGTAGTTTTGTCATGCTTCTTATAATTTGTTAGAGCGCCTGCTCCCTATGGTCTTGGTTTAAAAAAAAAAGAAAGGAAATTGATGTTTTAGAAAAAACAACAAGGAGAGCTACAGTCTCGTCAGAGACTTCTGGGTTTTTTTTCTCGGCATACATGTATGTACCATCATAGAATAAAAGAATTCGCGTCATTCCTTCTGTAATTCATCTTTAAGCCCTGCTCTTCTTCAAAACCTTTCAAAAACATGTAATCTGTGATGATGTCACAGAGAATTTTTTTTTTTGATACAGCATATGCATATCAGGAAATACATGTGTTTCAACCAATCAGAATCATTGTTACAATGAAAATTATACAAAATGTATTATAACTAGATGTTTATCTTTTGCACATTCAGGTTTATGCCAACAGGACGTCAATAAAACTGCCCTATGTGGATTATGATGTCACCAATGACACGTACTCACCAATAGCTAGTGATTCACAACTGGACAAAAATCAGACCAGCATATATCTTCTGTCAAAGGATAAGGTAGGAAATATATGAATATTGTTTTTAAGATGGAATTAAATCTTTTTTGTATTGAAATGTGACCTTGAACTCTTGCTGGCTTCAAATTGATCTGAAGCCTTCGACCTTGACCTTAAAAATTGAATATCAAGTTTTAGTGGGCAACATTGTGAAAACTGTAATCATGGTAATGCATAATTTTAGAATCTTGATTTTAACAATGGAAGTCTGTTTTGAGAAGTTTATTAGTGATGTCCTTGACTGTAAGGCTGACCTTGAAATATGTGGAATTATTTTTATTCTTTGCAGGTTCATAAGATTCCTTTACATACGTGCAGCATGCACTTAACATGTGAGGAATGTGTAGCAGGTGGTGACCCTTTACCCTGTGGTTGGTGTGTCGATAAGTGTACGTTCCAAAATGAATGTGTGAAACCTACAACAGCTCAAGGAGTTCTGGGAAATTGGTCTGATAAAATATGTCCTCCAGTCATAACCAAGGTAATGTATTATAGTAATTATATTTGGACAATAAATGAGAGGCACATGTAAAGGGATGCCCCCCGGACCATGAAGCCCCTAAATTGGCCCTGTTTCTTAACATTTGGATTGATTGAATATTTTTTGTGATTTGATACTTTGTAAATTTCTTTTTGAAATTATGTGCTGAGATTTTGTAAATAATGCATTTATCAGAAGCTTAAGCCCTTTGAAAACCCCAAAATCGGCAAATTTATGTGAAATTGCTGCAAAATCTACATGTTTCTTTAAAATTAGCAGTGGCCACATGCATCGAGAAACATGAAAAAATTACAAATGAAAGATAATCACTATATTAAAAGTTTAATGTTTCTTGAAGCATGTGGCCACTTCGAAATTCGCCACCAAAGACACATTTTCAAGCATTTTTGGCCATGTTTTGTCAATAACATCAAAATGATGTCATTTGATGATATTGCAGGGCTTCGTGGCCCTACCCCTGCATGCAAGAAGATAAGTTATGCAAGCTTTGTGGAATACCTATGCCTGCAGCTGCATTCTTCTATGCAGACTTTTATCAAGTTACATGTACTACATATCAGAAGACTGTTAATACTCTTTATCAATGATAATATGCAATGATTGCTATTCGCTATTTTCGAAAACCAGAGTTACTTCCCATTTGAGACGGTATCTGACGTAGACTGATTATGACGTCATCAAATTCTATCGAAACAGTCTTAAAAATCTGGGAAATGACAGTATAAAATCAACATTACCATACCATTTTCATGACGTCACAATGGTTTTATGTCAATACCATCTGTAAGGAGAAATAACTCTGTATTCCGCAAAGACTCAATACAAAATACACAATGTATAACAAAATTGGGTATCTACAATTTTGAATGTTTTGTGTTGGCATGATAACTGATTTTGCCCTTTAAAAGAGAGGGAAAAGAAAGCTGAAAAGAGTCTGTAAATTGATATCACAATTCCTGAAAATTTCTGCAAGATCATGAAGAAAAATAGCTCTGCTGATTTGACATAATTATACTATTCAAGATGCAGTCTTGCACAGATTTAGAAAATATCTCTTCATTAAGAAAGAATTTCATTGTGTTATACAAAAAATGATTACATGCACTAAAATGAATGATAGAATAGGTTGTATAAAATCTATAGATGTATGCTCATTATCAACTATGATGTTTATGATATGTTTTGCTTCAAAATCAACCCTAGGTTACTCCAAAGGCAGGTCCTCTTCCTGGAGGCTCCAAGGTCACCATTACCGGGCGTAACTTTGGGACATCTGGAGCCGGCTCCGTGTCTGTGAGAATAGGAAGCCAGCCGTGCAAAAACATCACCAATACAGAGAATAGGTAACTTAGTTTTCACTGAACAGCCATCAAAACAGGCTATTCACATAAAAATTATCTTCTCATGAAGTGTTTTCTGTTTGCAGAGTTGCCAACTTTTTGAATAGTTTGCAATGTATATATTTTATGGTGTCATAAATTTCTGAAAGGAAGGATGATCTTAAAAAGAAAAACTTAGGCACAATATTGATACATGTATGTCCGTATTTCATGACATCTTAGTCACTATGGTTTTCATAGTATGTTTTATGCAATATGCTAGCTATTAATTTATTCAGAGTTTCATTATTACATGTAACTTTAATATTTGCTGAATTGAAATTGGTTTGAATTTTTTTTTCAAGAAGGTAAAGAGTTGTAACGCTTTTATTAACTATTTCAATATTGGCTGATAAATTACTTTGTGAATTTTTTGCTATTGGTTGAAGAAATAATTTGTTTTTAATAGCTTGAGTTCAGTTCACCTTCTTGTATTAATAATATTTCCAGTGATCAAATTTATTTTGATTAACTTTTAATCTGAAAAGTTTCAAAGAAAGAATGATATACTTTATGATTGACAGAAAGTATTGCAATGTATACATCTTCATCATTATGGTCTCCATAGTATGTCGTATGCAATATACTAGGTCATTTAAGATTTACATGAATATCAATATTCTGTTTATTTAAGAAATGACTGTCTTACTTTTGGTGTTCATTGATGTATAATTCTGTTTGGTCACGTGCAAAGTCCGTGAATCGCTAAAAATTTGCACATGTCCAACCAGAATTATACACCCATGAACACCAAAAGTAAGACAGTCATTGCTTATACATGTATTTACATTTATTCTAATCATCGGTCATTAGCTCACCTCGACGAAGTTGAGATGAGCTTATGCTATAACCCCGGTGTCCGCGTCCGCGTCCGGTTAAAGTTTTTGGGTAACTCAGTATCTGACAAAGTATTGATGCTACAGTAACCAAACTTGCACAAGTGATTCATCTTTGGATGCTGAGGTGAACCCATGCATCAGATGCTGCATTTGACCTACATTTTCCGGTTGAATGACTTTGTCAATGTCTGGTTAAAGTTTTTGGGGTAGCTCAGTATCTGACAAAGTACTGATGCTACAGTAACCAAACTTGCACAAGTGATTCATCTTTGGATGTTGAGGTGAACCCATGCATCGGATGCTGCATCTGACCTACATTTTCCGGTTGAATGACTTTGTCAATGTCTGGTTAAAGTTTTTGGGGTAGCTCAGTATCTGACAAAGTACTGATGCTACAGTAACCAAACTTGCACAAGTGATTCATCTTTGGATGCTGAGGTGAACCCATGCATTGGATGCTGCATCTGACCTACATTTTCCGGTTGAATGACTTTGTCAATGTCTGGTTAAAGTTTTTGGGGTAGCTCAGTATCTGACAAAGTACCTTTGCTACAGTAACCAAACTTGCACCAGTGATTCATCTTGGGATGCTGAGGTGAACCCATGCATCGGATGCAGCATCTGACCTACATTTTCTGGTTGAATGATTTTACCTTTAAAGGCCAATATTGAGCAAAGTATAAGTGCTACATAAACCAAACTTGCATATTAGATGTATCTTTGATCAAACTTTCAGAAAATGACCTTGACCTACTTTTTCCGCTTGAGTGATTTTGCATTTAAAGGCTAATATTGTGCAAAGTATAAGTGCTACATGTACCAAACTTGCATATTGGATGTATCTTTGATCAAACTTTCATAAAATGACCTTGACCTACTTTTTCCGCTTGAGTGATTTTACCTTTAAAGTCCAATATTGAGCAAAGTATAAGTGCTACATGTACCAAACTTGCATATTGGATGTATCTTTGATCAAACTTTCATAAAATGACCTTGACCTACTTTTTCCGCTTGAGTGATTTTACATTTAAAGTCCAATATTGAGCAAAGTATAAGTGCTACATGTACCAAACTTGCATATTGGATGTATCTTTGATCAAACTTTCATAAAATGACCTTGACCTACTTTTTCCGCTTGAGTGATTTTACATTTAAAGTCCAATATTGAGCAAAGTATAAGTGCTACATGTACCAAACTTGCATATTGGATGTATCTTTGATCAAACTTTCAAAAAATGACCTTGACCTACTTTTTCCGCTTGAGTGATTTTGCCTTTAAAGGCTTAAATTGAGCAAAGTATAAGTGCTACATGTAGCAAACTTGCATATTGGATGTATCTTTGATCAAACTTTCATAAAATGACCTTGACCTACTTTTTTCCACTTGAGCGATTTTTCTTTTAAAGCCAATATACATGTACCTAGAGATATGTTTTAATTGAATTTTGCTGCCGCGAGGTGAGCTTCGTAATCTTTGATTACACTATGTTTTTTATTTGCATGCACATTGCACATTTTGCCTGTAACATCATCAAATACATTTTAATGTTGTTAAATTCTCCCTACTTGCAAAACTTGAAAGTGACATCACAATAGCAACCCAAGTTACTGGAATAAAATTGTAGTTGCCTAATGGGCGTTTAACATGGCGACATGGAATTTGCTAGTAATGTAAATATGTATTGATGTACATGTACAATGAATTTCAGCCTGACGTGCCTTACACCACCATCTGTCTCAGCTGTATCGGCACCTGTACTTGTGACTGTGAAGGATAACACACCGGGAAGAAGATATCTAATTGACGGGACTGCCTCGGGATATAACTTTGAATACAAGGTAAAGTATAAAATCAGATACTGTGTAATGGTAAAAAATTGCAATTTGATGAGTGAAGTTATGAAGAAATAGAAATTGATGTAGAACGGATCAACTTGTCCGTCTACTTTTTTTAATTGATGTTTGAAATGAACTTCCTTTCAGATGCCATCCTTTACCGACTTCTCTCCAAAAATTGGTCCTTTATCAGGGGGGACAACTCTAACAGTGATGGGGGATAACTTGGACATAGGATTTAAAAGAGAGATTCACGTAGCTGGGGTACTTTGTCCTGTTTTATGGTAAGTCTTGTAATGTACACAATAGGTTTTATGTTCATCAAATTAATAATAGATTTGTGAGTCTTCAGTAATACATGTACATGTACCTCTCACATTTAACTGTCCTATAACTTAATCTAGGGGCATGCTGTTTCACAAACACATCTTGTTTACTCTGTATTTTAAAGGCTGATGGGGGACTATATAAGGGGACAGGTAAATTTTCTGTCATTTTCTCTTTGACCGCTATAGGGTTATACATCTCTTATTGGTATCTGATCGGTATCCTTTTACCCGTATCAATTTTTGATTGACAGCTTAAAGCAGATCAGACTCGGGTATCTCATTTGCATAATAAAGGATTACCTGTTGGTTTGTCTTTGATGTAACACGCCGCTCGCAGACAGCGTAGTCTTTAAAGACCGTATACCACGCCTATCAAGCTTATGTTACTCAGGTATTACTATTAACGACCGGGTGGTTCCCAACGTCGGCCTTTAACTAAAGGGACATGGTTCTGATAGAAAACTCTCATACTTTCTTTTCATTTGTAGGTTAAATTCGTCGCAGATAATGTGTGAAACGAGTAAATATGTCGTCAAATCTGACGAAAAACCAAGAAGAAGAAGAGCAGTGACATCTACTGGTAGTGATCCCATAGCATCAGGAACAGTAACTCTACGAATTGATGGTGAAAATTTAAAAAGTCCAGGGGATTTCTCATACTACAATGATTCTACAATCACTAAAATTGAACCGAAAACATCAATTCAAAGGTGAAGTGTGCATGTTTTTTTCAAGTTTAAATATTTGAAATACTGTCCGCGCGGCTCACTTCGGAAACTGGATAAATGAGATTTTGATAACTTTGGCATGCAACAATTAAAATAAAATCTATATTATTTAATAGATCTCGCTTAGTCGTAAATTTTTGTATATGTTACATGGTTGAGGGTTTATGCAATCATATTATACAGACAAAATAAGGTTTAGATTCAATTTCAATGTTAAATTTTAGCGTGACGTTGCCGAGTTTAACATTGAGCCTATGGAGAGCGTCACGGCGTCACGGGAAAAATTAGCATGGGAAATGACCCATCTAAAACTTGTTTTGTCTATATAGTTTGATTGGGTGTACTCACTATCATATAGCATATACCAAAATTTACGACTAAGCAAGATCTGTTGAATGGTATCAAGTTCATTTAAATTGTTGCATCATAAAGTAGTCAAAATCGCGTTTATTCAGTTTCCGAAGTGAGCTGCACGGACAGTAGGAAATATAATTAACTTGTTTCTGATGTAAAGTTTTAACAGGTAACATACATGTACATGTAAATGTTGAATTAATCAGCAATCAAGTAAACCAGCCACAAACATTTAAAACTACTATTTTCTATTCTTTTCACAAATAAAGGGTGAATTGAATATGATATTGTCAATGTTTAAATGCCAATTTTTTTTCACGCATACCTTAGATAAGAAAATGTTAATGAACAACCCGTGTGTGATTTTTTTGTCTCACACTCTGATGATGTCCTAATAACACAATCAGTTCATTTCTGACGTTCCAATGCATTAGGACTTGCATGAAAGATATAATATTTTGTATAATACAAAACCCACAAGAAAAAGAATCTTTTACTTTTATGAGACCGACATGAAATAATTTCAGTCACGGGTGATTTTCATTATAACTATCTCTACCTTGACTAATTAAGGGCTTGCTTGTGAAAAGTTACTGCAAATTATCTTCAACTTAAATTTTTCTACATCAGTCTCGTACAGGTAATAGATTCTATTTGTCTTAC
The DNA here is from genome assembly GCA_028142955.1 of Pinctada fucata. Lineage (NCBI taxonomy): Eukaryota > Metazoa > Mollusca > Bivalvia > Pterioida > Pteriidae > Pinctada > Pinctada fucata. The sequence goes on along the minus strand of AP027102.1, from coordinate 61,614,842 downwards.
TGCCATGACAAAGGAGCAAACAACCAATAAAACTTGACGTTAAAATCAGTATTTGAAAAAGTGGGTAGCTTGAGAGACTTAAAAATTGTTTATGAACTTGCGTTGAAGTCTTGTAGAAATACCTGATATTCAATATTTTAATGTATTTATTCTTTTGTTTTTCAGTGGTTTCATCAACCTCACAATAACAGGGACCAATCTTCACATCGTAGCGGAACCAAGGATTGGGGCCACTGTAGAAAAAAGGATCGGGAATAGAAAATATGACAAGGACATTAATGAAACATGGGTAAAACTTGTTTCGGCATTGTTCTTAAAGTGAAAGATAGACTAAATACTTACTAAAGAAAAAGTTACAAAGATACAGAAAAAAAAATAAAAAAGTAAAAAAATAATTGGGATAAAATCAGAATAACTACATGTAGTAATTGCTTTAGATTTGATTTATTTATTGGTTTGACAATCCTATACACAAAAATAGTGTTAGGAATCGGATGGAGTAATCAAAATTGATTTATCGGAAAGCCTTTGATTGATTATCCATTAACATCAGATTCTTACATGCATGCTGACCTACATGTATTAGTCAAAGATATATCAGTTGACTTAAATTATTAGTATGATGTATGAACAGTTTCTCTAGCAAAAATATGGTTTAATGATGCAAATATTTCATTCTTACAATGTTTTAAATTTCCTGATTATAATCGATCATCAAAATCGTAATCGATTATCGTAATTGGAAGGGTCTGGTGACGATGTAGCCGACGTCGGCGATAATCTGCACAACACTACACAATAACAAAGATTTTAACGACCTTTGTAATTACTTTCCTATTTTCAGCCTTGCACTGTTGCTAGCAATGGCAATACTATGTACTGCCCATCTCCTGATATATCATCGGAATTCCCTGATCCAATCAGTAAAGGACGGTCGGAGATTGTTTATGTATGGTTCATAATGGACGCTATTCAGAGACTGAGGGAGTTCAAGATCGAGCAGTTTTCAGTTTCGCGATTCATATACCACCCTGATCCAAAATTCAACAAATTTTCTGGAGATGATCATATCAGGGTCTTAATGGAAACTGAAGAACTTCTAGACTTACATGTGAGAAATTTCAAACAATTTAAGAGATTAATATAATGCATGGCATAGATATCATGCATACAGTTTTTCTAAGAATTTTTGATGATAACTTTAATATTCTCCTCACATTATTTTCATTTTCTTACTTTACATTTCTATACGGTAACTGATATTCTTTACAATTACATGTATGTTTATACATGGATGTGGATCCAGCCTTTAACCTATGTTCAATTTCTCAAGGGTTGGAGGGATTTTAACAATTAGTCTTTTACCATTTTAATTTTTTACCAAATTCCATCTTTTTGATTATAAAGTCCTATGTTCCATTTGTGACGCTATCTGAAGCATAAATTGTGACGTCAATAATTCCTTGAAAAAAAAGTCATGTATGAAACACTGTTTCCTTGAGTTTTACTCTGGTTTCCATAGAATTTGATGAGGTCACAAGTAATTGCACAAATAGAAAGTAACTCTGCATGTACATACATGTAGAATAGACCGAATAGCAGTTTTAAAACTAATTCCAACTCTTTCCAAATGTTTCTAGCCTCGGGGGACCCATATCCTTTGGTTCCCATCCCTGGTCCCATCAATGCCATGAATCATGATTAGATTTTCTAAAAATTTACTTTCAGGGTGAGAACATTGTATTGGGTGTGACACAGAACGACCTTGACATCTCCATTGGTAACTCTGGTTGTGAAGTGAGGTTACTTAAGGAAACCGTGGTTTATTGTAAACCCATGAACAGACCAACAGATGTCAGTGATAATGAACCGAGGAGAAAAGTAGAGGTAAGTTGGAGGATTTTTGTGTCGCCTGCGAAGCACAGTGACACTTAGGGGTCACTTTGTCCATTGTCCGTCTGTCTGTCACACTTGGAAGTCACACCCTATAAAAGTGATCCCTGAGTGTCGCTATTCCAAGGAATGCATGTGTCCCCTGCGAAACATAGCGAGTTTCGCAGGGGACACATGCATTCCTTGGAATGATTTTATATTTTTGAAGTCTTATTTTGTTTTCATTGGTTATGATAATTATGTTCTGTTGATCAGGTTTTCCCTGGAGCTTAGTTAGAAACATACATGCATATACACGGACAGAATATATTACGCTTTCCTTCAAAGAATTAGAACGTTTTGCATGAGAAGTTTTAGAATTTGCTATTCTGTAAACATGAAAGAGAAAACAGAGTCAAATTACATGTAAATATCAAGGTTTAGATTAAGAATATAATTTGAATGACACTGGGGAAGTGGAAATGTATAATTACTATATTATTTGCAGGTCAAAGTGGGGCGCTTGACATATGACATTGGTGAACTTGTCTATGCCGCTAGTGCCACAAAAGCCAGCTTGACTACCGTTGTTTTAATCGTCATCATCATTTTGATCATCGTTGGAATCGTCATTCTTGTGGTATTGATGAGATGGAAGCGCCTGGTTTGCTTCAAACCTCCAAAGGATGAGATGGTGAGGTACAGGGCGGGGCAGGAGGTGCAATTTGGAGGTTTGGATTCCGCAGGGCAGAGGATCTTTGATCTACAAAACAGGGAGAATGGTAAGTAAAAAGCAGCTTCTCAGAATTATAATATACATGTACATGTATACATGTTTTACCTTATTAATCTGGGCAAGTGCAGCCAGATTCTGTAATCATCCAAGTTAATGCAACACATCATATACATGTACTAAACATCCATTTGATTGAGGGCAAAAAATAAATGTTAACAACTTAAGATAGAAATGGAATACATGTAGTTGTTTCTGCTATTTATGAAGAGAGTATCCTTTACTCATACAAATTTTGGCATTTCTATAACAAATTCTTACAAGTGAAATACATAAAATTACAAGTAAACACATATAGTGGATTTCTATAATTTCATTATTGAAAAAATATCCAAACTGTGTTACTTGCGTGTACATATTTATTTCATCTACTGTTTGCAATCAATTCTATATGACTTTTGTGTACATTGCAGCATACCATGAGCAAAGATTATCAGAGGGCGGGGCTAATGGTGCAATAGGTGGGGATCACATTCCCCCCATACTACTGGATGACGACACCCTCCTGGTATTGAAGGATGCTAACTTACTTATTGAGAGGGAGTGGCTGGCACTTGGGGAGATACTTGGAAGAGGTAAGTTCAGCACAATACCCAATCACTGACGATATTCTCTAAATCTAATTTGCTTAAGAGAGCTTAATTATATATCATCTATGATTAGGGAATAACTAGCTTTTGACATCATGTTTGCAGACTGTAAATGCTGATTTTATGGTCACAAACTGAGTTTTTCTGGCAACGCTATAGCGGAGCCAGAAAAAGGGATGTTTGCACAGTAAAATCAGCATTTCCATCCGCAAACATAACATTATGTTCAATAGTCAGTCAAAAGTGAGTGCATGAAGTTTTATGTTTTGATATACATTTAAATCTTTGAATGTTTTCAGGACATTTTGGCTGTGTGTATAAGGGATATGTTACCTTGCCTGATTCTAAGGAAGACGACCTTGTGGCAGTCAAAACTCTACATCGTAAGTTCAAATTGAATGGACTATGTATCCTCTCTTTCACGGCTATTTGTCTATGTGCTTTGTACAGTTTTTGAGATTCATTTTACACCTATTTTGGTGATTTTATTTCTGTACCTGAAAACGAGCTAGAGCTGATATTCTTGAAGTTTACAATTAAACAATATGGCCTTGCATTTCATTCTTCCCTATAACATAATGTTAATACTGTACTTTCTTCCCATATTCAGAGAATAGCCCTCGTGACATAGACATTCAGCAGTTCATTGATGAAGCTATGAGAATGAAGGATTTCCACCATCCCAATGTACTGACGTTAACAGGAATCTGTTTTGGTATGGATGAAATGCCACTCGTTATATTGCCGTACATGAAACATGGGGATCTGCTGACCTACATACGAAACGAGGAAAATGTGAGTTATAAGAAGGCATTTTACACTCAAACTTCATCCATACTTTATTTATGATTAGGTATTATTCAAATTTCAGATAGGGTTTTAACTCACATTTTTTATGAAAAGAGTAAAGTCTAAATTCAAATTACCATCCTTTACTTCTGTAATTCTTTAATTTGTTACTTGTTACTTTAAAAAATTCCCCTTTCTTTTGAACAGTGGGGGATCCTATTTATTTATGTATATTTCCTGCCATGTTGTCTACATTTGATCATATACATGTATTATGTACATCCAAAAGGTTGGATTTTCTTCAAATCCAATATAATTATGGTCACCCTAAGGCTAAAGATTACATCGTCTTAAGTTTAATAAAAGTCACAGAAATAATAGAAGGAATTCCTATTTGAAGAGATTTATTGACAGAACAAAGGAAGTAGATCATTATGGAACACGTTAAAAGCATAAAAAATTGTTTACGTAATATGATGTAATGTTAAACATCTTCAAATTCGATTGCATCATTTAAAAACAGATAAATTTATGGCATGGACCAGACATGCACGTTTTGGGTACTTAATCTTCGTCAGTGATCCTCAATCTAAACAATGTAATATGACCAAAGAGTGTGAAAAATATTATGTCCAAAAATGTACCAAAAGCAGGATGGATGGGATATGATGCTACAGGACCCACGTGTTAGAAATTTCAAGATTTTTTAATAACAGTATTTTTGGAATGCGTTGAAGAGACAGACGATCAACGAATAACTTACATGAACTTTAGCATGTTTAGTTTGATGTCATTCATTTTCCCTACCTTTCCATTGTAGAATCCTACTATAAAAGACCTGATCATGTTTGGTATAGATATATGTAAAGGCATGGAGTACCTGTCACATCTAAAGGTTGTACATAGAGATCTAGCCTGCAGGAACTGCATGTAAGTATAAAAAATATCAACACATCAGATTTAATAAGCTGCCTTTTAATCTATAGATCTGCTTACTCTTTTGATACATTTACAAAACGTAGATTTTTTGTGATTTGACATCTCTATATTTTTACCATCGTCAGAAACCCACGCTCGGTTACACAAGCTCACAATCCATGGGTCATAACGGCAGGATTTTCATTGGGTAGCATTACAAAAATCTAGTGCGAGTACTTGCCATTGTATGTGTTATCGATAACAAAAATGCATGTACATGTATGATCTATTTCATATTTTGTCATAAAAAAGGTTTTAAATAATGTTGGCAGTGGTTCATATTTGTGAATTTTAATAGTTAGAAAACAATGTGACTTAAATTGGCTTTAAATAGTACTCGCATTTAATTTTTGTAATGCTATCCAGCGAAAATTCTGCCGTTATGACCCACGGGAGGTGAGCTTGCGTGACCGAGTGTGGGTTTCCGACGATGTATTTTTACCTCTATTGGCCAAACTCAGAGGTACATGCCTGTAAAGAAGTAATTGGCCATATTCTTATCTTAATTGTTACACGTACATGTATTTAGCTCAAAACGTCAAAGTCCAAATCTTTTACATTGTTTTTCATTATGACATCATTCTTAATGACGTTTATCGTATTTCGGAATAACAGTATAAATTTTTAGGCGCATAAAGGTTTCAGCTTGGTCAATTGTATCTCAGTCTTGTCATCAATTATAAATTTCAGCAAGTGTCTATTACAAATACATATAAATTTTACCACAGATTATGTGCTTTTGATTTTATTAATAGATATTCCCTATTTTTGAAAACCAGAGTTACCTCCCGTATGGGACGGTATCTGACATAGAGTAATTATGACGTCATCAAAATCTATGTAAACGGTCCTAAAACTCTTGGAAATGACGGTACAAAATTGACATTACCATGTCATTTTCATGACGTCATAATGGTTTTACGTCAGATACCGTCTCAAATGGGAAATAAGTCTGTATTCTGCAAATACTCAATAATACATATACATAATGTGCATTTGCAATTGTAACTATTTGATTGCTCAGGCTGGACGAGGAGTTCCATGTTAAGGTAGCAGATTTTGGTTTGTCACGCGATATATACGAGAGGGATTATTACAGCAGTGATAACAAGAAAAGTAAACTCCCAGTAAAGTGGATGGCTCCGGAAAGTCTGGAGAAGGGCACTTACAGCTCTAAATCTGATGTAGTAAGTCACATAGGAAAACTTATGTGAAAAAAAAATGTTTATTGATATAAATAATACTTGATTTATACCTGGTGTGTAAAAGTTGAATGATGTAATTTGTTGAAAAAAAAACCCAGTTTGAGCATTGTCTTATTGCTGATAATTTACATTTACAAGCATTGAAGCACATTTCTGCCAACCCCTTTAAATATGCATTAATTTCAAAAGTTGACAGGCCTCTCCGAAATTCCTACATAAACATTTGTTAAGAAATGATTATCATAAATACATGTAGATATACATGTATTGACTGCTAGCTTCCTTTTGCAAAGCCTTAATTTTGCCTTATGGTTTGATTTATGCATGACTTTATGATTGTTTAGATGTATTGCACACCAATTATTGACTTGATCTTTATATCTTTAAGACTTTAGAGTTTTAATGTACATGTATTTTGACTATTTTTCAGTGGTCATATGGTGTTGCACTATGGGAACTTATGACCAGGGGAGTTAATCCCTATCCTGAGGTAGATAACTGGGACGTATTACGATTTATCAAAAAGAATCGTAGAATGCCGCAGCCCCCTTTCTGCCCTGATCACCTGTAAGTCGTGTTTATATCTGTACCTGTATACTGTATCTGTTGCTATTGCAAATTTTATGCTTTTCCATTTTCAATAGTTTGTATCAATCCAAGAGAATACTGAAAACAGTAATATTACTAAAACTAATAATATAATTTTAACTGGAGTTATCTTTCTTGGAAATTTATCTCTTTATATTACTGAAAGCAGTAATACTATATAGATTGTCAGTTCGCTCTTATACCAGTGGATTCGGGGAGAAATGAGGGTGATTAGGAGTTGTATCTCATTCAAATGTATACTAAAAAATCGTTTAAAAAATCAGGAAATTTTTTTTCCTCAACATATTTGAAGAAAATGTGATATCAGAAAGAAGAAAAAGTGAAAAGTAGGTTTCAAATGGACATTATTTTCACTTTTAGTATAAAAATTTGTTCAAATTTAATGAATTTGTTGTTGAATGAAAGAATTGTGTGATCAAAGCTCTGCTTGTAGCTTTAAAATGTTGCTTTGTCTATATTACAGAAATTGTGTAATATAAGGCAGCAACATTACTGTTTTCAATAATATAAGGGATTATTGTTAACAGTGATTTTACAGTTCTTAGTAATATTACTATTTATAGTACCGTCTCCGTCGGTGTATTACCCGCTACTTTTTATGGCAATTTGCTAAAAAAATTCTTGAATGCGGCCAATACACTGGTTTAGAATATCGAGACCTTTTTTAATGAACGGAGAATTCATCAATAGATCAATTTAGTAAGTATATTGGACTTTCATTCACGCTACCAGTCCGTGCGTAAGTAAATAATCGTGTTACAATAACATTTGTCCAAGTATTTATGGTACCTGGTCATTTAAGGTCAGATCGTACAAGTGCGTGTAAGTTAAATACCTGTATAAGTGTAAACACCTGTCCACCCCGAGGGGTGTTGAACGGAGACAATAGCCTTCACCGGTAGCGGTGCGGTCAAGCATGAAATTGATCTGTCACTTTTGACAGGTGAAGAGGGAAGTAAAATCTTCTCAAATAGGTTTATTCTAACGGTAAATTTCAATGGTCAGTTCAGTTAATTGATACATAATACGGCTGTCAATCCTAAATCTTTCAATCGTACTATGGATTATTTTGTAATCGGTATCTAATTCAAGTCATTACGTTAATATAAATGTTATTAATTTCGGTCCATCAAAGCGATATCGGGCTATCAAAGCGAGCGCGAAATCATCCAGTAATTGCTTCATTATTTATTTTTAATTACAGGTACTTTAATAATACAACTAATTTCAGGTTACTTATCTAATTAAACTATTTTCAAAAACGGATACGTTTATATCTACAATTATAATTACCGAGCGGGCCGTTTCGTTGGTATTCTTAATGTAAATATAGATTAATTTGGGAGAAAACATCGGCGAAATTTCGATTTTTTTAATGCGTATTATTTACTAGATTAGATTTTTTTTCCACGATTTTCAGCGCATTTTTAGCTCACCTCGACGAAGTTGAGATGAGCTTATGCTATAACCCCGGCGTCCGCGTCCGCGTCCCCGTCCGCGTCCGCGTCCCCGTCCGCGTCCGCGTCCGGTTAAAGTTTTTGGGGTAACTCAGTATCTGACAAAGTACTGATGGTACAGTAACCAAACTTGCACCAGTGATTCATCTTGGGATGCTGAGTTGAACCCATGCATCAGATGCAGCATCTGACCTACATTTTCCGGTTGAATGACTTTGTCAATTTCTGGTTAAAGTTTTTGGGGTAACTCAGTATCTGACAAAGTACTGATGCTACAGTAACCAAACTTGTACAAGTGATTCATCTTGGGATGCTGAGGTGAACCCATGCATCGGATGCAGCATCTGACCTACATTTTCCGGTTGAATGACATTGTCTTATCTGGTTAAAGTTTTTGGGGTAGTTCAGTATCTGACAAAGTACTGATGCTACAGTAACCAAACTTGCACAAGTGATTCATCTTTGGATGCTGAGGTGAACCCATGCATCGGATGCAGCATCTGACCTACTTTTTCGACTTGAGTGATTTTGCCTTATAAGGCCAATATTGAGCAAAGTATAAGTGCTACATGTACCAAACTTGCATATTGGATGTATCTTTGATCAAACTTTCATAAAATGACCTTGACCTACTTTTTCCACTTGAGTGATTTTGCCTTTAAAGACCAATATTGAGCAAAGTATAAGTGCTACATGTACCAAACTTGCATATTGGATGTATCTTTGATTAAACTTTCATAAAATGACCTTGACCTACTTTTTCTGCTTGAGTGATTTTGCCTTTAAAGGCCAATATTGAGCAAAGTATAAGTGCTACATGTACCAAACTTGCATATTAGATGTATCTTTGATCAAACTTATATAAAATGACCTTGACCTACTTTTTCCACTTGAGTGATTTTGCCTTTAAAGGCTAATTGTGAGCAAAGTTTAAGTACTGCATGTACTAAACTTGCATATTAGATGTATCTTTGATCAAATTTTCATAAAATGACCTTGACCTACTTTTTCTGCTTGAGTGATTTTGCCTTTAAAAGCCAATATTGAGCAAAGTATAAGTGCTTCATGTACCAAACTTGCATATTGGATGTATCTTTAATCAAATTTTCATAAAATGACCTTGACCTACTTTTTCTGCTTGAGTGATTTTGCATTTAAAGGCCAATGTTGAGCAAAGTTTAAGTGCTACATGTACCAAACTTGCATATTAGATGTATCTTTGATCAAACTTTCATAAAATGACCTTGACCTACTTTTTCCACTTGAGTGATTTTGCCTTTAAAGGCTAATATTGAGCAAAGTTTAAGTGCTACATGTACCAAACTTGCATATTAGATGTATCTTTGATCAAATTTTCATAAAATGACCTTGACCTACTTTTTCTGCTTGAGTGATTTTTCCTTTAAAGGCCAATATTGAGCAAAGTATAAGTGCTACATGTACCAAACTTGCATATTGGATGTATCTTTAATCAATTTTTCATAAAATGACCTTGACCTACTTTTTCTGCTTGAGTGATTTTGCCTTTAAAGGCCAATATTGAGCAAAGTATAAGTGCTACATGTACCAAACTTGCATATTGGATGTATCTTTGATCAAACTTTCATAAAATGACCTTGACCTACTTTTTTCCACTTGAGTTATTTTCTTAATATACATGTACTTAGAGATATGTTTAAATTGAACTTTGCTGCCGCGAGGTGAGCTTGGTAATCTTTGATTACACTATGTTTTTGCCTGCGTGATATCTACTCTTGCGGAATTTTTTCGGACGATTACGGTATTCTCCTGGACTGTGTATTGCGACATTAAACTCATTTCAAGAATTATATCTCAGGATTTGGAGAGGGTAACAGAAAAGCCTTTCTAAAACTCATTAAAGTCTAATGTCATGCTTATAAAGGTGATATCATGCAAAAAATTGTTGATTCTTTGTACATTGTACTTTTGTACATGTATGAAAAATAAACTTGGATGTATACTACTTTATTTGCTATGTTTGACCCTTTTACATTTACATGTACATGTACATTGAATTCAGGATTCATGGTACATGTACAGTTTTTGTCCTTACACAATTTTGGTAAAAAATGATGGAGAGACTTTATGTTGCTTACTTATTGTCAAAATCAATCTTTTTACAGCTATACAGTCATGAAAAAGTGTTGGGAATTTGCACCCGGTGATCGTCCATCATTCTCCGAACTTGTGCACGAAATTACAGACATGATCACAATACTGGAACAGCAAATGAAGCAAGGTCAGGAACGCAGCAACATACAAAGTACTTATGTCAATGTCGACAAGTGTACAGACTATCACTATGGTGACGCTACAGAGGAATCTAGGTCAAGGTCGTCGCCAAAGGAAACAGCAAATTTGGATGTTTTACAGACGGACATTTGATTAATGGAAAATCAGCATGATAGGGCAATGGTTGTAAATTTTCATCATCAAGCTATATTGGCTGTAATCTATTTCTCTCTCAGAGCTCCTCTTATGTGTTCGACCATCTGGTTGTGATTTCTTACCATGACAGATACATTTTATATTTTTCTTCCATTTCTTAATTTTTTTTTTCTTTTTCTAATACATTCTGAAGTGCTTTGTCATGGGATTTTCATGGTTTCTTCCTAAACATGTACAGTGTACATGTAAGGATACTTTTCTTTTTCTGTATGATTTATGATACAGTGCTCATATGTACATGTACATGTATGTATATTTCTATTTCACAGGATGACTTCCAACAAAACATGTAATAAAAAGATTTTCTTATGTTGTCATGAACAAATACATGTAGAACTGCATAATGTTATTTCTTTGTCTTTTTTCCTGTCATTTTTATTCAAGGAGATGAATGTTTTGTACCCATGTTTCTTTTTTAACTGGACATCAAAGACTTTGTACTTCTCATAGATGAACAATCTTAAGATATTGTATGTGTGGCTTTAAATGTTTGAATTTTTTTTCATTGCATGACAAGTTCTGCTTTGTAATGGAGATAGCTATCTTTTTAAAGTCACATGCTTGTGAACTATAGCTACCTTTTTCAACGTCACATGCATGTGAATTACACTAGTTGGTTTTTATTTACTGGCAATGCCCATTATTGTCTTTTATATGATCTAATTAAATTTGACTATTGAGTTATTTCCCTTTACAGACGGTATCTGATGTAAAACCATTATGACGTCATGAAAATGGTATGGTAACGTCGATTTTACACCGTCGTTTCCCAGACTTTTAGGACTGTTTCCATACAATTTGATGACATCACAATCAGTCTACGTCAGATACCATCTCAATTGGGAAGTAACTCTGGTTTTCGAAAATAGCCAATACTCAATGAAAGTTTTAATGTTACTATAGACCAAATAGAAGCATATAAAGGAAGATATAAACAGAGAGTATCTTAAAAAGTGTATGATAAGACAATTTTCATCTAACATAAATGTATGATACTCCCTATATCTAATTACATAGCATTACTGTTAAGGTGGAAATTTTCGCGTGGGGGTAATTTTCACGTTTTTCGCGAATCTTTGGATGTTGCAAAAATTATCCCCATGCGAAAATATCCCCATTGCATTCTTACAAAGGGAAAGACAATTTTATCGCAAATATTTCCCCCATGCGTAACGTCTTGATGTTATATTTGTGAAAATTTCCCCCAGATCAAAATAACCATGTTTACAGAATGCCATAATTTTATGGGTACAGGTATTACATTTCTTCTGAAATTTTTTTGTTCGATTTGAAGTTCAAAATTGATCAGTGACGCTTCAAAAGTTACGTAGAACGTTTCCAAATATTAGAATAATTTATATTATCATATACATGTATCATGTGATAAAAGTGTTTGAAATGATACAGTTCTATTTCATACTTTATTTACAATGTGTGAAACTCGTTGTACTATTGAAATCACCAGGATGGGTTCAAGGATGTAAAATGACACAATTTTTATTGGCAAACGTGTTAAAGACCACATGAAATAGAGACATCATTTGAAATACTTTGTTTCCCTAATCATCTTTACATACATACAGTACATGTATGTTAATTAAGATCCGAAGAATAATCAATAAATCCGTTATCATGTCTAATTACAAACTTAAAATGAAAATTATGCATAAGACAATTTAGGCTAGCTTTGTTAAATATTACTCAAACTTCTCAGGTGGATGAAGAGACTTCAAATATCGCCATTCCTCATCTCTCATTATTCAACTAAATCTCTTCCATATGTGCGGATATGCTAATTGAAGTCATCGTAGATATTGCTTTAACAAATGGTACTCCCTATGTTTGATTACATAACGCCATTTCATAATTATGTGTTACATGTATGTCACATGTCACATAACATTTTCAACGTTTGTCACCGGGTAAAAATCTGAATATTATCAATGAAAGTAGCACAAAAGAAATAGTAATGTTGGCATATTACCTGCAAAATTGAAGACAAAATTTTAACAATTTTAAGATCTATAAATCAACTAATTACTGTGCGTTACATGTATATAAAAAGAATATCAAATGATGTTTCTATTTCAACTGTATTTATGAAACTTGTTTAATGATTTAATTCCCTTTGCCAAGGCACTGGGGTGTAAAAATCACAAAAAATCATATCATAAATACTGTATGAACTAGAAAATCGTTTGAGACTCTCTATATTCGAATTAAGCTAGAGCAAGTGACCATATTTCGCCGCATTTTTCGTAAATTTCCAAGAAATTTTCCATACTTGAAGGCGAATTCAATGATTGGTATTGCTTAAATATGTTTTAACTCCATTCTCGATCGAAATACTACAAAAATAATTTAATTTACCCAGTTTACTATTTCCTTATGAAACGTCAAAATATTTCGTTTCCATGTTTTCGGGGTGACCATATTTCGCCATTTTTGTTGATAAGTATCCTATTTGCACACAAAACGGACAAAATTATGATTTTGTTTTTTGGAAATCTTTTGTCACTACTACTTCTAAGAAATTATCTCCGATAAAATATTTTCTATGTTTTGTTTTCGTAAAAATTTCGGATGTTTACGTCTAAAATTTGGTGTTTTTATCAATTTTTCCTCATTTTATGGTATTTTTCATCACAGTTGAGATCAGGAGATGTCACAATTTATCAAGACATGACTGCTAAGGTCATATTTGATAGGATATAGAAAAATAAACTTTAATAACAATGCCGATAACAAAATAGAAGCAATTAACCATGAAACGGCGAAATATGGTCACCGGCGAAAATTGATGTCATGTTTCACAATATAGTGATAAGATTCATTCAAATACGTGTACTTGGAGTTAGAATGAATAAGACTATTTTTGTTGACTTTTACCCAATAGTTGTACTAAAGTTGTAAGCTTTTCATAGATGTTGTACTATATTGTAATTTTCCATATTATGCACTAAATATACATGTACATACATGTATTTCATATTGAATATTGCTTTTACAACCCAAGCTTAGCTTGAAGATAGCCATTGTTAGAGATGTTAATATTTGTTTAATATTTATCATAAGTATATTTGAATGAAATTCACTGTTATACATGTATATTACCTTAGATTTTTATAGATTATACATATATTTGAACCTATGTATTGTAAGAGCTAAATTTTTACTCCATAGTTTGTTCCATCAGTCTCTTATTTCTCTGATACATTCCAACACAAAATATTGTTCAATATTTCTGGATTATGTTTTCACCTACAAAGATATATCTACATGTATTTAAAAATATAATACAATTTATTTTTTCCATACAAAAAAACTCGGATTTGAAATATTCTGAGTGAAGAGTTTTGTTAAAGTCAGATTTTTTCCTGTTTTGAGGATCTCAAACTATTATAATTGTTGAATAGATCATGATTTACATGTACATGTATGTTACGCAATATGATTTTTCTTAACACCAGGGAGTAGAGAAAATGAAACGTACCCTGCAACAAAGAAAATGTTACTAAAGGAATTAATTCTTAAAGATATATTTTAAATTCTGCTACAGAATAATTATGTATTTTCTACAAATTTATTAGCTGAATACTTTGCTTTTGTTGAATTTTGAAATGATCGACATACATGCACATGCAATCTTTATTTGAAACATTAATTAACACATAGTGGAAGATTTTTAGCTCACCTCGACGAAGTTGAGATGAGCTTATGCTATAACCCCGGCATCCGCGTCCCCGTCCGCATCCACGTCCGGTTAAAGTTTTTGGGGTAACTCAGTATCTGACAAAGTACTGATGCTACAGTAACCATACTTGCACAAGTGATTCATCTTGGGATGCTGAGGTGAACCCATGCATTGGATGCAGCATCTGACCTACATTTTCCGTTTGAATGACTTTGTCAATGTCTGGTTAAAGTTTTTAGGGTAGTTCAGTGTCTGACAAAGTACTGATGCTACAGTAACCAAACTATCTTGGGATGCTGAGGTGAACCCATGCATTGGATGCAGCATCTGACCTACTTTTTCCGCTTGAGTAATTTTGCCTTATAAGGCCAATATTGAGCAAAGTATAAGTGCTACATGTACCAAACTTGCATATTGGATGTACATGTATCTTTGATCAAACTTTCATAAAATGACCTTGACCTACTTTTTCCACTTGAGTGATTTTGCCTTTAAAGGCTAATATTGAGCAAAGTATAAGTGCTACATGTACCAAACTTGCATATTGGATGTACATGTATCTTTGATCAAACTTTCATAAAATGACCTTGACCTACTTTTTCCACTTGAGTGATTTTGCCTTTAAAGGCTAATATTGAGCAAAGTATAAGTGCTACATGTACCAAACTTGCATATTGGATGTATCTTTGATCAAACTTATATAAAATGACCTTGACCTACTTTTTTCGCCTGAGTGATTTTGCCTTTAATGGCTAATATTGAGCAAAGTATTAAGTGCTACATGTACCAAACTTGCGTATTGGATGTATCTTTGATCAAATTTTCATAAAATGACTTTGACCTACTTTGTCCACTTGAGTGATTTTGCCTTTAAAGGCCAATATTGAGCAAAGTATAAGTGCTACATGTACCAAACTTGCGTATTGGATGTATCTTTGATCAAATTTTCATAAAATGACCTTGACCTACTTTTTCCACTTGAGTGATTTTGCCTTTAAAGGCCAATATTGAGCAAAGTATAAGTGCTACATGTACCAAACTTGCATATTGGATGTACCTTTGATCAAATGTTCATAAAATGACCTTGACCTACTTTTTTCCACTTGAGTGATTTTGCCTTTAAAGGCCAATATTGAGCAAAGTATAAGTGCTACATGTACCAAACTTGCATATTGGATGTATCTTTGATCAAACTTTCATGAAATGACCTTGACCTACTTTTTTCCACTTGAGTGATTTTCTTAATATACATGTACTTAGAGATATGTTTAATTGCTGCCGCGAGGTGAGCTTCGTAATCTTTGATTACACTCTGTTTTAAAGTAGCATGCATGTAGCGTCAAAACTCACTTTGCAAATAAATATTCCATCCAATAAAAATACAAGTGCCTGTTTTTATACTATTCTATATTTTAGTAAACTACATGTATGTACTGAAGATTAATTATGCATCTTAAAATCTTGATCGAAAAAAACTGTGATGTATTTTTGAAAGTTAATATGTACAGGTCCATGTGTACTATGCACAGATACATATTCAAGGGCAAGTGTTGTATTATTACTTTCAAAGCTCAAAGATTAATTTGATTTACAATAAATGTAAGAAAGTTGAGAATTTTTCCATAAATTACCATGATTCAGGATTTTATTTGAATTATTTGTTTTATTCAGAATAGATGTACTTATAAATGTACATGTAAAGGTACACATTGCGATGTTAATACACGTACATAATCAGCATTTTACTTTCATATTTCCAAAATTTTTGAGAAAGGTATATGCAATTTATTGTAATATGAAAAACTTCAAACACTTAATTACTTTTCACTTTTGTTAGACTAGCATAATTTATAATTATTTTTCACTTTTGTTAGACTATTAGCATAATTTATTGCAACATTGCTATCTCAGTTGTCAACACCATTCCAACTTCTCTTGTCATTCTAGATGATTTTGTATTAAAATTGGTCAGAGTTGCTGCGTCAAGCTCAAACTGAATTTTTCTTTATCGAAATATGCATCATAAAATAAAGACCTATTTTGATTTTAAACAATTAGAGTAAATGAATTAAAAACAAATATGAAAAAAAAAAAATTTTAAAGTCTCCTAAAATATATATATGTACATGTAGTTACATGTATATGATTATTTGATGGTATAAATTGAAAGCTTGCTTTACACTGTTACATGGGTAATAAATATTTTTTAGATTGTCAGCATCTGAAATACATGTATATAAAGTTTTATAGATAATTAATATAGATAAAATGGTTCAAAATAATATCAGCAGTAGTTCTTATACTTGTATGTTTATATGTAGCAAGATATGTAATAATTATACAGTTCACCATTTTGGCAAGAAATAAGTCCCATTGAAAAAAAAGCTTTAAATTTGAATTACATTATATACATGTATATTACATACTCAACATAATTATGTAACAATTAAGATAATAAATACAAACAGATTCATTGTACATCAGTTGAAATGAAAATGAATGGTGTATTCCTTAGCGAAGATATTGTGATTAGTGTAAATTAAATTGCTTTATAAGTCTATAGCTGCAGATATTTTGTCATAATTTTAAATAGCTAATTCTGCTTTCATATAAGTTTTGGCTTGCAAAAAATATTTTAAATTACCCGTCCTCCTTTTCTTTCACAATTTTATAAGATGTCAATATTATGTTTGTATTTGTGTTACATCTGTGTCTGTGTACTATTGATAGAATAATAAATAATGATAATAATTATAAAAAAAATTTATCCTTGACTTTTTACATTACGATGCATAGCATAGTAGCATACTCTGATAGTTTACTCAGGACCTTTGTCAGTAGACTGATATACACATTCCTGTTTGTCATTTGGCTTGGAATAACTTTACATATTGTATGTGGTATGTTAAGAAAATTCATTATATCCAACAGTAATATTCAATTTCAATGTAGGTATTATAATTTACAGAATTGTAAAAGAAAGCAAGTGCTTAATTTGCTCTTTCTTCAATTTGATCAAACAGACATTTTGGAGGTCATTCTCAAGGTCCTCTACCATGAGCATGATAAATTTGTTACATTATGATATTAGAAAAACATTAAGATTGCCAAGTGCTCTAATAAGAAGCCAAATGTTTTCACACCACTGATTAACATTTTTAGAAAACATTATTGCTGCTGGTTACTGCAGATGCAAAGAAAGCATTTAGATGAGGAGGCTACAAAAGTAAACGTAACAAATCTTTAATTTCAAGATAGACAGGCTTACCATTCACAGATGTTTTACTATGGATATATTATTATCTTCTTAGTATGTACTTATTATCTTCTTAGTATGTACTATGTACTATTTGAATATCTTATATTGATTTAATCAAAGGTCACTGAGTAAACAAAAATCATGTCTCGGTTATTGTCAACTTCATGAAAGCTCTGATAAAGTGTGCCGTCCTGATCATAACAAATGTTCTGAGGCTGTCCGCATATTTCACCCTCTGCTGGTATCTTTCCCACAATATATCCAGTTTTTAAAACAAGGTGAAAACATTTCTTTACCCCGTCTGCTACTAAAAGTATCCCATCTATCTCAGTGATACCCCATGGGAAATCTAGTTGACAAAACCATAGAAGCTGGCCTTGTATTGTGACGGAGAGCAAACCACTGTCGTCTCCCTCACATGGCACAAATATTGTGTTTGTTTCCTTATCCATGTGTATGTCCCAACCAAACGCTATCTTTTTTCCAAAAGCTTCTTTCAGGACGATCTTCTTTGCTTGCTTTCCATTTCTGTCAAGTACTAAGATGGTGTTAAAATCAACTTCCAGTACACAGTAATATGTACCGTTGAAATGAATTCCTTGCGAAATATACGAATCAACGTTGAATGCTTTCCCGCCGTCTAATTTTGAAAGACCTTGTGTATGATCTATGTTCCAAATAAAAACCTTGTTTTCAGATCCACAAGTTGCGAAAGTATCATGATCCACTGGAGTCATTCCCCAAATTTCCTGTGAAACCTGAGTGGATGACAAGAAGTTTCCCTGACGATCATAAACCCTCAGGAATTTTGTGGAGTCTAAACGATAAACTGCCACCGCGATGGCATCTTTCAGAGAAGCAAGACACCTCACATTTAGCCTCTCTTTATCCTCTAGTGATTCAATACTGAATTCAAGGCATTTAGTGACTTTGAGTCGGATCGGTTCAATTTGCATATCTTTAGGAAGCTGAATTGTCTTTACGTCTTTTTTCTCAACAGCAACCTGCGTACTGTAGAGGACTGTGTTATCAGAGATTGTCAAAGTCTCTAACAAATCAGATGAAAGCTGGACTTCGTTTGTTGCCGAAGAATATGGTTTATTTGTGAACGAAACCAAATCGATTAAATGGTGACTCTTCGACTTTTTGAACCTCAAGTGCCAATTGGAACATTTCTCACAAAGGAATTGATGACATTCGGAACAAAGTGTTCTAGCTTTTACGTCCTTTTGTTCCTCAAGGCAGGATTCACACGATTTCTCCCAAAACGATGATTCAGCCATTCTCCTGGAAAAGAAAGAACATCAATGACATATTGCCTATATCTATATTGCAATTTTTAAATATTATATTTCAAAAAATTGAAAAAAAGTTTAAATTATCCTTTTTTGTTTATAAAGAAATAGAAACTTCTCACAGCTCTTGATTTCGACAGCAAATTAGCTCAACTACGCTGAATCATGTGAATCACTGTAGATATTTGAAAAAAAGATTGCTGAAGCGCGAATGCTAAATAAAATTCTGAAGGTATCATCTATAAGCAACATTTCGTTACCAAATGAACATGGCAATTTTGAAATGTTCAACGTCTTCAAATTCAATAGCATCATTTATGAAAACATAATTATCCAGCATTTGAAAAAAGGTAGCCGAAGCGCGAATGCTAAATAAAACTATGAAGGTGTCATCTATAAGCAACGTTTCGTTATCAATTGAACATTTCACATGCTTCTATATTGAAATGTTAATCGTCTTCAAATTCAATAGCATCATTTAAGAAAACATAAATTTCCAGCATGGATCAGCAGATACTTTAAAAAAGGCAGCTGAAGCGCGAATGCTAAATAAATGACGAAGGTATCATCTATACGCAACGTTTCGTTACCAATTGAACATTTCAACATTGAAATGTTTATCGTCTTCAAATTTAATAGCATTATTTAAGAACAGATAAATTAGCAGCATGGATCAGACATGCACATGTTCTATTATAACATCACAGTGCATCATATGCGAATTTCAACTAGTTATGTCTCATCAGTGATGCTTGATGCCGAAAAAGAGGAAATCCGAATGCACAATATATGAAATGAGCAAAATTTTTTACTCGATCTAAAATTTCTGCCAAAGAACATGCTAAGGACAGAGCTATGCCCCTTATTCTAAGCAACGTCTCATTAAAGTTTGTTATAAAGAATATTTCAAGTCCAGTGCCGAAACACCGTGAAACTATGCGAACGATACCCTCGGGGACTGAACAAAACACCAGCGGAGAAACTTTTGCCAATTTCTAATTTATTGAATTCAAATCCATGTCAGATTTGTATAACACACAAACATGATCGTCGTTCTACATGAATCACGCCGGTCGTTTTTCATCTTTATAAAAGTTATTTGTTTAATTTTGGACAAAACTTATAGCTAAGACATCCATACACTGCTTCACATTCCCCTTTTTGTGATAAACAATCTCTATTACATGGAAAAACCGAATGTTCTGCGTTGCGAGATTACCCACCTTGAAATGGCAATATGCAGATAACATAAAGAATGCATAGCTCTGGTCCCATAAAAAGAAAATATTAAAAAAAGAAACCACACTCACACACAAAAGGATGCAAAGGACAACTCCACTTATGCATTATTTCGCGACTCCTTCACTAACTCCTTTGCTAATCATTAGACCTGTTTTTTCGTATAGTTGGTTGGTTGATAATAGTGTTACAATGTACATTTCTACATCTATTTATGTATCGATTTTCGGGAAGTCCACCAAGCAACAATACTCAAAGCCGGATTATGCCGCCCTGCGTGCTCTTCAAATCAGTTGTGCATCGATCTAATTTGAAAAAGAAAAACGAATTCATCTATATATGATTACTAATCAGATGCATAAGACACACACTTCGAATGATTTAACACGAGAAATAGAAATAGCAAATCTTGGACTAATACTGCCTCTGAGCCCAGAGATCCTTTTGAATGTTATAACTTCAAATTGTATATGCTTCTAGCTTACATACCTTGTTATTCAAAACATATACTTCACATTTCGAATCCATATACTTGGCATTGACCCCTCATTGGAATTTAAATCGGTTAGTTAGGCGTTTGTTGTTGTTTGTTCAATCATGTGAAAGGCCTACATAATGAACCTATAAATAAAGTAAGATCGAAGTATTTTAAACTTCTAATGCTTGCATGCTCTCTATATACATGCTTCAATTGAAATTCGTTTAGATTGCTTTAGAAGAAAATCTCTGAGTTAAAGAAGATCCTGACGATTATCGCAACAGCACTCACAACGGAGCACAAATTTGAGCATCGACGGACCCCTAGCAAGATAGAGGTGGGACCAGGTGCCCTTGTTGGCAAGCCGCATGAGGATTCTCATTCTTTTGTATTTCGTGAGGTCCTTGCAATTTTTATTTTTCTTGGTCCATTTTGTGGGAGGAAATATGCTGTCTATAATTGTTTGTGTGCAGTAACGTTGTAATTACGTCCATCGTGTGTTCGTATGTTTGGTGAGTTGATAGTCACAAGTCCATGGGTTTCTTTATTTTTGGCTGGCAAGAGGTATATTGTAACTCATTCTGTTCTTTTCTTATTTCTGGATGCGAGGTCTTATATGCAGAATGCATCCTCTAGAATGATATCAAGTCTGTATGTCATTATACAATAGAGCTCTATTTTGATACGGTGACAATACACCGAAAGTATTTACACGTACAATGTATTATTAATTCTCTATACGTCTTGGTTTTGCATATTTTCCTCTTTTTCTCGTCTCATGCGAGTATGGTCTCGCTGTGATTACTGCAACGTCGTCGTGTCGTGCCTTGTATTATGATATCCATTTACGTACACTGTATTTATCTGTTTGTTACTTTGACCCCTTAGTTTTGCGGTCTTGTTTATGTGGTCATCTAACAGAAAGAAGGTCATTATACACATCAATTCCTCGAGACCACTGGGTAACCGGCCAAGTGGAAGGATTGTGTGTACACAATCCGGACATCTGCACCAATAGAGAGGTTTAGTTACAAGTGCTTTCAACGTGTACGTATGACTTACATGTACACGTCACGTTTTGACGTCACAATCCGAAGATGTCGTTTAGTTACACGTGCGAACCTGCGAAGGTCTAAGTATGGCTATATAAAAAGGTGTACTTGTAGCTAGTTTGTTTTCAATCAGTTTAATCTGCGCGAAATGTACATCGAGATTCGTAAAACCTCCACGTAAGGAAAGTTAGAATCCTAAATGTGCTAAGTAACACCGAAAACTGGATGTTGAATGAATGATAAGTGTTGAAAATTTCAAAGAAGTTACCCGTTCAGTCATTACGTGTAGAGCGTCGTTTACACGTCCATAACGTGTAGCTACACGTCACGTCATGACGTCATTTGATCAAAGATCGCAGGAAGTGATGACGTCATACGTACACGTCGCGTTAAAACTTGTAACTAAACCTCTCTAATATCTTACGTAGCATATGACTGTTCTAAGTCGGGACAATGGTCAATTGTCTTGGTTTGGTGTTTTGATGTCGTATATGTATTTGGTCGTATTTCGTCTTGCCGTGTATTCACTTTGTGTTGTCTAGGTGATTTGCTATAGGTGCTGCAACCTTGTTATATCTATTTCTGTTCACAATTTTTGAAATGTCTGATTGATCATCTGGTGTGATTCTATCGATCATTTATCGGTTACGCGGAATTTTATGTTTTTACATTCATTTATAGTTGTAGGTTTTCAAAAAAGTAATTACTGAAGCACTTCCTTTATAATTATGTTAAAATTGATGCATTTGTTGACGTTCAGTCGATATCCTATTCTAATAAAAAGAATATTTATTTCAAATCTTCTTGAAATTGAAGACTACCTAGCCCTATTGTATTATCAAGAATATTTCAGCGGCTAGAGACCTTGACATTTGACCTTTATTGTGATGTTAAACGTCCTTAAATTCAATAGCATCATTTAAAACCTGATAAATTTACAGCATGGACCAGACATGCACGTTTCGTGTACTAAACCCTCGTCAGTGATCCTCAGTCTTAACAATGAAATATGGCCAAAAAGTGTGAAAGTTATTATGTCAAAAATGTACCAAAAGACGTAGCAGAATGGATGGGATATGATGCTACAGGACCCACGTTTTAGAAATTTCAAGAAATTTTGAAATGCGTTGAACAGACAGACGATCAACCGAAGTTGATAGAACTTGGCTACATGTGCCCTCGGGGACTCTTAGTCCACCAGCAGTGACACTCACCGAGTAGTTCAAATAATAAAGGTCTTAAATTCAATAGCATCATTTAAAACCTGATAAATTTACAGCATGGACCAGCCATGCACGTTTCGTGTACTAAACCCTCGTCAGTGATCCTCATTCTAAACAATGTAATATGGCCAAAAAGTGTAAAATTATTATGTCCAAAAATGTACCAAAAAGACGTAGCACCTTGACTTTGGACTTTTACATACTTAAAAAACTTTAACTCGACTCGGGCTATATCTCATGAACTATAAGAGGCAGGGCTTTGATATTCACATGAGATTCCTCATGACAAAACCTTTCATTTGAAACTTTGACCTATTTATCTTGACCTTTGACTTTGACCTACGTATAAAAAATCAATATTGGCTACGTCTCATGAGCTATAACGGGTAGGGCTTCGATATTCACATGTACATGTTTAGTTCTTTATGACCAGACCTTTTATTTGTTACCTCGATCTTTGAGCTCTTGACCTTGGAGTTTGATCTACTTAAAATAACTAACATGGGCTATATATCATGAACAAGAAAAGAAAGGTCTTTGGTATTGAATATGTAGATTTATCGTGACCATACCTTTCACTTGGGATCTTGACTTTTGATCTAGTGAGTCATGAACTATAAAGGGTAGAGTCATACCTTTCATTTGGTCACTATGGACCTCGACCTATCTTCTAGTGATCTTGGCCTTGGGGTTTGACCAACTTTGAAAAAAGACTTTGAACTGGGCTATATCTCAGTAACAATAAGGGTTAAGGATTTGATATTTCCGCATGACCAGACCTTTTATTTGGAATCTTGACTTTTGACCTGGTTACTCTGACCTTAACTTGACAATATATAAGAATTGTCATTTTACTATCAAAACCCTACACGGCGAGCGATGTTGTCATCTGACAAGTCTGATTGCTCGTTCTTTGATTTAATGGAACAGGCATTTTGGAAATGATTCTCATGGTTTTCCACCACGATAATGTTACAGTATGATAGTACAAGAACTACTTCCAAGTGCTCTTGTAGGAAGCTAAATCTTTATCTTGTTTACACAACTGATCAAAACTTTAAATAACATTTTAATTATTGCTGTCGTTTACTGCAGATCTTTCCTTTCAACTTGCCATCTTTCGGAGAGAGTCTCCCTCTTTTTTGTTACCTCATCCCCCTAGAATTACACATCCCTCTCATGAAAAAGACTACATTGTAATGGATTCAATTTCATCGCACTCACCAAATTTGACAAGTTTTCATGGAGCTGTTGCGACGGGTGTTGCATGCAATCAGGAGACGCTAACTCCCCCCGGGCACCTGGTCTCAAATGTAACAATCAATCATAAGTCTCCCTTTTTCAACTGTGAAGGAGGGTGGTCTCCCTCTTTTGATTTTGAAGTAGACAGGTATACAGATCCAAAGAAGAAAATCAGCTGAGGAGGCTACAAAATAATGAGTGAATGACATCTACCTTCAAGATACAGAAAGGCGTTCCAATCTCAGTATGTCCAACCATGCTAGTTATTGGGCATTCTCTGAACAAATTTTGGTTTATTGTTCATGTTTCATAGTTTGTCAAGATTTATGAAGCAAACAAAAATGAAAAATATATTCAAAGAAATGAAATAAAATCTTTAGAATCCTCCATAATTTGGAGCCGCTAAATCTCAACAAATCATATGAGTAAGCCCTCTCTAAATTTTAAAATTCGGTTTGATTAATGTTTTATGCAATTCCATGTCCATAAAGTTAGTCAATGGCAGCAAATTTGGATCACCATATCGTAAAGCATTTCGTATCTTTTTATATAACCATCTTCTAAATATCGAATTTCTAATACAGATTCAATTAATGGTTACTGTGTACACAAAAATCAAGTTTCTATTATTGTCAACTCCATGGAACCCCTGATAAAGCCTGCCGTCCTGTCCATAATGAATGCTCCGAGGCTGTCCGCATATTTTGTCCTTTATAGGTCTCTTTCCGTTGAGGCATCCAGTCTTTGAAAGAAGGTGGAAAAATCTCTTTATTCCATCTGCTACAAAAAGTGTCCCATATATCTCAGTTATACCCCATGGGTGATTAAGCGGATAAAACCATAACGGTTGGCCTTGTATTGAAATAGAGAGCAAACCACCACTGTCTGGCATACATGGCACAAATATCGTGTTGGTTTCTTTATCCATGTGTATGTCCCATCCAAACTTGATTTTTCTTCCGAACGCCTCCTCAACGGTGATCTTTCTTGTTTGATTCCCCCGTGCATCCATTACTGAGATGGCTTTACAGTCAACATGCAGTACACAGTAATATGTACCATTGAAATTAATTCCCTGCGACATATATGATTCAACTTTAAATGCTTTCTCTTCAATCAGCTTTGATCGACCATCTATCCTCCATATGGATACTTTGTACCCGGATCCACAAGTAGCAAATGTATCACAATCTATTGATGCCATTCCCCAGATGTGATTTGAAACATGGGTCGATGACAAGAAGTTTCCCTTTAGATCATACATCCTCAGCAGAATTACGGAGTCGTCATGACAGACAGCCACTGCCACGACATCTTTAAGACAGACAATACCCCTTACGTCTAGCTTTGCTTTATCGTCTGGTCTTTCAATACTAAATTCAAGACATTTAGTGAGTGTGAGTCGATCTATGTCAATTTTAGTATCCTTTTCTGGTTTCGACGTTGTTTTGACGTCTTTCTTTTCAACAGCCACCTGCGCGCTACAAAGGGCTGTGTTATCAGAGATCGTCAAGTTTCCTAGAAAATCAGATGCCATCTCGTCTTCGTTTATTGCCGAAGAATTCGGGTTACTCGTGAAAGGAACTAGATCAATAAGATGGTGACTCTTAGACTTTTTGAACCTCAGGTGCCAATTGGAACATTCCTCACAAAGAAATTCATGACATTCAAAACAGAGTGTTCTAGCTTTTGTTTGATTTTGTTCCTCAAGGCAGGATTCACATGACTTTTCCCAAAACGATGATTCCGCCGTCCTCCTGGAAAAGAGAGAACATCATTATATGGTATAACAAATATCTCAGCTTTCAAATATTCAATATCCAATGAAGACATAGAAAGCATTTGAACAAAAGTGCAAGCCTTTTTTTATTAGTATTTATAAAAGTTATAGAACTATCACATTGCTCTCGTGATCGAAACGTATTGAGTTCAACAACTATATTAACCACTGTTCGTAGTTCTGTGAAAAACAGGTATTGACTTAAGCGGACAATTTGTGTTCGGAGAACATCCAGCTTTTTCGATCCTAAGCCTTTGTTTGAATTGATTTGTCTACATGTTTTAGCTTATAATATAGACTCGCAGGGAATTTTTTCTTTGTATTCAAATCAAGAAACATATGCAACTTACACAAGGGTTGTCTTAGCTTTAGATGCAAAAGCGATGTATTATATCATAGCTTTAGTGCAAACGGTAATGTTCACGGGAAGGTGAGCGTAGACGTGTATGTGCGCAAAAATATTTGTTATATGAAAAAAAATTGCTATATAAGAACTCATTTGAACTCATTTGATTAAAAAGACGACTCTCTTATGCACCTATTATAACCTAGGCAAGGATAATTTTACTTAAGGTGTTAAAACATGTACATCCAATCACATCTGTTTTAGTCCCGGTTCTAAACAGAAATGTTTGTTTAGGAATGGGACTAAATCGAATATGCATGAATGTACAAGTGTTAATTAAGACCTTAAAAGGTAAAATTATTCATGCCTAGGGTATGCTAAGTGCATAAGAGAATAGTCTTGAAACAAATGAGATGTATTAAATTTTTCATATAGCAAATATATTTGCGCACATGCACTTCTGCGCTAACCTTCCCGCGAACATTACCGTTTGCACTAAAGCGATGATATAATACATCGCTTTTGCATCTAAAGCTAGGGTTGTCTCCCTCAATGCAAAGCTCTGGTCGCAAAAAGAAGATATAAAAACACTTAAAGGATGCAAATGACAACACCACTAATGTTTTATTTTCTTGATTTCCTCATTGATTCCTCTGCTACATGTAGATGAAAGACCTGTTTCCTCTTACAATTTGATGATTGATTTTCATCTATTTATAACAGTGTAACATATCTATACATAAATCGATTTTTGGAAAGCCAGACTTCTCCGTTCTGGGTGCTATTCAAATCAGATGAGCATCGATCGATTTGAAAAAAGAAACCAAATGATTTTATATCATTAATAAACAGATGTACAAAAAGTGACACACATTCGATATATGCAACACAAGAAATGGAAAATCTTACAAGCCTGGGCCAAAATTGCCTTTAAGTCCAGAGGTCCCTTTAATGTTATAAATTCAAATTGTATATGCTTCTGGTTTACATACCTTGTTATTCAAAACATATACTTCTCATTTCGAATTTACATACTATGCTTAAATCCTTTCAGTGGAATTTAAATCGGGTACATGTAGTTCGGTGAATATTTTTGTTTATTTAGTCATATGAGATACCTGCATAATGTACCTATAGATAATATAACGTACGATCGAGGTAATTTAAACTTCCCAATGCTTGCTCTATATACTAGTACTAGCATCCAGATGGCTCAAGGGATGTAATGTCCCTTGCGCTTGGTTTAAACACGTTTAGTGTCGCGTAGCCGCTTGTAACTTCTTTTACTAGTATACATGTATGTTTCAAGTGAAGTTCGTTTCAAAAGAAAATGTATCTGAGCAAACTCCTTCTTTAATGTGTTGCCTTTGTAAATGTATTTTAGTGAGGTCTTTGGTTTGAGTCGTGGTCAATTTTATGTTACGATTTTTGCTGTCTCTATAGCCCCGGTTACACTGCACTTCACGTCCAAATCACGTTCAAAAATCTGCTGGACGTGGTATTTTTTGCCATGGTTGTGCTTTGTACGGGATATGACCGCCGGCGGCTGTTTCACTGCTGAAACACTACCCAAGCACGGCTTACCACGTCCAAACACGTCTAAGGCTAAAAGCGTTCGTGATAAGACGATATACAAACGCTATCACCCGTGATACCAACGCGGCACACCCGTCAAATGACCGTACTCTGACCATGACAGACCGCCTAAGCTTTCGCGTCTTACCGTCTTACATGAGAAAGTTCTGTTTTATATTTTTTTAATGAATTGTAAGTCTTTTGATTGTGATTTTTGGAATCTGATTTCAGGTTTTGTGCTTGACCCTCATTCACTGATATAGGTACAAGATGGTATGATGAAAACATCGGGACAATGAAACAAAATCTTACAAGGATACTAAGGCCGAAACAGAGTAAGGGCTTCGACTAAGTATAGTAATGACTAGTCGCGATAAAAACGAAATTTCTTACGACGTACATTTGACTCAATCCATGCACCTCCATGGGCGGATCCAGGATTTTTTTCCAGGAGGGGTCCTAAAATTCATTGGTCCTAAATTTTTTGAAAAGCAAAAAAAAAAAAAAAAAAAAACCAAGAAAAAAACAAACAAGGAGAAAATCTTGAATTTCCACCGCGCTGTTCTTGATTAATAATCAAATTATATGTAAAATTTGTCAGAGTTGGAATAAAAAGGACAAACAATAATACTATAAGACTCTCTCATGGTCTTCTATGAAAGAGTATTTTTCTCTCATATCTAAAGGGTCAAAAACAAAACTGAAAGAAAAGGGGCGAAATTTGAAATACGTCAAGTTGATCTATTCGCGAAAATTTTGCGATATTCGAATTCAGCGCCCCCGAAAATGGTTTATTCTTTAAGAATAAACTAGGAATATTAGGCTTTTCAAAATAAAACGCAAGAGTTCATTGAAAAACGATCTTAAAATCGACGGTTTATTGCGACGTCGCCGCTAGCTTGTTTGTTTTGCGGGCTGAAATCATGACGTCACAATAGCGTAAACAATCGAATCAATAGCGTCACGTGATATGTGATACAGCTGTCACGTGATATGTGATACAGAAGTAGCTCACATAGCTGTATTTCATGGGCCTACTCTGTAACACATACCCGGGTATGAGAGAATATTTGCATCCTCTATTACTGTATTTATTCAGTCAATTGTACTTGTTTATTGACAAAGATGTACAATGTATAAGGGTTGCAAAGGTAAGAAGGCGTAAAATCTGCCCTGAAAAGTGGAAATTTCAAAATGCAAAAATTGAGAAAAATTTTCGGTAAAAATATGAAGTTACTTGGTCCAGATATGAATCTTCTGTCAGGTTGGATAAATTATTCAAAATAAGACTGATTTTTGGGTCAAAATAAGCGTTTTTCCTAAAGAAATCAATGGAAAACGGAAAAGTTTTTCTACAACATTGTTCCCCCCTCGGTTCAGAATGCCACTTTTACCAAAGGTGTATATCAATAAAACAAATTTTCTGGCCAAGTGGGGTTCTGAACCGAGGGGGGGGGGGGAGAACAATGTCCCACAGGCGAAAAACGAAAAAAGGGGGGATGGATGACTATTTTAGAATCAGTATTTAGAGCGGTAAAATAAATCAAAATTGCCATTTTTTTCTTTTAATATCATGTAACAATCTATTCAGAGTGTGTTCCAATCACATTATTAACCGTTAGGAAGGAAATAAACGAGAAAGTTGTCTATTTCTACGCTGTGCGTATTTCGCGCCTGAAAGCTACATATGTGGCTGATAAATACGAAATATAACCGTTTTTCAGTTTCCGGACTGCGAGTTTTGCCGATTATATTGATATGATAACATCAAGGTTAATTTTTCTTATCCAAGTTTGACATTACAAGGTAGAGAAGTATAATAAACATCAAATTTATGTAAACTAATGCATTTTTTGTGAATTTTCGCTCGATATTTGAGGTTTTCTCTCATCCATACCCCTACCTCTTCAACCCGTAATTATAACATCTTTCACCAAATCTATTTAAATAAAATACCTACTAAGAATCTTCTAATACTTTATATTTTAATCCCGACCACTTTTTATCTGAAATAGAAGGACAGCGCACGAGAAATAATCGAGTGATTTCAGGGCTAAATCAAGCCCTTATCTTAGCGTCGGCGCCGTGGTCTAGTGGTTAGGGCGTCGGGCGCGTGACCAAAAGGTTGCTGGTTCGAGCCTCACTAGGATCATGGGACGGTTGACATATACTCCTCTATGTTCTGTGTTTATATACAAAAATGTTGTTGTCTGTGTGTTGTTTACATGTTTGTGGTGTTTAAAAAAAAAAAAAAAAAAAAAAAAAAAAGCCCTTATCTTAGCAGCTCCTTGATATGTATATGCAATAAAATCTGGCGAGCGTAGGCGAGCCCGGGAAAATTTTGAAATATGGACCAAAAATGAATAAAAATGAAAGATTTTAAATACAAATTCACGTTATTTTTCAAATGTTATAACAAAAAAGGGGAATCTGGACTTAATCTTATGAAATATGTATATTTATAAGCGTTATCAATCTATGCTTAACAACAACACGCGCGTAACTGCAAATTCTAACACATTGATCGATCATATATATACAAACCGTCCTGACAATATACATGAGGTGAACGTACCATATATCACAATGTCAGATCACTTCCCTATTTGTATAACGCGCCGACTACCCAAAATAAATAAAAAGTCAACACATTTGGAAATCACTTACCGCGACTTTAAGAATTTTGATGAGTTTCTATTCCTACAAGATTTAGCAAATGCCCCATTTCAACATATTGAGCAATTTTCTGACGTTAACAACGCTATGAATTTGTTTTTCCATATATTTCTTGATGTTTCAAATAAGCCTTAAAACAAAACGGGTTAAAACTCAAACTAAGCCTACATGGTTGACCCCTGAAATTAATGAAGCTAGACACAAAGGCGACTACTTTCACAAGAAATTAGATTTTGATAATTATAAAATCTGGCGCAATAAAGTAACCACTCTCATTATAAAGGCAAAAGAAAACTACTTTAGTAAGGCAATTAATGAAAATAAAAACACAGGCGATATTTGGCGGAACATGAAACAAATTATACCTAAAGGAAGTCATTCGATCCCAAATAAACTATGTGATGGAGAAACTGAAGGTGAAACTAAAGAAGAAATGGCTAAAATCTTTAATCAGTTTTATGCAAATATTTCTGAGCAAATTGTAACTGAAAACATAAGTCCTGTGTCTACTTTAGAACTTCTTAAAAATTTTACTAAGTCAAAGTTAACAACAGCAAATATATTTGAAATTCAACCAAAACTCGAAGAGGAATTGCATAGGATGCTAAAGAAACTTCAAATCAATAAATCAGCTGGAATAGACAACGTAGGACCGCGAATACTAAAATTATCTGCTGATATTATAGCAAAACCAATAACTCATTTGCTAAATTTAAGTATCTCAACCTCGAAATTCCCTGATAACTTCAAAGTAGCAAAGATCATTCCAATTTATAAAAAAGGCGATAAGACAGACCCAGGAAATTACAGACCTATAAGTCTTTTAAGGAGAATTAAACGGTATTTGAATAAACATTATAGAAAGCTGTATTTCAATGCTTAAAACATTGATGTGACGTCATGCCTTTGTTCGAACAGTCCGAAATTTACCTTTGACTGTCCAATATCAAATTTAGGTCGCGTTTATTAGAAAAAATATACCCAACCTAGATTAAAGATTGGACAGTCAAAGGTAAATGTATTTTTTTGACATCAACAGGACAACCGTTACAATCCTTATTTACAAATCACGTGGCAAGAATTCCATGTATCATGGTACTGACTATTCCAATTTTTGCTATTTTTTCCGAAGTTGACAAAATCCAGCACAATCTTATGTATCTAAAGAATCGGCTGTTGTGTCGGAAATGACAATGAAAGAGACACTATAGTTCAGTCCGTTTTTTCTTCGGTCTAATTTTTTTCCCATCTTTTTAATTTTACTTATAATTAAGATTTTTTGCTCGACTTTTTCTAGTCCGAAACACCTGACCTAAATCCAGCCTTTGACGGTTATTTTGATCTAGTCCCCTCCCCCCTCCCCCCCCCCCCCCCCCCCCCGTGCAAATAACCGTCAAAGGCTGGGTTTAGGTGTCAGGTCTCTTCAAAATATCTTCCTGAATTGTTTCTTTCATTTAACCTTGCACATAGTAATTTGAACGTCCCCATTGATTTCTTTTCGGTATATTATTTCTTGCTTGTCCGGAAAACGGCACTTTTAGAGACACGTGCTTTTATTTATCCAAAGAAGCTTCAACTAAATCGTCATCACGCAAAGTATTCTCGTTGATTTTTCCCAAACATTGCATCCAGTTTCGTCTTGGTTTACGGAATCTGCGTCAGAATTTGTCACCATTTTTTTTAATTGAAAATTTCATCTCCGTTATTTTCTTTTATAAACGACTCCCTACTTGTTAGAACCTGGAGTGATTACATTTCGTTACAGTAATTAACATTATAAGAACAAAGTCAATGGTCATGCCACTTTGAATAGTGATCAATGTTTTAAGTACGATATACGCCTCAAACAATTCATTCTTAAAGATATTGGACAGTTTTCGGCCCTGCGGGCCTCAAACTGTCCAATATCTTTAAGAATGAATTGTTTTCGGCGTATATCCAATACATATATATATATATATTGTAAATATGTTATGTGTATTTGTTTGTTTATGAAGGCCTTGAGGAAGAATAGTGTCTCACTAATCGAGTTACCTTCTTAAAATAAAGAATTTAAAAAGAATTTTATTATTATTATTATTATTATTATTATTATTATGCTTCGAAAATTCCAGGGGGGGGTGGTCCGGACCCCCCCCCCCCCCCCCGACCCCCCCCCCCCCTCTAGATCCGCGCTTGACCTCGATATGTCTAGTTGGGAATTTTGTCCCCTTTATTCCTTTATAAAACTAAATTAGCAAAGTGAGTAGGATCAAAGATACATTCAAATCTACGCGAAATTGCAAAAGAACTTCAATCACTTAATTAGGTCTTCCGACTTCCGTCGGAAGACCTATTGTTTTCGTAACCGTGGAAAATTGGATCAGCGATTTCTCAAGAACCCTGTAAGCTAGGACAATGAGAGTTCTCCAACGTTACGTTTGGAGTAAAAGCTAGATTGGTCTTTTTTTATTTTTGGTCTCTGTTATTTTTTTATCATGTTTTTTAGTAGATTCAAATATTTGACGGGAGCGTCGAATTACTCAAAAGGACCGAAAATTTCATGTTTTGCTATTTGTAAGCTTAAATATCTCGTATTTTGCTATCTACAATTTCCATTCTTTTTGAAAGTCGACAGCCATGCAAGATATGAAATGCTAGATGCACACTGTAACGATTTATTACGATGACGTCCTTCACCGTCCTTCATATTTCCAAATTCAGAAGTTCATAGGAGGAAGACACTTTTTTGCTTATAATAGTAAACAAAAATTAAGCTTATGAAGTTTCCTAAAAATTTCAATATTATTATTTTTTATCCATATATCTGTCTTATTTAGTCTTTCTGATTTTTCCTATCTCTTACTGTTGAAAAGATATGAGCATCGAAATTTTGAGTTGGGTATTTCGATACACCTTCACGCCAACAGATCGGGCGCACACTAAAATTGGTAGTCCGAGTCCGACTCGAGAAAAGCAGTGTTGAGCTTTTCAAATTCCGATTTCACGGCAATGATGAATATGCATTTCATAAATACATTTCGATATACACAATTTGATTTTAAAACAGTTGATTAATTTAGAAGAGATCAGCCACAAACCAGAATTTACACACAAAAAGTGGTAGTTTGATTCCGATTTCTAACCTACAAACCTGTTTCTAAACTTCAATAACTATATTTTGAACATCAAGTTTAATTTCTAATTCTAGCAAACGTTCGAACATAATTTTCGGTTTGTTTATTTACAAATTGATGAACAATTTCTCCAACATTCTTCCCTCCCCTCGTTTTTCGGAAACAGTTCTGTTTATATTGAACGATGTCGCCATGATGGAAATTCAAAATAAACTTTGAAAAAAGGGAAGGGGGGAGTCCAAATTTGAACCTGCACAGCGAGAACCTCATGGTATTTATATATATATATATTGAACGTAACTTGTTATTACCATTTCTCTTCTCAAGAAAATTGGTTCTACAGCTACGAGCTCGCCTTTTTTATGGGGGAAGGGGGCAGGAAGAATTTGCAAAAAAAAAAAATCCCGGCTCTGAAAAATGCTGAAAAAAATATTCCGGCCCAAAGGGCCGGCAATTTTTTTTCCCGGACCATGCAAAAGTAAGGATACATTGCATGATATGGAAATTTTTGCTGGCCCTTTGTGCCAGACAATTTAAAGTCAAAAAATTAATTAATATAAATACAAACTGTTCACATAGCTGTATCTACCAGAGACCTAATACGCATAGGCACAAAAATCTAGAAATTTAAAGGTTCTATTTAAACATCATACAATCTGTCTGAAATTCGCTTATTGCAAAGAGACATCTGAAGGAACGGTTATTAACTCATACTCTGTAACAGCGGGGAGTTTAACTTACACAGACATTCACAACATTTGACAATTTGTTTAAATCCGGCCCGCAGAACCGGCGAAAATTTTTCTCCGACTCTGGTAATGGCTGAAAAAAATGGCCTGCTCAGAAAATTGCTGAAAAAATTTTACCGGCTGGCAATAGAATTCCTCCCCCCCCCCCCAAAATCAAATGGTTGCTCACCAACAATTATCGGTTTGAAAATTTAATGTTACTGCTATTTGAAAACTTAAATATATAATATAAATACATGTAATGTGACGTCCTTCATATTTCCAAACCAAAAATTGTATAGGAGGAAGACACTCTTGTTGCAACCGCAACAAGAAACCTTTCTAGTTTGTTTATTGTATTTGAACCTTTCCCGTCTATTACCATTTGATGCATCTCTTAAGTAACGAACACATGACGAGTTTAATCCTTAACGAATCAGGGTTATTTTTGCACGTCTTGTCCTTCTCGAGAAGAATGAAATGAGAGTTTCCCTAACCAAGAGCATCAAAAACGCAAATTGAAATCCTAGGATGATGTGGGTTTAAACACGGTTGCGGTAAGCAAACAATTGACTCCATTCACCTTTTTATGTCCCGCCTTTATCAGTTTAAAATGAAGTTTGAAAAGGAGTTTGAAATAAGGCGGCAATTATTGCTTTGTAGTCCAGTCATTCTAGCCAAAAATATAGCCTTACCTCAAACTAATTGCAACAGAAATGTTTTTGTGTTCAAATGATGTATTAAGGGATGTTCTAAGGTGTATCAAAAATCGAGAGCATACAACAAAGGGGAAGTGCTTGGTTTGAGGGGAAAACGTGGATTTTTAGTCGAAAATCACTGAAAATTGGAAAAAAAACTTACAACTTTTATATAAATGAAGATTTTTCAAATTGGAAAACGTAATTATATAGTAATTTTGGTGCTCTTTCCGATAAAAGAAGTTTTCAGTTCCAAATTCTACTTTTACTGTGTGTTTTGGGGTAAAAACTCGATTTTTTAAACAAAATTTCACAGAAATTTGAGGAAATTTTAATTTCTTCATGCTTCTCTGTTCCTCAGTATTTATATGATCGTTCAATGATGCTTTAAAAAATATCTTTAAAGTATCCTCTTTCAGATGACACATATTTTGTATTCTTCATTTTTGGTAAAATCCTCGAAATTGTCATTTTTATACAGAAACCTGTGTTTTGAATTGGAAATCTCATATTTCTGTATATTTATTTAAAAATCCCTTATCCATAATTAAATCAATAATTGAAAGCTATTTTCTGTACATTTTCACATTCTTTCAGATAACATAAGTTTAACTGACATTTCTTTCAAAATTCAAAAGTTTTTTGGGGAAAAACATATTTTTCCAGTCAGAAATCGATGATTTCTGGAGAATAATCATTCTAATTTAAAAAAAATTCTTAAAATGATAGCAGGAATGTATTTTCAACTATAAATTATCTAGTTTCAATCATAAATGACATGTTTGAAACAAAATGGGTATATCTTCTACTTCATTTTTGGGTAAAATGCCTGTTTTTCATTCAAAAATAACATATTTCTTTGAAAATTCTATAACTTCATTATCTTAGCCAAAATCATAGATTTAAAGCTATTTTCATATAGAAAATAAACCATCTTATGAAATTTAGCAGAATGAATTGTTATTGAATTTCATTTAAGTCAATACTTTCAGGTAAAATATCTAATTTTTTGTGCAAAAACCTCTTATTTTGAGAAAATAATTTCTGTTTCTGTAAACCTGCATAAATTGACACATTTAAGGTTTGACAGAACGGTGTTTCTTATCATGAATGAATAGGAATATCAAGTGATAACTGAAATTCAATTTCTATAGTATTTTTGTGGGGCTAAAAACCTAATATATGTGCAAAAATCACTTATTTCTGTGAATGTTTATTTGTAAAATTTATTTTTGGAGCACAATAAATTCAAAGACGAAAGATATTTTTCCGTGATATTTCGCGTAGGTATACCAGAATCAGAATGCTCAGATAAACAATCACATAACAAGAGGCTGCTTCCCAAATTTTCTATCGCAGCGCCCTCTGTTTGTAGAAGAGGAAGCATCTTTTGCCATCGATTGTTAGAATATTACACTCAAAATTGACATGATAAAAATATATTGTTTTAACGTTCAAAATAATTGCATTTACTATAGAGTAATAATCACACTGCATACCGCTTGTGAGAAATAGATTGGAAGAAATTGTAAAGAAAAATAATAAATAAAACAATTTTAAGAATTAATAGGCAAAATCCATCAATATCAATATAAATGTTACGTGGAAATCGTTTACGTTGAACTCAAAAGATGGAATTTATTTCAATTCGACGACTTTTAAAAGACAACGGAATCGCTGATATTAACAAGATGTCAATGACTTTTAAAATATTTGAAAAGGCTTGTAAACATATTAAAATGTGTAGCGTCGTAGTCGTTTTTGTCTGATTTTGCTGATATCATTTGAATACAGATTTCATGTACTTTAATCACAGGGGCTACAGTATAGTCGATTTGAAAATTTCAGAACCTAGAAATGTCCTTTCCTATGAACTTTGTTTTATGGTTCTTATCTATGGGATAGAAATGAACGAAGAATACATTCTATGCACCAGACATGCATAATTCGGACAATGAATGCTCAGTAGTGGTACTTCCAGCCAAAATGATTCAAAGAAGCATATATAATTAACGTTGTTTTGCCAAATTTGAAGACATTCTATTCTTGCAAAGTTCCATTTTAAGTATAAATAGCTGGGATAGAGATGCAAGGGGTTCAGAATTTCATTGCAAAATGGTACATGTCATCATTAATGTTATACATAAATATAGTAGATAGCTCAACTCAACATAAATTACACCGAGGGACTGTTGTAAAGAAAACATCAAACACTTTCTATTGCATAATTCTTGCCGATTGGAAAAAAAAGTTATACAAGCCATGCAAGCAAAGAAATTGCCATGATGGTCAAAGAGCTAAGATAGTCAAGTTACCTCAAGTTTACTTGCTTACTCTAGAATCCCCTGCGTCAAACAAACTGGTCCTATATCAACATGATCAATAGGGAAACTTTATTTTTGTCTTTCGAGTACCATTTCAATTATACAAATGACATGTTTATCTTTGCATTACATTTTGACGAATCCTAGTCTGTTAAAGCTGAAACCATCCAATCTTATATGTCACTCTTATTCATTTTACATTGCATAGTCAGTCTTATGAAATAAGAGCTTATGCTATTTCTTTTTACATTTTACTCAGTGATAGTGGACTATTTGGCGGCTATTTTGAATTTCCCCCGATGAAAAAAGTTGTCCTACAAGTATGTGTGAACTGGAAACAACCAAAACAGCAAAATAAATGTATTCAAGGATCATTGTAACTACAAATAAGATGTGTAACACGACTTTTTTTTAATTGAAATCTACACATTGTACCACGTATATAATGAGGTTGAAATTTGGTGGCCATCTTGAATTTCTAGCCTAGAATAAGCCCAGAATATCAAAATGACATTGGAAATGGGTTTGTTGACCTTCAAAACCTCTGATTTGATGTGCCACACTTGATATTTAAAGAAAGAATTAAATTTCACCTATTGGTGGAAGGCATTTGGCGGCCATTTTGAATTTTACCCGATAAGCAGAGTTGTCCCAGAAACATGTGTCAGCTGAAAACAACTTAAACAGCAAAATAAATGCATTCTAGGACCATTGCAACTACAAATAAGATGTGTTACACAAACGTTTTATTGAAATATTCACATTGTACCATAATGAGAATTATATTTGGCGGCCATCTTGAATTTGTAGTCCTGAATGAACTCAGATTGTAAAAATGACACCGGAAATGGGTTTGTTGACCCTCAAAACCCCTGATTTGATGTGCCACACTTAATATTTTAAGAAAGAATTTAATTTCATCTATTGGTGGGAGGCATTTGGCGGCCATTTTGAATTTCCGGCGATAAAAAGAGTTGCCCAAGGTTGCCAGAGTGGCAACCAAGCTAGAATCGTTCAGTACTATCCCATAGATAAGAATCATCAAAAAAAGTTCATAGGAAAGGACATTTCTAGGTCGGCCACATGTTATATAAGGCTGTCAAATCGACTAGTACACAACGAGTACAGAATAAATACTCCCCCCCCCCCCCCGCCACCACAACCACATTTGTTTATGTATTATAGGTGTTATAACTGAAGCCCCTTTAATTTTTTATCAATCGAAAATCGATTTATCTTAGTTCTGCGCAGACGATAACCAACAGTTAAGTTTCACTATCGATTATCGAGAATCGCTGGGAAGATTTTGGCGATCTGTAACGTCTATAAAAAAAATGAGTATATGTATGAAATTACCTATTACGGCCCATGCAAAAAAAAAGTAGTGATGAAAAATCAGAATTCGTAATATTTCTATCAGATAACAGCATTTGTGTGTTTTCATTCCTTTGATTTCAGGTTAATTGTAACAATATGGCCTCTCCCCCACAATAATTATGCAAATTAGAT
Source organism: Pinctada fucata (assembly GCA_028142955.1). Lineage (NCBI taxonomy): Eukaryota > Metazoa > Mollusca > Bivalvia > Pterioida > Pteriidae > Pinctada > Pinctada fucata. The sequence continues at coordinate 61,575,846 of AP027102.1, read as the reverse complement.
ATTTTGATCTTTAATTAATTTCCATTTATTTTGTTAATGGGATATTTCCAATCGTCTAGGAGAAGATAACTCTAATTTCGAACGTTAACTTTACGATAACGTGCTAAACTGATGTAATAGAAATGATTGTCATTCCCGCCAGTGTGTAACCCTATGTCTGTCAATACGAGGTGTTCTTGGGTCAATTGACAGCAACAGAAACTATAATGGTTCGCCTGTCACCCATCTGGGTGTAATAGACGAAATGGCGAGGATTTGTTCTAAGTTTAGGCAACTTTGTTTATACGTCTGAATTCCAATTTAGTCATGAATTTCGATGGCGATTTCCAGCACCATTCGTGAAGTTTAAGACCTATTAGTATACTAAAAAGCAGATGTGACAATATGACGTCGCAGACGATAACATATTTTCACGTAAGAATGCCATTTTCATAGCGCCATAAAAAGTAGAAGTTACAAAAAAGGATGAAAAAATATCGCTGTAATCGAAAGATATTGGGCTAAAATAAACTGTCGATTCAGAACTTCCCATTTGAGTATTTGATGTCGTCTATTTTTGAAAATTTAGTATTTTCTATTTTTGTTGAACTAAAAATTGTGAAACATTATTAAAACCAATGTGAAATGAAAATAAAATCTACTTGATTAAGAAAATATTCACTAAAAAGCTGGTTTTTAAGCTGCATTTAGTATTCACTGCTTTTTCTGTGAATATGCCGCCGATTTGAAACGCCGCTTATTGATCGCACATGATCGAGATTTGCCGTTCCCTGTTAGATCAACTCTTCGGTTCAGTTATAGCTTTAAAAGTTTATGTGCTGAAAAGAATTTTATGTAAATTTGATATAGTAAAAGACTCACATCTCCCCGAATACAACGTACGATATCCGCCATAAAGAAATTCGTTGAAATACAACACAACAACGCCCATTTGCATCGGACAAAGTCAAATGAAATGACACCACCGTTTAATTTGACCGGTTCTGTAGAGAAAGGGTTAAGAAATGTGATGCGTGCCCTTATGACTTATAAATGGACATAGCGATATATAAACTAGATTTTATAAGGGGTTTCATTGGAGGGCACTCGATCATCCAAAAATGGGGCCGAAATAAGCCCCCCCCCCACTAATACATGTAGTAGTTTTACCCTAAAATGGGGGACCCCCATTATACTTTGCAACAAGAAAGTAAACAAAATTTCGCATTTGTGATTTAATATAATGCAAGATTAATCAAGCTATCGCGGCTATAGAATAAATATGTCCTATGTCAAAATCTAGTATAATAATTCTGTTTTTGATCCTATCACTATAGAGCAAGTGACCATATTTCGCCGCATTTTTCGTATATTTTATAGGAATTTTCAATACTTGGTGACCGATTTAATGATTGCTTTTGCATAAGTTTAATTTAACTCCATTCTCGATCGAAATACTGTAAAAATGATTTATTTCATTCATTTCATTGTTTCCTTATAAAACGACAAAATATTTCGTTTCCATGTTTTCGGGGGTGACCATATTTCGCCGTTTTTTGCTGATAAAGTATCCATTTTGCACACAAAACGGACAAATTGTGATTTTCTTTTCAGAAAATCTTTCGTCGCCACTGCTTCTACGAGATGATGCCAAATAAAATGTTTTCTTTTTTGGTTTTTGTAAAAATTTGGATGTTTACGTCTAAAATTTAGTGATTTCAATAATTTTTCCTCATTTTGTGGTATTTTTCGTCACATTTGAGTGCAGGAGATGTCACAATATATCAAAACATGACTGCTACGGCCATATTTTATAGAATATATAAAAATAAACTTGAAAAACAATTCCGATAGCCAACGAGAAGCAATTAACTATGAAACGGCGAAATATGGTCACCGGCGAAATATTGTTCCTCGCTCTAGTAGTAAACATCAAAGAAGTGTAGTGAATAATTTCCGCTTTATTAGAAAAATGTCGTAAATCCCCCCTTTCTAGTGTAAGGGTACCATTCCCCCAAACAGAACGCATGCCCTGGTCATTTATGAAGAAGTATGTATACGTCTGATTCTCTTTCAATACGTGTATTTCTTTCTAGACTCAATATACAAATGTATTTGGTTTGCCACATTTTTTATCATTTGCATCCGTAAATGGATGATGACATCTGCTTTCCATATTACATTTATCTATTTATAATCTTTTTTTTATTTGGGATGAAAAATTAGGTCAAAAATTGATAATTTATAAATCGTATATCTGACAGGTCCATTTTTAAATAACACAATGAATTGTTGTCAAGAACGGCCTTCCATACATTTTTTCGTCACTCGAAGAGCTTAGGAAAGAACATGAATTTTCGTTACAAGAATCAAACTTTTGCCATTTTTAGATTAAAATGTTGTATATGATAGGTCTCCCATTTATAGAACTGATACAAAAAATGTTTTTGTTATGTTTTATACATGTACTTTTTAAATTAAAACAGCGCATGTCATAAGTTCCGACTTCCGTATACATGTACAAAAAATGTATGCGTCGATCTTCGTTCGCAATCAGATAATCAAAAATAGTATTTATTCTTATCATTTAGAAAAGTGAAATAAGTCAAAACTTAAAAGAAAGTGAAAACTAAGGTTAGAAATACTTCAAACAGAACGCAAACAACATGCAACGTCTGCATAATAATTTTGCGTTATCTCCCTTTGTGAACTCTTCTGTGTCTATGGAAGCCGCTTCGTAACATACTGCGTTGAACGTAACGTGAATGTGTGACCTTTGATTCGCAAAATGATCACTTTCCCATATCTCGATTTTTCTCGATTTTTGATATGATCATTATAAGTATACTACAAAACAAATTTCATAAAAATGATTTCTGTTGCAATTAGTTTGAGGTGAAGATGTAGAATGACTGGTCTATTGTCTACAAGTCATTTTGCCGTTTCGATTTTTTTTTTTTTTTCGTTCTCGTAAGTGATGATAAGGGAAGCAAATGTGTTTATACAATAAATATGTGTAATACTATGTACGCTGATACATCTAATTTTTTTCAAGGTAAGTTTTATAGTAAGTGAACTCATTTATAAACGCTCGTATTTGCTTTTTTTTTCAAACACCAGAGAAATATTTTTAACAACCTAAGAAGGTTACCAATGTATATTCGAATCAAATATGCTTCATGCATTCTCTTCGGCAAATTTTGCCCAGAAGACAACTCGTGATAGAAATCACTTTGGCTAACATATTCACTGACGAGGATTTACTATACGAAACACTTGCTTTGAAATTACATGGTTTGAAATTTTCTTCAATTCCATATTCTCTATGGGTTCCATTGCCAAAACTGCAGGTATTCTTTAGGTCATAATAAACTGCTTTACATGTACACATTTATTATTATCTTGAGATGCTCTTGATGTTGCAATTTGGTCATTCGATGCTAGAACATGTCAATGAATATTATATCAACATGATCAAAAGGCGGCCTTTCACCTCAATTAATCGAAAATTCATTAATATAGAACGTGTTTGTAAATAAGTACTAGATCATATCTATAATCTGTAACGAAATTTGTTAATGCATGGGTTCTGATAACGTAAATTATAAATTTCCTACTTAAATCAAATGTAAATGTACTTTATGCTACGATCATAACTAATTGTAATTTAGAGAACACTTCTCTAATGACCATCATTGAGGAAACAGAATTTTGAATTACATTGAGACTATTTCATATGAACAAAGACCATAGACTTGACGTGGACGGAAACAATAGTTCTTTTAAGTGGGCTTACATCCGCGATAGCCCTTTATTTTTGCTATCTTTCAAACAAATCAGAGCTTTCAAGTGAAATCCATCGGTACTCGGACATTACAATACAAGTGATCTAGCGTATCCATAATTATGAACGTGAGAATTATAAAGGAGGACTATAATTCATTCACCATGTTCAACATTAAAGGTACAAAAGGTCTCGTCAAGATCAAACCATGAATCAACTATTTTTGTCAAAATTTTAACGCAAACGTGTCTATCATGCTTAGAAATTAGAAACTGGCTGGTTACAATAGTCACATATGCCCTCACTACCGAACAATTATTGCTTATAAAATGGGTACTCTAATATAACCTACTTTTCTCCGTAGAAGACCGATTGCGAACACGTGTATAAGGCTAGTACTGTATCAAAACAAAACAACATGGCTGACGGATAACACGTGGGACAAAAATGAATCGACAATCGGTGTTATCAAAATCTGAAAAGAGAAATGTAATGAACAAATAGTATTGGTTTGGTATATTGGAAAGTTATAAAGACCTAGCTTAGAGGACGACCGTGAAATTAAAATTCTGACAAGTCTGAGGGAAAATTAGCTAAAGTGATCTACAGTGTACTTGTACATAATGTATAGTTTTCGTTTATTTTTATCTATGAGAAGTTTATATATAAGTTTGACGTGTATATATATCCACAGTACTTTTGATATAAGTACATGTATATATGATATATATATTCAAAGTCTTAATCAAATATAAAAGAAAAACGAACGTAAAATCATAACTAAATAAAGGTTAATTTTCATTCAGGATATGGTAAACAAACGCACATGTATATAGCAGACTACACCTGCCTCCCATTCAAGCCGTCATACACTATTACACGTTGTTTGTCATTTGAAAGTGTTCGATTATCCTTTGTCTATACATGATATCAACCTTGTATTTGCAATTAATGAAATATTAGTGAGTTAGTTTTTTTGTTTTTGTTTTTTTTTTTGTTTTTTTTTTAAAGAGAGAGAGAGAGAGAAAGAGAGAGAATTTCAAAAGGACTGTATACGTGATTTACTACTTGTTTCGTAGTTATCCCACGATTTGAAGTTCATTCAAGCGATTGGCTGATCGTGGAAGCGTGTTCACTTTGACCTTGGTAAACGTGACATATTTCTACATACTGTATATGCAAATAACAATTTCCGAAGTTTACCGAAATCGTGTGTTCCAAAAAGTTAAAACGTCTATAAAACAAAAATGTGAGAGTAATATTATGCAAGTTATATGTAGATGTTCAAATGGTAGTACTTAAAAGCTATTTACGGTAAAACTTCATTATTGACAGTTTAATCCCTGTTAGACTATTTGTACCTTTAACTTTAAAAATCCACACTCTGACCATAATTTGCCTAGTTCATTTCTACATACAGATTTTTATCGATAACGTGCTCTCAATTAATTATCCACAATTTTGCTGATTACTTTTAAATTAGAACAATTTACACGTGTGAACTAGAGGTGAAAGAAACCACTGAAAGCATTCACTCTTATTCATATTATGTCTTATGTTAGCTTTTGACGACAATCATCACCTAAATACCTCAATATATGACAAATATGACGACTTTACACTCTATTCGGGAACCTGATCTCTCCTCCGTTGGGTATTCACTTTTACTTCTCTGTAAAACGTGAAAGTCAATTTTACTCTTTATTTTGGGAGTGTGACAAATAAGGATAATGATCATATCCCCGTTTACAAACCTTCAAATGTTATTCTTTTGTTATTCATCGGTCATTTTATTTCATAAAGACCACGGACGATTCTAAATATACGAGGTTTTATGAACGTTCAATGAAGTGTGGAGGTCAATAAAAAAATGAGGGGCGGAGAAAAGAAAATTATCTCAGTCGCGGGTGTGAATTGTTTTGATTATAATGAGTATTCGGCCAAAGGATAGAAAATTTTATGTTTCAAGTCCGCTAAAGACATCCTTTTATAAGAAATGTTAACAGAAGAAGAATAGATTCTTCTATCCCAAAAACCTCAAAATGCCATTTCAAAATCAATCTAGATCCCTTTAGCGATTCTTGAAGACCAATTATTCTAAATGCTTTTCAAATACATGTATATTGAGGGACTTGATGTAATCCTCAATTGATCTTTCCTTATCTCTATTTGCAATAATGTAATTACATATTTAAAAACTTTCATTGTTACACTATTATTTTCTTCTTTGATCGAATACAGGGCACCTTTCAGAAAATTATCGGGATGTATAACAAATTATTTTACTTCTATGGCCTGATAATCGTTACCGTTAAATATTTGCACCCGATAATTTGCATGGTCGATTTCATTTTGAATAGCAGGGTTGTACGAAATATTTAGATTTTTATTTTTCGGAAAATTGAAGAAAATCTGCGGTTTGTAAGTCGGATAAAGACCTCGTTGAGGTCTGTATGAAGGTAAGATGCCCGAGGAGAGAACAGGGTGGTGTTTAAAGACCGAGAACTGATTTTGTATGCCCCCGGTTTCTGATTTTCTGAATTGTCGATGTTATGCTGCATGCATAGGATAAAGACCTCGTTGATGCCCGAGGAGAAAACAGGGTGGTGTTTAAAGACCGAGGCCGACGGTCTCGGTCTTTAAACACCACCCTGTTCTCTCCTCGGGCATCTAACCTTCATACAGACCTCAACGAGGTCTTTATCCTATGCATGCATCACATCATCGACAATTCAGTAAATCAGAAACCGGGGGCATACAGAATCAGGATAAAACAGGAACCAAAGGAAACAAACAAAAGCATCCACCACATGAAAAGAAGCGAACACCTGATATGGGAGTAAGACCAAGTGCCCAGGAAGAGTAATGTTTAACGTTTTCAAATTCATAGGCATCATTTTAGAGCAGATAAATTTACAGCATGGACCAGACATGCACGTTTCGGGTATTTAACATTCAGGCATCTCCTGCTTGCACTCAACACCAGCCGCTTCAATTCGGTAGAACTGTCATATCCGGTTTCTTCCGATTCGGAAGTAAGAGTAAATCTTTGGTTGGATGGTTCAAATGTTTTCTGCGTTTTATGCTGTTTGTCAGTGTGTTAGTCTTAAGAATTCACTGTGTTTCTATTTTGAAGCATCAGGTTCCACAAGAAATTGTTTGGCAGGCTTTAGGATAATTGCAATTACATTTTTGAATAATGATGTACACGGTTATTTTTGTGTGTAATTTTTTTAAAGCGTCACTTACAATGAATTTTGGCGGTTTCTTATTCTAAATTCTAACCAAACGGCCAAAGTTCGATCCCCTTGTTTTTATTTGATACAGCGAGAGAAACTTACATTCTTAAAACTTGCACTCTGACTGACTGTGACGACGGGACTCCATGACGGGCCCTGTCCAAACCTCTTTAGAGAAGACAGGGCCCTGACCACCTGTCCTCTCTGAATGTCAGTCGGACTCCTCGGGTGATTAGTACATACATGAGCTCGCGGCGGCAGAGCACGGATTGTATTACGTACGCCCTCTTTTTATATCCATTTACATATTCATCTGTGTTGCTTGGGCCCCTGCGTTTTGCGATCTTGTTTGTGTGTGGTCATCTGACAGTGAGGAGGTTGTTTTACACCACAATTGTACGTTCTTCGAGACCTCTGGGTAATCGGAAAAGTGGGAGGGTTTTGCGCACGTAATCCAGGATAACCACACCTTCTGCTATTTGCGTGGCAGATGGCCGTCCTAAGTCGGCACCGGTTGCCCATTGGCCTCGTTGGCTTATGTGTAGTCCTTTGTGTTTGATGTTTCTGTGTTGTGCGTTGACGTTCCTTGTCCCGTATGCGTCTCTTTCCGTGCTTGTCTGCTTTGTGTTTTTGCATTGGGTGTTTTGGGGTTTTGCTGTGGGTGCTACAACCTGGTATTGTTGGAGATCCCCTCCTTTGTATTTACATAAGCATAAAGATTCCTTTTCTAAACTGCATTGTATATGAAACACGATTCATGTGATTTTTGCATAGATATGTTTTAACTGAGCTAATTAATGCATTTAACAGCGAAACTTACAATACATTACAATCTTTGCACTGACCTCTGAAGATTGTTCATTAGATAGTATTTTCCTTCGTGTTTCTATCGTACTGTATTGTCTTCGTCTGTTTGTCCGATTTTCTTACATAGTGAAAATGTTATATTGCATGGCAATAAGATGTCATATTTCTTTCATCATATCAGGTGAAAATCCATCTTTGTATTAAAAACGTGTATTGCCAACTAAGTGGTTGCAGCATTGATTCAAAAAGGTATAAAGACAAATATTTCCTTTTTATTTTCGTAGAAATTGAGCGACAATTTGTTTACGTAATCTTTTGTACAATGGAATAGGAAATTCTATGAAAGTACTAACGTGAACCAGAGTCTTTTTCTCCTTTCTTCTCTTCCTTGCTTCCCCACTGTTTTCATTTCCGTGTGTGAACATCGACGGCGGGTGCTGTTAGCCAAATAGGGAATGCTTACTCCTCCCGGGCACCTGGTTCAACTTCTTGCTTGCTAGCGGTCCGTTGGTGCTCATTTTTGTGCTCTATTGTGAGGCTGTTGAGATGATAGTCGGGATCTTCTTTAACTCATTAGTGACCCTGAAAACCTAACGAGACCTGACTTCCAACTTTATTCTGCGACTCTTTTTTAATCCTTTTCCTCTAGAACAATTCTTTCTTAGAATATTTAAATGTTTCTTCCAGAGGTAAAGAATGTTACAAATAAATAGTGCAAACTCAATTACACAATTTGTTTGCCCCTTGGCCTATTTAGTGTGAAAACGACGACATATTCGTTAACAATGTAGAATCCATCTTTTTATTAAAAACGTTTATAAGTGGTTGCAGCATTGATTCAAAAAGGTATGAAGGCGGATATTTCCTTTTCATTTTCGTAGAAATTAGCGAGAATATGTTTACGTAATCTTGTGTACAATGGAAAAGGAAATTCTATGATAGTACTAACATGAACCAGAGTCTTTCCCCCCTCTCTTCTCTTCCTTGAATTCATGTGTAATTGTACTAAGTCTTATAATAATCATGTTCTTTTCAGGTTTTCATTTATTTCTTTTTATTATTGATTTCTTTCTAATTTTTTTTTTTGGTTGCATTGTGTGTTTTGTTTTCTGTAAATATTCTATTATTTTCCTCTTGCTCTATCTGATACGTTACCATTAGCATTATTGTACAGCTATGAGGAAACTACGTTATATTTTTAAATCTTTGACTGTACAACTATCCAGTACATGTGCAATGGAACCAAACATAGATCTTCTTTTGGACATTTTATGACATAAATCGAGCAGTATTTGTTTTATTTGTTAAATCTGTTTATTTTATCATTTATTTAGTTATATTTCCTCAGACAGTGCATGCATTTTATATATTGTTTGCATGAACATTAATGGCGGGTGCGGCTTGACAACAGGGGATGCTTACTGCTCCCGGGCACTTGGTCGTGCATGAACATCGACGGCGGGTGTCGCCAGCCAACAGGGGATGCTTACTCATCCCGGGCACCGGGTCCAACCTCTAGCATGCTAGAGGTCATTCGATGCTCAATTTGGTGCTCTATTGCGAGTGCTGTTGAGATTATCATCAGGATCTTCTTTAACTCATTCGATCATGCCAACCACAATACATTCCATTTCACATTGTACAATGTAAACTTTTGTCTATTTTGTTTCAAAAGTATAAAGCGACGTTGGAGGTTGGTTGTTCTTGCTGGACGTCAGTCTGTTAACGTACTGGATTTATTGTTGTTGACGTACCGGTTTTATGGTTGTTGGCGTACTTGTTTTACAGTTTTTCCCAATAATATCTCGTGTGTGTTCCGTTGTTATCACTGTAACGTTGTTTTATTTTGACAAAATTTCATAGTTCTGTTTTACCTAATATGTACATTAATATATACATCGAGACAATCACCGAATTTGACAAGTTTTCATGGAGCTGTTGAGATGGGTATTACATGTAATCAGGAGACGCTGACCTTCCCCGGGCACCTGGTCTGACTTCCAAATATTATGCATTCCGAGGTTCGCAACCGTTCCGATGGAAATTCTAATGCTTTTGCCGTGCCTTCTTGACTTTGAGACTGAATAACTGATGAGTACTTCTTTGAGGTTTATTTTATCCAAAATTCGTATGTCTTTCGTATGTGGTTTTTTGAATATGATATAGATTTTTGTGTTTCGGCTAATCAACAACAGCAGAATATTTCAGTTTTATCTAGTTCCCTCTAGTCAGACTGTATAGAAAATGGTATAGATTGGCAGCATTAATTTCACCAGATTCATAGTTGAATATTTCATTTTCGAAGAAATAGAATAACACATAAACCTTCAAAGGAATTTTTGAAGGTTTATTAACCTTCTTAATAACCGAGGAATATTAACCGAAGTTGATCGAACTTGGCTTGTGTGTACCCTCGGGAGCTCCTGGTCCACTAGCAGTTACACTCACCAAAAGGTACAAATGCTAAACGTCTTCAAATAAGTAAATGCTGGGGAGGAAAACTCAATAAAACATAAGTTCTATTTTTCATTTTGAGGCACTTCTTTCATTATAAGGAAGTTAAATCAACTAGTGCTGTAAGCATCGTAAGTTTCTATAAAAAGGTATTATTGATAAGGAAATACGATGAAATATCCTTCACGTTCTCGGGAAAATAATGATGTGAACTTCCTCTCCACCATTATCCTAGCTGGTGTCCAGAGTTTAGTTCTATTGTTTGTAGAGCATACATCCTGTGTCAGAAGAGTGATTTCATTTTATTTTAAACTCACTGTCCACATAACTCACTTCAGAAACTGGATAAAAGCGATTTTTACTACAGTGTTGTGCAAAAATTGAAATGAAATTGATACTGTTTTACTCATTTTGATAGATCTCGCAAAGTCGTAAATTTTGGTATAAGTTATATTGTCGTTGATTTAGGCCAAAAAATATATATCTCCTAGGATCAGGCGTTTTCAATAATAAATCTTAATAAATAAATGAGCCTATGAAAAACGTCACGACTTTATGATATATACTTCTTTGATGTTTATTATAAATGGCATTAGAAATGGCCAACATAAACCGACTTTTTGTCTTTAAAAGAAAGGAGGGGATCTCCAACAACACTCGGTTGCAGCACCCACAGCAAAGCCACAAAACACCCAATGCAAACACACAGAACAGACAACCACAGAAAATCGTAAAAGGGACAACCTACACAATAGAAACATGAACACAAAAGACAGCACATAAACCAACGAGACCAATGGGCAACCAGTGCCGACTTAAGACGGTCATGGCCATCTGCCATGCAAGTAGCAGACGATGTGGTTTTCCAGATTGCGTGCGCACAAACCTCCCACTTTTCCGATTACCCAGAGATCTCGAAGAACGCACAATAACGGTGTAAAATAACCTCCTCACTGTAAGATGATCATACAAACAGACAGCATGACGCAGGGGCCCAAGAAATACAAAAATGTAAATGGATAAGAAAACAGAAGACATACGAAATACAGTCCGCGCTCATGCATGTGATCACCCGAGGAGTCCGACTGAGATTTAGAGAGGACAGGTGGTCGGGCCATGTCTTCTCTAAAGAGATTTGGACAAAGCCCATCATGGAGTCCTGTCGGCACAGTCAGTCGGTGTGCAATTCGTAAGAATGCGCTGGTACGAGGCTGCAAATTTGTCCAGTTCCAAGCCAAGTGTCCGTCTGGTGACAGAAGGATTTTATTAACGGTATAAAAGGCGTTTGATAATTTAAATACAATTTCGATTGTAATTCTGTCTACCTAAAGTACGTATCATTTATATTATTTACTACATATATGTCCATATGTAGTTTCAATTTTAATGTACAGTTTTAAATAGACAAACATATCAAAAAACAAAAAATTGTGACAATTGATTTGATGAGGATAACAAATTCTTTACATAAAATTCCATGCATATTTCATGTTTTATAAGCTATACACACTTTTGCAAGCTTTAAAAATGTCAAGTACATTTACGTTTTCTATGTCATTGAACTTTACAATATACCATATTCAGTTATGTACAACGCGTCAAGCTGCTGGTAGAGTATTCCCACCTCTAGTTTGCTAGGGGTCTGTCCATGTTTAATTTTGCGCTATTTTGTGAGTGTTGTTGAGATTATCGTCAGGATCTTCTTTAATTCAATGGTGTTCCTAGTGACTGAATTATGACATGAAAGATGTCCATCGTAGGATTGAAACTTACTGAGTACCTTACACAGACTATAAACATGAGGTCGCAAGACAACTTGTTAGTTGCAGAGAATCTTATCGATTGAGAATTTAATCAAAAAGTCTAGATAGGCTAGATAGTATACGAAAGTCATGAAAGTATTCAAACACAGATTTGGGAGTTTGATTTGTTGCATTCAAGCAGGAGATGCTTACTCTTCCTTGGCACCTGGTCTCACTCCCATATTGGGAGTTCGCTTCTTTTCATATGGTGGAGGTTTTTGTTTGTTTGCTTTGGTTCCTAATTTATCCTTATTTCGTATGCCTTCGGTTTCTGATTTTTTCTGATTTTCTGAATTATCGATTTTGTCCTGTATTCAGGGTCATTATCCATATTTGTCATTCCAGACTGGACAGTTTATCATTTTCTATTCCCTTCATGGAGAGATACCGATTCATATTGACGTTATAAAAGAACTAAAAAGACAAAATAAAATGTCGATCTTCGTGCAAATTCGACATGAAAGATTTTCAGTGCTTTTTACCTTTCAGACCATTAGAAATGTTCTTCAAAAATCATGACGCTCGAGAATGTTTCAAGTGTCTGTGAATGCTATAATGCCTTTGTATATTTTTGTTTTTGGAATAAATAACTGAATGACAAATATACATATATACATTGTCTATATTTCACTTCAGAGATTCTACTTTGTTGAGAAATTTATTTTTCCCCCGTTATTCGTTGGTAAATTAAAATCTTTCCTTATGTTCTTATAATTAGAATCTTCATTCTCTTTCATGAGTTAGATTCACATGACATTCATGTACGTCTCAGTGTATCCTTAACACTGTGTAACCGGATTTCATTTAAATATTTATATTTTTCTATACTTGAAGAGTATAACATTGAATAATTGTCTAATATTTCCTTTTGTTTTCATCTTTTGTTTTAATATAAATTACATGTACTTTGTAAGTGTAAGACATAATGAACGAGTATTGTTAATCTGAATCATGACGTCAAATTGTAATCTTCTGCGATCTATGTTTTTCTGAACGATAAAACAATACATTTGCCAGCGTGCAATTTAAAAAAAAAATCTGAGTTCACATTTTTCAAAAAATCGTCCATCCTTTTTTTGAAATCCTGCGAATTAAAAAAAAATCTGAGTTCACATTTTTCAAAAAAAATCGTCCATCCTTTTTACGATTGTATATAATATTATGCAATCCTGCAAATTGAGCAAAGTAATTAAATCGTTTATGAGCATTTGAATATAGATGTACTTCAAATCCCTCAGCCAATGAGATGTGCAGAGGAAGATTTCGAGATGAAGTGCAAATATGCAAATTTCGAGGTTGTGTGTCCAAAGAACCGTGTTTTCAGTCGTCCAGACAAGAAACAAAGTAACAGAAATCTGGACTGACTCTTATCACATGAATCTTTCCTAAAAGGTAGAATTACACATGTCTCTCATTATGTTATCGACAGCCGCAAGATAGGAGCGCATCAGCCAGAGTGAAATTTATTATTGTTCGCCGATATTAAATTCTTGAAGAATCTACAGGGGAGGGGGGTTGGCTATCAGACAAAGAGAAAAAGATATATTAAGGTGCCATGTTGAATTTATTTTATAACAACAAAATAGATATGAAAACAAGAATAATCCTTGCTATACATATTTTGTGATTGCATTTGTGTGTATAAATCATTTAGTCATGTCATGGCTAAAAGTCATTTGTGCAATCGTGAAATATATAAAAATGATTTACTTATTGAATAAACATCAAAGAAGTACCTATCAGTTATTCAGTCTCCAAGTCGAAAAAGTAAGGTAAAATCATTATAAGTTCCATTGGAACTGTTGCGAACATCGGAATGAATAACATACGAAAGCTAACACGTTATAATGTTTTCAAATGCGCTAGAAAAATTAATCTACGGAACATTTGAATTTCACAACCACAAACTTCCCCTTCATGTGCAGCAACATTCCCTCTTCGACTCTATAGTGTTTTCATTTCTCAACTTATACGCTATGCAAGAATATGTTCTTAGTACGAAAACTTCATGCTCAGGGTAAAGATGCTCGTCTGTAAGCTGCTTGCTCAAGATTATTCAAAGGAACGGTTTCAGACGTCACTTAGGAAGGTCAAAGAATTATTGCACATATCGACATTTGCCTATGAAGGCATTCGTAAGTACTATTTTTCCAATTGACCGTCTTTTCCCTATTTGGATATGACCGAATCGGACACATTTCTATTAGGCATTCGCGGCGGGTGTTGCATGCAGAAGTTCAGAGGACACTCACTCCTCCCGGGCACGTGGTTCTCACTCCATTCGGGAGTTCGCGATTGCCTTGTTTATGGAGACTTATATTACACAATTATGCCATAATCCCCTTGTTCTTTGACTCCTGAGCTACGATTGGTACTCCTTCTCTCGTATACCTTGATGCGGCTTCTAGTGTTAGAAGGGTATATAGAACCTATATCTCTTTTCCTTAGCCTATCCATTATGTTTCTCTCCTTTAGAAAATATTATAGAAAAAACTATTTGTGACAAAAATTAAACGTCTTCAAATGCATTAGCATCATTTAAAAGCAGATAAATTTACAGCATGGACCAAACATGCTCGTTTCGGGTACTTTACCCTCGTCAGTGATCCCAAACAATGGAATATGACCAAAATCTGTGACATTATGTCCAGAATATACCGAAAGACGTAGCAAGATGGCTGGGATATGATGCTATAGAACCCAGGTTTCAGAAATTTCAGATAATTTGTAAACGGAAATTTTGGAATGCGTTTGAAGAAACGACCGACCAAAAAAGTAATAATAAACGTGTGATTGTGGGAAAGCGAATAATATCTAGCATTTCTTTCGAAAATGATTTGAATCTGTGTTAAAGGAAATGAATACTAAATTTTTGACATAAACGAAATGAATGAGAATAAAACTTAAAAATGATGAGAAGTGTTTTCCTCGAATGTGATATCCACCTTCCTGATTGGGCAATAATACTTAAGGGAAGTGAGGCACGGGAAGGGTTTAACGGTCACAAGAGTAAATATGTTGAAAAGAAAGCGCTATATTATAAAGAAAAAATGGTAATGACGGATGCTTTGTTAAATGCTTTTTTTTCTTTTTTTAGTTGGAGCTTTTAAGCAGATTTCTTCGTTGAATAAGGGTATCAGAACAAGTATACTACATGTAATACTTTTCCTCCTTAATGCAATCGACTTCTAGACGTGCCCTTTTGGATGATACAGACAGACTTGTCTATTTCCTTCCTTATTTTGTGTTAATATATTGTTACGTCGGGCAATTGTGTATTGTCATTTAACACAAAGGTGATGGTAAGAAAATATTCATTATCTAAAATTGAATAGTTTGTTTTGTTTTTGGTCAGCATATAGATAATTCTAAGCTAATTAATTATCCCAATTTAATAAATTCTTGTAAGATATAGCGCCGTATTCATGAGAGTCGTTTTACGATTATGTCATTTGATGATTGCTAGGCACTTTGAATAAAACTTAGTAAATGTATAGTACTTTTTTTGGGGATGTCGTAACATTTTTACCTGACATCGACAGTCGGTTATTTGTCACGTAGAAATTTGTCTAAAGGATATAATTTTTTTCAGACCTTACATGTCGAATGATTGTATGATAAATGCAACTCTTCTTTCTCTCTTTCTCTTATTAGTTCAAAAATACATACAGCAATGGATGTCATAGGAATGACGGTATTCATTCTTACCAGTATGCTGGTCATATCGCCCAGAGTGACTTGTTTCTATCAAACATACACGGTGTCACCAGATAATTTACCCCTAAGAGAAATCACAACGAATAACGATGGTGACATATATATTGGGGGACAGAATATACTACTACATCTCACAAAAGACTTGAATCATATCGCTAATGTAACCATGGGACCAGTCAAAGACAGTAAGATGTGTGAACCAAAAGATTATGCCTGCAGTTCGAGGGAACTTTCTGATAATCTTATTGATGTACTTATATGGGTTCAGCAGCATGAAAAACTTCTTGTTTGTGGCACTATAAACCAGGGCTTGTGCGAACTTCGTGAGGACATGAACATTTCTTTAGTAGACGAAGGTTGTTTTT
Organism: Pinctada fucata; assembly: GCA_028142955.1. Classification (NCBI taxonomy): domain Eukaryota; kingdom Metazoa; phylum Mollusca; class Bivalvia; order Pterioida; family Pteriidae; genus Pinctada; species Pinctada fucata. Next base: position 61,559,699 of record AP027102.1, on the reverse strand, counting down.
CATCAAGTAGCCGCCACAAGCAGTACAGCCTTATCGGTACAGACACTGATGCACTGGTGCATCCCTACGAGGTCAATAACTCGTTAAATTTCTTTGTTACCAGCCATTGGGATGGTAGGAACCAGAAGTATTTTACGGAAGAGTTTTTCTTGATGGAAATCAAGGATCATACAGTATATTGGTCATGTTGGTCATTTTCAAAAGTGACCGCATACTCTAGCAAAGCCTTTAGCACCGATGTCAGACAGAATACATCGATGAATTTTCTACATAGTTTTGACAGCGAAGTATATGGCAGCTACCTTTATAACATCTATACACGAAATGGAAAAACTAGAATCGTGAGAATTTGCAAACATGACAAGTATATGGATTCTCTGACTGAATTTACTCTGAAATGTGGAGGGTATAACATCGCATCTGCTGCCTTCTTTGACTCAAGTGAGAACAACTTGTTCATGGGATTTGGTATAGGATCAAATGAATCTTCACACAAACCCACCAATGATATGAAAGCTAATATTTGCAAATTATCCTTATCGATGTTGCACAGTAGATTTCAGATGGTAACCAATAATTGTTACAGCAAAGGTGACGGTTACTCACCTCCGAGATGGGCTACCAATGGAACGAACAAGTGTAAACAAAGATCTGTGAGTATAAAGCAAACTACCACGTTTTGTATTCTGTCTTGTCAAGTGGTTTCATTCTTACACTTTTAACTTTCACCTATTTATTTCATTTTTATTTATCTTTTTTGTTAACAGTCATTACACTCACAATTGCATGTTTTGTGATAAACTCTTCAGTGTTAAGGTATAGACTTCTTGTTATAATTACTTATTATTATACAAATATGGACTTTGTCGAGGTCATTATGTCATTATAATGACCCGATAATATTTGTAATATCGACCGAGGCCGAAGGCCGATGTTGATATTACAAATCTCATCGGGTCATTATAATGACATAATGACCGAGGCCAAGTCCTTATTTGCTATATTATATAGCGACACGTTACACTCTACGTCATTAAAATAATGATTCAAAGCAATAGGAATATTTCATTTTTGATAAAGAGTTCAACAATCAAATGTGCCTTTTTTTATGAAAAGTGAAAAACTTATAAGATTTAACAAAATAACCATTTTCATTTTCATTTTCAGTACTGAAATCGGGAAAAATATCACACCGAGAAAATAATGACTCGCGCAACAGCAAATAAGAATCGACGTTACATTTTGGTTATATAATATAAAAAAATCCTTTGTGGTATAGAATGAACCAATAACAAGATATTTTAAAATGCACAAATCGATAGTAAGATGATGAATACCGAAAGAAACTGATATAAAATTTCGCCTATATTGAATCATGTCAAATATCTTCAAATCAAATAGCATCATTTGGTCTATTAAGAATTCAGGGGATGTGATTGACAAAATGAAATCTGGAAATATCCAAGCCAATACGATTTCTTCATACGACGTCTCTAATATGTACACCACACTTCCTCACGACAAAATTAATGATCGATTATCTAATCTCATTAAATGGTGTTTTGATCGAGAGCGGAAACTTACATTTGTACATCTGAACCGAAGGGTTTCTTTTCCTCGACAGACTACAAATCATACAAATCATGCACATGTAGTTACCTGTGTAATGCCTTGTCCTTCCTCTTGGACAATATTTATGTTAGATTTGGTGAGGATCTATACAAGAAGGTTGTAGGAATTCCTATGGGTACTAACTGTGCGCCTCTTGTTGCAGATCTATTTTTATACACTTATGAAAAAGAATTTATCCAAAATCTTCAAAACCAAAGACAATTTGATGATCTGAAATGTTTCAATAATACTTCTAGGTATCTGGATGACATTCTATCTATTGACAATCCTGCTTTTGAAATATTCAAGAATGAAATTTATCCACAAGACTTAACACTTAACAAGGCAAACTTTACAAATACTGAAACACCATTTTTGGACCTAGATATCAAAATTGTAAACGGAAAGATCCATACAAGAGTATACGACAAAAGGGATGAATTCGGATTCAACATAGTAAATTTCCCCTGGCTTGACGGTGATGTTCTAAGATTACCGTCATACGGCATTTACATATCACAGCTCATCCGGTACGCTAGATCATGTACTAATATTTTTGATTTTCACAGTAGAAATGTACAAATACCAAAAAACTTTTAGGACAAGTTTCCGCTTTCATAAACTAGTTAAGACTTCCTGGAAATTTTACAAAAATTACAGTCATATTCTTTTAAAATTCGGACCTTTACACGCAAGAGAGTACATTACTTTGAGTATTATACAACCTGTCTTTTATGGTGATATGATAAACAAAATTAGAAGGATCAAAAGTAGGCAGCATAACCATAAAAAAGCTTCAGAATCATCAAACGCCTTTTATACCGTGGATATGATCCTAACCAGACGGACACTAGACTTGGTACTTGACTAATCTACAGTCTTGTACCAGGGCATCCTTGAGACTTGCACTCTGAATGACTGTGACGACGGGACTCCATGACGGGCCCTGTCCAAACCTCTTTAGAGAAGACAGGGCCCCGACCACCTGTCCTCTCTGAATGTCAGTCGAACTCCTCAGGTGATTACATACATGAGCTCGCCATAGCCGGCAGAGCACGGACTGTATTACGCAAGCCCTCTTTTTATCTGCATTTACATATTCATCTGTGTTGTTGGGGCCCCTACGTTTTGCGGTCTTTTTTGTGTGAGGTCATCTAACAGTGAGGAGGTTGTTTTACACCACAATTGTACGTTCTTCGAGACCTCTGGGTAATTGGAGAATTGAGAGGGTTGTGCGCACATATTCCAGGATAACCACACCATTTGCTACTTGCGTGGCAAATGGCCGTCCAAAGGCGGCACCGGTTGCCGATTGGTCTCGTCGGTTTATGTGTAGTCTTTTTGTGTTTGATGTTTATAAGTCTCTTTTCCGTCTCATATGAGTTGAAGAAGATCCTGACGATAATCTCAACAGCACTCACAATAGAGCACGAAATTAAACATCGACGGACCTCTAGCAAGCTAGAGGTGGGACCAGGTGCCCGGGAGGAGTAAGCATCCCCTGTTGGTTAGCCGCAACCGCCGTCTATGTTTATGAAGCATGGAAATGAAAATACATAAAATTCATGCACTGTCTGACGTAATGTCTATATAGAAAGTGCTATGGCGACAATGTCAGGGAAGTATATAGTATATGCTCGTCTTTTGTGTTATTGCATCGGGTGTTTTGGTGTATTGTTGTTGGTGCTGCAACAGGGTCTTATTCGAGATCCCCTCCCTTCTTTTAGACCAGACTTGCACTTTTCGGGTACTCAAGACTGTTATCTTATATTCAGAATGTTTTTCTTGTCCGATTCTGTGGAAAAGATACCAATCAAGGCATCGACTCTGACTTTGTGTACAATATGGATCCGATATTCCAATGGAGTGATGGAATAATTACAACGATATTTCATCATAAGAACGAGGCCAGCTTAGGAAAAGAAAATATTCTCAATCTAGGAACGTCTAAAGGACATATATTGAAGGTAAGTACACGGTTATTATATTTTCTGAAATAGGCTACACATGTAGTAAAACGATTCAGCATTTGTCTGTTACAGTTGATTAGGAATCCCATGACGTCAATGACCTTCTGACGTCCGTTTGTTTTCTTTTTGATTAAGATCATATCTCTCTTTCTCTTGCTGAAGAAATTTCTAAACATTCTAGATGAAGTATGAATTTGTTAATCCTTTTTTCTTCAAACATGCAAAATATCATTATTTCCAAAATTTTATGTGGAATATGAATTAGGATGAGTACTCTTAAGGTTATATAAATATGATAATGTGGGATCATGTCGGAGGATCGAAAAGTAGACAGCTCTGTCGCCTGAAAGAAGCTTTGTTTTTGGCACTTTTATCAATTTGACGTTATAAATATTAATTTGCTATTTCGGAAACTTGTCATTTCAGTAAAAACTATAATCGAAATTAAAGAAGGTTAACATCTTAGCACCATTCCTCCAATGCTATTCTCAACATAGATTTTATTTTGATATGCTACATAAACGACCCTACAAGAAATTTGAAATTTTAAGAAATGGAACCACAGCGCACTACTAAAATGAATTTTGGCTGTTTGTAAAACTAACTTTGGATTGAAGCATCGCTGATGAGGATTTAATACCCGCAACACGTGTCTTATGCATAATAAATTGGTGTTAAGTTTACATCGGAAGGGAAGGTACAGAGTAGGGACACTTCCATATCATTAAAAAGACAATGTTCCTTTCAAGTTTGGAATGTATCTTTGTCTATTTATTTTCTTTGTCAAGCTGTAAATGTTACATGTATCTTTAGACCGAAAACAATTCATATCAAAGACCTTATAATGCGTTTTATGTTATTAAAAAAACAGGTAGATCTGGGTAATGGTCAGCGATCTCATTATGCAAAGTACGACCTGAGCAAAAATGAGAGTGTTCGAGTAGAACCAAAATTTGTATTTGATCAACCTCGAGAAAATGTCTACCTCATCACGGGAAATAAGGTAAGATATAACGTTTTTCTTACTCTTTGGAGATCCTCCTCGGTCTCTAGTCTTGGATTAATATTCGATGATTGTCTTTAGAGGAATGATAATGGCTAACATTGATTAACTGAAATGCTTTCAAAAATTTACATGAATAAGAACAATAACCATAAGGGATTATAAGAATTTTTTCTCCTCTTTCAATATCTATCTCTTGTTATATTTTTCTACATAAAGACGCTGCCATAATATTCGTTTAAACGGGAAGTATTTTCTTTCTATGTACAATTGTAGTTCAACGTTATCGTTCAAAGCCATATTAATCCAGTGAAATGGCTCATGAATATCATGACCATGAATATATATTCCCACTGTTAAAAAATATGTACATTTGTAAACTCCGAAAAGTACAATCAATTTCAAAAGCAGACAGATAATATATAACTTAGCTTTAATATTTCAGAAATAAATCAAAATGAAGATGGAGAATTTAAGTCGACAACTTAACTAGAAATATTTCGAAGCATTGTCTGCAGTCATTTTAATAAAGTTTTAAATATTGATTTATGATTCAGCCATCAGATTTTTCCCAATTAGTTATGTCGATTTTTTAATTTTAGGTATCGAAATTTCCCATCTACTCATGTCGAGTGCATACAAGATGTGACAGTTGTGTAACCAGTGGTGACCCTCTTGGTTGTGGATGGTGCAAGGACATCTGTGTGCAGAAGGGAGAGTGTAGTGATAATACTACATGGCATGAACACTCATGTCCTCCTTTTATATATGAAGTACGTGAAGAATGAAATGTATTAGAAAATCCTTACCATTAAAATCCGTTTACATTTCCTCTACACTATTAAAGTAAAATAGGAGGTGGTAGAGGAACCCAATTTTGAACAGAGCCTAGCACAATTTGCTTTGCTCAAATTATACACAAAATTGTTTTTAAAGATTATAGTTATGATCAGCGAATGAAAGTCAAACAGAAAACCCGTAAGCAGATTCCAAATGTCACAATGAAATGGCTTAAAAATTCTTGACAAAATATTGATCAGACATTGGCTAAACGGACTGAGATAATAACACACATCTCCATAGAAATACGAGGATAACTTTTTCTCTCACTTGAGACTGATTTGTCCGCGAAATTAGGTGTCAGGGAAAATGTTGCCTTACTCTCCAGGTGAGATAAGCTCATTCCGGAAGTGCTTTTAACTGTTACGTCATTGTGACGTCAAAATATTAAAAAGAATATATAAAAAACTCATTTTTGAGATCTTTGAGACAGTGAGAGAAAAATAACTAATCCCAAGATGTTATCAGGGACACGGTTATCCAACTCTCGTGTCCAGGATTTGCTTTTGCCCACGACTCAGAAAGACTCGTCGTGGTACAAGCAAATCCTGGACACTCCGGTTGGATTTCCTTCTCCTAGATCACATCTTAGGATATATTCTATTAATCTAATGAATAATCGCCAGAGTTTTTTAATTTGTTTTATTCAATCCTTAACAGATTGGTCCTGTGTCGGGACCGAGAGAAGGAAATACGACCTTAACGATCCAAGGAGAACATTTTGGGTCCAGAATGGACAAAACTACAGTTTCCTTGAACAATATCAGTTGTTCAATCAGGAACGTCACCGATAAAAAGTAATAAAGATGAATTAACTCTGAAATTTCTTGAATCTCTTTTCATTTATGAAACACTTTTCCTTCAGTATTTCATATTACGAATTTCTTTAATTCTTACCGATAGATATAATCTTATATACTTCTTTATAGGGGTATGGTTTTATCCATACTTGTCACTAATAGTGAATCATTTTGGAGTTGGACCGCATTCATCTTATCTATTTCATTTTACTGGTACTTTTCTTAAGTCGTTGAAATATCTAAAGCTTTCACGTACAACAGATAGAAGTATTCTATCTTCAATAAAAATATATCTGAATATCAGGATTGTGTGTATGACGTCGGCAGCAAACACAACAGACACTCTTCCGGTAAATGTGAAGGTAGCTTGGCAACGGAAATCAACGCTTAACATTTCGGGAACGTCTGAAATTTTCCTGTTCAATTTCAGCTACAAGGTATGACTAACTTGAATCAAATTTTATTCAAGCCTGTAAAGCAAATGAGTTAGAATAAAACAAGATTAAGAACACTTCTGCACATAGATTTTTACTTTTGTTTTATAAGGTACCCAATGTAACATCGGTCACACCGATCAAGATTCCGAAGGGAGGCAACGTGCTAATTACAATAGAAGGAGAAAATCTTGATATCGGAGGATATCGTCAAGTAAGGATCGTTGGACATACTTGTAACATTATCAGGTGAGTGTTCTAAAGTATCAACGTTACATGATAAAATGTTCATAGAGATTTGTTCAGACATATTCAATTGATGCATACTAAAAGAAGAAAACACACATGAGTAAAAGAAGATCCTGACAATAATCTCAACAGCACTCAAATAGAGAACCAAATTGAGCAAGCTAGAGGTAGGATACATGCATCTGTTCGACGTCAAGGTCATAGGTCTTCAAATGGTACTGTCATTTAGGTGGTTGTGCCACAATAGAGTAGAAATTCCTTTATCATGATTTAGAACCATCCGTAAATGTAACGGATCTTTTACAAGAATAATTGTTCCCTATTAATTCACATTGGTACATAGTAATTTTCTTTCATGAAGATGTCGCAATTATTTTCATAGTTCATTTATATTTTTTTCATAATTTGTATACAAAAAATCTTATTTTTCTATTTTCTTGCCAAAGCCAAAAAATGTATCTTACTAAACATAAAAAATATTATCTCCACCAGCACCAATTCTTCAAAAATAACGTGCAAAACTAACCCATGGTATAAAATTCGAGACGGTATCAGAAGTACCTCATCCTGCATTGCCAGTAAGGAAGTTGAAGTGCAAATCGACGGCAGTACCATGTATAGCGATGAGAAAATTTGCCTCACAGATAACCCTGCTGTTGATGACATTTCCCCGATGAAATCAATTATGAGGTATGTTCTGTTTAGTTTTTGTTATAGTTTTGAAATCAAGTGTGTTGGGTTGATACTTACATTGATGATAACTGATAAAATGACAATACTTCACAAAATATAATTTGTCATATGTCATATAAGCGAAAGTAAATTCAAAATATAATTTAGATATATTTTTAAAATGGTCGACTGTTTACTTTCAATATGTTGCTGAAAATTATTTTCAAACTGATTGCAGCGGTGGAGTTCTTGTTACCATTAGAGGTACAAATTTAGATTCGGTGTCAACTATACGATTTGTGGTGAAACTACAAAATAGCACAACAACCATTGACCAGGTAGGGCAGCTGATAATGTTATGTTGGTTTTTACAATTAAAACTATGAGATTTCTATTTAATTTTGACAATTTGCTTCATATTAGTATTACAGTGTCAATATTGAAATATAGGTTCTATAGTTACTCTACCAATGTTATTGTACTGGGCATGTGTTTCGGAAATTGAATCTTCGTCAGTATTACTTAATGTCAAACATACTGAATAATTTCCTGGCACCTTAAATTCTCTTCAATATATATGCACAACCAATGTAATTCTATTGAAAAGAAGGTGCTTGTATTTTGCATGAAAACGCTCGTGACGTCACAAAGCATAAGATCTAGAGAAACATGCCACGATTGCTGTTACAACCTACAAACTGGACCCGCAGTGACCTGAATGTTAAAGACACCTTGTTGCTAAGGAAAACAAAAATGAAACAGACAATTATGGTGCATTCATAATTTTTCTTTTGTTACGGGTATGCAACACACAGTAAGTGCATTTATATCTTTTATAATTTGTCTTTTCATCTTACAGGAATGCAAAATAGTCAGCAGATCAATTGTTCAGTGCATGATGCCTAATATCAGTTCAAAAAACAACATTAAGGATAAAAAGATATTGAGAGGATCTCTATCAATCCTTATGAACAATGAAGAAAAATTCTGGACACGATCAGCTGCATACAGAGACAAAGAATTCTTTGTCTATCCAGACCCAGTATTTAGCACGTTTGGAGCCAAACAAAAGTTTGAAATTGATTACACTGAAAAATTACTGGAGCTAAAGGTAAATAATTATTTGAATCCCTGGAACATTAGTATAATGCAAGACTAGTAATAAGTAAAACTGCTTCTCCATTTGACTAAAAGAATCATGCAACTTTGTTTTATTCTAAAACAGATGGAGACATTGTGACTAAAACAGTACTCATTACACTTGGTATTCACTAAATTCATAGAATCCATATTTATAATTATCAAACATTTCTTGAAATTTCTAAAACGTGGATCCTGTAGAATCATATCCCACCCATCCTGCTACGTCCTTCGGTACATTTTGGACATAAAAATGTTCACATTCTTTGGCCATATTACATTGATTAGATTGAGGATCACTGACGAGGGTTTAGTTGTAAATGTAAACGTCTTCAAATTGAATAGCATCATTTAAGAACAGACAAATTGGCAACGTGGACCAGACATGCACGTTTCGGGTACATAACCCTCATCAGTGATCCTAAATCTAAACAATGTAATATGCCAAAAAGTATGAAAGTTATTATGTCGAAAAAGTGTACCGAAAGACGTAGCAGGATGGGTGGGATATGATGCTACAGGACCCACTTTTTAGAAATTTCATGAAATTTTGATAACAGAAATTTAGAATGCGTTGAAGAAACGATCAACCGAAATTGATCGAACTTGGCTACATGTGCCCTCGGGGACTCCTGGTCCACCAGCAGTGACACTCACCAAGTAGTATAAATGTAAACGTCTTCAAATTGAATAGCATCATTTAAGAACAGACAAATTGGCAACGTGGACCAGACATACACGTTTCGGATACATAACCCTCATCAGTGATCCTAAATCTAAACAATGTAATATGCCAAAAAAGTATGAAAGTTATTATGTCGAAAAAGTGTACCGAAAGACGTAGCAGGATGGGTGGGATATGATGCTACAGGACCCACTTTTTAGAAATTTCATGAAATTTTGATAACAGAAATTTAGAATGCGTTGAAGAAACGATCAACCGAAATTGATCGAACTTGGCTACATGTGCCCTCGGGGACTCCTGGTCCACCAGCAGTGACACTCACCAAGTAGTATAAATGTAAACGTCTTCAAATTGAATAGCATCATTTAAGAACAGACAAATTGGCAACGTGGACCAGACATGCACGTTTCGGGTACATAACCCTCATCAGTGATCCTAAATCTAAACAATGTAATATGCCAAAAAAGTATGAAAGTTATTATGTCGAAAAAGTGTACCGAAAGACGTAGCAGGATGGGTGGGATATGATGCTACAGGACCCACTTTTTAGAAATTTCATGAAATTTTGATAACAGAAATTTAGAATGCGTTTAAGAAACGATCAACCGAAATTGATCGAACTTGGCTACATGTGCCCTCGGGGACTCCTGGTCCACCAGCAGTGACACTCACCAAGTAGTATAAATGTAAACGTCTTCAAATTGAATAGCATCATTTTAAAAGAACAGACAAATTGGCAACGTGGACCAGACATGCACGTTTCGGGTACATAACCCTCATCAGTGATCCTAAATCTAAACAATGTAATATGCCAAAAAAGTATGAAAGTTATTATGTCGAAAAAGTGTACCGAAAGACGTAGCAGGATCAGTATCTGAAACGTGCATGTAAGGTCCATGCTGTCAATTAATCTGTTCTAAAATGATGCCATTGAATTTGAAGACGTTTAACATTCGAAGCTCTAGTTTGACTACTTTAGACCTTCATTGATGGGTGTTTTATCTACACGGAGATAGAGAGGGGGTTTAAGATTATTAAGACCCCTCTCGAATTGTTCGAATATGCCGATCTTCTCATCATAGTCTGAACACCCCAGAAAACATTTACCAACTCTGCGCATGACGATATGTTCTATTTATAAATGTTTCATCAAAAGGAGTATGATTTTAGTTCTTGCTTTAATTTACGTGTAATTTGCAGGTACATGTAATATATTGCATGGGTATAATCATTCGCTGTATGTAAAACTTCGCTACCTTCGATCGCGCGAGGTCTCTTGCAGTACGTAAGCAAATTGAACTTCATTGAGCTGTATCGTTTATTGAAAATGTTCTTATTTTCTGAAAATATAAATAACCAAATTTGTTCCAAACCTTCTTTTCCCTTACAGGGACAGAATTTAAATTACGTGTTTGGAAAAGACAACATGTCAGTAACCATAGAGGGTATTCGATGTCCAATCGAAACAATAGACAAGACGTTCCTGTTCTGCAATTTACACACAGTTCTACAAAACATTTCTTTCGTCTCTGACAAATGTGTAGTTCGGGTAAGATAGCCATAATGTAGCTTTTAGAATTCGATTTTTTTGTAATGGAATTCCAACTAAGCCTTCTCTTCTAATAGATATGGTTCGCCTTAATAACCTTTACTGTGTTCCTGCACTGACTTTTAAAATATTTGTTAATTTTCTAATAAGAAATTTGATAATTCATTCTGAAACTAGGATGTACCTCCCTCATAGCTATGCCCTGGGCTGTCTCTTTGGCATAAAGTTTATGTCATTTGGATTGAATCTCTTTCGAACTGGAGCATCACTGATGCTACATAATTTGTTACAATGTGCATATGGTGCTCTAAATTATTACGATTGAACATTTATTTCATGATGATATGATAAGTTGAACTTCTGGTACTTCAGCTGACTCCTATCTGTACAAGTCATAATATACTTGGTTAAAAAACAACTTACCAGCTTAATCATATTAATTGAAATTATGTACCTGTCAGAATTACATCACATCCTATTCGAAAAATTCTTTCTTTATCTTTAAGTACTCTGTTTTCCTGGGTTTATAACATTTGTCCTTCTTTATTTGCAGGTCAAAGCGGGCAATTTTAAGCAGACTCTGGGACACCTATCATTTCACCCCATGTTTAAAGCAGCAAATACAAAACATGTCGTGACGATTGCTAGTGTCACCAGTGTAATCTTGTTCTTTGTCGTACTCTTCCTTGTCTGTATGTACATCAATCACGTGGGTCCCTTTCGACGAAAGGCTAGGAGGTTCGAGCCACAAGTTTCCTATCACAGTGACAATGGGCGTGGATCACCAGTCCCTGAGGCATTATCTAACTTACTGCAGCAGAGAATAGAAAATGAACACACCAGTACCAATGGTTTGTGTATAATTAAAGATTTGTTTTCGTTTGTAGCATTAAAGAACTAAGACATAATTTTGTGGATTAAGAGCTAGCTGCACAACACGAAAGTCTACAACTGCTAGAAAATGTTGCTCGGACAGTGCATGTTTTGTAGAAATTTGTTTTTATTTTCGTGCGTGAATACCGACGGAGCGGACACGGCTAGCCAAACAGGGAATGCTTACTCCTCCCGGGCACCTGGTCCCACCTCTAGCTTGCTAGGGGTCCGTCGATGGTAAACTTGGTCGAGATGGTCGTCAGGATCTTCTTTATCTTATTTGTTTTCATTCTTTCGTTGGCGACGTCGCTTATTTATTAATGTTCTCAATTTTGGCTTGGGATACATGTTTCACTTATAATGATTAGATTTATGAAACATAGATATTTGATGCAAAGAATTTCGCACTATGTTTTGTAGTGAATTCGGCCATATTTCTGGTTAAGATTTATTTTTCATCAGAGTTATCAAGTAGAATCTTGAACGGTTAATAATTTATTACTTTCACACACTGTGTCATTGCGGCATGATCGATTTTTACTATCTGCTTTATCAATTGTTTAACGTCTTCAAATTCAGAGTATATGAGAGCGCCATATGATGACAAAGAAGGTGCTGTAGGGTATGAGGATGATAGCAGTCAAGTGGCAAGCACAATAGACCTACTTAGAAAGCAGAATCTTCTTATTGATAGTGACAATCTCAGATTGGGGTCAACCATTGGCAGAGGTGAGAGAAACTCACACTATTTTCCGTATACTCATCCTGTCCATTAAAAGATTGTATTTATTTCACAATTCTCTGTCACCAAATTCAGTAAATTAATCTAACATTACGATGTTTCTCCTGGACGGCATAGCTCTCTCCTTCACTGGTTCTTCGACATTACTCTTAGGTCATGTTAAAAATTTCGCTCTTCATCTATTCATTATTTAGATTTCCTCCATTTTGGCCTCATTCATCACGGTCGAGGCATTAAGAAGTGAAATATGCATATGGTAGCGTACAACTGCCAAAGGCATATTTTCGCAGTCGGCTTGAGAGGCCACAACACATTTTCCAAAATGGTTGCCATGGCAACAATTTTTTAATTTATTTTACCAAATTAATTGGACAATGGGACTACAAAGTACCACATAGTAGTGACTTGCTTGTTTTATCACAATAGCATAGTCAGAAGGGCTAGCCTTGTATTATGACAAATACCAGTAAAATAGGGTGAATTTTGGGGGAAAATACCTCTTTTCATGAACCCCTTGAAGGAAGCACAGAATTTTTTAACTTCAAAATAACTTGCAAATTTTCTCCTCTTTCAAATGATACCAAATTCATCAGTACTTCCTAGATTCATTGTCTCAGTAATTAGCGAATTCCAAAAGACACCTACCTAAAACTTTGCTTTGGAGCACATGTACAGGTCTACTTTCTGTTTGTACCGGATATTGTCAAGTGACTGAGAAAAGGATGCTAGAACGGGTTTCCTACAAACAAATCCGGCTTTTCCCTTCTAAAGATCTGCATCAGCAATTTGAAATTCAAAAATCACTATTCTATATCACTTTTCCTTATCATATTTGCTCTTTTATATATATCAGGAATTTTAACCCTGGTAACATTAGTTTCGTACAAAAGGGGAAGAACTCTTACATGAGTGTAACGCCTTCTATACTGCGAGGAGTTTATTTCAGTTGATAGTATATTTCAATATTTATAATATTAATTAACAGCACAAAAGGGTGAAAACAATATGATGTGATATATTTCAAAAGATTTCTAATGTAAGAATTTTTTATTTATTAACAAGTATATTATATTCGTAACGTGGTATGGCTTATCCTATGCTTTCCAGGAAATTTTGGATGTGTGTATGAAGGATACTGGATAAAGAAAAGTGAAAGAGGGGAAATAGAAGAGCAATTGGTTGCAGTCAAAACTATATTAAGTAAGAATATTTTTTATCAAGGAGCTGACTCTTGTTTGAAAAATAAGGATTTTTTTTTCAGCTCAACCGTGTGTAGTGAATACGTCCATGGGGACTTATATGAATATTTTTGCTCAGATGATATCTTTTTTTCTTATCAGCTTTTGGATTTTTTATATCATGTTTTTTCAATGATAATATTCTAGAAATTTAGTCATGAAATATTTTAAGATATTCTCTTGATACCACTGTAACTTTGACAATGAAATTGAAAAATGCGTCGGCTAGGTGATTCGGTGATTTTAACGCGGGATACCCTTACTTATGGTATTCAACTGTTCGTATTGATTAAAAAAGTTCAATAATCGATAAAGAACAAAAGGTAAAAAATATAAGAATAAAAAATAGTAATAAAATCCAGCAGTGTAAGTGTCCAAATTCCCTAATGAATTTGTCCATGTTTTTGTTACTGCATGAAAAGACAGAGGCGGTAGCTGCACAAGAAAGAATTGTGAGGGAGTTATACATCAATATCTTAATTTTCATTTAATATTTTAATTCTTTTCCCAATTTTGATTCTTTTTTTTTTTACTTCATGATATTACATGTGTATGTATTTCTGCTTTCAATATGCGCTTTGAATATAAATTTATCTTTCTGTTTCTAATGAAACTGTTTAAGTCCCCTACCGGCTCGCCGGAGGGGACTGATAGTTTCCGCCCCGTTTGTCTGTCCGTCTGTCCATCTGTCTGTCACACTTAAGTTTTCCAGACTTTTTTTTCACTGTCGTTGCATACATTGAACTCATTTTAGGTATGTGAGTTTATCTCAATGTGATACAGATCATGTTCGAGTTTGGTTCCGATTTACCTATTTCTACAAGAGTTACATGTATGGCCCCTAGACTTAGCAAATTTCATAAAATTTACAGTTTTCCAGACTTTTTATCGCTGTCGTTGCATATATTGAATTCAGTTTTGGTATGTGAGTTTATCTCAATGTGATACAGATCAGGTTCGAATTTGGTTCCGATTGACCTCTTTCTACAAGAGTTTTGGCCCCTGGACTTAGCACATTTCATGAAATTCTCAGTTATCCGAACTTTTGTCGGCTGTTGTTGTAGATATTGAAATAGTTTCTTATATGTTATTACATCTCAGTGTTATACAGCTCAAGTTTGAGTTTTGTTCTGATTAACCTATTTTTACAAGAGTTATGACCCCTGGACCTGGCCAATTTCATGAAATTCTCAGTTTTCCGGACTTTTCTCGGCTGTTGTTCTGGATATTGAAATTATGTTTTACGTGTGATTACATCTTAGTGTTATACAGTGTTAAACGTCTTCAAATTCAATAGCATCATTTAAGACCTGATAAATTTACAGCATGGACCAGACATGCACGTTTCGGTTACTAAACCCTCGTAAATGATCCTCAGTCTTAACAATGTTAAATGGCCAAAAAGTGTGAACATCATTATGTCCATAAAAGTACCAAAAGATGTAGCAGAATGGGTGGGATATGATGCTACAGGACCCACGTTTTAGAAATTTCAAGAAATTAGATCAAGTTCGAGTTTGGTTCCAATTGACCTATTTTTACAAGAGTTATGACCCTTGGAATTAGCAAATTTCATGAAATTCTTAGTTTTCCGGACTTCTCTGCCATCGTATTGAAGATATTGAAATCATTTTCTCAGTGTGATACAAATCAAGTTCGTGTTTCAGTCTGATTGACCCATTTCTACAGGAGTTATGGCCCCTGGACTTAGCAAATTTTATGAACTTCCAAGTTTCCAGTCTTTTCATTTGGTATGCAGATACATTATTGTATGGTAAAGAATAAGTTGAAGTTGGGTTTTATTTATTCGTTCTTATAAAAGATATGGCCTCATAGCAAATTTCATTAAATTTTCCTGTTTTCCAGACCTTTTTCTAATACACATATTGAACTTATTTTGATGTTGGATTAATCTTTTCGTGTAAGTACAGGTCAAAGCAGAATTGAAAGACATGGATTAATGCCGGTAGGAGACTTATATCGCTTGCGATTCATAAATTTTTATCATGAGATAAGTTTCAACATATTAAATTATGACATGAATCATGTCCATAAACAATGCTAGTAATAATATCTAATAAATTAAGTAGAATTAAAAAGGAAGCTTCCATCTTATCTAAAATTCTCTTGCTGAATTATTGAAAAGCGAAGGGGCACTTTAAGCCCGAATTCATAAATGGAACATCGTTTCAAAATATTTCTTATAATTTAAGGAACGATTTTTGATGAAACCCATGTTTAATCAGTGAATAAAAGATCCATAAATCACGGAGGACAACTATCTTCTGTGCAAGTACGGAATGACTGTAGGTGGCACTGTTAAAATGCGCCGTACTAATTTGCAGAGTTTGAATGTTCATATATCATATTACGCGAATTAAAGTAAGAAGGACCAAAAAAGAAAAGATAAGTTAAAGCTATTTAGATTTAAATTATATATATATATTCACTTGAAAATTCAAAGAAGAAGTATTCATTAATGTATTCAGACTACTTTTGGCATTTTACCCTATATCCGCCGTCATGGTTACATGTGTATTTAGTGTTTTCGAATTTTCCGAATACAGCTTAATTTTGTACCTATTAAGTGACTCTGTATACAACTTTTTACAGATATTCTATCATTTTATAATATATAAATCTAGTTTTGTTTTTGTTCTTTTTACATCTTTCAAGCTCTGTCGTCTGAAAAAAATGCTTTGTTTTGGTACTTAATCAATTTGACGTCATAAATATTATTTTGCTATTTCGAAAACTTTTCATTTCATTATAAAATGGCATCGAGACATCTTTGCACCATTCCCCCAATGCTATTTTGAACATAGATTTTATTTCGATATGCTACTGGACATTTGGAACCGTTCTCTTTGTGAAAATTGCACAAATTTAATTTCAATAAAGCCTGTGTTTGTGAAACGCAAATGCCCCCGGTGGCATCTTTGTTAGTATAAAAACCCTTTTCTGTTAAGCACATGTATGTGAATGGTCAAGGTCAGGGTCACTGGGTTTAAAATTTTTGGTATCGATGGAAAAATCTTGTGACAAGGAATACACATGCGAAAGATCAAATCCCTACTACTAACAATTCAAAATTTATTCCCAATGTTAAAGTTTTTGTAAAGTAGGTAAACGTGTCACAAGGAATATTCATGTGAAATATGAAAGCCTTATCACTTGCCATTCAAAAGTTATGCCCAATGTTAAAGTTTGTGAAAAGTAGGTCAAAGGTCAAGGTCAAGGTCACCAGATCAAAAACTATCAATGGAAAGGTCTTGTCACAAGGAATACACGTGTGAAATATGAAAGCCCTATCTCTAACCATTCAAACGTTATGCCCAATGTTAAAGTTTGGGAAAAGTAGGTCAAAGGTCAAGGTCACCAGGCCAAAAACTTTGGTATCAATATAAAGTTCTTGTCACAAGGAATACACATATGAAAAGTTTGTGAAAAGTAGGTCAAAGTCACCAGGTCATAAATTTGAAAGCCCTATCACTTGCCATTCAAAAGTAATGCCCAATGTTAAAGTTTGTGAAAATAGGTCAAAGGTCAAGGTCACCAGGTCAAAAACTTTGATATCAATAGAAAGGTCTTGTCACAAGGATTACAGATGTGAAATATGAAAGCCCTATCACTATGCCTAATGTTAAAGTTTTTGAGAAGTAGGTCAAATGTCAAGGTCAAGGTCATGAGGTCAAAAATGTGGGTATCAATGGAAAGGTCTTGTCACAAGGAATACACACGTGAAATATGAAAGCCCTATCACTTACCATTCAAAAGTTATGCCCAATGTTAAAGTTTTTGAAAAGTAGGTTAAAGGTCAAGGTCAAGGTCACCAGGTCAAAAATTTTGGTATCAATGGAAAGGTCTTGTCACAAGAAATACACATGGGAAATATGAAAGCCATATCACCACCCATTCAAAAGTTATGTCCAATGTTAAAGTTTTTTGGACAAACAGACAGACTAACAGACAAACAGACGGACAGGCCAAAAACTATATTCCCCCGAATTTTTTATTCCGGGGGCATAAAAATATATCCAGAGGGCCTACTAAAATGGATTTTGGCTTTGTCTAAAATCACTTTGGATGGAAGCATCACTGATGAAGATTTAATATCCGAGAGACGTGTCTGGTGCATAATAGACATTTTTCACCGTGACGAACTTTGCACTTCGTACTTCGAACTTCGCACATTAATCATGATAAAGTTTTATAAAAGGGTTGCCAGAAGAACAGGATGTCCAATATACAAATTCCATTGAGTATTCTAAACAAAATGAAGACGACTCCACTGGTGAATTTATACGTGAACGGCAGCTACGCCACTGATTCTGCAATGTTCGAAGTGCGAAGTACGAAGTCCGAAGTGCCAAGTCCGTCACGGTGAAAAAAGTCTATTAATAAATTGGTTTGAAATTTTCTTCGAGAAGATATAGAGTTGGAACACTTCCGTATTATTTTTAAAGTCAGACTTTGACTTTCTTCTGATTCTCTCTCTTATTACATGTAATTGATATCCTCTTCTAAATTCTTCGATATTTTCAATACTCAAGTTCTATTTCGTTTATGTATTTGTTTATATCATTATTATTAAACTATTATTACGATTTATCTTTTCCAAACTTAAATAGTATTTTTCTTGATAATATAAAGAAACTATCTCTTACAAGATTATAACATTTCAGTGTTCATACCAGAACTTACCAAAGGGATGAGGTATCATAGTTTAGTCACGAATCATTTCCTCAGCACAAACCCTTTCTGCTACATGTCTATATAAAGAACCCAAAGGGTGGACACCCTCTTTGAACACGATCGTCCCTTTTTAACTTTTCTTCCTAAAGGTGATGTCATGGCCCGATTGATTTGATTTTTGGTTTGGTTACCTACGAATAAATAAAAGAAATCCAAATCAAATTTCATCCTAAAAATTGCACCGGTCAAATCCAGATTGCTAGAAGTAGAAGTCACGATCGAAGAGTTATTATGCAGGAAGTATCAACCCTGGGGGATTTTGAATAAAGAGTTGTAGCAGAGAGGGTTTGTGGCACTGGTGAGAGGGTTTGTGACACTAAGGAGAGGGTTTGTGACACTTGGAAGAGGGTTTGTGGAACTGAGGAGAGGGTTTGTGACACTGGGGAGAGGGTTTGTGACTAAGCTATGATAATTCGCCCCTGTGGATAGTACGCATCGGCATAGCTCAAACCAGCTACATGAACTAACAGCCAAATACGACATTACTGAAACGGAGAACACTCATGATAAGAGGGGCAACTGAAAAGAAACCAAAAAGATTATCAAAACACGAATGATAATTGTCATAAGCTACTTTCATTTGAACCGATATGGTTTAGTATTGGAAGTTTCAATCATTTAATATAAGGTATCATTCACTTGTACTTTAGATAACAATTTTAAAACTAAAAACGGCCATATTCTTCTTTAAATTTCAGGGGCAGGTAACTCTGATGTGCAGTCTTTCCTAGACGAGGCGTTGATCATGAAGGATTTTAACCATCCTAACGTCATGTCTTTGATCGGCATATCCTTGCCTGAGGGGGAATTCCCTGTGGTAGTCTTACCCTTTATGAAGAATGGAGATCTTCTGTCATACATCAGAAACGATCAAAATGTATGTTTTATGATGCATTTAATTCTTCGTATGAAATTGAGAAAAACCTCAGCCTAAATACATGGAATCATCGTTTGCATTCATAATGTTTCGCCAAGTAATAGGGTATATATTATTCTCTCTCAATTACATTTCTAACTTGAACTTCAAATCCCCTCTTAAAAAATACAACACACCTCAAATATGTTTGAGAAAAAAACCACTCAATTTTTCGATGACTTCATTTTTGTATGTACAATGTAGGAGCCCACAGTGAGAGATCTTGTCAACTATGGACTTGACATTGCAAAAGGCATGGAATACTTGGCCAGTATTAAGTTCATTCACAGGGATCTTGCTGCCAGAAATTGCATGTACGTAGGGGCAATAATTTCTTTCCTTATCATATTCTTAAGAGCAAAATGTATTGACATAGGAGTATTATTGATGAAAGAGAATATATTCGAAAAAATGACGTCAATAGAGAAATGCAGGAACATTAATACCATAACAATGCATCAGTTAGTTGACTCCATGTATAACTATTGTCAATTTGCGATCTATAATTTAAGAATAGAAAAAAAAGTTCAAACTATGAATATTTGACAAGGTAAAGTTTTAAACTGACCTTGCTCTTAAACCTTAGAATATCGAAGTTGTCCTACTCTTTAACCAATAAACTTGTTTTAGAATACTTTACTATTAGTTCGATTAAGGAACATTTCTAGCCAAAGAACTGCAATTTAATTTTTCTAAGTATCATTTCTTGGAGCATAAAAAATTCGAGATCTTCTTCAACAGGATGGATTCAGATTTCACTGTTAAAGTGGCAGATTTTGGCTTGTCCCGTGACATATACAGCAAGGAGTATTACAAATGTGACAACAAAAAGAAACTTCCTGTGAAGTGGATGGCACCAGAAAGCATAGAAAAGGGAACGTATACCGTCAAATCCGATGTGGTGAGACCAAAACACTTCATCTTATCTGTATATATCGAAAATATATCTCAAGTTCCTTACCTTGACCATTTAGTTTCATCTGTTCTTAAGCTACTAGTGTTCCCCCTTTTCTTATCATCTGTTATCTTTGCCTATGTGTTGTCGTTTGTTATAAAGTGTTCTGATGGCGTCATTTATGTTTAGTATGTTATCGCCATAGCACTTTCTATATAGACATCGACTCAGACAGTGTATGTATTGTATATATTGTTTTCATTTTCGTGCGTGAACAACGACGGCAGGTGCGGCTAGCCAAACAGGGGATGCTTACTCCTCCCGGGCACCTGATCCCACCTCTAGCTTGCTAGAGGTCCGACGATGCTGAATTGTGTGCTCTATTGTGAGTGCTGTTGAGAATGACAAATATGGATAATGACCATATCCCTGTATACAGCACAAAATCGATAATTCAAAAATCAGAAACCGAAGGCATACAAAATCAGGACAAAACAGGAACCAAAGCAAACAAACAAAAACCCCACCCATATGAAAAGAAGCGAACTCCCGATATGGGAGTGAGACCAGGTGCCCAGGAAGAGTAAGCATCTCCTGCTTGCATGCAACACCCGCCGCTTCAATTCGGTAGAACTGTCACATCCGGTAACTTCCATTTCGGAAGACATATGTACAATCTTTGGTTGGATGGTTCAAATGGTCTATGACAGAATATCACCCACCATTCTGGAGAGTGGGACATCATAGTGAATGACGAGTTCCCCGTATCGACCGTAGAACTTCCTCAGTGACGATGTTAGTCGGTCACAAACATATCCCTGACTGAGAAGTTTATCTGAAAGACGCCTAGCTCTCAGAACAAAATCCATATATTTGGTACTTGCTCTGGCATAGCGAATCAACTGAGATATGAACACGCCATAAGCAGGCGATGAAGGGATGTTGCTACTCAGAAAAGGAAAGTTTATAATGCTGAAATTGAAGTCGTCACGTTTGTCATAGAGTGAGGTGTTCATGTGACCATCAGTGTCGTAGGACAACATTATGTCCAAATAGGATGCTGAATTATTTGTCTCTGTAGTTTCTTCGACTTCAAGCTCTGAAGGATAGATACTGCTCAGGTAATCCGCGAAGTTTGGATTATTGATGGACAGCACATCGTCTATGTATCTGTAAGTGAAGTTGAATTCAGAAGCTAAGTATCTTTTCCCTTCAGAGACCAGAGATTGAATGAATTCAGCTTCGTACGAGTAAGGAAAATATAGTCATGATCTTCTTTAACTCATTATCTTTATTGTCTCTGCAGTGTCTGTTGTGTTTGTCCCCACTGTGTTTTGCATTTGGGTGTATTGGTGTTTTGGTGTGGTGATTGCAACCGGGTCCTGATGAAGATCCTCTCCTTCTTCATGTATGAAACATTTCTTCCATATTAATTATCGCTATTGAGAAGTGATAGTGACATCAAAATGTCGATCTACAAAGCAAGTAAACATTCTTAAATGAGCCGCAAAAACCTTGAAAATACATGTAATTCTTTTTCTTGATTCCTGCTAAAGAGACAGAAAAGACTCATATTTGCGGCTATCTTAAGATTTTTTTAGACAAGACTTAGGAAATTCTTTCAATAAAACTAAATTGGTTTTCATCCAATTTCAGTTAAAATTCATGCCATTTTAATTTGGCTTTAAGGTTCTAATTCATCATGAATTATAGCGGTTCCACCCGATTGATCTCACCTCTTTGAATGTCAAAAATATGTCGTCATATTAAGACCCCGGGGATGGAAACTAAATATATATTTCATTGCAGACAATGTAAAATCTTATGTAATTTTGTATATGGATCAAGATGGGAGGGTGAGACCAGGGAGGACCCCCCTTGAATTTGGCAAAAATCCTTTTTTTCCGTTTTTAAGTATGAATTCGTTCAGAATTATAGGTTTGATCTCTGATGTTTGGACCCTCATCCCGGATTTTCTCTAGATCCGCCCGTGATGTCTATGGCGAAAACCTGTCTTAAGGCGTCGGCATATTTGCTTCTCTTTGTTTCCTAACTACGGTGCTACGAATTTCGCAATTCTACAGCTCTGTAACGACAATGCAGAGGGATACATTAAGGAGCTGATAAGATAAGGCGTAAAAGTAGAATTTTAGAATGGGAACTTCAAGAAAATTCTTGCGCAAAATTGATGCTAGTTCTTGGTTTCATCGTTATCAGCTGCTGGATAAGATTCATCGTGCATCGCTTCCTTAATTTTTTGGCAAATATGTCTTTTCTCTATAGAAATCAATGGAAAACGTAAAAGATTTTCATAACATTGTCCCCCCTAGCTACAGAATCCCACTTTTACAGAAGGTGTCTATCACTTATCCACATCTTTTGACAAAGTGGGGTTCTGTAGCAAGGGAGGACGGTGCCCCAGAGACAAAAAACTGAAAGGTGGGGGCTTTCTTACGAGTCTGTGTTTTAGGCCATGATATAAGCAAAGGTTTTTTTTATTTCAAAGTCATTCACACGATTGTACAAGATTTTGGAATGAAAATAATAAGAGCGTGCTGTTTATTTCTACTCAGTGTGTATTTCGCGGTAAAATGCCTACTTTGTAGCCAATGAATACAAAATACAACCGTATTTCAGATTCAAGATTTTAAAATCTATGGATAAAGTTGAGACTTTTTTATTTGATTTCTAGTATCTTGTTTAGACTTTAACCATGTTTTAAAGTTTATAGATATCCATATCAACCAGATAGTTATTCATTTTCAACGTTTTTTGATCGATATGAAATCTACGTTTAAACATGGCTATCCCATACTCTTTGGATTGTAATTTAAGTATCTAGAAATAAGCTTACCAAAATAAAAGCTGTATGATGAATCTCCAAATACATTACATTTTAGTAATGATCAAGTTGTTTTCGTATAGATCATTCTTGATGAGATTTAGGGTTTAATACAACCCTTATGCATAACACTAGTACATTACCACTAAGAAACAGCGAATCACCAAATACATTACATTTTAGTAATGATCAAGTTTTTCTTTTCGTACAGATCATCCCCTCCTTTGTTTGATGAGTTTTAGGGCTAAATACAACCCTTATGC
Organism: Pinctada fucata; assembly: GCA_028142955.1. Classification (NCBI taxonomy): domain Eukaryota; kingdom Metazoa; phylum Mollusca; class Bivalvia; order Pterioida; family Pteriidae; genus Pinctada; species Pinctada fucata. The sequence goes on along the minus strand of AP027102.1, from coordinate 61,536,222 downwards.
ATAACATTAGTACATTACCATTACCACTAAGAAACAGCGAATCTCTTGATAAAGCTCTAAAGCGAAGGCACATACATGAAAAGTGAAGCACTTGAATATTTTCGCCGTAAATGTTAACGTTTATGGTATAAACCTTACCTAGCGCTTTAATCGTAAGATGATACTGTAACCGTATTTAAGGGGGTCCAGAACAGTATCCGAAAGAACCTCATCGGAAAGCTCTAGATCAATTATGACGTCATAATAGAAAAGGCGACATTGGCGCGTTTTTTCGCAAGAACGTCAACATTAGGTAATGTAAAGATAAGGGGGAGGGGATAGAAAAATTAATATAACTTTAAAACTGACGGTCAAATTTTAATAGGAACTTAAAGGTGTTTCACGTGACATATGAAGAAGATAATGTCAAGTTTTTACGGAAAATAGAAGATAGGGTTTCAGATAAACATACTTTAAATATCATAAAAAATTAAGAACTCCAAGATAATGTGAAAATAGACATAAATTTATCTCCTTTCGACAATTTCGTTTAAAAGTCTTAGTGATCATTATAATTCTATACATATCCGATTGCCCATATCATATCTGAATGAAAAATACAGAACTTGTTAATATTCTGCCTCTACAGAAGATTTGTAACTGTTTTTCATTACCTAATGTGTGTTAATTTTAACGTCATATTTGCGGCCCACTTTGGGGTTTTCAATAGGTATATATGTACGTTCGTAGCTTCAAAATTAACGGTACTTTGCACGTAGAAAAAGTATGTTCAGCAATTAACGTTTATAATTTTAGGAAAATTAAATGATAGGATCTTTATTTTAGTTTGGCTGTCTGTCTGGATCTCCTTAAAACAAAAAAAAATATATAAAGGTTTAAATTTATTGTTCCCTTTGTGTGCTTATCTACTGATATTTTTCGTTTATTTTAGTGGTCGTTTGGAGTAGTACTATGGGAGCTAATGACACGAGGGGCCTCCCCATATGGTGAAGTTGACAACTGGGATATGACACGATACATCAGAGATGGACGACGACTACCTAGGCCAGAGTTTTGCCCATTACCTTTGTAAGACATAATTTTGAACCCAATCTTCTTTTTGAAATGAGATTTAGACTGATCACAAACAAAAAGTATCATAAACGTTGCATTTAAGTGTCTTTGTTCTTCAATTCATATGCAATTAGAAATACTGTGAATTGAATACTTTACCTTTAATAATAATCAAAATGGAATTTGGATATATGATCAGACATTAATGCTTGCGTTTAGACAACAGAGAAATCCATTCAATTTGATAGATTCACTGACCCACATATAGACATAAAGACAGTCGATCTATATATGTAGACTGAGGAGTGACGACTGACTGACAATACGCTATCAGTTTCTTTTATCATTTATTTGTATCGCTTATTAAGGGTGGATGAATGAACAAAATACTACTATACATTCAAGGTACAAACTAATGCTACAGTGCTGGGAGTATCAGGTTACAGAGAGACCGACCTTCACCCAACTCATTGAAGAAATAGAAAATCTAGTTCTTACAAAGAACAAGGCTTACGTAGTCAGTGATGCACGAGTTGACCTCCAAAAATGTACAAATTACCACTACACGGACCAACGAACACTCCAACCACAGCTGTCTGTTCAGTCAACCGTATCGGAAAGTGCTGCTTTGCTACCTCAAACTGAATGACGATTTTCAGTTGAATGACGAATAAAATAAATAGTAAACGCAAGTTATAATAAGACTTGCAAAAATGTGTTCTAACCACAAATGCAATGCTCCTTAAGATTGATAGAGTCTAGAATTACCCGACTACAGGCGATACAAATGACATAGAAGCATGACATGTATTGTAAGATACACATAAAAAGCTTTGCGTTTCATGTTTGCCTTGCGACAAGTAATCATGTAGGATATCTACAAATTTGATTGGAAACTTCAACATTTAAGTTTGATGCAATTAGTTTATAGCATATGATGTTTGTCAACTGGCTCCCCATATTCTTTTGTTTCCGTTCATTAAAATATCGTTCTACAGATGATGTCTGATTTTTTAAATTATGTATTTTTTAAAGACACTAGATGAGTGGATTAGCATGTGTAATATTAACCTCCTTACTAATGTTAAATGTCTTCAAATTCAATAGCATCATTTAAGAACAGATAAATTTTCAGCATGGACCAGACATGCACGTTTCGGGTACTTAACACTCGTCATTGATCCTCAATCTGAAAAATGTAATATTGGCAAAGAGTGTGAAAATTAGTATGTCCAAACATTTACCGAAAGACGTAGTAGGATGGGAGGGATATGATGCTGCAGGACCCACTTTTTAGAAAATTTAAGAAATTTTGTGAACAATTTTTCGAATGCGTTGAAGAGGCGATCAACCGAAGTTGATCGCACTTGGCTGTATGTCCCCTTGGGGACTCCTGGTCCACCAGCAGTGACACTCACCAAGTGGTAAAAGTGTTTAACGTCTTCAAATTCGATACATCATTTAAGAACAGCGTTTTCAGCATGGACCAGACATGCACGTTTCGGGTACGTTTTCAAATATAGAGCATAAAACTCACGTTTCTTTACCCGTTTGCTTACGTGTAAATTATGCTGTCCTCAAGAAGCTTCTGGTTGTTTGAGGTTAATTAAAATGTATGACATTCACTATTTATATTTTGTTAATGTGAAAACTAAAATCCTGATGTTAAATGAAAATATGGGCCAATTTTATTGTTTAATAGCTTGAAATCAATTCCAAATGTGTAGAAAGTTAGGTATAAACAATATTGATTGTTTAAATGTAGGAAGGAAGTTCTAGAATTCAATTAAAGGATGTTCTTCATTGACATTAAACTCATTTAGTGTATACAATAAAATGTAACGATGCTAAAGAGAGCTTGATTTAAATCTCTCGAAATATGTCATTAGCAAAGGTATATCAGCCTTTACAGGGAAAAGATCGACAGTTTCAAAGGACGATATATATAATGTTTATGTACATTTTTCAATTATATATATGTATTGATGAGTGGAATACGATTTTCAATAATTCCTTATTGATGTTTTGTTTTGAAAGTTTTGTATATATTTTGTGATAAAGCAATGAAACAGAAATTCAGTCGCGGGTTCTGTTTTTTTATCACTGATAAATTGAATTTATATGGTTTTAATTAAAGAAAAGATGGGATCTCCAACAACAACTAGTTGCAGTACCAACAGCAACCTCTCAAAACACCCACTGTAAAACACGAAGACATGCACAGAAAGAGACGCAGTGGTACAAGGAACCTCAAATCACAGAAAAACATAAAACACAAATGATAACACATAAACCAACGAGACCAATGGACAAACGGTGCCGACATAGGACGGCCATCTGTCACGTCAGTAGCAGACGGTGTGGTTATCCTGGATTACGTGCGCACAACCCTCCCACTTTCCCGATTACCCAGAGTTCTCAAATAACGTACAATTGTGGCGTGAAACAACACTGTCAGATGACCACACACAAACAAGACCGCAAAACACAGGGGCCCATGCAATACAGATGAATAATATTATGTAAATGAATATAAAAAGAGGGCATGTGCAATACAACCTGTGCTCTGTCGGTTGTAGCGAGTTCATGTATCTTATCACACGAGGAGACCGACTGACATGCAGAGAGGACAGGTAGTCGGGGCCCTGTCTTCTCTAAAGAGGTTTGGACAGGGCCCGTCATGGAGTCCCTTCGTCACAGTCAGTCAGAGTGCAAATATTACGGATGCGCTGGTACAAGACTGTATATTGGTCAAGTGCCAAGCCCAGTGTCCGTTTGGTGACATTAGGATCATATCCATGGTATAAAAGGCGTTTGATAATTCTGACGCATTTTTATGGAAATTCTGTCTAGTGTCTACCTTTGATCCTTCTAATTTTGTTGATCATGTCAACATAAAATGCAGTTTGCGAAATACCCAAAGTAATATATTCTGTTGCTTGTATGGGTCCGAATTTCAAAAGTAGTTGATAATAACTTTTGTTTAATTTTCAGAATGTCTTCACAAGTTTGTGAAAGCCAAAACCTTGTCCTAAAAGTTTCTTGGTTATTTGTAAATTTCTATTTTGAAAATCCAAAGCATCAGTCCATGCTCTAGCATACCGGATGAGCTGCGAAATGTAGATACCATAAGACGGTAGTCTAGGAACATCACCGTCAAGCCAGGGAAAATATACTTTGTTGAATCCAAAGTCATCTATTTTGTCATACACACATATGTATGAATCTCTCCATTAACAATTTTGATATTCAGGTCCAAAAATTGTGTTTCTGTGTTTGTAACGTTCCCCTTGTTTAGAGTCAGTTCCTGTGGATAAAATTTCTTGAAATTTCTAAAACGTGGGTCTTGTAGCATCATATCCCACCAATCCTGCTACGTCTTTCGGTACGCATTTTCGACATAGTAACTTTCATACTTTTTTGGCATATTACATTGTTTAGATTTGAGGATCACTGACGAGGGTTGAGTACCCGAAACGCGCATGTCTGGTCCATGTCGCCAATTTATCTGTTCTTAAATGATGCTATTCAATTTGAAGACGTTTACAACTATTATACTTTTCACAAACAGGATTGTCGACAGTAAGAATATCATCCAGGTACCCAGAATTACCATTGAAACATTTCAGAAGCACGTTAAACGTCTTCAAATTCAATAGCATCATTTAAGACCTGATAAATTACAGCATAGACCAGACATGCAATATAGTTTAACATCATCATGTTATCTCCGTTTTTGAAGATTTTGGATAAATTCTTTTTCATACGTGTATAAAAATAAATCTGCAACAAGAGGCGCACAATTAGTACCCCTAGGGATCCCTACATCCTGCTTGTAGAGATTCTCACCAAATCTTACATAAATGTTGACCAAAAGAAAGGACAAGGCAATACAAAGGTCACTACATGTCCATGATTTATATGATTTGTATTCTGTATTGGAAAAGAAACCCTTTAATTCAGATGTACAAATATAAAGTTTTCCCCTCTCGGTGAAAGCACCATTTTTGAGTTTGGACAATTGATCATTAATTTTATCATGAGGAAGCGTGGTGTACATATTTGAAAAGTCGTATGAAAAAATCGAATTGGCTTGAATTTTTCTAGATTTCATTTTGTCCATCAAATCCCCTGAATCCCCAAAATAAATTTACATCATTCCTGTTTAGAACAGTTTAACAATATTTTGCTACGTGTTCCTTTATCACCGTGAGTGCTGAAGTCAGATTCCTAGACAAAATTGTAGTTGAGCAGTTGCTAGAATTAGCAATGTATCGAAATTTTTACGAAGACTTGTGCACTTTTGGTATGCAGTATGGTGTAGGAAGATCAAATTTAGAGATAGGGATGTTGAATGAAGAAATTTCACTGTTGTGGTTGTTCAAAATGTTAGGAACACTTTCAATACTTTTGATATAAGTATTTGTCGACGAAAGTTCCGAAACCAAAGTCCAATCTACAGTCTTGTACAAGCGCATTCGTAAACTTGCACTCTGACTGACTGCGACGACGGGACTCCATGACGGGCCCTGTCCAAACCTCTTTAGAGAAGACAGGGCCCCGACCACCTGTCCTCTCTGAATGACAGTCGGACTCCTTGGGTGATAACATACATGAGCTCGCGGCGGCAGAGCACGGATTGTATTACGTACGCCCCCTTTTTTATATCCATTTACATATTCATCTGTGTTGCTTGGGCCCTTGCGTTTTGCGGTCTTGTTTGTGTGTGGTCAACTGACAGTGAGGGGGTTGTTTTACACTACAATTGTACGTTCTTCGAGACCTCTGTGTAATCGGAAAAGTTGGAGGGTTGTGCGCACGTAATCCAGGATAACCACACCTTCTGCTATTTCCGTGGCAGATGGCCGTCCTAAGTCGGCACCGGTTGCCCATTAGTCTCGTTGGTTTATGTGTAGTCCTTTGTGTTTGATGTTTCTGTGTTGTGCGTTGACGTTCCTTGTCCCGTATGCGTCTCTTTCTGTGCTTGTCTGCTATGTGTTTTTGCATTGAGTGTTTTGGGGTTTTGCTGTGGGTGCTACAACCTGGTGTTGTTGGAGATCCCCTCCTTTGTTTGATATGTAGAAACGTTTTCAAATGATTATGTTGTTGTTGGCTGCTTTGTCTGCAGGGGATGTGGTGCCCAATATGTAGAGGAATGTTAAATATACTTGTTAAACTACATATTTAAATAAAAATGACATGTACAGTATGTGATAGCGATATCGAAGAATGATCGATGACCCTTATACTACCGTTACTTTGTAACTCAGGAATATGTTGTATGATTTTGCTATCGCCTTATATCTTATAGTTTAACATACATAAACCAAAAGCCATCGGCTTTGTCTTGTCCGAGTCAACGTTTTCCATAGACCAGATATATTTCTGTATCCCCCCTGTAAAACAGAATAACTAATAATGTTTAGTGTGTATGTGTGTTTACTAGTATATATCTGTTTCGATATGACATATTATACTACTTCATGATACTAATTGTACATCTGTTCTAGAAATAAAATAATTCTTACCTGCACCTACTGGAACAAAGGCCCAACACTTGCCATTGTAGTTTTACTCTGGATCAGGCTTAAACTTTGGCAGGGTTTAGCATGGACAGAATTTAATGGATATTGGCAAGTAGCACGCTTCTTCCAGTATACACCTTTGCTGTACCGATGGTAAGGACAAACAGTATACAGATTGAGGTCTTTCGCATCAAATAACCTACAACGGTATGCAATCAAACAACCCTCATTCAACATATCTGATAAACATATTGATAGTGTCTTCAAATGTTGTTCGATTGATCTCACATTCACTTCATTTCACTAAGTCATTCTGTGAATGAAAGTGAGAAGAGAGTCCACAAGGTGTGCCAATAAAACCGAAATAGAGCATTTCCCCTCAAGGCCCATGGGGGCAGCCATGTTGTCTTCTGATAGTTTCAAGAGAAGAGTTACGCAAGGGAGGTAATTCGATGCGAAAAATATATTTTATTTATCCATTTTATCACATTTTTCCTAAAGTAAAGTAAAAACAATGATTTTACGTTTTGAAGTTTTATTACCCATTTATTAAACTCTCTTACAAACCTTCAAATGCTATTCTTTTGTTATTCATCGGTCATTTTATTTCATAAAGACCGCGGACGATTCTAAATATACGGGGTCTTATGAACGTTCAATGAAGTGTGGAGCTCAATAAAAAACAATGAGGGGCGGAGAAAAGAAAATTATTTCTGTCGCGAGTGTCAATTGTTTTGATTATGATGAGTATTCGGCCATAGTATAGAAAATATTGTGTTTTAAGTCCGCTTAAGACATCCTTTTATAAGAAATGCTAATAGATGAAGAAAATATTCCTCTATCCCGAAAGCTCAAAATGCCATTTCAAATCAATCTAGATCCCTATAGCGATTGTTGAAGACCAGTGATTTTAAATGATCATCAAATACATGTATATTGAGGAACTTAATGGAAAAAAAAAGAAATATTATCCTCACTTGATTGAAAAATCGATCCTTATCTCTATTTGCAATAATTTAGTCACCTAATTAAAACTTGATTGAAGAAAGAACTCATTGTTACGCTGTTTTTTTTTTCTTCTTTGACCAAATATATGGTACCTTTCAGAAGATTTTCGTGATGTATAACAAACTATTTTACTTCTATGGCCTAATTATCGTTACCATTGCATATTTCGTCCAGGTAATTTGCATGGTCTATTTCATTTTGAAAAGCAGGGGTGTATTAAATATTTAGATTTTTGTTTTTCTGTTTTTTCTTAAGAAAATCTGCGGTTTGTAAGTCGGATAAAGACCTCGTTGCTCAAGGTCTGTATGAAGGTTAGATGCCCTCGGAGAGAACAGGGTGGTGTTTAAAGTCACAGGGTGGTGTTTAAAGTCCTCGGCCTTCGGCCTCGGTCTTTAAACACCACCCTGTTCTCTCCTTGGGCATCTAACCTTCATACAGACCTCAACTCGGTATTTATCCTATACATAAATCACTCTCCATAAAGATTAATAATTCCGGTCTTTGGAGAAAAGGGGTTTTCTATATAACCTCTTATAAAGGGTTTACATAGGAAATAGAAAAAATAAAATTCGCGTTTTTCAGAGAATAAAGATAAATTTTTAGATTCTGCGAATTTATTTATATTTTTTATGATGAAATCCTTATTTTAACTGAAAAATTAAAAAAAAAATTTGTGCTGGAAATCACTATTAGGTTGATTTGCATAATTCTTAGAATTACAGGTACATCCAAATTGCAAGAAATATGAGGTGTTCCTATTGGTTACCTTCTTTGATAAATTTCCAAACCAATGTTCTTGTCGTATGCATCATAATCCTAAAATGCTCAAAACTGTTTCCGGTTGAAAAATTGTTTTTGCACGTGGCTTGTTACATCTGTTCTTCCCAAATAAGGAATACTTTCATCTGTATGGTTACAATGTATGCATACGGATATCGGTTAAATTGTAGTATTGCATTCTGGACACGTGTCTATGTGACCAATTACAGTGCCCTTTGAGATGTAGAGTTCGTAATAAGTTCCCCACGAGGAGTTTGACAGTTAATGTTTTAAATGCTTTTCCCAGACATGGTATATAGACATAATCCCAGACAGTGCAAATGTTGAAGATTTTTCTCCCTTTTCGTGCATGAACATTGACGGGGGATGCGGCTAGCCAAACAGGGGATGCTTACTCCTCCCGGCCTCTGGTCCCACCTCTAGCTTTCTAGGGGTCCGTCAATTTTCAGTTTGGTGCTCTGTTGTGAGTGCTGTTGAAATTGTCGTCAGGATCTCCTTTATCTCATTTAAAAAGGTAAATACGTAGATGCATCTTTTTAGAATAGTTCATTTGTCTTTTATTTCAGTCCCCTACCGGCTCGACGGAGAGGACGTATAGTTTCAACCCGTTTGTCTACCGTTCATTTTTCCGTCCGTCCATATGTCCGTCTCCCCAGTCTGTCTGTCCGTCACACTTTTTTTCGCTGTTGTTGTATATATTGAACACATTCTTGGTATGTGAGTATATCTCAATGTGATTCAGATCAGCTTTGCGTTAGGTTCCGATTGACAGATTTTGGGAAGAGTTATGGCACTTGGACTTTTCTTCCATGCTATTGCAGATATTTAAATGATTTTTTTTACATGTGAATACATCTTAGTGTTATACAATTATCAATGAGACATAAAATATATTTTTTTGCTATTTCGGATACTAGCCATTTCACCGATAAATATCATCGAAATTAAAGGAGTTTAACATCTTAGCACCATCCCTCCAATGCTATTTTGAACAAAGATTTTATTTGGATATGCTACTGAATCGACCCTACAGGAAATTTGGAGCCGCGCGCTCTCTGTAATGTAAATGTAAAAATCTAACTTCTAAAGATTAAAGAGGGCGCTACTGAAACTACTTATGGTGGCGCCGCCAAAAGCATCACTGATGAGAATTTAATATTCGAAACACGTGTCTGGTGCATGTAAATTGAATTGGAATTTTCTTCAAGAAGGTAGAGAGTTGGAACCCTTCGACATTATTAATATAGACACTTATTTCACGTTGCAGTGTGGAGCAGTTAAAATCGTTCCCCGTGGCCTGATGTTTGTCAAGTGTATTAATTACTTCTTTCCAGCTCTGTCACCTGAAAGAAGCTTTGTTTTGGCCTTTTTTCAATGAGACATAAAATATATTTTTTTGCTATTTCGGATACTAGCCATTTCACCGATAAATATCATCGAAATTAAAGGAGTTTAACATCTTAGCACCATCCCTCCAATGCTATTTTGAACAAAGATTTTATTTGGATATGCTACTGAATCGACCCTACAGGAAATTTGGAGCCGCGCACTCTCTGTAATGTAAATGTAAAAATCTAACTTCTAAAGATTAAAGAGGGCGCTACTGAAACTACTTATGGTGGCGTCGCCAAAAGCATCACTGATGAGAATTTAATATTCGAAACACGTGTCTGGTGCATGTAAATTGAATTGGAATTTTCTTCAAGAAGGTAGAGAGTTGGAACCCTTCGACATTATTAATATAGACACTTATTTCACGTTGCAGTGTGGAGCAGTTAAAATCGTTCCCCGTGGCCTGATGTTTGTCAAGTGTATTAATTACTTCTTTCCAGCTCTGTCACTTGAAAGAAGCTTTGTTTTGGCCTTTTATCAATGAGACATAAAATATATTTTTTTGCTATTTCGGATACTAGCCATTTCACCGATAAATATCATCGAAATTAAAGGAGTTTAACATCTTAGCACCATCCCTCCAATGCTATTTTGAACAAAGATTTTATTTGGATATGCTACTGAATCGACCCTACAGGAAATTTGGAGCCGCGCGCTCTCTGTAATGTAAATGTAAAAATCTAACTTCTAAAGATTAAAGAGGGCGCTACTGAAACTACTTATGGTGGCGCCGCCAAAAGCATCACTGATGAGAATTTAATATTCGAAACACGTGTCTGGTGCATGTAAATTGAATTGGAATTTTCTTCAAGAAGGTAGAGAGTTGGAACCCTTCGACATTATACAAATCAAGTTGAAGTTGATAAATTTAAAGATTTGATTGACCCATTTATGCAGGAGTTATGGCCCAAATACTTACCAATTTCAAGAAATTATTAGTTATCCTAACTTTCTTCGGCTGTTGATGCAGATGTTGATATAATTTTTATATTTGAATACATCTTAGTGTTATACAGATCCAGATCAAGTTTGCTTTCCATTGACATATTTTTACAAGAGTTATAGCTCTTGGACTTAGCAAATTTCATGAAATTCTTAGTTTTCCGGACTTTTCTTAAATTTTCGATATGGGGAACTCGTCATACACTATGATGTCCCACTCTCCAGAATGGTGGATGATATTCTGTCATAGACCATTTGAACCATCCAACCAAAAATTGTACTCTATGACTTCCGAAATGGAAGTAACCGGATGTGACAGTTTTACCGAATTGAAGCGGCGGGTGTTGCATGCAAGCAGGAGATGCTTACTCTTCCTGGGCACCTGGTCTCACTCCCAAATCGGGGGTTCGCTTCTTTTCATGTGGTGGAGGTTTTTGTTTGTTTGCTTTGGTTCCTGTTTTATCCTGATTTTGTATGCCTTCGGTTTCTGATTTTCTGAATTATCGATTTTGTGCTGTATACAGGGATATGGTCATTATCCATATTTGTCATTGCATATATTCAAAGAATAATAAACGAATCGGAGCGACGGCGGAAACAGATTGATATTTAAAAAGCTTCAGTGTTGTTGTTTTCTTCTCACTTTTGGGGGAAGGTGACCATGGAGGGCCGATAAGTAGGAGAACATATGCGCGTGTACTACTCAAAAGGGGAATTAACAGCAATTCTCTGTAAGAACCAAAGAATTTCAAAACATGTTGGCACGGCATGTCATGGATTTTTGAGATTTTTGGTATGGAAGTTCAATATGAAGTACTAGTATGAAAATCAATCCCAGTTTTTTCAAAAAGGTTGTCGTTGCCATGGTAACCGTGTCTGAAGTTTCAAAAATCGGCAAAATCTATAGGACAAGGCATATTTGTAGGCTTCGTTACCATGGAAACAGGTACATTTTAAATCTTAAATTGCTTTGATTGTTTTCTTTTAATCCTTATTATTATGCATATTTGTAAAGTTTTTTACATTCATCTCGGATGCCTTATGTATACAAGATGAAAAATTGGGCCAAAACAGGGTATCAAAAGGCTTTGTTTTGGGCACTAAAAGACCCTTTTTGCATGTTTTTACTGTTTTACAAGGTTGAAAATTTCATAAAAGCACCAATTTTTGAAGTCCAAATTCTAGTTATCCAATTAGTATCATCTTTGAACTCTAAGTGAATATAAAAAATTTATTGGGCTAATTTGTCCTTTTATATGCAAAGCAGCATCAAATTAAGTTGCTATGGCAACAATCGGCTGAAAGGTTTCAATACGATGAATTTAAACACACCTCTATCAAACTATCTACGCATGATATTGGAACAGAAGTTCATGTATACATCTATCAGAGGCGTTTTGATATAAAAATGACCTTGAAAATATTTCAAGGTCACCAACTGAATTTTCAAGGTCATTAAACTTTAAGTGACCAGATTTGACGAAAAATCCAGATTTTTCATAAAATGAAGGTGCCAATATTATAGAAACCTTGAAATATTGAACTTAACAGTTATTTGCCGTAAAATGATAAATGTATCATTTATTTCTTAGAACTATTGATTACGTTTCTTCACATCTTCGAATATCTAAATTCTTGGTGAGTATTTTGATATAAAAGGGACGAAATCTGTATTTTTCTTGTTTTTTGACGGAAAAATATTTTCCTATTGAATTGTGACAATTCAATAAATTCTAAGATTTGTCTTTCTTATATTCATGTGCTTTCATAATATATATGACCTATGAAAATATTTTAATAAAAAATCACTAAAATCGGGAACAAAAAATTAAAAAATCAATATTTAATGCAAAATTTGAGTCTCAAAGTATAAATGACCTTGAACATCAAGCCAATGACCTTGAACATTTTACAAATAATTATACATGCATACATTTTGACAATCTTATGTAGCTCTTAAGAGGAATAAAATCAATTTCAAATATAATATGAAACAAGCAAAAAGATCTAATGTTGCCATGGCAACGGCCTTTGACGACAGAATTAAGGTAAAACTCTTAAATACCCACTCCAATTTTTCGTTCATTTTATTTGTCAACAAAACATACATTTCCATTGATGAAAATCACTAGTCTCCTATTGGTGCCTTTTGTGATATTTAAGATTGAAAATGGTCAAAAACACACTAAATTGGTCATTATTTTCACCTCTATATTTCGCTTCATTTTGACTTATTTTGGCTTAATACAATAAGGTTCCTGTTATAAATATCACATGTCTAAGTGTACTAAGTAAGAATGGAAGTAAGGAAGAATAGATTATATAAAGATGAACAAGCTGTTACAGTGGTATCCATGGCAACGAAGTCTCCGGAGCTAGCTTATTTCATGGTCCCAAAAGTGCTATAAATAGAATGACCTCGTTACCATGGCAACCAGAGGTTACATTGGCCGAAAAGTCTTATTTTCATGGTCAGTACTTAATATATACCCATTATACCGAAAATCATCAAAATCCATGACATGCCGTGCCGAACGATTTTGGTCCTTACAGAGAATGGCTATTAAGTTCTTGCAAAAAATGTATAATATCAATGTCATTGGAATGGCTTTAAATACATACAGGTACATTTAAAGGAACCATATTATACTATCTGGATTCTGATTTTGTTAAATTTTACAAATTATTTCTAAACGACTTTTTGCAAAAGTAAAACACTTTTATATGGGGGGATTTTCTCTGACAGGAGGGATCAATATATACTCCAGAGAGGGGGAATGGGGCCGAATATCGCCGAATTTATTTGGAAAGAAAAACACTGAGCTGCATTGAAGAATAATTTTTGTTTGATTTTTTTCCCTTTTTCTTTCTTTTTTTTTTTAGACTTTTTAAAAGTGTATAGAGCGTCAATTTTCTTTGTTAGTTTGTTTTTATTTAAGGTATCAGAATATTATTTCAGCCGGACAATTCAAAATTCGATTTTACTTATTTTTTGAATGCAGCGTAAAATAAATGTATTAAGACTATGTGAGTAGTACTGGGTACGTTGAAAAGAGTTATTTCAAATGGCGTCGGGTCGTTTCGCCCTTTTTCCCCTTCGCCCCCGGGTCGTTTCGCCCCTTTTCCCCTTCGCCCCGGGTCGATTCGCCCCTAAAGGTGGGTCGATTCGCCCCTCAAGGTGGGTCGATTCGCCCCTCAAGGTGGGTCGTTTCGCCCCTCAAGGTGGGTCGTTTCGCCCCTCAAATGTGAGTCGTTTCGCCCCTCAAGATGGGTCGTTTCGCCCCTTAAGGTGGGTCGTTTCGCCCCTCTAGATGAGTTGTTTCGCCCCTCTTTCTAGGAATACTCTCTCTGCATGGTTAGGCGTTTCCCTTTTTTTTTTGTTGTTATTGTTGGGTCGTTTCGCCCTCATTTGATAATTATTTAATTACGCTATTATATTGGGCTTGTGTTGTGACATAAATATTTGTTTATTGGCGGCTTTTATGGCTTGTTGTTAATCAAACAAAAAATTAATTGAAAAAGAAATATGTAGGTGAACAAATGAGAATAAAAGACCAAAAAAATAAATTGAAAAAAAAGATAGAAAATTAATTAAATAAATAAGTAAGTGAAGAAATATGCAGGTTGGTGAACAAATGAGAATAAAAGAAGAAAAAATGTAATAAAAAAGGAGATAAAATAACTAATAAATGAATAAAGATGTTACGTATAGAGGGGAGAATCGACTCAAATAGATTAAAATAAAAGAAATAAATAGATAAAGAAATATATAGGTGAAGAAATAAGAATAAAAGAAGAATTAAAAAAAATACCAAATAAATAAAATAAATAAATAAATAGATTAAGATGTTACGTATAGAGGGGCGAAACGACCCACCATTCAGAGAAGGTGTTCTTTAAAAAGTGAGCGAAACGACCCGCCATGTGGGGCGAAACGACCCACGATGAGAGGTTAATAGAATCTAGCACCACTTTGAGTTCCGGATAGAAAAATATCAGTCGAGGGTGGGATTGATCAAGTCCAAACCGAGGCGTTAGCCGAGGTTGGGACGTTGATCATCCCACCCGAGACTGATATTTTTCTGTCCGGAACTCAAAATGTGGTGCTTGATTATTTTTCTCGCACATTGAAACTTGCAAAGTCCTTTGTTTATGCATCGAAATGACTGAACGTCATGCTAAATGTATGTGCACGTGAAATAACGTACGTCAATTTGACTGTGACGTCATAAAGGAACAATCAACAGTGCCGGATCAGGGGTGCCGGATCGATTTCTCCAGCACCGCTGAAAAGGGGAATCAGCCTATCCAATGTGCGAGAATAAACAATCCATCTTGAGAGGCGAAACGACCTACCTTGAGGGGCGAAACGACCCACCCTGGAGGGGCGAAACGACCCACCCTTGAGGGGCGAAACGACCCACCTAAAGGGGCGAAACGACCCACCTTAGGGGCGAAACGACCCGGGGCGAAGGGGAAAAGGGGCGAAACGACCCGGAACCTTTCAAATGCACAGAGAAAAGGATAAACTTGTCAGAACCCCATACAGGTAATTTGCCCGATACACAGATATCCGTAACTGAACTTGATAAACTAAGAATATCAGTTAAAACCAAACTAGGTCAAGCGCGGATATTTCTCCCATGCAAAGCGCCGATTTTTCTCTTGTTTTTACTTTTTTTCAAAATTATAGGCTAGAACACCCCCACCCCCCTTGAAAAAAAATTGTGGTCCCCTAACTCACCTCAAATGAAAAATTTTCTAAATCTTGTTACTTTCTTTGAGTAATAAATGAATGGGACTGTTAGTATCAAATCGACCTGTGCGGGGTCTTTTTCTAGGGTGTGTGTGTGTGAGGGTGTGTGTGTGTGTTGGGGAGGGGATTTTGTCAGTGGAAAATAACAGCACATTTTCCTATGTGGGACTTTACGGAGTTGAGCATGGTTTTAATTCCTCGATTTAATTCTTATGTTCATTCATTTATTTATCCTTATTTCACAAAGGAACAGAATATTGTACAAGCGCAATTTTTTTTTATCGAAAAAAAAAAACACCTAAAGAGTCGGGATTTTAGACAAGATTGAGCCAAGTAATTTGGAAAAAAAGTTTTGAGGCAAAGAATGGATCGTCAAGAATCATTTTCAACGAGAAGAGGTTTTTTAACTCACCTGAGCAAAGCTCAAGTGAGCTATTGTCATATCGTGCCGTCCGGCGTCCGTCGTCCGTCCGTCTTCCGTCCGTCGTCCGTCGTAAACTTTTCCCATTTTCGACTTCCTCTCCAGAACGGCAGAAGGGATTTTGATGAAACTTGGTGGGTATGAAGTACTAATGGTCCCCTACAAGTGTTGTTGTTTTTCGTCCGGATCCGTCAACAGGTGGCGCCACCACAGGCAAAAGTAGGTCACGGGGGTACCCTCCTTTGACAAACTTCTTCTTCAGAACCGAAGCATGTATTGACAAACCGAAAGCATCAGGATGATCTAGAGAGATGTCTTAAGAAGTGTTGTTATTTTTGGTTCCACTTCGAAGTCAAATTTTTGACGCGTTTTTGACGTCTTTTCGGACTTAGTCAGAAATGCACATTTTTGCGCTATTTCTTTAACTAACTCAATAAGTGTATGATTTTACACACGCATTTATTGCATATTTATCATATTTAACTTACTTAATGCTTTGATATGTATTCTATGCTTAAATTTTATTTTTTTGATTTTTTATGATTTTTTTTCTTATGTAAAAAGGAAGGGGGGGGGGTTGATTTTCATACATTTTCTGCTTCTTTTCTATAGCCACTCTTCAGATTGTCATGACAATTTGTAGGTATGAGGTACTCATGCATGGTACCCTACAAGTGAAAGAATTTTGTCAAGATATCCACTTTTGCATTTTGAAGGAATATTTTTTAAGATTGTAGATAGGTATAATGTATGTTTTCCATGCCCAATGGACCCATGGGGAGTGGCTTCGAACCCCGACGGGACCCCAACAATTTTTAGCTCACCTGAGCATTGCTTTGATATGTATTCTATACTAAAATCTTATTTTTTGATTTTTTATGATTTTTTTTTCTTATGTGAAAAGGAAAGGGGGAGGGGTGATTTTCATACATATTCAAATTCTTCTCCAGAACTGCTGAACAGATTTTTATGAGTATTTTTTCAATCATGAATAGATATGTTTACTGTGCACATGGACCAAAGGCTTGTGGGTTCAAGTTCTGGTACTTCTTTTTCTATATCAGGAATTTTAACCCTGGTAACTTTAGTTTCGTATAAGAGGGGGAGAACTCATATAGTTGGTACATGTATAACAGCAGAACTCATGTATACAAGAGTCGTTTTTCTTTAATATTGATATATGTTTTTGAGGTTTAAATTCTTGGATTATCGATTCATTTGAATGTTATATATCTTAAATTATTAAACAAGTATGCAAAAGGAAACTAAATAATTCAAAAAAGATGAATAAGTATTTTCAAATTTATCTTGTGAAGACTTAGATATATAACTTTGAAATTAAAATATTGAGAGCAGCTCAAAATATTAATGTAAAAACAGAACTCTACATTTACATCAATGTTATTAACAACGTAGTGAAAGGAGGGGGCTGTAATTTATTAGCAGGATTTTGCTTTAGCTTCTGTATAACTGTCTCTCTCGGGTTACTTAGATTACTCAAGAAGAAGGGGGAGATGATTTTCATACATATTCAACTTCTTCTCCAGAACCGCTGAACAGATTTTCATGAAACTTGGTAGGAATGAAGTAATCATGGTCTCCTACAAGTATAGTTGTTTTCTGTCTGGATCGGTCAACAGGTGGCACCACCACAGGCAATTAGAAAACAGGAACCTGATCAAATATTCTTTTCTTTTCTTATTGGCTTCATGCATGTAAATGAACTAATAAGAGTAAAAATTAATATTACTTCATTTACTCCATACGTTTTCTGCACAAAATATTTCTTAAGGCTTTTGAATTAATGACAACCTATCTGATGCATCTTTAGGTTGTCCATCCTTTCCCCGAAGAAGTCAAATGGTAGGATGCTTTCATTATTTCTAGTAGTCTGCATAAATTAGTACATGTAGTTTCCTCTGCTAATCTTTCTCCTCCTTTATTTCATATCTTATTTTGTGCATGCATTTCATATGTCATATTCCTAATTGTTTTTTGTTCAGTTTTGTGTGCTTTGTTTAATTTTACATGTATACATATTTGTCGATCAAAACCTCCTAGGAGCTTGTGTTAACCTGTTTTCATATATGCCAATTTTAAATAAACATTGTCTTGTCTTAACATGCTAAGTGTTCTCATGTGAGCGTTGTGGCCCCTGGGCCTCTTGTTACATTAATTTTCTTTGAAACAAGAGTCGACGAGAAGAGTAAGTAAATACCGGGAAGTCGACTTCAAAAAGAACTCCTTTTCTTTCCTACATGTACTTTTCTGTTCAGTCTATGACAAAAGTTGAAGATTTGGGTTAGTATATCCCTTCTAGAAACGGAAGAAAGAAATTTGTTATGCAATCTTGAGCTACACACTAATAATTAGTTAGTTTATCCGAGTCAAGTTTTCCGTTTGTCGTCATTGTGCACTTGCCCTACCTAGGAACCGAATCACGTGACGTCACCACTAAAAGTCTGACTCGGTGACGTCGTTCCGGGCTATCTCGTAAATCGTCTATTTTTTTCAGAAATAATAGTAAATAACATGATCTGTGTTCTCCGAAATAGCTCAGATCGTTGTTGCAAATCCAGTACTTTTTAACCTCGGCAGTCGTAAGCTGTTTTGTCTAGTATGTGATTTCGTCCTTGGATAAAATGAAAAAAAAAAACAAAATACAGAGACCACCGGCTTGACTTACTCTATATCAATGGCATACATGTAAAACGTCTTCAAATTCAATAGCACCATTTAAGAACAGAAAAATTTAATATAAGAATTGGACTTTTTTCTATGCAATTGTATTGGTGTGCTGTGAAACATTCAAATCGTCATGTAAGTCCTCGTGCTGCACAGAATATTTTCCATTATCAAGACTTTTGCACACAGCAATATGCAATCGCAAAATCTGCAAAACATTTCTTAATTACAAACGTGTAATGTCTATTATGAAAGAACAAATTATCCTGAACTGGGAGAGTTCTTTAACAATGTTTAACAAATAAGTTATACAACTTATATAAGTCCGAATGCATAAGTGAGTTAAAGAAGATCCTACTACCTTACCCTTTAAAATATGAAAAAATATGAACCTTTGCTGATCAGTCTGCGATTAAACGGTCGTTGCATCTATATATAAACATTAAAGACGTAATTATCAACAAATATTAGCTTTCCAAAAAAAGCTTGGTCGATATCAACATTTCTTTAATCCCGCAATATTTTTTTTTCGTCGACATAGGTCTTAAAATAAAGACTAAAGAGTAGTGCTTATAGAAATGTATGTCTTTATAATTCTGACAAGTTAGAAAATAGATACATTTACACTGGACAACTCAAGATGCAACACTCTTCATATCCATTCAGAAATTGTTTGATCCGTAGAAAAAATTCCATTATAACACATATTGACCAATCAAAAGTCTTTCTGGGTGTATTCGCGGGAAAAGTGGAGAGTTCCGATTACATGTATAAGAATTTGGAGGGAAATAAGGGGAAACTTCTCAAAAGTTCAATCAAATTTTGTGACTCGTACAGTCTTGTCGATTTTTTTATCGCTCATTAATTTCTTTGTTTCATTTATCAAATTGTCTTTGGTAAGAAAATAAACAATCAAACAAAGTGGTTTATCCTTAACGAGAAAAAGCTTAGTCGGATGGACGGTTAAAAACTTTTTAGCCCATTGGCACCCCTGGCATACGTTGTGATCGCGTATTTCTTTGTTGCAATGGATCCAAGGATCCAGAAATGTCGACCATAGGAATTTTGAAGGCATGGGGTTCACTCTATCACTCACTTATTGGTCTGGAAGTAAATACTATCATGCAGATATTACTTTCATCTGCAATATCTAAATTCATAATTGCGATACCTTAGCGTTGTCATGACGACATGTCCTATTTTTGTGAAGTGGATAAAGTGGGAGGTCATGGGAATGCCTGTCTCTGGTCACGTGTTTTTCACTAGTCACGAAAACGTTTCTTTCATAAGGATAAATTCAATGTTGCATGGTGAATCTGATGGACTCAATTAGGAACTTTCTCCTATTGACAGCATCCGGTCTACAAATCTAGTAATGTCGATTTCTTGAAATCGACCAATAATTCAGTCTCTAAGCCGAGAAAACAAATCATTAAAATTCCCATTGCAACGGTTGCGTACCTCGAAATGAATAACATTCCGAGGTCAGACCGAATGTAACTAATGCAAATAAAAATGATAGCTAATATAACAATGAATTCTTTATTTTGATATTATCAATTTGGCAAAATCGACCCCGCCTTAAACGAAACACACCAAAAAAATAACTATGCCATAAGATAGTAAAAACATAGTAAAATCCACCTTTTGTGTTTCCATATCTCTTCAAACATGTCTTTCGATAATTTTTGGACATAAAACAAAGGAGGGGATCTCCAACAACACCAGGTTGCAGCATCCACAGCAAAACCCCAAAACACCCAATGCAAAAACACAGAGCAGACAAGCACAGAAAGAGACGCAAAGGGACAACGAACGTCAATGCACAACACAGAAACATCAAACGCAAAGGACTACACATAAATCAACGACACCAATTAACAACCGGTGCCGACTTAGGACGGCCATCTGCCATGGAAATAGCAGAACGTGTGGTTATCCTTGATTACGTGTGCATAACCCTCCCACTTTTCCGATTACCCAGAGGTCTCGAAGAACGTACAATTGTGGTATAAAACAACCTCCTCACTGTCAGATGACCACACAAACAAGACCGCAAAAAGCAGGGGCCCAAGCAACACAGATGAATATGTAAATGGATATAAAAATAGGGCGTACGTTATAAAATCCGTGCTCTGCCGCTGCGAGCTCATGTATGTTATCACCCAAGGAGTCCGACTGACATTCAGAGAGGACAGGTGGTGGGGGCCCTGTCTTCTCTAGCTAAACTAACTTTCACTTTCTTTGGTAATACATGTATTTCCTTGTTTGAATGATAATCACTGACGAGGGTTATTAGTACATGTCTAGTTCATGCTTCAAATTTATCTGTTCTTAAATGATGCTACGAATTCGAAGACGTGTATGAATTGAAACACCCAAATGCAAAATTACAGAGTGGAAAAGCACAACAAAAGATTCCAAAGGGACTAAGAGGATCAAAGTCTTCATGCTCTTCTGCAAGAGACCAGTTTGCTGAACATAATTTGCCAATTACATTGCAACAGACATGTCCATTCCATCTTAGACCATTGGAATCATCCATCCACATAGCATATTTGTATTTTTCCTTAAGTGGAAGTTGTCTCCGAATTGAAGCAAAATGGTCAAAATGTAGGTTATCAATATTCAAAATTACATCAAGATACCTAGGGGTGCCGTTAAAATATTTCAAGTGGTCAGTTTTGCAGATTTTGCATGAATTCCTTTTCGTATGTGTATAAAAACTCTTGGTCTTGCATGCAAGCAGGGATGCTGACTCTTCCTGGGCACCTGGTCTCACTCCCTCATTGAGACTTTGCTTCTGTTCATATGGTGGCATTTTTGTTTGTTTGTTTTGGTTCCTGTTTTATCATAATTGTGTATGCCCTTCGGTTAATAATTTTCTAACTTTCCCATTTTTTCTCTCTATATTGGGCTATGTTTCTTGTCCTTATTTGTCATAAATACTTCAGACGATTGTATTTTATTATTTTTTTTTTTTATTTCATAAAAAAACACCCTTGTTATAATGTACTTCCTGTTTTACCAAAAAAAAAAAAAGAAACAGACCCCTGAGGGTAATCATTAATCCTTTGACAAATGTTTTCTTCAACGCATTCGAAATTTTCTGTCCTGTCGCATCATATCCCACCCATCTTGCAATGTCTTTCGGTACATTTTGTAGCATAATAACTTTCACACTTTTTGGTCATATTACGTTGTTTAGATTGAGGATCAATGACGTGGGTTAAGTACCTGAAATGTGCATGTCTGGTCCATGCTACAAATTTATCTGTTCTTAAATGATGCTATTGAATTTGAAGACGTTTAACATTTGCACTCAATGCCTTTTAAAGTTAAGATATAATCTATTTTCGATTAAGATAATAGTATGTTCGTGTCATACTGTACATGCTTTACTACATATATATAATCTTGTAAGTTAAACGTCTTCAAATTCAATAGCATCATTTAGAACGAATAAATTTGAAGCATGGACCAGACAAGCACGTTTCGAGTTCTTAACCCTCGTCATTGATCCTCAATCTATAAACAATGTTATATGGCCAAAGAGTGTACAACTTATTATGTCCAAATATGTACGTAGCAGTATGGGTGGGATTTTACATCTTCCTTTCTAGATATATTATATGCAAGAACAAGACTTCCTCTCTACACATAAAAATAAGCATTTATTTCTTTCACGGAAAAAAAAACACTTGGGCTTTTACACTATATAAATAATGTTTAATACTATGTATGAATCAGCATTCTGTCAACGTGAAACCTGAAGATAATACATCGCGATTTTGCCATCAGAAACCGGTAAGAATTCCATTGGCAATATGAATTATCAATATGATTTAAATCTTAGTCATTGATGTTCTGTCACCCAACCCATGTTTCAGATATGTATTTGCTTTTTTCTTGGTAGATTTCGTATTTTGGGTATTTACGATTGTATTTCGTTGTCTACAAATGTTTGTTAGAGTTAAATGTTAGTGTGGTCGTTCGTTAGTGCGGTTGTTTGTCAGTGTTATTCTTTGTTGTAGTTCGGAGCTTGTTCTGTAGTAATATCTATAACATTGTTGTTCTGTAGTAATATCTTCTGACATGTATGCCTCTCGGGGCCCAATTTTTTGGCAATAAAGTGTATTGTATTGTATTGTATTGTAACACAACTCCTGACGATTGAGTTTGAAATATGTGTGTGTTTTTTTTAATAAATTTCCAACGCTGGTTACTAAAAATTTTGATGAAGACCAATATGTCACGCGACACCAACTACAGATGTTTTCTATTATATGGAATAGCGAATGATGTAATTATCCGGATTCCGTAAGCACGACCCTTCCAGTTATCCAAATACACTTGGTTGAAAACCTTGGGCACTTGCTTCCAGTAAGGTTTCATGAAATTCTGTGCAGCAGTTGCAGCGGAGATGTCGAAAATGTGTCAGCCAATCAGAGCCCTCCGCGCCCATATTTGGTGACCGATCGGCACGAAAAACACACACTTGGTAGAGGACCTTGAGTTCTTGCTTCCTGAAATGTTTTGTGAAATTCCGTGCAGCAAATGCAAAGGAGATGTCGGAAATGTGTCAGCCAACCAGAGCCCTCGGCGGCCATATTTGTTGACCGATCTGCACGAAAAACACAAACTTGGTAGAGGACCTTGAGTTCTTGCTTCCTGTAAGGTTTCGTGAAATTCCGTGCAGCGGTTGCAGAGGAGATGTCGAAAATGTTAAAAGTTTACGCCGGACAAACGGACGGACTGAGGACGGCGCGCTATGACAATAGCTCACTTGAGCTTCGCTCAGGAGAACTAAAAACATTAAAACTTTAAAGATTTAAAAGAGATCTTGAAGAAGATTAAACCAATTTGAAGACTGAGTCCTTCAGAATTATGAGATGCGCTGTACAATCTATTTATCCGAAGATTAAGTTGAAAAGACGTCGCATGGCTTGCTTATAATAGAAGCTAGATAATATAACTAATTGTTACTATACAATCTAAATTAGGGGTTGTCCAAAAAGGAAACCCTGTAGTTACTAAAGCACTCTATATAATTCTATTTATCCAAAGATGAAGTTGAAAAGATGTTGCATGTCTTGCTTATAATAGAAGCTAGATAATAATATACCTAATTGATACTATACAATCTAAATGGGGGGTTGTCCAAAAAGGACTCCCTGAATGGACTAAAGCACCCTATACAATTCTTACTTATTTACAGAAATCGAGCACAGAAGAAAATCATCTGCCAAAATGATCAGGCCGCTTTCATTGGTAGAATATGTCGAGAATTCAACATACACAAGTATTCTGGATAATCGTATTACAATCAACAGCAGTCTATCTAATTTTGGAATGGATCGAAACAATACCAACTTGATGGTCAATATTGTGACTGTGGTGTTATCCAGTGTTATTCTTGTAATAGGAACACTTGGGAATGCACATGCCCTGATAATTTTCTTCCAAAGATATAGACAGCAGACAATCAAGAAGAGCTCGGGTGACCCTTACATCGTGTTCGTTTTAAGTCTGACTATAATTGGTCTCTTTTCTTGTTCATTTGTTCTAACATTAGATATTTTGAACAGAAGTGAACAATTTCCGTTAGCTTCAGACAGTTTATGTAGAATATTCCGTTACTCTCAATTCTATGTTCGTTTCAGCTCGCTGTTCCACGAGGCAGTCATAAGCATCTACTGCTGGCGCAAAATTGTCTTTCCCTTTCGGAAACAAATTCGTAGAAAATTTGCATTACAACTTTGTATCAGTAGTAACGTACTTGCTATCTTAATATGTATACCGATAGCAGTATTTAGTGGTTATTCTTTGGAAATCCTTAACGGAGAAAGCAAACTAATCTGTTTTTTAGACAGTAGTTTTTATGGGACTAGCTGGAGTACAACTTACACAGTAGTGGCTTGCACAATATTTGGTGGCTGTTTATTCATCCTTTGCCTAACACACATTGCTTTGATAAGGTTTCGTTGGCACCTTCGGCAACAAAGAAAACGGAATAATAATTCCATCAATCCTGCAAAAGAAGGCGAAAATACAAGAAAAACAACAACCATACTTCTTATGTTGATGTTAGTTTTTCTTGTAAGCTATATACCTGGAATGGTTTTTGCATCAGTAACAGCGATCAAAAAGCGAAAGAATATCCTAAAAGGATGGAATCAGTCAACATTTGTAGCATATGCCATCTTAAGTCGTTTACCATACCTAAATAACGCCTTACAACCCTTTATCTACGCTTACAAAGATAATGAATTCAGAAAGAGGCTTTTAAGTATGTACTCTTCATTCCCACAGAAATGTCCATTTCACAGAGAGACTCGTTCTTGAAATACATGTATTACTAGTTTCGAGTCAATTGTGCACATGACATAATCATCTATGTATACTCTCTGCTTGCAATATGTATATTATCTTGGACGGGCGTTTCTAGCAATCAGGAAATTATTACTTTTCCCGGGCACCTTATCTCATTTGGGATTCACTAATTTTTGCTTCTTTGCACATCGCTTAACTTACATCTAATTTTATTCTCTGTTGTTAGGGTATTTTCTATCATTCTTACTGTTTGCCGGTGTTTTAGGCTGTATGTTAAACGTCTTCATATTCGATTGCATCATTTAAAACCAGATAAATTTACAGCATGGACCAGACATGCACGTTTCGGGTACTTAACCCTCGTCAGTGATCCTCAGTCTAAACAATGTAATATGACCAATTAATGTTAAAATTATTTTGTCCAAAAATGTACCGGAAGACGTAGCAGAATGGGTGGGATATGATGCTACAGGACCCACGTTTTAGAAATTTCAAGAAATTTTGTAACAGAAAATTTCAAATGCGTTGAAGAGACAGACGACCAACCGAAGTTGATCGAACTTGGCTACATGTGTCCTCGGGGACTCCTGGTCCACCAGCAGTGACACTCACCAAGTAGTTCAAATGTTAAACGTCTGCAAATTCTATTCGTATTTCTATTTTACGGGTGCTGCAAGCAATAAGGAGACGCTGACATTCCCTCGCTTCGGTATGTTGTTCATTCCTAGGTTCTTTCGTCTATCGGTAAATTTTTGAACATTATATTTTTCACTCTTTGGCAATATTACATTGTTTAGATTGAGGACCAATGACGAGGGTTAAGTACTCGAAACGTGCATGTCTGGTCCATGCTGAAAAAATTGTTTTTAAATGATGCTATTGAATTCGAAGACGATTAACATTTGTACCACTTGGTGAGTGTCACTGCTGGTGGACCAGGAGTCTCCGAAGGCACATGTAGCCAAGTTCGATCAACTTCGGTTGATCGTCTGTTCAACGCATTCGAAAATTTATCAAAATTTCTTGAATTAGATACAAGTTACTACTTAGTCTAGCATTACATACATGTGATATTTATATAGATATGTTCAATAATTAAACGTCTTCAAATTCAAAGGCATCATTAAAGAACAGATAAATTTTCAGCATGGACCAGACATGCACGTTCAAACTTAACTAATACCGCTCGTGAATATTGCAGCACCACATAAAACAAGTTCCGTGATTGACCTTGACTCCGGAGAGTTATCCCTCATGTTCATATGCTGCTGCGTTATTTCCGTATGTTTGTCCACTTTTTTTTCTCGTATAAAAGTTCTGTATTATATTTTCAAGGGTTTATACATGCACAATCAATGTATTTCATCGAGATTAAACTATTGAAAGGAGCGTGCTTGTAATTCGTATGAAAACGCTCGTGACGTCACTGCTGGTGGACCAAGAGTCCCCGAGGGCACATGTAGCCAAGTTCGATCAACTTCGGTTGATCGTCTGTCTCTTCAACGCATTTGAAATTTTCTGTTACAAAATTTCTTGAAATTTCTAAAACGTGGGTCCTGTAGCATCATATCCCATCCATTCTGCTACGTCGACCTTTTGGAAAATTTTTGGACAAAATAATTTTCATACTTTTTGGCCATATTACATTCTTTAGACTGAGGATCACTGACGAGGGTTTAGTACCCGAAACGTGCATGTCTGGTCCATGCTGTAATTTTATCAGGTTTTAAATGATGCTATTGAATTGAAAGACGTTTAACATTTGAACTACTTGGTGAGTGTCACTGCTGGTGGACCAAGAGTCCCCGAGGGCACATGAAGCCAAGTTCGATCAACTTCGGTTGATCGTCTGTCTCTTCAACGCATTTGAAATTTTCTGTTACAAAATTTCTTGAAATTTCTAAAACGTGGGTCCTGTAGCATCATATCCCACCCATTCTGCTACGTCTTTTGGAAAATTTTTGGACAAAATAATTTTCATACTTTTTGACCATATTACATTGTTTAGACTGAGGATTACTGACGAGGGTTTAGTACCCGAAACGTGCATGTCTGGTCCATGCTGTAATTTTATCAGGTTTTAAATGATGCTATTGAATTGAAAGACGTTTAACATTTGAACTACTTGGTGAGTGTCACTGCTGGTGGACCAAGAGTCCCCGAGGGCACATGTAGCCAAGTTCGATCAACTTCGGTTGATCGTCTGTCTCTTCAACGCATTTGAAATTTTCTGTTACAAAATTTCTTGAAATTTCTAAAACGTGGGTCCTGTAGCATCATATCCCACCCATTCTGCTACGTCTTTTGGAAAATTTTTGGACAAAATAATTTTCATACTTTTTGGCCATATTACATTGTTTAGACTGAGGATCACTGACGAGGGTTTAGTACCCGAAACGTGCATGTCTGGTCCATGCTGTAATTTTATCAGGTTTTAAATGATGCTATTGAATTGAAAGACGTTTAACATCTAAAGAATCGGCTGTTCCAACCTGCAAACTGAACTCGAGACGACCTGAATATCAATGTCACCTTGTTATCTAGAAATGTGCGATTTAAGAAAACAAGAATGAAACAGACAACTGTGGTGCATATATAAAGAATGTCATAATTTGTGTTTTATTACGGGTATGCAACACACAACAAGTGCATTTATGCTGTGTGTTGCATACCCGTAATAAAACACAAATTAAGACGCTTATTCTCTATATGATCCTGTGTTATTGTGCACTTTTTCGTTTGTCATAAGAAAGTTCATTTTTTGCATGCCTACTGTCCATTAGATAATGTCTCTCTTCATCTTTATAACTGTATCGTAAGAAAGTTGTGTTTTCAAAATATATTTTTCAAGAGTTTGCATGCCTATACTGATTATGAATTGTGGATTCTGATTTCCAGTCTCTTTGGGTTATGTATTCGACATCCATTGACTATTGTTATTATGTTTCAAAAAGATGACTAAAGCCTTTGAACAAATATTGCACATTCTCAAGAAGCAGGACTTGATTCAAATATTTTAGGATCTGGTGCAACTTTATTGTACTTAAATACGAAATTTTGAATATGATTCTTATATTTCCCAATTTAACATTCAGCATATTATATAATAAGAAGAGAACTTCTTCATACCAGTGCAAAAAAAATGCAATTTTGAATTTTTAAAATAACCAAGTATGCTCATTCTGTGTTTTACAAAGGCTTGGACGGAAACTTCAGTCACATATGTAATCTTTTCCTTTACGTTGTTGGAGTGTTTTGAAGCTCTTATTGCATAAAGACATATTTCGTTTTTCATTTTGATTTACTATATCTGAAGTGAGTCAATGATTCTATAATAGCCTCGTATTCATGATATACTAATAAATGAATATATTGTTAGTCAACTTTTGTTATATTTTACACACTTCAACTTTCCCATACACTGGGCGAGACTTGAAGAGTCAGACTCAAGACTTACTTGGTATTATCTCTGCTTGCGGAAGTCCACAAGGATATTGTTCGGCTAGTTTTACAGTACCTCTACACTAAACATTTAAACTTTATTTATTTTACAACGTTTAACAAACCAGAAGTCTCTGACGAGACTGTAGCTCTCCTGGTTGTTTTGTTTTCTTCACTTATTGACAAGTCAACAAGATACATACACATAAAGATAATTTCCATTTTTTTTTTATCCAAAGACCATAGGGAAAAGGCAATCTAACAAAGAATATGTAGCACAACAAAACAACATTTCCATTAGACTGCAACTAGAATATCACTCATATAATTCATAATATCCGAGACATAGTATTTCAAAAAAGAACTTCACACCCATTTTTCAAGATCCTAGGTGCCTGGGTCTACTAGCTCAAATGAACTATCAATAATGCAACAAGACTACATAGCCACCATATTGCATAAAGAATAAACTCTCCATCACTAAATGTGTTAGAAGAGTTGAGAGCACAATTATATAGGAAAAAATTACCACACCCATTTCCTAAGACCCTGGGGGTCAGGGGCTCAAACAAAATATCAGGTGCACAACTAGACCACAGACCCATCATATTGCAAAAAGAATTAAGTCTCCATCATTTATAGTGTAAGAGGAGTTGCGAGCACAAGATAACATAGACTTATATAGGACAAAATGACCACACCCATTTTCTAAGACCCTGGGGTCAGGGGCTCAAACAAAATATCAGATGCAAAACTAGACCACAGACCCATCATATTGCAATAAGAAGTAAGTCTCCATCATTTATAGTGTCAGAGGAGTTCGAGCACAAGATTACATAGAATTATATAGGACAAAATGACCACACCAATTTTCAAAAACCATGGGGATCAGGGACTCAAACAAAATATCAGGTGCACAACTATACCACAAACCCATCATATTGCAATAAGAATTAAGTCTCCATCATTTATAGTGTCAGAGGAGTTGTGAGCACAAGGTTACATAGACTTATACCGTAAAGGAGAAAATGACCACACCCATTTCCTAAGACCCTGGGTTCAGGGGCTCAAACAAAATATCAGGTGCACAACTAGACTACAGACCCATCATATTGCAATAAGAATTAAGTCTCCATCATTTATAGTGTCAGAGGAGTTCGAGCACAAGATTACATAGAATTATATAGGACAAAATGACCACAACCATTTTCTAAGACCCTTGGGTCAGGGGCTCAAACGAAATATCAGGTGCACAACTAGACCACAGACCCATCATATTGCAAAAAGAATTAAGTCTCCATGATTTATAGTGTCAGAGGAGTTGCGAGCACAAGATTACATTGACTTACATGTATATAGGAAAAAATGACCACACCCATTTTCTAAGACCCTGGGGTCAAGGGCTGAAACAAAATGTCAGGTGCACAACTAGACCACATACCAAGTAGAATACAAAAAGAATTAACTTTCTATCTTCTTTAGTTTCAGAGGAGTTGCGAGCACAAGAATTGTTTATGAACGGACGGACAGACGGACGGACAGACGGACGGACGAAGGGTGATGACATAAGCTCAACTGGTCAGAGACCAGTAGAGCTAACAAGTCACAAACTTATACTAATGTCTCAGGTTGGCTCAGATGTTGGCGTGAGGGGGTCCAAGGAGCAGGAGGAAACCGGAGTACCCAGAGAAAAACCCCCTGCCGAGGCCTCGGTGGGGGACCATCGACCCTCCCACATAAGACCCTTCGCCGAATCTGGGATTCGAACCCGGGACCTTAGAGCTGAGAAGCGAGCACTCTACCACTGAGCTAGCCTGACCTCTACAGTGACTAGATAAAGAGTAATTTAAACCAAAGATAGGAGAATCCCTCGTGCAAAGCTCTGCTTTTCATGGTTCTTTGTCAAAACATTTAATGTAACCTTAAGAATAATGCTCTTCATAAATGTATATAAACAATCTGACTTCAATCTATTTCAAATCTACAGATGAGACATAACTAATCAGAAACAGCATATGGTGCTCTTAAATAGTTATCAAAAGAAAATACTAGTATATTAAATTATAACTGCCAAAATTAGGTCCATTGTATTATGACTCGAACTCAACCTTGTATCCATTGCTATAAAGGTACTAATGTTCACATTACTCTGCCAAAAATAGGTCAAATGTTCCAAGACTTGAACATGTTGGAACTTGATCAGTAGTTTATAGAAAGTTTTAATTCAATAGCTGCAAGGCAACAGTCTGGGAATAGTTCCGAAATGACTGTCTTACTTTTGGTGTTCATGGGTGTATAATTCTGGTTGGTCATGTGCAAATTCAATTGCGAAGGGATTCTCGGAAAATTTGCACGTGTCCAGCCAGAATTATACACCCATGAACACCAAAAGTAAGACAGCCATTCTTTATATTTACATTTATTCTAATTATCGGTAATTTTCATTTGCATGCACTTCGCACATTTTGCCTGTAAGAGTGTTAAATGTATTTTAACATTGGTAAATTCTCCCTACATGCAAAACATGAACGTGACGTCACAGTAGCGACCCAAGTTATTGTAATATAATTCTAGTTGGCTAATTGGCATTTAGCATGGAGAATCTACTAGTAATGTATTATATTCTTGCTGACATTGGCACATATTTTTGTTCATAAATGATTTATCTATAACAATGGTCTGCAAGAAAATAACAAATATGTGCCATGATTTCATACTTTACTGTGCTCTTCACAACAAAAAAATCTTTTTGACAGAAACATTGTAATAAATAATGCAGTATACATGAAATATCATAAAAGATTTAACAGCAAATATGTTAAGCACAATATTTGTACTTTAACATTCATACAATCACTCTTGTACATCAATACAATCTGGTAGTCCAGGGGAAAAAAGGGGAAGTTTTATTGTAAATCGGAAATGTATATAAATTCCTCTTATACATGTGTGATAACAATATAATATACCGTTTATCGGGTAATTTTCGTGTCAGATAATTTTCGCGAAAAATGACCCTGAAAAGGTGTGTCCTATTTTCGCTGAGTCTAATTTTTGCTAATTTATAAACAAGATCAAGGATTAAGATCTGTGGGGTTTTTTTTTTTTTGCTATGTCCATTTTTCGCGATTTGAAACTGCTCGCGAACTTAGGGAAAATTAGACACGCCAGAAAAATTCCCGATATAAGGTAAACAAGTTAAATAAAGAGTAAGTCCACAAGAGAATATCTCTATAGAAGTTGGATGATATTCTTCATCTTTTTTTCCTTATACAAAGCTGAGCTATTTTTTTTCCTAACTAACAATCCAACAACTTATATGAACAATTACCAACTTCTTATCCATTACACATTTCAAAATTGTTTAAAAACAAAATTGAATATGATAAAAGCCTTTACCAATCATAGCACTTCATCTACCTCATTTTAGAAAATCTTTTGAACGATTTTCTAAAAAGCCTAAAAAATGTCAAAAAGAGAAACGGATTTGAAGGTGAGCTTGGAAGGTCATGGATCGTAATTGCAGCTCATCTTTGAAAAAAAGTCTCAAATATTTGGAGAATTTTTTTTTGTTATTTTAATAAACATATGTATCTCTTTGAATTTGATGTAAAAAATTCCAATGAAGTAAAAGAGAAAATTTGTAATGATGAGTTTGCCTTTTGTCAATTTCTGACATGAAATGTCTAAGTTTGCTGGACTTTAAGCCTTGGCAGGCTTTCTACTCTACATTGATGAAAAAGTAGGAAAAAAGTAGGAGTAGTCAATGAAAAAAAGTAGGAGAAAAATAGGAAAAAGTAGGAATTAATAGGGGAAAAGTAGGGAATTTTCCATCACTTTTAGCGACAATTTTCAGTAAGTATGACACAAAAACCACAGTTAGCAATGTTTGGAGACTGGTAATGTTCATCTTTGAGGAAATCACAGAAAGAAATAAAGGCAGATTGATTTTTCATGTAAAATATATAGGATGGGCGAGTGAAGCGAGCCCGAAATTTTCAAAAACTTTGAATCAGATGTCGATGACAAGTGAAGCAAGTAATTTTTTACTTTTGAGATGAAAAAGTAGGAATAGTAGGAGGTTTTGAAGAAAAAGTAGAAAAAATAGGATCAAAATAAAAAAGTAGGAAAAGTAGGAAATAGTAGGAAAAAGTAGGAACAGTAGAAAGCCTGCCTTGGTAATTCTGCAGCTTCCAATTAATCTTCTACATGTACATCTTAAAAATACATTTTATACATATTGTATACAAACTTTTTAACAAAGCAGGTGCTTAAGAATTCACTAACAAATTGGATAGACATAAATATTAAAAAGTTATAGCACTTTAGTCTGTACAATTTTATGCAAGACCCATTCATGTGTCAAAATTATTATCACATGATCGATATTCTTCATGTAAAAATACAGCTGTTTTATACATGTCCATCTATTTGAAAAAAAATTTATTAAATACACAAGATGTAAGGGTCTTGCTTATAATGATGTCATGACTTTTCATTTAATTAATATTATTATACCTCTACTTATTTTTTCCTATATAAAAAGTTACTCATAAAATCTAGCTGTAATTCACCTGATAGACTATTAAAAATAACCTGTTAAGGTTGGGAAGACTATTTCCCTAGGGAATTAGTCTCGAAATGGGGCAAAGCTTCTGTGCATGACACTTGTGCATACCTGTCAACTCTCCCTCTTTTGGAGGGAGATTCCCTCTTTTTGAACTCATCTCCCTCTTTGGCATTTCTCCCTCGAGGGAGACTAAAATCTCCCTCTTTTTGGCCCAATCTCCCTCTTTCTCCCTCTTTTGGCATATTTATCAAAGAAAATTACTCTAAATAGCTACATTCAGAGCATTTTATAAGAAATTGCAAGACAAAATGTAGCGAAAGATGTAAAGAATGCAATAAACTACTGATACATGTTTCATAGTTTATAAATGTTTTTGCACTGAAATGTCAGCACATTGAAATTATTTGAAAACTGGTTTTGCACAAATTGTCGCGATTCATTAAAAATGTAGCAAAATGGGTTCACTCGCAATCTCCCTCTTTTTCAAGTGCCAAGGAGGGTGATCTCCCTCTTTTTAAGATTTCAAAGTTGACAGGTATGCTTGTGACAGTTGTGGCAAGGCGAAGCCGAGGGAAATAGGTCTAGTCTCTGGGAACCAGAATCGTGCTCCCTCAATGCTATACTTTGTGTAATATCTTTGGTAATTTTTTCATGAAATGTCAATGAAGCTTTCATTATAAGGCATGAGATTCCTTTCTTATCACTGCACAAAACACTAATTCATTTCAAAGAATGGCATATACCATACATATATTAATTGTATATTTATCACATGAAAGCCCCAATATTCAATTTGTAAAGACACTCATATCATCATTACATGTTTCATATTGATATGATAAATGTGTCATATCACTTAAGAATATCCTCATAAATGGATGTAAAACTACCCGCAAAATTATTATTGAATCAGATGCATTTTCCAACGATTTGCTGATTCTGTCATTTCTTTCATATCTAACAGTGAATAATGTGATACTTAACAACCACAGGTCTAGAAGGAGGTTTAGATTGTCAGACCCCCCCCCCCCCCCCCCCTCACTACTGGAATTTGTCCCCTAATTATTTTTTTTTTCATTGCAGTTATATATGTTTGTTTTTTTTTCAGACTAATAAACTGCAGCACCCCACCCCCTGAAATGCAAAATCAATATCATATTATAATTTTGTTTTATCTCAAATGACTCATATTTCATCTTTTCCATCTAATAAGTTATGGCACATTAAACATGTTGAAAGTGCACAATTTTAATTCTTTATCAATTTGAAACTACAGAAATTCAAAATGACCTAATACATGTAATAGTTATGTTAACAGAAAAAGCATGAAATTCTAGAGCAAAGAGATGTAAAAATGGAATGAATATGTTCAAATTGGCACCTACCACAATGTACTGATGTATAAGACATGTTTGTTATTTGTAATAATTTTTATTACACACACTGGAGTTCTCAGTCTGATAAAGCCCCTCACACCTAACACATACAACAGTCAAATTTACTGCTAAACATGCTAAAGGACTAAAAATGCTGCAAAATATAAGAAATGCGAAAGTAAAAAAAAAAATTCCTTCTAAATGCATCTAAAAAGGCAATAGAACCAAAGTACTAAATACCTTAATTGCTTGATAAAGATACAATGTAGTAACAAGTTTTATAAGTCCTAGTACTTATGATCTTCTTTTATAATCTGAAGCCGATATCTAAAGAAACTCAGCTTCTTCCAAAAAGAGAGAATTGAACATAATATTCATAGAAAAGGTTGATACAAAGCATTAAGTAAAAACATAAAAGAAATAGTTATGCCACCATTATTATCTGCTTTTGTGAAACTCATGGAGACTATTTGGAAACACTAATGCTTTTGACGGAAACAAAAGTAAGTCAAAGGTCAGTGTGGTTAAAATAGCATGAAAAGCCTAAATGCAAGGAATGTATATGAGGAATATAAAAAATCTTTTGCAGAAGAACATATAAATGCAATAATGTAACGAATTTGAATACACTGAAGAGTTATTGAGAACATTTTATGTTGTGAAAACTCGGCAAGAGCAAACAGTTTCTAAACCTGCCATTGTGACATTGAAAAATTATAACAGATAGGAGATACCAAAGTAAAGGAAAAGTATGGAATCACAGATATTAACTTTATGTCCATATATGCTTTTTACTATTTTTTTTTTCAAGACAAAAAAATCAACAAAGCAATTTTTCAAGAAAGAATTAACTTTAAGGCATTATTACCATTTTACAGACAGACAGATCAATTGTTGTCTAAAGTAAAGGGTTACAAAATTACTTGTTTATAGAGGATCAAACGCTTCATACTTAAGAAAATAATCTTAATATTCACTTATAGAAAATGATCATTTATTCAGATTTATAATATATGAGAAGACTCATAAAGGATGATATGTGTATAACAAAAAATTGCCTTAAAAATCCATAAATAAGAACAGTTAGCAAAACAGGAATACAAATGGTTGTAAATTAGAAGATGCATCAGTTATTCAGAGAGCACTTCGTCTTTTCCTACAACTTACTATATGATCAATAATTCGAAACAACTCGGTTTATAATTAAATTATGAATAAACTACACCGTTCTCAAAAATTTTCACTGCTTTTCATCACGTACAGGTTTTAGTAGCAAAAACATTGTGCTAAAAAAAAAAAGCTTGTACCCAATAATGGAAAAAAATTAAGAATCATAAATTTCTTTCAAAAAGCAAATTTTGACTTATATTTATTGCTGATTTTTTTTTCACCATAAATAATAAAGAGTAATTTAATTAGCATTTTTTTTATGGATGAAAATTGTTTTAAATGTCTACAAAACATCCATCTACAAGCCTTTCCTCATAGAGAATTTTTGAATAGGACTTTATCCTATAGATAGATGGCTAGTACCTAAAATTGCAGCTAGTCAGCCTTTAAATGAGATAGACCATCTAATACTAAATTCTCCGTTTACAAAGAGCAACATAAAATGTTTCTAAACGAGAAATAATAATTATGCTCATCATATTCTTAATAGCAGTAAAAATGACACAAATACCATTCACACAGTAACACTCAGCATTCTTGATAGCTCAGAACTGATAAGTTCCACACATTCATAAAAAAAATTCAATTCATAAATAGTTAGATCACCAAAGGGAAAACATTCAATACATCTTATACTAGATGTATTTCAATCACAGATGAAAAGACCAAATTTACATAAACGTAAACTTGACCCAAATCCTATTTATAGGTACAGATTGCACATAATAATCGAGTTTGTCTCTCTGCAGTATTCGCTTGGCCTTGTCTTGGAGAAAATCTGTCACAAATTTTACTCCAATTTGCAATGGTCGACAAAAACTTTTTCTCTCTACGGAATCGGAACTTCTGCCTTCAACACAATGTACATTTCCTCGTGTCCTAGATTCTGACTTTTCGTTTGTTTGAATAACACTGCTCCAACATCCAATCAGAAGTTCGCTTTTTACATCAAAAGGCATTGGGGAACACTCGTTACCTCTGAAAGACTAAATGCTTCTTTGCATTTGAAAGATCTTTCACTCACTGCTCAACAAACATTTCATAACCAAATGTATTGTTTACAAGCTCTTATAGTAATAAATGAACATTTGACAAAAATACATTTGCATGCTGCTTTTAAAATTGAAAGCATTGGATTCTTGAAATTTTTCACGATGAATGGAAATTTCACGTGACACGTAATGAACGGTGCCCATTTCCATTTTTAACGTCAGGTTTGTTTGCTGATGAAAACTCGACGGGCAAGTACACGGAATATAAAGATGCAATTTATTGACTGAAGCCCATCATATGAGATCAAGCAGGATAGAAGAACGCCCTTCTGCCGTTATGTAAACAATACACTCCTCGAAAGTGAAAATAAACGGCCATTAGAAAAGCCCCCCGGATGTCGATGAGAAAACAAAGTGTTGGAATTGACTGTTAATGGGGGTCTTGGGAGACGCACACATGTACATAAGGTCATAGTCTTCTGTTTGAGAGAGATTGAGAGTTGGTTCTGACGAAGAACGATGAAGTTTTGGCAAGGAACGCTCCATTGCCTCCAAAACTGATAGGATCTGAAATAGAATAAAGGATTAAAGATAAGAATACATATTACTTTCCATTTCAAGTGCATCCAGACTTTAAAAATAATATTGAAATTTTCCTCTTTCTTTTTAGGTACATAGAATTGACCCTTCGGATTGCGGGAAAAAATGCAAAATTTCGTGACGTCACAATTCTTTTACCTCGGACAAACAAGCTTCGAACCTCGATCAAACATCGAAATTGCATTGTGACGTCATGGAATTTCTCAAATTTTTCCCACATTCGGAAGGGTTAATTGTTTTAAAATTGTGCAAGTTTCACATACCATTTTTTCTTATTACATACAGTATATTTATGAGCAGTAATATATTAGAACAAGATTTATTGTTCATTTTTGATGACAGATTTGAATAAGCTATTCCATCAATTCAAAATAAATACATGTATGAATATTCCATCTTTTCTAAATGCAGAGTTACTTCCCACTTACAAGTATGTTATACAGTATCTCATGTAAATGCATAATGACCTAATGAAAATCCTGTAGAAATGTCCATCTAAGGCATGTTTTCCCTGAATCTAATATGCTTCTTCTCATAGAATTCGATACCTTCCCAAATGATAAGGGAACAAAAAGACGGAATAAAATATGAATCTTCATTAGCCCAAATACTAAACATGTTTTTCTGAATGAAATCTCTAATGCTACTAACTTGTGGAAATAAAGGACGCTGCTCTCTCTCATATTTGACACAGTCCTGCATGAGGATTTTGAACCGCTTCGGTGAATCAGACCTTGACTTGGAAATGTCTGGTCTCAGCATCCCTTTACCAACCATGTATAAAATCTGTAAAAGTCAAGAGTTCATTGATTATTCTTGTTCGTTTATTTTTCTTAATTACATGTATTTCCATTTAAATAAGTCAGGACTCAAGAATTTTTTTTATTTTCTTCAACTTCTTATGTAATAATAGGAGAAATGACAGCTCAGTAGATCTCTTTGATATGTTTCATTATATACATATAGCAAGAAAACTTGCATCACACACTGTATGTGTACTTATTTAAGCGGGATTCACATTTTAGCAGAGTTAGTGCTTTGACATGTATAAAGACTTTGCTAATTCAAGACTACGCTAAATTACTGAACTTTTATAGATTAATGTTGAAAATAAGTGAGGTGCGCTGATTCATGATTACGTATATAGTTACGCTAATATGTCAATGTGTCCTATTTCACCCTGTTTGCGCTAAAATTTGCGCTAAAATAAGTACACATACAGTATTTTTGTGGTGCTGTTCATTGTGAAAAAAATAGCAATCCAAGGAATGCTTGTGTCGCCTGTGAAGCGGTTTGATTATTATTCTAGAAAGTGGATCAAAATTCTTGAAAAGTAGGTCTAGGTCAAATATCTAGATCAAGGTCAAAAGGTCAAATTTTATGGTCTGTGTAGAAAGGTCTTGTCACAAGGAATACACATGTGAAATACCAAAGCCCTATCACTTACCAATCAAAAGATATCCATTCTTAATTTTTTTATAAAGTAGGTCAAATATGTAGGTCAAGGTCAAAAGGTAAAAAAATAATGGTATGTGTAGAATGGCATTGATACAAGGAAAATACATGTGAAATATCAAAGCCCTATCAGCTACCAATCAAAAGATATAGCCAATATTACTTTTCTTGAAAAGTAGGTGAAATATCTAGATCAAGGTCAAAAGGTCAAATTTAATGGTCTGTGTAGAAAGGTTTTTTCAGAAGGAATACATATGTCAAATATCGAAGCCCTATCACTTACCAAGCAAAAGATATAGCGAATCTTATCTTTTTTCAAAAGTAGGTCAAATATCTAGGTCAAGGTCACAAGGTCAAAAATTATGGTATGTGTAGAAAGGTCTTGCCACAAGGATTGCACATGTGAAATATCAAAGCCCTAACACTTACCAATAAAAAGATATATCCATTCTTAATTTTTTTTGAAAAGTAGGTCAAATATTTAGGTCAAGGTCACTAGGTCAAAAATTATTGTATGTGTAGGAAGGTCTTGTCACAAGGAATACATATGTGAAATATCAAAGTCCTATCACTTACCAATCAAAAGATATAGCGAATCTTATCTTTTTTTCAAAAGTAGGTCAAATATCTAGGTCAAGGTCACAAGGTCAAAAATAATGGTATGTGTAGAAAGGTCTGGCCACAAGGATTGCACATGTGAAATATCAAAGCCCTATCACCTACCAATCAAAAGATATATCCATTCTTAATTTTTTTGAAAAGTAGGTCAAATATGTAGGTCAAGGTCACTAGGTCAAAAATTATGGTATGTGTACCAAGATCTTGTCACAAGGAATACACATGTGAAAAATCAAAGCCCTATCACTTACCAATCAAAAGTTATGGGCTGTGACACCCAAAGTGTGACAGACAGACAGACGGACGGACAGACGGACAGACGGACAACGGACAAAGTGATCCCTAAGTGTCGCTATGCTTCCCAGGCGACACAAAAATTAAATACATAACGAAAAGCCTTTTAAAATAAATTATAAAATAACTCTGACAATTCAAAAGTTTGCCAAGTTACTGATGCTCATAATCCTGTGATAAAATCAAGGATTTGAACAGTCCTATCCAAGAATTTGAAAATGGGCTATGGAAAGCATGGTATTGAGTTGCAACAAGTGTAATAAGGGATAGATTTTCCTGTATAATACATGTACATGTGTAACGTGTAATAAGGATCCTTTCACCTTGTTTATATAATCAAAGTAACAGTCTAGTATTATCTGTCTTGACGACTGCGCAAATGATTGGTACCTAACCTTATATCCAGAGCTCTCCACTGAGCAGGGACAAGCCAGCACACTCAGTGACCTACCAATTATGTAACACAAGCAGGGAGTATCCAACACACTTGTGTTATCACAGTAGACAATAGTAGCTTACTGTGAGCTCTCAGTAACGATAGGGTTCCCGTTAGGTAGTCTAGAATCACTTATTGAATTAATATAAGGTGAGCAAAGTAAAACGCATACAAATGGTGCAAAGAGAGATAACTCGTATACTACGTACATATATGTACATGTATTAGGAATCAATAGAAAATGATTGTGACACATGTACCTGGTCTTTGTTGCTGATGTTAGTGTATGGCAGGGACCCTGTTAGGAGTTCATATATCACAATACCAAAAGCGTACACATCTGACTGATTGGTGTAAGGATTTGTTTCTTTCATTCTGATCACTTCCGGTGCCTAAAAAGGAAAAAAAAAATCATACTAACAAATCCTAGCGTCAAAATGAAATAGGCTGATCGGAAGAATTTTGATAAACCATTTCTTAGTTTTTGTCAAAAGTTGAGGGTATGATGTACATGTATAACATTTATTGATTACAATAAAAACGATCTTTTTTATCAGGGCCAACAAATGGCCAATTGATTGTGATATCAAAATATACACACAGTGGTGGATCAAGCACCCCCTTTGCCTGGGGTCAAGGGGCAAATTTTGCGGAATTTAACTGAAAATGGGCCAAAATACAGATTTTTTTTGGAAAATTTTGGGCCAGTGTTGGGGGTGGACGCCCCTTCTGCACCCCCCTGAATCTACCACTGACACATTCAGCAATTTTTCAATAAACCACTTTCATATTAGTACATATACCACTAGACTTGCGTTTTAGACACTCAAAGACCTGACATCTCAAATTTTAACATTATCTTTTATTTACCTATTAAAATGCCAGTTTGTGTTGGCACTATTCTCTCATAGTGTTGCTTTTGGAGGGAATAGTTACTATTTACCTTCCAAAAGCAACACTATGAGAGAAAAGTTCCCACACAAACGAGCATTAACAGGTTTAGTGCATCACATGACCTTGATGGCAATTTTAAAAGGACCGACTTAAATGTAGCTATTCAGATGTTTTACAAGAAAGTGGTGACACCTATAGCGTGTTTCTCTCCAAGCGACGTAACTCTGTAAAGCAAAAAGCAACAGTGTCCAGTCGCCATCACCAGGCACTATTCTCTCATAGTCCCTGCATGTTCAACCAATAGAATTCAAAGGATTTATCATGTGATGCACTAATATGACGTCATGCATCTGTTTCGACATCACAGTAAAAACTACATCAACTGTTGTGACGTCGAGTTTTGATCTTTATAAAATTAAAGTCTACTGCAGTAAAATGAAAATAGTCTATGGTTAGACCACAAACAGTCCTACCATCCATAATATTGAGCCTGTGGGTTGCTGGAACTGATGGGAGCCGCTCCACCTCGTCTTCATCGTCGCTAGACCAAAGTCACCTATTTTTACTGTGTAGTTATCCGTTAAAAATATATCTGAGAACATTGGTTAAGGACAAATATACATGTACAAATATTTCATTCAAGTCCTTAGACAAGTACATAAAAACAAATAATAATAGAACAAAATATTTGGTTCTTCTCAGCCAATCAGATTGCAAAAGATTTGCCAGAGGTGGGATAAAATGTAATGCACTCTCACAAAACTCCTCTAAATTGACCATGAAAAAAGGATACTGTTTGACTTTAAATCCCTATGTATAATTGACTTGGCATGAAGATAACTGAAAACAAAAAAATAGTTGCCAGAGTCACCTAATGCTCGACTGCATAGCATAATATCTCTCATGACAGCCAATTTATTTAAACTCCCTTTCTCAGGCAACAACATATATCACATCATAAATCACTGAAGCAGAAAAAGTAGGTCAAGGTCAGATTTCAATAGTCAAACCCAAGATGCATCCAATATGCAAGTCTGGTGCATTTAGCACTTATAGTTAGCTCAATATTGCCAATTTAAAGCAAAATCACTGAAGCGGAAAAAGTAGGTCAAGGTCATATTTCAATAGTCTAACCCAACATGCATCCAATATGCAAGTCTGGTGCATGTAGCACTTATTCTTTTCTCAATATTGGCTTTTAAAGGTAAAATCATTCAAGCGAAAAAAAGTAGGTCAAGGTCATTTTTTGAAAGTTTGATCAAAGATACATCCAATATGCAAGTTTGGTACATGTAGCACTTATACTTTGCTCAATATTGGCTTTTAAAGGCAAAATCATTCAAGCGGAAAAAAGTAGGTCAAGGTCATTTTTTGAAAGTTTGATCAAAGATACATCAAATATGTTAGTTTGGTACATGTAGCACTTATACTTTGCTCAATATTGGCTTTTAAAGGCAAAATCATTCAAGCGGA
The DNA here is from genome assembly GCA_028142955.1 of Pinctada fucata. Taxonomy (NCBI): domain Eukaryota; kingdom Metazoa; phylum Mollusca; class Bivalvia; order Pterioida; family Pteriidae; genus Pinctada; species Pinctada fucata. Next base: position 61,494,008 of record AP027102.1, on the reverse strand, counting down.
AAAAAGTAGGTCAAGGTCATTTTTTGAAAGTTTGATCAAAGATACATCAAATATGTAAGTTTGGTACATGTAGCACTTATACTTTGCTCAATATTGGCTTTTAAAGGCAAAATCATTCAAGCGGAAAAAAGTAGGTCAAGGTCATTTTTTGAAAGTTTGATCAAAGATACATCAAATATGTAAGTTTGGTACATGTAGCACTTATACTTTGCTCAATATTGGCTTTTAAAGACTTTATTGCTATCTTAACATTTACCTTATCATCTCAACATTTGCCTTATCATTTGAAATAATTTTAAAAATCCCAACGCCAGGGGCTATATCCTCATCTGGATATATTAAACGATGTATAATTAAACATTTGCAACAAAAAAACCCAACAGAATATGAATATAGGAAAGGTAAATGTGTAATCTTAACATTTACCTTATCATCTAGTTCGGACGACGCCGACGCCGACGCCGACGCCGACGCCGACGCCGGGGGTATTGCAATAGCTCTTTTGCACTAAAGTGCAGTCGAGCTAAAAAGACATGTCTTTATACATGTATTAAGTTATAACTTAGTAAATGAATGTCTACGCAAAGGCATCTGCATCTTTTACACAATTAATACGCATTACATTATAAATGTACATACAAGTATCACACAAGTACATCTAGTTTGAAATATTTTGTTACTTATTCTTTAGCAGATATCAAAATTTCAATTTCAGAAAGCACTGTCTTGTACTCAAGTAGATGTATATGTGTAAGCATTTAGTTTGTGTTTACTAGAGAAATATTCCCCCTATTAATCAACATTGTCTATGAACAATGATGAATAATAATGAGCATTAGTCTGAAAAGGAATCTAATTAATTATATTGAGTCTTTGCAGAAAACAGAGTTATTTCCCATTTGAGACAGTATGACGTCATGAAATGGTATGGCAATGTCGATTTTATACCGTCATTTCCCAGAGTTTAGGGACCGTTTCCACAGAAATTTATGACGTCACAATTAGTATACATCAGATACCGTCCCAAAGGGGAAGAACTCTTGTTTTTCGAAAAATACTAAATATAATGTACATGACATAAACATATGTACACGTTAATCTTGACAACTGTTACATCTTCTTATATTTTCATTAAATCTACATTCACAATACACATGTACATACATGAATTTATCAGAATCTATGCACAGGATACATGTCATACATTAGCTTGACAAAACGTAACTTTGTATACTGTTTACTGAGTAAACATTTCTGAAGTAAACCATAAATCATAGCCACTTGTAATAACAAATGGAATACATGTAATCTTCAAATCCAAACATACATGTACACGTGTTTTTCAAGGTATAAACATGTTGGATTCAGCATAGTACATCTACAGTATGAAAAGGATTAAAATCTACTTACTCCATTCCTTGCGCCGTTTGCCTTGCGATTTCTATAAGCGTTAACATTTCGAATTTTATATCCTCTTCATGTAAATGTTTATATAAACTAGAACCTTCACACCACTGTGTAACTATAGCCAATTGTGGCTTTGAAGTCCATCCCATAAACAATAAAATATTTGTATGCCTTGTTTTCCTGAAAAATTAGAAATAGTGAAGTATAAATCACAAGTGATTCTTACATGTAGATCTATGAACAAATTCCATGAGATTTTTAGCTACACGTCAAGTAATATCTTTAAAGTCTTTAATGTACAATTTACAAATGATTTGATTCAGATTGGGTTAATAACTTCAGCACCACAGTGATTTTTAACACCATTGCACATTTAAGGTCACCCCTTACACGCTCAGTTTTTTCTGATATATTTCTGTTTTAATCTTAGAGTTATCCCTCTTGATAGGCTGTAGTTTTAATAAAGCACCTGAATATTAGATAAGAAAATTTTGTGAGCCGAAAGTGTCTTATCCTGCTTTCTATGTGAAAGCGTTTCATTAGTCAAACAGCTTTCCGTGCATTTTACGACAAATACATGTAAAAGATGCCAAAACCCTACCTCCATCATCCAAAGGGAACAAATGAAAAATATTCCGTATGCATGTACCTATTTTATGTTTACAAAACCTACCTCAAAACAGCCACTTCATTTTTGAATGCTTTAAGCTGTTGTGGTGTTGGATCTGTCACATTGAGTCTTTTTATTGCTACATGTCCATGAAAATAACCTTTGTACACAGTTCCAAATGAGCCCGATCCTATCCTTTCGTTCACAGAAATCTGGTCCCCTGGAATTTCCCAATCTTCATTGGCATCTCTTGGCCTCTCGGACCTCAGCTGTGTTAAAATATGACAAGAGTGATAACTTCTTCAGAACAGAGTTTGTACCATGTAAACATGTAATCATATAAAATTTCCTAATTTTTGTGGTTTTTTTTTTCAAAAGGCTTTTTTCAAAACTGAATGTAAGTATGAAAACAGACATTGAAAAAGTTTTTTTTGTAACTTGCTAGACATTTTTGAGCTTTTGTAGAAGTTGGATATGTATGATGGATGTCCTACATACACATGATACATTATGTATTGATTTCTGAATTACAATTCTCATACATGTATGTATAACTTGACAACGCAAAATACTCCTTTTATGTTCTAAATTTACTATCAGTGACATACACATGATACATGTACATGTACTTTTTGTATTTACAACAGCACGGTCACACGTCATGCTATACGCAAATAATCTAGTTCACGGGAATTCCCTTTGATTAAGCAAGGTAAATACTGTCAAAATCTTCTTTATATGATTTTATTTCAGGCCTTTCATATAACCATTATTATCAATTATATGATGGTGATCTTTTCTGATGAAAGACAGAGGTACATGTATTTTCAGAGAACACTTCAACAGAAAAGTTTTGCATTTTTCACATGTTATGATATGCGCACGTAAAAATTACCAAATTTTCTGCTAAGAGTTCTCTGATTAAACATCTATTCTTGATCATAAAGATTACCATCGTATAAATTGATAATGATACTCATATGACAGGCCTAAAATGAGTACATTTTAAGTAAATATAGACAGTATTTATTTACCCTGTTAAACTAAAACAGATTCCTGTGCCCTATATTATTTGCACATCACCTAATTATGACCGTGAGCAGATTCAGCAGACAGATCATCATGCTGATTAAAATTATTCCATCAAGAACAATTTTTTGCATAAAAATTGGGGGATTTTTTATTATAGTCAAAGTTTTGACAACACAGTTACATGTGACCACTCCAAACAATAAGAGAAAATATACACTGCCAGGCAGATGATAAAAATTAATGTGAACATTATTTTCTTAATAGCCCCTGAAACACCACTACAATTACTTTTATAATCAACTATCAAGCATACCTTTAATTTGTCTGAATCCCGTTTGCCAGGAGATGTGGGGGGTTGGAGACTACGTGCAGGACTATCGGTATATGACGACGAATTATTCCGTACATAAAGCGTCTGCGTACTGTTGCCATTTACTAAAAATATAATAAAATTTAACAATTTCAATTTGTATTCTTTTTATTCTGCTATATTTGTGGTTAATGACCAATATCCAGATATCTTAAGTCTGAATGTGTAATGATTCAGATAAGATATTGCTGTGAATGTACAAACTATGTGTACAATGCCAACTTAAAACAAATCTTATCTGTACGTCTTCTGCTCAAGTGAGAGCAATCTGAGTGGACAGACAGACAGACAGACAAGGGTTGGTAACTTAAAAAACAAACCCTTTACTCAAGAAATTTAAAAACAAAGACTGAAACTTTTCTTGATCTATCTCAAACTGCATATTTCTAAATAAGAAACTTTTATAATATGCAAATGATCATGAATTGAAATGAGAAATGTAGCAATGATGTTCATGTATCTGTAATTATGGCATACCTGTAGTTTGACTTGGTAAAACAAACATGTCCTGCAAATATAAAGTTCACCATGACATAAAGCATAAAAATCAAGTTTCTTCTTTTCTACATGTTCTATGAAAAAATTCTGTATTACTATTTGAATTCACAAAGTTTTCTTCATACTTTGAAACTTTACAATTATACATGTAATTACAATTAGTATTAACAAATTTTGCTAATTTCATCCTTTTTTAAGCCATTGATCCATTCATGATAAGACAATTACAATAAATTATTATAGAATAATGTATTCCTTACAATAATAATAATGACGTTATTATGTTAATATGTATTATACAATATGGATGATACAAATGTATATTCAAGTATTTTAATGATCAAGTTTAATCTCATCAGATAATGTCAAATTTCAAGAGAACAAAACCCCCAAGTTATCTTTCAATCCTTGCATAATGAAACATAATAAATGTCCAACTTTAAAACAAAATTCTTTATTTCTAAAATATATTAGGACTGCCTACATGTATTTAAAAGCATGTACTTAATATCAAGTATTTGGACATTTTTAAAAAATTTTCTTACTGATCTGAGCCCAGTATCACAAAAATACTTACGAACAATTTCAGGAATTTCTGTAACTTTTGTTTGATCATTTCTACTTACTCAATAAACTTTGCAATGTTTCGTTGCTGAATTTATTTGCAGCATGTACATGTATAAAATTAATGATATCAGAAAGCATGATACAATTTTTCTAGAAAATCTTTTGAACGTTTCATTGAATGACAAAAGTTACAAAAATTCCTGAAATTTTTCGTAAGAATTTTTGTGAAACTGGGCACTGAGCATCATTAACATAAATTCAGACAATTCAGACATTAAACAGAGGGGGAGAATTCTATCAACATCAATTTGAAGTACTAACAATTTACTTGAGATGTTGAGATGTTTCAAAACAAATTAAAAAAAAATCTAGGTTTTGAGTGATATCAGTAACAAATAGAAAGACCAAACTTACACTTATTGAATCTAGATAAAAGAGTAATCCCTACCTCATATACAAGAAATGTCTTCACAAAAATAGTTTCACAGACAACATGGGTTGTGGAATAAAGCATACCTGTCAACTTTGAAATTCTCAAGAGAGGGAGATCTCCCTCCTTGAAGATCCCCCTCCTTGACAGTTTAAAAAGAGGGAGATTATGTGTGAACAATTCCGCAACATTTATGATAAATCAAGACCTTTGGGGGGACCGTCCTTCGCAAAAATTGTCATTGAATGCTCCAAACCTTATGAAACAATTTCATTATTTGCTAAACTTGCAAGTCTATGAAAATGAATAAACAATAACTACAATTTGATGTACATATACACATTAAATTTTTTATCATTGTACATGATGGACACTTTGCTGACAGCAATGCATTTTAAATGAAAAATTAAAAGACAATTTACTATTTTTCATGGGGAAAAAATGTGGCCCAAACGAGGGAGAACCCCTCCTAGGTGGGAGGTTGTAATTTCTTTTTCTTTAAACATCACAGACAAGTAAACAACACAGACAAGGACATTTTTTTTTAATTTTAACACAGAACATACAGGAGTATTTGTCGGCCGACCTGTGGTCCTAGTGAGGCTCGAACCAGCGACCTTGTGGTCACTGGCCTGGCACCCTTACCACTAGACCACGGCGCCGAGGTTGTAACTTTACTTTAATGTTGAATTAAGGTCCTAAAGAGGGAGAGTTGACAGGTATGACAAAGAATTCTTTAATTGATGATACACATGCACAAAGAATGCTACACCTACCCATGGAGGATCGTCACATTTAGTTGGCGTCATAATTTTCAGGAAATCTGGAGCGGACGAATGCATGATTTTTTCGGATGAAGGACTGATACGAGGGAATTTGGGAGGGAATCTAAATCAACACAAGAAATCGGCTGTTCAAAAGACTATCGTCTGTCGTTCCAAGATGTGACCTCTTGAAACAAACGTGACCCAGAGCTGGTACAATATATTGTGAAAGTTACTGAATATTTTTTAGATCCTAAAGATGTATGTGCACAATTTGATTGAAAAATGTTCATAAAAAAAATTTATATTTGGAAAATACATGGAGATCATGAAGACATTAACTTTTGTTGATTTTGTTGAGAAGATCATTTTTCTGTGAATGCTTTGTGCATTACTCGTAATTGAGTTTAACTCTTTTTGTAATGTAACAGCATTGAAAACATACTATTCATTTGAAAATTTGCCTCAAGTTTATTTTGAAGAAATACTGAGTGTACATAATATCTGAATAATTATGTAAGTTTTTATTCCTCATTGAATATTTGGAGAGTCAGGTTTTTTTTCAAATTCCCCCATCATTTTCATACAGTGCAAATACCTCTTTAAAATCAAAGATAACTTTCACAATTTCTATGGTAAAGATCAAGTTCTGCTTTCACAAAATTGTTCACTTTGTTCATGTGAATACACGTGATCAAAATTAAAAAAAAAAAGTTATTGAAGAAATTCATTGAATAAATTTTGCACAAAGTAGAGTCTTTGGTTTTTCTAATTTTGACATTTCACAGAAAGCAGAATAAGCCTTTACCCTATTGTAATGTGCAGTTAGAAATATTGTTGCTTCACATGTAAAATCTGATTTTCACGGTGTGCACCGCATGGCTAATCAAAATTCAGAAATGCTTAAAATATTTCTTCCAAATTAGCATCTTTTCATGAAAAGACTGCCCATTAACTGTTTTATGCAGGCCTGGATGCGAATTTATTTTAAAAGACGAAGCAAAAATTCATTCTAAGTGCACACACATCTAAGATACTAATTCTATGACACCTTGTCTGAAAATTTCATTGCAATCAAAAATTTGCAACAAACTTTTCGACGTTGATACAAAATATACATTTACCTCCATACAGACATCTTGAATGTTTATGTTCACATTGGGTGCGGACGATGACCTGTCACGAGCTCGTAAAGGGGGGTGTGGTTTATTTCGAACGAACACTTGGCCTGGGTTTCTATGTAACATTTGCATTGATAATTGAGAATTGATACTCTCTGAGAGCTTGCTGAAATTTCATGGAGAAAGAAAAAAACATACATATAGATAGTTGTTAGTAGGTAACATGCATAGTCAGGTACGTATATATACATATTATACATTGATATGACAATTACATGTATGAATAGACCATTTTCCGATCTTGTCCGAAAGCTCAAAATGTCCGAGTCAACATATTTTGGCGTTGTTTTATATCATGACGTCATTGTTAAAAGACACAATTCCATTGTGAGTTAACAATGAAAAAGTGCACAAAAATTGCCTACCTCGGACATTTTTCGTGATTTTGTCAGCCTTTATGAATTTCGGCAAGTGGCCTATTTTCTGCATCAGTGCTGTGGAATTGTGCTTTCTAATCATTCCATAGGAGAGGTTTTTAGAAAAAATTGTGCTGTAAATATGAAAGAAAGGGTATCTCCAACAGGACTCAAAAAGTCGGATGCAGCACAAAGTGAAAGGTGCAAATACCTAAATGAATTCTTTTTATCGAAATTAGATCATGATGATGATATAATAGAAGAAACTAACATAAAACATACTCTCTTCAGGATGTAAATGTCAGAAGCAGTTTTATATTCATGATATTGGAATGGATAATTATGTATCAAGGATGATCATTTTGTTGTAAAGGTTTTGTTCCATTTGGTTTAACTAAATTTTCATTTAGCATTTTGGTTTCTTTACTGTAAAATCCTACAGCACTGATCCAGATAAACATGTACAAATAAATATAGAAAGTCAATATACGTATATATAAGGTTGGAATATGCATATCAAGATTGTGCAACTGAAAAGAATTTCACTAAGGTTTCAACAATTCATCGCAATTCTCGATGAAGTGCGGTTCACGCTGATGTTTAGATTCACCCAACGGCACTGTATCTGTATCAAGCTTTTTCGATTCAGTTGAACAACGACTTAATGACATTTACAAATAAAGTTTCAACACAGATTACGTATACGAAACTTTATATATCTCGAGATGATTGACACTTTATAGTGTTGCTCTCTTATTGGGATTCTTCTGTTGTACTAGTAGAAAATAAAATCTAGGAGACTCAGTGCCCAAAACCCTATCTTAAATCAGATTTTATCTTGCAGCCAAAAAAATTAAAGAATCGTGATATGAATCATACTAAATGCAAATATCGTGATATATATTGTATCGTGAGCATAGTGTATCGTTGCAGCCCTGAATTTCACAAAAGGTACTTTTTTTCACAGAATTTATCGTTTTATAGGTTTTCCTTTTCTACTTTCGTGTGTATGATCAGACCTACCAGTATATGACCATGATAACTTTTTGCCAAAATGATGTAAAACTAGACTTTTGACTTAAATCAACATTGTGTAAACCAATAACATCATTCTATTTTAAGGGAGTTAAGGAGACTTAAGAGATGACAAATAATTCTATTGCCTTTTTAGTTGCACTTACTACATATGTATTTCTGAATACCATAAAACAAGATTCATGACCATGCATAATATGCTTTCCTTGTATTGAAAATGAGTATATTTTGTATTGAATATGAACATATTTTGTATTGAATATGAACATACTATGTATTGAATATGAACATATTTTGTACTGTATATGAACATATTCTACTTGAATATGAACATACATATGTTTTGTACTGAATATGAACATATTTTGTACTGAATATGAACATATTCCACTTGAATATGAATATATTTTATTTGAGTATGAACATATTTTGTACTGAATATGAACATATTTTGTACTGAATATGAACATAATTTGTACAGAATATGAACATAATTGTACATGATAAATGTAATTCTAAATTTCATATACATGTATTAGATTCTTAGTTTTCATTGACTTGGACCGAATATATCAGCATTCAGCATGTTCAGGATAAAATGAAATAACATGCAAATGAATACAAAAAATATTCATTTCTTATTTTAAGGAGTAAATGAAAATTCTTTATGCTTGAAACATTGCTGTTTTAGTTTTATATTTATCATCATAATTGCTATCAGTATGTAAATTCCTTAGAATGAAAAATCATATCATTTGGGATAAAAACATGTATTATGAAGCTCAATCCAATCAAACCCAAACTTATCCTTTGTCGGTAATTTTCTATAAGATTTGTATCATTTTCCTGCCATAACTTAACATCATACTTGTACTTGTCCATGCAAAAAAGTAGATCTACTAAGTCATATGAAAAGTAAATAGAAGACTCAATTGCCATGCTTTGATAAATTTCTCGTTATTCAAGCCATCATGCATCGTTTATGCATATACGCATTCCTCATTTCTGGAAGGATCACACTTAATCCTAAGCAAAACATAAGAGATAGAGAGCAAAAAGAGTACCGTTTAACCAGAAATTTTCACCAGTCTGAATGTAAAATTTTGCAACTTTGACACTTTTGAATAAATGGTAAGTTATGTACATGTTAGAGCATGTACACATACATGTAAAATGTATATGCTATTTATAGAGTTTTGGGTCTGGTTTGATTAAAAATCTTCAGCCTTTTTACTGACCGAATTGTGCACTCAGATTACTAAATAAGGCAAACAATATCGTAGATTTACAAGAAATTTTCAACAGCTTAACATGCTGAGTAAAAATTTGCATGTAATATTTTTCTCTTTGCAAAATCCTGATTTTGCATTCTGTTTCTGCATCATTAACCAAACTAGAGGAAAATAACTTTTCCGAATATTTCTGGTTAAACCGTACATTTGGTCGCAAAATGGAGCACTGTGACACACTTTATCAGGTTTCACAAATACAGGAGGGATGACATTCCGTTTAAAGAGTAGGAGGGATCACGCAACAGCATTTCAAAACAAAGCAAGTCATGCTCATTCAAAAATTCCAGCAAGTAATAGTCAAAGTAGGTTTCTCACAAAATGAAATAAAATTTGGTTCTATAAAAACTGATCTATTATGGTAAGCTACTATCTCAACAGGTATAACGTTTGGGATCTAATCTGGGACAAATCACACAACAAGATGAAAAATGCCATTCGGCAAATTTAAAACCGGCAAGTCAAGGGAAGAACACTCCTTGCAGAAAAAAAATATGCATTAATGGCTGAAACCACGAGAACTGAAATTAATATGTAGCACTTTGGTCTACGTGCAAAATGAAATCATAAAAATAAAACGCTACAATAAACACAGAATCTATTAGTAAAGATTATTTCAGCAGCACATATTCTGGTTTCAAATCATGAAAATGTCTAAGTTCATATATTTCTTGAAGCAAAGATTCCTTATTTGTCATTGTGCATCTTAATATAAAGATTAATCATTATGGTACTTAATGTAATGGTACATGAATACAACTTAATATACATGTATGTATAATTTATTCTGACTAATTAATCACATCATGTGAACTATTCCGTATTTTCGAAAACTGGATTTACTTCCTGTTTTGGACAGTATCTGACGTAGACTAATTGTGACATCATCAAATTCTATGGAAACAGTCCTGAAACTCTGAGAAATGACGGTACAAAATCGGCATTATCATACCATTTTCATGATGTCATAATAATTTTACGTCAGATACCGTCTCAAATGGGAAATTACTCTTGTTTTCCACAAAGGCTGAATTACTAGGGACAAAAAGTTCATTCACTTTCACTATGAAGCTTCCTATCCCCTCCAGGAACTCCATAAAGGTAAAGAATTTTCTTATGTATGAAAGATCAAACTACATATACATGTAACTGTCCCTTCTTTTGTCAAGAGACGTCTTCTTTTTAGATACTGGAGAAAATCTTACGCTTGTTTACATAATGCTTAGTACTGATCAGTGAAATTAAGGAATATGTACTTCATAAGAAAAAGAAAACAACAAAAAAATCAAAGTTCTGACATAGTAAATTAAAATGTTCGTGAAACACAAATGCAGTTGTAGAAAATTCCTGCAATGAAATTTAAATTGGAGTTATCTCTCTTAGAAATTTGCCTCTATATCTTAAGAGATACGGGACTTGGAGAGAATTCAGGGTAATCAGGTGTTTATCTTTCCTTTTACATTTTTAAAATTACATCTAATATGTGCTTTGCCCCATTTTGGAAGCAGGGCGATAAAGAAGATGCGACTATAGGACAAAAAGATCCCATACATGTACATGTATGCAATTTTACTTTACAGTAACGTATTCAGCAACTTTACAAGTACAATGTACATGTACAGACAAATAGAGGCCAAACAGAGAGGCAAGCCAAACACTAAATGTCCATATGACATCATGATCGATATATTCATAATAATCGTAACATTCGCATAGTCATGTGTACAAATCAATTTAACATCTTTAAGGCTGTAAATAATGCATACATCACGTACAGGTACATGTATGTACATGTAAAATTAATGTACATGTATATTTCATCTAATATTGAAATAGATTTTCATCATAAGTCTTCCACAGACAAAAGAAGTTTAGACAAAAACAGATTAGAAGATGACCACTTGCATCACTTTGTATCCCTGGGCTCGGCACCATAAACTAAGAATTGACTTAAATTAAATTCTCAAAATACAATATTTAGCAAATCAGTGAAAATTTGAAATATTGAGTTCATCCATTCTATTCTACTCTAAAGAAAAGACAAATTCTGTGAATCATTTCAAGTCTTCACTTATATGATAGCGAGACAAAAAAAAATTGAAATTAAGACTTAAGTAAATTCTTAGTTTATGGTGCCGAGAAAGAATGTTTAACATGTACTTTTGTTTGTTTTCATGTTTGCGATACATATACATGTACATGTACATGCACATGTATGTATGCATATGTCAAATATCCATTAAGCTTTTTTTTCTTAAATCTAATTCAAAATCCAAAAAGTGGTCATCAATTTTTTCTTTGACAGATGTATACAATTCTTTTTTAAATAATTACAAATGATAAACATGTAAACAGAAAGTAAATAAGATACGTACGGCCTAGGAACAGGAAGGTCAACTTGACAAAATGGTGGCACTTTCTCAATGCAGCGTTGGTGAAACCGAATACCACACGTCTGACATCGTAAGCTTTGGAACAGAGACTTCCCACAGCCATCACAGAATGTAAGTAAAAGGAAGGTCTTTCTCACCTATTGTGAAAATATTCAAAATTTTTAATTTAGGAATTATTCATCTCTTATTTCACAATTCAAAATGCACATGTACGGCAGGTGCTTCTAGCCAAACAGGGGATGCTTACTCCTCCAGGGCACCTGGTCCCTCCTCTAGCTTACTAGGGGTCCGATGATGCTCAATTTTGTGCTCTATTGTGACTGCTGTTGAGATTGTCGTCAGGATCTTCTTTATCGCATGTATAAAGAGTTTGCAAAATATTTATTTTTATTTAACCCACTACAATTTTTGGTGGATTGGGGGTTTTTTTGTGTGTGTGTGATCTACGTTTTACAGAAATGAGAGGAATATTTTGGTTAGGTCTGATCCAAGGACCTCAGATAAACAGGCAAACATTTTCAGATTTTATAAAATGAAGACATTCTATGCCAAAGTCCATGTATAAGTAATCAAAACACTGAATTTTACCACAGTAAAAATAATGGAGCTATAACTTTACATAGCAATTCTTAATTCCTTTCTACATCACATATAGGTACATTGTACATACTATGTTATGAGTGAATATAGCCCAAGGGCCACTGAGCTGATTCCGAGATTTTTCTCGCACTTGCACGTCTTTTCCTGCTAAATTTGCCATATCAATATCCCAGGAAATTGGCATTCTGAAATAAATATATTCATAAATTAAATACATGTAATATTACTCAATTCTTTTCACTGACAGGTGCATAAGATGAGGCAATTCTATCTCCTTGAGTCTTGACCTCCTTAAGTAATACATTTTGTACAAGTACTTCAACATAAGAGGTTCTGTTCAATTTTTGATATGATATAAGTAAAACGATCGTAACGATATTTAACTTATATGTAACTTTAGTACAATGACTTTACAAAAACCAATCAACACCTATGAATTCTGGGTTTACTTACTTGGTTTTACAATCAAAAACTTCACAATTTTCTGGCTCTAAGTATCTTTGAGACATCTTTTTCTTTAATCCATCTTTAAGATTTTTCCCAGGTTCTATCCGCACCTACAAGTAAATGCATGCATGTTATACCATTTATCATCATTAATAACAATACAACAGAAAAAATCTGTAATAGATACATGTACAATATGCTGATTAACCAAGTAATATAATATTTTTTTCTGAGAACTAATTGCAAAAGAAAACTCAACTTCCTGATTACATCATTATGCATATGCATGTACATGTACATTGTATATGTACAAACGTCTAATTCTTGAAGCAGTTCTCAAAATATCTTTGAAATATTCCAAAGTGATCTTTATATATGTACATAGATGCCACTCTTTACTTTCAAATAGAGATGTGACAATAGTTGCAGACTTCTGACCACCAATCAACGAAAGCCCTTCGATTTTTGATAATCGTAGGTAAAACTGGGTGTCGCTTGAAGTTAAGATCCTTCAATAGTGTCCCGATGACTGATGGTAAAAGGGCAAGGGGCGGTAAGGTGGTTTCTAGGCCCAAAATCGTTGCAAATTCCAAAGATTTAAAAATATTGAAATTGATACTAAAATTGGTAAAAGGAAGCTTGTCTTTAATAGATTCAACATTAAAAATGATTAATTTCATTTTTCCGTTTCTATAACCCCCCCTTGAAATCACCTATGAAACCGGAAATGAACAAAAAATCAATATATATTCACATGTGATAGCAAAATTAGACTTGGCCACATCAAAACAACAAGTTCATATTTTTTCTGTATATCCGTTTAAGTATTTTGTTAATGCTGTGAAAGTATGAATCTGTTGTTTTCATGTGGCCACATAGAAAACGGAAGGAAATCAATGACTGTTACCATGCGAGCGGGTCGTTTTTGAAACAGAAAACACCTTTTAACTTCTATAATACAAGAATTATTTGAGTAATATCGATACAATCAAATAGATTTTGTTCTGTTGTTACTAATGATATTGATTATTCCCACATTCACGAAATCAAATAATACAGACAAAAATGTCTTTCAAATGTTTATTATCCTCGTAACGTAACGGATATTCAGGACGACAGAATGACGTCATATTGAATATATGACGTCATATATGTTCGCAACTTTGATGTTGCTTGTATTTTTCGAAAAAAATAAAGTCAAAGAAATCATTTCACATGCATATTGAATCGAAATGACAGAGTATCTAAAAGGGTACAGTCGGCATTTATGAAAAATGTCAAACTTTAAGCCAGAATCAACGAATTAAAATAATTTTAAAATTAAAAACAATATTTTCTATAAAACATTTTCAATAAAATAAAGAATCATCATCTTAATTCGGGAGATTTTAATTTAACATCTATTGATAATTTCAGTCTGCATACAATCAGGGCGTTTAGAGAGTAGGAAATATCCCTACTTTACGAACAGCAAAATGCAGAGCTCTACATACTGAAATAATCAATCTCTTTAAAATTCAGCTCTCTTTATATTTCGTAATCTATCTAGTCAGAACTGAATCTTGATTAGACTGTAAAATGATGCAAGCAATACATGTACATTAGAAATTATTGAGTGCTGAACTGGAAGGTATTATAGGTGGCGCTATGATAAACAATTTTATTATATCGATCCCTTTATAACCATGCGGTGGCGGATCTAGGGTCTCAGAGAAAGGGGGCCGATAAGACAAGTTTTACAGAAAATTGTTCATAGAAACAAGGGAGATAAAAATCAAGAAGTCTTACTGAGCGATACTGTAGCCAACGTATAATTGAATTATTTCAATATTTCATTTATTTATTTATTTTATTTTTTTTTTTTTTTTTGATAAGGGGTGCATCAAAAGGTTGTGTTGAAATTGAGACATGCGAGGTAATTCTTGAAACTGGCGAGCGGTAGCTAGCCAACGAATTTTTTGAAATAGAAAAAAAAAAGATTTCTATTAGAAAAGACAATGTTGACCACCACACAGAGGGGATCGGAGCCCTCTTATCCCTCTTTATTCGCAATTCAAATACATTAACAAAGACATCACAATGCAAAGTGATGAAAAAAGTATAGAATAGTGCCAAGCAATTCTGAATCAATATCTTTGTGCGAAGGGGGTGGGGTGGGGGCTTCGTTTTTTTTTTTTTTTTTGGCTTCATCTGGGCTGGTCTTCTGGGGATGAATCGGCCGAGAAAAAAAAATTGAGCCGGAAAAGGGGAAATAGGGTCTGCTGGGTTACCGGAAATACACTTTTTAAGGCCTTGGTACATTTATAAGTCACTTAAGAATTCCATAAGTCTACAAAGGGGTGTCCCAATTACCCCTCATTATATTATAGTGAAACCTACCATGTACATATACTAGTATTATATCGTGATATTGATAGTATATCTACACAATTAATAGCATAAATAGTATTAGAATATAGCAGCAAGTTATCTACAGACAGCGTTACATTACGATGTGATCGTAACGTCATTTGACGTCAAAAGCAATGTAAAATATAGCTGACCATGCTGTCTTCAAATTGGTGTAGGATCGCAACGGGATGTCCGATTCTCAAAATTTAAATTGATTTATACTCTGTAAATACTGTATTTTCATTGATCAATGTTTGTCCAAGTTTTGACATTGGGCCGATTTTGGCCCTTACCGCCCCTTGCCCTTTGTCTAATTGCTCATCACTACTTACCAATGAGAACTGTTCATTTGGTAGGTAGGCTTTGAAGATTTCATGTTGGGGTTTAGGACTAGGTATATGGGGTACAGGGGGTGGTTCCACACGCTGAGGAATGTCAGGTTCGGGGGAAGGGGAGTCTGTTTTTTCTAGTTCAGCCATCTGTTCAAGGAGTTGTTCCTCTTTCATTTGTAATTCATGGATTTTTGTTGTGAGATTATCATATTCCTGCAAGACAAAACTCTAGCATGTATACTCGTTACACATAAAGTAATCAGAAACATTTTTGGATAAAAATCATACACTTGTATATAAATTACATACACATAGTTGTACCAGCAATTTCAACATGGTTTGGGGAAAATCATATAATATCATACCTGCCTACCTGTCTCTCACCAGAAGTGTAATATTTTGTTCACAAAAACATAATTTTTGGGACTTACTTTTAAAAGTGTAATATAAACCACTTAAGAAATTTTGAGAAAAAGTCTTTTGTCAGCTTTAAAAATTGTTACTAACTTTAAGAATTTTTCATTCTATGCGCTTGCCTATACCATGTGGAAGAAATTAGTTCAATCAAGCGCTCAAAAAATCCAAAACATCAATTTGCTCAAAAGTAAGTTTTAGGCATGAAATAGAATAGGAAAAGCGTAGGGCATCATTAAAGGTCAAAAACCATAAAATTTAAGCAAAAATCGTCAACAGATAAACGTAGGCATGTCTGTAATATAGGAAAATATGGATTGAGAATGTCCTATGATTTCTAAAAATACACATACCTCTAGGTATAATGAATTGGGATGCTGCTCTTTTCCAAACTTTTTATTCAAGCTTTCTAGATTATCTTTTGTAAGACGTATAACACTTTGAATGTTTCGAATCTGTAAAAATGAAAAAAAATTGTATTAAAATAGATAACAAGAGGACATGCTCACACGCAGTGATGAAACAGTAATTGATTAAAAGCTTAAGCAATTGGTAGGCCCAACAAGTTTCATAATTTTAGTTACTGTAAATAAAGCATAGTCAACAATTATACAAGGGCTGATTGATATGTTGTGAGCCTCGATTTTCTGGGATGCAGAAGATATTCTGCTGATAATCTCAAAAAAGGATAAACAATCAATGGCACATACTATGCTTCACTTCTGACACAGTTACGGGAAAAACTAAATCTTAAGCGCCGCAGAAAGCTCACTAGTTAATGGTCTGTTATTACGTCAGGACAATGCTCCTGTTCACAAGTCTGTCACTGCCATGGCTGCCTTTCATGATTGAACACCCGCCTTATTCACCTGATCTTGCTCCATCAGACTTTCAACTATTCCCAAATTTGAAAGCAGCTATTTTTGGACCCATTTTTAGTCCGATGATGAGGTCATACTTGCAGTGGATGGCTTTCTGACCAGTCAAGATAAGAGGATCTTTAATAGTGGTATTGGCCCTTAAACACTAGTGGCAAAAGTGTATAGATATTAGGTACTGAAAGGGATTATGTAGAAAAGAAATTATCTGATAAAATTAAAATCCATCAATACGAGGCTTGTAATATATCTATCAGCCCTCATAATAGACCCTATCTCACTAATGTCCGTTCGGTTCATTTTGTCTCTTCACGAGACAATTTTTGCCAACCAGAACAATCAGTTGATTATTATCTGAAAAATACTCCACCAAGGGTTTCACATTTGTACCGATATATCAATTGCTATCAAGTATTTTATGCATTTGCTGGTATGGGGCATTATGTTTGTCAATTCTCTTGTCTGAAAAAAAAAACTTTCACCTGAATGTTAGTTGATATGATAGGGCATATCACATGATTCTTCTACTTGTATCAATTTGTTTTACCTTATGACCTTGACCTTAGGGTTTAACCTTCCTTTCAAACCTTCAACACATTTTTTGAATAAAAATAGCACTGTTCAAGAACAGGAATGTTGCCTGTTTGACTCTAAGTATGTGACCTTGACCTAGAAAGTGACCTTGACTTAGAAAGTGACACTGACCTAGAAAGTGACCTTGACCTATATTAGATGCCCATGACTCTCAGGAGTCTCATGATGCTTTACCATCCCTGCAAGTTTGATAAATATCTGATGTATATATTACCCAGGGATTTCAATAAGAGCCGGCACCCGGCGAAATACCGCCGCTTCGATTGACCAAAATCGCCGTCTCGAATTTTCTCTTAGTAAACGATTTTGGGGGGTTTCTTTTGTTCACAAACATCTATTCACATTCCTTTCACATACAAAATGTAGACACTTACATGTTCATCGTGTACACAAATACGTATGCGACGTTAATCTTGGAAGCTGACAGAAATAACAATATGAAACGATCATCAGAAAAAAAAGAGTGGCAATATATCCTTCGCTAAAAAAAAAACGTCCAACCGATTAGAGACGGCGCGTGATACGGGTGAAATATATGAAATCGTTTTATTTCACGGGACCTCAATGCTTGTGAATTTTGTAAATGTAGCAAATAAATATCCCCCCTCCTCCAATTATTTACAGTAGCTCTATAAGTCGGGAGCCTAAGGGGGAGGATAAGAATAAAATGAGAAAACTGACGATGCGTGCCGGTCTACACGACATCGATTTAACATATTCACGTATCGCATTATAGAAAGATCGTCTTTTGTTGAAATGTAAATGCTGACAAAGCTATACGTACCATCAAACTTGAAAACATTACTTTAGGAACGAAACTTAGGTTAAAAGTACGACGGGTTGTATGTAGCTCTCAAATTGCAGGCGACATGAAAATGATATGGCTTTGAATTTAAATTTCACTTGTGCAGTCCTTCGAAGAGTTTTATCTTGTGACCTTAACCTTGGGAGTTTGACTTTCAACAGCTTTTATACCAACAAAGCAATTCAAAGATGATGATGGAGGCATCATTGTTTAACAATAAAAAAATATCATATATCTTGTTTATCCTATTTGTTGTCTGATGGAGCGGAGAGACTTGATAAAGAGTACCGCACTGGGATTTCTGTCTAGAATAAAGATGAAAAAAATTGATAAATGGTTTATTATTTGACTTTTATTAATCTATATGTAAACTGAAGAAAGTTGGATTTAAACTTGAGTACTTGAAAATACGGAAAGTTCAAGCACAATGTTTTCGTAAATCTTAACTTAGGTATCGTAAGGGTGTATCAATACTTGGATCGCGAAAAAAAAATTGCGATGCATCGTTGAATCGAAGTATCATCCCAGCCCTGTAATTTACACATACATGTACGATCCTAGTTTTAACAATGTTTGAAGTAGAACATATATCTGTTGATAACCAGTGATTCAGACTGTTTTCAGAAGCTATAATACACTTGGCCTAAAGCATAAAAAATTATAGGCCATTTTGTCCTAAACATGGAAAAAGTATGGGCCGTTCAGCGGCATAGCCGCGAGCGGGGCACCGAAGGCACAAGTTGCTAGGAGGTTTCGGGGGCATGCTCCCCCAAGAAAATTTTTAAAATTTAAAGCAAAAATGGTGCAATCTGAGCCAATCTGGAGATGAAAATTGAAGTCTACAAACTTGAAAATAATGGGTGTGTAACTGAGGCCTTCTTATTGTTTTCCTGTAGAAGTGGGACTATTAGTGCGGTTTGATGGTCGTTAGACTTGATGTGGTCTTTCAATGAGATTGTTTTAAAGTTTCCATTACCTTGTGTAATTTAGGTATTGTTTCTATTTGCATCAAGGCATATTTTACAGAGCATGGCATCTGCAGTTTCATCATACCGTAACCAAGGGTATAGGGCAACCTGGGTTACCCATTTATGTTGGAATTTTCCATCAACAGTATGTTCAGGTTGTTCAGCCTGAACTTCGGGGGTGTCAGGAGTGCCGCTTGGGGGGGCCGCCACTTGGGAGATTCTTTGATCAAATTAAACAAAGTTTGCTGGTCCTTGCCCCGACGCAGCTTTTATTTGACTCGGTTATTTACTCGCTTAAACAAGCATCCGCCGAGTCACCATTACATATTGCGCTTGTACATACGACGGACTCTTTTTTTTTTATCATCCAATGAAAACTGTTCTTATATGTTTATCAAGGTACCGAGTCAACTCCACCTTAAATTGTGTCCGCTCAT
The DNA here is from genome assembly GCA_028142955.1 of Pinctada fucata. Lineage (NCBI taxonomy): Eukaryota > Metazoa > Mollusca > Bivalvia > Pterioida > Pteriidae > Pinctada > Pinctada fucata. Next base: position 61,474,210 of record AP027102.1, on the reverse strand, counting down.
GGGAAAATTTTATCTGCCAATATGTCAGACAGATGGGAAAGGAAAAGGCCATTTCGGCAGATGCAGGACACATTAATCGGCCATTCAGAGTTTTTATCGGCAAATGGCCGATGGCCAACACCAATCTGAATCTCTGGATAACATGTATGGATCAAGATTTCTAGATGCAAGTTATTAAGGTAAAGGTTAGAAATGGACACAGCAATAGAGAGCCACAACCATTTCTTTTTTTGCCAACCAATTTTTTTGCACAATAACAGTGCGACTTCACTTCAACATTCCTATTGAAAACCCTGCTACACAACCTTCTTCATTTACAAAACAAATGTTTGTGAAATTCTGCTACAATATAAAGGATATGTGAATATGGCAATGGCAGTGTCCCGCGGCAAGATCAAAAAGAAAAAGGAAGACTTCCATGCCAGACCTGCGGAATAGTTACTGGCATTGGCTTTGGATTACAGATGGTAAGAACAACACTCACTTCGAATTCTGGATAAAATTGTTGTGTTGACAAATATAGTTAATTGCATAAACATTATAGTGAAAGGATCTATTCATATGGGAAGGACTGTGCTCGTGTGCTTTTCGTTCAAGAACTTGAAAATGACATTTCTTTTTTTCTTTTGTTGACAAAATCGGACTGGATATATTTCAACTGTTGATGACAGTCGAAATTGTGACACTGAGTAACAAGAGAATGCAACCTCGCTGGCAACTTTACAAGAGTGAAGTCGTCATTTCTAAAATGACACTAAAATTATGCAGACCTCTGTCTCAAAATATTTTTGTCTCGACGACAGTACCAGGATTCTGACAAAATATTCGTTTATTTGAAGGAACAAAGACGGAAGGAAATAAGGGGGAAACTTTATCGTCAGAACGATTGTGTCACCTGGTCTTGCAAACTAGCTAGATCGACCATCCCGTCCCTGAGAGCAGGTGGGAGGTCTGGCAGCTCCCCGTTCATAACGGGATTTTGCACCACCGCCATTTTGTTTCTCGAAGAACACCAAAGGTCACGTGATCTAAGTACCGTAAGTCGACGAGATTTCCGAGGCTAGCTGGTATTTTCCACCACAACAAAGAGCACTAGGGGAGAAAACGTGTCCGGGATTTTATTACATAAGTAATGTTCAAGGACAATGAAAATGATCGATGTACCGACGGCGTGGCCTTGAAATTGCAGATAAATCTGAATTTACAAGTTTTGTCTAGTTTATATGTGCCGCAATACCATAGTTTTCAGTAAATAAATGATACATGTAGTTTAGTACAGGTTTATCTCGTGAAAGCGTGAAAAATCATGATTTTTCGCAGACAACTGTTCATTAATTTTAAATGGAAGGGAAAGATCCCTCAGAGAAAGTCTTGTCGACAACTGAAGTGATCTGGATAGGTAGCAAAAAATATTGTAATGATGTATATTGTGCCATGATTTTCATTTTGAATAGGATAAATCCACTTTCAAGTTACTAGGTGTACAAGTACAATTTCATGTTATTTTAATAGGCATGACTAGAAGTAATGATATCTGTCAAGAATGTCCTTTTTCATTGGAAGAGGAGGAATTTGACTCCTTTTGGCAAAATTGTCATCGTTTTAAATCCCTTGCAATGTCTATCCTCAGTGTCACTCATGTACTTATACCTCTACCTTCGCCTACTGTTGCACAGATTAAAAGTATTCACAAATTATTTTACTCTTTTATATGGAACGAAAAACCAGATAAAACCAAAAGAAATATTATGGTTAAAACTATGCTGAAGGTGGACTAAAACGATAAATGTTGCTGCTTTTATTAAGAAATTGAAATTAATTTGGACGAAGAAATTTTTGTTCGAACATAAAAGACTTAAGTTGGAAGAACACTTGGATTATGAAATGTTGGTAAACTGTGAGACAGAATACACCAGCAAATTCTTTATCAAAAAACTACACCTGATAACCAAGATATTTTATCCTATAATCAGAAGTCATGTTTACTTAATTACTATCAAATTTCGATAAATTTTCTAAGAAAATATATTTTTCTTTTTTTCGAAAAACAAGAATGTATAATACCCATAGGATTCATTAAATGGGTAGACCGATTAAACTTATTAGAAGACAAAGAACACCAAATTTTTATGGTTTCAACTGAGAATCCAACACTACATTCTTTGTACAAATTCTTTTCTTTTCAAATTTAAAAAGATTTATTAAACATGTTAAATAGCACATTTTGTCGCACTTATACAGAAACAATTGAAACATTTTTTATGGGACTGTGAGAAAATTAAAAAGTTATTTCTGGATTTGAAGAATTATGCTACAAGTTATATTGGTGAAAATATTCAGTTTGACGAAACAGAATTTATTATTAGAAGCAGCAAGGAGTCTCCAATAAATGTAATATGTCTGCAAATTAAATACTATATTTATTCTATCAGATGAGCTAGTAAGAATCCTTCTCTTCAAGGTGTCGTATTCTATATTAGAAATTTAATAGATTGTGTAAAATAAATGAAAGAAAACAGATATGATCAACTTACAAGTTCATCTTCCTGGGGCAACTGGGCGAATTTAACGACTGACCCCAACATCCCCGCCCTTTTATCCTGATCCGTGTTTTTGAGCTCCACATTTTCCAATGAATTTACCATCATGCTGTGTAATTTACAGTGTTTTAAATTATGGCATAGATGGAAAATTATATTTTAGATATATATACATATATACTAGCAACAAAAACTGGTTGGAGAGTTATCTTTCTTTTTATTTCAGGATTTTTTCTCTTTTTTATGGACCGCTGTTTGGACCGCTTCGTGTCATCGTTACATCGCCGGCGATGTCACGATGGCGATGTTACGATGGCGATGTTACGATGACACGATGGCGAAGATACGATGATACGATGGCGAAGATACAGTGTTCACATCGTAAAATCGCCATCGTAAAATCGCCATCGTAACATCGTGTCATCGTAACATCGCGTCATCGCCATCGTAACATCGTCATCGTCATATCTTGTCATCGCCATCGTAACATCGTGTCATCGTCATCGTAACATCGTGCCATCGCCATCGTCACATCGCCGGTGTCATCGCCAACGTCACATCGTGACATCGCCATCGTAACATCTTGTCATCGCCATCGTGTCATCACCACCGTAACATCGTGTCATCGCCATCGTAACATCTCATAAATTTACGCATGCGCGAGTATTTTACTATGAAAGCCCATTAGTGCAACCCCAAAATATACTCCGAAAAGAGAAATATTGTCCCGAAAAGATTTTTTCCAGAAAAGTAGCTTAACTGAAAGAAAATAAAGTCATAGAAGTTCGATAAGAGGCATAAATAACCATATGCGTATTTTATTGGATTGGGGCAGCCCCACCCCCTTTAAACTCGTCGTAGTAAGGTATTTCTCAGGCTCAAATTACATGCGGCGACTTTCAGAACATTTTGCAGCCACCTAACTTTTGCAATAAAATTTCAAGCCAAAGCATTGTTCGTGTATCAAATTCATGAAGTGATGTAACACTTCTACACCTACAATTTGCTTTTTGATCGGTCTTTTTCTGATAATTATACTAATAAACTTCAGACAGCGTACCCCAAAAGCAAAGGGGATAGGATTTGTGGTATGTAAAGATTAATCCCCTCTCCTTCACTCGCCGAGGGGCGTAGCTAGGGTGTTTTCGACGTGGACGTCTATAGAGGGGTCAAGATTTGTTGAACCGAAAGGCTGAATCGAGAAGAGTATGAGTTTCTCTCTCTTGTTTGCGGGGGTTCGGGGCCTTCCCAGAGAAACATTTTGAAAAATGAAGGAAAATGGTGACTGCTGAAGCGCATTAGAGATGAAATTAGACTAAGGAATCAAGTGTATGGGTAACATAAGATCTTAATAAAGATGCGAAAAAAAAATCCGACATGTACATGAAATGCTAGCTAGCTGTGACAGTCGCTTTTTCCCCAAAAATAGATGTACGTCCACGCACAGATATTGAATAACCCTGCATTCCCAACTGAACATACGCGCATTGATAGCGATCCTTGTGTGTATTTGAATGTATAAACCTACTAAAATTTTGAAATAAAATGTATATTCAAATCGGTGCTTTCTGGAGTTTAACCTACAGTAGTTTGCTTTAAAAACATGTAATAATGGCCAACTTCTTTTAGCACTGCCGAGGAGGACACTCCCTCTTTTTGCGAAAACGATGAGGACGATTTTGCGAACTAGCAAACGTCCCCTGTCGTCAGATTTAATAAATCTTCAATATTCATTTTATTCATCTTAAAACAATGAATCATTCCTTTCCAAACAAGATTTCTAATTGCTAATATTACGTTTCAGTATTTTCTCATCTTACAAATGCCGGCTCATTCACTATAAAAATGATTCTTCCGTCGTTGAGCCCCCCCCCCCCCCCCCCCTCACCTCCACTGGCTCCCAACTGGACTTCGCACCAGTCTGGCGCTCAGACACTTAACTCAAATCCTGTAAACATCCCTGATTACCCAAATGCAACTTTTGCTAGCTGAAAAAACTACTTGGTATGTCTTTTTCAACGATAAGGGGGTTGGGGGATGGGGCGGTCCAGCTTGTTAGGCGAAGCCTGATTTTAATAAGGCATTATACATGCACAGAAACCGGAAATTTCAACATTTTTGGCAAATTCTAGATTCTAACTAGACCCAACCAATCTTGCCTCCTTATTAAAGATCCGCCCTTGGCCTTAGCTTCTTCAAATGTTTAAAAAACACGTTGTTCAGAATTTATATATCAAATGACTTTGCATTTTATATTATGCGGGGTTCGACTGATTTTCATCTGTAGGGGAGGGGAAGATTGTCTCAGAAAGTAGGGGGCGGGGCTACCAACATATTATGTCAGGACAGATGAAACCTGAACCATTTTAAACTTGAGGTATTGATTCTATTATTTTTGTCTGATAACCCCTGGACACGAATAATGATCGAAAATTGGGGTTCATTTTGACTACTTTTATTTACTCTTTCATGGTTCATTTTGTACTCATTACATGAGAAAACACTCTAGAAAGAAATCTTATTAGTGATAAATTTACATATAAAGAATGAGGTGGTACATAATGCCTTATAATATAAATATCTCATTATTTCACATTCCCTGGATCTTTAAAAAAGCTCTGAGAATGGTTTGCACTAACGGGCATCCGTAATAATCCACCGCGCATGCGTAAAATAATACGATGTTACGATGGCGATGACACGATGGCGATGACACGATGTTACGATGGCGATGACACGATGTTACGTTGGCGATGGCACGATGTTACGATGGCGATGATACGATGATACGATGGCGATGGCAAGATGTTACGAGGGCGATGGCACGATGTTACGATGACGATAACACGATGTTACGAGGGCGATGGCACGATGTTACAATGGCGATGACACGATGCTACGATGACACGATGTTACGATGGCGATGATAAGATGTGAACATCGCAACATCGTCATCGTGACATCGTATCTTCGCCATCGTAAAATCGTAACTATCTTCTCCATCGTGGCTTCGTAACATCGCCGTCGTAACATCGCAGCATCGTGCCATCGCCATCGTAGCATCGTCATCGTATCATCACCGGCGATGGCACGATGATGTGAAGGGGTCCAAACAGGATTCCATACTTTTTGCTCTTTAAACACTGCATGTCTATATTATTTCGTGAAGCATGTAATGTTCACAGAATAATAGAATGACCAAACATCGGGGAATTTTCGAAACATGGTTATTTTTTTTTAAATATACATATTTCATAAGATTAAGTACCGATTCCCCTTTTGTTGTCATAATATTTGAAAAATATAACATGAATTTGTATTGGACATCTTTCATTTTGATAATATTTTGCATTTCAAAATTTTTTTCAGGCTCGCTTCCGCTTGCCAGAACATTTCCAAATGATGCTGCGCTATCCTATATACAACACTTTTACATTACACCTAGTTCAATAAACAAGGGCACTAAGAGTAATGAAACTGAAAAAAGACACGAATAGAGGATTTAAGAAAAATTTTCGCTAGCTCGCTATCGCTCGCCATTTATTGTACTTACATATTAGACCTGACAATCATTAATCCAGTACATTCAAGATTCTAAGCTTTTTGCACGCTAATGCTCGCCAGTCATCTGTTTTATTTACGATTAGAAACAGAATGATGACCATTCATCAAGGACGTTATTTTCTGTGGTGTGCCTTTTTTTCTTTTTTTTTTTTTTTTCTTTCTTTTCTTTTCTTCTTTTTTTCTTTTCTTTTTGTTCTTAAAAATTATTCAGACTTTAGGACTCCCCCCCCCCTGAAAAAAAATCCCCCGGATCCGCCCATGATGTCCTACAGGCGGAAAACGGAATAAAGAGGGGAGGGATAACAATTTTAGAATCGGTCTTTAGGGCGGTAAAATAGATTATAATTGCCCATTTATCTTTTCATATTATGTAACAATCTGTTCAGAGTGTGTTCCGATCAAATATTTAACCAATAGCAATTTTAGAATCAGTCTTTAGGGCGGTAAAATAGATTTGAATTGCCCATTTTTCTTTTCATATTATGTAACAATCTATTCAGAGTGTGTTCCGATGTAACCGTTAGGAAGGAAATAAACGAGAAAGTTGTCTATTTCTCCACTGCGCGTATTTCGCGCCTAAAAGTTACATATGTGGCAGATAAATACGAAATAAAACATGCAGTTTTTTCAGTTTCCAGATTGCGGATTTTTCTGATTATATTAATATGATAATCTCAAGGTTAATTTCTCTTATCAAATTTTGACACAACGAGGCACGGGAGCATAATAAACATCAAATTTGTGTAAAATAATGCTTTTTTTAGCTCACCTGAGCCAAAGGCTCAAGTGAGCTATTGTCATAGTGTGGCGTCCGTCGTCCGTCGTCCGTCGTCCGTCGTCCGTCCGTCCGTCCGTCGTAAACTTTTAACATTTTCAACTTCTTCTCAAGAACGGCTGAAGGGATTTTGATGAAACTTGGTATGCATGAAGTACTAAAGGTCCTCTACCAAGTTTGTTCATTTCGGCTCGATCCCTTCAGGGGTGGATCCAGGGCGGGGTCAAATAGGCCCCGGAGGGTACCCCTCTTCTAAAATCTTCTTCTCCAGTTCCACTGAATGGATTGAAAAACTAATTGTATCTATGTGATCTAGAAGGATGTATGATTCAAGTTTGTTCATTTCGTTAAAATCCGACAACTAATTTTTGACGTGTTTTTGACGTCTTTTCGGACTTAGTCAGAAATGCACATTTTTGCACTTTTTCTTTAAATAACTCAATAAGTGTATGATTTTACACACTCATTTACTACATATTTATCATATTTAACTTACTTAATGCTTTGATATGTATTTTATGCTTAAATTTTATTTTTTTGATTTTTTATGAATTTTTTTCTTATGTAAAAAGGAAGGGGGGGGGGTGATTTTCATACATTTTCTGCTTCTTTTCTATAACCACTCTTCAGATTGTCATGACAATTTGTAGGTATGAGGTACTCATGCATGGTACCCTACAAGTGAAAGAATTTTGTCCAGATATCCACTTTTGGATTTTTAAGGAATATTTTTTAAGATTGTACATAGGTATAATGTATGTTTTCCATGCCCAATGGACCCATGGGGAGTGGCTTCAAACCCCGGCGGGACCCCAACAAAATTTTTTCCCCTTTTTATTAGCTCACCTGAGCCAAAGGCTCAAGTGAGCTATTGTCATAGTGTGGCGTCCGGCGTCCGTCGTCCGTCGTCCGTCGTCCGTCCGTCCGTCCGTCGTAAACTTTTAACATTTTCAACTTCTTCTCAAGAACGGCTGAAGGGATTTTGATGAAACTTGGTATGCATGAAGTACTAAAGGTCCTCTACCAAGTTTGTTCATTTCGGCTCGATCCCTTCAGGGGTGGATCCAGGGCGGGGTCAAATAGGCCCCGGAGGGTACCCCTCTTCAAAAATCTTCTTCTCCAGTTCCACTGAATGGATTGAAAAACTAATTGTATCTATGTGATCTAGAAGGATGTATGATTCAAGTTTGTTCATTTCGTTAAAATCCGACAACTAATTTTTGACGCGTTTTTGACGTCTTTTCGGACTTAGTCAGAAATGCACATTTTTGCACTTTTTCTTTAAATAACTCAATAAGTGTATGATTTTACACACTCATTTACTACATATTTATCATATTTAACTTACTTAATGCTTTGATATGTATTTTATGCTTAAATTTTATTTTTTTGATTTTTTATGAATTTTTTTCTTATGTAAAAAGGAAGGGGGGGGGTGATTTTCATACATTTTCTGCTTCTTTTCTATAACCACTCTTCAGATTGTCATGACAATTTGTAGGTATGAGGTACTCATGCATGGTACCCTACAAGTGAAAGAATTTGTCCAGATATCCACTTTTGGATTTTTAAGGAATATTTTTTAAGATTGTACATAGGTATAATGTATGTTTTCCATGCCCAATGGACCCATGGGGAGTGGCTTCAAACCCCGGCGGGACCCCAACAAAATTTTTTCCCCTTTTTATTAGCTCACCTGAGCCAAAGGCTCAAGTGAGCTATTGTCATAGTGTGGCGTCCGTCGTCCGTCGTCCGTCGTCCGTCGTCCGTCCGTCGTAAACTTTTAACATTTTCAACTTCTTCTCAAGAACGGCTGAAGGGATTTTGATGAAACTTGGTATGCATGAAGTACTAAAGGTCCTCTACCAAGTTTGTTCATTTCGGCTCGATCCCTTCAGGGGTGGATCCAGGGCGGGGTCAAATAGGCCCCGGAGGGTACCCCTCTTCAAAAATCTTCTTCTCCAGTTCCACTGAATGGATTGAAAAACTAATTGTATCTATGTGATCTAGAAGGATGTATGATTCAAGTTTGTTCATTTCGTTAAAATCCGACAACTAATTTTTGACGCGTTTTTGACGTCTTTTCGGACTTAGTCAGAAATGCACATTTTTGCACTTTTTCTTTAAATAACTCAATAAGTGTATGATTTTACACACTCATTTACTACATATTTATCATATTTAACTTACTTAATGCTTTGATATGTATTTTATGCTTAAATTTTATTTTTTTGATTTTTTATGAATTTTTTTCTTATGTAAAAAGGAAGGGGGGGGGTGATTTTCATACATTTTCTGCTTCTTTTCTATAACCACTCTTCAGATTGTCATGACAATTTGTAGGTATGAGGTACTCATGCATGGTACCCTACAAGTGAAAGAATTTGTCCAGATATCCACTTTTGGATTTTTAAGGAATATTTTTTAAGATTGTACATAGGTATAATGTATGTTTTCCATGCCCAATGGACCCATGGGGAGTGGCTTCAAACCCCGGCGGGACCCCAACAAAATTTTTTCCCCTTTTTATTAGCTCACCTGAGCCAAAGGCTCAAGTGAGCTATTGTCATAGTGTGGCGTCCGTCGTCCGTCGTCCGTCGTCCGTCCGTCGTAAACTTTTAACATTTTCAACTTCTTCTCAAGAACGGCTGAAGGGATTTTGATGAAACTTGGTATGCATGAAGTACTAAAGGTCCTCTACCAAGTTTGTTCATTTCGGCTCGATCCCTTCAGGGGTGGATCCAGGGCGGGGTCAAATAGGCCCCGGAGGGTACCCCTCTTCAAAAATCTTCTTCTCCAGTTCCACTGAATGGATTGAAAAACTAATTGTATCTATGTGATCTAGAAGGATGTATGATTCAAGTTTGTTCATTTCGTTAAAATCCGACAACTAATTTTTGACGCGTTTTTGACGTCTTTTCGGACTTAGTCAGAAATGCACATTTTTGCACTTTTTCTTTAAATAACTCAATAAGTGTATGATTTTACACACTCATTTACTACATATTTATCATATTTAACTTACTTAATGCTTTGATATGTATTTTATGCTTAAATTTTATTTTTTTGATTTTTTATGAATTTTTTTCTTATGTAAAAAGGAAGGGGGGGGGTGATTTTCATACATTTTCTGCTTCTTTTCTATAACCACTCTTCAGATTGTCATGACAATTTGTAGGTATGAGGTACTCATGCATGGTACCCTACAAGTGAAAGAATTTGTCCAGATATCCACTTTTGGATTTTTAAGGAATATTTTTTAAGATTGTACATAGGTATAATGTATGTTTTCCATGCCCAATGGACCCATGGGGAGTGGCTTCAAACCCCGGCGGGACCCCAACAAAATTTTTTCCCCTTTTTATTAGCTCACCTGAGCCAAAGGCTCAAGTGAGCTATTGTCATAGTGTGGCGTCCGTCGTCCGTCGTCCGTCGTCCGTCCGTCGTAAACTTTTAACATTTTCAACTTCTTCTCAAGAACGGCTGAAGGGATTTTGATGAAACTTGGTATGCATGAAGTACTAAAGGTCCTCTACCAAGTTTGTTCATTTCGGCTCGATCCCTTCAGGGGTGGATCCAGGGCGGGGTCAAATAGGCCCCGGAGGGTACCCCTCTTCAAAAATCTTCTTCTCCAGTTCCACTGAATGGATTGAAAAACTAATTGTATCTATGTGATCTAGAAGGATGTATGATTCAAGTTTGTTCATTTCGTTAAAATCCGACAACTAATTTTTGACGCGTTTTTGACGTCTTTTCGGACTTAGTCAGAAATGCACATTTTTGCACTTTTTCTTTAAATAACTCAATAAGTGTATGATTTTACACACTCATTTACTACATATTTATCATATTTAACTTACTTAATGCTTTGATATGTATTTTATGCTTAAATTTTATTTTTTTGATTTTTTATGAATTTTTTTCTTATGTAAAAAGGAAGGGGGGGTGATTTTCATACATTTTCTGCTTCTTTTCTATAACCACTCTTCAGATTGTCATGACAATTTGTAGGTATGAGGTACTCATGCATGGTACCCTACAAGTGAAAGAATTTTGTCCAGATATCCACTTTTGGATTTTTAAGGAATATTTTTTAAGATTGTACATAGGTATAATGTATGTTTTCTTACCAAAAAAGAAAAGAAATTCTCAAATCGCACCGGGTTATACACATTGATACTACTTTTGAATGAAGAAATTTTATTTGAATCACAAAAAAAAAAAATGCCGTAAAGATTAAAAGTACACAACTTTTTTAATATTTTTTCAAAGCCATGCACCTGGTTCCGGACCGGAATTATTCGAATTTTATGATCTGAGGACCCATTTTCACACGTATTCTATCACACATGTAGATGTCTCACACACTTTAAAACTATATTCAAAATTTTATTTCATCTATCTAGTAAACAATCACGGGAAGACAATTGAAGATAAACATTGTGTGTATTTTCCACCAATTGTTGAAAATAATAAGAAAATAATCGGAACTATTTGACAGGACAATGACCTAGATATGCATTAATTCATCTTCGTCCCCAAGGCGCATCGTATTCCGCTAGGCGCTTCATTGCAATACAAACCGCAAAGCAGTACTACGATATATTTCAGGAGATACAGTGCAAACGGAATAGATTTTTATACTTGGAACACTTTCATAATCTGTATCTGTATCTGTATGGGTACGTTGAATTACCAATACTGGCTTGTGATCAACGGAATGAGAGAGCGCATAAACTTACTTAATCGCGCTTCAGGCTGAATCTAAAGCCTTCCACAGTCCTTGACAGCACTTGATGGTTATCCAGTTCGTTCCACTCTGTGACTGTACGTATGAAGAATGAGTTCTTCCTGATGACAGAATTACATGTAGGTATGTTAAAGCAGCGAGTATGGTTTGAGCTATGAACAACGTTCATAATGGTTATCATTCATGTACTTGGAACACTTGCATATACTTGTTATCATGTATAAAGTTTGCTCGAATTTCCTCTGTCTTAGACTCTCTTAGATGAAGTAATTTACGGACTGATTTCTTGAAGAAACGTCTAATGAGTAATCTCTTCCTCTGGATTTTGAGAATGCATAGGACATTTAATATCTGAAATTCTTGAAAATAAATAATTCCGTTCAGAGTTCCTGAAATCTTCCAATGAAATGTTGGACCACAGAAGCTGTTGTTTTAATAGAGAAAATAAATTATTATTCACAACCTTAAGCCACTGTGTTCGTCATCTTGTATGTATAATATTTCTAAGAGGAACACAGAGGCCTGAGGTTGTGAATAATAAAACATTTTCTCTCATAAAACGACAGGATCCTGTGTTAAGACATTTGGGAATTTTTATCTGTTCAAATAATAGATACATAATGAGTTTTTATCAGACCAAATAACTTCTTGTCGGCAAATCCAATGCAACCGATACATTTCATGAACTCTCTCTGCTAACAACTTGCCCGTGTAACAGACCTATGATGAGGTAAAACAATTAGTTAACAGTAAATAACGATGTCGTAGGTCTGCTAGTTGGACAAGCTTAACAATTTCATGGGCCTTTTAATTTGTTTCAAACTGCGAAACCTTAGAGAAACCACTTGAGTTGTTGAACAGCGTATGCTGAAATGCGACGCTCCTTCTCGCCTGTTGAAATATGCATAGGCAAGAAGCGTCGCATTTCAGCATATTTACTTAAAATTATTTGTTCAAGTGGCTTCACTGGGTCATGAGGTTTGATACAACATACACTGCTTTTTTGGAAAACAAACAAACTGGCACAATTTCTGCACAACTCACTTGAATTGATGAATATTGGATCAAAACGATTTTAACTGTACGTTTCATGTATTTGAGATGAAATCAATACTATTCAAAAGCATAATTCATACATTTCAGTGAATAAAGGCAAACCCGAAAAATCTTAGTTTTTTATGCCCCTGGAATAAAAGATTCGGGAGCATAAAGTTTTTGGCCTGTCCGTCTGTCTGTTTGTCTGTCTGTTTTCCAAAAAACTTTAACATTGGGCATAACTTTTGAATGGAAGCTGGTGATAGAGGTTTCATATTTCACATGTGTATTTACCAAAATTTTTGACCTCATGACCATAACCTTGACCTTTCACGTACTTCTCAAAAACTTTAACATTGGGCATAACTATTGAATGGTTATAGTGATAGGGCTTTCATATTGTACATGTGTATTCCTTGTGACAAGATCTTTCCATTGATACCAATATTACGCTGACCCTGACCTCTCACATACTTAACAGAAAATGGTGTTTATACTAACAAAGATGCCGCCGGGGGCATTCTCGTTTCACAAACACAGGCTTTATAATTTCTGGCATGCTAGCTATCAATAATGAAAGGTTTTGTGTTCAATTTTAAATAAACTTAATTTGTGAAATCATTTCATTGTTTTATTCTTTTTCTGCTGCACATTTATGTGGAATTTTACAATATGATTTTATTTTTGATGTTGCATAATTGAACTATACTAGCTGGGCATATGACGTTGGACCACTTTATCCGTTTTTTTTTTTTTCAAATCAGTAAAAAAGTTATTGTTTTGAAATGTGACTATTTTTTTCTTTTTTGTACCTTTAAAGGTTGTCTGAAAAAAAAAACACTTCTCTGCATCCGGCAAAAATCTTTTTAGAAAGGTTGTGGGCTAAAATCCTGGTACTGGCACTACCAGTATTCAATGTCAGTATGTCAGTTAGAGCGTGCATGGGTATCAGGTGAGCGTTGTGCCCCCTGGGGCTCTTGTTTCATTTTCGCTCGATATTTGACGTTTTCTCTTAGTAGTACCCACTACCTCTTCAACCCGTAATTATAACATCTTTCACCAAATCTATTTAAATGAAATACACACTCGGAATATTCTAATACTTTATATTTTAATCCCTTTTCCTAAAATAGAAGGATAGCGCACGAGAAATAGTCGAGTGATTACATGGTTAATTAAAACAAGCCCTTATCTTAACAGCTAATTAGCTCCCTTCTATGTAGTGAAGCTTTAGCACAGTCCTTTTCATTGGCCAATGTTCATGGTCTTTCATCATACAGCATTTACATTTCTCAACTCATAAGATACATGTACAATAGAGCTTGCTCCCCTTACTTGGATTTTATTGATAATACAAAATGTAATTCAAACCTAATAAAAAAGAATTAAAAGGTATCCAATGGGTAATGAGAAGTGACTGGGGCATCCATATATGGAATGCTGAGAACTGAAATCACAGCTTAGTTGTAATATAAAATTTGATTAATTTTTTTTTTACCATTTTGGTAAGCTATAGGCCATTTAAGTTTACATTTAACTAAATAGGAAAAAAATATTCTTTCTTAAAATTTTCAGCAGAATGATGGGCATCAATTACCGATTGGTCAAATATTTCTAAAATTTAATATTTCATCAAATTTCGACGGGAAATCAAAAGTTTATCAATAAGACTTTACGCAGTATTTTTCATCAAGGGGGAGATAACCCTTAAACATGACCCTATTCAAAATATTATCTACTATCCTAATACAAAGGTTTTAAAAGATTTAAACATTGAATGATGAACACAGTCACCTAATTTCAAAGATTTTGGCCAAATTTCCCTCACTGTACACATTGACTAGACTAATCGAACCAATGCTCGGACACTACAAATGCTCGGACGCCTAGTGTATTTGGCTCTATAGGTTGACCGACAGTCACGATAATTCTTCATAAAAAATGCTTGGATGTTTTAGCGATATCAAATACAAGATTCAAAACTGATACATATTTATCAACAAATTTCTTACTTTTTTCGCTTCTGCTTGAAATTTCATGTGTTCAGAAGGCAATGTTAACATCTTCTATTCAAACAATGAATTCAAAGAACTGGATGAATCATGTTTGATTGCATTTGAATGTTCCATTAGATATTAAATCATTTTCAGTAAAAATTACTTTTGTTTTTCATTTGCTTGATTATTATGTGCAATAAAGCCAAGTGTCCGAGCATTGGTACGGATTTTGTCAAATATCCATCTTTTTGGTACTCCACTTGAAGAGTCTCCTAAAGTTTAAGCGCTGATCCCAGTTTCATAAAAGTTCGTTAAAAAGGTTTCTTTACTGCTTGACAATATTTTAAAATCAAATTATTGGCATTTTCTCTGATGTATTTTATTAGAATTTAGAAAAACATATCAAAATGTCCGAGCATTCGTGCGTTCACTCTACTTTAAGAGCCAGGATTTCGATATTAAGTTGTAAAACATTCTGTGAAACATTGAGAACGCAAGTATATTATCATTCACCTTCTTTACAAAGATTTTTATCCTGAGTGACGCCATCTTTGTTTTTTCCCAAAGTTTGTCGGTTATTATTCATGAACTCGCGTCAGTAAACAGAGCATGGACATTTCATGTATGCCCAATGATTTCGATGTTTATTTGTAAACATAGATTTTGTGGAACGACGATTTATCGTCTTGTATCTTTTGGATCCCCCACCTTTTATTTGTCACGGTATAAAAAGATTTAAGATGATGGAAGGATTTACATCAAATAGATGAAAAAGTAAACAGAAACTTTTTCAACGTTCAATTGTATTTCGTGAAAGCTTATAACAAAAACTAACAGACCAAAGGGGAACTATTATTATAATGGCGCCGTCTAATGTCCGAGTCTTTTTTCGAGGATAATCCGAATGGTCTTGCATCCATTTGGGATTTACTTGAATTGCTTTTTTTACAGAATGTTTCAGTTGATTGTATCATTTGAATCTCAATAGAAGTTTGTGTAAAATTGAAATTCATTGTAGGCCAAATCAATTTATGCTTCGCCGCACACATGTAAACTGTTTTGACCTACATGTAAACTGTTTTGACCTAATTAACTCCCTTCTGATCATAGGTGCTCGTGGATGTGGGTAATCAGTCAATTACGTATCCGGCCGCGATGGTCCGTGGTTTTCTATCTTACCCTATATATCTCCCGCCTCGAATTTTCCCGCCCCGCAAATTTCTTTTTTTTTTAATAGGATTCAATTTGGCTTAAGCACAAAATTCTAGTTTGACGAAGAGACTCGGAGAAAATTTTGTGTCTAACCCAATCTCATTAAAAAAGAAATTTGCGGGGCGGGAAAATTCGAGGCGGGAAATATATAGGGTAAAATAGAAAACCAGGGATCCGAAACACAAAATTCTAGTTTGACGAAGAGACACACAATGATACTCTATTTTATTTTTCATAAAAGCTGCAGTTGTAGTGGGGGAGGAGGGTAATACTATGTAAATAGAAATTAGTTAAAGTC
This sequence comes from Pinctada fucata, assembly GCA_028142955.1. NCBI lineage: Eukaryota > Metazoa > Mollusca > Bivalvia > Pterioida > Pteriidae > Pinctada > Pinctada fucata. The sequence continues at coordinate 61,458,039 of AP027102.1, read as the reverse complement.
TTCTGACATACTACGCCCCCCCCCCCCTTTCAAATACATTGCAATCTTTTGGAAAATCAAACAGTTGCTCCTTTGCAATTCAAGTTACTTCTAAAGATAGATTACGTGAGCAAATTTTAAAATGTTTTTGACACGTGGAAATTTCGCGCATGGTTACTCTGGTTGTTTACTTCCGCCAAAGTTTGAAATCAGGGTTGGAGATGAGTTGTTAACCTCTTGAAGTGTTTTAGCGCATTCAATTGACTGACAGAAATCGACATTTCTGATTATCTGAACAAATGAAAAGTAAAATTAAATAAACCACGTCCACGAGTACCTATTATGCTTCTGATAAGTTTGAAATTTCATATTTAGTTTAATGAATATTTCAACAAAAAGAAAGTTTAATTTGATAGATTTATTTGTTGTGGAAATATTCTCGAAGTTTTATTACTCTTCCATGTTCACTGTATTTTTACTTTGTAATAGCAAATTACACAAGAATTAATTATGTTTGATAGGCTGTGGGATCAATGGAATTGTTGTAAGCGTTGTGACGTTACAAATAAAATGTGCACCACTAATCCTCTGAACCACAAAATTTGAGTACTCAAAATCTCATGACGAAAGAAATCCCCTAGCTTCCCTTTTAGTCCTTTATTAATATTACAACTTATCTGCAATACTATATATTAGAAAAGTTTCTGATTCATTTTTCACTCTTCAATGTCATTTCAATGGTTAATAAAGTTTGAAAAAATATTAGACCTCGGTATAGCTAAATAAAGGTTACGTGAGGTGCGCCATTTGCACAATTAGAAAATCAAAGGTAGACAGATTTACCATCGAAATTGTGTTAGAATAATCAAACGCCTTTTATACCGTGGATATGATCCTTCTGTCACCAGATCGACACTTGGCTTGGTACTTGGCCAATCTACAGCCTTGTACCAGTGCATTCTTAAGAATTGCACTTTGAGTGACTGTGGCGACAGGACTCCACGGTGGGCCCTGTCCAAACAGGGGCAGACCACCTTTCCTCTCTTAATCTCCATTATACTCCTCGGGTGATCACATGCATAGGCTCGCTATACAGCCGATCTAGTCATGACTAGATAAAGGACTGTATTTTGTTATCTTCTTTAACTCATTTGTGTCACACTTATGCCCTTTGCCGTGTGGAGCTCTTAAAAAAGTTCCCCGCGAGGGGTTTGACAGTAAGTGTTTTGAATATTTTCCCTGACATGATCGCCATGGCACTTTCTATATAGAAATGACCTGAGACAGTGCAGTTCATGTTTTTTTTATAGTTTAATTTTCGAGCATGAACATCGACGGCGGGTGCGGCTAGCCAACAGGGGATGCTTACTCTTCCCGGGCACCTGGTCCCACCTCTAGCTTGCTAGGGGTCCGTCGATGCTCAATTTTATGCTCTATTGTGAGTGGTGTTGAGATTATCGTCAAAATCTTCTTTAACTCATTTGTGTCACACTTATGCCCTTTGCCGTGTGGAGCTCGTAAAAAAGTTCCCCGCGAGGGGTTTGATAATAAGTGTTTTGAATATTTTCCCTGACATGATCGCCATGGCACTTTCTATATAGAAATGACCTGAGACAGTGCAGTTCATGTTTTTTTTATAGTTTTCATTTTCGAGCATGAACATCGACGGCGGGTGCGGCTAGCCAACAGGGGATGCTTACTCCTCCCGGGCAGCTTGCTAGGGGTCCGTCGATGCTCAATTTGGTGCTCTATTGTGAGTGCTGTTGAGATATCGTCAGAATCTTATTTAACTAGTATATGCCTTCTGTTTTTATATCCATTTACATATCCATCTATTTGTATATACTAGTATATGTTTATTGGGCCCCTGCGTCATGCTGTTTGTTTGTATGTTCATCTTACATTGAGGAGGTTATTTTACACCTTAATTGTGCGTTCTTTGAGACCTCTGGGTAATCGGGAAATTGGGAGGGTTGTGCGCACGTAATACGGATAACTAGTCGCCGTCTGCTACTTGCGTGGCAGATGGCCGTCCTAAGTCGGCACCGATTGCCAATTGGTTTCGTTGGTTTATATGTGGTCTTTTGGGTCTCATGATTCTATGGTATGAATTGGTCTCGTTGGTTTATATGTGGTCTTTTTTATTTCATGTTTCTATGGTTTGAGTTGGTGTTCCTTTTTTGTCTCTTTCTGTGGGTGTCTGTTTTGTGTTTTTTAATTGGGTGTTTTGGATTTTTTTCTGTGGGTGCTGCAACCGAGTGTTGTTGGAGACCCCCCTTTCTTTTGGAGCTGTGTCATAAATTATCTCCATCTGTTTGTCCAATTTTTACCGACAGTCACTAGTCATGACTGCCGGTATACTGTAACAAGCTTAGCCTTCGAAAAAGCTTAGGTTGCGAACCCATAGCAGTTAATTGTATTCACACGCGTGGCCAGAGTAGAAATTATGTGTACTCAAATCAATCTAGACAGGGGGACTTAGGCCGTTAAACGCCCATACATTATTTTGAATGGATGACTGGCGAGGCCCGAGTAGGGGAGGGTATGGGGGATTTCCCCCTCACATTTATGGGGATTCGGGGGGGGGCTCCCCCGAGAATTTAAAAAAAAAATGAAGCAAATTGGTCAGGCTTCTGGACCATATCTGAACTGAATTTAGAAGCGATTCAAGCATAAGAACTATTGTCAGCAAACGATCAATTATTTACTGAAAAAAGTAAAACCTGTTATGATCATAACAATTTTGACATTTTTTAATGCTAGCTAATTCCTTTTTTTCCTTCAATGTCAATATAAAATTAAATTCAAATTTCTCTCAGGAAAACGGGAGGAAAAGTTATCCAAGGGTTCAGCCAATATTCGGGGAGATCCAGCCTATGGTTTTGAAAAAAAATAAACAACTGAAAAATAAACAAAGTCTAAGGGGGGGGGGGGGGGGGGGGGTTCCTGACAAAATGGGACATGAAAAATTCCTCGAACATCAGATCATGTGTGTCCCACTTCCTGATTCAGCTCATGTCTTTTAAATTTGTGTTATGTTATGGGTGTGCAATACACAGCAAACTTGTGCATTTATCGTACATGTAAGCCCCAAAGCCCCCTTAAATCCGCCACTGCAAACCACTTTGAACAATTGTCAATTCTTGTTATTCGTACAGCGCTAAATATAGAACAGCGCTAAATATGGAACAGGTGTGTGTAGTGTACACATGCAAAGTAGCGCCGAGGAAGTAAACACTCCGCGAACATCCTCGAGACATAGTTTTCCCACCATGCCACGCACATGGAGTCTGGACATGCGAATTACAGCAATTTGGACTATTCCAATATGCTCACCCCGACGGGTTCGCAATCATTCGTGATCTACTTGCACGGATAGAATACCTCTTGACAATATGATTGGTCAACAATTGCAAAATATTCAAATATTCGTCTAAGTTAGTCAAACCCAGTGCATTGGGTTCTTTGATCAGATCGGCTCAATAGTCTAGGTGACCTGACAATTGAAAGTCATATCGTATCAATGCATCATCTTCCAAAAGATGTATCGACAAGTCCTTGCAGCGATACGTCATATAACAATCGCACATCATCGGAAATTTCCGTCGCTTGAATCGGGATTAATCTAAAAACGGAAAGGAGTAACAATACACTATACGGATCGTGCTTTCCTCACTAGAATTAACTGACGGCAAGCTTTTGTAAAAGCTTATACTTGTTCTGATCGCGTGAGAAAGTTCTGTTTTATATTTTTCCAGAATTTGCAAGTTTCTATAATCTAATTTCTGTAAATCAGCTTTTGTATTTGACTTTTAATTCACTTATGACACAAAATGCTTTTTGTTTATACAACAGCTGCATGTACGTGTAGGAAGAACTAAGTGTATCCGCGTACATGGGAGGGTTTTGCACGCTTCGTCAAGATAAACACGACAGTTCATAGTACTTGTAATAGCGGATAACCGCCCAAAGTCGGCACTGGGTACTCATTTATGTATTTTCATTCATGTTCAAGTTTCAGTGAGTCTGTTTTCTCCGATGGTAAATTTGGTGATCGTGCCGTGAGTTTCGTACTTCCCCATGTTGTTTGCTGAAGTTCTTGTGTTTTAAGTCCATTAATTGGTTGATACAATCCTGCGGGAATGTTCCGCTGTGTTATTGCAAGGTGGTCATGCTTGAGATCTTTCCTATTACCTTAATGATTTATCATATATCCTTAATGATTTATCATATTACCTTCATGATTTATCATATTACCTTTATGATTTATCATTTAAAGAACTTTTCATCAGTTTCATCTGAGGAGTTATCGACGAGGTCTTCATTAAAGGAGTCCTGCAGTTTCTAGCCAATAATTAACTTGCAACACTGCTGAAACGCTTTAATGAGTAGAATATACACAAATCAAACTTGATTTTATTGAGAATAATATCTTTAAAATAATGTCATAACGATATATTTAATAGAAGTTAAATCATATTCATAAGATAAAATTGTTTATATAACGTTTGAAAAAAAAGCATGATTAATGAAAATATCCATTGGCATATAACATGTATAAGATATTAAAAATGCGTTTATAAAACTATATGTAAATGTCATGATCAGCATCCTCTCTATCAGGACGAATGGATTTAGGTTGAGATGAAATGTGAAATCTGTTGTTAAAATGAAAGGGTAAGCGAACTCCAGCTCTATTTTAAAAATATGACATGTATTGTTCACTCCAAAGGTATGAGATAGCGTGAAAAGGTCTAGCCACAAGTATTCCATATGTGAATTATTGACGTCCTATCATTATTGATGAAGATATATTGTCATAATTTTAAATTCCTATTAGAAGGTTTAATATTAAACCATAAAATGAAAAAGGTCTTATCAACTGTAAAACATGTATAAATTTGAGATATTCTAGTTCATATCTCCTACGGTTTAGAAATTTACGATGTATAATTTTCAATCAAAGTTCCTGATTAAAGGTCTAAGTATGAATTCAGTCTTAATCGATGGTCAAGGTTACTGCTTCATCTGTCCTTGAATCAATAAAATTGATTTGTCGCATGGGAGACAATCGTGGATTATCATAAATCTGCCTCAACAGTTGAAAGACATATTTCCATGAGTGTATTTTCCCAAATGAAAGTCCAACTCATAGGCTGAAAGGTCTTGTCAAATGCAACGTTTACATGAAGACCTAATATATGTACCGGATATGGCTCACATGTTATGAGAAAGATAAAATTATGGGACAGAAAATAAACTTTTCGGACTAAATACACTATGTCTTTCGGTATATCTAGGACATAATTTTCACAGATTTTGGTCATATTTCATTGATAAGATTGAGGATAACTGACAAGGGTTTATAACCCGAAACGTGCATGTCGGGTCCATGGTGTAAATCTATCTGCTCTAAAATGATGCTGATGAATTTGAAGACGTTAAACATTTGTACCACTTGTAGAGTTATACTGCTTGTGGACCAAGAGTCCCCGGAGGCACATGTAGCCAAGTTCGATCAATTTCGTTGGTCGTTTCTTCAAACGCATTTGAAAATTTCTGTTTACAAAATTTTCTGAAATTCCTAGAACCTGGGTCCTGTAGCATCATATCCCAGTCATTTTACTACGTCTTTCAGTATATTTAGGACATAATTTTCACAGATTTTGGTCATATAACATTGCTTTGATTGAGGATCACTGACGAGGGTTTATTACCCGAAACGTGCATGTCTGGTCCATGCTGTTAATTCATCTGCTCTAAAATGATGCTATTGAATTTGAAGACGTTAAACATGATCTTCGATACAGGAACAAGAAAATATTCAAGACTCTCATAAGATATTTAAAACAGCGTGTTAATGTTCGTACGTCAAATTCATTTTACTTACTGTAAATCGAATTAAAAAAAAATAAAGTCAATCATCGAAAAACGATAATAGAAAATCTTCATATTCACTTTATGAATTGAAATTCTGAACCAGTGCTTTTTATCTTACGCTTGAATCTTAAGATCCGATAGAAATTTTTTCCACATCCACCAGTTAGCTTCGATGAGAATGGCACAAAGTTTTGACGGCTTTGCTTGGCGACATTTTACCATAACTTTCTGTAGCGTGTCTTCGTCTTTACTGCTGCCCCCTCTTGCTTCCATGAGACTATCGACGAATTCTTCACGTGTTGACGGACTACAAATGTTGTAAACAGGGGTAGGGAATGGGGAAATCAGACTCAAACAGTAGTAGCACGCCAGTCGAGAAATTCGGCCATTTCCGTCAGGGAAAGCATGTATTAGACTTAGCCCAAAAAGAACTTTGGCTGCACATTTGAAAACGGCCTCAATTCTATCCTTTGTAGTATTGATTTTTGTTATGACCGTGATGGTTTCACTGTAAGAAGTAAGCAAATCATCCATGGCCCTCCCCACCTCCTCTTTTGTGTTGAATGTTGGGTAATAAATTATTTCTCCAGACTTCAGTTTCGTTGATCTTTTCTCCGTTGTAAACTCTCCTGGTTTGCAGTTCATCAAATCTACATAATATGGCACTTTATCCATTAGCTTTATGTGTAATTCTACAATACGTGGAACCTCCAGCAGTCTACCGAGTGAATTTCTTTCCGCTTCGGTGAAGATTTGGAGCGGCTGTTTAAGACTTTTGTATGCTCGGTACAAGTTGATTGTTTCCAATTCCATTTTCCCCTTTGGCTTGGTATTTCTGTATACCCTCTTTACTATCCTTTCGGAATCCGTAGACTGGGTATCGCTATTTTCTTCCAGTGCGTCCTCATCGTCAATTTGCTGAATGATAGCTCGTGTTCCTCCGATATCTTGTATGCCTACATTCTGCTCCGTCTGAATATTGACAAAGTATAGTAGCTCTAAGCTTCTCATTGCATTTTTAACCTCTTCTTTTCCTCTGTTTTCTTGAAATTTTTGCCGGAAATTGCAAATGTCATCAATCATTTCCTCAGTTGTAGTTGTTTGTACGTCCCTAACTTTTGAAGAATATTCATAATCCAGGAAAGTTGTACCCATCATATTGACGAACAATTTTTTTCTGCAATTCGAAAAAACCGACCTGCCTGAATGATCCATTTTCATATCAAATAAGATGGCATGCATCAGAAGTGCAAATTGAACAATTTAATAAAGATTCTATGTAAAAACCTAAAAAATCAGACATGTTTGGCCACAACATGTCTCAGATTTTGGATATCTTTTGTGTATAAGGTAAATATGATGTCCCCAGATCGAATTGACCTTCCGTTTTTTTCTCCGACGTTCCGTTGCCATGGTAACCAAGGTTTTGTATAAAAACACCTTTAAACAAGGCATTTTTATGCATCCCGTTACCATGGAAACAAATGTTGAATGTATATGTAATTTTCCGAAAAGATTATCTAAATAGTCTTAAGTTGATACAATTTGATTTTTCAATACTCCTTCTTTCTGTGTGTCATGTAAATTCACTTCAATTTCAAGAAAAATTGCTTATCAAAAATGAGCCATTTTCGGCCAATTTAGGCCTTATTTTACCTATATTTTACTTACTTTTGACAAGAGTAATAATGCAATTGCACAAGATTTGAAATACAGTTGACTATTTCCTGAAGAGTATTATCCTAGGACTTCATGGGAATCGAAGGAAATTTATCTAGAAGTGAGATTTTTCTGTTTACATGCCTTTGAAATAGGTTACCATGGCAACATTTGGTACGAAGGTGTAAATACCTGTCATAAATAAAAAGCTAATTTCTACAGATGTATGCCAGCTATTGTTACAAAACTTGGTATGTAGATGTATTAAAGACCATTTGATGCTATTATGACCTTGAGAAAATGTCAAGGTCATTTGCTCAATTTTCAAGGTCATTTAAAAATATATGCTATTTTCAGGCCAAATTTTGTGGTTTTTCACTTAAAAGAGACATGATTAACAGTAAACAGTATGGAACCTTGGCAAAACAATCAATTATCGGTAAAAGTATGATAAATGTATTATTTGTTGGGATGAGTATCACATTTATCAGAGTCCAATGAAGACCCCAAAAAATGTCACATATTTTACGAGAAAATTTTAGAAAATCGCAATTTTATGCTCTTTTGAAAGTATGTCATACATAGAAGTGAAATACAATTTAAGAAAATTGTGATGAATTCTACTTCTTTTTTCGGTTGTTCAACTGTAAATATTTAAAATCAAAATATCTAATGAAATAAGTAAGAGAAATCGATTTAAATTAATTGGAAATCGTGATTTTTGTCTTAATTTTAGTCTAAATTTAGAAATGACCTTGAGATTTGGACAGATGAACTTGAAATGATTTGAAGGTCAATTGATAATGATAAATATAATTTGTATACTGGTATGCTATTTCATAATCATAGGACTCAAACATGAGGAAAAACAATGTTTTTAAATATGCGGTATATGGTAATATGGATTCCAAGTTGCTATAGCAACGGATTTTGATTGGCATTCATGACAAAATGGTGAGTTTCACCATAGATTTTATTTCTTGATTTTTCCCAGCTATAGACATTTATTTTGGCAAGGTGATGTTAAATACCAATCACATTCACCGAATAATGGTTTTCAACCTTCAAAATAATCAAAAACAGGCCAAAAATTACCCTACAATTGGACCTTATTTTTGCTAAATTTTCACAAAATTTGACTGAATATCAACAACTACCTGATAACCCCCTCCCCCGAAAAAGTTATTCTTGTCAGAGTTAAACTTACAAAGAAAAGTTTTTGTGTTCATAAAGTAAATTTTGACCATGGTTTCAATGGCAACAGAATGCCACAATATGCCTTATCTCTCATATTTATAGGGGTGTCAAAAAGATTGACCCCGTTACCATGGCAACCGTTGTTCAAATATAACAATATGGTTTGTTTTCATTGTTTTTACATTAAGTTTGATAATTACAGAAAGTTTCATCAAAATCCATGACATGCCGTGGCCAGCTGTTTTAGGTTTTTACAGAGAATCCATATTAAAAGTGGTATCTACCGAATTGAAGCGGCGGGTGTTGCATGCAAGGAGGAGATGCTTACTCTTCCTGGGCAACTGGTCTCTATCCCATATCGGAAGTTCGCCTCTTTTCATGTGGTGGAGGTTTTTGTTTGTTTCCTTTGGTTTCCGTTTTATCCTGATTTTGTATGCCTTCGGTTTCTGATTTTCTGAATTCTCGATTTTGTGCTGTATACAGGGATATGGTCATAATCCATATTTGTCATTGAGGTCCTTAAACACCGGTTGCTAAAGTGTATAGATACTGAAAGCGATTATGTAGAAAAACAATGCTCAATTTCTGAAAAAAAAAATGAAATCGTTTAATACGAAGCTCGCAGCATATCGCAGCATATCAATCAGCCCTCGTAAAAGATAAGTCATTGTATATAGCTAGTTGAATAGAATACCGAAATGTTCATATATCTATAAAGCTCAAATAGTTCGCCCTATCCAAGTTTAGTTTGTTACTATTGTTTTTGTGTTTTGGACATTGATACAACGATTGGATTGCACCACAGCGACCTATTGGAAGGAACCTGATACCCTGCCTCAAACATTTACAACCGCATAGAAATACGTGTAGGACGAAGTATTGACAGTGTACATCTATCTGTTTGTTAAAAACAAATATTCAAACTTGTTCATGTTATGTTAACTGGCCTTTCATATGTACTCCGCTTCTCTACACAGAGGAAACATTCATTGTTTAAGTAGCCCTCTGTCAGATATGAATGGTCATTAAAGACATTCAACCAATTTCATATCTTAGTACAATTATGCATATAGCATGATGAAATTATCAATTTTTAAAAATAGCTCCTTATCTTGACTGGTCAGAAAGCTATCCAATGCAAGTATGACGTCATTATCGAACTGCAAAATTGTGCCAGATATAGCTGCTTTCAGTTTTGGGAATAGATAAAAGTCTGATGGAGCAAGATCAGGTATAAAAGGCGAATGCTCAATCGAAGCCATAACAATGAATGACAGGCATGGCAATGACAGACTTGTAAACAGGACCATTGTCCAGATTGAACAACACACCTTTAACTAGTTAACTTTTCGCGGCCGTTAAGTTTAAGAGAACCGAGGCTTACAACAAATCAGTCAGCCCTCGCATCCTTGGTACATTTCTATGACTGCCATCTTTACTATTCTCTAAGTATTTCTCGGGCACCTGATCCCACCTGTAGCTTGCTAGGGTTCCGCTGATGCTCTATTTTGTGCTCTTTTGTGGGTGCTGATGAGATTATCGTCAGGATCTTTTTAACTCATTATCTAATAGAAAATAAATTAAAAGAAACATAACAAAATACTTACACTGCCTGGGATAATGTTTGTGCTTTGAGAAATATGTCTCTACTTATAAAGCCAACAACTTAATCATACTTTAGAATTAATATCCTTTTAACAATAATCAGATTACTCTAAATAAGATAAGGAGGTATCAAATGCTTTCCTGGTAGATTCTATAATGCTATTTTTATCTCAAGCTTTTCAAAAAAAAAAAACAAACAAAAATCGAGGCAGAGTTCTGACGAGGAAGGTTCGAATATAACCACATCTTAGTACCTGTAATCGATGTGTCATATGTTTCATCGATTTGTTAAAGATGTTTTCACCCAAACGTCTTCGCCTTCAAAAGATATAATCTTTGAATGCATTTTCATGATTTTTTAATTATACCATAAAAAAAGTTTCATCTGAGGAGGTATCGACGAGGTCTATAAAGGAGTCCTGCAGTTTCTAGCCAGTAATTAACTTGCAACACTGCCGAAACGCTTTAATTACGAGTATACACAAATCAAAATTGATTTTATTGAGGATAATTTTTTGAAGCTAATGACATAACGATATATTTATAGATGTTAAATCATATTCAAAAGATAATATTGTTTACGTCTGAAAAATACCATGATTAATGAAAATATCCATCGACATATTACATGTATAAAATATTTCAAAATGCGTCTATATAATCAAATGTAAAGGACATGATCAGCAGCCTCTCTATCAGAACGAATTGGATTTAGGTTGAGATTAAATATGAAATCTGTTGTCAAAATGAAAGGGTAAGCGAACTCCAGCTCTCTTTTAAAATATGACATGTATTGTTTACTCCAAAGGTATGAGATAGCGTGAAAAGGTCTAGCCACAAGTATTCCATATGTGAATTATTGATGTCCTATCATTATTGATGAAGATACATTGTCATTATTTCATATTCCTATCGACATTAGAAAATCTTCATATTCACTTTATGAATGGAAAATCTGAACCAGTGCACTTTATCTTACCCTTGGATCTTAAGATCCAATAGAAATGTTTTCAACATCCATCAGGTAGCTTCGATGAGAATGACGCAAAGTTTGGATGGCTTAGCTTTGCTTTACTTAAGACATTTTTCTATAACTTTCTGCAGCACTTAAACGTAAAACTCCCGAACGCTCTAGTTGAAAACACATAACAAAACTCATACGCGAAAAGACATAACGAATCCGAAAAGCATAAAGAGACACTAAAGGTACAAAGAAAACCAAACACCAAAGAAAACATCAAAATACTTAACACAAAAAGAAACACATTAAACAAGGAGGCTTAAAAACTGGCATATTGAGTCTTTGCGGAAAACGGAGTTATCTCCCATTTGAGACGGTATTTGACGTAAAACTATTATGACGTCATGAAAATGGTATGATAAGGCCGATTTGATACCGTCATTTCCAGAGTTTTAGAATTGTTTCCATACAATTTGATGACGTCACAATTAGTCTACGTCAGATACCGTCCCAAACGGGAAGTAACTTTTTGCGAAAAAAAGGAATAACAAAACCTAGACATTTGCACTGAATTGTTCCTAATGAAATGAAAAAGATACAAAGATACAAGTAACTTTGTATTTGCCTAGTAGTGTATTTTCAAGGCATTGATGACTTTCACTTTAGCTTCTATCGTAGAGGAGGTGGCTGATTTTGGGTGGATGGGAATCAACCGAATTGAAGTGGCGGATGTAGCATGCAAGCGGGAGATGCTTACTCTTCCTGGTCATCTGGTCTCACTCTCATATCGGAAGTTCGCCTCTTTTCATGTGGTGGAGGTTTTTGTTTGTTTCCTTTGTTTCCTGTTTCATCCTGGTTTTATATGCCTTCGGTTTCTGATTTTCTGAAATATCGATTTTGTGCTGTATACAGAGATATGGTCATTATCCATATTTGTTTCTTCAATCGAAATTAACATACATATGGATTTTTTAACCGATGAGTAATGAAAGAATATTCATTTTGTTCAAATACAGAATAGATTTCACCACAATTATTTTACACATGATGTCAAGGGATTTTAAATAAAAGACTGTTCATATCAATGAAATGCTGCATGTACCAACCATTTTCATACTAGTCTTTATTACAAACAGACAATGTATGCAACCCATAAACATTGGTCAAGTCATAGTGCATTATTTCACGACTGTGATATTAATGATTCTACGGATGAATTTCATTTCATTTTTCGAATTATGGAGCAATATAACGTTCAATAAGCATAGAAATTCCTATGGGAACAACTGTGCTGATATTTTTCTATATTTATATGACTCAGAATCTGTTCAGTCTCACTCATATAATTCAATTCTATGCACATATATATCGTTGAAGTGCTCTCAATTCATAATAAGTTTTGCCGAACGTAGCACAATATATCCGTGTGAAATAGCAGTGAAAGAGGGGATTTCAAACAAAACAAAGGAGGGGATCTCCAACAACACCTACCTTTGACAAACTTCCTCAGAACCTAGGCACTTATCGACGATCCGAAAGCATCTAGATGATCTAGAATGATGTCTCAACAAGAGTTGTTTTTGGTTCGGGGTCTCGGGGAACCAGAATCGTGCTAACTCCCTCAATGGTATACTTTAACTGTATATTACCAGTCTCTCTGTCAGTATTCCCCTATCCCTCTCCTGTTATAAGTTCATTACTCGTATACTTCATACATTTTCTCGCGTATAGAGTGAGGGTTGGACGTAATCATGCTAGGACATCTAAACCTCTAGAGAAAAGGCATGCTAGGGGTCCGTCGATGGTCACTTTTGTGCTCTGTTGTGAGTGCTGTTGAGATTGTTGTCGGGATCTTCTTTAACTTATTTGTAAACTTCATACATTTACTCGCGTATAGAGTGAGGGTGGGACGTTATCATGCTAGGACATCTAAACCTCTAGAGAAAAGGCATGCCACTTCGGTGAACAACATATCTTTCTGGTGGCTATACAGCTTTACCTACCTCACAAAAGGTAATTAATCCTTAAGTGTTGTCTTTTTAATTTTATCATGCCGGTATTCCCCTATCTTTCCCCTGTTTAACGTTCATTACTCGTATACTTCATACATTTTCTCGCGTATAGAGTGAGGGTTGGACGTAATCATGCTAGGACATCTAAACCTCTAGAGAAAAGGCATGCTCGGGGTCCGTCGATGGTCACTTTTGTGCTCTGTTGTGAGTGCTGTTGAGATTGTTGTCAGGATCTTCTTTAACTTACTCGTAAACTTCATACATTTACTCGCGTATAGAGTGAGGGTGGGACGTTATCATGCTAGGACATCTAAACCTCTAGAGAAAAGGCATGCCACTTCGGTGAACAACATATCTTTCTGGTGGCTATACAGCTTTACCTACCTCACAAAAGGTAATTAATCCTTAAGTGTTGTCTTTTTTATTTTATCATGCCGGTATTCCCCTATCTTTCCCCTGTTTAACGTTCATTACTCGTATACTTCATACATTTTCTCGCGTATAGAGTGAGGGTGGGACGTTATCATGCTAGGACATCTAGACCTCTAGAGAAAAGGCATGCCACTTCGGTGAACAACATATCTTTCTGGTGGCTATACAGCTTTACCTACCTCACATAAGGTAATTAATTGTAAAGTGTTGTCTTTTTCATTTTATTATGCCGGTATTCCCCTATCTTTCTCCTGTTTAACGTTCATTACTCGTAAACTTTATATATTTACTCGCGTATAGAGTGAGGGTGGGACGTTATCATGCTAGGACATCTAAACCTCTAGAGAAAAGGCATGCCACTTCGGTGAATAACATATCTTCCTGGTTGCTATACAGCTCTACCCACCTCACAAAATGTAATTAATTGTACATTGTAGTCTTTGTCATTCTATTGTGCTCGTATTTCCCTATCCCTCTCATGTTTTACGTTCATTACTCGTAAGCTTCATACATTTACTCGCGAATAGAGTGAGGGTGGGGCGTTATCTCATGCTAGGGCATCTACTAAGAAAAGAGAAGGCATGTGACTTTGACGAATATCATATCTTCCTGGTTGCTATACAGCTTTACCCACCTCACAAAGGTAATTAATTGTACAGCGTTGTCTTTGTCATTCTATTGTATTGTTTTATTCTCTCCTCTTCTCATAAGAATGCGTTCCGCTGTTTTCACAATCACTGTTTAACTTTCTTTTATTCTCAGAGATATTAAAAACGAACCTTATCGCAATGTCACATACTAACAAGACAATAAGAAAATGTTTAGTTTTCAAATGCACAGGCAAGCAGAAAGAAAAAAACTACCACACTTGATTTTTGATCACATTGTTCAACCAATTGTTAAGAATAAAGACATTTTGTGCAGCGATATCTTCTTTTATCAAAGATGATGAATCTGATTCATGTTATGTACTCTATTGTACAACAAAAGTCTTCAATCTGTGGTAGGGATTTTGTACGGTGTCTATTTGGAAACAATAATAAACTCCAATCTCGTCATCTCTCATGTTCTTAAATTCAAATCTCGAGGTGACAGTAGATCCTGATTTCATCGAATGAAATGAATTCCTGGCATCGTTATTAGGATGCTTATCTGGATAAAAAAGAATATTTTGCAAAAATGAAACCTATTCTTGACTACTTTTCATGTTGATGAAATATTGCGCTTTCATTGAGAACAAGATGTGTGAGTAAAATAAAATGCCCCCGTCGTCGACGGCTTTTCATTCAGACCAACAAGTAACTAATGCAAAGTTACCGGATTAAAATGAGATAATGAAGATCCTGACGACAATCTCAACAACACTCACAATTGTTCAATTTGATGCTCAATTTGGTGTTCTATTGTGAGTGCTATTGGGATTATCGTCAGAATCTTCTTTAACTCATTTCTGTCACACTTATACCCTTTGCTGTGTGGAGCTCGTAGAAAAATTCCCCGCGAGGGGTTTGACAGTAAGTGTTTTGAATATTTTCTTTGACATGGCCGCCATAGCACTTTCTATATAGACAATACCTCAGACATTGCAATGCATATATTTTATTTGTTGTTTTCATTTTCGTGCATGAACATCGACGGCGGGTTTGGCTAGCCAACAGGGGATGCTTACTCCTCCCGGGCACCTGGTCCCACCTCTAGCTTGCTAGGTGTCCGTTGATGCTCAATTTGGTGCTCTATTGGAGGATCACTGACGAGGATTAAATACCCGAAACGTGCATGTCTTGTCCATTCTGTAAATTTATCTGCTTTAAAATGGTGCTAATGAAGTTGAAGATGATAAACATTCCTTGTTCCTTTTTGTATCTTAATGTTGGTATCTGACCCAGTATTGTTGCATTGGGTGTTTTGGAGTTTTGCTATGGATGATCACTGACGAGGATTAAATACCCGAAACGTGCATGTCTTGTCCATTCTGTAAATTTATCTGCTTTAAAATGGTGTTAATGAAGTTGAAGATGATAAACATTCCTTGTTCCTTTTTGTATCTTAATGTTGGTATCTGGCCCTGTATTGTTGCATTGGGTGTTTTTGAGTTTTGCTATGGATGATGCAACCGAGTGTTCTTGGAAATCCCCCTTTCTTTTTGGGCTGTGTTATAAATTGTCTCCATCTGTTTGTCCATTTTTTTACCGGCAGTCACTAGTCATGACTGCCGGTATACTTTAATAATTCGTGATCTACTTGCACGGATAGAAATACCTCTTGGCAATATGATTTGACGACAATTTAGGTTAGTCAGGCCCTGTGAATTAAATCTTTTGATCAGGTCGACTCAATAGTCTAGGTGACATGAAAATTGAACATCATATCGTATCAATGCATTATCTTCCCAGAGATATATCGAAAAGTCCTTGCAGCGATACGTCATATACCAATCGCTCATCCTAGGAAATTTCGTCGCTCGAATCGGAATTAATTTAAAACCGGAAATGAGTAACAATGCACTATACGGATCGTGCTTTCCTCACTAGAATTAACTGACGGCAAGCTTTTTGTAAAAGCTTATACTTGTTCATTTCACGTGAGAAAGTTTTGTTTTATATTTTTCCAGAATTTGTAAGTTTCTATATAATCTGATTTCAGTTAATCGGCTTTCGTATTTGACTTTAATTCACTTATGTCAAAAAGCAGTGAAAATGCTTTTTGTTTATATAACAGCTGCATGTACGTGTAGGAAGAATTAAGTGTATCCAAATACGTGGGAGGGTTGTGCATGATTCGTCAAGATAACCTTGACAGTTCATATTGCGTGTATATTGCGGATAACCGTCCAAAGTCGGCACTGGGTACTCATTTATGTATTTCCATTCAATACATGTTCAAGTTTCAGTGAGTCTGTACATTTGGTGATGGTGCTATGAGTCCCGTATTTCCCCATGTTGTTTGTTGAAGTTGTTGTGTTTCAAGTCCATTGTTTGTTACAATCCTGCGCTGTGGTATTGCAAGATGGTCATGCTTGAGATCTTTCCTATTACATGTACCTTAATGATTTATCATATTACCTTAATGATTTATCATATTACCTTGATGATTTATAATATTACCTTCATAATTTATCATTTGCAGAACTTTCATCTGAGGAGGTATCGACGAGGTCTATAAAGGATTCCTGCATTTTCAAGACAGTAATTAACTTTGCAACACTGCTGAAATACTTTAATTACTAGTATAGACAAATCAAAATTGATTTTATTGAGGATAATTTTTTAAGATAATGAAGTAACGATATATTTGATAGAAGTTAAATCATATTCATAAGATGAAATCGTATACGTTTGAAAAGTAGCATGATTAATGAAAATATCCATTGACATATATCATGTATAAGATATTTAAAAATGCGTTTATAAAATTAAATGTAAATGTCATGATCAGCAGCCTATCAGGACGAATGGATTTAGGTTGAGATGAAATATGCAATCTGTTGTTAAAATGAAAGGGTGAGCGAACTCCCGCTCTCGTTTAAAATATGACGTGTACGTTTTACTTCAAAGGTATGAGATAGGGTGAAAAGGTCTAGCCGCAAGTATTTCATATGTGAATTATTGGCGTCCTATCATTATTGATGAAGATATATTGTCATTATTTTATATTCCTAATAGAAGGTTTAATATTAAACCATAAAATGAAAAAGGTCTTATCAACTGTAATACATGTATAACCTTGAGATAACCTAGTTCATATCTCCCACAGTTAGAAATTTACCATAATTTTCAATCACAGTTCCTGGTTACAGTTCTAATAATGTCGAAGGGTTCTAACTCTATACCTTCTTGAAGAAAATTCCAAACCAATTTCCATGCACCAGACACGTGTTTCGAATATCAAATTCTCATCAGTTATGCTTTCAGTATAGGTATGAATTCAGTCTTAATCGATGGTCAAGGTTTCTGTTTAATCTGTAATTGAATCAATAAAATTGATTTGTGGTATGGCCGGGAGGCAATTGCGGATTATCATAACTCTGCCTTAACAGTTGAAAGACATATTTCCATGAGTGTATTTTCCCAAATGAAAGTCCAACTCATAGACTGAAAGGTCTTGTCAAATGCAACGTTTACGTGATTGCCTAATATGTACTGGAGATGGATCACATACTATGAGAAAGATGATATTGTGGGGCAGAAAATAAACTTTCAGAACTAAAATACACATGATCTTCGCTACATGAACAAGTGAATATTCAAATACTTCATAAGATATTTCAGACAACATAATATTCTTACGTCAAATTCAAATACTTACTGTAAATCGAATTAGAAAAATAAAGTCAAACATCGAAAAACGATATCAGAAAATCTTCATATTCATTTTATGAATTGAAATTCTGAACCAGTGCACTTTATCTTACACTTGGATCTTAAGATCCGATAGAAATCTTTTCCACATGTACCAGTTAGCTTCGATGAGAATGGCACAAAGTTTTGATGGCTTTGCTTTCAGACATTTTGCCATCAGTTTCTGCAGCGTGTCGTCGTCTTTACTACTGTCCCCTCTTGCTTCCATGAGACTCTCTGCTTCCACGAGACTCTCTGCTTCCACGAGACTCTCGCCGAATTCTTTGCGTGTTGATGGACTACAAACGTTGTAAACAGGAGTTGGAAAGGGAGAAATCAGACCCAAACAGTAGTAGCATGCCAATCGAGCTGTTCGGCCATTTCCGTCAGGGAAAGCACGGATTGTACTTAACCAAAAAAGAACTTTGGCTGCACATTTGAAAACGGCTTCAATTTTGTGCTTTGTTGTCTGGATGTTCATTATGTCAAGGATGGCTCTATTGTAAGAGGTTAGCCAACCATCCATGGCCATCTCAACTTCTGTTTTTGTGTTGAATTTTGGGTAATAGACCTTTTCTCCAAAAGTCAGATTAGTCCATCTCTCTTCCGTTGTAAACTCACCTGGTTTGCAGTTCAAAAAATCTACGAAATATGGTTCTTCATCCATTAGCATTTCATGCAATCCTGCCACGCGTGGAACATCTAGCAGTCTGCCAAATGATTTTTTCTCCGTTTCGCTGAGGCTTTGAGGTGGCTGTTTAAGGCTTTTGTATCCTCGATACAAGTTGATCGTTTCCAACTCCAATCTTCTCTTTGGTCCGGTACTTTCGTACATTTGCTTTATAAACCTTTCAGAATTTGTAGACTGAGCATCGCTATTTGCTTCCTGTGCGTCCAAATCATCAATTTGCCGAATGATAGCTTCAATTTCTTCGATCTCTTGTATACCTACATTCTGCTCCGTCTGAATATTGACAAAGTATAGTAACTCTAGCTTTTTCATTGCATTTGCAACACCTTCGTTCTCTCTGTTTTCATGGAATATTTGCCGGAAATTGCAAATGCCATTGATCATTTGCTCAGTTGTAGTTGTTTGTCCATCCCTAACTCTTTCGGAATATCCATAATCCCAGAAACATTCATCCATCATGTTGACGATTTTTTCTGTAATTCAAAAAGAAAACGGTTGTCACGACGTGCCTAGGCTTAAAAGTCCATTTTGATTTTTTAGAACAATTCTTTCATATGATAAGAATGCATCAAGAGTAATTGAAATTTTTAATTCTGATGAAAATGACGTGGAATTTTCATTATGCTATACGAACACATATATATACTAATAAGGTATGGAATTGATAAAGAGCTGATAAGATAAGGGCTGTATGTAGCTCTGGATCTCATCCAGTATTTTTTCTGCACAATGATCTATACGCAAGAAAAACTTTATCATTATTAAAATGTAATGTATTTGGAGATTCCTCATACAGCTTTTATTTTGGTAAGCTTATTTCTAGTTACTTTAATTACATTCCAGAGAGTAGGGGGTAGCCACGTTGAAAAGAAGCTAATATCCATCAAAAACGTTGAAAATTAATAACTATTTGACTAATATGGATATCTATAAACTTTAGAACAGTTATCGTCTAAACAAGATACTAGATATCATCATCATCGTCTTATACTTCTTCCTTCCTTCCTTTTCTTCTTATCGTGGTTTTTCATCTGTTCACATCATCACACCGTTTTGCTTTCTAGATCTTCATCATTTATTATAATTATTGAGTATTGATGACTCTCTCTGTTTATTATAAAAATGTTTTATGTGCCATACTGTGATTCTTGACTATATTATGTTTATTATATCAATATCTTAGGGAGAGGGCACTTAATAATGATGTAAAAACTTAATGTTCGATCCCATCTCATTGAATTGGAAATTAAATATGTTCAAATCAAATTTTAAAGACTGGTCTCAACTTTATCCATAAAATTTAAAATATTGAATCTGAAATACGGTTGTATTTTGCAATCATTTGCTAAAAAGTAGGCATTTTACCGCGAAATACACACTGTGTAAAAATAAAGGCACGCTCTTCTTTATTTCATTCCAAAATTTAATCTTAATATGCATTCCAAGTGAACATGGAACATGTTTAGAATATATAACTGAATGACTTTAAAAGGGAAAAAAGGAAACATTGCTTATTGTATGGCCTAAAACGTAGATTTGTAAAGAGCCCCCATCCTCCTTTTTCATTTTTTCGTCTCTGGGTCATTGTTCCTCCCTAGCTTCAGAACCCCACTTTGTCAAAATATGTGTATTGGTGATAAACACCTTCTGTAAAAGAAGGGAGGAGATCTCCAACAAGACCCCGTTGCAGCATCAACAGCAAAACGCCCGATGCAAAAACACAAAAGACGAGTACAGCACGAGACGGAAAAGAGACACATGACATGTAAACATCAAACACAAAAGACTACACATAAACCGACGAGACCAATGGGCAACCGGTGCCGACTTTGGACGGCCATTTGTCACGCAAGTAGCAAATGGTGTGGTTATCCTGGATTACGTGCGTACAACCCTCTCACTTCTCCAATTACCCAGAGGTCTCGAAGAACGTACAATTGTGGTGTAAAACAACCTCCTCACTGTAAGATGACCTCACACAAACAAGACCGCAAAACGCAGAGGACCCAGAAACACAGAGGAATATGTAAATGGATATAACAAGTGGTACTCTGTAGCTAGGAGGGAACAATGTTCTAAAAAGTTTTGAATATTATAGAAAAAAGACATTTTGCCCCAAAATTTAGGAAAACTATGCACGATAAATCTTATCCAACTGCTAATTATGATGATGAAACCGAAAAAATGGCACCATTTTTGTGAAAGAATTTTCTTGAAGTTCTCATTTTGAAAATTCCACCTTTTCAGGGTAGATCTTACGCTTTATCTTGTCAGCTACTTACGTCCTAAATGAACATTCATACATGAACCTGACGGACATCTACTTTACCAATCAGTGTTCCTTTTCTATGGGGAAGGGGAAGGCGTATGATAGCCTAGTTACCATAAATAAAAATGTTTTGACCAAGTTTGAATATCTGTGATTGATGAACAACTTCAATATCTCGCCATTCCAACACGTATTTCTATGCAGTTGTAAATGTTTTAGACAAAGTTTCACCCAACTTCCAATAGATCGATATGATCGATGCGATCCCAAATACAAAAACAATCGTAAAGAACTAAACGTGTTGATACGGCGAAATAATTGAGCTTTTAATAGATGTATGGACGAACAATTCGAAACTCAGTCAAAAAGCTATAAATATTTAATTCTTAATCAATTCAAATTCAAAATTCAAATTCACTTGCATCACTTAAGAACAGATAAATTTGCAGTATGGACCAGACATGCACGTTTCGGATATTTAGCCCTCGTCAGTGATCCTCAATATAAACAATGTAATGCGGCAAAAAAGTGTGAAAGTTATTCTCTTTAAAAATTAATCGAAAGACGTAGCAGATAGGGTGGGATATGATACTACAGGATCCATGTTTTAGAAATTTAAAGAAATGTCGATAACAGAAATGTTCGTATGCTTTGAAGGAACGATCAACCAAAGTTGATCGAACTTGTCTACATGTGCCCCGGAGGACTCCTGGTCCACCAGCAGTGACACTCACCAAGTGGTACAAATGTTAAACGTCATCTAAAACATCATTTAAAAACAGATAATTTACTACCTTCCTACTCTCAAAAAGAAAATCAAGAAAGATAAAACAAAATATTTACCTTACCTGGAATAGTGTATAATGTTCGATCTTTGTCTCCGATTATAACATGTTAATCATATTTTAGTATTAATATCGTTTAAACAATAATCAGATTACTTTACAAGAAACAAAGGAAGTATTGTAACTGTTGTGGAGTGCAGAGTAACTTACATGCACGGTGCAATGCAGTGCATTAAGATAACGTTTTCACTCACCAGACGGGGAATGAGTTGTCGGACACCGTGGACTCAGGGTCGACATACGTCGTCTCAGTCCGGGGTCTGTGTCACAACTAACTGCTGGCACAAGGACATGTGCTAAGTCGGGTAGCTAGTGATAACTATTTGAGTAAGGTAACTGACCCATCTAAATAATATGACCTATGAACCTTTATTTATAGTCTGTATATGAAAACCCCTTTTTCAACATGATTTTCATACAAAGTCAAATTCATTTAAGGAATCATTGTAATATGTTTTTGGTTGATCGAGGTATCAACACCAAAAATTGAGGGAAAACTGCATCGTGCGCGTAGCGCAGGATGCATAAGTTTTCCCTCAATTTTTGGTGTTGATACCTCGATCAACCAAAAAATATTACATTGATTACTTATCATTTCATTTCGTTATTTTTTCTGTTGATGCAGGTATCACCCGAAAATTTGGACAGAAAACTGCATCAATGCGCGTAGATGCAAAAGTTTTCTTCGATCTAAAAACAATCAATGACCGCACTTTATTTCGTAAGTCGGAAGGTTTCGCAGTGATACCCCTGCCAAAACAAGTTATGGCAGCCGCCATAATTCAAACAGCTAACGATCGTCTCTCTATATCTTTGGAATAAGGACCAGTTTGAGCAAATTCTACATGCACTGTTAATTTTTGAGTAAGTAGAAAAGAAATGGTACCCTTGAAATGATAAGCAAACATCAACAGTTGTATTTTTAACACTACTGCATTCGTGTTTGAGGGAACCCCCAGTTCTAGAAATAGTGCTATAAATAGACTTCCGTGAAAAATTGTGTTGATCGATGTATCAACAAAAATTTCTCAGCCAATCAGAATCTTCGTTTCTTAAAAATGACAATGGAAATTAAATGATTCGCTTTTCAACGTTTATTTGCAGCTTTGAAATCATGTTGCTAACGACGTTGCTAGGCGCGTACTTCCGTTTTGTGTTGATACAGGTATCAACAAAATTTCTCGGCCAATCAGAATCGTCGTTTCTTAATGATGACAATGGAAATTAAATTATTTTAGTATCACCCTCTACTTTTTGTATTTTGTGTATCTACTTATGAAAGAATGGGCGGTCAATCTATCTTGATTCTTGAATATAATTCATTGTTGATAATTAATGGAAACAAAATATTCTAAGATTAGGAATATTCATGTCTACTTGCAATTGGGCCTTTTCATTGTGACATTTTTTTACATATATCTCAGATATGTTAAACTCTTGGTCCACCAGCAGTGACACTCACCAAGTAGTTCAAATGTTAAACGTCTTTATATTCAATAGCATCATAGTGTCCTCGCGGGCACCTGGTCCCACCTCTAGCTTGCTAGGGGTCCGTCGGTTTAATTTTGTGCTCTATTGTGAGTGCTGTTGAGATTATCGTCAGGAACTTCTTTATCTCATTTGTGTCACACTTATGCCCTTTGCCGTGCGGAGCTCGTAAAAAAGTTTCCCGCGAGGGGTTTGACAGTAAGTGTTTTGAATATACTTCCCTGACATTGTCGCCATGGCACTTTCTATATAGACAACGTCAGACAGTGCATGAATTATATATATTTTCATTTCCATGCTTCATTAACATCGACGGCGGGTGCGGCTAGCCAACAGGGGATGCTTACTCCTCCCGGGCACCTGGTCCCACCTCTAGCTTGCTAGCGGTCCGTCGGTTTAATTTTGTGCTCTATTGTGAGTGCTGTTGAGATTATCGTCAGGAACTTCTTTATCTCATTAAGACCTGATAAATTTACAGCATGGACCAGACATGCACGTTTCGGGTACTAAACCCTCGTCAGTGATCCTCAGTCTAAACAATGTAAAATGGCCAAAAAATATGAAAATTATTATGTCCAAAAATGTACCAAAAAGACGTAGCTGAATGGGTGGGATATGATGCTACAGGACCCACGTTTTAGAAATTTCAAGAAATTTTGTAACAGAAAATTTCAAATGCGTTAAAGAGACAGACGATAAACCGAAATTGATCGAACTTGGCTACATGTTACACAATTTCGATAACTAATGAGACATGTGTTGTATAAAAGCAGGGGATGTTGACTCTTCCTGGACATATGATCTTACTCCCGTATTGGGAGTATGGTGGAATATGTAGTTGTTTGCTTTGGCTCCTGTTTTATTACGCCTAAATAAATTCTGTGCAATTTCTTCGTCGACGGCGTTTTAAATACCTGTCGTTACAGATAGATTATTGTGTCATCTAACATGTCGTTAGACTTTTTGTAAATAAATTCTGTGAAATTTACCTGGACAGTGTGTGCGGTGAAGCAAAACATAACGGTCCTCATTTATAGAGACTTGTAGTTCAGATATATAAAAATTCATAATTAAACAGAAGAAAGAAAGTAAAATGCAATTTTAGAAATCACGTATACAAGTAAATGTATTTACAATGTTTAAATGCTTCAAATTGAGGCACAAGCAGTTCCAAGATCATTTGACAGAAAATTATTCTTATAATATAATATGCTCTCTCTCTCTCTCTCTCTCTCTCTCGCGAAAATTAAAAAATCAGTTATACAAAATGCTATGTATTTAGTTTTTTTTAAACAAAGGTCAATTGAGATTTCATCGTGTCAATAATGATAATGTATAGTTTAAACTTTATTTATTGTCAAGGAAGTACATGAAATAATACAATACAATATTTAGAGAAGGAGATCTGGAAACAAGCAATATAGTGGAGCAACCAAGTCGCTAAATTTGAAATTTTAATCAACCCACCTAACACAGGGCTAATTTTTATATCAAACGAAAGAATATAACATGGGACATCAGATTTGACCTGTCGTAAAAAAATCGTATGGTCAGAATTACTGTAAATTCAGAGAAAAGCGGAAAATTAGTAAAATTCAAAATCATAGATATTTTAACAAAAATTATCATCCTCTAATAGATGAAACGTCAAACTGACCGAAATCAATGTCAATATGCTAATTGAAGTCAAATGAAAATTTTTGGTTCAAATTGATTTTTCTAATTTCAACTTCATGGATGAATGAGCACAAATTCTAAGATAAATTGGTAAAACTGAAATTTTCAATACTTTCACTTCAATATTGAGAATGTTAATTCGAAGATAAAAATTAACATACAGAAACAATATTTTGATATGTGAATGTGTTTTTAGGAAAGTTTGATAGAGATCGATAGAAAAACTGAAGGGTACCAGGCAAATAAAGTGCCCCACCCCCAACTTTGTTATAAGCGATTCACTGCAATATAAACTAGGAGATGTTTTCTCGATAATACGGAGTAAAACTAAATAATTATGGCTAAATTAAGTTTTAACATATAATAATGAATGAAAAGTATCGCTTTATTTCAAAGAAGATGACATATTTACATCAATAATTTTGAAAAATATTTTTTTTTTCTGTACTATCAATGTTCTTGTAATCTCAAACATTGTGATATGGACGCAGCCGAATTTTAGAAATAATTAAGTATAACAAAGATTTTATGATCAACAAAACATGGAATTATGCAATGCAATTCAGTTCCACGAGCGTAGCTGCCTATGTGACCCCATCACATTCGAGGCAATCATGGCATCTTCTTTCTCTGTTTGACCTTGTGACAACAGTTGTCGCTAAAACGTAGCTTAAAGGCATCGTTCTACAGGTATTGTCGTAGCAAACTGACATGACCGGGCGGAGCTTATTTTCACCTGGTCATCGGAAGAGTTTATTACTTCTGATCAGGTGATAAAAGCCATATAAAATTACAGGTAATGAGTATTTACTCTAATTACGATGTGCAATTCATAATCTATCTTCCCTAAAATTGTATCAATTCGTCTCAGTTGCTTGATTGAATTAGCTCCGCCCGGTCAGTTTTTTTTTGCTACGACAATAGATGATAATAGGGGATAGCCTCTGATTTCTAGTTTTGATTCTCTAGTTTTAATCCTGCTACGTCTTTCGGTACCCTTTTTCGACATAGTAACTTTCATACTTTTTGGCATATTACATTGTTTAGATTTAGGATTTAGGATCACTGATGAGGGTTAAGTACCCGAAACGTGCATGTCTGGTCCACGTTGCCAATTTATTTGTTCTTAAATGATGCTATTCAATTTGAAGACGTTTACATTTATACCACTTGGTGAGTGTCACTGCTGGTGGACCAGGAGTCCCCGAGGGCACATGTAGCCAAGTTCGATCAATTTCGGTTGATCGTTTCTTCAACGCAATCTAAATTTCTGTTATCAAAATTTCTTGAAATTTCTAAAAAGTGGGTCCTGTAGCATCATATCCCACCAATCCTGCTACGTCTTTCGGTACCCTTTTTCGACATAGTAACTTTCATACTTTTTGGCATATTACATTGTTTAGATTTAGGATTTAGGATCACTGATGAGGGTTAAGTACCCGAAACGTGCATGTCTGGTCCACGTTGCCAATTTATTTGTTCTTAAATGATGCTATTCAATTTGAAGACGTTTACATTCTGATTGATTGATCGTTGATCGCCATTATACGATATTGTATGTTTTTGTTGGGTTTGTTTTTTACTGTCTGTTTCTCTGCAATTGTTTCTATATAAATGAAACGGAAAAGATACAAACAAATAGTGAACATCAAACAACCACATTTAAAAGAATTAAAGACGCTCACATAAAACTACCAGCCGAGAGGCAATTTTAAGATAGAAATGACCACACAATAAAGGATGTTCTATTCCCTGAGGTCTCACGCTGAGCTGTCAACATATCAGTCTCGTCGATACAAAAGTTAAATTTTACTATGTTGTATAGCATCTTGGACTCTTTAATATCCATCGTTGAAGGTCGATGCTTTGCTGTTGGAATAGTTTCTTCTTGGACACATTTCACAGACTATTCTTTGCGTCATACTTTCACACTTTTTCAATTTTATTTCTTTATTCGGAGCTCTTTGGCTAAATTTTATACGGCTATTGACGCGCCAACATTCTAGGCTCCTGTTGCGGCGAATTGTTCGTTGTCAACAGACGGTTCCTTTTCGTGATATAACCTTTTATTTTTTTAATGTATTGTAGACGTATGTAGTCCTTATTAATGTAGAAACTGCCCAACTAAATTACCAATATTACATATGACAATGTGGTGTTTGTGCGTATGTACAGCATTATAAATTAAAGCCCCCCCCCGTGACCCTTGAGGACTTTCCATTGGATCTCACGGAGATATCAGATGGGTTCTCTGACTCAGTATATCTTGAAAAGCATCCACTTGATTTTGTAACAGTTACAAATCTGAACGAAGAGTAAGTGCGGATGCTAAAAGGGATAAATTGCACAACGTTAACCCAAGGCATATCGTAATGTTTAAAACACAGATAACGAAGAGCCCAAACTCTGACCAATGTACTTTACATGTATATTCACATCTCTGTGGTACCAAAATAAACGTCAAAAGATACTTTTCATAATTTTATATAAACTTAATGCATTTGTCTTCAATTCACGTATTTTCATTTCAACTTGTCACGAATGGGTTTCCATACACGGTCTTACCACGACATATTAAAAAGAAGTATTTTTCATTAATTTTTAAACAGTATGATGTAATTCCACTTTCTGCATTTAACTTTTATCAAAATTATGTATGTATGCCGGTTGATGGGTACGATTTGATAGAAACTGTAACACGTGGTCGACCGAAACTTCATCTACGGAAACTAATTTGTGAAATGACGCTTAAATCAAAAGTATATACGCTTTAGGTTTTTACATTTATCTATGGCCCCTTAGAAAAATGATCAATAAAAAGGCATTGGAAATAATAAACTTATATTTGTCGATATGTTTCGAGACAAAAATTTAGTCTCTGTGCTTCAAAGAAAATATTAACACGGATTCTTCATATTTCACAGAAATTTGCATAAAACTGTTATTTTTAGAGAGAGAAGAAAATATTCTTCCTCCAAAACAATTATATAACATGTGTACATATCTAATGCATTGATTGCAATGACTTTCTATACAAAAAAGAACAAAATATAGGAATACCGAGGATATAAACGATAAATATTTCGTTTTAATTTTTCACGATTTTATCGCTTTTTACCCAATTTAAACAAAATCTGACCGTGGCATATACTTTACGACAGCTCTATTTGAAAGCAGGGGTATTCAGCAAAAGGTTCAGACCAAATTCAGGCCTGTGTTAGGTGTGTTGATTAAACTCGAAAACTAAGCTTCTTTTTTGAATTGGTCGCTCTACTAATAATGAAATGCTTATACTAATCCTTTTCTCAATGTATTTAAACTCTGGACAACACAATATATCCGCTCAATGAAATAAAGTTAAATGCTACATAATTAGAATTGTGAGTTATTTATAGTAAGATAGAAAGAATACTAGAAAGTGAACATGACAAAAACTGACATGTGAAAAAAAAGATAGGGGAAGGGAGGGGGAAAGGGGGGGGGGGTGAAATGGAGGAGCGAAGCGACAAAGAACGAGTATTGCGAGGTTCAAGTTGAGAAAAAAGGAAAAGATGTTAAAGAAAGAATTATTTCTTTTAAAATCAAAATTTTGGATGTGTAATGACAATTCTAATTAAACTAATTTGATTTTATGATGTATTTTTGAATTTCTAAGAAAATTTTTCGATTTTGATCATACGTGAGGTTTTCGTCTCCGTAGAAAAGAAGAGTACATGTTAAATTGATTCCTAGTGACAGTAAATATTTATTCCTGATGTTGGTAAAGTTAGGACATTGTAATAAGTAATGCGCAGAAGATTCAGAATGATAATGTATAGTATAGATTAAGGTACTTTCATAAAAAGTAACTATCATACTAGATATTTTAAAGTAGCCTTTGCAATCTTCAGACATTATGAATGAAACAACCTGATACTAGTAAAATGCATACATCAAATTATCACGACAGAGAGTATTAAACAGATAGAGTCTGATCTATGTAGAATTGATCGAACTTCGCTAAATGCCTGAGTTCGACAGGATTAAGTGGATATAGAGATGCACTCTACACCAAAAATATCCAAGAAAATTGATAGTGCCAGCCCCCCCCCCCCCCTTGATTTCTATCAGCAGGTGTGTTGTCTGCTACAACAATGTCGCCTGGACATATTGCATGCTCGCCATGTTCAGTGTAAGCATCCATAGATCGAAATGAAATGAAATCAGTGGTACCTTCTATCAATGCATCAATCCATGTAATCCGTTTGACAGATTAAGTGCAATATTTGGTGATCAAGATGTCTTAAATACATTTCTCTTGAATTAAAGTCAGCTTCGTAAAAAATCATTTTATGTGCCTATTTTTGATGCATGTAGTTCATAAACGCTTGAGTGTATTGCATATTTGCATCAGTAAATCTTTCTGCAGATGGTTTTGAAAGTTTCTTTAATGTAAATGGTCCCGATGACAATGAACTTTAATGACTCTATTAATAGTTGTTAATGAGACCAGTGCAAATCAACAGGGGTGGATGCAGTTTTGGGTATTGATATCACTGCGTATTTTAGTTTAAATAAGTTCAACTATGAAAAACTCATATTGAAAAAATAATTTCAACCTGAAAAAAGTTCTTTGAAAAATGAATATCAATAAATATTGTTTAAACCAAACTAATTCCCTATCGTTTCTCATCCTTTCTTCGTTAAAGGTGTACAATTTTCTAGATCCACTCCTGATTCATATCATGTTAGGTCTACTAACATCTTTACAGATTTTATGACATTGACCATGTTTACAGTAATAAGGATCGGTATCGTGTACCTCGCCATTGTACTCCTAATCCTATAATTAAAGCTTGTGACAGACCCCATCCGCGATGACAATGTTTATATTGGTTCTTATCAATTTTGTAGAACACATACTAAGCAGTCACTTTTAAACATTATGGCCAACATGTCGGACGTCGTTAGTCCATTGTACTTCTCCTGGACGTGAAACTCGCGTTTCTGCGAAATGCAACATATGTGACTTACGAAATTATGGTTACCATGGATTTTGTGAAAAATTAAGAAGTGAAATATCTGCATGAAATAACATGTCCGCTAAGAAAATGAATCGTGACGATCAAGTCAACTGGGTAGATGCAAATGAATAGTCCTTCTCAAAAAATTTATCGGCTGCAAGACATGATTCAAAATTTGGACCAAATCCACGCATGTGAAAGTCTTTGGGAGGTCGCCAAATAGTTATTCTTTGAACAAATTAGTGCTGAAACGAGATAAAGAAGATCCTGACGACAGTCTCAAAATGGCGCGAAAAAAAAAATAAAGTTTTCGAAATCACATCCAAGTACTTAAGAACTTGACATTAGAAAAAGAGGAAATGAGATATAATGAACTATGTGCAAAAGTAAATTCATTGGTGGACCATCATTGTCTAAATGTTACTGAAAACAAAACGGTTCCGTTATGCGGAAATTGTCATATAAGGGTTTCGAAATCCCACAACACACGAAATCATAAGGCGCGATCATGTGATGATGTACGTATGTGTGGCAGTCTTTGTTCCCATGAAAATGCGAGGACAGTCAGGGCTTGAAATTCATAGAGAATTCCAAAGGAGCCATACGGGCTTTTAGTTCTGGAATTCAAGGAACCCGTGCCAAAAATCAAGGAGCCCGCAAATATTAAAGTTTCTTTTCTATTAATTACGTAAAATAATTGATGAAAGCCAATTATTTATTGTGAAAGACCATCTTTGACAGCAGTTTCAACACAACGTTGAAGTAAATCATTTGGGTCCAAGAAATCTCTTACAAAGAAAACTGACAATTCATTTACTTAGTCTAAAATATAAGAGCGCCCCCCCCCCCCAAAAAAAACCCATTATATACTTTGTAATGAAATACTTAATATAAAGACATTATCCACTAATTAAATAGAATATCATATTATAAAATGTACATTGGTTCATGAACTGGGGTTTTTCTTTTTTCTTTTTGGTCATTTTATACAAGTTTCTTTCTTTTATTCTTTCTTTCTCTAGTCGCTATCTACAGTACATGTCATGTGTAACATACGATACTCTGCAAAGTAATGGTACATGTACTGTGGCGATTCGGGATTTAACACCGCTGCAATCAATATACTAGTAACGCCACCTACGAAGAAATTGCACATAATCTATTTACAATAATCTACCTGTAACGAGTCTAACGATACGTTAGGTGAACATAATTCACAAACCGCTACAGACACAATAATCTATCTGTAACGACAGGTATTTAAAACGCCGTCGACGAAGAAATTGCACAGAATTTATTTAGGCGTACACTGAACCTGTTTGCCCTTCGATGAAGTTTTTTTCGAATTTCCATTTTGTTCTCTTGGGATACATTGGGATATGTTTCTCGTCCATTTTTGTCAATATTTTCGGATACACATACAAACAAAAAGAACAAAACTTCCACACTTAGATTTTTTATCATTCAAATCAATTCAGACGTCTTGTTCGTTGACATATTCTTTGTCGAAAACTGTTGAATTAGATCTTTTTAGCATGGACTGTCATGCGATCTATTGTACAACAAATGTTTTCCATCTGTGGTAAGGTTCTTTAACAGTGTCTATTTGGTAGCAATAATAAACTCCTTTCTCGTCATCTCTCATGTTCTCAAATTCAAATCTCGAGGTGACCGTAGAACCTGATTTCATCGAATAAAATGACTTTCTGGCATCGTAATTAGGATGCTTATCTGAAAACAAAATTAACACTTAAAAATAACAAATATTATAGACAAATTTTAAAGATGATCATATTTTTGATTCTGCATCGAGAACAACATGTGAGAGCAAAATAAAATGCCCCCGTCTACAGCTTTTCATTCAGAGCAGTAGGATACAAATACAAGGTAAACGAAAGGAGGGGAACAAAAATCGACCGCAGCACACAGCAAAACCCCCAATGCAAATACACAGAGCAGACACTCACGGACGTAAAAGGGAAGGTAACATCAACTCACACCATAGAAAGTCATTGATTCGAAGGTCAAGCTATCGAATACATGTCAAAATTCATTGACAAAGTTCCATCCGCTATGTGCAGTTAGTTTTCAAGGTCAAGGTTCTTGGGTCAAAGATCAACTTTACATTAACTTGTTAATAGGAAAAGAAATATTAGTCAATGTCACAGGGAAACAGGACTGGAATAAAACTGGTCTGATCATAAGAAAGATACATATGGAAGCTCGACATCCTATCTTTAAAGATACTGTATAGATCGCCGATAGTGTATTTAAAAAAATTGTCTAGTTCGCCTTTTCCAAACAATGTCATACTCTAATTTCAAGATCACGGAGTCTAAGATCACGATATCAAAGTATCAAAGTAAAAAAAATCGACAGACTGACAAGAGAAAACCCGATCTGAAGTACGGGCTTTAAAATAATTGAACAAAACAAAAACCTATTTCAAACATATAAAAAGTACTATATAAACCTTTTCCTTCACAGCTTTCTGAAGAGTGCAGAACCTGAAGCTTGTCAAAAGGATTATCTTGGCGGACCCATTTCAGCTGAAATTAAAAAAGTTACTTTAAGAATTAGCCTCGAGTATTTACAGTGTTAAAAGGAGAGTAAATGTCAAAAAGACATTTTCACCTTACATGTTTATCATACTTAACACCAAAAATATAAAATTTTAAGATACTTATCAAGAAATCGTATTTCATGTTTTTCTTCTCCAAAAAGCATTTCATTTTACCCTCTATTTGTTGGTAGGGTTAGGGTTGAGATCTTATTTGAAATTTGGTTTTATTTCCGTAATCTTTTGTTTACCCGATAATTGTTAAATGACGGAAAGAGCAACCGAGATGTAATCACCCGACAAGCAATAACTTGCAACATACGACTTTATATAAATTTAAGGAGGCCGAGTTCGGTTTCATATCTCAAAAACTATAATAGAAAAATTGATAATTCTTACACAAACTATTACTTTCTTCAATACATTGTATTTACATTTTGACAGATTTCTAGAAAAATCGACCGATTGGTATAGTTGGAGGGGCCGTCTCAAAATAACGCCTATTTTACTATGGGGTATATGGGAATTAATTGATTTTTCCTATAAAATGCCAATTTTCAAGAATACTTTAATAGAGATTTGATTGAAATTGCAATATACTATTACTTTACGAATGATTAACACAATGTATCGACAAGAAAAAAATTGACCGATTGTTATGCAATTGGGGGCATTTCAAAGTATGAAATCTATCAAAACTGTTAAATTTTGATAGAAAATGTTGAGAGTGGCAAGGAAAAAAAAAGAATTTTTCTGAAAATGCTGTACCAGTATTCGTAAACCCTCATGTCTAGCTATAAAATTATGAAACGGAAAAAGAAAGGAAGAAAAATATGTGAGGAAGGGTGGGGGTAAACTCAAAATTAATAAATCAAATGTAAGCCTGTTAAGGGTCGTCATGAGTCATCATAACTCAAAAACCACGATAGAAAAATAAATCCCTTTATTACTTTATATGACGCTCTAAATCAAATGTTAATCATTTTGAGAGATTTTCAGAAAAACAATCCTTCGTCTAGATTGCAGGGACCTGTACCTTTTCAAAATAATGCGTAATTTACAATTGGTGCAAGAACTTTGACATCACGCATCGAAAATAACGTTCGCCCATACCGCAATGTGTAAAAGAGCAGTTCCGCTGCAGGACAGGGATTCTGCAATCAATTTAGAGATATGGAAACAAGTTAAGAGAGAGAAAAAAGTAAACGTAAGCGTTTTCAATTTTGATGTTACAGGTAAAGAAATGAACGTCATTCATCTCGCTCGTCCTCGATAATGCGTGCAATAACCTGTAGAATGGTTACATCTTTGAACAAAGCAGAGTTGATACTAAAATTCACTCGCTCAAAATTTCAAACAGAGACTGTATTCGATAACATTTCCGTGCAAAGTACGAAGATTTACAAAATTTCAGAAAAATTCTTATAATCAAAGATAGTTCGAGATACTAATGTTAAACGTCTTCAAATTGAATAGCCTAATTTAAAACAGATAAATTGGCAGCATGGACCAGACATGCACGTTTCGGGTACTTAACCCTCGTCAGTGATCCTCAAATCTCAACAATGTAATATATGATGCTGCAGGACCCATTGTTTAGAAATTTCAAGAAATTTTGATAACAGAAATTTTAGAATGCGTTGAAGAAACGATCAACCGAAAATGATCGAAATTGGTTCAATGTGCCCTCGGGGACTCCAGGTCCAACAGCAGTGACAATTACCAAGTGGTATAAATGTTTAACGTCTTCAAATTGAATAGCATCATTTAAAAACAGATAAATTGGCAGCATGGACCAGACATGCACGTTTCGGGTACTTAACCCTCGTCAGTGATCCTCAAATCTAAACAATATAATATGCCAAAAAAGTATGAAAGTTAACTTGAAATTTTCAATCCATTATATCGCTAAAATCTGCAAGAAATATCCTATAAGATCGTCAAACAAAAGTTTCCTGTTTGATGACAAATATGGATAATGATCATATCCCTGTATAAAGCAAAAAAATCGATAATTCAGAAAATAAGAAACCGAAGGCATACAAAATCAGGATAAAACAGGAACCAAAGCAAATAAACAAAACCTCCACCACATGAAAAGAAGCGAACTCCCGATATGGGAGTGTGAATTTTGTTCCCAATCAACAAGCGGTTGAATTTCCGATGGTGATGTTATAAATATCAAACGTTTAAGGCGATGTCCCGGAGGTCTCATTAAGGATTCCGACTATTCCGTCGGAATCCTTTCTGTTATTGCAATGTCTTTTCTTTATTCTTATTATTATTATTCTTATTATTCTTACCCCTTTCCATTTCCAGACACTTTATTCAAAGGTCTTTCAACACAGAGCAAAAAGGATGGTACCATTAGAAAGAGCTTACAAAGATCTTCTTAAACTATTTTTTGTTTGTCGATAAGTTCACAAATGCCCCTGCTGGAGGTCATGAAAGGTCAAATCTTTAAACACTTATAACTCCTAAAGTAAACGTACGATTTGAATGAAATTTGTTTTAAAATGTTCTTTGGGAAAATTGTAAACTTTTATACGCTTACATGCTCGATAAAATATTTACGGTTTTCGCGCTATTTTGAGTTGAAAATGGAACTTTAAATTGGCATAGTGCCAATTCCTACAGTTTTCGAGATTTTGAGTTGAAACTTGGATGGGAGGCTACTTATAGGTAGTCATTGATGATGACCTAGATTCAAGGTCAAATTATTATTCTCAAGGTCACAACAAACTTTTGCCTATAGAACAGAGACTATTTGACCTTGACAGTTCAAACTTCATAAATACAATCATTGAGCCAAGCCCTTTCACCTTGACCTTGACCCAAGGTCACATTTTGATTCTCAAGGTCACAACAATTTTTTGCCTATAGAACAAAGACCATTTGTCCTTGACAGTTCAAACTTGGCGCAAATATTCCTTGCATCAAGTCCTTTCACCTTGACCTTGACCCAAGGTCATTTGTTCTATTTCAAGGTCACAACAGACTTTTGATAAAATATTGATTAGATGAAGAGGAATCTTGATGAGAATAAACTCAAATGCTTATCTTTTATCCTTGACCTTGGTTCAAAGTCAAATAAACTTTTTCAAGGTCATAACAAACATTTACTCTTGTAGAACTCACTGGATTTTGTCCTTAACTATTTATTCTTCATACGGGTAGTACATCTTATTTGAACTTTACATAGTAAGATAGATAACTCTTTTATTCTTGCTCTCTTTTTCCTTTTTTGTCTTAGTAGCATTACTTGTCTGTACTTTCATGTTGTTGTCATTTTCTATTTATAGAAATTTTCTCATTGCTAACTCATTGTGCAATTCTTTTTGGGATAGTAATTTTAAAGGATTCAAAATGGATAGAATATATCAAGGAGTTTAAAGCTTTCCTTAACTTGAAAGGTATTTATCATCTTTTTCTTCTATTTTGTCAATAAATAAATAAAAGCACCAAGTTAAACATAAGCTCTTTTGACTCATTTGCTGAAGTGAATAAGGTTCTAAAGCAACTATTCTTTTTTCCATCTTCTATTTGTGGATTTTAACACTTCAGTTCCGAGGAAGGTCTAATAAAGGAGGAATCCGTCTGTTGCTTGCAACAGTAGCCATCTAGTTTTCTTAATATTTTTGTATATATTAAGTAAACGATCAATCTTACAAAATATTCATTACTATAGAATTGTAGATTTAATTTTATTAATTTTAATTAATTGTAGATGGTTTAATCGATACCAAACTTGTTGAAATCCGTCAAGAAACAAGCGAGTAAGATCGCCATGCGTGTATCCATGCTTAATACACTATAACTCGTACCGAACTCGGCCTCGTTAAAAACTAAGTTAAGATTCCATAATTCTGTTGCAATAATAAAACGAAGCACAGACATGTAGACATCAGTCTAAAAAAATGCTATGAAATACTTATAACTAAACCAAGAAGTATTATGGTACGACTTTGTAGTGGTACGAGTATACGTATGTATGGTACTACATGTAGTTGATAGAAAATATGTTACGGGTTGGCAATGGTACGAAATGATTTAGGTACGAATTGGTAGTCAGGTGTGGTACGAGTTGGCTATGATACGAATTTACCATACCCAAAATCAAGCAAGTGAATATAGGAGAAAGTAAGATAAAGGCAAACAGAGTCTGTAGTTATTTGGAATGTCATTGAATTGGTCTTTTACATTAATGAACTATTTTTAAACTCTCTCTATATATATGCCTTAAACAGTTTCTACTTTGTTTACTTGAGATAATAAAAAATAATAAAATTACGCATTCTCCATTTGCTACATCAGTTTTACACGTCATCCTTGCGCTATTTCCATCTTGTTCAAATGATCCCTGAAGCTGCTGCGATGCCAGAGCTACAAAAAAGATTGTTGTTGTTTAGTAACTCTTTATTCTACACATACATGTAATTACCTATGTGTTCGTAGTTACATGTAGAATCAATCTAATTATTATAGGAAGCACCACTGAAATATTTCGACAAACTAATACCAAAATTTTTTTTATTTTGTGAGCCTTAATAGGTCAATAGGTAAATATTGTTAAAAAGATGCTGTCTTGCAGAAAAAAAAATAAGATGTTCAAACTCGTTGCCCTTCATGGACATTTCAAATGAGTTAAAGAAGATCCTGACGATAATCTCAACAGCACTCACAATAGAGCACAAAAGTAAATATCGACGGACCCCTAGCAAGCTAGAGGTGGGACCAGGTGCCCGGGAGGAGTAAGCATCCCCTGTTGGCTAGCCGCACCCGCCGTCGATGTTTATGAAGCATGGAAATGAAAATATATAAAATTCATGCACTGTCTGACGTTATGTCTATATAGAAAGTGCTATGGCGACAATGTCAGGGAAGTATATTCAAAACACTTACTGTCAAACCCCTCGCGGGGAACTTTGTCACGAGCTCCACACGGCAAAGGGCATAAGTGTGACACAAATGAGTTAAAGAAGAACTCTTGTTTCGACGAACGAACGAGCTGTTGCGACGGGTGTTGCATGCAATCAGGAGACGCTGACTCTCCCCGGGCACCTGGTCTCACTTCGGAATGTTGTTCATTCCTGGATTCGCAACCGTTTTGATGGGAATTCTCACGATTTTGCTTTGCCTTCTCGACTTCGAGACTGAATCGTATGGTTGGTTGCCAAAGCGATTTTAAGACACAGTCAACATAATTTTAGTAGCATATTCAAGTTTGATTTCTTAAATTTTGTGTATCAGTGCTAAGCTCAAATTTCCTCAAGGGACTGTTCAGTAGCATAGTTAAATAAAATGTATGACCAAATGAGCATCGGGGCGATGGTGCTAGAAAGTTAAACTGGCAGAAGTCTTATAAAAAATTAATTTATCATGATGATAACGATTAGAATTTCTTACCGCTTGTATCTCCCATAATTTTTCCGTAGAATTCTTCATACGTTGTTATTGGCCCTGTAAGTGTTGTTTTAATATACGTTAGCAAAGCTAAATGTACAAGTAAAAGTTTCGATATTGTCATATTTCTACCGCTGTCCGTTTGCCTTGAAGTAACAAAACCGTACTGACCTAAATTTGTTCCAATGCTACGATATAGGAATTGTGCATTATAGAGTAACTATTTCAAATTAACATTATAATGAAGGTCATTTATGCTTAACATCCATATTTACTTACATTGTAAAACACGTTATTATAGATAGTTTTTCAGCTCATTCTGGATATAAGCCATGAACAATCGACGCGCTATTTGAAATGAAGCATCGTTTATGTCATTATGAATGAGATTTATCTCATTATCTTGGTTTCTGGTGGTCTATAATAATTTCAAATTGCCAATTTGTTCCGTTTTTTTTTTCGGGTTCCATTTTATCATTCTTGTTCCTATACAATGTTAGTTCCTTCAATTCGTTCTTACAAATTGGAAATGCAGAGCAACAAAATCTTCAGCAAATTCTCATGTTCCATACTAAATCTCAGGTTGGAAGGATAAAGTCGCAATTGTCAAAACGGCATGATATCTGCTTTAAATACACATTGAAGTACACATCATTTATTCAGTCCCAAAATCGAGAAGGTACAGTAAAACCCACTTGTTTTACAATTATATCCTATCCTACCCACCATCCTACATCCACGTCCTATCATTCATCCTATCTCATCCTACATCGTATCCTGTCCACCTTTATTTACCTCTCATCACCTTTAGCGAGATTATGATTAAAACTTAATGACTTGATACAAATGTATGCATAAGAAGTAATTTATCTGTCATTGCTGTCTTTTAATTTTATTTAATCAAGAATTATTTAGATGGTCATTTTACTCGCAACAATTCAATGGATCATATTGGTGTTGCATGCAAGCAGGAGATGCTTACTCTTCCTGGGCACCTGGTCTCACTCTCATATCGGGAGTTCGCTTCTTTTCATATGGTGGAGGTTTTTGTTTGTTTGCTTTGGTTTCTGTTTTATCCTGATTTTGTATGCCTTGGGTTTCTGATTTTCTGGGTTATCGATTTTGTGCTGTAAACAGGGATATGGTCATTATCCATATTTGTCAAATTTAATCAAATAAACATGTTTGTCTGTTAATAAGTTTAGAATAAAAACAAAATTTGGATTTCAGAGCGAGGTGGATAGGATGTAGGATAGGTTAGGATAGAATTGGATTATACTGAGGTGGCGAGAACAGGAAAGGGTGGGATAGGATAATATTGTATCCAATTTCTATCCTACACCCTAATTTATCCACTTTTTTTGTCAAACAATTGGTTTGCAGGACTGAGCCAATATCGTAAGAATTTCCCCTGGATCAGTTGCGAATCCCGGAATAAAAAATACTTTTGCAAGTGTCCAGTGAGAGTCATCGCCTCCTGTTTGCGTGCGACACCTGTCGCAACATATCCATGTTAAACGTCCTGAAGTTCAATAGCATCATTTAAGGATGCGCGCTACTTTAATTTTCGAACTTTCCGCGCATCTTAGATACGACGTTACGACGTAAGAACTATCCGTCCCATTTACACTTTACGTCATTTAGCCCAAACCGCAAGTACTGTACAAGTATAATAGTACAATACAATATCTGTGTACATATTCTTTGTAAAAATTACATGGCAAGAAAGAAAAAATTGCAGTATTCTGGATTTCTAATGCCTTATGACACGAAATTTACATGATACTGTGGGTAGCTGAACTTCGGTAAAATCACCCGTTTCTTCTGGAAGTACATTAGTAATGCAAAAATGGAGAACAGCCACGGAAAAGGTAATATCCTGGAACGGTACACGACTTACCACAACAACATGGCTCAAGATTCGCTGATAGATCTACTCGAAGTATTTCTATTATGATTCCATTAGAAGCAAAGATAAATTCCCTGTTGATTAATTACACAAATGGATCAAATCATCATCCTGAATAATGAATATTTGATCCATTAATGTATGAATTTGCACATGCAAACATGGGACCTTTCTGTAGACAGCAGCACAGACAGTATAGTTCGTCCTTGAACTTCGTCTGGTGTGATCGACTTACTTCGTCACACGTCTTTGAAGTGCAAGTACGTGACCTAGATTTTGACACATGTATCACTGGGGGTAGACGGCATAGTTTGATAATGGAATATACATGTTTTGAATATGTGTAAAAGCGAGAAATAAAATAGGCATGATAAGTTTCGATACTTTAACATGGTCCAAAATTTTTAGGGGGTGGGTCTATTTTTTTTCAAGTTATCAACATGATATGAATCTTCTTTTTTTTCTCTAAATCATTCAAAAGTCGAGAATCCATAAGCACTAGCTAAGCCCGTAGCTAGCCATGTTTTGAAGTGCAGGTTCACAGAGGTGGGTCCAGGCCAGAGCCCTGGTAGGGCTCCCCCCGACGGGAAACGATTTAAGGTAATCAGAGCCCTAGAAAATGTATTGAAAATACCTCTTTATCAAGAGAATATGTTTAAATATTCGAATGCATTTCTACGGAAAAAAATGATAGAAAAATTAAATAAAACAAAATTAGTTTTGAAAGTAAACTTAGTGCTCAAATATATCAAAGATCTGAAGTACAGGCGCTATATACTAGTATGTTGTAGTAGGATTCTCATATCAATGACAAACCGAACATCTTTGTGTCACGTACCCAGTATTTGCGGTCGAGTCGAGTAATTCAAAATTTTCGGACAGTCCGTCGAAACAAACTGAGTGTTCCTGACGATGCGACTATGATATATATCAAACTGGTTCTTGCAGACGTAGAATCCAGATACTGAGTGAAGGTATTTTGAAAACATTACATAGCTTCTTTGTCTGAAATAATGGTCAAATATGACGGTCGCAACGCTGACAATGATCACTCCCGTGTTTCACGGTCATAACTAGAGTACACGTCTATGTAGTTGGATTTTATTGCATGTGGATTGAC
The DNA here is from genome assembly GCA_028142955.1 of Pinctada fucata. Taxonomy (NCBI): domain Eukaryota; kingdom Metazoa; phylum Mollusca; class Bivalvia; order Pterioida; family Pteriidae; genus Pinctada; species Pinctada fucata. The sequence continues at coordinate 61,417,012 of AP027102.1, read as the reverse complement.
CAAGGACACACACACACTTTCTCTATCGTTCGCATGTCTTTTTCTTTTAAAAGTCGTACATGCAGTGTGATTGAATTCGTATGAGTTGCTCAACAAGTTATAACGAGATGGTTGTCTGATCATAAAAAGGAGACTAAGTTCATAGCTTCGAAATGAAATGGGCTATCAACGATTGACGTTTTCTTGTTACCGTCTAGACTACTGGTGTCCGTCTCATAACACTAATAGTCTAGTCCATGCCCATACACTATTTGATTTGTCGAAATTCCTCCCCCCGCCTCTCTCATGCAATTACAAAAAAATTGATACGGCCGTGCTGATGTGCAAGCCCGGGCTTATTTGCTTACATGGTAGCTACGCACCTGAGCACTCCTCTCATAGAAGTCAATAGGCTACTTATTTTTTGGTTGGGCAGATGAATATTTGACGATATAAGTGAAGACTCGTGCACATGCTCGAACGTATTCGAAAGAAAATATGTCATGTTATTAAATATAAGTTTAATGGCTAGAATGTTTATCGATTTTTTATACGATTTGTCTAAACTACGCAACAGTTACTCATATTTATAAAACATATTATTTCATTCCAAAATTATTTTTCTGTATATATGTAGGAAGGAACATACATTTGTAATACATCTCATTTCGTTACTTCTGTATACTTTGGCGACATTTTAGTCACTCCATCTGTCCGTGTTTCCGTATATTTTTTTTCTCACGCAAGGAATTAACCTGGTCATTTCTTTTGACTGGTAAATTTCGATTCAATTTGTATGTGATATAATCATGTATATTTAGATTCATACTTGTGACAATCTTGGCCGTGATTTTTCCTCTTTGACCTTGATATTTTCTATTAAAAAACAACCTATAGGCATACATGGAGTGCCGGTGCGACACGAATGCTCCGCTGGTAGTCATATTTCCAAGGGCAATAACTCCTTCAATAAAACCAGAACTACACATCAAATATGTACGTTTACATTTAGATAGGGGCGTGCTCTTTAGCATTTAAACAAAAGGTCGAGATATTTGAACTTCGCCTAGAAAGACGATTGCAAGGTTACAACACTACATATGCTACTTTTAAAATGAGAAGTTGAAAAGGGACACTCAGAAAATAGAAATTGTGGTATAGAAATTGCAGTGTCCATGAAGCACTCAGCAGTTTTATTGATTTTTTTCTCTGCATAATTTTGTGACCTTGACATATTTGACCTTTTTCTTAATACCAAGGATGTACCCTCACCATTGAATTGTAAATAAGAATTTCTTTATACTTTGTATATTCTTTGTAACAAGATGGTTAAGGCTTTACTTGTTGCTTATAATAACATATAGCAAGCGGTACATTTGTTCCCCAAACACTTTACTTGCATGTATTCCGAAAGACCCCGTAAACTTGAAAATAAATAGACATTTTATGATTTTTAAAACATTTTCAAAATATTTTCTAAATTTTAATGGATCCAAATGTCTATGGTCTTTGATCCTGATCATGAACATTATTCCTCTGTTCATGACCTTCTACATGGAAAGTTTGAAGATCCTATGGTTTACAGTTCAGCCTATACTTGCAGCGTAAACATTTGGTTGCATGTATTAACCCCCCCCCTTTCCCCACTTCTACGTCGATCAATTTCTAAATTATTCTTTAAAAGATTATAAAACCAGATATATTTTAAAACGAAAATGTATTTATCATATCGAATACGGAATATTAAAGAATGTTTCGGTCAAAACAAGAGCTTTTCTTGAATTTTAAAATATTTCTACAAAAATATGTTATTTTCAGCCCCAAAATGACCTTGATCTCTGACCTATGGAACTCAAAATAATTGGTGCTTATATTTGGCCAATGGGCTATCAGTGAATGAAGTATTATTGATATCAGATCATAAATACAGGTATAAGGGCACGAAAAGCAATTTTTGGAGAAAATTTTAAGAGTTATCTGCCCCTTATTAGAGAAAATGTCTTTTATCTTAAAATTTAGCCCATTTACTACCTTAATTTCTCAGTTTTTCAAAAGAGCATGGTATTCGCCTTCATAATCATTATTTTATAAAAAATATTTGATTACTTTTAACAATGACAAATATGGATAATGACCATATCCCTGTATACATAACAAAATCGATAATTCAGAAAATCAGAAACCAAAGGCATACAAAATCAGGATAAAACAGGAACCAAAGAAAACAAACAAAATCCCCCACCACATGAAAAGAAGCGAACTCCCGATACGGGAGTGAGACCAGGTGCCCAGGAAGAGTAAGCATCTCCTGCTTGCATGCAACACCCGCCGCTTCAATTCGGTAGAACTGTCACATCCGGTTACTTCCATTTCGGAAGACATAGAGAACAATCTTTGGTTGGATGGTCCAAATGGTCTATGACAGAATATCATCCACCATTCTGGAGAGTGGGACATCATAGTGTATGACGAGTTCCTAATATCGACCTTAGAACTTCCTCAGTGACGATGTTAGTCGGTCACAAACACATCCCTGACTGAGAAGCTTATCTGAAAGACGCCTAGGTCTCAGAACAAAATCAGTATATTTGGTACTTGCTAGAGGTCCGTCGATGGTCAACTTTGTGCTGTGTTGTGAGTGCTGTTGAGATTGTTGTCAGGATCTTCTTTAACTCATTTGTGTCACACTTATGCCCTTTGCCGTGTGGAGCTCGTGAAAAAGTTCCCCGCGAGGGGTTTGACATTAAGTGTTTTGAATGTCTTTCCCTGACATGGTCGCCATGGCACTTTCTACATAGACACAACCTAGGACAGTGCATAATTTTAGATATTGTTTTCAGATTCGTGCGTGGACGTCGACGGCGGGTGCGGCTAGCCAACAGGGGATGCTTACTCCTCCCAGGCACCTGATCCCACCTCTAGTTTGCTAGAGGTCCGTCGATGGTCAACTTTGTGCTCTGTTGTAAGTGCTGTTGAGATTGTTGTCAGGATCTTCTTTAACTCATTTGCTCTGGCATAGCATATAAACTGAGATATGAACAAGCCATAAGCAGGCGATGAAGGGATGTTGCTACTCAGAAAAGGAAAGTTTGTAATGCTGAAATTGAAGTCGTCACGTCTGTCATAGAGTGAGGTGTTCATGTGACCATCAGTGTCGTAGGACAACATTATGTCCAAAAAGGATGCTGAATTATTTGTCTCTGTAGTTTCTTTGACTTCAAGCTCCTAATGATAGATACTGCTGAGGTCATCCGCGAATTTTGGATCTGTAAGTGAAGTTGAAGTCAGAAGCTTAGTATTTTTTCCCTTCAGAGACCAAAGATTAAATGAATTCAGCTTCGTACGAGTTAAGGAAAATGTCGGCAAGGAGTGGGGCACAATTGGTCCCCATTGAAATTCCGACAATTTGCTGGAAGACCTTTCCTCCAAACACCACAACAATGTTGTCGATCAGAAAGTTAAACATCTGAATAATATCTGTTTCATTGTACCTATTTTCAGAATCGGACTTTTCTTTTACAAAGTAGGTTTTGTCATAGTTAACAACAATAAATTTGTATTTGCGATTACCGTTCTTACCTGTAAACGCATTGGTTGTAATTTTAGCGAGTCTTTCTTTCAATTTAGAATGTGGAATTGTAGTGTAAAGTGTCGAAAAATCAAAGGCTTAACTAAAAGCAAATGAAATTGGAGAAATTCGATTAGTATACTCTGTTCAGAGTAGCGGACATCCTTAAGAACGGACAAAGGACTAGGTGCGCTAACCCCTCGTATCGGCCCTATAATTTCGACAAAATATGCTTTTGATAAACGAATTATTAATTATAATGTTTTGCAATGTTGAATGTCTGAGAAAAACCGGCGTCATAATTTTTAGCCCTCGTAAAGTCACGCGCGTGATGTATGACGTCATGTTCTGACATCATTTTCCCTGAATGACGCAAAACAAAGGAAAAGCATCGTATTTTACACACAAATTTTCAAAATTCATCTTCGCTCCAAGCCTTGCCCATGAAACATTTCATGCAAATTAAAAGGCCGATCAAAAATCCATCGATTAGTACAAAAAATATCATGGGCAAGATCATTACTTAATTTCATATTCGCTCATTTATTGTTATTTTCAATGATTACGACGTTTTTAGACATTCTGAGCGACGTATTATTCAGTATAGGACTGTAAAATAAAAACAGGCTTTCCTATTTTGGATTCATCATACATTCAACATTTTATGAATTACAATATTATGGATATATGAACAACTTTGAAAATAGGGCCGAAATGGCAGGTTACCGCACCTACTTCTTTAAAGCATGGACCAGACATGCAAGTTTCGGGTACTAAACCCTCGTCAGTGATCCTCTATCTGAACAATGTAACATGAATTGTTTAGATGATCATATCACTCATAACAACTCCATGGGTCGAATTTCACAAAAAATAAACCACATGTTTGTCTGCTAATAACTTAAGAATTAAAAACAAAGTGTGTATTTTAGAAAGAGGTGGATAGGATAACTTATCAAATTCAGTGTCGATGAACATATTGATGTAAATGTAAGGTAAAGATGTCTTGTTTGTTGATATGGATAGCCATTCATTCATATGCAGAATGATACTAATCATTTTGGAAAGAACATTATGCTAAACTGAATAACATAAAGTTGTGTCCCGAAACAAAGAAAATCGATCCTCTAGCTCTTGTGATTACAAATAGTCAGGTTTTTAAAATCTATAAATTAAAATAAATATCGAACCTGTCTCTCAATATTTGAACACAATAAAGCGTCATTAAATTGGGACTTTTGGTGTTTTGGTAGAATACTTTCGGTAAAAGAGTCAAAAGAAGGAAGGAAAAAAATTCTTTATTAGACCCATTATTCAACTCCTCAAATAGTCTTTATACAGCCATGTAACAGTGAAAGAAATTCAAACACAAAGCCCGAAATCAGAATCGAATCCAAAGATCTCAATGTAAAGGCTAGCACATTATTGAAAAGATATGAAACAAAATTTCACACGAGAAAAGATCAATCGAATATACAGACAGGTCTAATAACACAAAAGCTCCATAGCAACACGAGGAACTGTATCAAATGAACAATCTCGACTGTCAAATGTAAATGCGGAATGCATTGCAAAACAGTATCTCAATAAAAACCGATAGAACAGCAAAAGAATCATGCAGCAGGAAAGCAGCATTCTCAGCATTGAAATTCCTAATTTGGTGACCAGACATGCACGTTGCGGAGTCCTCATCAGTGGTACTGTAGCGAAGTAGACGTCGTACGAGTTGACTTGTACAAGTGACACCGGAAGTCCCACGCGCATTCAGTCTACAGTACCGAACAGAGAACACGCATCGAGACGGAACTCTCACCAATTGTTGATGACTGTATAGTTGCCACCCATCAGACCTGTGACAAACATCCAGTGCTGCATTGGTAAGTAACTTGCATGTTTAAATTACAATATTGGGCGTCACCAAAAATCTAAGCCTACACTCAAGTCAAGAAATAGAAACTTCTTGGGGTGGTGAAATGTTTCCCGCGACAGCCACTTTTGCACGAAAATTTTGCTGAAGTGTCCCTGTTAGATGACCACTGAATTCTGATTTTCAAAGTGAAATTCAAGTATTAAAGATTATAAATGCTATATTTATTAATTATAACAATTATTTGCTCATTTCTAAATTCCAAATAAATAAAGCCTGTGTTTGTGAAACATGAATGCCCCCAGTGGCATCTTTGTAAGTATAAACACTATTTTCTGTTAAGTAAATGTATGTGAAAGGTCAAGGTTAATTTTTTTTGGTATTGATGGGAAAATTGTGTGACATGGAATACACATGTGAAATATCAAAGCCCTATCACTTACCATTCAAAAGTTATTCCCAATGTTTAAGTTTTTGTAAAGTAAGTCAAAGGTCAAGGTCACGAGGTCAAGAATTTTGGTATCATTGAAAAGGTCTTGTCACAAGGAATAGACATGTGAAATATCAGAGCCCTATCACTTATCATTTAAAAGTTCTGCCCGAAGTTAATGGTTTTGAAAAGTAGGTCAAAGGTCAAGGTCATGAGGTCAAAAATTTTGGTTTATATGAAAGCCCTATCACTTACATGTACCATTCAAAAGTTATGCCCAATGTTAAAGTTTTTAAAAAGTAGGTCAAAGGTCAAGGTCATGAGTTCAAAAATTTTGGTATCAATGGAAAGGTCTTGTCACAAGGAATACACATATGAAATATGAAAGCCCTATCATTTCCCATTCAAAAGTTATGTCCAATGTGAAAGTTTTTCGGACAAACAGACAGACAAACTGACTAAGAGACAAGCAGACGGACAGGCCAAAAACTATATGCCCCTGAATCTTTGATTCCGGGAGCATAAAAAGGTACGAATGTTACGGATCTCACGGGCAAACTTATCAGTGACGTTAGTGATGTCATTAATCAGAAAAAAAATATTCAAGCTAATCAAATGCATGGTGTCGGTAACGGTACTAATCAAATGCATGGTTCGAATTACGTCACTCAAAGTGATCCAGATGACTCTATATATAACATGTATCAATCATAATCTAAATCAAAATGCAAGGGCTAGTCAAAATGTGACTACGCCGGTTACATTGCCTAATCAAAATCAAGGTGGTGCGGGTATAGGTCAGCAACAGACATCGCTTAATCAAGGTGGAGCGGGTATAGGTCAATAGTTGAATCAAGGTCAACAGTTGAACCAGGGAGTGGGTGCTCAACAAGGTCAACAGTTGAATCAAGGTCAGCAGTTGCACCAGTGAGTAAGTGTGCAACTAGGTCAACCTGAAGGTCAGGGCTTCAAGGTCAAGGCCTACCTCAGCCTCAAGGTATACCGCAAGGTAAAGGCCTACTTCAACCGCAAGGTGTACTTCAAGTTCAAGGACTACCTCTAAGTCAACTTAATTTGACATTTCAAGGGCAACCTCAGTTACAATTTCAAGGACAGCCTCAATTTGACCCATTTGGCAATTTTATTAACATAGGCCAAGGTCAGATGCCAAACATGGCACAAGGCCAATTTAATAATATGGATCAAGGACAATTCAACATGGGACGAGAGCAGCCAGGTCAAATGCAAACGTCTTCAAATTGAATAGCATCATTTAAGAACAGATAAATTGGCAACATGGACCAGACATGCACGTTTCGGGTACTTAACCCTCGTCAGTGATCCTCAAATCTAAACAATGTAATATGCCAAAGAAGTATGAAAGTTACTATGTCGAAAAAGCGTACCGAAAGACGTAGCAGGATGGGTGGGATATGATGCTACAGGACCCACGTTTTAGAAATTTCAAGAAATTTTGATAACAGAAATTTTAGAATGCGTTGAAGAAACGATCAACCGAAATTGATCAAACTTGGCTATATGTGCCCTCTGGGACTCCTGGTCCACCAGCAGTGACACTCACCAAGTGGTATAAATGCAAACGTCTTCAAATTGAATAGCATCATTTAAGAACAGATAAATTGGCAACATGGACCAGACATGCACGTTTCGGGTACTTAACCCTCGTCAGTGATCCTCAAATCTAAACAATGTAATATGCCAAAGAAGTATGAAAGTTACTATGTCGAAAAAGCGTACCGAAAGACGTAGCAGGATGGGTGGGATATGATGCTACAGGACCCACGTTTTAGAAATTTCAAGAAATTTTGATAACAGAAATTTTAGAATGCTTTTAGAGTCAGACCAATCTAGACGTTTTGACGTTGCTTTTATCAACCTAGCCCATCGCAAGCTGAGGTGGTTGAACCTGAACAATTGTTCAGTGATGTGTCCGACCCTGGAGACCTGATCATGCTTGAGGAAGCTAGTGGCTCGGGGGATGAAGAGGGGTAGGTGGAAATGAGAGCGGGACTCCCGAACGCATTTGACAGTCATATCCACCTGGATCGTACTTCCAAAAAGATATGGAATCAGGAATTTGGACATACTGTTGAAGACCTCCTGAGGTACAGCTTTTCTCGAGCCGTCGACCAAATACCAGCATCGAAAGTTAATGTGGTCGGTGGAGTCATAATTGATAGTGAGCCAAGGAACATTCCCGACGTGAATTGCAGTATCGAAGGCCCTGGAAAATTGCTGTCCACCCAAAGCATATTGATACCTTGACGGTGGAGAGGTAAATTGTTTTGAAACAATTATTACAGCACCCTAAAGTAGTGGCACTTGGAGAATACGAACTTGGCCGGACAATTCCTGTGTCAAAGTGGTCGCGCCAAGATGAGGTGTTCAAAAGCATGATCCACCTTGCGAGAGCGGATCAACCCCACGTCCTTCATTTTCATGTTCATGCTACAGGACGCAGGATTTAGAGATTAGAGAAAATGTAAATAGAAATTTTCAAATGCGTTTGAAGAAACGACCAGCTAAAATTGATCGAGCTCGACTACATGTGTAGAAATTATGTATTTAAAGAAGTGTCATAACATGCAAAAAAAATGAGCGTTCTGCTGATGGGAGCTCGTGACCAATCAAACCCTAGAAGTCCGAAGAACATTCAGATAGAACAAGGGGCGCTTTTGGTACAATAGTTGGAAGTTCAATCTAGTGTCTCTACAACATTAAAGGCACGGTGTCCCTGAAAATAATGTTAACAAAATTTTATAACGCAAAATCTTTCTTTTCGTATGAAAGTTTGCATTCTCATTTGTATAAATTAAATTTTCAGGCGAATCTAAAGCATGCACTCTGAGTTCTAGACGTTTAAAAACGTAATTTTTATTTGGGGTGCGCAGCTCTAATTCATTCCACAAGCGCCACCTAAAATGTATTACGTTTAGTTTATATACGGAGATTTAATTTTACAAATTCAGTAATATTATGATCGTTTCTGCATATTGTCAAATAAAATTTTTTTATAGCTCCTTTTTCTATATCTAGACACTTAGGAATCAAGTTTACATTTTCAATAAAGTTTATTTTCAGGGACACTGTATCTTTTTAAAAGTATATATCTCCCAAAATCCTCCTCCTTATCTCATGAGATGGCTACCATAATATCTCGTGAATAAGATCGTATAGTATTGTAAAATGTACAGATGTGCGGAACTCTTAGTGAATTATAAATCGCTAGAGAATACATGTATGAAATCAATCTACCCACTCATTAAGGAAACCCATTCACATTTATTATCTTTTGATATCTTTATAATCGCAAGTAGATAAAATAATCATGATAAAAAAATTCATGAAATCCTAGCTTAAACTTGTCAGACATATAGGAAAAGAGTAATAAGAAAAAAGGGGGAAATTAAACTCTTCCATAATCCTTAAAAAAGGCTTCACTTTTCATGGTATTTTATCATCGTTTACGGAACAGAGAAACAAAAGAGAACAAAGAGGCTTAAACCTGGTAACGTACCTTATCCTGATCAAGTTGCCTCTTCTGCAGTGAATCTTTGTGACGATCGGACTCCTCGGGTGATAACATGCATGAGCTCGCTTCAGTGCCCTCTTATTATATCTCTTTACATATTAATTTGTGTTCCTTGATCCCTTGCGTTTATGCTGTCTTCTTTGTGTGATCATCTTACAGTGAGAGGGTTATTCTACACTGCAATTGTTGGTTCTTAGAGACCTTCGGGAAACCGGAAAAGTGGAGGGGTTACATGCACGTAATCCGGATAACTTTACGACTTGCTATTTGAATGGCAGATAGCCGTCCTAAGTCGGAACCGATTGCCCACTGGTCTCGTTGGTTTATGTGTAGTCTTATGGTTAAGGTTTCACATCAGGTGTTTTGGTGCTTTTCTTTGGTACTGCAACCGAGGTTGGGTTTAGTTCTCAAACCCTAATCTACGTCATTGTATACATGACGTTTACGGGTGCTTCAAAAGTGATATATCCCTATTTATATAAGATAAATCCGGATAAAACAGAAACCAAAGCAAACAAACAAAAACCTCCACCATATGAAAAAAAGCGAACTCCCGATGTGGGAATGAGATCAGGTGCCTAGGATGAGTAAGCATCCCCTGCTTGCATGCATCACCCGCCGTTTCAATTCGGTAGAATTGTCACTCCCTGTTTCTTCAATTTCGGAAGACATGGAGTACAATCTTTGGTTGGATTGTGCAAATGGTCTATGACAGAATATCATCCACCATTCTGGAGAGTGGGATATCATAGTGTCCAACGTTCATTAAATTTTGATGACAGAAATTTTCGAATGCCTTGAAGAGACAATCAACCGAAGTTGATCAAACTTGGCTACATGTGCCCTCGGGACTCCTGGTCCACCAACAGTGACACTCACCAAGTGGCACAAATGTTAAACGTCATCAAATTCAAGAACATTATATAAGAACAGACAAATATTTTAGTATGGACCAGACATGCACGTTTCGGGTACTTTATTCTCGTCAGTGATCCTCAATCTAAACAATGTAATATTGCCAAAATGTGTGAAAATTATTATGTCCAAATATTAACGAAAGACGTAGCAGGATGGAGTATGATGTTACAGGACCCAAGTTTTAGAAATTTCAAAGAATTTTGATAACAAAAAGTTGGAGGTTGCTCAAAACCACAGAGATCTTAATCTCCAAGCTTTCAAAATCCAAAGTGCTTCTTTGGTTTATCTTATGGGTTTAAAGAAGAAAGTGCGAAGTAGCGTCCAACGTCCAACAACAAATAGAAAGCAATTATATTATCTAAAAGTTTTCAGCTTTTTCTTCCATTCAAAATTTCTTTGATTCTGAAGTCCTCTCCTCGTCCATTGGCATTAACCTGTTCCACAACATGATATAATTCAGCAATATCAGTTTGGCATTCATTATTTTCAGTTTCTTTTTGCCTTCAGTAATACCATCTTGTCCACAATCAGAATTAAGTTTTCTCTTATATGTAATGCTACTTACCTCATTAATATGAGGTATACATCAATGTTTATTTTACTCATCAACTCCGTATGAGTTACACCAAATGAAGATATCGGTATCCCATTACACCGGATTTTTCATCGAATAGCCTATGTGATGCTAAATTTCTGTAGCTAATAATGCTAATGTATGAAATACTCCAAATCAGCGTCTGTTGTGTCGTTGTATTTCCCGCATAGATAACATTTAATTTTTTATCTGGAAAAGAAAAAATGTTTATATTCACTTTCTTAAATCGCAAAAAAAATATAAAACTAAAAAGATATTTAGTTACAAAAATGAATTAAAATGAATATAGAATCGGTTGTAGAAACAATTATAATATGCATTAATTAATTTCTCGATGCCTTCCTAAGAAAAGCTTGTTAAAAATAGTATCTGAGATGTAACTTTGACAGTAAGTGTTTTGAATATTTTCACTGACATGGTGGTCATAGCGCAGACAATGCATGCATTTTAGATACTATTTTCATTTTCGTGCGTGAACATAGACGGCGGGTGCGACTGGCTAAGCAGGGGATGCTTACTCCTCCCGGGCACCTGTTCCCACCTCTATAGCTTGCTATGGATCCATCGATGCTCAATTATGTGCTCTTTTGTGAGTACTGTTGAGATTATCGTCCGGATCTTCTTTAACTCATTAGATACAACTGATATTGTCTGTGCAATTCTGCAATACGTTGGAATCGACAGGGATGATGTCATGACCGCCAATGACTACAGGTCTTACCATGACAGTGAATGTTGCCTACAAGAATTGATGGAAGGAATATGCGAAATGACATAGCCAACAATTTCTTTTGAAATAAATACAGTACTTTATGTCGACTTTAATTCAACGAATGTTTAGACATGTTACATTTTTCTCGTTACATAATATTTATTGATGATTGTTCTTTACTTAATAATGTTTTGCTAAGCACTCTAAAGGAGAAACTCCATACATATCCAGCGTATGATTTGATTTTTTTTTAACTCAGCACGTTACCATTGTGACTTTATAAGTTCTCTCTTTTATTTTCTGTATCTCCTCTTCGATTCTTTAGTTGACTTCTCGACGATTTTCTTCTTCCAGCTCAGCCAACGTTTTGCGTTTTGTAGCATGGAAACGAATAATACATGCATGATTATTAAATTGGTTGTTTGAATCAACTATAAAGTTGTACACTTTCTAATATATAGTTCAATAACCATTTGTAGTATTTATTAAATATTAAAAGGAAGGGAGGAGATCTCCAACAAGACCCCGTTGCAGCATCAACAGTAAAACACCAAAACACCCGATGCAAAAACACAAAAGACGAGTACAGCACGAGACGGAAAAGAGACACACGACATGTAAACATCAAACACAAAAGACTACACATAAACCGACGAGACCAATTAAGTTCTATCCCAGGAATTAAAGATTATTTTGTTAGTGTCAGCTTTTCTGTTAAACATGAACAATTTCCACTGAGTATGGAACTTTCTTGTAAATCGTAATTTTCACAAGTCTTTAGAAATAAATTTGGACGCATCAAAAAGTTAATTTGAAATAGAATTAAATCTGAAATAATGATAAATGAGATGTGTAGCATATATAGCTTACTTTTCTTCTTTTTCTTGGGGATTATTTCTTGACGTTCTGTCTCTTCTACTACAATCGATTTAAACAAACATCCATGCATGCTAAGCAATTGTTATCACAGGCACGGCTCCCAATGTTATTGTCATTTAAATTTTTTTGAACTTTGCTATTTAAATATTCAAGCCATGGATAATTCGTTACTGCACTGAAGAATCACGAATTTCACTTTTTATAGTTCGTTTCAAAGTTTATCGTTGCGGTTCGTTTACCCCGCTTCGATTGAATACTGAGCGATTCTACACATTATCAATTTTGCATACATTTGTACCCATAAGATTTTAATTTTATATTTCTCGATAACAGCAGGAAAACACTGATAATTTCTAATACATTAGCCCCCATCCGATTCGATAGCGCGGGGAGGGGGGGGTGCACACGGCGGCACCTACATCTAAAATTCTCTAACAAGTTTACTGTTTCTATCCTGATTTTTGCCTACCAATCCTCTGGCATGCCCCCCCCCCCCTCCCCTCTCCACTAAAGTCGTCAAAATAAGGAATTACTTGGGCTCAAACACCATGACTCAACCTTTATTTTTATTTTTTTTACCGGTCTGTTTCTGATATATATTAAAGTAATTGATAATTGAAAAAAAATTCGCTGGCTCACTATGTACATTACATATCATGTGAGATAATTTTCCGCTGGGGAGTGGGGTTCCCCAAAGAACCTGCTACAGGACTTTGAGGTATTCCGGCCACGCCCCCTCTAAACTCAAATCCTGTAATCTACAAAATTGTCTCGACCAAAAGGAATGATATTCTGAATTTTTCCAAAATTTTGATGAATTTCAATATATTAAATGAATCCCCCAACCACAGCAAACTAACATATTTTTTTTCATCTCATAGAATCACGAAACTTTATATAAATAAATGTTATTTCATTAGATTCTGACCGTTTTAACAAATACATGCATGTACAATAACGGAAATTTTTTCCCTCTCACTCATACGAAGTGTATACATTTTATGTATATGCATTCATCTTCAGGCGCTTAGCTAGAGTACTTTTCAAGTGTAAGCAGCCTCAAGTGGGTCTAGGTAGAAGCCCTTGTGGATATTCAAGGGGCAAAGTATCAGAATCTAATGAATTTTGCTCATTTACAGAGCAGTTTTCTACGTCAATGTTTCTTTCATTCTTTTTTTTTTTTGCAAAACGACGTGGAAGCAACTGCGTTCTAACGGTACGCCTGGTTATGCGCATGGTTTTCTCTCTCTTGTCCATTCTTGTAAACATGTGCAACCATTTGGTTTTTAGGGAGGGGTTTTTTTGTAAATCCAGCTCGGAATATTTTGCAAAAATATTCTTCAGCATGACTGGCAGAAAAATCTAGCATTTTCTGAGGAATGAAAGGAAAAACGTCTTTCTCCAGCACCTTAAGCATTAGACGTGAAAATAGACTATCTCAGACATTTCACAACTGCCAATGATTCAGTTTTGTCAGGATTCTCTGATACTTCATGTTTCAAATTCTTCAATATATATATACATCACCCTCCAAGTTCAGATTCTTTAATTCAACGAAAAGAAGGTCAAACGTGTAGTTCAAGGTCACATATTGAATCAAAATCTATCTTGAGTAATTTCTTGACACAATTTGACAATGCACATGTACATGTATATACCATATCATCTATCTATCATTTGCCAGACCAGTGTTGTAGCAAATCCAAAGTATTAGGAAAGTAGGTCAATTGTATACATGAACATGTAGGTCAAGGCTACTAGATATTCTTACACAAATGTATACTGTGTAGCAGAGTAATGAACTTAAAGTATCAATGTTTTTATTCATGATTACCAGTATGGGGTAAGACACTCTAAACAGTATTGATGAAAGGATGATCAACCAAGTTTGCTATGCTTAACAAGAGAAAATTCATTATTTCATATATGACAATGTTCTCACTAGATTTCTTCATCACAGTGTTCTAAGAATATTTGTGTTCTAGTCTCAAGAAGAATATAAGTATCAGTTATAAGATTTATTAAGTTTAAATGTAAATTTTATTCAAACTCTGAAAGAAGAATCAATATAACTGCAATATATATATAAATGTAATAGTACCGGTATCATCAATTTACAACATAATGTTTTTGTACTTGTGACATTTTTCTTTCTCTATAATTTATCATAGTATTTCTTTTCGAAATTAATATTTTATATGAGTTTACATGTCTAGTCTATATCAGGGAAGTATTTAACTTTATATACAATGTACATCCCTGTCTATACTGGTATGTACCTAGAATTTAAAGTCATAAATTGTTGCTATGAAAATAATGAAATAAATAAAAAAAATTCCCCATTCAACAGGTGCAGGTCTATACTCAAGTAAAAAGTTTTCAATGCATTTATAACCTAGTACATACATGTACATGTACCGGTAAGCACATGAAAGTAAACACAAAACATGTTCAAAATTCAAATGTTCTAGACATCAAACAGTGATTTCTCTAGTGTCTATAGTAAAACTTAAGGACGAGGTAGATCATGTTCCAAGAAATGAGGAATGAGAAATGAGCCATCATGTATGTACAGAAGATGCTGTCAGTCTCACTCTGAAAGTAAAAGATGTAATGAATTAATATCTTCATTTTGATATTAAATAAGCTCTAAAATGAATGAATTTTGCATACATTTATCATTATGATGTACATGTATATAAAATTACATGACATGTAAAGTTTCTGTAATAGTACTAACATACAAATATAATTACAGGGCTTTCAATCGGTCATTCTCAAATTATGCAAAACAGTATAATTTTCCCTATTTATTGACCAATTTTACCTCATAGAAAATTCTTTAAAAAAAAAAAGAAAGCAAAAATTGCTAAATTTAAAATGAAAAGGCATCCAAATCTATCATATTCAATTTTGAAGAAAATATTGCCAATTTTCCCAATATGAAAGGTCTAATCCAATCCAAACCAGAAGTCTCTGACGAGACTGTAGCTCTCCTGGTTGTTTTTTAATTCACTTAATGACAAGTGAATTCTAATACAAATGTATCGCAACATCCATTTTCTTAGTCACTGGGGGCCAGGAACTCAAACAAAATATCAGGTGCACTACTTGAACACAGACTCATCGTATTGCAAAAAGAATCAAGTCTCCATCATTTATAGTGTCAGAGAAGTTGCGAATACAAGATTACATAGGATCATACAGGAGAAAATGACCACATCCATTTTCTAGGACCCTGGGGGTCAGGGGCTCAAACAAAATGTCAGGTGCACACTGCACAACTAGACCACTGACCAAGTCTCATGCAAAAAGAGTTACAAATTTCAGAGGAGTTGCAAGCACAAGAAAAGTTTACGGACAGACGCCAGACAAGGCGGTACCGCATAAGCTCGACTATGACCAGTATCTCGAGCTAAAAATATGTTTCACGGGTAAGAGCCCTACTTTATGTCAAGGCTTAGGACTAAGAAAAATTAAACCCATGTTTTTTTGTGGAACATGAATACCCTTTTTGTCAGATATAATGTAGAAAAGTATTTCATACTCCAAGGTCACAGACTCAAGGTAAAAATTCAGGTATTGATGTGAAGGCCTTACCACAAGGGATACACATGTAAAATATGATAGCCCTATCACTTGCAATTTATGTTATGACCAAGGGCAAGGTTAACATGGTTATAGTTATTCAAAAATTGATCAGTATCCAAGGTCAAGGTCACAAGGTCAAAATTTTGGTATTAATAGGAAGACCTTATCAAAAGGAATACAAAGCCTTATCACTTAAAAGCATAATATTACTTTAGAAAAATAATAGTGAAGTAGGTCAATCTCCAAGTTCAAGGTCACAAAGACAACAATTTGGCATCATTGGAAATTGTCACGAGGAAAGCACAGGTCTATATTTCACTCAACATTCAAAAGTTATGGCCATGGTGTAAGATTTTAAAAAGTAGGTCATTTTTCCAAGGTCAAGGTCACCAGGACACAAATTTTAGTATGCATGAGAAGGTCTTGTTTCAAACAATATATGTACACATGAAATATGAAAGCATGTAACTTACCATTAAAAAGTATTATCCATTTAAGGTGAATCACAAGGGATACACATGTAAAATATGAAATAAATACAATGTCATTTGTACTTGTATTATCAGATTTACAAATTTATCATAACATGTATATTAGTATACATGTATATGTACAACTTACCTTTCAGTGCTATATCAGCATGTTTACTGCAAGAGGCTGTAATACAGTTCCATCTGTCGATCTCACAATTCTTCTATTGATGATGAATTCCTCTACATTATAACACAAATTCTCATTTCATACTGGATCACAGTTTCACAAGGAATATGTGGTCGATGTACACATTGAATATGTTTTTCATGTACATGTAGAAATATGCACTTGAACAATTTTCTTCATTCTCCTTTCACAAGTGAATTATTTTCACACCATGGTGGCCAACATCATATATGGTAGTACAATTGCAATATCATATTCCACAGTATTTCTTCAACTTTACAAGTCAGTACTAGTAGCACTATAAGCATTCCACTATTCTGATGCACTTTCTTTCATTGGATCTGATGCACACATGCGCATGAAGACTTTCTCAGAGTATATTCCTTCTTCTGTCTGGCAGTTAAGGTTATGCTACTGTAAAGAATAAATAAAATATTCAATTGATTTGAAATTCATCCCCTTTAAATAATTTTAAACCCATTCAAATACTTTTTCACCAACACTACAACACTAGCTTAGTAGCTAGGCTACAGAACTGATATTTGATACTGATTATAACTAACACTGACATCAAATTTATTCAAATTCATGGTGTGCACTTAAATTTAGAAGTTCATGAAGATGTAATGAAAGACAGAAATGGCTTTAAAGAACAAATATTTGTGAGATATTCGATTACAGCGAAAATTAATCATGAAACTCATTCACTCGAAAACATGGAGCACTCCCTGGTCGAGTATTTCTGATAAGAAGAAGAATTTAAAATCCCATCATATGTGTTCCACGTGATACATAAATCAATTTAAAAACATACCTTAAGATAAGCCATGTGTCTGTACTCTTGAACAGTTGGTTTACTTGCATGAAAGAAGCATTTCTACGTGTTCAAATTTCGAACGGAAGTCCACGAGAGAATGATTTAGACGAGACTACTATAAAATTAGAATAGGAACGGACTTTCTTTTCCGTCGTGTGTAAGGTAAAATCTTGACTCGAGATTCTTCCGATTTTATGCATATAATTTGCATAATAAGGTTCGGAGCCGTGACAGGATTGAGGTATCATCGCTTGGTCACTAACCCTTTCTTATACATGTCTATATATAAAAAAAACCCAAGGGCGGACACTTCCTATATAATAGCTATATAAATTTTTTGTACTCGATCGTGGCTTCCACTTCTATCGATCTGTATTCGACCGGTGTATCTTTTAGGATTAATTTTCAATTTGGATATACTATTATGTTTTATACATTCATCTTGTGATAACAAAACCAAAAATCGTATCAAATGGACCGTGGGTTAAGATGTTGTAGGAAGGAAAAAAGAGGAAGCCACGATCGAGTACAAAGAGAGTGTCCACCTTTGGGGTTTTATATATAGACACATAGAAGAAAGGGTTTGTATGGAGGAAAGGATTTGTGACGAAGCGATGATACCTCACCCCTGTGATTTTAATGACAAACAAGACAAAAGATCTGTACCGTTCAAATTATGTGTCTGTCCCTGCTTATCGTTCAAATTCTGTGTCTGTCATTGCTTATCATTTAAATTCGGTGTCTGTCCCTGCTCAAATGAGTAAAAGAAGATCCTGACGATAATCTCAACAGCACTCACAATAGAGCACCAAATTGAGCACCGACGGACCCCTAGCAAGCTAGAGATGGGACCAGGTGTCCGGGAGGAGTAAGCATCCCCTGTTGGCTAGCCGCACCCTCCGTCGATGTTCATGCACGAAAATGAATAAAAAACCATATATAAAATTCATCTATCTTGTCTTCTGTTTCTTTCTCTTCTCCCTTAAGACGTCTGTAACTTATCTTCACGATTTTTATGCCCCCGGAATCAAAGATTCGGGGGCATATAGTTTTTGGCCTGTCCGTCTGTTTGTCTGTTTGTCTGTTTGTCCGAAAAACTTTAACATTGGACATAACTTTTGAATGGGAAGTGATAGGGCTTTCATATTTCACATGTGTATTCCTTGTGACAAGACCTTTCCATTGATACCAAAATTTTTGACCTCATGACCTTGACCTTGACCTTTGACCTACTTTTCAAAAACTTTAACATTGGGCATAACTTTTGAATGGGAAGTGATAGGGCTTTCATATTTCACATGTGTATTCCTTGTGACAAGACCTTTCCATTGATACCAAAATTTTTGACCTCGTGACCTTGACCTTGACCTTTGACCTACTTTTCAAAAACTTTAACATTGGGCATAACTTTTGAATGGGAAGTGATAGGGCTTTCATATTTCACATGTGTATTCCTTGTGACAAGACCTTTCCATTGATACCAAAATTTTTGACCTCGTGACCTTGACTTTGACCTTTGACCTACTTTTCAAAAACTTTAACATTGGGCATAACTTTTGAATGGGAAGTGATAGGCTTTCATATTTCACATGTGTATTCCTTGTGACAAGACCTTTCCATTGATACCAAAATTTTTGACCTCATGACCTTGACCTTGACCTTTGACCTACTTTTCAAAAACTTTAACATTGGGCATAACTTTTGAATGGGAAGTGATAGGGCTTTCATATTTCACATGTGTATTCCTTGTGACAAGACCTTTCCATTGATATCAAAATTTTTGACCTCGTGACCTTGACCTTTGACCTACTTTTCAATAACTTTAACATTGGGCATAACTTTTGAATGGGAAGTGATAGGGCTTTCATATTTCACATGTGTATTCCTTGTGACAAGACCTTTCCATTGATACCAAAATTTTTGACCTCATGACCTTGACCTTGACCTTTGACCTACTTTTCAAAAACTTTAACATTGTGCATAACTTTTGAATGGGAAGTGATAGGGCTTTCATATTTCACATGAGTATTCCTTGTGACAAGACCTTTCCATTGATACCAAAATTTTTGACCTCGTGACCTTGACCTTTGACCTTTTAACCCAGTGACCTCACATACATGTACTCAACAGAAAATAGTGTTCATACTAACAAAGATGCCATCGGGGGCATTCGTGTTTCACAAACACAGGCTTTATTTTCTATATGTATGTGCTACATTGTTCATGCATATTACAAGTATTAGAGGCGTAGCTGAAGACTAGAATGTAAGGTCGGGATACAGAAAATATTAACACCCCAGGTTACAAAGAAGTTGCTGTTTCTGAAATCATGTTTTCAAGAAACAAGCGTTAAAATTACACTGATAAATATGAAATTTTCATACACTTCGTTTAAGATATAGATCATGGAATTGTCAATATTGAAATATATGTTCTATAGTACCAATTTTATTGTACTAGACACGTGTTTCGGTTATTTGAAAATCCTCGTCAGTAGTACTTCATGCCAAACAGTTTAAATAAAGCCGAGGTGAATTTTCCTAGCGCCATCTACAATACAGAATTTAATTTCCTCTTGCCAAAATGAGCGGCTCCAAATGAAATAGTAATTAGGGATTATTCTGGTTGTTTCCTTAGGCAAGAAAATTTAACGTTTTTAACCATCTTTATATCAATAATCTGTCAAAAACAAGAATTTATAATTATGTAAGAACTGTAAACATTAAAGGTGTAAACGGTCTCGTCTACATCAAACCACCAATCAACTATTTATGTCAAAATTTTAACGCAAACGAGTCTATCATGCTTAGAAATTAGACACTGGCTGGTTACAATAGTTACATATGCCCTCACTACCGAGCTATGATCAATTATTGCTTATAAAATGGGTACCCTAATATAACCTACTTTTCTCCGTAGAAGACCGATTGCGAACACGTGTAAGCACTTATTTGCATAAGGCTAGTATTGCATCAAAACAAAACAACATGGCTGACGGATAACACGTGGGACGAAAATGAATCGACAATCGGTGTTATCAAAATCTGAAAAGAGAAATATAATGAACAAATAGTATTGGCTTGGTATTGGAAAGTTATAAAGACCTAGCTTAGAGGACGACTGTGAAATTAAAACTCTGAAAAGTCGGAGGGAAAATTAGCTAAAGGGATCTACAGTGTACATGTACAGTTCTCGTTTATTTTTATCTATGAGAAGTATATATATTGACGTGTTTATATATCCACAGTAATTTTGATAAGTGTATATAAAACATTCTTAATCGAATATTAAATAAAGCCTACGCTCACGCAGCAAGATACGCCTGTTGGGATTTTTTTCACAACACCAAAATATCTAAGTCCCATAACTCCATAAGGACAAATCGGATGATTCTGAAAATCGAAAGGCGGCTTCCTCTTCAAAGTCTGATCACAATGTACAAATATCATGAAAATCTTGTACGCATATTTAAGTTACTGCGTTCCATGCACCTATATTTTGCCCTTAGCTTAACATATATGTGCAAATACCCCCCCCCCCCCCCCCCCCCATTACACATAATTTCTGGATAATGTGACAAAAATTTTAAGAACCCGTTATATATATGAAAGAACATCCTTTCTACTTAAAGTATACAAAATTTCAAAACATTTTGACCAGAAATAGATTTTTAAAGAATTTTTAACTACATGTATTTTAGTATATTTTTACATTGTATCTAAAATATCTAATTCCCATAACTCCGTAACGACAAATTGGGTGAACCTGAAAATCGAAAGGTGGCTTCTTCTTCAAAGTCTGATCACAATGTAGAAATATTATGTAAATCCGTTGACGCATATTCAAGTTATTGCGTTCCATGCGCCTATATTTTGCCCTTAGCTTACCATGTATGTGCATATAACCCCCTTCCCATTACAAATATCTCAGTTATGCGACCAAAAAATTAAAAACACGTTACATATGTCAAAGAGCATCCTTTCTACCTTAAAGATGCAGTGTCTCTGAAAATAATTTTTTATTGAAAATGTAAATTTTACTCCAAACGGTCAAGATAGAGGAAAAAATGAGCCAGAAAAAAAATTATTTGAAAATATGCAGTAACCACTCTAATATTGTCGATTTTGTAATAATTAAATATCCGTATACCTCTATAGTAAAAACTCAATACATTGTAGGTGGCGCTAGTGGAATGAATTAGAACTGCGCACCCCAAATTCAAAATGACGTTTTTAAAGGTCTATAACTGCGAAAGTATGCATTAGATTGGCGTGAAAATTTGAATTTGTACAAATGAGAATGTATACTTTCATATAAAAAGAAAGATTTTGCATTACAAAATTTTGTAAATTAATTAATTTTCAGGGAAACCGTCCCTTTAAGTATACAATATTTCAAAACTTTTCGATCAGAAATAGATTTTAAAATAATTTTTAACTATTTTAGTATATTTTCACTGTATTTAAAAATATCTAAGTCCCATAACTCTGTAACGACAAATCGAATGAACCTGAAAATCGAAAGGCGGCTTCCTCTCCACAGTCCAATCATAATGTATGAATATTCAATTTATTGCGTTCCAGAAATAGATTTTTGAATAATAAGGGCCCCGCCACTAGGCGGGTGCCCTATAGTAATCACTCTGTCCGTCCGTCTGTCTGTCCGTCAGCAAAAACTTTAACATTGGCCATAACTTCTGCACTGTAAGAGGTAGAGCTTTTTTATTTTACATGAGTGTGCCTTGTGACAAGACCTTTCCGTTGGTACCAACATTTTTCATCATGTGACCTTGACCGTGACCTTTGACCTACATTTGAAAAACTTTAACATTGGCCATAACTATTGTACCGTAAGAGATGGGGCTTTGATATTTGACATGTGTGTTCCTTGGGACAAGACCTTTCTGTTGGTACCAACATTTTTTGATTATGTGACCTTGACCATGACCTACATTTGAAAAACTTTAACATTGGCCATAACTGTTGTACCGTAAGAGATGGGGCTTTGATATTTGACATGTCTGTTCCTTTCTGTTGGTACCAACATTTTTTGATCATGTGACCTTGGACCTACATTTGAAAAACTTTAACATTGGCCATAACTGTTGTACCGTAAGAGATGGGGCTTTGATATTTGACATGTCTGTTCCTTTCTGTTGGTACCAACATTTTTTGATCATGTGACCTTGGACCTACATTTGAAAAACTTTAACATTGGCCATAACTGTTGTACCGTAAGAGATGGGGCTTTGTTGACCTTGTTGCCTTTACATTCAACTTCTTAAAAAAGTGGCCGGCGGGGCCCTTTCTGACTTTGTCAGTGCTCTTGTTTTTAACTATTTTAGTATATTTTCACTGTATTTTAAAAATCTAAGTCCCATAACTCTGTAACGACAAATCGGATGAACCTGAAAATCGAAAGGCGGCTTCCTCTCCACAGTCCAATCATAATGTATGAATTTCGTGAAAATCCGTTGACATATATTCAAGTTATTGCGTTCCATAGGCGGATGGACAGACAGACGGACTGACGACTTCGCCATACCATAATACGACCCGTCAAATGACGGGCGTATAAAAACGAACAAAAAATCATAACTAAATAAAGGTTAATTTTCATTCAGGATTTGGTAAACAAACGCACATGTGTATAGCAGACTACACCTGTCTCCCATTCAAGCCGTCATAGTTAGTCATTTGAAAGTGAGCGATTATCTATGGTGATTTGAATGGAACATGATATCTATACATGATATCAACCTTGTATTTGCAATGAAGGGGTATGGACAAACCGTTTTCCGCCATATTGGATTTTATGTAGTGTGTTATTGAAAATCTTTCCTTACACCGAGTCATGGCTCCAACTTCAACTATTTTAATCCCAAGTATTCTCAACCCAAATAGCTACATTTTCCCATATTTTCTACGGAAAATTACATTAATATTTTAACATTAGAAACTTTTTAAATTCATGCACCGAACTGCACAGCTGCGCCTCAGAAGAATTTATGAACAATACTATAACTTACCTTAAACATTACATTGATACTATATCTACAAACATTTGTCCTTCGATTTTGAGTACAAGGTCTCATTGTCATATAAATCTCTTATTTATACAACACGGTGTCTTTTCGAACACGAGTTTTTACAGGTAGCCATTTTCACGTGCCGATCCGCCCCAACATAGGTAGAAAAAATAAACGATTTTAAAGTTCCTGGGGTAATTCACTAGAATTTCGACTGTTTGCGATTCAATCATTAATTATTTACATGATATATATTAGAACAATGGGATAGTCATGTGAATTATAGGTGACAAATTACAAATGTGCAACATTCCGGGGATCTGCCACTGGATTCATTTCAATGTTGATATGGCTACTAGCCCCTTGCGTGTAAAATGAAGATACCCGGTATTTTGAGAAAGTATGATCAAAATTGGAGGACAAATGTTTGTAGACATATGATGATAGTAACGTTTAAGGTAGGTTATAGTATTAATCAAGAATCCTGCAAACCTGTAGCTGTGCAGTTCGGTTGCCATTGATGCAGTTTTTGTTTAAAATGATGGGAAAATGACGATGTTGAGGTAAAGAAAACTTAGTATTAAAATGGTTAAGATTGGAGTCTTAATTCTGCAGAACGACAGATTTTCAAGTATGCTTCACGTCAAATCCAATATGGCCGATAAACGTTTGTCCATACCCCTTAATGAAGTATTAGTGAGTTAGTTTTTTGAGATAATTTCAAAAAGACTGTATACGTGGTTTACAACACGTTTCGTAGTAAATCACACGATGTGAGGTTCATTCAAGCGATTGGCTGATCATGGTCGCGTGTTCACTTTTACCTTGGTAAACGTGACATATTTCTACATACTGTATATGCAAATAACAATTTCCGAAGTTTACCGAAATCGTGTGTACCAGTGAGTAAAAACGTCTATAAAAGGAAAATGTGAGAGAAGTTTTATGTAAGTAATATATAGATGTTCAAATGATAGTTCTTCAAAGCTATTTACGGTAAAACTTCATTATTGACAGTTTAATCCCTGTAAGACTATTTGTACCTTTAAGATAGACTCTTTCAATTTCGCAAAATTATCCCTGAGTAATAAGGTGTGCAAGCAAAATTTTCTTCCGATAGATGAATAACAAATTACGTCCTACAACCATTCACATTCAATCGTCAATTAAAACACGTTAAAAATGTTGTTTAAATAGATATTCTCATGGATATTATTCGGGGATATTATTCGACTGGTATCAGATTGTCCCTGCACTCAATGGAATATTAAGAGCAATGCTGTTCCAAGTGGACTCTTATATTCCATATACACTGGTGTAAAGCAGATGCACGTACCATCGGGTACCAACACCCCATCATGGCGACAGGCGACGCCGATTCTTCAATATCAACAAATAACACAGTTCATGTTATACACTCAAGGTGAAGATTATGTATATATAAATGCTGGAAATTAAGCAATTTCATTATTGGTTGTATAATAAACAGTGTATGTTGAGATTATGAAAATGACAAGGAAGTAGGTACCAGTGTTTGAGCAATGATTTGTGGTACCTGCATCATCGTCGTTTTGATTCGGTTCTTACTCGATATTTATACATAGTAAATTTCCCCTGGCTTGACGGTGATGTTCCTAGATTACCGTCCTATGGTATCTATATTTCACAGCTCATCCGGTATGCTAGAGCATGTACTGATGTTTTGGATTTTCATAGTAGAAATTTACAAATCACCAAGAAACTTTTAGGACAAGGTTTTCGCTTTCACAAACTAGAAAAGACTCTGGAAATTTTACAAAAATTATCGTCAACTTCTTCTGAAATTCGGACCAATACAGGCAACAGAGTATATTACTTTGGGTATTTCACAACCTGCATTTTATGGTGACATTATTAACAAGATAAGAAGGATCAAAGATAGAAAACTTCACTATCGAAAATGCGTCGGAATCATCAAACGCCTTTTATACCGTGGATATGATCCTAATGTCACCAGACGGACACTAGGCTTGGTACTTGACCAATCTACAGTCTTGTACAAGCGCATTCTAAAAGCTTGCACTCTGACTGACTGTGACGACGGGACTCCATGACGGGCCCTGTCCAAACCTCTTTAGAAAAGACAGGGCCCCGACCACCTGTCCTCTCTGAATGTCAGACGGACTCCTCGGGTGATAACATACATGAGCTCGCGGCGGCAGAGCAAGGATTGTATTACGTACGCCCTCTTTTTATATCCATTTACATATTCATCTGTGTTGCTTGGGCCCCTGCGTTTTGCGGTCTTGTGTGTGTGTGGTCATCTGACAGTGAGGGGGTTGTTTTACACCACAATTGTACGTTCTTCGATACCTCTGGGTAATCGGAAAAGTGGGAGAGTTGTGCGCACGAAATCCAGGATAACCACACCTTCTGCTATTTCCAAGGCAGATTGCCATCCTTAGTCGGTACCGGTTGCCCATTGGCCTCGTTGGTTTATGTGTAGTCCCTTGTGTTTGATGTTTCTATGTTGTGCGTTGACGTTACTTGTCCCTTATGCGTCTCTTTCCGTGCTTGTCTGCTGTGTTTTTGCATTGGGTGTTTTGCTGTGGGTGCTACAACCGGGTGTTGTTGGAGATCCCCTCCATTGTTTTATGATCATATGCGTATGACCATTTCTTGATCTAAACTTTATCTTTGCGTATATTGCACAAATCCAACACGAACTGTGTAAATTATTGATGTTGAAGGATGTGAACATACGAATCGGCATCACCTGTCGCCATGACGGGATGTAGGTACCCGATGGTACGTGCATCTGCTTTACACCAGTGACATGGATCATATTTAGGAATTACGCTCATCTTATATTCCCTATTCGAATCACATTTCTTCCGGCCTTGAGATTAATTGATGAGACCTTTGATGAAATATGCATAATTTATGTTGATACAACCTTGTTGACATCTTAACACCATCTCTTCAATGCTATTTTGAACATATATTTTATTTGGATATTTATTTGAATAGACCCTATGTGGAATCTGGAGTTGCGCACTCTCTGTAATGTAAATGCATAAATTTAAATTAAAAAATTAAACTTATGAATCTAGGCGAATTATGAAAATCCATTTGGCAGGAAGCATAACTGATCAGGATTTAATATCTGAAACAAGTGTCTGGTGATTTAAAATTTCTTTACGAGGTTATAGAGTTGATACATTTCAGTATTATTGTTATTATAGAACATTTAAGAATAGTTTTGATACGTCGACGTACTTAGAAAAACTACCGACATGAGCAATGAGCAAGCGCACGAAAAAAAAAAAAAAACCATCCCAGAATGCCAGCTATATAGTGAGACATCGATCTTCACGCATCTTATAAATTATAGGCAAGGACTCATTTTTGTTCAAAACTCATATATTTGATTAAAGTATGTCCTCCTTTTTCTGCGTACGGAAGATCGAAAACATGTTATTATTGTCCTGTCTATTTGGTTTTCTTTGTCTAAAGGTATATAGGTTTTATTGTTTATCTGTCGGAAAATGTACTCTTGCGCATAATAGGATAAGGATTAATTTTCAAATTGCAGTGAGTGTTTTATTAGTTGTTTTGTTTTTTTTGGGGGGGGGGGGGGTAATTTTTCGTTCATGGCTTAAATAACAATGGTTCGATAGTTGCGATCTCGTAAACCGCTTACCTAATATGCTTTTTTTCTTCTGATCCTCCCATTTTTAATTTGATTCTGTTTGAGAAGTTTGGTATGTGAACTTCATGTCATAAGAAACACTGAGCTTTGCGTCTTTTACTAGATTTCTTCAGCATTCATAAAATAACCATATTGACAAGAACATTGACTATTGATAAATATCATGTTCTTTACTATCTGGCGTCACTTATGTTTACACATTGTTCGATCATGAGAGATAGAATATTTTCCTTTCAGGTAAATGGAATCTTGTCGGAAAGTTTTAAGCATAACCGTTGCATTCCATCGTCCATGTGACATATTTACATAAATTCTGCAAAATACTTGTTCGCCTGTGCCGCCATGCTCACTTTTATTGTGCAACCTCGGCTTCTTACTTAGCGTTGCTATACTTGGGCGGGGAATTGTATAACCGTTCCTATGGAAAATCTAATGATTTTGCCTAGCCTTCTCGACTTTGACATTGAATAACTGATCGTTACTTCTTTAATGTTTATATAAAGGAAGAATCTCCAACAACACTCGACTGCGACACCCAAAGCAAAACCCAAATGCAAAAACACAGAGCAGACACGCACAGAAAGAGACACAAAAGGGACAAGGAAAACAAACTCACGTCATAGAAACATGAAACACACAAGACCACACATAAACCGGTGCCGACTTTAGGTCGGCCATCTTTCACGCAAGTAGTAGACAGTGTGTTTATCTGGGTTAGGTGCGCACAACCCTCGTACATGTAGTCACGGTTAAAAGGCATAAAATATACTCGTTCAACTTAGAAAATGTATTTGCATTTGCTTTTTCAAACCAAAAATACAGCTTGTGCAATTAACATTGCTAGAGCTTGACAAACCATTTATATAGAATAACAAATATAACCCTTGACGGGGCAAGAAAAAAGGAACAGAAATAAAACGTTTTGAATAACTGATTTTCTGGTAGAGTTTATGAATTTAAACTATTTAAAATCAATAACATGGAAGGAGATTCTAAGTAATAAAAAGAGATACCAAATAAATATTTATTCGTATAGAACAAATATAAGTAAAGGCCCTGTCACATTGCCATTTACGTATTAATTACGAATAATTTACGAATGAAATTTTAATATCTGGATTTATACCAAGGAGTACGTGGACAAACTTGGTTGCAATATATGCGTGTTTTATGTTCATTTATCATACGTAGACATACGTGGAACGGACGTGAAAATCGTCAACTTTGCGTAAGAATCTCGTATTCAATGCGCGTATGAATTACGGATGAATTGCGTAAGAACTGCGTAAAAACTACGTTGATAACGCATAAATCGCGTTAATCCAAGAGGTCGACAAATTTTGAACAGCTTAAAAGCGTTTTTGCGTATGTCCACGTATTCTCATTCCGGAATCCAATCGCTGCGCATAACGACGAATGAAATGGAAATATAACTCGCTTGACATTTATAAAAAAACGCATGAATTACGTATATTTGCGCAAGGATTAAGTATCTCCACGTATTTTTACGTTTGCCCCAAAGGCTTTACGTAGTTTATGCGTAATTCATACGCTAGTGCTGTGTGACAGGGCCTTAACAGCAATTCTCTGTAAGAACAAAAGAATTTCAAAACATGTTGGCACGGCATGTCATGGATTTTTGAGATTTTTGGTATGGAAGTTCAATATGAAGTACTAGTATGTAAATCCACCCCAGTTTTTTCAAAAAGGTTGTCGTTGCCATGGTAACCGTGTCTGAAGTTTCAAAAATCGGGAAAATCTATAGGACAAGGCATATTTGTAGGCTTCGTTACCATGGAAACATGTACATTTTAAATCTTAAATTGCTTTGATTATTTTCTTTTAATCCTTATTATCATGCATATTTGTAAAGTTTTTTACATTCATCTCGGATGCCTTATGTACACAAGATGAAAAATTGGGCCAAAACAGGGTATCAAAAGGCTTTGTTTTGGGCACTCAAAGACCCTTTTTTTGCATGTTTTTACTGTTTTACAAGGTTGAAAATTTCATAAAAGCACCAATTTTTGAAGTCCAAATTCTAGTTATCCAATTAGTATCATCTTTGAACTCTACATGAATATATAAAATTAATTGGGCTAATTTGTCCTTTTATATGCAAAGCAGCATCAAATTTAGTTGCTATGGCAACAATCGGCTGAAAGGTTCCAATACGATGAATTTAAACACAACCTCTATCAAACTATCTACGCATGATATTGGAACAGAAGTTCATGTATACATCTATCAGAGGCGTTTTGATATAAAAATGACCTTGAAAATATTTCAAGGTCACCCACTGAATTTTCAAGGTCATTAAATTTTAAGTGACCAGATTTGACGAAAAATCCTGATTTTTCATAAAATGAAGGTGTCAATATTTTAAAAATCTTGAAATATTGAACTTAACAGTTATTTGCCATAAAATGATAAATGTATCACTTATTTCTTAGAACTATTAATTACGTTTCTTCACATCTTCGAATATCTAAATTCTTGGTGAGTATTTTGATAAAAATGGGACGAAATCTGTATTTTTCTTGTTTTTTGACGGAAGAATATTTTCCTATTGAATTGCTACAATTTATTAAATTCTAAGATTTGTCTTTCTTATGTTCATGTGCTTTCATAATATATATGACCTATGAAAATATTTAAATAAATAAATCACTAAAATCGGTAACAAATATATTAAAAAATCAATATTTTATGCAAAATTTGAGTCTCAAAGTATAAATGACCTTGAACATCAAGCCAATGACCTTGAACATTTAAATTGTTCTTATGTAAAAGATTTAAGTCATATCTATACATGCATACATTTTGACAATCTTATGTTACTCTAAAGAGGAATAAAATCAATTTCAAAGATGATATGAAACAAGCAAAAAGGTCTAATGTTGCCATGGCAACGGTCTTTGAAGACAGAATTTAGGTAAAACTCTTAAATACCCACTCCAATTTTTCGTTCATTTTATTTGTCAATAAACATACATTTCCATTGATGAAAATCACTAGTCTCCTATTGGTGCCTTTTGTGATATTTAAGATTGAAAATGGTCAAAAACACACTAAATTGGCCCTTATTTTCACCTCTATTTTTCGCTTCATTTTGACTTATTTTGGCTTAATACAATAAGATTCCTGTAATAAATATCACATATCTAAGTTTACTAAGTAAGAATGGAAGTAAGGAAGAATAGATTATATAAAGATGAACAAGCTGTTACAGTGGTATCCATGGCAACGAAGTCTCCAGAGCTGGCTTATTTCATGGTCCCAAATGTGCTATAAATAGAATGACGTCGTTACCATGGCAACCAGAGGTCACATTGGCTGAAAAGTGTTATTTTCATGGTCAGTACTTAATATATACCCATTATACCGAAAATCATCAAAATCCATGACATGCCGTGCCGAACGATTTTGGTCCTTACAGAGAATGGCTATTAAGAAGGAAAATTCATAGCTTTACTCTTGCATTATATTCTAGTCTCTGGTACATTCAAAAGGTAAAGGCCCTGTCGCACATCAATTTACGTATAAATTACGAATAATTTACGAATGAAGTTTGAAAATCTGGATTTATACGTGGGAAAATTGGTTGCAATGTGTTAAATTTTGACAGATGAATATCACAAGAACGACGTAGAAACTACGCATAAATTACGCATGAAACACGAAAAATTGCGCATAGAACACGTATATCTACGAAAAAGCCAATTTTGTGTGTAGTTCTTAGCGGTATACGCGTATGCAATATATGAGTGATGCAGTCGCAATCTATACCTGTTTTATGCGTGAGAGGTTTGTTAATCATACGCAGACATACGTGGAACGGACGTGAAAATCGCCAATTTTCGTCAAACATATCAAAATACAGTCTTAATTCTGAATTTTAAACAAAGATCGTGTCCAACTTTGCTGCCAGAAAAGCAAAGATCGTGTTTAATAGTGCTGCCAGTACCGTATTACCAGAAAATTTCCCGATTTTGAGTTAAAAAAAACGGTGTCTTTATTTTCGCGAGAACAATTTTTCGCGATTTTAAATTACAAATATGCACTAAGTTCAACTGTTTTACCATTCATTATTGAAAGTTTCTTTATTTCTAGCAAAAGGATACACTCGATTTACTTTCCTTTACCTTTAATCAGAATTTACAAATGTACTATAATAACAAAAAATAACTTGTATGAAAATGTGTTATACCTTACCACCAAACATCAAAGAAGCACTAAACACTTTTTCGCAATGAAAAATCTTTCGTGATGAAAATTTTTTCGCGAGTATAGCCAAAATTCTAATGCACTCTATTTGTAACGCGCATTCTGATTGGTTGAGCGATGAAAAAGCTGCAAGGGGATTCACGTTTCACTGCAGTGTTTGCTATGACGTCATACGTTCCTATGACGACGTCGTTTAAAGCAGACGTTTTCTAGCTCATTACCGACCGAAGCATTAGAATAGGGTTACCATACTGATGTTTTACAAAAACTGACAGGGTATCGTCGAATCCCCTGTCAGAAATATCCGTTTTACGGCGAGGCTGGTGCCTCGCGGTAAAACGGATATTTCTGACAGGGAATTCGCCGATACCCTGTCAGTTTCAGTAAAACACACGCATGATAAACCCTAATTAGTGGCGAAAATGTCTTGTTGTACGGTATTTGATTCAACAAAAATTACTTCATGCATGATGTATGTTTCGATTATTGTCAAACTTGTCATATTAAAAGAATTATTCAATTAACCAGTATAACATACGAAATATTTGTGAAATATCAATAAGGACGTATTGAATTGAATCACATGCGTACAGTGACAATATAGGATATACCCAAGATATTACACGAAGTAAAAGATTATTTGTATGGACATCCAACATCACTATGGTGCACTTCAATAATCAAAATCAGAACATTTATATCAATTTTGATAATCTAACGACACAAAATGAAATATTACAAATTGCTCGCGGAGAATTAACAAAATAATAGCAGAAATAATGTTGGTACAAATAAATGTACATGTAAAAGAATGAGAATCAAATAAAAACAAAAACCCGGAAATAAGAGTATCTCTAGTGTGTTACTAGTTTCCGGAGGTACCTGGAACCATTACATCGGAAAGAAATCGGTCCCACATATGCCAATTTGCTTCGATCAGAATCGCACAGAGCTTCTTAGGCTTAGCTTGTTGAAACTTTTGAATAAGCCCTTCCAAGCTATCTTCCCCAACATTGCCTCCTCCTCTGGCCTCCATAAGGCTGACGCCAAACTCATTCCTAGTTGAAGGACTGCAAACATTGTAGACCGGAGTTGGAAATGGAGCAATCAAACTAAGGCAATAGTTAACAATGAGGCGTGCTGTACGACCATTTCCATCAGGGAATGGATGTATCAATCCGAAGCCAAATAGAACCTTAGCAGCACACTTGAAAAGATCCTTTATCATTTCTTTGTCATTTCCTGTGTTTATGATTTTAGCTACGGCATTGTTGTATCCATCAAATAGCTTGTCTAGGACTAGCTTCACCTCTTCCTCGCTTTCAAATTTGTGGTATTCAAGATCTTGGCCATTAACCTTTATCCATCGAGACACCGTCGTGAATTGACCTGCCTCGTACGGGAATTCTATGATGCCATCCATAAGTAATTTATGTAATTTGCTGATGTCCGTGCTACAAAGAAATCGGCCGGACAATTTTTTCTTTTCAACAAAGGACTTGAGCCAACGATACCCAACGTATAAATATGCTGTTTCTAATTCGGACTTGGACTTACTTTGAGAAGTTTTGCGATACTCTCTATTTACTATTTTTGTAAGAGTTGTGGAGTAATCATCCATATCTTCATCTTCTTGCGCCGTGGCCTTATCCAATGATTCCACAATTTTTGCTGTAGCCGCTTCGTTGTTCACTCCAAAGTTTTGTTCCTTCTGGATGTTAACGAAGTAATGGACCTCGAGATCTTGAATCTTTTTCTTTACTCCCTTGTCCTCTTTAACACGTTCGTACTTTTCTCTAAATTTACATATTTCGACCACCATATCCTCAGTGCTCATTCTTTGTGATTCTCTTACTTTTTGCAAGTAGTCATAATCGGTGAATTGTTCAGAATCCATCTTTTTCGGTATGTTGAAAATTCTGCAAATGAAATATCGGCGAAATTTGAGCAAACGTCACTTTAAAATATTGTCAAAAGGGTTAATGCCATTTGATATCGATTATACTACATAGAAAGCCTTTTGAACAAGTGTAACAAATCAATACCTTCTAGAAGAAAATTTCATGCATCAGACAAGTGTTTCGGACATTAAATCCTCATCAAAAACTTACGTAATTTTGGATTCTGTTTATGATGAGATGACGAATTAGAAGATGTATGCTATTTGTCAAGTGATTCTTTTTCTATTAGTATATAAAGTCTTTCTCTTATCGGATTATAAATCAGGCATGTGACTTTAGCTTTTGCAAACTTCGTGTACACAATTCAAGCAAATCTTTCCTTTGTTCTTCCGATCAAACCTAATTTTAAATATCTACGTGCAGATTTGAATGTGAATTTCTTCTTGCGTCCTCGTATACTTTCACTTTATATCTTTCCTCGGATTAAAGAAAGATCGGTGTGTTAAATTTTAAAGGTACGGTGTCCCTTAAAATAAATCAATTTTACAAAACTCTTTAATGCATAATCTTTCTTTTCATATGTAAGTATACATTCTCATTAGTATATATTCATATTTTCAGGCGAATCTTGCGCATATATTCGCAGATTTAGACGTTTAAGGAGGGTTTGAACACCAAGATGGTGGCGGCATTATTTGTTTTCTCGCTTCCTAGGAAAAGTATAGTCTTGACTCCCTTAAAACATTTGATACTCCGATTGATATATTCATTTGAGTATCCGGATGAAGTCTGAATAATTTCCGGCGTCATTTGAAGAAATTATGGCGATTTTCGAAATTTAGGACTTGTGGAAGTTTTATCCATGAGCAAACCACGACGTCATTTCGACGTTACAGGGAAAAATGGCGTCACAAACCTTTGCATTCAAACTTCAATAAAAACATTATTACTAAACGTATTGCGTTGAAACTTAGCATGTATAAAAAAGAGAATTCAATCTTCGTCACAGTGTATTCGTTAACAAATTTTCGTTACAGGAGAGCAGATGTCACTTCATTGAAAATGGACGATTTTGGAAGAAAGAATTGGACAATATAAAGCCTTGTAATATTTTAATCCCAAATTCAATTTTTCCCATTGAATCATGAAATCATCTCTAAACATTCTTGATAATTTTGAAAGTTTTTGACAAAGATTCATCCACAGGATTC
The DNA here is from genome assembly GCA_028142955.1 of Pinctada fucata. Classification (NCBI taxonomy): domain Eukaryota; kingdom Metazoa; phylum Mollusca; class Bivalvia; order Pterioida; family Pteriidae; genus Pinctada; species Pinctada fucata. Next base: position 61,382,385 of record AP027102.1, on the reverse strand, counting down.
CTAATAATTAACTAGCAACTACAGTAAATTGGCTCGAAATTGCAATCTTTTTAACGACAGTGTCATCTTTTATTTAAGAATTCAGCCTGTGTTTGAAACACAATTCATTTTATTCTTTCCATATGTAATTGCAATATATTTATGGATATTTTGGACGTTAAATCAAAATTAATTTCCAATAGCTTTGCGAGAACTGGAATGACACTTTCAATATTATGACGTCATCAAGAAATTCACGAAAACGTCGATTAATGCATATTTCAAAGTCTCGTATAAAATTTTACTGTGGATAGAATCAAATGTAAGTTTGTATAGTCAAGGACAGACATGAATAATATAATTTCAGAAATTTTTAGAAAAATTGAATTTGGCGTCCAAGTGTTCATTAAACGTCATTTTTAATTTGGGGTGCGCAGCTCTTATTCATTCCACTAGCGCAACCTACAATGTATTGAGATTTTACAATGGAGGTATATGGATATTTAACTTCTACAATTCGACAATGTTATGTCTATACTGCAATCATGTTCAAATGGAACTTTTTATGGCTCCTTTTTCCCTCTATCTAGACCCTTTGGAATAAATTTTTCGTTTAAAAAAAAATCGTTTTCAGGGACACTGTATCTTTAAATAAAATGGATTAACAAATACATGTATATAAGACACCCTATTTTACCATTAAAACGCGAAATATGATACTCGCGAAAATTTCTGGTTGTACGGTAGATGATACCTCAGTTGATACGCTATGCCAGAGCAAGTACCAAATATACGGATTTTGTTCTGAGAGCTAGGCGTGATAAGCTTCTCAGTCAGGGATATGTTTGTGACCGACTAACATCGTCACTGAGGAAGTTCTACGGTCGATACGGGGAACTCGTCATACACTATGATGTACCACTCTTTAGAATGGTGGGTGATATTCTGTTATAGACCATTTGAACCATCCAACCAAAGATTGTACTCTTTGTCTTCAAAAATGGAAGTAACCGTATGTGACAATTCTACCGAATAGAAGCAACGGGTGTTGCATGCAAACAGGAGATGCTTACTCTTCCTGGGCACCTGGTCTCACTTCCATATCGGGAGTTCGCTTCTTTTCACATGGAGGAGGTTTTTGTTTGTTTGTTTTGGTTCCTGTTTTATCCTGATTTCGTATGCCTTCGGTTTCTGAATTATTGACTTTGTGCTGTATACAGGGATATGGTCATTATCCATATTTGTCATTGAGTATTTCTCCCTTAAAAACCCTAACTACATTTTTACTGCAAAAAAGGAGGGGGTCTTCAACAGCACTCGCTTGCAGCAGCCACAGCAAAACAACCAATACAAAACAGTGGTGACTCACGCAGCAAGAGACGCAAAAGGGACAAGGAACACACAAATCAACGCAGAAACATCAAACACAAAAGACCATTCATAAACCAACGTTACCAATACGGAAGATCGGAATTACTTCTAACCAAGACTATACGAATGTTCTCGCGCACTCTTCGATTGTTCTCCATTGTTATGACGTCATCAATTTACTTGGGCAGAAAAGGTGCCCAAGTTTTGAACAATGGTTAAGGTAGGTGACTAAATGAAAAATCAGAACGGACACGTGCTGCATTTGCGATCTTGCGTATTCTAAAACGGATTATCCGGATTACGTACGCACATTTCCAGATACTAAGAGGTCTCGAAAAACGCAAATAGTGGTGTAAATACCTTCTCATTGTAAAATGACAATGCAATCAAGACAGCAAGACGCAGGGACCCGCGCATCACACAGATGTATTTGTAAGTGGATATAAAAATAGAGGGCATACGAAAAACGGTCCGTGTTTTGCCGGCTGTAGCGAGCTCACACACTTTATCGCCCGAGCAGTCCATCTGACATTCAGAGAGGACAGGTGAAAGTTTTAAATTAAAAAAAACAAAATGAATGGGGATTGAATTATACGGAGGTCTGAAGAAAATTATTTTTTATTTTTATTTAAAGTTGAATCTTTCCAGCAAGGAATTCTGAATTTGTTTTTTGAAGTGAAAATGGCTACATAGCACTATCTCAGGGGAAAATCTACAACCGGGGGAACACCTGCTATTTTCGAATAATCATAAGTTTAAATTTAAATTAAAAAATTAAACTTATGAATCTAGGCGAATTATGAAAATCCATTTGGCAGGAAGCATAACTGATCAGGATTTAATATCTGAAACAAGTGTCTGGTGATTTAAAATTTCTTTACGAGGTTATAGAGTTGATACATTTCAGTATTATTGTTATTATAGAACATTTAAGAATAGTTTTGATACGTCGACGTACTTAGAAAAACTACCGACATGAGCAATGAGCAAGCGCACGAAAAAAAAAAAAACCATCCCAGAATGCCAGCTATATAGTGAGACATCGATCTTCACGCATCTTATAAATTATAGGCAAGGACTCATTTTTGTTCAAAACTCATATATTTGATTAAAGTATGTCCTCCTTTTTCTGCGTACGGAAGATCGAAAACATGTTATTATTGTCCTGTCTATTTGGTTTTCTTTGTCTAAAGGTATATAGGTTTTATTGTTTATCTGTCGGAAAATGTACTCTTGCGCATAATAGGATAAGGATTAATTTTCAAATTGCAGTGAGTGTTTTATTAGTTGTTTTGTTTTTTTTTTTTGGGGGGGGGGTAATTTTTCGTTCATGGCCATCTTTCACGCAAGTAGTAGACAGTGTGTTTATCTGGGTTAGGTGCGCACAACCCTCGTACATGTAGTCACGGTTAAAAGGCATAAAATATACTCGTTCAACTTAGAAAATGTATTTGCATTTGCTTTTTCAAACCAAAAATACAGCTTGTGCAATTAACATTGCTAGAGCTTGACAAACCATTTATATAGAATAACAAATATAACCCTTGACGGGGCAAGAAAAAAGGAACAGAAATAAAACGTTTTGAATAACTGATTTTCTGGTAGAGTTTATGAATTTAAACTATTTAAAATCAATAACATGGAAGGAGATTCTAAGTAATAAAAAGAGATACCAAATAAATATTTATTCGTATAGAACAAATATAAGTAAAGGCCCTGTCACATTGCCATTTACGTATTAATTACGAATAATTTACGAATGAAATTTTAATATCTGGATTTATACCAAGGAGTACGTGGACAAACTTGGTTGCAATATATGCGTGTTTTATGTTCATTTATCATACGTAGACATACGTGGAACGGACGTGAAAATCGTCAACTTTGCGTAAGAATCTCGTATTCAATGCGCGTATGAATTACGGATGAATTGCGTAAGAACTGCGTAAAAACTACGTTGATAACGCATAAATCGCGTTAATCCAAGAGGTCGACAAATTTTGAACAGCTTAAAACCGTTTTTGCGTATGTCCACGTATTCTCATTCCGGAATCCAATCGCTGCGCATAACGACTAATGAAATGGAAATATAACTCGCTTGACATTTATAAAAAAAACGTATGAATTACGTATATTTGCGCAAGGATTAAGTATCTCCACGTATTTTTACGTTTGCCCCAAAGGCTTTACGTAGTTTATGCGTAATTCATACGCTAGTGCTGTGTGACAGGGCCTTAAGAAGGAAAATTCATAGCTTTACTCTTGCATTATATTCTAGTCTCTGGTACATTCAAAAGGTAAAGGCCCTGTCGCACATCAATTTACGTATAAATTACGAATAATTTACGAATGAAGTTTGAAAATCTGGATTTATACGTGGGAAAAATTGGTTGCAATGTGTTAAATTTTGACAGATGAATATCACAAGAACGACGTAGAAACTACGCATAAATTACGCATGAAACACGAAAAATTGCGCATAGAACACGTATATCTACGAAAAAGCCAATTTTGTGTGTAGTTCTTAGCGGTATACGCGTATGCAATATATGAGTGATGCAGTCGCAATCTATACCTGTTTTATGCGTGAAAGGTTTGTTAATCATACGCAGACATACGTGGAACGGACGTGAAAATCGCCAATTTTCGTCAAACATATCAAAATACAGTCTTAATTCTGAATTTTAAACAAAGATCGTGTCCAACTTTGCTGCCAGAAAAGCAAAGATCGTGTTTAATAGTGCTGCCAGTACCGTATTACCAGAAAATTTCCCGATTTTGAGTTAAAAAAAACGGTGTCTTTATTTTCGCGAGAACAATTTTTCGCGATTTTATATTACAAATATGCACTAAGTTCAACTGTTTTACCATTCATTATTGAAAGTTTCTTTATTTCTAGAAAAAGGATACACTCGATTTACTTTCCTTTACCTTTAATCAGAATTTACAAATGTACTATAATAACAAAAAATAACTTGTATGAAAATGTGTTATACCTTACCACCAAACATCAAAGAAGCACTAAACACTTTTTCGCAATGAAAAATCTTTCGTGATGAAAATTTTTTCGCGAGTATAGCCAAAATTCTAATGCACTCTATTTGTAACGCGCATTCTGATTGGTTGAGCGATGAAAAAGCTGCAAGGGGATTCACGTTTCACTGCAGTGTTTGCTATGACGTCATACGTTCCTATGACGACGTCGTTTAAAGCAGACGTTTTCTAGCTCATTACCGACCAAAGCATTAGAATAGGGTTACCATACTGATGTTTTACAAAAACTGACAGGGTATCGTCGAATCCCCTGTCAGAAATATCCGTTTTACGGCGAGGCTGGTGCCTCGCGGTAAAACGGATATTTCTGACAGGGAATTCGCCGATACCCTGTCAGTTTCAGTAAAACACACGCATGATAAACCCTAATTAGTGGCGAAAATGTCTTGTTGTACGGTATTTGATTCAACAAAAATTACTTCATGCATGATGTATGTTTCGATTATTGTCAAACTTGTCATATTAAAAGAATTATTCAATTAACCAGTATAACATACGAAATATTTGTGAAATATCAATAAGGACGTATTGAATTGAATCACATGCGTACAGTGACAAAATAGGATATACCCAAGATATTACACGAAGTAAAAGATTATTTGTATGGACATCCAACATCACTATGGTGCACTTCAATAATCAAAATCAGAACATTTATATCAATTTTGATAATCTAACGACACAAAATGAAATATTACAAATTGCTCGCGGAGAATTAACAAAATAATAGCAGAAATAATGTTGGTACAAATAAATGTACATGTAAAAGAATGAGAATCAAATAAAAACAAAAACCCGGAAATAAGAGTATCTCTAGTGTGTTACTAGTTTCCGGAGGTACCTGGAACCATTACATCGGAAAGAAATCGGTCCCACATATGCCAATTTGCTTCGATCAGAATCGCACAGAGCTTCTTAGGCTTAGCTTGTTGAAACTTTTGAATAAGCCCTTCCAAGCTATCTTCCCCAACATTGCCTCCTCCTCTGGCCTCCATAAGGCTGACGCCAAACTCATTCCTAGTTGAAGGACTGCAAACATTGTAGACCGGAGTTGGAAATGGAGCAATCAAACTAAGGCAATAGTTAACAATGAGGCGTGCTGTACGACCATTTCCATCAGGGAATGGATGTATCAATCCGAAGCCAAATAGAACCTTAGCAGCACACTTGAAAAGATCCTTTATCATTTCCTGTGTTTATGATTTTAGCTACGGCATTGTTGTATCCATCAAATAGCTTGTCTAGGACTAGCTTCACCTCTTCCTCGCTTTCAAATTTGTGGTATTCAAGATCTTGGCCATTAACCTTTATCCATCGAGACACCGTCGTGAATTGACCTGCCTCGTACGGGAATTCTATGATGCCATCCATAAGTAATTTATGTAATTTGCTGATGTCCGTGCTACAAAGAAATCGGCCGGACAATTTTTTCTTTTCAACAAAGGACTTGAGCCAACGATACCCAACGTATAAATATGCTGTTTCTAATTCGGACTTGGACTTACTTTGAGAAGTTTTGCGATACTCTCTATTTACTATTTTTGTAAGAGTTGTGGAGTAATCATCCATATCTTCATCTTCTTGCGCCGTGGCCTTATCCAATGATTCCACAATTTTTGCTGTAGCCGCTTCGTTGTTCACTCCAAAGTTTTGTTCCTTCTGGATGTTAACGAAGTAATGGACCTCGAGATCTTGAATCTTTTTCTTTACTCCCTTGTCCTCTTTAACACGTTCGTACTTTTCTCTAAATTTACATATTTCGACCACCATATCCTCAGTGCTCATTCTTTGTGATTCTCTTACTTTTTGCAAGTAGTCATAATCGGTGAATTGTTCAGAATCCATCTTTTTCGGTATGTTGAAAATTCTGCAAATGAAATATCGGCGAAATTTGAGCAAACGTCACTTTAAAATATTGTCAAAAGGGTTAATGCCATTTGATATCGATTATACTACATAGAAAGCCTTTTGAACAAGTGTAACAAATCAATACCTTCTAGAAGAAAATTTCATGCATCAGACAAGTGTTTCGGACATTAAATCCTCATCAAAAACTTACGTAATTTTGGATTCTGTTTATGATGAGATGACGAATTAGAAGATGTATGCTATTTGTCAAGTGATTCTTTTTCTATTAGTATATAAAGTCTTTCTCTTATCGGATTATAAATCAGGCATGTGACTTTAGCTTTTGCAAACTTCGTGTACACAATTCAAGCAAATCTTTCCTTTGTTCTTCCGATCAAACCTAATTTTAAATATCTACGTGCAGATTTGAATGTGAATTTCTTCTTGCGTCCTCGTATACTTTCACTTTATATCTATCTTTCCTCGGATTAAAGAAAGATCGGTGTGTTAAATTTTAAAGGTACGGTGTCCCTTAAAATAAATCAATTTTACAAAACTCTTTAATGCATAATCTTTCTTTTCATATGTAAGTATACATTCTCATTAGTATATATTCATATTTTCAGGCGAATCTTGCGCATATATTCGCAGATTTAGACGTTTAAGGAGGGTTTGAACACCAAGATGGTGGCGGCATTATTTGTTTTCTCGCTTCCTAGGAAAAGTATAGTCTTGACTCCCTTAAAACATTTGATACTCCGATTGATATATTCATTTGAGTATCCGGATGAAGTCTGAATAATTTCCGGCGTCATTTGAAGAAATTATGGCGATTTTCGAAATTTAGGACTTGTGGAAGTTTTATCCATGAGCAAACCACGACGTCATTTCGACGTTACAGGGAAAAATGGCGTCACAAACCTTTGCATTCAAACTTCAATAAAAACATTATTACTAAACGTATTGCGTTGAAACTTAGCATGTATAAAAAAGAGAATTCAATCTTCGTCACAGTGTATTCGTTAACAAATTTACGTTACAGGAGAGCAGATGTCACTTCATTGAAAATGGACGATTTTGGAAGAAAGAATTGGACAATATAAAGCCTTGTAATATTTTAATCCCAAATTCAATTTTTCCCATTGAATCATGAAATCATCTCTAAACATTCTTGATAATTTTGATAGTTTTTGACAAAGATTCATCCACAGGATTCCTAATAATTAACTAGCAACTACAGTAAATTGGCTCGAAATTGCAATCTTTTTAACGACAGTGTCATCTTTTATTTAAGAATTCAGCCTGTGTTTGAAACACAATTCATTTTATTCTTTCCATATGTAATTGCAATATATTTATGGATATTTTGGACGTTAAATCAAAATTAATTTCCAATAGCTTTGCGAGAACTGGAATGACACTTTCAATATTATGACGTCATCAAGAAATTCACGAAAACGTCGATTAATGCATATTTCAAAGTCTCGTATAAAATTTTACTGTGGATAGAATCAAATGTAAGTTTGTATAGTCAAGGACAGACATGAATAATATAATTTCAGAAATTTTTAGAAAAATTGAATTTGGCGTCCAAGTGTTCATTAAACGTCATTTTTAATTTGGGGTGCGCAGCTCTTATTCATTCCACTAGCGCAACCTACAATGTATTGAGATTTTACAATGGAGGTATATGGATATTTAACTTCTACAATTCGACAATGTTATGTCTATACTGCAATCATGTTCAAATGGAACTTTTTATGGCTCCTTTTTCCCTCTATCTAGACCCTTTGGAATAAATTTTTCGTTTAAAAAAAAAATCGTTTTCAGGGACACTGTATCTTTAAATAAAATGGATTAACAAATACATGTATATAAGACACCCTATTTTACCATTAAAACGCGAAATTTGATACTCGCGAAAATTTCTGGTTGTACGGTAGATGATACCTCAGTTGATACGCTATGCCAGAGCAAGTACCAAATATACGGATTTTGTTCTGAGAGCTAGGCGTGATAAGCTTCTCAGTCAGGGATATGTTTGTGACCGACTAACATCGTCACTGAGGAAGTTCTACGGTCGATACGGGGAACTCGTCATACACTATGATGTACCACTCTTTAGAATGGTGGGTGATATTCTGTTATAGACCATTTGAACCATCCAACCAAAGATTGTACTCTTTGTCTTCAAAAATGGAAGTAACCGTATGTGACAATTCTACCGAATAGAAGCAACGGGTGTTGCATGCAAACAGGAGATGCTTACTCTTCCTGGGCACCTGGTCTCACTTCCATATCGGGAGTTCGCTTCTTTTCACATGGAGGAGGTTTTTGTTTGTTTGTTTTGGTTCCTGTTTTATCCTGATTTCGTATGCCTTCGGTTTCTGAATTATTGACTTTGTGCTGTATACAGGGATATGGTCATTATCCATATTTGTCATTGAGTATTTCTCCCTTAAAAACCCTAACTACATTTTTACTGCAAAAAAGGAGGGGGTCTTCAACAGCACTCGCTTGCAGCAGCCACAGCAAAACAACCAATACAAAACAGTGGTGACTCACGCAGCAAGAGACGCAAAAGGGACAAGGAACACACAAATCAACGCAGAAACATCAAACACAAAAGACCATTCATAAACCAACGTTACCAATACGGAAGATCGGAATTACTTCTAACCAAGACTATACGAATGTTCTCGCGCACTCTTCGATTGTTCTCCATTGTTATGACGTCATCAATTTACTTGGGCAGAAAAGGTGCCCAAGTTTTGAACAATGGTTAAGGTAGGTGACTAAATGAAAAATCAGAACGGACACGTGCTGCATTTGCGATCTTGCGTATTCTAAAACGGATTATCCGGATTACGTACGCACATTTCCAGATACTAAGAGGTCTCGAAAAACGCAAATAGTGGTGTAAATACCTTCTCATTGTAAAATGACAATGCAATCAAGACAGCAAGACGCAGGGACCCGCGCATCACACAGATGTATTTGTAAGTGGATATAAAAATAGAGGGCATACGAAAAACGGTCCGTGTTTTGCCGGCTATAGCGAGCTCACACACTTTATCGCCCGAGCAGTCCATCTGACATTCAGAGAGGACAGGTGAAAGTTTTAAATTAAAAAAAAACAAAATGAATGGGGATTGAATTATACGGAGGTCTGAAGAAAATTATTTTTTATTTTTATTTAAAGTTGAATCTTTCCAGCAAGGAATTCTGAATTTGTTTTTTGAAGTGAAAATGGCTACATAGCACTATCTCAGGGGAAAATCTACAACCGGGGGAACACCTGCTATTTTCGAATAATCATAAGTTTAAATTTAAATTAAAAAATTAAACTTGTGAATCTAGGCGAATTATGAAAATCCATTTGGCAGGAAGCATAACTGATCAGGATTTAATATCTGAAACAAGTGTCTGGTGATTTAAAATTTCTTTACGAGGTTATAGAGTTGATACATTTCAGTATTATTGTTATTATAGAACATTTAAGAATAGTTTTGATACGTCGACGTACTTAGAAAAACTACCGACATGAGCAATGAGCAAGCGCACGAAAAAAAAAAACCATCCCAGAATGCCAGCTATATAGTGAGACATCGATCTTCACGCATCTTATAAATTATAGGCAAGGACTCATTTTTGTTCAAAACTCATATATTTGATTAAAGTATGTCCTCCTTTTTCTGCGTACGGAAGATCGAAAACATGTTATTATTGTCCTGTCTATTTGGTTTTCTTTGTCTAAAGGTATATAGGTTTTATTGTTTATCTGTCGGAAAATGTACTCTTGCGCATAATAGGATAAGGATTAATTTTCAAATTGCAGTGAGTGTTTTATTAGTTGTTTTGTTTTTTTTGGGGGGGGGGGGGGTAATTTTTCGTTCATGGCCATCTTTCACGCAAGTAGTAGACAGTGTGTTTATCTGGGTTAGGTGCGCACAACCCTCGTACATGTAGTCACGGTTAAAAGGCATAAAATATACTCGTTCAACTTAGAAAATGTATTTGCATTTGCTTTTTCAAACCAAAAATACAGCTTGTGCAATTAACATTGCTTGAGCTTGACAAACCATTTATATAGAATAACAAATATAACCCTTGACGGGGCAAGAAAAAAGGAACAGAAATAAAACGTTTTGAATAACTGATTTTCTGGTAGAGTTTATGAATTTAAACTATTTAAAATCAATAACATGGAAGGAGATTCTAAGTAATAAAAAGAGATACCAAATAAATATTTATTCGTATAGAACAAATATAAGTAAAGGCCCTGTCACATTGCCATTTACGTATTAATTACGAATAATTTACGAATGAAATTTTAATATCTGGATTTATACCAAGGAGTACGTGGACAAACTTGGTTGCAATATATGCGTGTTTTATGTTCATTTATCATACGTAGACATACGTGGAACGGACGTGAAAATCGTCAACTTTGCGTAAGAATCTCGTATTCAATGCGCGTATGAATTACGGATGAATTGCGTAAGAACTGCGTAAAAACTACGTTGATAACGCATAAATCGCGTTAATCCAAGAGGTCGACAAATTTTGAACAGCTTAAAACCGTTTTTGCGTATGTCCACGTATTCTCATTCCGGAATCCAATCGCTGCGCATAACGACTAATGAAATGGAAATATAACTCGCTTGACATTTATAAAAAAAACGTATGAATTACGTATATTTGCGCAAGGATTAAGTATCTCCACGTATTTTTACGTTTGCCCCAAAGGCTTTACGTAGTTTATGCGTAATTCATACGCTAGTGCTGTGTGACAGGGCCTTAAGAAGGAAAATTCATAGCTTTACTCTTGCATTATATTCTAGTCTCTGGTACATTCAAAAGGTAAAGGCCCTGTCGCACATCAATTTACGTATAAATTACGAATAATTTACGAATGAAGTTTGAAAATCTGGATTTATACGTGGGAAAAATTGGTTGCAATGTGTTAAATTTTGACAGATGAATATCACAAGAACGACGTAGAAACTACGCATAAATTACGCATGAAACACGAAAAATTGCGCATAGAACACGTATATCTACGAAAAAGCCAATTTTGTGTGTAGTTCTTAGCGGTATACGCGTATGCAATATATGAGTGATGCAGTCGCAATCTATACCTGTTTTATGCGTGAAAGGTTTGTTAATCATACACAGACATACGTGGAACGGACGTGAAAATCGCCAATTTTCGTCAAACATATCAAAATACAGTCTTAATTCTGAATTTTAAACAAAGATCGTGTCCAACTTTGCTGCCAGAAAAGCAAAGATCGTGTTTAATAGTGCTGCCAGTACCGTATTACCAGAAAATTTCCCGATTTTGAGTTAAAAAAAACGGTGTCTTTATTTTCGCGAGAACAATTTTTCGCGATTTTAAATTACAAATATGCACTAAGTTCAACTGTTTTACCATTCATTATTGAAAGTTTCTTTATTTCTAGAAAAAGGATACACTCGATTTACTTTCCTTTACCTTTAATCAGAATTTACAAATGTACTATAATAACAAAAAATAACTTGTATGAAAATGTGTTATACCTTACCACCAAACATCAAAGAAGCACTAAACACTTTTTCGCAATGAAAAATCTTTCGTGATGAAAATTTTTTCGCGAGTATAGCCAAAATTCTAATGCACTCTATTTGTAACGCGCATTCTGATTGGTTGAGCGATGAAAAAGCTGCAAGGGGATTCACGTTTCACTGCAGTGTTTGCTATGACGTCATACGTTCCTATGACGACGTCGTTTAAAGCAGACGTTTTCTAGCTCATTACCGACCAAAGCATTAGAATAGGGTTACCATACTGATGTTTTACAAAAACTGACAGGGTATCGTCGAATCCCCCGTCAGAAATATCCGTTTTACGGCGAGGCTGGTGCCTCGCGGTAAAACGGATATTTCTGACAGGGAATTCGCCGATACCCTGTCAGTTTCAGTAAAACACACGCATGATAAACCCTAATTAGTGGCGAAAATGTCTTGTTGTACGGTATTTGATTCAACAAAAATTACTTCATGCATGATGTATGTTTCGATTATTGTCAAACTTGTCATATTAAAAGAATTATTCAATTAACCAGTATAACATACGAAATATTTGTGAAATATCAATAAGGACGTATTGAATTGAATCACATGCGTACAGTGACAAAATAGGATATACCCAAGATATTACACGAAGTAAAAGATTATTTGTATGGACATCCAACATCACTATGGTGCACTTCAATAATCAAAATCAGAACATTTATATCAATTTTGATAATCTAACGACACAAAATGAAATATTACAAATTGCTCGCGGAGAATTAACAAAATAATAGCAGAAATAATGTTGGTACAAATAAATGTACATGTAAAAGAATGAGAATCAAATAAAAACAAAAACCCGGAAATAAGAGTATCTCTAGTGTGTTACTAGTTTCCGGAGGTACCTGGAACCATTACATCGGAAAGAAATCGGTCCCACATATGCCAATTTGCTTCGATCAGAATCGCACAGAGCTTCTTAGGCTTAGCTTGTTGAAACTTTTGAATAAGCCCTTCCAAGCTATCTTCCCCAACATTGCCTCCTCCTCTGGCCTCCATAAGGCTGACGCCAAACTCATTCCTAGTTGAAGGACTGCAAACATTGTAGACCGGAGTTGGAAATGGAGCAATCAAACTAAGGCAATAGTTAACAATGAGGCGTGCTGTACGACCATTTCCATCAGGGAATGGATGTATCAATCCGAAGCCAAATAGAACCTTAGCAGCACACTTGAAAAGATCCTTTATCATTTCTTTGTCATTTCCTGTGTTTATGATTTTAGCTACGGCATTGTTGTATCCATCAAATAGCTTGTCTAGGACTAGCTTCACCTCTTCCTCGCTTTCAAATTTGTGGTATTCAAGATCTTGGCCATTAACCTTTATCCATCGAGACACCGTCGTGAATTGACCTGCCTCGTACGGGAATTCTATGATGCCATCCATAAGTAATTTATGTAATTTGCTGATGTCCGTGCTACAAAGAAATCGGCCGGACAATTTTTTCTTTTCAACAAAGGACTTCAGCCAACGATACCCAACGTATAAATATGCTGTTTCTAATTCGGACTTGGACTTACTTTAAGAAGTTTTGCGATACTCTCTATTTACTATTTTTGTAAGAGTTGTGGAGTAATCATCCATATCTTCATCTTCTTGCGCCGTGGCCTTATCCAATGATTCCACAATTTTTGCTGTAGCCGCTTCGTTGTTCACTCCAAAGTTTTGTTCCTTCTGGATGTTAACGAAGTAATGGACCTCGAGATCTTGAATCTTTTTCTTTACTCCCTTGTCCTCTTTAACACGTTCGTACTTTTCTCTAAATTTACATATTTCGATCACCATATCCTCAGTGCTCATTCTTTGTGATTCTCTTACTTTTTGCAAGTAGTCATAATCGGTGAATTGTTCAGAATCCATCTTTTTCGGTATGTTGAAAATTCTGCAAATGAAATATCGGCGAAATTTGAGCAAACGTCACTTTAAAATATTGTCAAAAGGGTTAATGCCATTTGATATCGATTATACTACATAGAAAGCCTTTTGAACAAGTGTAACAAATCAATACCTTCTAGAAGAAAATTTCATGCATCAGACAAGTGTTTCGGACATTAAATCCTCATCAAAAACTTACGTAATTTTGGATTCTGTTTATGATGAGATGACGAATTAGAAGATGTATGCTATTTGTCAAGTGATTCTTTTTCTATTAGTATATAAAGTCTTTATCTTATCGGATTATAAATCAGGCATGTGACTTTAGCTTTTGCAAACTTCGTGTACACAATTCAAGCAAATCTTTCCTTTGTTCTTCCGATCAAACCTAATTTTAAATATCTACGTGCAGATTTGAATGTGAATTTCTTCTTGCGTCCTCGTATACTTTCACTTTATATCTATCTTTCCTCGGATTAAAGAAAGATCGGTGTGTTAAATTTTAAAGGTACGGTGTCCCTTAAAATAAATCAATTTTACAAAACTCTTTAATGCATAATCTTTCTTTTCATATGTAAGTATACATTCTCATTAGTATATATTCATATTTTCAGGCGAATCTTGCGCATATATTCGCAGATTTAGACGTTTAAGGAGGGTTTGAACACCAAGATGGTGGCGGCATTATTTGTTTTCTCGCTTCCTAGGAAAAGTATAGTCTTGACTCCCTTAAAACATTTGATACTCCGATTGATATATTCATTTGAGTATCCGGATGAAGTCTGAATAATTTCCGGCGTCATTTGAAGAAATTATGGCGATTTTCGAAATTTAGGACTTGTGGAAGTTTTATCCATGAGCAAACCACGACGTCATTTCGACGTTACAGGGAAAAATGGCGTCACAAACCTTTGCATTCAAACTTCAATAAAAACATTATTACTAAACGTATTGCGTTGAAACTTAGCATGTATAAAAAAGAGAATTCAATCTTCGTCACAGTGTATTCGTTAACAAATTTTCGTTACAGGAGAGCAGATGTCACTTCATTGAAAATGGACGATTTTGGAAGAAAGAATTGGACAATATAAAGCCTTGTAATATTTTAATCCCAAATTCAATTTTTCCCATTGAATCATGAAATCATCTCTAAACATTCTTGATAATTTTGATAGTTTTTGACAAAGATTCATCCACAGGATTCCTAATAATTAACTAGCAACTACAGTAAATTGGCTCGAAATTGCAATCTTTTTAACGACAGTGTCATCTTTTATTTAAGAATTCAGCCTGTGTTTGAAACACAATTCATTTTATTCTTTCCATATGTAATTGCAATATATTTATGGATATTTTGGACGTTAAATCAAAATTAATTTCCAATAGCTTTGCGAGAACTGGAATGACACTTTCAATATTATGACGTCATCAAGAAATTCACGAAAACGTCGATTAATGCATATTTCAAAGTCTCGTATAAAATTTTACTGTGGATAGAATCAAATGTAAGTTTGTATAGTCAAGGACAGACATGAATAATATAATTTCAGAAATTTTTAGAAAAATTGAATTTGGCGTCCAAGTGTTCATTAAACGTCATTTTTAATTTGGGGTGCGCAGCTCTTATTCATTCCACTAGCGCAACCTACAATGTATTGAGATTTTACAATGGAGGTATATGGATATTTAACTTCTACAATTCGACAATGTTATGTCTATACTGCAATCATGTTCAAATGGAACTTTTTATGGCTCCTTTTTCCCTCTATCTAGACCCTTTGGAATAAATTTTTCGTTTAAAAAAAAAATCGTTTTCAGGGACACTGTATCTTTAAATGAAATGGATTAACAAATACATGTATATAAGACACCCTATTTTACCATTAAAACGCGAAATTTGATACTCGCGAAAATTTCTGGTTGTACGGTAGATGATACCTCAGTTGATACGCTATGCCAGAGCAAGTACCAAATATACGGATTTTGTTCTGAGAGCTAGGCGTGATAAGCTTCTCAGTCAGGGATATGTTTGTGACCGACTAACATCGTCACTGAGGAAGTTCTACGGTCGATACGGGGAACTCGTCATACACTTTGATGTACCACTCTTTAGAATGGTGGGTGATATTCTGTTATAGACCATTTGAACCATCCAACCAAAGATTGTACTCTTTGTCTTCAAAAATGGAAGTAACCGTATGTGACAATTCTACCGAATAGAAGCAACGGGTGTTGCATGCAAACAGGAGATGCTTACTCTTCCTGGGCACCTGGTCTCACTTCCATATCGGGAGTTCGCTTCTTTTCACATGGAGGAGGTTTTTGTTTGTTTGTTTTGGTTCCTGTTTTATCCTGATTTCGTATGCCTTCGGTTTCTGAATTATTGACTTTGTGCTGTATACAGGGATATGGTCATTATCCATATTTGTCATTGAGTATTTCTCCCTTAAAAACCCTAACTACATTTTTACTGCAAAAAAGGAGGGGATCTTCAACAGCACTCGCTTGCAGCAGCCACAGCAAAACAACCAATACAAAACAGTGGTGACTCACGCAGCAAGAGACGCAAAAGGGACAAGGAACACACAAATCAACGCAGAAACATCAAACACAAAAGACCATTCATAAACCAACGTTATCAATACGGAAGATCGGAATTACTTCTAACCAAGACTATACGAATGTTCTCGCGCACTCTTCGATTGTTCTCCATTGTTATGACGTCATCAATTTACTTGGGCAGAAAAGGTGCCCAAGTTTTGAACAATGGTTAAGGTAGGTGACTAAATGAAAAATCAGAACGGACACGTGCTGCATTTGCGATCTTGCGTATTCTAAAACGGATTATCCGGATTACGTACGCACATTTCCAGATACTAAGAGGTCTCGAAAAACGCAAATAGTGGTGTAAATACCTTCTCATTGTAAAATGACAATGCAATCAAGACAGCAAGACGCAGGGACCCGCGCATCACACAGATGGATTTGTAAGTGGATATAAAAATAGAGGGCATACGAAAAACGGTCCGTGTTTTGCCGGCTGTAGCGAGCTCACACACTTTATCGCCCGAGCAGTCCATCTGACATTCAGAGAGGACAGGTGAAAGTTTTAAATTAAAAAAAACAAAATGAATGGGGATTGAATTATACGGAGGTCTGAAGAAAATTATTTTTTATTTTTATTTAAAGTTGAATCTTTCCAGCAAGGAATTCTGAATTTGTTTTTTGAAGTGAAAATGGCTACATAGCACTATCTCAGGGGAAAATCTACAACCGGGGGAACACCTGCTATTTTCGAATAATCATAAGTTTAAAAGATTCCCTCGATTTTTATCTCTCGCATCATTGACATTATTCATTGAATATAAATTCTTACTATACATTTCTATGCTTATTTTATCATACAATAAACAATGAAAGACGTATTTTCGGTATACCCTGAATTCGGTTATGGATTCTTTATCGATAAATAGTTTGAACGTTATTGCATAAAGTACCCTGACATATCATACTCTACATTCATAAGAGATCATTTTGTTCATAACAAACTAAAAACGCCGCATACGCTATACATTTACTGGTTTTCAGCATTTCTACGAACCTGAAGGGACAGGTGTGTCTTCTCCAGGTTTGCTGGTACCATGTGAGACAGCCTATGTGAGACACATAGGTTGTCTCAGAGGGTCCAAAAGAGAATCTTATTGTGACGTCAAAGTAACCACGTCAGAAAACATGGCGTTAGATGGCATGAAACGTTGTTTAAATTTACTTTTTTTCTTATGTTTCATGGAAGAAGAAATAGATTCTTTCACTTTCTATTGAGTCAGACATACGCTCCCCTCGGGAAAAGATGAAAAATTTCCGTCACTCGTGTAAAGTTTTATGTCTCACTCAGTAGATCGTGATAGAACCTATTATTCTAGCATTCAGCTCTTCGATAACACGTGCCTAACCTCAACCCAATCGATCAGTGATACTCTTTTGCTTTCTTTTATTGTCTTTTGTGGTTTTATTTGCAAAATGATTTTAATTTTTGGACCCTGATTTAAAGTTTGACTCACACTCATTAGGTTCACTCAATCATGCTTTGTTTCTGCAACACGCAATCTGCGCTTGTTTCTTTCAAACATTATCTTGTATTTTTAAGGGACAATGGTTGACGGTTCTTGTACAGATAAGAGGATCAATTCAATACCCAAATATAAAAGTTGAACTTTCGATAGGTTCCGTGGGAAAAGACATTTTGGGCAATTAATATATACAGCAACAATTTAAATCGTATTATATCTCTATATTGATCTTTTTATGCACACAGACTAACAAAGTATAATCCATCTTAATGAAAATGGTCTTTCCTGATTTTAATCCGCACATATAAGGATAAAATAATAAAAAAAAATCCTTATTTTTAAAAATAAATGCACCGAAATAGCAAATAAATCAATGAAAAGAAGAGACACATTCCATCCGATTTAAGAACGATACCATTTTGATAATGCACGAAAGCACCTGTACATGTATGACTTCGCCATGGCAACCCAGGATAAAGGCGACTTTTTAAAACTACATCCTTATGTATTTACTTATTTCAATTTATATTTATTGTTTTTGTTACATACACGAGTTATAAACATCCTGACGAAAATGTCTACAGCACTCACAATACAAAATGGAGCATCGATATACATATACATACATGTGTATATACACTGCTCAAAAAATTAACGGAGCAGAAATTATGCTTTTATTATTAAAATATTTGAAGATGATTTTTTTATCGAATGAATAAAATGCATTTAGACTTATTCAACAAACCTATCGCTGTAGCATTTAAATGGATTCCTTAAATTACAAGAGGAACAGAATGGCACAAATGATAATTCCCCTAAAAAACGAGACAAACTGAAATGGTTGAAATTTAATATGCATTTCAAAAATGTTGATATTCGACAATGTCATGTCTTTAGTATGATGTTGTTCCACCTCTAGCTGTTATACACTCTCTGCATCGGTTTCGCATGCTGATAATAAGCCTGCGTCTCTTGAAGGAGCGCCCGAGTCAGCTGCTGTATCGTCTGCGGAGCAGTGTTACGACCTGCAATCCTTCTAGATATAAGATCCCACACATGTCAGTAGGATTTAAGCCTAGCCGGCCATTCCATAACCTCTATGGTTTCACGGTCAAGGTACTGCCTAGTGATCCTGGCAGTGTGCGGCCGCGCATTGTCATGCATAAGAATGAAATCGTGACCGATTGCACCGGCGAATGGTCGTACTACGGGATGAAGAATATCATTTATATATTTTGCTGCATTCACACTTCCTCCATTAACTACCATAAGTTCCGTTCGACCTTGAATACATATTCCACCCCATACCATCACAGAGCCACCTCCAAAAAGATCGTGCTGCACAATATTACACTGAGCGTACCTTTCGCCAGTTTGTCGCCATACTCTAACACGACGATCGCAAGTTGATATGTGAAAACGCGATTCGTCTGTGAACAACACTGGGCTCCAATGTCTTGCCTGCCAATTAACATGACTTCTTGCGAACCTAAGTTGATGTTCATGCAATCTATTCCTTATTGTTTGATCACTTAAATGTACATTGGTTGCTCCATCGACCCGAACCTTCGTGCAACCTCACGCTGTGTATGGCCATCCTCTAGTTGTTGAACTGCCCGAGCAGTTTGCGTTAGAAAGAAATCGTCTAACGCCATGAATATATTGTACTGAAATAATGAAGACAAACAGCACTTTGGAAAACAAAAAATAATACATTTTCTCCGATCCAGATTTAGTGTGTACTATTCACCACAATACTGAAAACATTGGTAGTCATGCTTGAACGGTCATTTATTACTGACCTGTGTCTGTATCGAAGCGGTGAACCGTTACACAAGAGTAGACTCGATATCCTTCCTTATTCCAAAAAATATTTAATTCTCAATCAACAATCATATTTTCATGCTACAGGGCAAATAATGCTCCTTTAATTTTTTTGAGCAGTGTATAACTGTCCATTTCAATAACATTTTCTGCATTGTGTCAAGATAATAGCACGGTCCAGCATATAAGAACAGTCTGGAACGCCGGGTTGATAAGTGAAAGACGATTGGATCCATTTCTAAAGGACAACTCGTTCATTATACAGTGTTCAAAGGAACAACTAGAACGTAATATCCCTATGGGGGAAACGAAGTAGACAAATACAACAAGAGGCACAAAAAATCACAAATACAGCAAAACATTAGACTAAACACAAGCCAACGACACCGATGGGCAATCGGTGCCGACTAAAATACCAAAAAGGAAATAGGAAGCGATGTTCTTGTACGGATTACCATCCCATTTGTCTGGTTACTCTTTGGTCTCGAGGAACTTACAATTGTTAAACATAAGGAGTACTAAAACTGTCTTTGCTCGGTCAGGGCGAGATCATGTATGCAAGAAAGGAGGGAATCTCCAACAACACTCGGATGCAGCACCAACAGCAAAACTCCAAACAACCACTGCAAAATCACAAGGCAGACACGCACAGAATGAGACGAAAATGGTACAAAGAACGCAAAATCACATAAAAACATCAAATATTAATGACTACACATAAACCAACGAGACAAATTGGCAACCGGTGCCGACTTAGGACGACCATCTGCCATGTCAGTAGCAGACGGTGTAGTTATCATGGATAACGTGCGCACAACCCTCCCACTGTTCCGATTACCCAGAGGTCTCGAAGAACGAACAATTGTTGTGTAAAACAACCTCCTAACTGTAAGATGACCACACACAGACAAGACCGCAAAATACAGGGGGCAAAGCAACGCAGATGAATATGTACATGGATATAAAAAGAGAGCGTACGTAATACAGTACGTGCTCTGCCCGCTGTAACGAGCTCATGTATGTTATCACCAGAGGAGTCAGACTGACATTCAGAGTGGACATGTAGTCGGGACCCTGTCTTCTCTAAAGAAGTTTGGACAGGGCACTTCATGGAGTCCCGTCGTCACAATCAGTCAGGGTGCAAGTTTTAAGAATGTGCTAGCACGTGACCTTAGATTGGTCATGTACCAAGCCATTTGTCCGTCTTATGACAATAGGATCATATCCACGGTATAAAAGTCGTTTGGTGATTCTGACGCATTTTTTATGGTTATTGTGTCTACCTGCTTGCATGCAACACCCGTTGCTTCTATTCGGAAGAATTGTCACATCCGGTTACTTCCATTTTTGAAGATATAAAGCATACTCTTTTTTTGGAAGATACAAATGGTCTATGACAGAATATCATCCACCATTCTGGAGAGTGGGACATCATAGTGTACGACGAGTTCCCCATATCGACCGTAGAACTTCCTCAGTGACGATGTTAGTCGGTCACAAAGGTATCCATGACTGAGAAGCCTATCTGAAAGACGCCTAGCTCTCAGAATAAGACCTGTATATTTGGTACTTGCTCTGGCATAGCGTATCAACTGAGATATGAGCACGCCATAAGCAAGCGATGAAGGGATATTGCTACTGAGAAAAGGAAAGTTAGTGATGCTGAAATTGAAGTCTTCACGTTTGTCATAGAGTGGGGTGTTCATGTGACCATCAGTGTCGTAGAATGTGAAATACCCAAAGTTATATACTCTGTTGTTTGTATGGGTCCGAATTTCAAAACAAGTTGACAATATTTTTTGTAAAATTTTCAGAAAGGCTTTACCAGTTTGTGAAAGCGAAATCCTTGACCTAAAAGTTTCTTCGGAATTTGATAATTTCTATTATGAAAATCCAAAACATCAGTACATGCTCTAGCATACCGGATGATCAGTGAAATGTAGATACCGTATGACGGTAAACTAGGAACATAGATAACCGTCAAGTCAAGTTTGGAATGCAAAATCTTTCTTTTCATATGAAAATATACATTCTCATTTGTCTAAATTCATATTTTCAGGCGAATCTACGGCATACATTCGCAGTTTTAGACCTATAGAACTTTAAAAACGTCATTTTGAATCTGGGGTGCGCAGCTCTAATTCATTCCACTAGCGCCACCTACAATGTATTGAGTTGTTACTAAAGAGGAAAATGGAGATTTAATTAATATAAAAAATCGACAATATTAGGGTCGTTTTTGCATATTTTCAAATAAAACTTTTTATGGCTCCTTTTTTCCTTCTATCTAGACCCTTTGGAATAAATTTTACGTTTTCAGTAAAAATTATTTTCAGGGACACTGTATTTTTAAAGAATATCCTGGCGATAATCTCAACAGCACTCACAATAAAGTACCAACTTGAGTATCGACGGATCCCTGGCAAGCTAGAGGTGGGACCAGGTGCCCGAATTGAGTAAACATCCCATGTTGGCTAGCTGCACCCGCCGTTGATGTTTACGCACGAAAATGAAAACAATATTTCAATCTGATGTTAAGTCTATATAGAAAATGCTATGGCGATAATGTCAGGGAAAATTTTCAATGTAACGTTTGCCTTGTTTAGAGTCAATTCTTGTGGATAAATAACATTTTTATACTTTTCAAAAAGAGGATTGTCGATAGTAAGAATAACATCCAGGTACCTAGAAGTACCAATGAAACATTTTACATCATTATGTTTTCTTTGGTTTTGAAGATTTTGGATAAATTCTTTTTAATACGTGTATAGAAATAAATCTGCAACGATAGGCGCACATTTGGTACCAATAGGGATCCCAACAACTTGCTAGTAGAGATCCACACCAAATCTTACATAAATGCTGAACAAGAGGAAGGACAAGGCGATACACAGGTCACTACATGTCCATGATTTGTATTTTGTAGCGGAAAAGAAACCGTTTGATTCAGATGTACAAATATAAATTTTCCCCTCTCCATTTAAGTACCATTTAATGAGTTTTGACAATTGATCATTATGAATTTTGTCGCGAGGAAGCGTACACATTTGAAAAGTCGTATAAAGAAATCGTATTGGCTTGACAATTTCTAGATTTCATTTTGTCAATTACATCCCCTGAATTTTAATACTTTAAACGACTTTATAATAGCGTGACATTATTTTCGCGAAAACTCGAGGGTAGATTAATTCGCGTTACTTTAATTTTGCGAGGTCATCATCTGATTTTTTTTATTAGTTCTTTTTTCCTGTATGGGTACATTTCAATTCCTGATCACCCTCTATCAATTGCTCAATTGCTTACTTCAAATAATCTGAAATAGGACGTTTCGTATCGTCATACCTTTGCGTACTTATCTTATACAAAATGTGAACACGTCATTTGTTTTACATTTTCGTCTCTTATTGAAATTCATTGAAAATGGGATGATTAAAAAAAAAGATAAAAAATATAAAGAAATCGCTATGATTATTTCTTCTATAAGATTTAACAGTTCTTTTATAATGTTTGTCTGGGTAATTAAGGCTAATTGATTAATAGCTATGTTTGTATTTTGTAGTTAAAACATCCCTATTATTGTACGATCGTCCGTTGTCTACTTAGGGTAATTAATTCTATGTACAGATAAAATAAGAAGTTTTGAATTGTGTCAAATTTGACCTACTTTTTATCTCCTTGGACGTACTTTTTATCAGTGAGGACTTTATTTTCGCGTTTGATGAAGCTCGCGAAATTACGCGAAAATAAATTCCTCGATTATACAAAAGAAGGGAGGAGATCTCCAACAAGACCCCGTTGCAGCATCAACAGCAAAACACCCGATGCAAAAACACAAAAGACGAGTACAGCGCGAGACGGAAAAGAGACACGCGACATGTAAATATCAAACACAAAAGACTACACATAAACCGACGAGACCAATGGCAACCGGTGCCGACTTTGGACGGCCATTTGTCACGCAAGTAGATTACGTGCGCACAACCCTCTCACTTCTCCAATTACCCAATTAACATCATTCCTGTTTAGAACAGTTTCACAGTATTTTGCTACGTGTTCCTTAGTCGCAGTAAGTGCTGACGTCAGGTTTTTTGAGACAAAATTGTAGTTAAGTAGTTGCTAAATGTGTAAGGAGAGGTGTGCAGTTTTGGTATGCAGTATATTGTAGGAAGATCAAATTTAGAAATAGGGATGTTGAATGAAGAAATTTCACTATTATATTTGTTCAAAATGTTGGCGACACTTTCATTGCTTTTTATATAAGTATTTGTAGACGGAAGTTCCAAAACTAAAGTTGATATATAGTAATGTTTTCAAATGATAATGGTGTAATTGGATGCTTTATCTGCATGAGCGAAGACAAATTTTTCATAAAAGTTACGTAATTTGGATTGGAAATATCTTTCAGATTTAGGACTTGCATTTTCAAAAAGATAAGGGTTTTTGTGGAAGTTTTTGTAGAATCAACCGAGATAAATATCAGTCGATGGGGGGATTGATAAACAATACCCAACCGAAGAGTTGCTATCAGGAACTCGAATATGGTGCTTCGTTATTTTTTCTTGCACAAAGAATCCTTTACATTCGTCTTCTTTACGCATCAGGATAACTCAACATCATACTCATTGTATGTTCATGTGAAATAACGTACGTCATTTTGTCTTTAACGTTATGAAACAACAATCAACATGTTTCATAAATATCTACACAGTGTTATATATCACTGACGAGGGTTAAGTACCCGAAACATACACATCTGGTCCATGCTGCAAATTCATCTGTTCTGAAATGATGCTGTTAAATTTGAAAAAGTTTAACATTGAAGATGCAGAAAATGTATGACAATAACCTTCCGTCACTTCACTCCCTCCCTTTTGTCATAAGAATAATATTCATAAAAATTCCAGGAAATTAGAACATATATATAAATATATCTAACAGCATTGAGTTACATTTTATTTCAATTATAACAAAGCTTCAAAAATCGTTTTGTATTTTGAACGATTCTACAAACTAGGGTAATATGTATTTATTGGCTATACGCCGAAAACAATACATTTTTAAAGATATTTGACAGTTTGAAGCCAGCAGGGCCAAAACCTATCCAATATCCTTAAGAATGGGTTGAGGCGTACATCGTACTGAAAACATTGATCACTATTCAAAAATGATCGAGCTTTGACTTTGTTTTCATTACGTTGACTTTAATCACCATGACGAATGGTAATCACTTAACATTATACACCGAACACAGCTTAATGAATTGTTCGAGCCATGTTCCATAAAAAAAATCAGAAATTAAATGAAATGCATTTGTTGTAACGGCGATAGTAAGCAAATCAAATTAAACGAATTTCCCATAAACGGCTTTGTGCGCGCAAATTTTACGATTGGTATGTTAAATTAGCTTCCATTGATGGAGCATCTTTTATTGAATTACTAAAGATGAAAAGTGGCATAGCGCAGGATATAAATCTCATAAAGCATTCGCAGAGAATGTTCCGAAACAAAAATCTTTATCCAGTACATGTATATCAATGATACAGGAAGTCTTAATGACTCGTAACTCTTCTGAACAACTGAAATCTTGTGATCTTAAAAATAACACCGAAATAACAGTATCGACCACAATATTCATAAATCGAAAAATGAATGACATGTAAATCGTAAGAACTTTACTAAATAAAAGTAGCCTTTTTCAGTAAAAGACCGTTTTCTGTGAAACCGGAAAGTGACAACTTTTTGTTAAAATGCTGTTGGATTTGAAAGAAAGGAGAGGATCTCCAACAACACTAGGTTGCAGCACCCACAGCAAAATCCCAAAACACCCATGCAAAAAAAAAAACAGAACAGACAACCACAGAAAGAGACGCAAAAGGGACAAGGAACACCAACTCACACCATAGAAACATGAAACACTACACATAACCCAACGAGACCAATGGCAACCAGTGCCGACTAAGGACGACAATCTGCAACGTAAATAGCAGACGGTGTGTTATATCCTTGATCACGTGCGCACAACCTTCCTACTATTCCGATTTCCCAAAGTTCTCAAAGAACGCACAATTATGGTGTAAAACAACTTCCTTACTGTAAGATGAAAACACACAAACAAGACTGTAAACACAGGGGTCCAAGCAACACAGATGAATATGTAAATGGATATAAAAAGAGGACGTGCGTAATACAGTCCGTGCTCTGCCGGCTGTAGCGAGCTCATATATGTTATCACCCGAGGAGTCCGACTAACATTCAGAGAGGACAGGTGGTGGGGGCTCTGTCTTCTCTAAGGGATTTGGACAGAGCCCGTCATGGGGTCCTGTTGTCACAGTCGGTCAGAGTGCGCATCTTAAGAATGCGCTCGTGCAAGACTAGATTGGTCAAATACCAAGCTTAGTGTCCGTCTGGTGACATTAGGATCATACCCACGGTATAAAAGGCGTTTGATGACTCTGACGCATTTTCGATAATTATGCTGTCTACCTTAGATCCTTCTTGTTTTGCCAATTATGTCATCATTAAATGCAGGTTGTGAAATACCTAAAGTAATATACTCTGATGCTTGTATGAATTTCAAAAGAAGTTGATGATAATTTTTGTAAAATTTCCAGAAAGTCTTTACTAGTTTTTGAAAGCGAAAACCTTGACCTAAAAGTTTCTTTGTAATTTGTAGATTTCTATCATAAAAATCCAAAACATTAGTACATGCTCTAGCATACCGGATGAGCTGTGAAATGAAGATACCGTATGACGGTAATCTAGGGATATCACCGTCAGGCGAGGGGAATGTTGAATACAAAATCATCTCGTTTGTCATATACACTTGTATGAATTTCTCCATTGATAATTTTGATATTTAGGTCCAAAAATGGTGTTTCTGTGTCTCTAACATTTGCCTTGTTTAGAGTCAGTTCCTGTGGATAAATAACATCTTTATACTTTTCAAAAACAGGATTATCGATAGTAAGAATATCATCCAGGTACCTAGAAGTACCAATGAAGCATTTCACATCATCATGTTTTCTTTGCGTTTGAAGATTTTGAATAAATTCTTTATAATATGTGTATAAAATAAATCTGCAACAAGAGGCGCACAATTTGTACCCATAGGAATCCCTGCAACCTGCTTGTAGAGATTCTCACCAAATCTTACATAAATGTTGTCCAAGAGGAAGGACAAGGCGCTACATGTCCATGATTTGTATTCTGTAGCGGAAAAGAAACCCTTTGATTCAGATGTATTGCTGTGCAATTTTATTGTCATATCGGTGCACCGCGATATTTTCGTTTCCAATACGTACCGCGGTACGTTTTTCGAAATACCGGTTCGAGTTCAATATTTTACTTTACAGAGTAATCGTTGCATAGAAAGTATCCTGGTAAAAAACAACAAACAAACAAACAAAAAAACACAAAACGTTTCAACAATCGAATTCATCCTTATTTCAATTAAATATATGTTCTTATGGCGTTTCATTGATCAACCAGTGATTGACGTTCTCAGTCAGAGGAAATATGAGCTGACGATATGACGATCTCTCATTTATATTCTTAATTGTTTCGCAACTGTTTTCATACAAGTAATTAACTTCAAAACAACATGATTCTTCTTAATTGACTGAACTCAGCTAGTTTCCCATCTTTTGACATTTTTTGTTAGTTCCGACCGTCCAGTGTTTTTTTTTTTTTTTTTCGGCCCCTTCCAAATGCCAAATTTCCTATATTTTTCATAGGACTTATAGTCAAGTCCTTGATTTTTCCTCTAAAGTCACGCTTAAATCCCCAAAGAGAAATTATTTTTTTAAAAATCACATGAAAACCTGGAGGTCAGCACAAAATGTCTACGTGCATTTCATCCCTTGTTCAGTTCAAGCAAATAAATGAATTAGCAGTGTTAATAAAGGATACTTTATAATTATAGACTTTGTTGAGAATTTGTATTAAGAAAAATAACAATTTTAGAAGTTTTCCCAAATGGGTCAGACTCAGGCACCTTCCCCGAATAATTAAAAAAACCCTGGTTACGTTTCACATTTCTTTTTCTTTTTTTTCAAGTTTTAACTGTTTGTATTTGTGAAAGGTACACGACTTTTATTTTTAATTGTTAACGACTTTATTTCTCTATTTTCTGTGATCCCAAACTTTGACTAAAGACAGAATCAGCAATAATACTGATGATAAAAGATAGACTGTGTCTAGTTTTAGTGTTTTTCTGTAAAAATAATGCTATCTATAAAAGGATCAAATATTGCAATAAATCGCAATATGAAATCTTGTATCGCAATACGTTTTTTGGGTCGCAATACCCAGCCCTATTCAGATGTACAGATATTCATGTATAAGTTTTCCCCTCTCGATTAAAGAACCATATAATGAGTCTGGACAATTGATTATTTATCTTGTCGTTAGGAAGCTTGGTGTTCATATTTGAAAAGTCGTATGAAGAAATGGTATTGGCTTGAAAATTTCTAGATTTCATTTTGTCAATCATATCCCCGGAATTTTTTATAGACCAAAATAATTTACATCATTCCTGTTTTTTTTTTGCAACGTGTTCCTTTACTGCCGTGAGGGCTGATGTCATATTTCTAGACAAACTTGTAGTTGAGCAGTTGCTAGAATTAGCAATGTATCTAAATTTGTAAGGAGATTAGTGCAGTTTTGGTATGCAGTTTATTGCAGGAAGATCCAATTTAGAAATAGGGATGTTGAATGAAGATATTTCACTGTTATGTTTGCTCAAAGTATTGGGGACACTTTCATTGCTTTTTATACCCCCGGAATCAAAGATTCGGGGGCATATAGTTTTTGGCCTGTGCGTCTGTTTGTCTGTCTGTTGTCCGAAAATCTTTAACATTGGACATAACATTTGAATTGGAGGTGATAGGGCTTTCATATTTCAAATGTGTATTCCTTGTGACAAGACCTTTCCATTGATACCAATATTTTTTACCTCGTGACCTTGACTTTTGACCTACTTTTCCAAAACTTTAACATTTGGCATAATTTTGAATGGTTAGTGATAGGGCTTTGATTTTTCACATGTGTATTCCTTGTGACAAGACCTTTCCAATGATACCAGATTTTTTTTATCTCGTGACCATGACCTTTGACCTACATTTCAAAAACTAATATTTGGTGTAACTTTTGAATGGTAAGTGATAGGCTTTGATATTTCACATGTATATTCCTTGTAACAAGACCTTTCAATTGATTCAAAAATTTTTGACCGTGTGACCTTGACCTTTGACTTACTTTTCAAAAACTTTAGCATTGGGCATACCTTTGAATGGTAAGCGATAGGGCTTTGATATTTCTTATATGTATTCCTTGTGATAAGACCTTTCCAATGATACCAAAAATTTTGACCTCGTGACCTCGACTTTTGACCTACTTTTCAAAAACTTTAACATTTGGCATAATTTTGAATGGTAAGCGATAGGGCTTTGATATTTCACATATGTATTTCTTGTGAAAAGAACTTTCCAATGATACCAAAATTTTTGACCTCGCGACCTGGACCTTGACCTTTGACCTACTTTACGAAAACTGTAACATAAGGGATAACTTTTGAATGGTAAGTGATATGGCTTTGATATTTCACATGTGTATTGCTTGTCACAAGATTTTTTCATTGATACCAAATATTTGTAACCAAGCGACCCTGACCTTGACCTATCACATGTACTAAACAGAAAATAGTGTTTATACAAACAAAGATGCCATCGGGGGCATTCGTGTTTCACAAACACAGGCTTTATGATATAAGTATTTGTAGACGAAAGTTCCAAAACTAAAGTTGATATATAGTAATGTTTTCATATGATTATGGTGTTGTTGGCTGCTTTATCTGCAGGAGCGAAGACAATTTTTTCATGTAAATTACGTAATTTTGATTTGAAATATCTTTCTGATCTAGAACTTCGATTTTCGAAAAGATGAGGATTTTTGTGGAAGTTGTCTATTCGAATATCAGTAACGTCCAAAATGAGGCTTTTCCAGTCATTCAGAGAATGCGATTCGACTCCTTCCGATTTACACCATCGTTTTGTATAGTTATCTAAGGCTTCCTTTAGTACTTCGCAACATTTAATAAAATCTATCTTGGATGGAATTCTATACTTAGGTCCTTTTTTGAGAAGACCTCGGAGCTGCCTGTCTTTGATAATTGAAAAGTAACCTGTAATAAGTTTTAAGATACGCAGCACAGGGTGATTACTTTTTGCCTTAAACACGAAGGAAATTTGTAAATATAAATATTTTACTTTTACTAACTATTAATATACTAGTAACTAATCGAATGGTAAATTAGATATTTTTACTTGTAAGTTAGATTGTGTGTATTTTGGAAAATCCGATAAACCTTTGACGTAAATCTGAAAGAAATTGCAAAACCTGGACCAGGCAGAATTTCTTTCATAGAATACATAGAATTCTTGTCATTTGATTATACCGGGTTACCTGTCAAAGAACATATACATTAAAAATGTATCTTTGACTATCCGATATCAAATCTGGGTCGCGTATATTTTTTTCTTCGCGACCTAGACAGTAAACATCGAAGTACCTATCACATATTCAGTTTAAAAGTCAAGAAGGCAAGGCAAAATCATTAGAACTCCTGTTGGGACGGTTGCGAACCTTGAAATGAATAACATTCCGAAGTGAGATCAGGTGCCTAGGGAGAGTCAGCGTCACTACAGCTCCATGGAAACTTGTCAAATTCGACTATTGTCTCAATGTTCATATTGGTGTATATATCAGGTAAGTATTTCTTGTTTCACTGATGATTCTGGACAGGAGGATCTGATATGCTTTTTATCATATCCCCATAGCGACCGAAGAACTTCCTCGTTCTACAGACAAAGGTAAATTTTGGACTGTGAGAACAAAGGCATGAAGTCACATCAATATTTCAAGCAGGAGTTAATTCATATATTGCGGTTTAATATGAAAAGACAGATCTATGTCATTTTAACAAAAATATAGTCTCAATAAAAAAAAGTACGTACAAGAAAAGATACACGTCAAATAAACAAACATGAAAAAAGTTAGTACGAAAGATTGATAGGAAAAAAAAACCCAAATATGTGATACACATCAACAATTCTACTTAAATGAGTTCTGTATTTATATGTGTTTTTTTATTGTCACAGTACTGGATCCATGATGTCCTGATCATGAAACGAAATAGCAAATGAAAATCATAAATGTTTTTCTGTGTAGAACAATGAAATCAGGTCTAAATTTTGAAAAAAAAATCGAGTTTTTTCGTTAATGAATCAAATTGTTTACAGTGCATTCTATACTTTGATCTTAAGATCTGATAGGAACTTCTTCCACATGTGCCAATTCGCCTCAATTAGGATAGCGCAGAGTTTTGATGGTTTCGCTTCCCGAGCTTTCTTCACGAGCTTTTCTAACGTTTCTTCCCCGGAATTATCGCCGCCTCTTGCTTCCATAAGACTATCCCCAAATTCTTTGCGTGATGAAGGGCTGTATACGCCATAGACAGGGGTAGGGAAGGGTGCGATTAAACTCAAGCAGTAGAAGCAAAGCAGGCGAGATGTTCGACCATTCCCGTCAATAAATGGGTGAATCAATCCTATCCCGAAGATGAGTTTTGCTGCGCATTTGAAAACCGCTTCAATTCTTTCTTTGGTATCTTTCATTTTCTTTATCTCTGCAATGGCTTCGTTGTAATTGTTGAGAAAACGGTCCACTGCGTTTTGAACTTCAGCTTTCGTTTCAAATTTGTGGTAAGGTAAAATTTTGTCTGGTTCTAGACAAATACCCCTGGCTTTTGTTGTAAACTCCCCCGGGGTATATCCGAGTTCAGGGTTTATGAATATATTCTTCATTAGCTTTTCATGCAGTTCATTAAGAAACCTGGAAACAAGATGTCTGGCTAATTCGTTTTTTTCTTCATCGCTTAGATCTTTCATGAGGCCTTTTATCCATAAATAGGCATGAAAGGTATTTATGGTC
Source organism: Pinctada fucata (assembly GCA_028142955.1). Classification (NCBI taxonomy): domain Eukaryota; kingdom Metazoa; phylum Mollusca; class Bivalvia; order Pterioida; family Pteriidae; genus Pinctada; species Pinctada fucata. The sequence goes on along the minus strand of AP027102.1, from coordinate 61,350,760 downwards.
TCATCTCTTCTACAATCACCTGGCGAGTGAATGTTGCGAACGATTTCCACAGTACTTTTCGATTTCAGTTCCTCAAATATTTTTCGGGTTTCCATTGGATCCTTTACACCGATATCACGGGCCTTCAGGATATCGATGACGTAACACAACTCAAGCTCATGCGTAATTTTTCCCACCTCTGGAGCTCCCTTGTTTTTATTGTAGGCCTCTCGGAAAGAACATATGTCCTGAACCATTTGGTCTGTCGTAGTACTTTGACCTTCCCTCACACGTGCTGAGTATTCAAAATCGAGAAATCGAGTACCCATTCTAGAATTTATATAGGTCTGCAATGAGAATTATTTGTGAGTTAAAGAAAATCCTGACGACAATCCCAGCATCACCCACAAAAGAGCACCAAACTGAGCATCGACGTACATGTACCCCTAGCAAGCTAGATGTGGGACCAGGTGCCCGGGAGGAGTAAGCACCCCCTGTTGACTAGCCGCACCCGCCGTCGATGTTCATGCACGAAAATAAAAACAATATTTAAAATAAATGCATTGCACTGTCTGAGGTTATATCTATATAGAAAGTGCTATGCTAAAGAAGGGAGAACTCCAACAAGACCCCGTTGCAGCATCAACAGCATAACACCAAAACACCCGATGCAAAAACACGAGTACAGCACGAGACGGAAAAGAGACACACGACATGTAAACATCAAAAAGAGTACACATAAACCGACGAGACCAATGGGCAACCGGTGTCGACTTCGGACAGCCATTTGTCACGCAAGTAGCTAATGGTGTGGATATCCTGGATTACGTGCGCACAACCTTTTCACTTCTCCAATTACCCAGAGGTCTCGATGAACGTATAATTGTGGTGTAAAACAACCTCCTCACTGTAAGATGACCTCACATAAACAAGACCGCGAAACGTAGAGGCCCCAGAAACACAGATGAATATGTAAATGGATATAAAAATAGGACTTGCGTAATACAGTCCGTACTCTGCCGGCTGTGGCGAGCTCATGTATGTAATCACCCGAGGAGTCCGACTGACATTCAGAGAGGACAGGAGGTCGGGTCCCTGTCTTCTCTAAAGAGGTTTGGACAGGGCCCGTCATCGAGTCCCGTCATCACCGTCAGGCAGAGTGCAAGTCTCAAGGATGCGCTTGTACAAGACTGTAGATTGGTCAAGTACCAAGCTTAGTCTCCGTCTGGTGACATTAGGATCACATCCACGGTATAAAAGGCGTTTGATGATTCTGATGCATTTTCGATGGTTATGCTGCCTACTTTTGATCCTTCTAATTTTGTTTATCATATTACCATAACAGAGAGGTTTTGTAATACCCAAAGTTATGTACTCGTTTGCGTGTATGGATCCGAATTTTAAAAGAAGTTGACTGTTATTTTTGGAAAATTTTCATTTGACTAATTGACGAACTGACAACGATACATATTTTGGTCATTAGAATTTATGTGATGTTTGTCGTGGTATCTTTTTATCAATTGTCAGATTCGATCCATTTTATCTTAAAAAATACTAAGCAGTCCACTCAAATGATGCAATAAGGCCGGAACAGAGTACCGGTATTCTTTCATTTTGAAATCCAAATAAAAAAATATTTGTGCTTTAAAGACAAAAGTTGTATCAAAAGTGATGACGGACCAAAATTGTATACAAAGTACTTGAAAGACCTATAGATATATTGCGCTCTTCCTTAAATAAATTTTTACCATATTATAATTTTACGTATTTCAAATTAGTACAGATACACATTAAAGAAGATCCTGACGATAATCTCGAGTAAACATTCACTGTAAGCTAGCCGCACCCGCCGTCGATGTTTATGAAGCATGGAAATGGAAATATATAAAATTCATGCACTTTCTGACGTTATGTCTATATAGAAATAAATGAGAAAATGTTTTCGAGGTATTTTTAACCGAGTGTGTATTTAACTGAAAATTTTTGAAATTGAATGTCGCCATCGTAATCATTTCAAGTGGCACAGACTTAAATGAATTCAACTTTACAATACGTCTCTGTAAATATAAATGAAAATAAAAATAGTATTGTTCTTCATATTATTTCGATATTGTTTACTAAAGCCCAACTTATTTTGAATCGTTTTTGATAAAAGTACAATTGATTTGTTACCCAAAAGATGCAAGTACAATGCGCCGAATTTAAAAATATTTGTCCATGAGGTATGACTTTATGAAAGATACAAGTATAATTTTGTTTATACTCACCAGAATCTTTGATGTGCAAGTAAAGTGTTTTATAGACTTTAATTGTTGAACATGTTAATATACATCGTATTTATTTGGAAGGGCCTAATCTGATTATGATATGATGCGTGGGAAATTTCATCATATCATTTTCCCAAGTCTTTATATTTGACTGTCACTTATTGATTAGTGAAAATATTTGGCTTGAAGTACCAATGATCAGGATTCAAGTTCGATCAACTTTGGTTGATAGTTTCTTAGGGGGTCAATTTTGAGCCCGCCTAGCATCATGCGCGTGATGTATGACGTCATTTACCCTGAATGACGCAAAACAAAAGAATATCATTGCATTTTACATAAAAAATTCGATTACGCTCCATGCCTCGTCCACGATATTTTTTTATGCAAAACTGATCAGAAATCCATCGATTGGTACAAAAATTATCATGGGCAAGGTCTGGAGCTGTACCTCATTTCATAAATTTGTATCGAAATTTCGCTCATTTATTGATATGTTCAATGTTTTAAGCGAGGTAATTTTCAGTATAGGACTGTGAAATCAAAATAGGCTTTCCTTGATATTTTATAAACAAGAATATTATCGATATCTGAACAACTTTGAAAGTAGGGCCGAAATTGCACGTTACCGCACATCTCTTTTATCTGTTCTTAAAAAGAAGGAAGGAGATCTCCAACAAGAACCCGTTGCAGCAACAACAGTAAAACACCAAAACACCCGATGCAAAAACACAAAAGACGAGTACAGCACGATACGGAAAAGAGACACACGACATGTAAACATCAAACACAAAAGACTACACATAAACCGACGAGACCAATGGGTAACCGGTGCCGACTTTGGACGGCCATCTGTCACGCAAGTAGCAAATGGTGTGGTTATCCTGGATTACGTGCGCACAACCCTCTCACTTCTCCAATTACCCAGAGGTCTCGAAGAACGTACAATTGTGGTGTAAAACAACCTCCTCACTGTAAGATGACATCACTCAAACACGACCGCGAAACGCAGAGTCCCCAGAGACACAGATGAATATGTAAATGGATATAAAAAGAGGGCATGCGTAATACAGTCCGTGCTCTGCCGGCTGTAGCGAGCTCATGTATGTAATCACCCGAGGAGTCCGACTGACATTCAGAGAGGACAGGTGGTCGGGGACCTGTCTTCTCTAAAGAGGTTTGGACAGGGCCCGTCATGGAGTCCCGTCGTCACAGTCAGTCAGAGTGCAAGTCTCAAGGATGCGCTTGTACAAGACTGTAGATTGGTCAAGTACCAAGCCTAGTGTCCGTCTGGTGACATTAGGATCATATCCACGGTATAAAAGGCGTTTGATAATTCTGACGCATTTTCGATGGTTATGCTGCCTACCTTTGATCCTTTTTATTTTGTTTATCATATCACCATAAAAGACAGGTTCTGTAATACCCATAGTTATGTACTCTGTTGCATGTATAGATCCGAATTTTAAAAGAAGTTGACTGTAATTTTTGTAAAATTTCCAGAAAGTCTTAACTAGTTTATGAAAGCGGAAACCTTGACCTAAAAGTTTTTTGGTAATTTGTAAATTTCTACTGTGAAAATCCAAAATATCAGTACATGCTCTTGCGTACCGGGTGAGCTGTGATATGTAAATGATGCTATCCGAAATACATGTCTTGAATTTTGTTCAATTATTTGGCCTTTGTGTTGTTTTCTTTGAATGTTGTCATAATTGTTTGCTGGAAACTTAAAGATGTTCAACGTCTTCAAATTAAATAGCGTAATTTAAAAGCAGATAAATTTACAGCATGGACCAGACATGCACGGTATTTAACCCTCGTCAGTTATCCTCAATCTAAACAATGGAATATGGCCAAAATATGTTAAATTATGTTCAAAATATACCGAAATACGTAGCAAGATGGCTGGGATACATGTATGATGCTACAGGACCCAGGTTTCAGAAAGGGATAGGGCCACGAACCCCCTAAATCGGCCCTCGATTTTTCTCTAGAAATAAATTTCATGGGAAATACTTGATATCTCTCACGAAAATACACAAATGTTCACCACCTGTTCATGAAAATGAAAAATATCACCAAACTAGGTGCCATTTAACTGTAAAGACGTCATGAAGTGACGTCATATTGACGTTATTGACAAAATATTGCGACAATTGCTTGAAATTTTGTCTTTTGTGGAAGAATTCAATGTGGCCGCATGAATTAACTGAGATAAAACGTTTATTACAAAAGGATATAATGATAATTTTTCACTTTTTTTATCGTAGTTTATAGACATATTTAATAGAAATATGTAGTTTTTGCATCAATTTCGCGAAATATGACATATTTTGGTGTTTTCGAAGGGCTAAAAGCTATTGATAACGGTAATGCTCATGAAAGATAGATTCGTGATTTAGTAGTGAACGTTTAAAAATGTCAAATCACAATTAAAAATTCTATGAATGAGTTAAAGAAGATCCTGACGATAATCTCAACAACACTCACAATAGAGCACCAAATTGACCATCGACAGACCCCTAGCAAGCTAGAGATGGGACCAGGTGCCCGGGAGGAGGAAGGATCACTTGTTGGCTAGCCGCACCCGTCGTCGATGTTCACGCACGAAAATTAAAAGAATATGCAAAATGCATGCACTGTCTGAGGCCACGTCTATATAGAAAATGCTATGGCGACAATGTCAGGGAAAAATATTCAAAACACTTACTGTCAATCCCCCGCGGGGTTTGACAGTAAGTGAAATGAGTTAAAGAAGATCCTGACGATAATCTCAACAGCACTCACAATAGAGCAGAAAATTAAACATCGACGGACCCCTAGCAAGCTAGATGTGGGATCAGGTGCCCGGGAGGAGTAAGCATCCCCTGTTGGCTAGCCGCACCCGCCGTCGATGTTAATGAAGCATGGAAATGAAAATATATGTTATACCTGCACTGTCTGACGTTATGTCTATATAGAAAGTGCTATGGCGACAATGTCAGGGAAGTATATTCAAAACACTGAAAGTACAATGACAAATATGGATGGTCCCCGAAGTACAATGACAAATATGGATAATGACCATATCCCTGTATATAGCACAAAATCGATAATTAAGAAAATCAGAAACCGAAGGCATACAAATGACAAATATGGATGATGACCATATCCCTGTTTCAGCACAAAATCGACAATTCAGAAAATCAGAAACCGAAGGCATACAAAATCAGGATAAAACAGGAACCAAAGCAAACAAACAAAAACCTCCACCATAAGAAAAGAAGCGAACTCCCGATATGGGAGTGAGACCAGGTGCCCAGGAAGAGTAAGCATCTCCTGCTTGCATGCAGCACCCGTCGCTTCAATTCGGTAGAACTGTCACATCCGGTTACTTCCATTTTGGAAGACATAGAGTACAATCTTTGGTTGGATGGTTCAAATGGTCTATGACAGAATATCATCCACCATTCTGGATAGTGGGACATCATAGTGTATGACGAGTTCCCCATATCGACCGTAGAACTTCCTCAGTGACGATGTTAGTCGATCACAAACATATCCCTGACTGAGAAGCTTATCTGAAGGACGCCTAGCTCTCGGAACAAAATCCGTATATTTGGTACTTGCTCTGGCAAAGCGTATCAACTGAGATATGAACACGCCATAAGCAGGCGATGAAGGGATGTTGCTTCTCAGAAAAGGAAAGTTTGTAATGATGAAATTGAAGTCGTCACGTTTGTCATAGAGTGAGGTGTTCATGTGACCATCAGTGTCTTAGGACAACATTATGTCCAAATAGGATGCTGAATTATTTGTCTCTGTAGTTTCTTTGACTTCAAGCTCCGAAGGATAGATACTGCTCAGGTAATCCGCGAATTTTGGATTATTGATGGACATCGTCTATGTATCTGTAACTGAGGTTGAAGTCAGAAGCTAAGTATCTTTTCCCTTCAGAGACCAAAGATTGAATGAATTCAGCTTCGCACGAGTAAAGGAAAATGTCGGCAAGGAGTAGGGCACAATTGGTCCCCATAGGAATTCCGACACTTTACTGGAAGACCTTTCCTCCAAACATCACAAAAATGTTGTCGATCAGAAAGATTAACATCTTAATAATATCTGTTTCAGTGTACTTATTTTCAGAATCGGACTTTTCTTTTACAAAGTAGGTTTTGTCATAGTTAACAACAATAAATTTGTATTTGCGACTACCGTTCTTACTTGTAAACGCATTACTTATAATTTTTCGAGTCTTTCTTTCAATTTAGAATGTGGAATTTTAGTGTAAAGTGTGGAAAAATCAAAGGCTTTGATCGAATGGACTCTACTAAAATGAGTGGATTTCAGATGTTCTAAAATTCCTTCGAACTCTTTAAAATCCACATGGTTGATCCCACTGCGAGAATATACTTTCGAACAATATTTTTGAAGCCCAGATTTGATTTAAGATAAAACTTTGGTGAGTAAGATAGATACAGATTTGGTAGAATATTTTGAGGAACCAGCGATGAAACGTTGTTTGTACGGATTCTTATGCATTTTAGATATGCAGTATAATTATGGTAAATCTAAATCTAAATTGTTAGTCTCGAAGCCAAAGGAAGCAAGAGCTGATTTGTGGTTATCTATTATTTCAGAGGCAGAAAGGTTTGTTGGGGTGTAAGTGGGATTTCCAGGTGTCGAATTTCAATCCAACTCTTTAACAAGACTGTCGAAATAGTACTTTTTGCAAGTAAATGTGAATTCTTTCTAGGCTTTGTCCGCTGGTGTGATGACATAATGTTCTGGGAGGTAGGTAAGCTCTGTGATAACATCAGGGTCTTTAAATATAGACTCGAATCTGGTGTTCACAATTGATATTAATCGGTAAATTCTAGATAACAGTAACCCTATGATGTATTTTATCCATTCGGAAAGAGCGTCGAGCTGTACAACCTCTTTCTTTGTCCAACGTCTTGCATATTCCTCAAAAGAGTCCTTGATAATTTTGACATTTTGGTTCCATATAAAGGACATACTTTCTCTGTATATGGGACCCTTTTTTAACAATCGCTCTTGACAATACTAAGGTCACCAGCAATAACGTGTCCACAAGGAGAGTAGTTGAAATCCAATGAAGAACATTCGCAAGAAAGTGGATGTAGTGAGGGATTACTTAAATCAATACACTGCAAGAATCGTTTGTAATTGTAAATTTGAGATGCACCTCTTGTAGCTATAGGAAATACAAGGAGTTTCTTTTCTTTTGAAATATGGTGGGATTTTTTTCTGTGACAGTTTTGTGATTCAAAATTTGACCAAGATTCAATTTATCAATACCTTTGTTTGCAAATCTTACTTTAATGAAAGGACGGTTTGTTTTCTCCTCTGATGTATCTGATCTAATAGCTTGAAATAAACGAAAAGTAGAAATGTCCAAGATGACTCCTTGTAGTCTGTATTCTGGGGAACGTGTATTGGTAAATGTGAGGTCCGTCGTATATTCGTCGATTTCGTGAATCTTCCGTAAAGGAACAGAGTATAATTTGGTACAAATATAATGCAGGCATAGAAGCTCATTGAAAAATGGAAGTCATCGAAGGAGAAACTATGTACCTCAGTCCTATTATATTTACGAATGCCATGACTTCGAGGTCTTCTTTGTGGTCTGTTGAATAAGTTAGTCACATTTACCGACTGAAAACCGGGACTTGTTAAGTTTCCTATGCTGCTGATATTATCGTTGCACCCATAGGGCGCTGCAGTGTTAAGATTTTTTTATCCAGAACTCTTCTCTGTTGCGATGGAAAGGTGTGCTCAAAGGAGCTGTTAAGATAAGGCGTAAAATCTGCCCTGAAAAGTAGAAATTTCAAAATGCAAAAACTGAGAAAGTTTTTCGGTAAAAATAAGAAGTAACTTGGTACAGATATGAATCTTCTGTAATGTTGGATAAATTTTTCAAAATATGACCGATTTTGGGGTTAAAATAAGCGTTTTTCTCATAGAAATCAATGGAAAACGGAAAAGTTTTTCTACAACATTGTCCCCCCTCGGTTCAAAATGCCACTCTCACCAAAGGTGTATATCAATAAAACACATTTTCTGGCCAAGTGGGGTTCTGAAGCGAGGGGGGGGGGGGAACAATGTCCCACAGGCGAAAAACGAAAAAAAGGGGGATGGATGAACATTTTAGAATCGGTCTTTAGAGCGGTAAAATAGATTAAATTGCAATTTTTTCCTTAAGTATCATGTACAAATATATTCCGAGTGTGTTCCGATCAAATATTTAAACGCTAGGTAGGAATTAAACGAGAAAGTTGTCTATTTCTACACTGTGCATATTTCGCGCCTGAAAGCTACATATGTAGCTGATAAATACGAAAAATAACCGTTTTTCAGTTTCCGGATTGTGGATTTTGCCGATTATATTGATACATAACCTCAAGTATATTTCTCTTATCCAATTTTGATATTAAAAGGTACAGAAGTATAATATAAATCATATTTATGTAAAGTAATGCATTTTTTGTGAATTTTCGCTCGATATTTGACGTTTTCTCTGATCAGTACCCCTACCCCTTCAACTCCTAATTATAACACCTTTCACTAAATCTATGTAAATAAAATTCCTACTTGGAATCTTCTAATACTTTATTTTATAAACCCGACAACTTTTTTTCCTGAAAAAGAAGGACAGCGCACGAGAAATAATCTAGTGATTTCAGGGCTAAGTCAAGCACTTATCTTAACAGCTCCTTGGGATTGTTTGTGGGGTGATATATTTTCTCCAGGATTCTGACCTTCATAGATAAAACAAAATGCTCGGCCTGATCAAAATGTTGATAAAGAAGTTGACTTCCTTTATTATTTGTTTTTGACCGATGTCCTGACATTCTGGTTCGGAGCTGACCTTTGGTTTCATCCACATAAATCAATCCACAAAGTGAGCACTCTATTCCGTACACAACATTAAATGTGATACAGGTTAGGTTTTCAAAAATATGCGTATTAAAAATGTTAGTTTTGTGAGATTACTTGAGAATGATATGTCTGTTATTAGGATGTTGCAAGTTTTGCAGTTCTTCATGCCGCACTTGGAAACTGTGCAATCGCTTGGTGAAAATTGGTGCTCTTTTAGTATATCGACCACTTCAATCTTACAGGGCTTGATTTTTATATACCAATCTGCATGTTTGTACCAAAACTCATGGTTTCTATTGCGTATTTAAGTGAAAAATATGGCCAAAAATCGTTGTAGGATAAGCGCAAGGAGCTTATTTCTAAAAAAGACGGGAAAAAATATGCCGAAACCCAGCTACAGTTACGGGAACGGTGATTGCACGTTTTCTATGCTATCGTATGGGTTAAATTCTATCGGGTATCGTATGGATTCTTATCGGTTTTCATATACTTAAGGCTTCTTTAGGGGTACAGCCGGCTCTTTCGGCTTTTATGGGATTCTATCGGTCATATCGGCTATGGGATGCCCGACACAACCAATAGAGAAAAGGGAAATATAATATTCGTTTTGTTGGAAATCGTAGAACGGAATCTCGTGTCACGAGATTTGTAACGATATCAAAACATAAACCAAACGAGCTAATTTAATATTATCAAAATTAAAACTGTAAGCACGCGAAATATTAATACCGAAATATATAGACCTTAATTTATTCATAGATACCTATTTCTGTTACGCTTATTGCAATTTTACCTTTACATAAGGCTTCAAAACAGATAGCCTTCATCTCTCGTCGGTCAGGCATATTAGGGTACTGGGAAAGCCGATGCTTTAATAAAATTTTCGTGAAATATACAATGACTTTTAAAATTATAATTTAATCTAGAACAAAAAGTCTTGTATTAGTCAAATAACTGATGGGTACTTCTATAGCGTTTATCACAATAAAATGTATTCGTTCATGTGGTTAAAAATCGAATTTTTCACTCGTCGGTACCGTCGCTATTTCTTGACAGGTAGACATGCCAGCACTCTGATGGATTTTTTTTAATTTATTACGATTTACACATCAAATATTGTTGTCAAAATAAAGTATAATGCGTGCGACAAGTCCTTTTTTATTATATGTTTTTGACAACATGTTTATTCATTCCTTTGAAATTAAATTATTGATTAAGTAGTCAATACGCACGGCCTCTTTCTGACCAACGCTCCGACACATTTTCTTAAATATAACACGATTTCCCGGCGACACATTTTCTTAAATATTGTATTAATTATATCGGTATTAAAATACAGATAAAGAAATTTCAAGTAATTACCCCCCCCCCCCCAAAAAAAATGTAGATCATAAACCATGTCCGTAGCAAGATGTGAGGAATGTAATCGAAGTTTCATACCATGTTAAAAGAAGGAGCGGTTTATCCATATTCTGTAAAATGTAATTCTGGAATGGATAGCAAACAATGTCGACCAGAGAATAAAAACTGCTGAGAAATTGGATTGGGATTAACGCCCCCTCCCAAATTTTTTTTTATTTTTACTTCAATGTTATGTCAATTTCTTCTTTCTTTTTCAAGAATATGAGAATGAGGTATCATAATTCCCGTTATTACATATCTTAACATGTATCATAATTACTTTATTACATATCTAACATGTATGCTCGGGCAGTGGGATACAATGTATCTACCCTGGGGGACGACAAATTGATTCTGGAAGGGGGGTGGGTTACTGACAGGATATTAATTCATATCCAAACCTCTGACAAGTAATTTAAGCTAGGAAATCTCGAATAGAAATTGCCTAACAACAGTTACGTGAAGACAAAGTATATACCTTATGCCATGACATATATACCCAGCCATCAAAGAAGTCACAATGTTATCTTTCGGAATTCCTAATGAAGTCACAGCTTAAACAACATGCATATGCAATGACGTCCAAACACTTCACGGCTATTGTCAAAATTCAAAATGTAGGTCATCATTGGTGTAAATTTGTTACGTAGGACTTCATGTAGTGACCAAGTATCAGATGGTACCTGGTCACTAGGTTTATACTGGATTTGGCTCCACCTTACCTGGTATAAAACCTAGTGACCTTGTATCATCCCCTTAAAGGTCAGTAGATGACTAGGTAACTAATATTGCCCCACCTCTGACAATTAAGTTCGCATGGAAATCCGTGATGGCAATTGGCTAATAATAGTCACATGAAGACTTAGTATATAACAAAGGAGGGGATCTCCAACAACACCCGGTTGTAGCACCCACAGCAAAACCCCAAAACACCCAATGCAAAAACACAATGCAGACAAGCACGGAAAGAGACTCATAAGGGACAAGGAACGTCAACGCACAACACAGAAACATCAAACACAAAGGACTACACATAAATCAACGAGGCCAATGGGCAACCGGTGCCGACTTAGGACGGCCATCCGCCACGGAAATAGCAGAAGGTGTGGTTATCCTGGATTACGTGCGCACAACCCTCCCACTTTTCCGATTACCCAGAGGTCTCGAAGAACGTACAATTGTGGTGTAAAACAACCTCCTCACTGTCAGATGACCACACACAAACAAGACCGCAAAACGCAGGGGCCCAAACAACACAGCTGAATATGTAAATGGATATAAAAAGAGGGCGTACGTAATACAATCCGTGCTCTGCCGCCGCGAGCTCATTTATGTTATAACCCGAGGAGTCCGACTGACCTTCAGAGAGGACAGGTGGTCGAGGCCCTGTCTTCTCTAAAGAGGTTTGGACAGTTCCCGTCATGGAGTCCCGTCGTCACAGTCAGTCAGAGTGCAAGTTTTAAGAATGCGCTTGTACAAGACTGTAGATTGGTCAAGTACCAAGTCTAGTGTCCGTCTGGTGACATTAGGATCATATCCACGGTATAAAAGGCGTTTGATGATTCAGACGCATTTTTGATAGTGATGTTGTCTATCTTTGATCCTTCTTATTTTGTTAATAATGTCACCAAAAAATGCAGGTTGTGAAATACCCAAAGTAATATACTCTGTTGCCTGTATTGGTCCGAATTTCAGAAGAAGTTGACAATAATTTTTGTAAAATTTCCAGAAAGTCTTTACTAGTTTATGAAAGCGAAAACCTTGTCCTAAAAGGTTCTTGGTAATTTGTAAATTTCTACTATGAAAATCCAAAAAATCAGTACATGCTCTAGCATACCGGATGAGCTGTGAAATATAGATACCATAGGACGGTAATCTAGGAACAACACGGTCAAGCCAGGGGAAATTTACTATGTTAAATCCAAAATCATCTCTTTTGTCATACACACTTGTATGGATCTCTCCGTTAACAATTTTGATATTTAGGTCCAAAAATGGTGTTTCTGTGTTTGAAACGTTTGCCTTGTTTAGAATCAATTCTTGTGGATAAATAACATTTTCATATTTTTCAAAAACAGGATTGTCGATAGTAAGAATATCATCCAAGTACCTGGAAGTACAATGTACCAAGGAAGCATTTCACATCATCATTTTTTCTTTGCTTTTGAAGATTTTGGATGAATTCCTTTTCATACGTGTATAAAAATAAATCTGCAACGAGAGGCGCACAATTAGTACCCATTGGAATCCCTACAACCTGCTTGTAGAGTTTCTCACCAAATCTTACATGAATATTGTCCAAAAGGAAGGACAAAGCAATACACAGGTCACCACATGTCCATGATTTGTATGATTTGTAATCTGTGGCGGAAAAGAAACCCTAATATTCAGAAGTACAAATATAAGTTTTTCCCTCTCGATCAAAACACCATTTAATGAGTTTGGACAGTCGTTAGAGAACGTAATGGAATTAAAACACTTCAAACATCGGGTCGCGGTCTTATTAACAAAATAAGAAGACTTAGTATATCTTCTATCGGGTGGCTAGCCTTGAATGCCCAACCCTCCATCACAGTGTTATCCTTCATGTTGACGTCATAGCGCACATGTAAGTTGACAATAACGTCCAAATGCTTTATGGAGATTATCAAGATTTTAAGGTCATTGGTGGGGGAAATTTGTTACCTAGTCATTTGGTGACTCAGGTCACTCGATTTTATACTGGACTCGGCTTCATCTCGTTCGGTATAAAACCTAGTGACCTGGTATCATCCCATACCAGGTCACCAGATGACTAGGGAACTAATAATACTGGGTCAAAGAAAATCATGAGTTGTATTGGGCAAGGCAAAGTCTATGGAATGTATTACTGAAATTCTGGTGAAGCTGAGGAAAAGAAATTATGCCCTAGACAATCTTTGAACAACAGACAGATTGACAGGCAGAGTACTGATTCCTATATACTACCCTCTCCCCAAACTTTGTTTATAAAAATTAACCTCTTGTAGAGAAGACAATGTTGTTTACAGCGCACAGTATTATAAGATGTACAATGTTTTTGTACATTAAAGTTTCTTTAACATGATGACAAGGTAAAGTAGATCAAATACAATGTGATATAGAGACGCATACATTTCGAGATGTAATAGCCAGTGGATTAGTATGACAAAGTTGATAAAGACAAATACATGTACTTATATCCGACTTGTATATTGTGCAGTTTATTATCTTGTCGAATTAATGCAGAATTCAGGTAGCTCAGATAAAATGTCTACAAAGAAAGCAGAGGGACTCGGGTTCGATTCCTTGTATGCATGGCCACTTGTTTTATATCTGTTCAAGATCAATACAGAACCCATGTCGCTCATGAGAATGAATTTGAGAATGAGTTTCAAATAAATTTCAAATTTGTTTTCATACTTTACAAATTGATAATGTGGGTAATCACACATACAAATAAAATACAAACATACATGTATGTATAGACAGCTTGACCAATGCTGTTACAACTTAGTCACATTTATAAAAAAAGTAAAAGTCTCAGATGCAATGTCTGTGTCATAGCTCCACTGGAACTGACTAGAAATTGCAGAACAGATTTAAGTTGAATAGAATGTTAATCTGCATTGCAAAGGCTTGATCCTCACTAACTCTTGCAGCCAGAATGGTGTCACTGATGTCAGGTTCACAATATGAAAGACTTAGTTGACACTAATGGTCCTTTGAAAATTGATGGACTAACTCGGCAATGACCAGGTGAATTATTCAAACAGCTTCTGTCACTGATGAATAGCACATGGTGAAATTCATCTTGTCTTACTGGTCCAATGTGCATGTTTCACAGTTGTCCTTTCTAACAGTCACATTCTAAGGTAACATGAGGTCTGCAGCCCATCTATAAAAATATACAAATAGAGACCAGTTCTATAAAATGAATGAAGTAAAATATATTTTACTGTCAAAAGACAACAAGTGTAAACGTCTACAGCGGTAGCTTGTGATTTGCTTTCTGCATTAAGTAATTTGATTCAATGCGTTCTTATGCTCTGTAAGTGAATTGCTTATAGTATTATGCTTTGATAATTTGATTTAAAACCTTGAACTTGGATAAACAGTACCTCCAAGTAGAACCTCGAACACATAAATATCATATTTACTGTATACATGTGCATAGTAGTAATGTTTCAATAAACTATAAACCGCTAAAGGTGGTAAGGACCGATTGCGAAGTGTTTGTATTAGATGACGCATACTTTTTTGTGTGCAAGCAGAAAGGTCAAAGGTCATTAATACTATTGCCCCCGATGGCATCTTTGTTAGTATATACACCATTTTCTGTAAGTATGTGAAAGGTCAATTTCAGAGTCACTGGGCTTAAAAATGTTAGCATCAATGGAAAAATCTTGTGACAAGGAATACACATGAGAAATATCAAAGTCTATAACTTACCCTTCAAAAGTTATGCCCAATATTAAAGTCTTTGTAAAGTAGGTGGAAGGTCAAAACTTTTGATATGAATGGAAAGTTCTTGTCACAAGGAATGCACGTAATACATGTATATCAAAGCCCTATCTCTATCCCTTACCATTCAAAAGTTATGTCCAATGCTAAAGATTTTGAATAGTAGGTCAAAGGTCAAGGTCATGAGGTCATAACTTATAGTATCAATGGAAAGGTCTTGTCACAAGGAATAAACATGTGAAATATCAAAGCCCTATCCCTTACCGTTCAAAAGTTACGTCCTATGTTAAAGTTTTTGAAGAGTAGATTAAAGGTCAGGTGTCAAGGTCATAACTTTTGGTATCAATGGAAAGGTCTTGTCACAAGGAATAAACATGTGAAATATCAAAGCCATATCCCTTACCATTCAAAAGTTATGTCCTATGTTAAAGTTTTTGAAGAGTAGATTAAAGGTCAGATGTCAAGATCATGAGGTCATAACTTTTTGTATCAATGGAAAGATCTTGTCACAAGGAATAAACATGTGAAACATCAAAGCCCTATCCCTTACCACTCAAAAGTTATGTCCAATGTTAAACTAAAAATTTTTGGAAAGTAGGTCAAAGGTAAAGGTCATGAGGTTTAACTTTTGGTATCAATGGAAATGTCTTGTCACAAGGAATACACATGTGAAATATGAAAGCTCGATCACCTTCTATTCAAAAGTTACCCCCAATATTAAAGTTTTTCGGACAAACAGACGGAGAGGCCAAAAACTATATGCCCCCGAATCTTTGATTCTGGGGGTATATGCCCCCGAATCTTTGATTCCGGGGGCATAGAACACACCTGTGAAATATGAAAGCTCTATGACCTTCTATTCAAAAGTTATGCCCAATGTTAAAGTTTTTCGGACAAACAGAAAGACAGACAAACTGACAGACAGGCCAAAAACTATATGCCCCGAAATCTTTGATTCCCAGGGGCATAAAAAAGGTAAGGTCATGAGGATTCTTAACCAAAATATAATAATGCACCGACGGACAGACTGACAGACATATTTCATCATTTCATAGACCGGATTTTGCTTTGCAATCCAGCAGAAAAAAAAATATATGCAGGAAAAGAGGGGATCTCCAACAACACTAGGTTGCAGCACCCATAGTAAAATCCCAAAACACCCATGCAAAAAAAAACACAGAACAGACACCCAAAGAAAGAGACGCAAAACGGACAAGGAACACCAACTCACACCATGGAAACATGAAACATAAAAGACTACACATAAACAAACGAGACCAATGGGCAACCGGTGCCGACTTAGGACGGCCATCTGCCACGTAAATAGCATACGGTGTAGTTATCCTGGATTACGTGCGAACAACCCTCCCACTATTCCGATTTCCAAGAGGTCTCGAAGAACGCACAATTATGGTGTAAAACAACCTCCTCACTATTAGAAGACCACACAAAAACAAGACCGTAAAACACAGGGGTCCAAGCAACACAGATAAATATGTAAATTGATATAAAAAGAGGACGTGCGTAATACAGTCCGTGCTCTGCCGGCTGTAGCGAGCTCATATATGTTATCACCCGAGGAGTCCGACTGACATTCAGAGAGGACAGGTGATCGGGGCCCTGTCTTCTCTAAGGAGGTTTGGACAGGGCCCGTCATGGAGTCCCGTCGTCACAGTCAGAGTGCAAGTCTTAAGAATGCGCTCGTACAAGACTGTAGATTGGTCAAGTACCAAGCTTAGTGTCCGTCTGGTGACATTAGGATCATATCCACGGTATAAAAGGCGTTTGATGACTCTGACGCATTTTGGATAAATATGCTGTCTACCTTTGATCTTTCTTATTTTGTTACTTATGTCACCATAAAATACAGGTTGTGAAATACCTAAAGTAATATACTCTGTTGCTTGTATGGGTCCGAATTTCAAAAGAAGTTGATCATAATTTTTGTAAAATTTCCAGAAAGTCTTTTCTAGTTTGTGAAAGCGAAAACCTTGAAATAAAAGTTTCTTTGTAACTTGTAGATTTCTATTATGAAAACCCAAAACATCAGTACATGCTCTAGCATACCAGATGAGCTGTGAAATGTAAATACCGTATGACGGTAATCTAACCCTAGGTTTACACTATTTTCCCGGCGACCACGGCAGTCACGGTGGCCAAAAACGTAGCACATCGTATGATGTGTGGCAGTTTTTATCTTGGTATTCAAGTTCTGTTAGGTCTCGTTACGTTTTCGCACGGTCTATCAAGGTATCCTTAACGAGCCGCGGCTCCTGAATCCCGGAGACCTGACGACGCACTACGTTTCAACCAACGGCTTGTTACGGACGTTTGTACGTCTCCTCACGACCTGTCACGTTCTGATAAGGTCTGTCACGGTTTGTTACGATCCAATCAAGTTGGCCACGACTACAAAGTTCTGTCAAGGCCCACTACGATTAACCGGGAACAGGAGACAAAAAAAGCTGCATAAAAGGGTTTGGTTTGTTATACTTCTTGTGTGACCGTGCATGCCGTGCCAGGCCGTATTAGAACTTGAAATAAACCGTAACAAGCCGGGAAGTACCGTGACAAAACGGCTAACACATCCTTAGCTCGCCGTGAGAAACCGTAGCTCACCTTGATAAAACGTACATCTGCCATAAAGCAGCCGCAGCTTAACGGGACATAAACGTGGCAGACCGTAACTCAACTTCGCTAGAATCGTAATTTGTTGAGTCATACTTTTGCTTCCCGTTCCGCTACGGACACTGTCCTAAGTTTTGTCACGGTCTGTAACGTTCTGTCACGTTGCGTTGCGTTCGACCCGTTTTACTACGGTTTCTAAAGTAGGCCATATGCACCGTGGGCTGCCGTGACAAATGTTTTGACAGTTTAAACATTTGCCCCGGCACCCACGGCTAGTTACGATTGTCGATCCCGTTCCCCTACGTTGTCTCAGGGTCACCACGTTTCGTTCACGGTGGATTGAAACGTGGCCGCCGTGAATATAGTGTAAACGGGGGGTAAGGACATCACCGTCAATGAGTTTAAGAAGATCCTGACGATAATCTCAACAGCACTCACAATAGAGCTCCAATTGAGCATCGACGGACCCCTAGAGCTAGAGGTGGGACCAGGTGCCCGGGAGGAGTAAGCATCCCCTGTTAGCCGCACCCGCCGTCGATGTTCATGCACAAAAATGAAAATATATTAAATACACTGTCTGTGGTTCTTTCTATATAGAAAGTGCTATGGCGACAATGTCAGGAAAAAATATTCAAAACACTTACTGTCAAACCCCTGTCAGGGGAAATTTACTATGTTGAATCCAAAATGATCTCGTTTGTCATATACACTTGTATGAATTTCTCCATTGACAATTTTGATATTTAGGTCCAAAAATGGTGTTTCTGTGTCTGTAACGTTTGCCTTGTTTAGAGTCAATTCTTGTAGATAAATAACACCTTTATACTTTTCAAAAACAGGATTATGGATAGTAAGAATATCATCCAGGTACCTAGAAGTACCAATGAAGCATTTCACATCATCATGTTTTCTTTGCTTTTCAAGATTTTGAATAAATTCTTGTTCATATGTGTATAAAAATAAATCTGCATCAAGGGGCGTTGTACATAGCTGATTAAATGTAGCGAGAAAAGGGGGGGGGGGCGTGGGATTTTGATTGCAGAATGATTTCATGGAAATAAAAAAAAATCTGGCTACGGCCCCTTGTGATTTATTAAATACCAAACTTGACCTGTTTACACCATGAAACACATAAACATTCCTGAATATTTAGATATATGTGCGACTCTAGACAATCAGGGGAGGGGGAGAGTTATAAAAGCGAAAGCGTATTTATTCAAGAAAAAAAATCCTTAGTATTGCAAATTGCCAATAAAATAGTATAGGACTATATTTGGAAATTTTCAAGTGATATACCCCCCTTCTCAATTACACACCAGCATACAAATAAATTCCCGAACACATGTTGCATTCCTTTTGTTGAAATCAATCTTAAAACTACCATTACCCCGAAAAACCCGATATATTACGCTTTTTCCTAAAAAAACTAACTAAAATACCTAACTTTCACGGTTTATCCTAAATTTCCTACCGAATTTTGATAATTCGGAAACTTCGGTTAAAGCGGTAATTTTCGTAAAGTTAGGAATCGGAAACTTAGGTAGGATTTTTCCGAAATTCGGAAACTTAGGTTAAGCCTCGGAAACTTCGGTAAAAGTGTGTAATCTCCCGCGATCACCACTGTACACCGACTTTCGGTATCGACTCTATATGATTTACCTACAACAAGAATATAATTTAAGTTCAATTATTTTTTTATTAGTTCACAGCAAGAAAAATACAGAACAAATATTTGGTAGTGTGTCCCTCTCTTAGGCCGGAACTGCGGTCACCATGGTTACTGACATCTGAGATTTACTGACTCCCTGCATGACTAATGATACGTAAACGTAGTTAGCATAGAGGCATATACATGTAGCCGGTACTTCTGAGCTGTAATTATATAACAGGGTGACACACCAACCACCGATATGGGAGCAGGTGATAAACAGGTGCAGAATCGTCACCGGTGCACAGAAAGGTGCACACCGATAGAGATAGATACGACGCCGGTGCAGTAGTAAATTAGATAAGTTGCCTTAAAGGCTTATATGATTCTATTAAAGGTTTATCATAAAGATCTGAATGTTGTAGTCAATATTTATGTATTGTTTTGGTTTGCACCGTTGAAGGTGCGGGTGGTGCCTAGATCGACGGTGAAGGTTTTCACAAGGTTAATTGGTTTCTAATTCTATATTGATGGTGTCACCGTTGTCTTACCATTTAGATGTAGTACCTAAATCTGGCGGTGCAAGTTTATAGTACTTGCAGGTGTCTTAAAGGCTGCTGTCGTGGCAAGTGTCTTATAGACGGGGATCGGCCAAACTGACAAAGATTCTGGAGAGCGAGCTGTATTTATTGCCTATATGACGTCATTAGCTATTGCGTAGTGGGAAACTGCACGTGCAGATTTGCGCAGTGCTCCCACAGGGAGTGCGTCATATTGAGTTGTACGTCAGCAGAAGTAGTGCAGTGACAACATGGCGGCCTGCTTGATTCTTGTGTTGCAGCAAGAGCTAATTATTGAAGATTACTTCATGTATACACGTTTATAGGCTTAATAGCCGTTATAATTAGGTAATATAGGTACTCCATAAACTGACCATTTCACGATGTTATCGTGCAAGTTGTTGCTTTTATGTAAACACACTTTGACAGGTGAAAGGGGGGAGAGGTTGTATTGAGTGTAAACATTGATCTTTCTTCGTGGATTTACGATGTTCGAATGCATTCTCTCGCAGTAATCGGCGAATCAGAGGGTACATAACCCGAACATTAGGTTGCTGCATAAAATTACCCCCTCTTTAGAATGGATTTTGTCTCCAAATTGGTGAGTATACAGAAAGCAAGACTGCTTATAGATTCAATTAACTTGATCAAACTTTCAATTGTGAACAAGTAAATAACTGCAGAACTGATTCAAGGAAAGGTGAAAATTAAATGATATAAAGAACATCATTATCAAAGAATAAGTAAATTCACAAAAAAGATTATTATTGTCTTCATCACTGATCTCTTCATGTACAATCATCTATCAATGTTGTCATCTTCTAAATGATTTGCTGCGTACAAATGTCATCGTGTAACAGTTATATCCACCATACATATAACATACACCATACATATATCCACCATACATATAACTTCAATGCAAAAATAGGTTTTTGCATATATAATATAAAGACATATATATAATCATGATGATCAGACCTGTTGTAAAGACATTTCTTAATAAAAATAACTCTAATCAAATGCTTCATTTCTTCACTTCACATGTATATTCATAATACATTTCATAGGCAGCAATTCACATATATATACATATACACTTCTCAATCACATATATAACAACCATTGGCCGCCTGCAGGTACAAAAGCATCCCCATACAGGCCTGCCAACTTCAAAGTCCACCCCGACCCTCACTATTAAAATCCCATTAACACATTTCATCACTTAATTTCTTCTTTTAGATTGGCGTGTCGAAAAGGCTCACCAGTCGCATATCCACGATCCTGGTGAGGTCTGGCAGCTGATAGAACACTGTTTCTGCACGGAGTTCATACAGTTGTCTTAAGTCACGAGAGAGGACACCAGCATTGATCTTGCCTCCACTTCTCAAGTTGTTTAGAATTATATCAAAGTGTTTTGAGTCCCTATCAATGTAGAAGGCGGGTTTCTTCTCAAATGCTCGTAAGTATGGTGAATCATTGTGCAGCATCTTCGTGAACAATGAATTTGGAATCGCGTTTAGTGTAGTTTCGCTCGTGTGAAAATATTTCCCTCCAACATTTAAAATTTTCTTCTTTTCTGCACAGGATCTCATTTGAGTAAGGACATCTCTGTCCTCTATCGTCAACCTCATGGGTCCATCCTCCTCAGTCGCATTCACGGTTGCTGAGGCTGCAGAGACGGTGATTATTTCTGACGAGACTGCTGTTACATCATAGGATGGTTGATCTTGGATGCCATTTTCCTGAGGGAAGCCGCAAGCTGTTTCCTTATCATTTTCTTCTGTAAAATTTGTAAGTTCCAAAAGTCCAGGTATGCAAGGCACAGGTACATATGAATCAGTTACTGCAGAGAGAGATGAATTTGCCATGGTAGAGAGTAGAGCTGTAGAAATAGTTAAAGTGTCCTATGCTGAAGAAAGATTAGTTTCAGGAATGGATTGATTTGCGGAAATATGCGATGTTGTATCAATCGCTGTATCAGTTGTAGATGATGAATCAATTGATTTTGAAGTTGATATTGTAGATGAGCCAGTTGATGTTGAGCCAGAGGTTGCGGTTGATGATGAACTAGAAGTTGAGGTTGATGATGATGAGCGGGAGGTTGAGGATGTTGAGCTGGTGGTTGAGGATGTTGAGCTGGCGGTTGATGAAGATGAGGATAGTAGCCTGATGTTACTGACTTTTGCCTCGGAGACTTTGAAACAGCACACCTAATTTCTGCTGATAACTCTTCGCCACTTATGTTTTCGCAGACATTTTCTTTGGGCGCAGGCGGGAGCGGACTTAGAGCAGATGGAAGTTCCAGGTCAAGGGCCTGTTTTGCCTTCATTTTAGGTGGTGGTGTCCCATGATATCTCCTGGATTGAGGACTAAGTTCTCATTTCCTCTTTCTTCTGATCTGGACATCCGTGGTGGAGCGTGTTGAGATGAGGGCCTCCTCCTATGCGACAATAGCTTGATATGTCTATCGCAGTCATTGTTTTTGAACATTCTGAGAAGCTCGAGTGCCTCGTCACCGTACCTTGTATCAAAGACACCATCACATATTGGTTTGGAGTAAATCGGGTCAAACTTTACAGATAACTTCCCGTGCCGCCTGTAGCATGTATGGTTCCTATCAGGGCGTACAAACAGTGCTTTACACTGGCTACACTGGTATTTGACGTAGAAGTGAGCCTCCATTACATGTCTGCGTACCTTCCAGAGCTTGTCATACTCTCCGTCACAACCTATGTACATGAAGATGCCATCAGTTGGGAGCTTTGGGATGCGTTGATCAGCCTAGAATTAAAATGAACAAAATTAAGGTAATGCAAAAGTTTTTGAATTCTGTTTTTCTGACTACCAACATAGCTTTTTACTAGAATTGTCTATTCTTAGGTCTCAGTGCAGGCAGGTAGTGGTGCGCATATAGGGTTTAATCCTATCACGATGGACAACCTTTGGTGATGTCCTAGCATTCTTTGTGACTTTATATACAACATCGTTCAACTTTTGTATGACTGTATAAGGTCCCTCCCAAGGTCTTTGAAGCTTTGGGCAACGACCCTTTGAACGTCTTGGATTGTACAACCACACTAAGTCTACGTCTTTATATTTTTTACACGATATTTTGTAGTCGTATGTCTTCTTCATTCGATTTCATTCTATTGTCATCTTTTCTCTTGCAAATTCATGAATACTATTCATTGTATCTTCCAGGTTTTTACAATTTTGGACTGCAGAGAGGGTGTTCGAGTTTTCCGAGCATGAGATCTACTTCCCGGCCAAACATCATCTTATTTGGAGACTGTCCTATGGTAGAGTGCACTGAGGAACGATATGCCATCAACACCAAAGGCAGATGTTCATCCCAGTCCTGTTGCTGTTACGAAACATATCTAGAGAGCATGTTTGCTTGTGTTCGATAAGCACGTTCCACCAAACCGTCTGATTGTGGTCGCAATGGTGTTGTTCGCGTTTTATCTATGCCCAATAGGTGACAGACTTCTTTAAAAAGAAGAGACTCAAAATTTGCTCCCTGGTCAGAATGTAATTGTAATGGTACACCAAATATACAAATAAATTCATTTACAAATTTCTCTGCAACTGTTGCACCTTCTTGATTAGGCAGGCAGTGGTATAGCATGTAGCCATTTAGTGAAATAGTCACTTAAGACCAACACATATCTGTTACCTCTAGTGGTTACAGGAAAAGGACCCAAAATGTCCAACGCTACTCTCTAACTAAATTTGAAAATTTGTATATAATGTATATATTGTATTCTGTATTCCATTAAGTTGGATTATCTGAATAAATTGAACTTGAACTTGAACCCCATAGGTGCTCCGGTCACATATAATTTCATAGGTGCTCTCATTTTCTTTTGCAGAGTCCGCTTGCTTCCGTATACCGTACAAGTTTCTATCCATCTTTCAACATCGCGTCTCATTCCTTGTCAATAAAATCTATCTATGACCTTATCAAATGTTTTCTTCACTCCTAAATTACCTGCTGTAGGTGCATTATGCAACTGATCGAGGATCGTGTCAACAAGTGACCTTGGTACAATCACTAGGGTTTTCATAGTACCTTGCATTTGATATTGGTAACATAGAATACCGTTCTCAATAGTCAAACTTTCAAATCTATTCCAGTAATACTTGATTTCAGGACTAAGCATTTAGATCTCATTCCAATCAGGTCTTTTACCAGCCTCAATCCAGGTCATCAACTTTTTGATAACAGCATCTCCTTCTAGACTGGTTTGTAATGTTTGATGTCCCATCAGAAGTGATATATACTTTTCTGGCTTGAGCTATTAGATTCGCACTGTACTTTCTGGCTCGCAGCATGGACACTTTTGGTTGAAATCATTTCGCATACTTCATGAGCATGGGAGAAGGATTGGGCGTCTTCCCGTGAAATGATATACTGTTCATTATTCAAACTTGGTGGTCCAAGACTTGTGGTTTCGGGCCCTGATTCTACACTTGGCACCACTTGACTTATAGTATGTGCAGATGACTGAACAACACCTACACCTTTCTCTGTGCCGCCCCCATCTGAGCTGATCAGACTCCTAGGTGAATGTTGAGCGCTCGTTCCTTCGTCTGCTGGCTGAGCATCACTCCCGCGATACTGGCTCTCTGATTTTTTGCAGTGTTTACAGTTTGTACAAAGCCTTCTTGACAAGGCATCTGCATTTGAGTGGACCCTTCCTGGTCTATGCTCAATGCAATAATCATGCATGGACAAATTATCAATCCATCTGGCCAGTTGACCTTCTGGCATTTTGAGATTGAGAAGCCACTTTAAAGCTCCATGATCACTGCGTATAATAAAAGGACGTCCATAACAGTAATGGTGAAAGTTTTTCACCGAAAATACAATAGCCAATAATTCTCTTCTTGTCACGCAATAGTTCCTTTCACGACGGCGGTTGTGACTAGCCAACAGGGGATGCTTACTCCTCCCGGGCACCTGGTCCCACCTCTAGCTTGCTAGGGGTCCGTCGATGCTCAATTTTGTGCTCTATTGTGAGTGCTGTTGAGATTGTCGTCAGGATCTTCTTTAACTCATTTGTGTCACACTTATGCCCATTGCCGTGTGGAGCTCGTAAAAAAGTTCCCCGTGAGGGGTTTGACAGTAAGTGTTTTGAATATTTGCCCTGACATTGTCGCCATAGCACTTTCTATATAGATTTAGCCTAAGACAGTGCATGTATTTTATATTTTATTCATTTTCGTGCGTGATCATCGACGGCGGGTGCGGCTAGCCAACAGGGGATGCTTACTCCTCCCGGGCACCTGGTCCCACCTCTAGCTTGCTAGGGGTCCGTCGATGTTCAATTTTGTGCTCTATTGTGAGTGCTGTTGAGATTGTCGTCAGGATCTTCTTTAACTCGTTCGTGTCACACTTATGCCCTTTGCCGTGTGGAGCTCGTAAAAAAGTTCCCCGCGAGGGGTTTGACAGTAAGTGTTTTGAATATTTGCCCTGACATTGTCGCCATAGCACTTTCTATATAGATTTAGCCTAAGACAGTGCATGTATTTTATATTTTATTCATTTTCGTGCGTGATCATCGACGGCGGGTGCGGCTAGCCAACAGGGGATGCTTACTCCTCCCGGGCACCTGGTCCCACCTCTAGCTTGCTAGGGGTCCGTCGATGTTCAATTTTGTGCTCTATTGTGAGTGCTGTTGAGATTGTCGTCAGGATCTTCTTTAACTCATTCGTGTCACACTTATGCCCTTTGCCGTGTGGAGCTCGTAAAAAAGTTCCCCGCGAGGGGTTTGACAGTAAGTGTTTTGAATATTTGCCCTGACATTGTCGCCATAGTTTTTTCTATATAGATTTAGCCTAAGACAGTGCATGTATTTTATATTTTATTCATTTTCGTGCGTGATCATCGACGGCGGGTGCGGCTAGCCAACAGGGGACGCTTACTCCTCCCGGGCACCTGGTCCCACCTCTAGCTTGCTAGGGGTCCGTCGATGCTCAATTTTGTGCTCTATTGTGAGTGCTGTTGAGATTGTCGTCAGGATCTTCTTTAACTCATTTCACTTCTGGAAAAACATCTGCTATAATAGCGAATGACCTTTTCACCTTGACCTTGTACTATACAAGCAAGTTGTAGGAATTCCTATTGGTACTAACTGTGCGCCTCTTGTTGCAAATTTATTTTTATACACTTATGAAAAAGAATTTATCCAAAAATCTTCAAAAGCAAAGAAAATTTGATGAGCTGAAATGTTTCAATAATACTTCTAGGTATCTGGATGATATTCTAACCATTGACAATCCTGCTTTTGAATTATATAAGAATGAAATTTATCCACAAGAATTAACCCTTAACAAGGAAAACCTTTCAAATACAGAAACACCCTTTTTGGACCTAAATATCAAAATCGTAAACGGAAAGATTCATACAAGTGTATATGACAAAAGGGATGATTTTGGATTCAACATAGTAAATTTCCCTTGGCTTGACGGTGATGTTCCAAGATTACCGTTATACGGCATTTACATATCACAGCTCATCCGGTACGCTAGAGCATGTACTGATGTTTTGGATGTTCACAGAAGAAATTTACAAATTACCAAAAAACTTTTAGGTCAAGGTTTCCGCTTTCATAAACTAGTTAAGACTTTCTGGAAATTTTACAAAAATTACAGTCAACTTCTTTTAAAATTCGAATCTATACATGCAACAGAGTACATTACTATGGGTATTACACAACCTGTCTTTTATGTTGATATGATAAACAAAATAAAAAGAATCAAACGTAGGCAGCATAACCATCGAAAATGCGTCAGAATCATCAAACGCCTTTTATACCGTGGATATGATCCTAATGTCACCAGACGGACACTAGGCTTGGTACTTGACCAATCTACAGTCTTGTACAAGCGCATCCTTGAGACTTGCACTCTGACTGATTGTGACGACGGGACTCCATGACCGGCCCTGTCCAAACCTCTTTAGAGAAGACAGGGCCCCGACCACCTGTCCTCTCTGAATGTCAGTCGGACTCCTCGGGTGATAACATACATGAGCTCGCTACAGCCGGTAGAGCACGGACTGTATTACGCATGCCCTCTTTTTATATCCATTTACATATTCATCTGTGTCTCTGGGGCCTCTGCGTTTCGCGGTCTTGTTTGTGTGATGTCATCTTACAGTGAGGAGGTTGTTTTACACCACAATTGTACGTTCTTCGAAATCTCTGGGTAATTGGAGAAGTGAGGGTTGTGCGCACGTAATCCAGGATAACCACACCATTTGCTACTTGTGTGACAGATGGCCGTCCAAAGTCGGCACCGGTTACCCATTGGTCTCGTCGGTTTATGTGTAGTCTTTTGTGTTTGATGTTTACATGTCGTGTGTCTCTTTTCCGTCTCGTGCTGTACTCGTCTTTTGTGTTTTAGCATCGGGTGTTTTGGTGTTTTACTGTTGATGCTGCAACGGGGTCTTGTTGGAGATCTCCTTCCTTCTTTGTACTTGGGACAAGACTGCCCCCATGCCAGCTGAGCTGGCATCAGTGTCAAGTATAAATTGTCCTGTTTGGGTATGCAAGTATTGGTGACTCTGTAAGTAAGGTTTTTTTACTTCTGGAATGACTCTTGACATTCACTTGTCCATGCAAATTGTGCATTCTTCTCTGTCAGTCTATGTAATGGTTTAGCTACCTTTGCAAAATATTTCACAAATCTCCTATAATAGGAGCAGACTCCGATGAAACTTCGAACATGATTGACATTCTTAGGCACCGGCCATTCCTGTATAGCCTTGACCTTGCTAGGATCAGTTGATACTCCTTTTCACTCACAATATGACCCAGAAATTGTACTTCTGTCTGCATAAGAACACACTTATCAAAATTTCTTGAAATTTCTAAAACGTGGGTCCTGTAGCATCATATCCCACCCATCCTGCTACGTCTTTCGGTACGCTTTTTCGAAATAGTAACTTTCATATTTTTTGGCATATTACATTGTTTAGATTTGAGGATCACTGACGAGGGTTAAGTACCCGAAACGTGCATGTCTGGTCCATGTTGCCAATTTATCTGTTCTTAAATGATGCTATTCAATTGGAAGACGTTTACACATTTTTAGGACTTAATTTTAAATTTGCATTCTTCAATCGGTGAAATATCTCTTTCAAATTTTGAATATGTTTGTCAAAATCTTTGGAAAAAGAGATGATGTCATCCAGAAAGACTAGACATTTAACCTATGACAATCCTGATAGTACTCGTTCCATAAGTCTCTCGAATGTGGCAGGTGCGTTGCACAAGCCGAATGGCATCACAGTGAATTGCCAAAGCTCCCCTCCAAAGGTGGAAAATGCTGATTTAGGTCTATCTTTTGGTGCTAGGCCCACTTGCCAGAAACCGCTTTGCAAATCCATGGTACTAAACCATGCAGGCCCAGCGAGGGCATCTAATGTGTCATCGATTCGAGGCAGTGCTTTACTATCTTTGTTTGTTACAGAATTAAGTTTTCTAAAATCTAGGCAAAATCGCAATGACCCAACTTTCTTGGTAACCATGACTATGGGTGAGCACCAAGGGATCACTGAGTGTTCGATAATACCTGCATCGGCCATGCTTTTAATCTCATTTTCTGCATGCAAACGTTTTGCAAGGGGTATGCGATAAGGGTGTTGTTTAAACGGCCTAGCATTGCCCGTATCTATTTCATGCTGAACAAGGTTGGTGTGTCCCATGTCTGCCAATGACCTTGAAAAGAGACTTTTGTGTGCAAATAGCAACTTCTTTAGAACTAATTTTAGAACTAATTTTTGTTAAGAGTTTAGATGTTGACTGCTTGACTCAAATAACTGCTCTAAATGTGAGGGAATATTTTTGTTCTGACAAGTCTGAAGGTTCGGAAACTTCTACAGAATTTACACCTACAGTTTCATCCATATCTTGTAGATATGCAATAACTGTTCCCTTATTCAATTTCACTTCATCTCTGTAGAAATTTACTATTTGCAAAGGCACACTGCCTCCCTCGGAGCTAACTATCGCCCTAGCTACGACCAATCCGGTTATCTGCGTCAATTCAGGTAACATTTCTAATATTTTGCATCCGTTTTTGCTGTGTTTGTCAATCACAGAACCATTGATTAGTAATTCAGTCTCTGGTGGTACGACTAAATTTTCAGAGACCACCACCCTGCAGCTCAATCTGCTTGTTCGATTACTGTCACAAAACAGGCTATTTTCTTATCATTGACCTTTATGACTGAATAAAATGTCACAATGGTGACCTGCTAGAAAATCTATACCGATGATTCCAACATTCTGGATATTAGCGATCAAAAAGTCATGGTCAAACATTTCATCTCCGATCAAAATTTGTAAGGTTGTAACACCAAGGAAAGGTTGAATTTCACCTGTAGCTGTAACCAAATATTTTCGCACTGTTCTAATTTCTGGTTTAATCGTTAGCTTCATATTTTCTAGGAAATTTTGATTTATAATAGATACGTTTGAACCTGTATCTACTAACATGGCTATTTTCTGCTTATTTATAGTTGTTTCAGTGTAAAAACCGTCGTTTTGAGTATGTACAAGATCTTTAATTTCCCCCTTGGGCCCTGGGCTTACTGTCGAGCCGTGGCCCCTGACTCAACCCTTGCCTGTTTCCCTGAAATTGAGCTACTGGGTTTGGTGGCCAGACAGCTTGACCGATCCCCGAATGTTGATAGCCACCCCGCTGGCCGTTTGGCATGCCACGACCCTATGATTGCCCCAGCGTTTTATTTCTTTAACATCTTGACAGAGTTGTCGAACTTGATCTTGTAAGTTTGGCTCATAGCTGTGTTGCTCCTCACTAGTAGCACCCACAATGAATCGAACATTTTTTGTTTGTACTTATCAGCTTGGTCGAAATCTTCTAAAGTGATCGCGAGTTTTTCGGCTTCCATAATGTTTTTGGATCTTTTTCTTTCAGTTTCAATCTAATGTCAGATTGCGGGAACGCATCAATAAAATGATCTACGGCTAATACGTCTACCATTTCAGGGTTAGCTTTAGGATAAGCTTTCCTAGCAAGTTCTACTACAGACTGAGCTATTTCTGGTATACTTTCATCTTTTCGTTTCATTCTAGTTTGCAGTTGTGATTTAAACACTGCGGCCCTATTTACGTTACCATAACGATGAGTAAGCGCTTCTACCAAACTATCATAGTCTTCTCGCTACTGTGGGTCAAGGTCATTTAAAAGTGCTCTCGCACTACCAGCCAAATTGCCCGTTAGGTGTAATGACTTCGCTTCTTTAGACCAACCATTTAATTTTGCAATTATATTAAAATGCGTCAGATATTCGTCAAGGTTTTCAGTACCGTCATAGGTTTGTGGTTTCATTTTTCCAAGTTTAGGGGCTTCTGGTTTAGGTTCTGTTTTATCTGATAAATTGTTACTTTGTAATGGGCCCCCACCATCGCTAGCATGATCTAAATTTATGGAATTCATAGGTGGTATAATCTGTCCTGCACCGAGCCCTAAAGACTCAAAATGAGGTGGCGATGCACTCGACCTATTTTCATTTCTGTCGTAATCTAGTTCAATCATTTGTCTTAATTTGAAAATTTCACTGCTAATTTCTTTGTATATATTAGCCATTGCTCCGCTAATTCCTCCAGTAATTGCATGAACTAATTCACTATTTCTTTCATCTTTCTCTTTATCATTTACATTGTCATGCGAGAAGTCGTCTCTCTCGTTACTTTCTACAGGATCTCCGTAATTTTCGTTGTCACCCTGCTCTTCTTCCCTAGCGTTAGCACCACGGAAAATTATAGGATCTGAATCATCCATGTTTTTAAATAGGTAAATCAGAGTCGATACGGCTATCATTTAATTATCCTTGATCGTATCAGATCAATACTGAGATCACAAAGATCTGATAAGGAAGATCGTAATAGATCTATCCCACCGACTGGACACCAAATGTAACGCCACACCAAGACCAAGTGAGGCGGCTCTTGGCCAGTGCGACCTCAGAAAATAACTTTGGATTCGATTGATCTGTTACACCGATTTTCGGTATCGACTCTATATGATTTACCTATAACAAGATTATAGTTTAAGTTCAATAATTTATTATGAGTTCACAGCAAGAAAAATACAGAACAAATATTTGGTAGCGTGTCCCTCTCTTAGGCCGGAACTGGGGTCACCATTGTTACTGACATCTGAGATTTACTGACTCCCTGCAAGACTAATCATACGTACACGAAGTTAGCATAGAGGCATATAGCCGGTGCTGTATATTTTATTACTTCTAAGCTGTAGCTAAATAACAGGGTGACAAACCAACCACCGATATAGGAGCAGGTGATAAACAGGTGCAGAATCGTCACCGATGCTGCACCGGTGTATAGAAAGGTGCACACCGGTAGAGATAGATATGTCGCCGGTGCAGTAGTAAATTAGATAAGTTGCCTTAAAGGCTTATATGATTCTATTAAAGGTTTATCATAAAGATCTGAGTGTTGTAGGCAATATTTATGTATTGTTCTGGTTTGCACCGGTGAAGGTGCGAGTGCTGCCCAGATCGATGGTGAAGGTTGTCACAAGGTTAACTGGTTTCTAATTCTTTATTGATGGTGTCACCGTTGTCTTACCATATAGGTGTAGAACCTAGATCTGGTGGTGCTAGTTTATAGTACTTGTAGATGCCTTAAAGACTGCCGTCGTGCCAAGTGTCTTATAGACGGGGATCGACCAAACTGACAAAGATTCTGGAGAGCGAGCTGTATTTATTGCCTATATGACGTCATTAGATATTGCGTAGTGTGAAACTGCACGTGCAAATTTGCGCAGTGTTCCCACAGGGAGTGCGTCATATTGAGTTGTACGTCAGCAGAAGTAGTGCAGCTTGATTGTTGTGTCGCAGCAAGAGCTAGTTATTGAAGATTACTCCATGTATAAACGTTTATAGGCTTAATAGCCGTTATAAATAGGTAATATAGGTACTCCTCCATAAACTGACCATTTCACGATGTTATCGTGAAAGCTGTTGCTTTTATGTAAACACACTTTGACAGGTGAAAGGGGGGTTGTATTTGAGTGTAAACATTGATCTTTCTCCGTGAATTTACGATGTTCGAATGCATTCTCTCGCAGTAATCGGCGAATCAGAGGGTACATAACCCGAACATAAGGTTGCTTCATAACAGTATTTCAATGCAGTGCGTAAACACTAAAACTAGGTGAGCGATATCCTCGGGGACTTACAGTCCATCAGCTGCAATAACAGCCTAGTAGTTGAAATTGTCAATATTGAAATATATGTTCTACAGTACCAATTTTAATGAGGTGTTGATGTGACAATCAATGTCATAGGACAGAATTATGTCCAAATATGAAATTTGAATTATTTCTCCCTGTAGTTTCTTCCGACGGATAGATATCTGCTAAGGTAATGATATGACAAGATTCTTTACTTTCATTTTCATGCGTGAACATTGACAGCGGTTGCGGCTGGCCAAATACACAGTGCTTAGTTCTCTCGCGCAACCGGTCCCACTATTAGCTTTCTGGGGGGTCCGTCGATGCTCAATTTTTTGTTTTGCTCTATTGTGAGTGCTGTTGAGATTATCTTCAGGATCTTCTTTAACTCATTAACATAATTAATGAAAATTATAACATAAAACAACCATCAAACGTCAGATTTATTACGATGGAACGTATATTTCAATATTAAAAATATTTATGTCCAGAATGTAACTCTCTATCAGCAGATTTTGGAATTTTTTTTCTACGTTCCATAGTTTAAACAAAAGGATCGAATGTAGTTATATCATAGAAAAAATAGTGCTCCTGTTCACTTATTTTATAAGTTTTATATGGTGCACTTTTATTCCATAATCGAACATATATTTCATAATTGACAAATAGAAATATAAGACAGGAAATTCTGACGAGGGTAGAGTACCCGAAACGTGCATGTCTGGTCCATGCTGTAAATTAATCTCCTTATAAATGATGCTAACGAATTTGAAAACATTTAACAATTCGTGCACGTGAAATCAGAATATACTTCCTGATTTGAAAATAAGAAGATTAAATACTTAATTGTATAAAAATAAGAAGATAAAATGCTTTTTAAATGAGTATAACGAGGTTTAATTGGAAACAAACATTTGAAAATAAGAAGATTAAATGCATGATTGTATGAAATTGATAAGATGAAAGCTTATTAAAATGAGTATATTAATGAGATTGATTGCTTAAATTAATAGGCTCAGATACACAAAGAAGCTTAATTCACAAAGTAGTTTTTTGGAAAAAAAGATGCTTAAATCAGAGAAGAATTTGATTTTATATCGGATATCTTTTGCCAATTATTTAATTTTAAGGTATCGCACGTTATTTAAAATAGATCATTTCGGGGAATATCATTTTAGAATCCTCATCAACATTTTTCATGGACCTTTTTACTCATGATCCCATACATACTTTTCCCTAGCTATGTCTTTGGAAAGAAAAGTGCCCAAATCACAGCAAAATTAACTTGTAACTTGCTATTTAGCACAATATGTGTGCTTTGTTGCTTTGCGGTAAATACTGAAACCGGGTCAGGTTTGAGATTTCCTCGTTTCTTCCTGGGCACCTGGTCCCACTTCTAGCTTGCTAGGGGTCCGTCGATGCTCAATTTTGTGCTCTATTGTGAGTGCTGTTGAGCTTATCGTCAGGATCTTCTTTAACTCATTTGGTAAAAGAACGAGGATTTACACACTGACAGACTTTTCACAGTCTTCTTAAGAAAGGACCTAAGTATAGAATCCCATCCAAGATAGATTTTATTAAATGTCGCGAAGTGCTAAAGGAAGCTTTAGATACCTATACCAAACGATGGTGTAAATCGGAAGGAGTCGAATCGCATGCTCTGAATGACTGGAAAAGCCTCATTTTGGATATTACCGATATTCGAATAGATAACTACCACAAAAATCCTCAACTTTTTGAAAATCCACTTTCTAAATCTGAAAGATATTTCAAATCCAAGTTACGTAATTTACATGAAAAATATGTCTTCGCACCTGCAGACAAAGCAGCCAACAACACCATAATTATTTGAAAACGCTACTACATATCAACATTAGTTTCGGAACTTTCCTCTACTAAAACTTATATCGAAAGCAACGAAAGTGTTCCCAATATTTTGAACAAACATAACAGTGAAATTTCTTCTTTTAACATCCCTATTTCTAAATTGGATCTCCCTACAATATACTGTATACCAAAACTTCACAAGTCTCCTTACAAGTTTCGATACATTGCTAATTCTAGCAACTGCTCAACAACAATTTTGTCTAGAAATCTGACGTCAGCACTCACGGCTATAAAGGAACACGTGGCAAAATACTGTGAATCTGTCATGAAGAGGAATGGCGTAAACTTCTTTTGGTCTATTAAAAATTCAGGGGATGTGATTGACAAAATGAAATCAAGAAATTTTGAAGCAAATACGATATCTACATACGACTTTTCTAATATGTACACCACGCTTCCTCACGACAAAATAAATGATCGACTGTCCAAACTCATTAAATGGTGTTTTGATCGAGAGGGGAAAACTTATATTTGTACTTCTGAATCGAAGGGTTTCTTTTCCGCCACAGATTACAAGTCATACAAATCATGGACATGTGGTGACCTGTGTATTGCCTTGTCCTTCCTTTTGGACAATATTTATGCAAGATTTGGTGAGAAACTCTACAAGCAGGTTGTAGGGATTCCAATGGGTACTAATTGTGCGCCTCTTGTTGCAGATCTATTTTTATACACGTATGAAAAGGAATTTATCCAAAATCCTCAAAAACAAAGAAAAAATGATGATGTGAAATGTTTCATTGGTACTTCTAGGTACCTGGATGATATTCTTGCTATCGACAATCCTGTTTTTGAGAAATATAAAAATGTTATTTATCCACAAGAATTGGTTTTAAACAAGGCAAACGTATCAAACACAGAAACACCATTTTTGGACCTAAATATCAAAATTGTTAATGGAGAGATCCATACAAGTGTGTATGACAAAAGAGATGATTTTGGATTTAACATAGTAAATTTCCCCTGGCTTGACGGTGATGTTCCTAGGTTACCGTCCTATGGTATCTATATTTCACAGCTCATCCGGTATGCTAGAGCATGTACTGATGGTTTGGATTTTCATAGTAGAAATTTACAAATTACCAAGAAACTTTTAGGACAAGGTTTTCGCTTTCAAAAACTAGTAAAGACTTTCTGGAAATTTTACAAAAATTATTGTCAACTTCTTCTGAAATTCGGACCAATACAGGCAACAGAGTATATTACTTTGGGTATTTCACAACCTGCATTATATGGTGACATTATTAACAAGATAAGAAGGATCAAAGATAGACAACATCATTATCGAAAATGCGTCAGAATCATCAAACGCCTTTTATACCGTGGGTATGATCCTAATGTCACCAGACGGACACTAGGCTTGGTACTTGACCAATCTACAGTCTTGTACAAGCGCATTCTTAAAACTTGCACTCTGACTGACTGTGACGACGGGACTCCATGACGGGCCCTGTCCAAACCTCTTTAGAGAAGACAAGGCCCCGACCACCTGTCCTCTCTGAATGTCAGTCGGACTCCTCGGGTGATAACATACATGAGCTCGCGGCGGCAGAGCACGGATTGTATTACGTAGGCCCTCTTTTGATATCCATTCACATATTCATCTGTGTTGCTTGGGCCCCTGCGTTTTGCGGTCTTGTTTGTGTGTGGTCATCTGACAGTGAGGAGGTTGTTTTACACCACAATTGTACGTTCTTCGAGACCTCTGGGTAATCGGGAAAATGGGAGGGTTGTGCGCACGTAATCCAGGATAACCATACCTTCTGCTATTTCCGTGGCAGATGGCCGTCCTAAGTCGGCACCGGTTGCCAATTGGTCTCGTTGGTTTATGTGTAGTCCTTTGTGTTTGATGTTTCTGTGTTGTGCGTTGACGTTCCTTGTCCCTTGCGCGTCTCTTTTTGTGCTTGTATGCTTTGTGTTTTTGCATTGGGTGTTTTGGGGTTTTGCTGTGGGTGCTACAACTTGGTGTTGTTGGAGATCCCCTCCTTTGTTTCAGTTGAATGAAATGTTAAAGGTCTTCAAACTCACTAGCATAAAAATTTGCAGCACGGATCAGACATGTATGTTTCGGTGCTTAACACTTGTCATAATCCTCAGTCTAAACAATGTAATATGGCCAAAGTGTGTGAAAGTTATTGTTTCAACAAATGTACCGAAAGACGTGGCAGGATGGGTGGGATATGATGCTATGATATGATGCTACAGGACCCACGTTTTAGAAATTTCACGAAGATTGATAACAGAAAATTTCGAATCCGTTGAAGAAACGATCAATCCAAGTTGTACCCTCGGGAACGTCCTGGTCCACAAGCAGTGACACCACCAAGTGGTACAAAAGAAAGGAGGGGATTACCAACAACACTCGGTTGCAGCACCAACAGCAAAACCCCAAATCTACCACTGTAAAAACACAAAGAAGACACGCACACAATAAGACGGAAACGGTACAATGAACACCAAATCACATAGAAACATCAAACATAAATATATGATCCTGATTTCACCAGACGGACACTAGGCTTGGTACTTGATCAATCTACAGTCTTGTAGCAGACTTCCAGAGCATTCTTACGACTTTGACTGACTGTGACGACGGGACTCCATGACAGGCCCTGTCCAAACCTTTTCAAAGAAGACAGGGCCCCGACCACTTGTCCTCTCCGAAATTCAGTCGAACTTCTCGGGTGATAACATACATGAGCTCGCTACAGCCGGCAGAGCACGGACTGTATTACATACGCCCTCTTTTGATATCCATTCACATATTCGTCTGTGTTGCTTGGGCCCCTGCGTTTTGCGGTATTGTTTGTGTGTGGTCATCTGACAGTGAGGAGGTTGTTTACACCACAACTGTACGTTCTTCAAGACCTCTGGGTAATCGGAAAATAGGGAGGGTTGTGCACACGTAATCCATGATAACCAAACCTTCTGCTATTTCCGTGGCAGATGACCGTCCTAAGTCGACATCGGTTGCACATTGGTCTCGTTGGTTTATGTGTTGTCCTTTGTGTTTGATGTTTCTGTGTTGTGCGTTGACGTTCCTTGTCCCTTGTGTGTCTCTTTCTGTGCTTGTCTGCTTTGTGTTTTTGCATTGGGTGTTTTTGGGTTTGCTGTGGGTGATGCAACCTGGTGTTGTTGGAGATCCCCTCCTTTGTTCTAAGACGGTCGCGTGCCTTGTCAGTAGCAGACAGTGTGGTTATTTTGTATCACGTGCGCACAACCCTCTTGTCCACTTACCCAGAGGTATTGAAGAACGTACAATTGTGGCGTAAAACAACCCCCTAACTGTTAGATGACCACATACAAACAAGACCACAAAACGCAGGAACCCAAGCAATACAGATGAATATGTAAATCGATATAAAAAGAGGGCTTATCTAATACAGTCCGTGCTTTAGCAAGCTCATGTATATTATCACCCGAGGAGTCCGACTGAAATTCGTAGAGGACAAGTGGTCGGGGCCCTGTCTTCTCTAAAAAGGTTTGGACAGGGCCTGTCATGGAGTCCCGTCGTCACAGTCAGTCAAAGTCGTAAGAATGCGCTGGTAGTCTGGTACAAGACTGTAGATTGATCCAGTACCAAGCCTAGTGTCCGTCTGGTGACATTAGGATCATGTCCACGGTATAAAAGTCGTTTGATGATTCTGACGTATTTTTGATGGTTATACTGTCTACCTTTGATCCTACTTATCTTATTTATCATGTTATCATAAAATGCAGGTTGTGAAATGCCCAAAGTAATATACTCTGTTGCTTGTTTGGGTCCGAATTTCAAGAGAAGCTGACAGTATTTTTTGTAAAGAGAGCTGTAACGATAAGACGTAAAATCTGCCCTGAAAAGTCGAAATTTCAAAATGGGAAATTCGAAGAAATTTTTCAGAAGAAATATAAACTAACTTAATGCATATCTGAGTCTAATGTATGGTCGAATAAATTATTAAAAGCAATACTGATATTTTGGTTAAAAAGTGCGTTTTCTATAGAAATCAATGGAAACGGAGCAAGTTTTCTACAACATTGTTCCACCCCGAGTTACAAAATGCTACTTTTACCAAAGATGTATATTATTAATACCAATTTTCTGACAAAGTGTGGTTCAATCTGTAACTCGGGGTGGAACAATGTCCTACAGACGAAAAACGAAAAAAAAGGGGATGGGCATTTTTTTAAAGAATCTTACTTATGAGCGGTTCGATAGATAAAAATTGAACATTTCTTCTTGTTATACAACGAAACATTCTATTCTGAGTGGATTCCGATGAAATATACAACATACACGAACGAAATAAACCATATAAAAATGTCTATTTCTACACAGTGTGTATGTCGCACATGAAAGCTTACAATGTGGCTGTTTATTACAAAATATAACGGTTTTCAGTTTCCGGACTACGTATTTTACCGATTATATTGACATACTGGTTTCGAAGTTATTTTTTTCTTTCCAATTTTTTAAAATAAGACGGAATTAAAACATAAAACACTTAAAATTTATGTAAAATATGCATTTCTTGTTAGTCCAGTCAAAGTTCAGCATATAGGGGCCCAACCTATAAAAAATTGCAACACTTTTTCTGTTGATTTGATTACCTTAATGAAGTGTCTTTCACATGAGAAATTGTCTACCAAAATCAACCCCATGGAAATTGGATTTTTTTCGGAAAATATGAAAATTCCAATTAAAAATCACGAAAAACTGGAATATTCAACTTATTTATTTCTCATCCAAATTGGACCAAACAAAAGCCTATGTTTCAATAACGTAAAAACGTTGTTCCATAAAGCGATTTGAAAAACTGTATTTCATGCGTTATTTGGGGAGAAAAAGACTAAATTTAGTAATTAAATCTCTGAAAACTGGAAAAAGGGCTCTCACACATAATGGCTTAATGTATTTATAATCGGTACATTTGTATAATTTTGTTTTATACTTCAAATGAATATGGGTACACGAACAAACATTTCATGTACAGAAACTCTTAATTTTGAGACCCTGAGACTCGAATAGGCCTATTTAGCCTACTAGCTGAGGATATGTATAAAAGTGCAATTATCGTATATTTTTAGAAAATTCTAACGCATTTCTGTTTCATCTTTTTTTTTGCATACATGGGTATGGAGAAAATGGAATAACTTTCCTTTTTTATCCGACACTCTGATTTAAGCCAACTTTCATGTGTGGATCTGTGGGTGATAACGATAAAAAAGTGTTCCTTTATAAACGGTTTGACCCCTTTCTCTTTTCAGAAATCGAACTTAAAAGCGGAGCTAGATCCCACCTCTATTTCATGCCCAAGAACCCTGTACACGTGCCTTGCTTTATACAAGATGTATACATTGGCGGATCTAGATTTTTCCAGGGGAGGGGATCAACCCATCGGGGGAGGAAATCCTGCCTATGATTAAAATGATAGATTCATAAAAACGGGAAAAATCTGCGGTTTTTGTGCAAAGTCCAGGGGAGGTTTAAGAACCCCACCCTCCTAAGGACCCCTAACCCCCCCCCCTCTGAATCCGCCCTTTCTGCATGTTTGAACAGTTTAAGTAAAGCACATATCTTTATTCCCTCCAGATTAACAATTGACAATTAACTCATCTAAAAACAGTATGGAAATAAGCCATCTTCGTGAAGGAATCGCCGACAATTCATGATATTATTTCATAGCATAAATTCTACAACTGTTTATTTTCAAGTATTAAATACAAGTTTATAGTGTTGTAAAACAAATTAAAAAAACTAATGAGTTAAAGAAGATCCTGACTATAATCTCAACAGCACTCACAATAGAGCACAAAATTAAGCATTTGACGGACCCCTAGCAAGCTAGAGGTGGGACCAGGTGCCCGGGAGGAGTAAGCATCCCCTGTTGGCTAGCCGCACCCGCCGTCGATGTTTAAGCACGAAAATGAAAACAATATCTAAAATTCATGCACTCTCTGACGTTATGTCTATATAGAAAGTGCTATGGCGACAATGTCAGGGAAATTATTGGTATATTATTCTTCAGTACTTTGGTATTTATTTATAAAATTGCACATAATGCATTTCTTTCGTCAAAGAGCATTCTATTTGAATTGACTCCGAGTTATCGCAAGAAAAACAAAATATATGCAATGCAAGCCATTTGGACGACTCGATAGGAAGACTCGTGCTACCTTGCACCCTCTCCACTCCATTAGAATTTGGAAAATTAATAAGCAACGTAAAAATTTAATTCATCACACGATTGGCATATAGGTACGTGACATCGTATGAATTTTTTTTTGCAAATACTGCGTTTCCTCATAGTCTGATATAGAAAAATGTGAAAGTTGGGTCGGGACAATTGAAAGTCAGAGCAAATATATAATAAAACCTAATTAAAATATAACCTCACGTTGGAAATAAATAGTTAATTTTTTCATGATCGCAAAAATAAGACACTAGTAGCGCATGTACAATCAGTTTTCCTTTTTTAGCCTCGATAAGAAAACAATTTTGCGATCGGGGACACGTTTCGGAAGACTGTAATATTTCATATTGATCATGTATTTAAAGCTGGCAAGCGGTAGAAAGTCGGAGATGATTTTCAAATATTGAATGGGAGTGAGACCAGGTGCCCTGGAAGAGTAAGCATCTCCTGCTTGCATGCAACACCCGCAGCTTCAATTCGGTAGAACTGTCACATCCGGTTACTTCCATTTCGGAGGACATAGAGTACAATCTTTGGTTGGATGGTTAAAATGGTCTATGACAGAATATCATCCACCATTCTGGAGAGTGGGACATCGTAATGTATGACGAGTTCCCCATATCGACCGTAGAACTTCCTCAGTGACGATGTTAGTCGGTTACAAACATATCCCTGACTGAGAAGCTTATCTGAAAGACGCCCAGCTCTCAGAACAAAATCCATATATTTGGTACTTGCTCTGGCATAGCGTATCAACTGAGATATGAACACGCAATACTGTAAGCTGGCGATGAAGGGATGTTGCTACTCAGAAAAGGAAAGTTTGTAATGCTAAAATTGAAGTCGTCACGTCTGTCATAGAGTGAGGTGTTCATGTGACCATCAGTGTCGTTGGACAACATTATGTCCAAATAGGATGCTGAATTATTTGTCTCTGTAGTTTCTTTGACTCCAAGCTCCGAAGGATAGATATTGCTCAGGTAATCGGTGAATTTTGGATTATTGATGGACAACACATCGTCTATGTATCTGTAAGTGAAGTTGAAGTCAGAAGCTATGTATCTTTTCCCATCAGAGACCAATGATTGAATGAATTCAGCTTCATCCAATATAATCATCAAATTTCAAGTTAGCAACAAGCGATATTCTGTTATTGGAAATAACAACAGAACACACTTTTATTTAGACTGAATTTCAAAGTTTGTAAAAAGAAGGGAGGAGATCTCCAACAAGACCCCGTTGCAGCATCAACAGTAAAACACCAAAACACCCGATGCAAAAACACAAAAGACGAGCACAGCACGAGACGGAAGACACACGACATGTAAACATCAAACACAAAAGACTACACATAAACCGACGAGACCAATGGGTAACCGGTGCCGGTCACGCAAGTAGCAAATGGTGTGGTTATCCTGGATTACGTCCGCACAACCCTCTTACTTTTCCAATTACCAAGAGGTCTCGAAGAACGTACAATTGTGGTGTAAAACAACCTCCTCACTGTAAGATGACATCACACAAACAAGACCGCAAAACACAGAGGCCCCAGAGACACAGATAAATATGTAAATGGATATAAAAAGAGGGCATGCGTAATACAGTCCGTGCTCTGCCGGCTGTAGCGAGCTCATGTATGTAATCACCCGAGGAGTCCGACTGACACTCAGAGAGGACAGGTGGTCGGGGCCCTGTCTTCTCTAAAGAGGTTTGGACAGGGCCCGTCATGGAGTCCCGTCGTCACAGTCAGTCAGAGTGCAAGTCTCAAGGATGCGCTTGTACAAGACTGTAGATTGGTCAAGTACCAAGCCTAGTGTCCGTCTGGTGACATTAGGATCATATCCACGGTATAAAAGGCGTTTGATGATTCTGACGCATTTTCGATGGTTATGCTGCCTACCTTTGATCCTTTTTATTTTGTTTATCATATCACCATAAAAGACAGGTTGTGTAATACCCATAGTAATGTACTCTGTTGCAGGTATAGATCCGAATTTTAAAAGAAGTTGACTGTAATTTTTGTAAAATTTCCAGAAAGTCTTAACTAGTTTATGAAAGCGGAAACCTTGACCTAAAAGTTTTTTGGTAATTTGTAAATTTCTACTGTGAAAATCCAAAATATCAGTACATGCTCTAGCGTACCGGATGAGCTGTGATATGTAAATGCCGTATGACGGTAATCTTGGAACATCACCGTCAAGCCAAGGGAAATTTACTATGTTGAATCCAAAATCATCCCTTTTGTCATATACACTTGTATGAATCTTTCCGTTTACAATTTTGATATTTAGGTCAAAAAAGGGTGTTTCTGTATTTGAAAGGTTTGCCTTGTTAAGGGTTAATTCTTGTTGATAAATTTCATTCTTATATAATTCAAAAGCAGGATTGTCAATGGTTAGAATATCATCCAGATACCTAGAAGTATTATTGAAACATTTCAGCTCATCAAATTTTCTTTGCTTTTGAAGATTTTGGATAAATTCTTTTTCATAAGTGTATAAAAATAAATCTGCAACAAGAGGCGCACAGTTAGTACCCATAGGAATTCCTAC
This sequence comes from Pinctada fucata, assembly GCA_028142955.1. NCBI lineage: Eukaryota > Metazoa > Mollusca > Bivalvia > Pterioida > Pteriidae > Pinctada > Pinctada fucata. The sequence goes on along the minus strand of AP027102.1, from coordinate 61,308,091 downwards.
AACCTGCTTGTATAGATCCTCACCAAATCTAACATAAATATTGTCCAAGAGGAAGGACAAGGCATTACACAGGTCACTACATGTCCATGATTTGTATGATTTGTAGTCTGTCGAGGAAAAGAAACCCTTCGATTCAGATGTACAAATGTAAGTTTTTCGCTCTCGATCAAAACACCATTTAATGAGATTAGATAATCGATCATTAATTTTGTCATGAGGAAGTGTGGTGTACATATTAGAGAAGTCGTATGAAGAAATCGTATTGGCTTGGAAATTTCCAGATTTCATTTTTTCAATCACATCCCCTGAATTCTTAATAGACCAAAATAAATTTACATCGTTCCTGTTTAGAACCGTTTCACAATATCTAGTTATGTGTTCTTTAATAGCAGTTAGTGCTGACGTCAGATTTCTAGACAAAATTGTAGTGGAGCAGTTACTAGAATTAGCAATAAATCGAAATTTGTAAGGAGACTTGTGCAGTTTCGGTATGCAATATAGTGTTGGGAGATCCAATTTAGAAATAGAGATATTGAATGAAGACAGTTCAAATGCCAAGATAAAATAAGATATGATCGGCTCCGATAACGACGGAATACCGCCATGATTCGCCATATTATGAAACCTGTGTTATTACATAAAGCAAAGTTCGATCAACTTCCGTTTATCGTTTCTTCAACGCATTCGAAAATCTCTGTTATGAAAATTTCTTAAAAATGTCTGAAACGTGGGTTCTTTAGCATCATATCACAACTATCCTACTACGTCTTTCGGTATTTTTATGGACATAATAACTTTCACACTTTTTGGCCACATTTAATACATTGTTTGGATTGAGATAACTGACGAAAGTACCCAAAACGTGCAAGTCTTGTGCATTCAGCAAATTTGTTCTTCAATCATGCTATTGAATTTTATGACGTTTATTTAACACAATACCGTACCAAATGCAAGTTACGCGAATAGTACGTTTTCTTGTACTAAAAGAATTTTTTTCCCTTATTTACTCAAGGATTGAAATATTTATAATAAAAGAACAAAAACTGTTTGAAGTTGAGAGTTTAAAAAACGTAATATATTTATTAAACCAACATCTTTTCACAAATAACCGTCGGTCCTGAATACAACTAACTGATTTGAAATTACCTCTTTAACTAACATATTTAACTGATGGTTCCGGTGGCGGCTACAACATCTCGAAATAAAACATTTCAATTTGAAGACGTTTACATTTATACCACTTGGTGAGTGTCACTGCTGGTGGACCAGGAATCCCCGAGGGCACATGTAGCCAAGTTCGATCAATTTCGGTTGATCGTTTCTTCAACGCATTCTAAATTTCTGTCATCAAAATTTCTTGAAATTTCTAAAAAGTGGGTCCTGCAGCATCATATCCCACCAATCCTGCTACGTCTTTCGATACGCTTTTTCGACATAGTAACTTTCATACCTTTTTGGCATACTACTATGTTTAGATTTGAGGATCACTGACGAGGGTTAAGTACCCGAAACGTGCATGTCTTGTCAACGTTGCCAATTTATCTGTTCTTAAATGATGCTATTCAATTTGAAGACGTTTACATTTTTACCACTTGGTGAGTGTCACTGCTGGTGGACCAGGAGTCCCCGAGGGCACATGTAGCCAAGTTCGATTAATTTCGGTTGATCGTTTCTTCAACGCATTCTAAATTTCTGTTATCAAAATTTCGAAAAAGTGGGTCCTGTAGCATCATATCCCACCAATCCTGCTACGTCTTTCGATACGCTTTTTCGACATAGTAACATTCATACTTTTTTGGCATACTACATTGTTTAGATTTGAGGATCACTAACGAGGGTTAAGTACCCGAAACGTGCATGTCTGGTCCACGTTGCCAATTTATCTGTTCTTAAATGATGCTATTCAATTTGAAGACGTTTACATTTATCACATCACATCTGCAAATTTCCATTTTGGTAATGTATAGTTTCTTTTGTGTCAAACTTCACATTATAAATAAACATTTTCGAGCGGATTAGAAGACATCATTAGCAAATGGATATAGAACATTAAAATAAGTATATAAATAAACAGAATGAAGCAAAGAAAAAAAATAGATAATAAGTAAACGAAACATCAAAGGGATCTCAAATAGATTCGGCAGTCCCATCGCATTTTAGACTTTGATTTTCAGATCAGAAAGCAGTCTTTTCCACATGTACCAGTTAGCTTCAATCAGAATGGCACAGAGTTTCGATGGTTTCGTCGTCAGTATTTTCTGCATAAGTTTCTCATATGTTTCTTCTCCGGCATTTCCCCCTCCCCTTGCTTCCATAAGGCTGTCTCCGAATTCATCACGAGTCGAAGGACTATAAACGTTGTAAACAGGGGTAGGGAATGGAGAAATAAGACTCAAACAGTAGTAGCAAGCCAGACGAGACGTTCTACCATTTCCGTCAAGAAATGCATGGATCAAACCAAGGCCGAATAAAACCTTTGCTGCGCATTTGAACACAGCCTCAATTCTTTGCTTAGTGTCCTTCATTTTATGTATGTCTTTAATGGCGCCGTTGTAATGGTAAAGCAGGTCTTCCAATGCTTTCTTGACTTCATTTGTCGTTTTGAATTTGTGGTAGGGTAGCTTTTTGCCTTTTTCCGGTTCTATCCATCTCTCTTCTGTTGTAAATTCTCCTGGTGTGCCCTCCATTAATCCTACGAATTCAGGAACCCTGTCCATAAGCTTTTTGTGTATTTCAACCAAGTGGTCAGCTATCAGATGTCTTGCCACAAGGTCCTTTTCTGCATCGCTTAGTTTCCTCAAAGGTGCCCTCAAGACTTTGTATGCCCGGTACAGATTCATGGTTTCAAGCTCGGACTTGGTTTTTGGGTCATTTTCCTTGTATATTTCACGTATCATTTTCTCGGAATCGGTTGACTCAGATCTACTCCTACCATGGCTATCGTCTTCATCCGAGGCCTCTATTTTCTCTATTATTTGTCTAGTTCTTGCAACGTCTTGCTCCCCTATGTTCTGTTCCTTCTGAATGTCAACAAAATACCTTAATTCGAGTTCCTTCATCACGCCAGAAACTTCTTTCTTTTCCTTGTTTTTGTCAAAGGCTTGTCTGAATAAGCAGATATCTTTAATCATTTGCTCTGTGGAAGTTTCTTGGCCATTTCTTACACGTGCAGAATATTCATAATCTAGAAATTGTGCACCCATCATTTCGACGCACTTTGTTTTCTACAAGAAAATTAAAATAATACTGGAAACTGGTCCTGCATTATAATTGAAGTGGAATTCTTTACGATGTTCTAACTTATCAAAAGCTACATTATTTTCATACAATTTAAATGATTCATTAAGTATTTCATTTTCTCTTACGTTTATTTCATTTTCTCTACGTTGTTCAAATTCTTCGTTTCTTCATCATTGAATTTGATCCATTTTAATACGTCTTTTTTTTCTAATGAGGGAGATGTATTTGCATGGGCGTTTGTTATATGAGATAAAGAAGATCCTGACGACAATCTCAACAGCACTAAGAAATTTACATTCCAAAAAATAACCAGAGGGCGCTAGTGAAATCAATTTGGGCGTCGTATGAAAAGCACTTTGGCTGGAAGCATCACTGATGAGAATTTAATATTCAAAACACGTGTCTTTCCCTTTAATACTCAATCTCACTACCTAAATAACAAGCATTGTTTCATACTATCATCTTGACTTTTTAATTAAATACGACAAATTTATTGAAATGTAAAACGAAAAGGAAACAAAACTTACCAGCCTTCTGAATGATTAAAAGTAATGGTTTAATTTGTAAGAGATTTGGTTTATATAAAATGAAATTTATAAATCGGATTTTACGTTTCGGCAGAAATAAGGAAGTTCTTAAGCCAAAACAATGTTCAATTTGACGGGCACTATTTGAGAAAAAAGTGAGGCAGGCAAGTTTTTGTGGCAAATCTGACATTGATGAATGTAATTAAATGTCCATGATTTATCTTTTAACCAAATTTCTAATTACAGTGCTTGAAGCTGAAAATACATTAAAAGTCATAAATTATGAAGTGGTAATGTTTAGAACATTGATTAACAAGATAACCTATCATCTTCCTTTGATATAGCAATTCAAATCTGATCTTTGCTAGATATTCTGTGATTTAGTCATTTTATTATATGGTACACTTTTTCGACATAGTAACTTTCATACTTTTTTGGCATATTACATTGTTTAGATTTAGGATCACTGATGAGGGTTATGTACCCGAAACGTGCATGTCTGGTCCACGTTGCCAATTTATCTGTTTTTAAATGATGCTATTCAATTTGAAGACGTTTACATGCATATATGTGACGGACAATGCCCTATAACCATACAGACCAGTATAATGATGTCGGCTAAATACATGTATATTGTACATCTGAAAATCAAAACGCGTGTTCATGTAGTATCAATTGGATTTTAATGCTAAAAGATCTTTTTTTGTTCAAAGATATGACAAATGCCATAATACAACGTATAATGTGATTGTTTCATTTGCAGAGCGCAAACCAAAATAAACAAAAGGAGGGAGGGGATCTCAAACAGCAATGAGTTCAATCACCCACAGCAAAACACCTTATGCAAAAACACCGCAGACCCGCACAGAAAGAGAGCAAACGGAAAAAGGAGCACCAAATTACATGATAGAAACATGAAAACCAAATGACCACACATAAACCAACGAGACCAAAGGGCAACCGGTGCCGTTTCAGGACGGTCATCTGCCACGCAAGTAGCTGACGGTGGGAATATCCGGATTACGTGCGCACAATTCATTTTACATTTCGGATAACCCAGAGGTCTAGAAGAACGCACAATTGCGGTGTTCAAATAACCTACTCTTTGTAAGTTGAGTATACAAACAGACAACAAGCTCAACATTTTCATCAGAATCGCCACAACAATATATTACCATATTTTCAAATACTATAAGTTATTAGGTTTATTACGAGATTTGTCGGGTTAATCAAGCCCATAGAAGGCGAGGCGAAGCCTCTGAGGACGGTCAGTAAAAAAACCCTAATGTTTGTTTTATTTTGTCGAGGACCAAATGCTCCGGTTTTTTGTTGCAGAAAGTTGACGTTTCACGACTGCTTTTACATGCAAATTCATTTATACGGCAATGGCGTAATATTGCTGACGGTCTATAGAAATTTAGACGCCGTGCACGTGACGCGATTTACGCTCTCTGATTGGTTCGAACTAGTCCGAAATAAAACTTTTTATGGCTCCTTTTTTCCTCAATCCAGACCCGTCGAAATAAATATTACGTCTTCAAAAGAATTTATTTTCAGGAACACTGTACCTTTAAAAAAATAGCAATCCAAGGAATGCTTGTGTCGCCTGCGAAGCGGTTTGATTATTATTCTAGAAAGTGAATCAAAATTATTGGTATCAGTAGAAAAGCCTTTGTAAATGAAATTCATTTGAAATATCAGACCACTTAATTACAAATTAAAAGATGTGGTGATTCTCAAATTTTCAGAAAAGAGTGTCAATCATCTAGGTCAAGGTCAATACGTAAAAATTGGTAACAAAAAGGTCTCATCATAAGAAATATTAAAGACCTCAATTAAAAGATATATACAACCTTAGAAAAGTAGGTCAAATATCTAGGTCAAGGTCAAAAGGTAAAAAATTATGGTATGTGTAGAATGGCATTGTTAAAAGGAAAATACATGTGAAATATCAAAGCCTATCACCTATCAATCAAAAGATATAGCCAATATTACTTTTCTTGAAAAGTAGATCAAATATCTAGGTCAAGTTCAAAAGGTCAAATATTATGGTCTGTGTAGAAAGGTCTTGTCACAAGGAATACTCATGTGAAATACCAAAGCCCTATCACTTACCAATCATTAGATATATCCATTCTTAATTTTTTGTGAAAAGTAGGTCAAATATGTAGGTCAAGGTCAATAGGTCAAAAACCATGGTATGTGTAGGAAGGTCTTGTCACAAGGAATACACATGTGAAATATCAAAGCCCTATCACTTACCAATCAAAAGATATAGCGAATCTTATCTTTTTTTCAAAAGTAGGTCAAATGTCTACGGCAAGGTCACAAGGTAAAAAATTATGGTATGTGTAGAAAGGTCTTGCCACAAGGATTGCACATGTGAAATATCAAAGTCCTAACACTTACCAATCAAAAGATATAATCATTCTTAATTTTATTTGAAAAGTAGGTCAAATTTCTAAGTCAAGGTCACTAGGTCAAAAATTATGGTCTGTGTAAGAAGGTCTTGTCACAAGAAATACACATGTGAAATACCAAAGCCCTATCACTTGCCAATCATTAGATATATCCATTCTTTTTTTGTGAAAAGTAGGTCAAATATGTAGGTCAAGGTCAATAGGTCAAAAACATGGTATGTGTAGGAAGGTCTTGTCACAAGGAATACACATGTGAAATATCAAAGCCCTATCACTTACCAATCAAAAGATATAGCGAATCTTAACTTTTTTTTAAAAGTAGGTCAAATATCTAGGTCAAGGTCACAAGGTCAAAAATTATGGTATGTGTAGAAGGGTCTTGCCACAAGGACTGCACATGTGAAATATCAAAGTCCTAACACTTTCCAATCAAAAGATATATCCATTCTTAATTTTTTTGAAAAGTAGGTCAAATTTCTAGGTCAAGGTCATTAGGTAAAAAATTATGGTATGTGTAAGAAAGTCTTGTCACAAGGAATACACATGTGAAATATCAAAGCCCTATCACTTACCAATCAAAAGTTATGGGCTGTGACACCCAAAGTGTGACAGACAGACAGACGAACGGACAGACAGACGGACAACGGACAAAGTGATCCCTAAGTGTCGCTCTGCTTCGCACGCGACACAATAATAGTCAAATAAAAAAAAGTATGTTCAATGCACGTCTGTACTTCAAACGTTTCATCAATTCAGCTTGTTTCATTTTGCTGTAGTCAAGGGGTTCGCCATTCATTTCTAGGTTGTTCTGCATATTTGTGCATGTCTGATCCATTATCAATTCTTAAATGATGATATTGAATTTGAAGACGTTCAACATGTGTCTTTACTGGCTGAAATAAAAAAAATCATACACCCCTGATCAATTGGAAGACAGTTGTCACCGTTTTATATGAGGTGTTGAACTTGTATGTCGCCGCACTAATTTCATTTCAGTTACGCCACCTAGAACAGAACGGGCTTTGGGTTGTGATATTGCAGTGCTTTTATGTAATACACTTGTTAATAATCTTTAGGTTTCAAATTTGAAAGTCATATTATGTGACAGGTTTTTTTTTGCGGCTCCGAACCTTATTATGCAAATAATATGCATACAATCGGAAGAATATCGAGTCAAGATTTTACCTTACACACGGCGGAAAAGAACATCCGTTCCTATTCTAAATTTATGGTAGTCTCGTCTAAAATTATCTCTCGTGGACTTCCGTTCAAAATTCGAATACGTAGAAATGCTTCTTTCATGCAAGTAAACCAACTTTTCAAGAATACAGACACATGACTCATCTTAAGGTATGTTTTTAAATTGATTTATGTATCACAATGAACACATATGATGGGATTTTAAATTCTTCTTCTTATCAGAAATACTCGACCAGGGAGTGCTCCATGTTTTCGTGTGAATGAGTTTCGTTATTATTTATCGGTATAAGCGAATATCTCACAAATATTTGTTCTTTAAAGCCATTTCTGTCTTTAATTACATCTTCATGAACTTCTAAATTTAAGTACACACCATGAATTTGATGTCAGTGTTAGTTATAATCAGTATCAAATATCAGTTATGTAGCCTAGTGCTGTAGTGTTGGTGAAAAAGTATTTGAATGGTTTTAAAATTATTTAAAGGGGATAAATTTCAAATCAATTGAATATTTTATTTATTCTTTACAGTAACATAACCATTTGTGCCAGACAAAAGAAGGAATATACTCTGAGAAAAGACTTCATGCGCATCAGATCGAATGAAAGAAAGTGCATCAGAATAGTCAGGAATGCTTATAGTGCTACTAGTACCGTACTTGTAAAGTTGAAGAAATACTGTGGAATATGATATTGCAATTGTAATACCGTAAATGATGTTGGCCACCATGGTGTGAAAATAATTCACTTGTGAAAGGGGAATGAAGAAAATTGTTTAAGTGCATATTTCTACACGAAAAACATATTCGACAACATATTCCTTGTGAAACTGTGATCCAGTATGAAATGAGAATTTGTGTTATAATGTAGAGGAATTCATCATTAACTGAAGGGTAGTGAGATCGACAGATGAAAATGTATCACAGCCTCTTGCAGTAAACATGCAGATATAGCACTGAAGGGTAGGTTGTACATATACATGTATAATACAAGTACAAATAACATTGTATTCATTTCATATTTTACATGTGTATCCCTTGTGATTCACATTAAATGGATAATACTTTTTAATGGTAAGTTGCATGCTTTCATATTTCATGTGTACATGTATTGTTTGAAACAAGACCTTCTCATGCATACCAAAATTTGTGTCCTTGTGAACATGACCTTGGAAAATGACCTACTTTTTAAAATCTTTCACCATGGCCATAACTTTTGAATGGTGAGTGATATATAGACATGTGCTTTCCTTGTGACAATTTTCATGGATGCCAAATTGCTGTCTTTGTGACCTTGAACTTGGCGATTAACCTACTTCACTATTGTTTTTCTAAAGTAATATTATGCTTTTAAGTGATAGGGCTTTCATATTTCTTATATGTATTCCTTGTGATAAGGTCTTCCTATTAACATGATTAATACCAAAATTTTGACCTTGTGACCTTGACCTTGGATATTGATCAATTTTTGAATAACTTTAACCATGTTAACCTTGCCCTTGGTCATAACATGAATTGCAAGTGATAGGGCTATCATACTTTACATGTGTATCCCTTGTGGTAAGGCCTTCACATTAATACCTGAATTTTTACGTCGAGTCCTTGACCTTGGAGTATGAAATACTTCTCTACATTATATCTGACAACAAGGGCATTCATGTTCCACAAAAAAAGATTCAATTTTTCTTAGTCCTAAGCCTTGACATAAAGTAGGGCTCTTACACGTGACACCAATTTTTAGCTCTACTGGTCATATTCGAGCTTATGCGGTGCCCGCTTGTCCGGCCGTCCGTAAACAATTATTGTGCTTGCAACTCCTCTGAAAGTATAAGAGACAGAAATGTAACTCTTTTTGCATGAGACTTGGTCTGTGGTCTAGTTGTGCACCTGACATTTTGTTTGAGCCCCTGACCCCAGGGTCTTAGAAAATGGGTGTGGTCATTTTCTCCTGTATGACTCTATGTAATCTTGTATTCGCAACTACTCTGACACTATAAATGATGGAGACTTGATTCTTTTTGCAATACGATGAGTCTGTGTTCAAGTAGTTCACCTGATATTTTGTTTGAGTCCTGGCCCCCAGTGACTATGAAAATGGATGTGGCCATATAAAAATTCACTTGTGAATTAAAAAACAACTAGGAGAGCTACAGTCTCGTCAGAGACTTCTGGTTGGGATTGGATTGGACCTTTCAAACTGGGAAAATTGGCAATATTTTCTTCAAAATTGAATATGATAGATTTGGATGCCTTTTCATTTTAAATTAAGCATTTTTTACTTTTTACGCCCCCCTTCGAAGAAGATGGGACATATAGGTTTGCCGCTGTCGGTCGGTCGGTCCGCGACATCAGTTTCCGTTCAATATCTCTGGTATGGATTCACATATTGAAATGAAATTTTGTATACAGACACATCAAACAAAAATCTAGGTCAAGTACATATTTGGGTCCGATCAAAAAAAATTTGACAGAGTTATGCCCCTTGTAATTCGAAAAATACCAAAATTTCAGGGTTTCCGTTCAATATCTCTTGAATGGAGTTATATATTGAAATGAAATTTTGTATACAGACACAACAAATGAAAATCAAGGTCAAGATCGTATTAAGGTCCGATCGAAAAAATTTGGACAGAGTTATGCCCCTTGCACTTCGAAAAATACCAAAATTTCAGGGTTTCTGTTAAATATCTCTTGAGTGGAGTTACATATTGAAATGAAATTTTGTATATGGATACATCAAATGACAATCTAGGTCAAGTTCTTATTTGGGTCCAGTCAACAATATTTTGACAGAGTAATGCCCCTTGCACTTCGAAAAATACCAAAATTTCGGGGTTTCTGTTAAATATCTCTTGAGTGGAGTTACATATAGAAATGAAATTTTGTATACAGACACATCAAAAGAAAATCTAGGTCAAGTTCATATTTAGGTCCGATCAAAAAAAGTTGGACAGAGTTATGCCCCATGCACTTTGAAAAATACCAAAACTTCAGGGTTTCTGTTCAATATCTCTTGGGCGGAGTTACATATTGAAATGAAACTGTTACTTTATACCCCCGTAGGTTGTATCAATGCAAGTATAGAGTTGTGACGGACTTTAATCACAGAAGGGGTGGGGGGGGGGGGCATTAATGTTTTACAAACATGACTTTTAACTTGTTTTTTAAAGAATTTTCTATAAGGTAAAATTGGTCAATAAATAGGGAAAATGATACTATTTTGCATAATTTGAGAATGACCGATTGAAAGCCCTGTAATTATATTTGTATATTAGTACGCATGGTACTACTACAGAAACTGTACATGTCATAAAAATTTATATACATGTACATCATTATGATATACTACTGCTGCATGTCCTGGTAAATGTATGCAAATTTCATTCATTTTAGAGCTGATTTAATATCAAAATAAAGATATTAATTCATTACATCTTTTACTTTCAGAGTGAGACCGACAGCATCTTCTGTTCAACACATACATGATGGCTGGACAATAAATTCTGCATTTCTTGGTATCAGATTGAACATCTACCTCGTCCTTAAGTTTTACTATGGACACTGGAGAAATCACTGTTTGATGTCCAGAAAATTTGAATTTTGAACATGTTTTGTGTCTACTTTCATGTGCTTACCGGTACATGTACATGTATGTACTAGGTTAAATTGCCTATAAATGCATTGAAAACTTTTTACTCGAGAATATACCTGCACCTGTTGAATGGGGAAAAAGATTTATTTATTTCATTATTTTCATAGCAACAGTTTATGACTTTAAATTCGAGGTACATACCAGTATAGACAGGGATGTATATAAAATTATATACGTCCCTGATATAGACTTAACATGGAAATACTATGATTAATTATAGAGAAAGAAAAATATCCTTTCGCAAGTACAAAAATATTATGTTTTAAATTGATGACACTATTACATATAATATATATTGCAGTTAAAATGATTCTTCTTAAATGATTTTCAGAGTTCGAATAAAATTTACAATGAAACTTATGTTTTATATTTTCTTTTCATTTTCGTGCGTGAACATCAACGGCGGGTGCGGCTGGCCAACAGGGGATGCTTGCTCCTCCCGGGCACCTGGTCCCACCTCTGGCTTGCTGGGGGTTCGTCGGTGCTCAATTTGGTACTCTGTTTTGAGTGCTGGTGAGATTATCGTCAGGATCTCCTTGACTCATTTATGTCACACTTATGCCCTGTGCCGTGTGGAGCTCGTAAAAAAAGTTCCCCGCAAGGGGTTTGACAGTAAGTGTTTTGAATATTTTTCCCTGACATTGTCGCCATAGCACTTTCTATATAGACGTGACCTCAGACAGTGCATGTGTTTTATATTTTCTTTTCATTTTCGTGCATGAACATCGACGGCGGGTGCGGCTGGCCAACAGGGGATGCTTGCTCCTCCAGGGCACCTGGTCCCACCTCTGGCTTGCTGGGGGTTCGTCGATGCTCAATTTGGTACTCTGTTGTGAGTGCTGTTGAGATTATCGTCAGGATCTTTTTTGACTCATTATTAAATCTTATAACTTATACTTATATTCTTCTTGAGACTAGAACACAAATATTCCTAGAACACTGTGATGAAGAAATCTAGTGAGAACATTATGTCATATATGTATTTTCTCTCGAGTCATGAAGCATAGCAAACTTGGTCGATCATCCTTTCACCAATACTGTTTAGAGTGTCTTACCCTATACTGGTAATCATGAATAAAAACATTGATATTTTAAGTTCATTACTCTTCTACACAGTATACATTTTTGTAAGAATATCTAGTAGCCTAGACCTACATGTACATGTATACATTTAACCTACTTTCCTAATAGTTAGGATTTGCTACAACACTGGTCGGGCAAATGATAGATAAATGATATGGTATATATGTGCATTGTGTCAAGAAATTACTGAAGGTAGATTTAGATTCAATATATGACCTTGAACTACGCGTTTGACCTTCTTTTCATGGAATTAAAGAATCTGAACTTGGAGAGTGATGTACATATTGAAGTGTTAAACGTCTTTAAATCCAATAGCATCATTCAAAACCTGATAAATTTACAGCATGGTCCAGACATGCTCGTTTCGGATACTAAACCATCGTCAGTGATCCACAGTGAAGAATTTGAAACATGAAGTATCAGAGAATCCTGACCAAACCGAATCATTGGCAGTTGTGAAATGTCTGAGATAGTCTATTAGCACGTCTAATGCTTAAGGTGTTGGAGAAAGACGTTTTTCCTTTCATTCCTCAGTGAATGCTTGATTTTTCCGCCAGTCATACGGAAGAATATTTTTGCAAAATATTCCGAGCTGGATTTACAAAAGCCTCCTCCCTAAAAACCAAATGGTTGCACATGTTTACAAGTGCTTATTGGCACATGGACAAGAGAGAGAGAAAACCATGCACATAACCAGGCGTACCGTTAAAACGCAGTTGCTCCCACGTCGTTTTGCAAAAAAAGAGACAGAAACATTAACGTAGAAAACTGCCCTGTAAATGAGCAAAATTCATTAGATTCTGAGACTTTGCCCCTTGAATCTCCACAAGGGCTTCTACCTGGACCAACTTGAGGCTGCTTCCACTTGATAAATACACTGGCTAAGCGCCTGAAGATGAATGCATATACATAAAATGTATACACTTCGTATGAGTGAGAGGGAAAAAGATTCCCGTTATTGTACATGCACGTATTTGTTAAAACGGCCAGAATCTAATGAAATTACATTAATTTTTTTTCATATAAAGTATCGTAATCCTATAAGATGGAAAAAATATGTTAGTTTGCTGTGGTTGGGGGATTCATTTAATATATTGAAATTTATCAAAATTTAGGAAAAATTCAGAATATCATTCCTTTTGGTCGAGACAATTCTGTAGATTACAGGGGACAGGATTTGAGTTTAGAGGGGGCGTGGAATACCTCAAAGAAAGGAGGGGTTCTCAAACAACACTAGGTTGCAGCACCCACAGCAAAATCCCAAAACACCCATGTAAAAACACAGAACAGACACCCACAGAAAGAGACGCAAAAGGGACAAGGAACACCAACTCACACCATAGAAACTGTCCTGTCAAAGTCCTGTAGCAGGTTCTTGGGGGAACCCCACTCCCCAGCGGAAAATTATCTCACATGATATATAACATGTATAATGTATATAGCGAGCCAGCGAAAATTTTCAATTATCAATTAATTATAGTATATATCAGAAACAGACCGGTAAAAAAATATATATAAAGGTTGAGTCTTGCTGTTTAAGCCCAAGAAATTCCTTATTTTGACGACTTTAGGGGAGAGGTGCCAATGGATTGGTAGGGAAAAATCAGGATAGAAAGAGTAAACTTGTTAGAGAATTTTAGATGTAGGTGCCTACGTGTGCAATCCCCCCCTCCCTCCCCGCGCTATTGAGTCGGATGGTGGCTAATACATTAGAAATTATCCTGCTGTTATCGAGAAATATAAAGTTTAAATCTTGTGGGTACAAATGTATGCAAAATTACTAATGTATAGAATTTTAAACGGCGTGCACGTGACGCGATTTACGCTCTCTGATTGGTTCGAACTTGTCCGAAATAAATTTTTTTATGGCTCCTCTTTTCCTCAATCCAGACCCGTCGAAATAAATTTTACGTCTTCAAAAGAATTTATTTTCAGGGACACTACCTTTAAAATAATAGTCAAATAGAAAAAAGTATGTTCAATGCACGTCTGTACTTCAAACGTTTCATCAATTCAGCTTGTTTTATTTTGCTGTAGTCAAGGGGTTCGCCATTCATTTCTAGGTTGTTCTGCATATTTTACATACTTTCCTGTGGTGCCGGGGAAAATGTCTTGAATTCATTATCTTTAAGCTGAAGCCTTTCGAACAGCTTTGTCAGAATGACCTGCATGGTATTTTAAATAAATATGTATAAAAAAATATATCTGAAGAAAAAATCAAGCTAGGCATTTGTTGTTTTGAGATATATCACGTATTTTACATAAAATGAATTCAATGCATCAAGCAATTATGGGAAATATAAGAAGGGTATGATTGTTGTGAAACATGAGTCAAAGACTCTCTAAAGCTAAATTAAGAATAGACATTTTTCTCTCTGAAGGGTTCTTCCATGAATTCAGAGTGCACCTTAACTATTTATTATCAAGTTGTGTTCACTGTGTCCAGCTTCAATTTTTCATCACGTTCCTATAGAAATTACTGTTTGACAAACTATGAAATAACTGGTTTTGCATTTTGTTCAAATTGTAGTATATGAAGACGTTTAACATTTGAACCGCTTGGTGAGTGTCACTGCTGGTGGACCAGGAGTCTCCGAGGGCAGATGTAGCCAAGTTCGACCAACTCGGTTGATCGTTTCATCAACACATTAACATGGATTTCTGTATTCAATTTTTTTTTAATTTCTAAAACGGGGGTCCTGTAGCATCATATCCCACTCATCCTGCTACGTTTTTCGACATATTTTTGGACAAAATAACTTTCACACTCTTTGGTCATATTTCATTCTTTAGATTAAGGATCACTTACGAGGGTTCAATACCCGAAATGTGCATGTCTGATCCATGCTGCAAATTTATCAATTCTTAAATGATGCTATTGAATTTGAAGACGTTAAACATGTGTCTTTACTGGCTGAAATAAAAACAAATTATACACCCCTGATCAATCGGAAGACGGTTGTCACCGTTTTATATGAGGTGTTGAACTTGTCGCCGCACTAATTTCAGTTCAGTTACGCCACCTAGAACAGAACGAGCTTTGGGTTGTGATATTGCAGTGCTTTTATGGAATACACTTGTTAATAATCTTTAGGTTTCAAATTTGAAAGTCATATTATGTGACAGGTTTTTTTTTGCAGAAGTAAATATCACGGCTCCGAACCTTATTATGCAAATTATATGCATACAATCGGAAGAATCTCGAGTCAAGATTTTACCTTACACACGACGGAAAATAAAATCCGTTCCTATTCTAAATTCATAGTAGTCTCGTCTAAAATTTTCCCTCGTGTACTTCCGTTCGAAATTTGAATACGTAGAAATGCTTCTTTCATGCAAGTAAACCAACTGTTCAAGAATACAGACACATGAAAAAAATTTCTCTAGTCATCCCTGATATCCTGTTGGATTCGAACCAACAACCTTTGCCCTACTTCTGTCTCGGATTTTGATCTTCGATCAGTGTTTTAACCACTACACCACGAAGGCCCAATTGTAAAAGCTGTTAATTATTATGAGATGAAAACGATTTAGAAAACCTGGTAAAGGGAATCATTCCTACTAGCAGTGGAAGAACATGTAAACTTTCAATTCTAATAAGGATATTTTCGTCTTTCGTGAATAATGTAGTGGAGGAAATGAAGCAGTACAATTATAATTTGATCATTAATCCAATCCAAAAATGGCAATTGCTTTCTTTCATTCTTAAACAATACTTCTCAATATTAAACGAATTTTCATGTAAATTAAGTCAACCTAATTTTCTCTTATTAATCATAGCATATGATCACAAATTATCATGCTGAAGTAAGACAACTTGACAACTTTTCATGCAACCCTAATTGCGTTGATAGGACGATGAGTTCATTTATACAGCTGCTTCTTCCCCACAATCTCAACACAGGGCATTTCTCTCTATCCAATGTCATATCTCCTCTGGTCTCCATCTCTGATCACAGTGATGTAATTTACACAATCAGACCCCGGCTTTTTTTCTCCTAAAGCCTGAATAAATGAATAAAGATACAGGATATGCCCAATGGAAGTCCTTTTCAACATGCGTAAAAAAATATATGAAAACATTTTTATGGATATATACAGAAACACTTACAGGGAGAGGGTGAGTTGGCAATCTTCACGTAAATTGACAAACAAAAATAAAAACAAACATATGGAAATACGTCATGCCTATAATAAAGGTATCAGAAATGCTTCTGAATTTTACAACCTTTGTAAAAGACTTTAAATATCTAGAAGATCAAGTACCGTTACAATTATTAGATTGATCATCAATTGAACATTTGCTTACAATAACGCTAAGAGAAATTTGAACTCGCCTTCCACATTGAAGAGAGGAAAAGTAGGCAAGTTTTTAGATGAATGAATGGAGGGGTATATATAAATTCTTCACTGCAAAGTTAGCGCAAGCGGTAAAGGTGTCTGTCTTGCAAACAGAAGTGTTCGATTCACGATACGGAATTTGTTTTTTATCGCTTTTATCAAAATTCTTATTTGATAACATGATGATGTTTTTATCCTGCGTTATTTGAGAGAATATTCAAAGACAGAGGTTGATACACTTGTTATGATGTTATATTTGTCAAAATTGATATGCAATATTTGGTAGATTTTTTTCCTTTTAAAAATGTCAGGTATCACCCTAAGTTTTATTATCAAGTTGTAAGTGTTCACTATGTCCAGCTTCTATTTTTCAGCACGTACCTGCAGAAATATTGTGTTTGACAAACTTCGAAATGGATAGTTTTGCATTTTGCTCAATGTATAGTATACGTACATCTTTATTGGCTAAAAAAAGCATACATCCCTGATAAATCGGATGGCAGTTATCACCGTTTAATGTGAAGTATTTGAATTTGTATGTCGCCGCACTTAATTCATTTCAGTTGCGCCACCTACAACAGAACGGGCAAAATTTTTTAGCTATTGCTCATAATTGGTACGTCTAGAAATCTGACGTCAGCACTTACTGCTAT
Organism: Pinctada fucata; assembly: GCA_028142955.1. Lineage (NCBI taxonomy): Eukaryota > Metazoa > Mollusca > Bivalvia > Pterioida > Pteriidae > Pinctada > Pinctada fucata. Next base: position 61,290,979 of record AP027102.1, on the reverse strand, counting down.
TAAAGAACACATAACTAGATATTGTGAAACGGTTCTAAACAGGAACGATGTAAATTTATTTTGGTCTATTAAGAATTCAGGGGATGTGATTGAAAAAATGAAATCTGAAAATTTCCAAGCCAATACGATTTCTTCATACGACTTCTCTAATATGTACACCACACTTCCTCATGACAAAATCAATGATCGATTATCTAATCTCATTAAATGGTGTTTTGATCGAGAGCGAAAAACTTACATTTGTACATCTGAATCGAAGGGTTTCTTTTCCTCGATAGACTACAAATCATACAAATGGACATGTAGAGACCTGTGTAATGCCTTGTCCTCCCCCTTGGACAATATTTATGTTAGATTTGGTGAGGATCTATACAAGCAGGTTGTAGGAATTCCTATGGGTACTAACTGTGCGCCTCTTGTTGCAGATTTATTTTTATACACTTATGAAAAAGAATTTATCCAAAATCTTCAAAAGCAAAGAAAATTTGATGAGCTGAAATGTTTCAATAATACTTCTAGGTATCTGGATGATATTCTAACCATTGACAATCCTGCTTTGAATTATATAAGAATGAAATTTATCCACAAGAATTAACCCTTAACAAGGCAAACCTTTCAAATACAGAAACACCCTTTTTGGACCTAAATATCAAAATTGTAAACGGAAAGATTCATACAAGTGTATATGACAAAAGGGATGATTTTGGATTCAACATAGTAAATTTCCCTTGGCTTGACGGTAATGTTCCAAGATTACCGTCATATGGCATTTACATATCACAGCTCATCCGGTATGCTAGAGCATGTACTGATATTTTGGATTTTCACAGTAGAAATTTACAAATTACCAAAAAACTTTTAGGTCAAGGTTTCCGCTTTCATAAACTAGTTAAGACTTTCTGGAAATTTAACAAAAATTACAGTCAACTTCTTTTAAAATTCGGATCTATACATGCAACAGAGTACATTACTATGGGTATTACACAACCTGTCTTTTATGGTGATATGATAAACAAAATAAAAAGGATCAAAGGTAGGCAGCATTACCATCGAAAATGCGTCAGAATCATCAAACGCCTTTTATACCGTGGATATGATCCTAATGTCACCAGACGGACACTAGGCTTGGTACTTGACCAATCTACAGTCTTGTACAAGCGCATCCTTGAGACTTGCACTCTGACTGACTGTGACGACGGGACTCCATGACGGGCCCTGTCCAAATCTCTTTAGAGAAGACAGGGCCCCGACCACCTGTCCTCTCTGAATGTCAGTCGGACTCCTCGGGTGATTGCATACATGAGCTCGCTACAGCCGGCAGAGCACGGACTGTATTACGCATGCCCTCTTTTTATATCCATTTACATATTCATCTGTGTCTCTGGGGCCTCTGCGTTTTGCGGTCTTGTTTGTGTAATGTCATCTTACAGTGAGGAGGTTGTTTTTCACCACAATTGTACGTTCTTCGAGACCTCTGGGTAATTGGAGAAGTGAGAGGGTTGTGCGCACGTTATCCAGGATAACCACACCATTTGCTACTTGCGTGACAGATGGCCGTCCAAAGTCGGCACCGGTTACCCATTGGTCTCGTCGGTTTATGTGTAGTCTTTTGTGTTTGATGTTTACATGTCGTGTGTCTCTTTTCCGTCTCGTGCTGTACTCGTCTTTTGTGTTTTTGCATCGGGTGTTTTGGTGTTTTACTGTTGGTGCTGCAACGGGGTCTTGTTGGAGATCTCCCTTCTTTTAATTTTAAAATGCCGAGGTTATTTTCAGACACAACCAGATATATTCAAGTAGCGCCCTCTAATTAAATATGTTTTGAATTTCAATTTGTGCATTTTGTAAAGAGTGCGCGGCCCCAAAGGGTCCATACAGTAGCATAGTGAGATACAGTCTGAGGATGCTAACCTCCTTTGATTTCGACCATTTTTTTGGATAAAATTACCAGTTCCTGGAATATCCATACAAAAGTCATTCTTTTTTTTTTTTCGTATCACAGAGAAATGCACAGTTGCATTTCCTCGACGGATTACATCCTCTGGATGGCTTCTACGTAGTTAGAATATATTCTATAAGTTTTCTTATCCGAGTTAAAATATCATGACCATAGTGCGTCAGTATTCAATTGTTTACTGGTTTTTTTTCTATTTTATCTGTACCATTTTGAATTCACACAGCGCCAAATTCATTGGATTGAGTGGCCTAGCCCGTCAATAACGAATTTCGTTTTTACAATGGAATCTGTAAAGAGTAAAATCACGTACTCATGGTAAAATTGAAATTATTATACATTCATAGGTTTTTATCCAAAAAATTGCGAAAATAGAAAAAGAAAAATAATGAAAAAAAAAAAAAATACTGTCTTGTCATCCCTTATACTTTGTCGGATTCGAACCAGCAACCTTTGCCCTACTTCGGTCACGGGTATTGTTGGAGATCACCTCCCTTCGTTTGTTTTTTGCCTTCATGGCTTAAATTACACTCTGATTCGATAAGTGCGCTTTTGTGAACCAATTACCTTTAGATACTTTTTTCCTTCTGATCTTCCAATTTTTGATTGATTTTGTTTGAAAAGTTTGGTGTGTGAACATCATTTTATGACAAACATTAAGCTTTGCTTTTTTTACTAGATTTCTTCAGCATTCATAACCTTACCATCCTTACGAGAATATTGACTATTGATAAATATCCTGTTCATCACCACTACCTGGGGTCACTTATGTTTACACATTGTTCGATCGTGAGAGATAGGATATTTTCCTTTAAGGTAAATTGAATATTGTCGCAAAGTGTTAAGCATAACCGTTGCATCCCATCACCCTTGTAGCATATTTACACACATTCTGCGAAATACTTGTTCGCCAGTGCCGTCATGCTTCCTTTTATTGTTCGACTTCGGCTTGTTACTTACTTGTTGGAACACTTCCGTATGATTAGCGTTGCTATACTTGGGCGGGGAAATGTATAACCGTTCCTATGGAAAATCTAATGATTTTGCCTTGCTCTCTCGACTTTGACACTGAATAACTGATCGGTTCTTCTTTAATGTTTATATAAAGGAGGGATCTCAAACAACACTCGACTGCAGCACCAACAGCAAAACCCCAATGCAAAAACACAGAGCAGACACGCACAGAAAGAGACGCAAAAGGGACAAGGAACACAAACTCACATCATAGGATCATGAAACACAAAAGACCACACATAAACCGGTGCCGACATAGGACGGCCATCTATCACGCAAGTAGTAGACGGTGTGGTTAACTGATTAGGTGCGCACAACCCTCGTTTTTGCGTACCTAATCACTGTTAAAAGGCATACATTATATTCGTTCAACGTAGAAAATCTATTTGCATTTATCTAGACAGCTTGTACAATTAACATTGCTAGAGCTTTACAAACCATATAATATATAGAATAACAAAAATAACCCTTGACAGGGCACGAAGAAAAAAGCAACAAAACAATACTCTTTTGAAATACTGATTTTCGGTAGAGTTTATGAATTTAAACTATGAAAAATCAATAACATCGAAGAATATATAAGAAAAATGAGTTAAAGAAGATCCTGACGATAATCTCAATTCAATATATTCAAAACACTTACTGTCAAACCCCTCGCGGGGAACTTTTTTACGAGCTCCACACGGCAAAGGGCATAAGTGTGACACAAATGAGTTAAAGAAGATCCTGACGATAATCTCAACAACACTCACAATAGAGCACTATGGTGAGCATCGACGGACCCCTAGCAAGCTAGAGGTGGGATCAGGTGCCCGGGAGGAGTAAGCATCCCCTGTTGGCTAGCCGCACCCGCCGTCGATGTTAATGCACGATGAAGAACACAGTATATAAAATGCATGCACTGTCTGACGCTATGTCTATATAGAAAGTGCTATGGCGACCATGTCAGGGAAATATATTCAAAACACTTACTGTCAAACCCCTCGCGGGGAACTTTTTTACGAGCTCCACACGGCAAAGGGCATAAGTGTGACACAAATGAGTTAAAGAAGATCCTGACGATAATAAAGAGATGCAATGTACCAAATCAATATTTGTTCGTATAGTAGTATTTTTACGACACAAGTCTATAATGTTTCTGTAATAAATGATCATTTTTCTGAAAGATACCAAATACACCACAGAAACCGCGGACTTGGATATTTTTTTTTCATCATTTTCTCTGGGATAAGAAATTCGAGTTTATTCACGACGATTGCCAACAAGTGCCGCGGAGTGTATGTGGACATGTACACAAGGCGAAAAAAATTATGCATAGGATATTTTCTTAATCTATCTGGAATAAATGTCTCATCCAATGCAAAATAAAAACGCAAACGTTTAAAAACGCAGTTATTTCTGTACCATTAATCCTCGCAAATTGACAAATCAAAAGATCTTAAAATATTCTCGGACAGGATATTTTCTTAATCTATCTGGAATAAATGTCTCATCCAATGCAAAATAAAACCGCAAACGTTTAAAAACGCAGTTATTTCTGTACCATTAATCCTCGCAAATGGACATATCAAAAGATCTTAAAATATTCTCGGACAGGATATTTTCTTAATCTATCTGGAATAAATGTCTCATCCAATGCAAAATAAAACCGCAAACGTTTAAGAACGCAGTTTTTTCTGTACCATTAATCCTCGCAAATGGACATATCAAAAGATCTTAAAATATTCTCGGACAGGATATTTTCTTAATCTATCTGGAATAAATGTCTCATCCTATGCAAATTAAAACCGCAAAGTCAGTTTCATTTTGAAAATTTGTTGGGCCGATTTAGGCCAATAACGTACCTACTCCTTTGACGTAAAACTGAAAGAAATTGCAAAACCTGGACTAGGCAGTTTTTCTTTCATAGAATACATGGAATTCTTGTCATTTGATTATATCGGGTTACCTGTCAAAGTACATACAGTACGTCCATCGCTATCTTTGTCTATCGTATCATATCCTATCAGACATCGCGCATCAGACATCGAACATCAGACATCGCGCATCTTACATCAGACATCGCGCATCGTACATCAGACATCGCGCATCGTACATCAGATATCGTACATCAGACATCGCACATCAGACATCGTACATCAGACATCCTATCGTATCATATCAGACACTCTATCAGACATCGTATCACACACTCTATCAGACATCGTATCAGACATTCTATCAGACATCGTATCAGACTTCATCAGAATCTGATTAATCAGACATGCACGCATCCTACTACGCTTCGCGCGTCGTATCAGACATTGTTATGTTTGTAAAATAAGATTAAATCTTGGTTGTCTCAATATCTCAATAAAAGGAAATACAACCTCGCTCTTGATAGTATCTATGATTTAAAACAAACATCTCTTTACTATAACCAAGCATCTCAGTTCTGTACGATCCGGCGGCCGCAGTGAAACACCCCCGCTCCCCCCCCCCCCCCCCCCTTGTTAACGTCTTATTCTGAATTGGGTCAACACAAAGAAGACTGGATTTGTTCGAAGGATATGATTGCAACATTTAAATTCATCTTCTTTTTTTCTATCACGCAATATTCATATGTATTCAGATTTTTTTATCCCAGATTTGTCGGATTCACTATTTGATGTAAACTGCCATGCGGTACTTTCGGTTTCAATGCTGCTCGAACAGTCGAAGAAAACATGAAAATCGCATAGCACTTAAAGGGTTTAAAACCAAATAAAGGAAGCTGCCTGTTACCCATATTTACAAAGATCCATATGAGGGTTCAATGATCTCTTGAAACTTTAAAGAATCGGTAGACAAGGGCACAAAACGAACGAGAATTTGACCCATATCTTAGCCTAAGACTTGGCCATTGACCATTCGCAACACAGTTCAAACGAAGTTACAAAAAGATCAGGTCATCAAGGACATCAGCAAACACTGGGCCTGTAGTAGGTCCACTCGGGCCCGTAGATATAGGTCTACTCGGCCTGTAAACATATTAACGAACAGAAGGTAAATTGTTCTGAACAAAATGTAAAACTAAAATCAATCGATCTTGTGTTCTTAATCGATGTGAATTTTTTTTTTGTTCAACAGATTGATGTTTTTATTTGTGTCTTGAGACCTAGCTCTATCTATCTTACTTCAGAGTTACATTAAACTTCAGTCACAAGAAATAAATATAGATACAATATATACAAAATTCGTACTCTAAGTGTCAGCGGTTTCTATAATTTAATAAATAAATCAATAAAACATGGGCGAAATAAATTACTTTGACATATCATCAAGTAAAACATATGCGTTTGGAATTGTATTTTTCCTAAATTCATAAAAAAAATACCTCTCTTGTCTTCCTTTCATAAACATAGATCTCAAAATATTTTACGTTTACATACATAACTTTAGAAACAAAGAGATATATGAGCTTTCATAAATATTATATTGTAGGTCCAAGTTATCTAAGTTTACGAGCCGAGGGGACCTACATTTACGGGCCGAGTGGACCTATAACGGGCCAAGTGTTCCACTGTCCGAGTGTTCCACGGTCCGAGTTCACCTGTTACCTATAGTTCAGTATGTTTAATAACTGAGCTATGGGGATGTCCCTTTAGCTCATTCAGTAACGTGCTGGACTACGTAGTGAACGGCCAGTGTTCGAGTACCGGGCCGAGTACTTGCAAACACTTTACTACGCAGTTTTTTTTATTTGACATTATTTGAAATTATATATATTAGCACCACTTGATGGATTTCATTTTCTACTTATCATGTGATACAAATTCTAATTACTGCTTAACATATTATACATTGGTTTTGAGATCCCAAATACAAACTGCAACCATCTGATTTTTCTATGCAAATTTCACTGCCTCGGTCTCGTCGTACTAAGGTGGGATGCTACTTACATTTTGCTGTATATACATGTATGATATATAGCATTTTAAATCTTTGACATGTTTGAATGCAAAAAGCGAGGTGAATCGGGTAGTACTAATATGGTCAGTGTTCAAATCCTAATATAATTTGCTTCAGAATTCTTCCAGTCATATATCTTCTCATTCTAACTATATGGGCCCCATGTATTCATGAACATTCATAGATATTACATAACTCCAGAAGCTAGTTCGTGCCATGTTATATTTGTAGTTATGAGAAACAAATCTCGTAGTTACTAAGAGAATCTTTTCTCGTACACTGGGAGAATCTTTTTTCGTAACTACGAGAAACTTTTCTCGTAACTACGAGAAACTTTTCTCGTAACTACGAGAAACTTTTCTCGTAACTATGAGAATCTTTTTTCATAACTACGAGAAACTTTTTTCTTTACTACAAGAAACTTTTTTCGTAATTACGAGAAACTTTTCTTGTAACTACGAGAAACTTTTCTTGTTACTACAAGAAACCTTTCTCGTAAATACGAGATAGTAAAAAGATATAACATGACACGAACTGGCTTTCCAACATAACACAATACATACAGTGGGGCTGCAACGATTCACCACGGTTATTGATGATGGTACGATGCACGGTATGACAACAGTTGAATAGCAACTTTTTGACATTTGCATTTTAGGGTTAAGTTTCAACATAAATTAAAATATATTGTAGTAGGGTAGGAAAAGATGTGTCCAGACCAGGGTTCGAACCCGGGACCTCTATACCTGCAGGCAAGCACTCTAACCACTGAGCTATCCGGGCCGATACACCCGGCTCTGCCACAATATGTACAAGGCACTTTATATAAAGAAATGCAAGATATCTCCAGGTAATTATTATTACAAATTCAAATTCAAATTCGAAATTTATTATTACATCATAGAATTGCTCGCATATTGGGCATTTGGAACTCCTCTTTTATACTAGTAGAAAATACAATTTGAGAGTTCAAAAAGCTATATCCGAAGTTGATTTCATCTTTCAGCAGATATGAATTAAAGAATTGTATTATGAATTACACTGAAAGCAAATATCGTGGTATATCGTATTGTGAGCATAGCGCATCATTGCAGTCCTAATATACAGGTGTCGTACCTTTTGCTTATGGTGCATGTAAAAGTCGAGTAATCCCGGTCTGTAACACGATCTCGAAACTCGGGTAATTTATCAATATTCTAAAAAAAAAAAGCAATTAAGAAAGAAAATAATTTACGTTCTTTGTTCAATCTTATATATGGGTTAATATTCCACTATTTGTTTTCAGCTATAATATAAAGCCTCGTATGGAACCCTGATACTGTACCATTTCACAAGTGAGACTGTCTCTAGAAAGTACCTGATGGGTAAGTAAAACTGTTAAAATTCATAGGAAATTACGATTTCCGAATTGAGATCTGAGTTGATCCTTGTTGCAATGAATGGTTGTTAACTTTGTTAAGTTGTGCCAGATTTTTATCCGGGACTATATGTTAACGTCATTGTATTGTAGAGAGATATAAATTCACGGTAGTGTATAACGTGATATGCAAATAATCTCTTGCACGGGCATATAGCCTTCAACAAGGTAAATCAACTTTGTATGGAACTATTTAATTAATCATATGAGCATTATTATCATTTATATGATTGTAATCTATTCTGGAATAGAGATGTATTCAGAGAACACTTCCATGAGCTAGATTATTTGCGTATCATGGAGGGCCGGGACGATACTGCACCCAGCCGATCCGATACATATCACGATACCTTATACGATACGCATCGCAATACTAGTTTGATTAATCAAACCTTCTCAAAAAGCTATTTGATTGTATTTATATTCATATAAGTAGCTTTTTTTATGCAACATGTTTTATTTATTCAACACTAGATTGCTGTCTAGAATAAAGATGAAAAAATAGAAAAATGGTTTTGTTAATTGTCTAGAATAAATGAAAAACAAAATAATCTAAGGAATTAGGGGTATATTATATAATAACAATATCGTAAAAAAAGCTAGAAATTATGTACCTTCATTCTTATCCTACATATTTTTAGATATTTGATATTTTTGGCCGGATTGTGAAGCAAAATCCAGTCTATGAAATGGCGAAGTCCGTCTGTCCGTCCGTCCGTCCGTCAGTGCGTCAACATTTTGGTTAAAGTGTTGCACTTAAGTCCGTTGAGAGAAAACTGTTTGGAGGTGCAACTTGAAACTTAACATGGTGATAGACCATGATGAGACGAATCAAACACAGCAGCAAAATTTGACCTAGTGACCTTGACCTTGGAGTTTGACTAACTTTTGTAAAACTTTAACCTTGGCCATAGCTTTTGAATGGTAAGTGATAGGGCTTTCATATTTCACTTGTGTATTTCTTGTGACAAAACCTTTCCATGGATACCAAAAATTTTTACCTTGTGACCTTGACCTTGGAGTTTGACCTACTTTTAAAAAACTTTTACCTTGGCCATAACTTTTGAATGGTAAATAATAGGGCTTTTATATTTTACATATGTATTCCTTGTCACAAGACCTCACCATGGATACCAAAGTTTTGACCTTGTTTCCTTGACCTTGGAGATTGACCTACTTTTGAAAAACTTTAACCTTGGCCATAACTTTTAAATGGTAAATGATAGGGCTTTTATATTTTACATATGTATTCCTTGTCACAAGACCTCACCATGGATACCAAAAGTTTTGACCTTGTAACATTAACCTTGGAGATTGACCTACTTTTAAAAATGATAAATCTGGGCTATATTTCATGAACTATAGAGGCTATGGCTTTTAAATTTCACATGCAGAATCTCTATGATCGGACCTTTCATTGGATATCATGACTTTTGACCTAGTGACCTTGACATTGACCTTTGACCTACTTTTGAATTATAAGAGGTAGGGTTTTGATATTTCACATATAGATTCCTCTTGAGAAGAACTTTCATTTGATATCATGACTTTTGACCTAGTGACCTTGACCTTTGACCTTCTTTAGAACTATAAGAGTTAGGGTTTTGATATTTCACATGTATATTCCTTATGACGAGATCTTTCATTTGATATCATGACTTTTGACCTAGTTACCTTGACATTGACATTTGACCTACTTTTGAACTATAAGAGGTAGGGCTTTGATATTTCACATTTAGAATCCTCATGACCATAGCTATTTTTCATTGAGCGATAGTATTAATGACCTTTGACCTTTCTGTCTACGCAAAAATGTAAACGTCATCTAATACAAACATTTCGCAATCCAGCCTTACCGCCTTTAGCGGTTTATGGTTTATTTCATATTTCATTCAGCTCGCCATGAAAATATTTGGTCCGGAACATTGCCTAAGTCGAGCGTCTTCGGCCAACTTCGTGGTATTTAATTTTTCTGTTATTAAAACAACCTGAATTCTGAGTATTATACCCCTAATGCCTTAAAATAATAAGAAGTCATAAAAAATTGGTATTGAAAATCAAAGTTCTTACCATTTTGCCATTATATCTATATGTAAACTGAAGAAAGTTGGATTTAAACTTGAGTACTTGAAAATACGGAATATTCGAACACAATTTTTTTTGTAAATTTTAACTTAGGTATCGTCGGAATGTATCGATACTTGGATCGCGAAAAAAATATCGCGATGAATTGGAGTATCGTCCAAGCCCTAGTATCGTGTGAAACACAACCATGAAATTCATGAACATGTTAAACATCTTCAAATTAAATAATATGTATGATTTTATGTGATGATTATATGTTATGAAATTTTTAGATCAACAGACAATGATAGATGGACCTGCACTATTAGTATGTTAACAAGTATCATGGGTGAAGGTGACAATATATATAAATGTTTTTGCTTTGACGCAATACATCATTACACGTATCTCTTGATTTTGACGGTTGATATTCTGATACAAATGATGAGAAGACAATGCCAGCTCAGGGGATTGGGGGGGGGGGGGGGGGGGAGTGTAGGGGGTCAGTGTTTCACAAATGCATTTTCTTTGCCTACGTCTTTCTACATTGAATCAGTTGTACGTTAATTTCCCTCATTTTTCAGGGGTGCTTAGCTATTCAAGAAAGGAACTCCACATTACATGAGGCACATCTGAAAATCAAGAAAAACTACACTTGTCTCCAGACCACAAGTGTTTGATGCTGCATGAATATATCAATATTTGCCCATCAACAAAATCATCGCCATATACAAAAGGAAGCTATATATATTTTGGAATCTCCTATTTACTTGAAACTTTTTTTTTCATGAACCATATATCAGCTTTTTAAATATTTGTTATTACTTTGATGAGACCTTTATTTTTATGCAAGTTAAAATCTGAAAATGTCGTAATAGCACGTTGGCATACTTGAATAAGCATGCATGCAGCAATTTAATCCTTTTCATACTGTTTCTGTGTTTCAAAGTGAAATAAAAGTCTGTAAGTAATAAAGTCAGTTAACTTGAAGTACATGTTAGTTCATATGAAGTCAACACTCAAAGCTTTTTTTCAAATCCCACTTACGTTCATCATATGCAGTTGTTCATTTCTATATAATTATGCATTTACATGTATTTGAATAAATATGTTTAAACTAATGTTACCTCCAAGGTCACTCTGTTAGTCAAACTTTTTACATGAAATTTATTTCAATAAATTTTGTTATCACAGTAAATGTCATAGCGTAATCAGACGATAGATATATAATTAAGAAATTTCAAGATCATGGATAGCAACCAATTTAGATTTGTTTACATTAAGTCATAGGGTCCTTTTATACAAGGACGCATATGAAATTTATATACATCCCTGTTTTACACAAAGCTACAAAAATGGAACATTACATAGTAAAATGTAGTGATCACTGAAAGGCTTAAGTTGTCTGTCTTTGATTTCAGCAAATAAGACTTTTTATCTATATTTACAATATACATGTATTGTCAGCAGTCTGTATATATTGTGCAGTGAATTATACAATGTCATAAGTTGGTCTTCAATGCATCCTGGGTTCAAACTTTGGTCTACTCATGTATTTTACTATCTTTTAAATTTTCTCTTTTTATATGTGATTCAAGTTTTTAAATTATATATGTGCATCTGGAATCTTGTTGAATTTTCTTGAAGGCTCCAGTATCACAGCTACACGTGTACAGAACTGAGAAGCCTATTTTGATAGTATTGCAGGAAAGGATATTGGCCTAGATAGATCAGGCCGTAAGAACATATATCTCTTCAAATAATGGTTAAATTGGTATCTGATGAAATTTGTGGTCATTTAATAGACAATTTTCAAATTTACCCCAGTAGACTTGTATTTTATACAGACCAAGACCCAACATGACAACATTTGATGTAACTTTTGACTGTGATGTCGAAACAGATCTATGACGTAATCATTAGAAATAACGTCAAAAGTTGTGATGTCTGGTCCTGGAGTGTCTAAAATGCAAGACTTAGCCGCTTTACACTTTCATGACTCAAGGTACGACTCCAAAAAAGATTATCTATCCGTGGCAAGTTGGGACGCAAAATGTTTGATGAACCTACGACGACAGTACAGATTGCTACAGATCGGTACGGGTTGATATACAAATCGATTAAGAATAGCTAGGGATAACTACATATATTATCCCGACTTTGCTACGGATTGCTGCGACACGCGTACCGATTGATAAGGATTGCAAAGACACGTATATGGGTTCGGATTGCTTAGGAAGACCTACAGATGATCACAACTCCAGTACGGATAACACCGATTCGCGCAAGGATAGCTACGACTTCAGACTTGAATTTTCTATGTACTTTTAATCATAATTATTTACTTAAACATCTGACTTGTTTTATAACAGTATGCGGGTTTTACATGTCTTTCTTTCATTAACTGAAATTGATTATTTGTTGTATTAACTCATATAAATCGACCGAAAAACGCACAGAATACCGATAGATTTGAAATTAACAAAAGACAGAATCCGTAGCCGAGGCTATCCGTAGCAATACATAGGTGAGTCCCGCGGCTATCCGTAGCAATCCGTAGGAGAGTCGTAGAGCTATTTTAATAAAAAAAAATTGTCCTGGATTGCTACAGATGTGCTACAGTTGCTACCACTCCCCTACTGATAGCTAAGTCTTCACTACGGGTTGCAAAGACTACCCATCGACTCCGCTACGACAAATTAATCGTTACATATAGAGTTGTAGAAAATTTGGACATGCTAAAAAATTTTCTGTCTCATCCCTTATAATTGCTACAGATTGCCAATAAGGAAAGCTACGACTCATAAAGAGTAGTGCTGGATCGAACTACGGATGGGTTCGGATAGCTACGGATGTAAAAAATCTCTGGATCCGCAGCTATCGCAGCCCCTTCTGTGAAAATGTGAAGGGGGCTTAAGGGTAATATGAAAATGGTCTATGACTATGCAGGTAAAAGACGGATTGAACCCAAAATATTTTGCTATATACTAACAGTCACTCTAAGCCCCTGGCCATGCCATGATAGTCGATACCTATGCATTTGACAGATGAAAGGAAGATTTTTAAAGCTGGACGCTCTGTATGCTATCTTGGCAGATGGTCTCACAGAATGGGCTATAGGGCTCCGTCACACACACCCTGCAAAAATTTGAGGTTTCCCCAGTTGCATGTTTACTGGAAACCATGAGATACATAATGAGAGACAATTAAATCCCTATAGTTCTCCCCCATAGGTGACCTACCTAACCCAGAAGGAACTCTCGAGTTTCCTTTTATACTTTGACAAGCAGAATGGTACCATGTGACAATCAGAATGGAGAATATATATATGGCCGGTATAACCCGGTAACTGTAAATTCTGCTATCGGAGCAGACATACACTCTTATCGACTGAGCTAGCCAGGCACGATACCCAAACCGTCATAATGGAAAATGTGACCGGTCTTGGAATTAATCCCGGCCGAGACCCTCGATCTATTTTGCTGACATGTCCAACGGTCTGACCGTTTGAGCTTACCTGCAGGCAGGTTAGCCTACCTCGAATTTATTTAATGGTCAACATGGTCAATTATATTACATTAAGCCATAATGAAGAAAAGATGAACATTTTTTTCTAATATAGAACTATACACTGTAGAGTTTGTGGAGAGTCTCCACAATTAATTATATTTCACAAAATTATGTTATTTGCAAGATCAGGTCCGACTCGTATTCGTATTTTTGGAGTTCCCTCCTTTGTTGAAGGAGCACCAAACCAACACCTTAAAAACTATCTAAAATATGTATCTCTTCCCTCTGTATCTTGATGAATTTCCCGAAATTCTCAATATGTGTTCATGATTCTGGAAAACGAATCTATCATAAGGTGTTTCTAATAAAGCGCGGACTATCGCAAATGTTCGTGTCCGAGGAAATTCGGGTTTCTACCGACATCCAGCTTGCGATGTCTTTTCAAATCCATATTTAGACTAGTGTCATGATCGCAATAATTTTAAACTCTGACAAATATATCAAATAAGCTTATTTTTAACACAGACTCTACAAATCTGCACATCGAACTCCCGTTCGACCACAATTAACATATTTTTTTTAATTTTGCTTTTGCTATTATTTCTATCACTTCTCAACTGTAGTATGTGGACTTGTACATTCTTTTATAATTTTAAAATCGTTAAATTAATTTTCCTTGAAAACTAATTAAAGTAAAGATATTGAAAAAAAAATCCTGAATTCTTGCGCGATACGATAGAATATTATAGGATTCGCTTTGCCTGATAGAATTTGTCTGATACGATGTCTGATAAAATTTGTCTGATACGATGTCTGTTAGGATTTCTGATACGATAGGATTCAATCGTATCAGACATCAGACATCGTGCAACAGACATCAGACATCGTGCATCAGACATCCCGCATCAGACATCAGACATCGCGCATCAGACATCAGACATCGCTCATCGCGCATCAGACTTTATCAGATCGTATCCTATCAGACAAAGTGACAAAGATAGCGATGGACGTACTGTATACATTCAAAAATGTATCTTTAAAAATTCTTTTAAAATTCGGATCTATACAAGCAACAGAGTACATTACTTTAGATATTTCACAACCTGCATTTTATGGTGTTATGATAAACAAAATTAGAAGGATCAAAGGTAGACAGCATTACTATAGAAAATGAGTCGGAATCATAAAAAAAATTAAAGAGGGCGCTACTGAAATTATTTTTGGTGGCTCCGCTGAAAGCATCACTGATGAGAATTTAATATTCGAAACACGTGTCTGGTGCATGGAAATTGGTTTGGAATTTTCTTCAAGAAGGTATAGAGTTGGAACCCATCGACATGATTATACCGTGAATATGATCCTCCGCAGCACATTTAAGGCCTTCCATGACGTCATTGACAAAATTTGAAGTCAGTTTTGATAGCTATTTTCAAGGAATTATTAAATTGTCCAAATAAGATGGAATGAAACAGTTTATGTATCAGTATAGATGCTATATCATTATTTATCTGTTAATTATTGATATATGCTCCCCGAACGTCGGGTTGTCACGTGACACGTATATTTTCGTAGATCAACATTGGTCATACAAAAACAGATGGCGCAAGGCGAAACCTTATCATTCAAAGAAAATATTGATACCATACTACAAAGGGGGGTTTCATTTACCTACTTCTTGCTGGGGAAATCTTTGATAAAGAACGACTACTTGAAAAATCGAAGAAAATATACCCATTTCATTAAATATTATCGACACTGGCACGAATGGCAGAAAATTTAAAAGAAAATATAGAATGTAAACGTTTCCCCCAGTTGAATTGTTGAAGAACACCTATCACTTAAAATGTGTGCCAAATTTCACTTTAATTTATGTACGGTAACATCTTGCGCCGTTGCAGTTTTACTGACAGGTGCTAATCGGTAGTTCGTTCGTTTACCAAATAAACGTTCTGTGGAATCAGATTTATTCAAGGGACGTAATCGCGCTCTCTGTAAATTCCGTTTTAATTTTTTTAATAAATGTTAATTTGAATAAAATTTTCATTTCAACTTATGAAAAAATATCAAGCAATATTTATTCAATTCTGTTAAAAAGTTTCATTTCACTTTTTGTATATTGAGGGGTGAATCGCGGAAAAAAGGGGGGGGGGGGGCGCCACGCCGGGGTGTCGGTCTTGCCGTGAACCCATGAACCCAATATACATGCATTGTGATTAACATGATGCTGTATAATACCGGACATGCATTAGAATTGCATGGATTGATTATATTAATTCGTAATATTTACTTACATACATTATACGTCCCTTTCATAATCATTACCGTGACAGAAAAAAAAACCTTGTTTGACTTATGAAGCAATTGGATCGATAACATACATAAATTCTTCACTGTTTATACCAAAATTTCTTTATGTTATGGATTCTCTGGTTTCTTATTTTAAGAAAGGAGACCTTATAGTCCTATGGTCTCTGGACAACAGGTAATTCTAGATCCAATATTATTTTTTCTAGACATCGGGAAAAAAATAAAAGTAAAAAAAAATAAATCTGATGTTTGTTTCTCAGCAGAAAAAAAAAAAACAAAACTGAATTTGATCAAGATTGGAAATAGAGGAATCGGCAAATTCCGTTGATGATTTCCGTTGTCATATTAATATTAAAATTTAGGTATACTTTCATACTGATTTAAAATTTAATTTCAATGTGTCAGAAGACGCATAGGCACTGTTTCTTTTCTTTTTTTAAAACACTTTCAGTGTATATTTTCTATAACAAAAATAAATAAATAAAAACACCACCCATGTAAAAGCGTAGCTGACATTGACATTGAAAAGCACTTATAATTGACAACTTGCAATTGCATGCAAAAGTTGATGAAAATTGAAAGTAAAGCGTGACCTCGAGTTTCTATTCATCGCCCACGCTGCACTGACATTGAGAATCTTCTGCTCGATTTTATTTAATTAGACTTCATATGTTTTATTTGAATTCCATGTCCCCTGAAAGTGAATTTGTACTTATAAATTCTTCATGAGATCGACGAAATACATGGTAGTGTTTTTGACAGAAATTTAAAGAGCGGTCCTTGATTTATGGGGCCGGGAAAGGGGGTGGATCGGGCTAGAGGACTTTTCAGTGTATGTATAACGGCTTTGTTTTGGGTGGGTTTTTTTCTCTCCTTTCGTTTGCATTTTCAGATCATGAATTTATTTGATAGTCGTCCAGACAGGATTATTATTTACAGCAGATGCAAAATTCAGAGATTTTTTGGGGTCAAATCTATAGCCGGATTTTATGCAGCAATCATGTTTCCCTTCGCCCTTCAAAATATTTGAAAGGTTACTTCTTTATTATAATATCGGATCCTTGTCGTAACAAACATTTGTATGTATATGATCAATAAATGTGCCTCGGAATGGTCGAGCAGCAATCCTACCTTGTTTCATTACTCCCGATATTTTCGTGACAACATGATGGGGGGGGGGGGGGGGGGGGGACGACAGACAAAGTGATCCACCAAAATTTAGATAAACGACTGTCCTATGACAAATTTGATGTAAGCATTAAGCAAATTTGTTGAATATTTTCAGTATTTCAAATTTTTTATTTGACCGATGACCCAATCTTATTTTTTTCTGCATTGCAGATATCAAATAAAATAATTGTAAAGCTGGAACAAATTAATGGTGCGTGAATAACTCTTGCCAGGAGCTTGAGATTATTTGTCATTTTTTTCTAACACCATATTAAGAGTGACCGACATTTTAATAACTAAGTACAACAATAATTTATTTAAGTGTCTTTGTTACATACCATGCATGTGTCAGTAGCTACATGTATCTTTTGAAAGCAAAGTCAAGCTTAAATTTCAAATCTTCATATTTGCTCTTGCCATGCACATAGAGATTTGTGTACATGTTGACCTTGAAAGACCTCTCATGCTCGGCTAAATGCTTCAGGCAGACAAACTATCAAAACAAAAGCAATTTTAACCCCCCCCCCCCCCCCCTCCCCGCTCTTGGAGATTTGAGCATGAAGTCTAGTACAGATCAATTTTAGGAGATATTAATTTTCTTTATTATATATTCAAAGTAACATTTCTTCATCTGTAATGTGTGTGGTTGTTCAAAGTTATTATTCAAGCATTCACTCTTCAAGGCAAGGACCTGAAATAGAAAAAAAATATTGACTATATAAATCGAGCTTTTAAAATCCGAAGTGTATGGTACAGCTTGGACTCAAAATTCATAATTTTACAAGTTTAATAGTTATGTAATATACATGTATGTCCTAGCGACATAAATTACAAAGAATCCGCAGTGATATGTTATTATTTCATGAATAGCTAAATAAGCCTGGTATGGCTATAGTTTTAGATTATTCACTATAGATAGTAAATGCATTTATTTTATTTGACTTCTTTTTTAAATCATTATAATATTCCTAAATAGGCAAAACAAATGTTACTCTACACATAAATTTTAAAATTCTGTACCTGCAAAAATATCCAAAATGAACAGTACTGTGTGGCTATGATACATGCATGTGTTTCTGAAACTTTCACAGTGTCATTGTGTGACAATATTTCTTTTCATGCAGCAGCTGGTGTGAAATCCATTCTAAGTTAACATTCTGAAGGAAAAAAAAATAATTGGCATTTGAATATTTCGATATTTCGGTGCACATACTACTGCAAGTATAACTTACTGTACAACTACAAGTGTACTCAGATGTAAACATTTTTATAGGTACATGTTATGAAAACAACATACATGTATACATGGGCATGGGCACATAAGTATCACATTCACCCTTTTTTCCTCATCATTCAACTTTCGTACGAACTGATATCATAATCTACAAGTGTCTAAACTATTTACATAAAGTTTAGCTACTACTCAGCTTTGCAGTAACAGTGTAACTTAAGTAAAACGCGTTGAAATTCTGTCATTTACACATGTCATACATTTCACACATGTCTCTTGGTAATCCAAGGAATTTCCTTTTATTTCTATGAATAAATTGATTTCACGATGTAATTGTACTAATTCTAAGATATTTCCTTCATACAGCACCAGTTATTGAAGTTTGATATCGCTTATACTTACCAAAATCTGCCTTTTTATTCGTTTTACCCGCTCTGTAAACTGTTGAGTCGCACCTGTTCGTCACCTCAAGCTTCTAAGTAACGCAGATCGCATTCTTCGGTGTACGGGGTCACAGAGTACAGATATAGATTAGGGGTTTTCTCAAAAGTATATTGACCCGGCGATGTGTCAGTGATGAAGTTATATGTTTTGTTTTTTGTATAAATGCAATTTTATCTAGTAAATAAAGGTATCAATGATAACGAAAGCTAATAAATGAGTTGCTACCTAACCTGACGACACGGGGTCCATGACGTCATATGACGTTACGTTATTTGGCGGAAAAAAACTTCTACGTCATTTCTATGGAAGGCCTTAAATGTGCTGCGTCATGTCACCAGACGGACACTAGACCTGGTACTTGACCAATCTATAGACTTGTACAAGCGCATTCTTAGAACTTGCACTCTATCTGACTTGTGACGACGGAACTCCATGACAGGCCCTGTCCAAACCTCTTTAGAGAAGACAAGGCACGACCACCTGTCCTCTCTGAATGTCAGTCGGACTCCTCGGGTGATAACACACATGAGCACGCGTCGGCAGAGCACGGATTGTATAACGTGCGCCCTCTTTTTATATCCATTTACATATTCATCTGTGTTGCTTGGGCCTCTGTGTTTTGCGGTCTTGTTTGTGTGTGGTCATCTGACAGTGAGGAGGTTGTTTTTCATCACAATTGTACGTTCTTCGATACCTCTGGGAAATCGGAAAAGTGGGAGTGTTGTACGCACGTAAGCCATGATAACCACACCATTTGTTACCTGCGTGGCAGATGGCCGGTTGCCCATTGGTCTCGTTGGTTTATGTCTAGTCTTTTGTGTTTATTTATTCTATGTCGTGTGTCTCTTTTTCGTCCCTTGCTGGCTGTACTCTTCTTCTCTGTGTTTGCGCTTAGGGTGTTTTGTTGTTGGCACTGCATCCTTTCCCTTTTAACTATCCGATATCAAATCGTGGTCGCGTATATTGTTTCTACGCGACAAGACAGTAAACATCGAAGAAGTACCTATCACTTAGTCCAGAAGGCAAGGCAAAATCATTAGAATCCCTGTTCGGGCGGTTGCGAACCTCGGAATGAATGACAAATATGGATAATGACCATATAACATTCTGAAGTCAGACCAGGTGCCCGGGGAGTTTCAGCGTCTCCTGATTGCATGCAACCCCCGTCGCAACAGCTCCATGGACACTTGTCAAATACGACTATTGTCTCAATGTTCTATTGGTGTACATATCAGGTAAGTATTTCTTGTTTCACTGATGATTCTGGAAAGGGGAATCTGATATGGTTTTTTTATTATATCCCCATAGCGACCGAAGAACTTCCTCGTTCTACAGACAAAGGTAAATTTTGGACTGTAAGAATAAAGGCATGAAGTCACGTCAATGTTTTAAGTAGGATTTAATTCATGTTTTGTGGTTTAATATGAAAAGACAGATCTATGATATTTTAAGAAAACTATAGTCTGAATAAAAAAAAAGGTTCGTACAAGAAAAGATACACAAATAATCGATCATGAAAAAAGTTAGTACAAAAGATTTATAGGAAAAAAAAAAACAATTATGTGATACACATCAACAACTCTACTAAAATGAACACTGTATACATATTTTTGTGTTTCTTATTGTCAAAATACTGGATCCATGTGATATTGAAAACGAAATAGCAAATGAAAATCATAAATATTTTTCTGTGCAGAACAATGAAATCAGATCTAGATATTGAAAAAAAAAATCGAGTTTTTCGTTAATGAATCAATTTGTTTACAGTGCATTCTATACTTTGATTTTAAGATCTGATAGGAACTTTTTCCACATGTGCCAATTCGCCTCAATTAGGATAGCGCAGAGTTTTGATGGTTTCGCTTCCCGAGCTTTCTTCAAGAGCTTTTCTAACGTTTCTTCCCCGGAATTATCGCCGCCTCTTGCTTCCATAAGACTATCCCCGAATTCTTTGCCTGATGAAGGGCTGTATACGCCATAGACAGGGGTAGGGAAGGGTGCGATTAAACTCAAGCAGTAGAAGCAAAGCAGACGAGATGTTCGACCATTCCCGTCAATAAATGGGTGAATCAATCCTACCCCGAAGATGAGTTTTGCTGCGCATTTGAAAACAGCTTCAATTCTTTCTTTGGTATCTTTCATTTTCTTTATCTCTGCAATGGCTTCGTTGTAATTGTGGAGAAAACGGTCCACTGCGTTTTGAACTTCAGCTTTCGTTTCAAATTTGTGGTAAGGTATAAATTTGTCTGGTTCTGGTTCAATACCCCTGTGATCTGTTGTAAACTCCCCTGGTGTTAATCCGAATCGAGGTATGAATATACCCTCCATTAGTTTTTCGTGCAGTTCAACTAAATGCCTAGTAACAAGGTGTCTAGCTAATGAGTTTTTTTCTTCACCGTTAAGATCTTTCATGAGCTCTTTTATCCATTCATAGGCACGAAAAACATTTACAGTCGCTTCTCTTCTACTTTCATTGGATGGGTGAATGTTGCGAACGATTCCTATGGTATTAGTCGATTTCAGTTCCTCAAATATTTTCCGGGTTTCCATTGGGTCTTTAACACCGATATCACGGGCCTTGAGAATATCGATGACGTAGCACAACTCCAGCTCATGCGTTATTTTTCCCACCCCTGGAGCTCCCTTGTTTTTATTGTAGGCCTCTCGGAAAGAACAAATATCCTTAACCATTTGGCCTGTCGTAGGACTTTGACCTTCTCTCACATGTGCTGAGTATTCAAAATCGAGAAATCGAGTACCCATTCTAACATTTATATAGGACTGCAATGAAATTAATTTGTAATTCTGATTTAATTAACAAATGACAAACTGACAACGATACATATTTTTATCATTAGAACAGTCTTTCTTTGTAGATATGTGAATCAATGATAGTTTTGTTAAGTTTCTCATGGTATCATTTATCAAAAAATTGCCAAAGTCGATCAAGTTTTTTTATTTATTGATTGATTATGTGTTCAGTTTTTAAAGTTTTTAATCGTATACTCTATTAAGAACTTGTACAACACTAAGCAGTTATCTCAAATGATGCACAAGGCCCAAAACGAGATCTTGAGAATAAGATTTCAATAAGAAAATTTGTGCTTTTAAAGACCAAAATTGTGTAAAAAGAACTGGCAGAAATATCGACAGATGTCTTCAAATTCAATATCATCATTTTAGAACAGATAAATATATTTATAAACAAACTTTTTTCTTGATAAAAAGTTTAATATTTTCCTGTTACTGTGTCAGAAGTGAAGCATAGTATGTGCAATTGTTTTTCCTTTATGGTGATAATCTATCAGCAGAATACCTTCCACCAAGAAAACCAAAGCTCAAAACATATCAATCAGCCCTCGTACGATGAACCAAATTTTAAAATATTATTCCACGATGTATGACTTATGAAAGATACAAATAGATGTTTTATACTCACCAGATCCTTTGATGTTCAAAGTGTTTTATGGATTTTAAGGGTTGCACATGTCAATATACATCGTATATATATGGAAGGGCCTAATCCGATTATGATATGAGGCAGGAGAAATTTAAAAATGTAATTTGTATTTGACTTTCGCACACTGATAAGTGAAAATATTTGGCTTGAATGAGTTAGAAAAAGATCCTGACGATAATATCAACAGCACTCACAGTGAGGAGGTTGATTAACACCACAATTGTACGTTCTTCGAGACCTCTGGGTAACTGGAGAAGTGAAAGGGTTGTGCGCACGTAATCCAGGATAACCACACCATTTGCTACTTGTGTGACAAATGGCCGTCCGGTTGCCCATTGGTTTCGTCGGTTTATGTGTAGTCTTTTGTTTGATGTTTACATGTCGTGTGTCTCTTTCCGTCTCGTGCTGGACTCGTCTTTTGTGTTCTTGCATCGGGTGTTTTGGAGTTTTGCTGTTGATGCTGCGGCGGGGTCTTGTTGGAGATCTCTCCCCTTCTTTCACAATAGAGCATCAAAATTGAGTATCCACAGACCCTAGCAAGCTAGAAGTGGGACCGGGTGCCCTGGAGGAGTAAGAATCCCCTGTTTCGCTAGCCTCACCGGCCGACGATGTTCGCGCACGAAAATGAAAATAATATCCGGAATACATAACACTGTCTGAGGTTATGTCTACATAGAAAGTGCTATGGCTATGGTGACCATGTCAGGGAAAAATATTCAAAACATTTTCTGTCCCACCCCTTAAGTACCAATAATGAGGATTCAAGTTTCTTCAATGCATTCGAAAATTTTTGTTATCAAAATTTCTTGAAATTTCTAAAACGTGGGTCCTGTAGCATCATATTCCACCTATCCTTCTACGTCTTTCAGTGCATATTTGGACATAATAACCTTCACATTCTTTAGTCAGTTGATGCGCTATGCCAGAGCATGTACCAAATATATAGATTTTGTTCTGAGAGCTAGGCGTCTTTTAGTTAAGCTTCTCAGTCAGGGATATGTTTGTGACCGACTAACATCGTCACTGAGGAAGTTCTACGGTCGATATTGGGAATTCGTCATATGCTATGATGTCCCACTCTCCAGAATGCAAGCAGGAGATGCTTACTCTTCTTGGGCACCTGGTCTCACTCCCATATCGGAAGTTCGCTTCTTTTCATATGGTGGAGGTTTTGTTTGTTTGCTTTGGTTCCTGTTTTATCCTGATTTTGTATGCCTTCTGTTTCTGATTTTCTGAATTATCGATTTTGTGCTGTATACAGGGATATGGTCATTATCCATATTTGTCATTCTGTCATAGACCATTTGAACCATCAAACCAAAGAATGTACTCTATGTCTTCCGAAATGGAAGTAACCGGATGTGACAGTTTGACCGAACTGAAGCGGCGGGTGTTGCATGCAAGCAGGAGATGCTTACTCTTCCTGGGCACCTGGTCTCACTCCCATATCGGAAGTTCGCTTCTTTTCATGTGGTGGAGGTTTTTGTTTATTTGCTTTGGTTCCTGTTTTATCCTGATTTTGTCTGTCTTCGGTTTCTGAATTGTCGATTTCGTGTTGTGTACAGGGATATGGTCATTTTCCATATTTGTCATACATTTAGATTAATCGAAGATCATTAAATAAGAATAAGTACCCGAACGTGCATGTCTGGTTCATGCTGCAAATTTATCTGTTCTTAATGTTAAACGTCTTTAAATTCAATAGCATCATTTAAAACCTGAGAAATTTTCACCATGGACCAGACATGAACGTTTCGGGTACTAAACCCTCGTCAGTGATCCTCAGTCTCAAATATATGGCCAAAAAGTATGAAAAAATATGTCCAAAATGTACCAAAAGACTAGCATAATGGGTGGGATATGATAATGATGCTATTGAATTGGAAGACATTTAAAATTTACTATCCAAAATACAAGTCTGGAATTTTGTTAAATTATCCTCAAATTATCTTCCTCCGAGATTACAAAAAATTCATAGACAATTCTACATGAGTGAGAGAAAAATCCAATATTGTGATAGGAATATTGGAGGATAGGAATAATGTTGGAGATCCCTTCCTTTGGTTTGTCATTAGCAAACAATAATTTAAATGCGAGAAAGCAGATATTCCAGAGACGCTATGCGAGATGATAAAAACAAATTACAAACCAATTCAGTACGAGGAGTCAGCATGACAGGTAATACTTTTGGGTCGCACTTTCGATTTTAATCAAGCTAAGATGAACTAAAGTGTCCAGCTCACCATGCTTACTATAATCAAAGTGTTTTATTCGTCGTCAAGCTGTCGTCCATTTTCTACTCATCACATGGTAGTCAACATTTTCCGCCCGAAGCACGAAAACTACAGTCATGTGGTGTATATCTTCTTGAAACTACTGTCTGTGCATATATTCGACAGAGATTGTCTCTTCATTTACATATCAATATTACCTTTATATTATGTAACATACACTTACATAAATTATAAATTCTTGAGGATATATGGCAAATTGTTCTTCCTTTCAGACTTTTATGATCATGCCTCCAGCTATGTAAGACGAAAATGTACAGGTTCTGACACCAACCCTTACAAAGAAGACCGCCAACTGGAAGCATAATTTGAACAAGGCCTGAATGTTGCTTTCAATCTTGGGCAAATTGGTACTGGCTCGAAATACCGTGAGATGGAATATGCCTGAAGGGTCCAAAACGACATCATAGATCAAGCGGTGAGTGGAATCAGTGAGGTAATCGACCACGAGTTCACGGGATGCTCTCCCCGCCAGACAACGATGCCCAAAGGGACAAGTAGCTATTTATTGTTACCACCGTTGAAACTTCCCATATAATTGGCATCCGACTACTTTAACTTAAAAGGCTTCTTCAGCTTTATCCTCCTACAGTCGTGTCTCCTGACTACAAGTTCTTGTGGATAGACGAAAGTGGCAAAGGTCCTCCTCTGATGCCTACATCTACACTGGAGGGTCTGTAGAACAAGGACATAACCGATTTACTTCCGCTCGTAAGTAACACATAAGATGTACTCTACTTCCTGGTAGGTGACGAAGCATTCAGATACCTACATAATAAAACCCTATGCTAATAGGGGCATGACCAGAGAGCAGAGGGTATCTAACTTTAATCGTCACAGGTCAGACGGGTAGTTGAAAATTCGTTTGGTATCCTTGCCAACATATTTCAAGTTCTCTAAACCGTCATACCCCTACGACCAAGACAGAATTGAAAAAATAATTACCATTTACAATCCTCTCCACAAAATATTCATAATTTTTACGTGATTTAGACGTGCTGTATGACAGGGGCTATTGTAATTTGTTAAGGTTACGCTAAATGTTGAAAACATAAAAATGTACACACTGAAATGCTACCACCAAAAAGTACATGAATATTGCATGAAACAAGTTATAACCTCCCACACTTATTTATGAAGTTCAAAGCTTTTAAATGGGCACGTGGAAGTCAGTACAACTACAACTAGAAATAAAATATTGTCGATTTTCACTTTGCAAATTTGGAAAAACAGTCCCCGATTTGAAAAAAATCCACTGCATATAGAAATGATTCCTGAAACTCAAAGTATGAAGAAAACGGTTCTTATGATGTCACTGGAGGGCAAGCTAGATGTCAGCTTTCTCGGCTCAGCATGCAAATCACACACATGGACTGTAAAATGTCCGTCGATGCTTGAGGGGGATCGCCATTTTGAAAATTGTAAGTGGTGTAATTAATATATCAAATTCTTGTATTTGACAAGAAATTGATGATAATTTTGTACCATATGCCAATATTTCAGCCTTTCTCTGTATTCTGGTAACATGGTTTACCTGCATCACTGATGAAAAATAATTGGAGGTATGTTGCTCTTGAAAACGAAAGTAGGTCTAGGAACAAATCATTCATGCGCCAAATTAACTTAAGAATAAATATATAGAAATATATCATTTTATTACATATTTATTTATTATCTGGTCATAAAATCACATTTAAGATATGTATGTGATTTAATTAACCTAAACATTACATTATAAGGTTTGGACTATTTTGCACTACATCGAGAGGAATAATTTCCGGCCTTGCGGTGAAAAGTCATCAGAGGGAAACTGAAAGAAACAAACTTAGTCGGCAGAAAATCGACACATTTTAAAGGTATTGATCTGTTGTATTATTATTTTGCATTAAAAATAGGTTCATTTCCAAGTGCTTTACAGAGATCGGGTATGTATATATGTAGAAAACGCCCGTAGATCGAGCCCAGATCGTCTACTTCGCGTGACGTCACACTGTCATAAAGTAAAACAGAAACACAAAATTATTTTTTAATTTCCTGAGTATGTCACTATTTTTATAGAGATTAAAGGCCATGTGATGCAAAGGTAAGATTAAAATAATTTAATTTAGCATTAGATGTGTGACAGAAGTAAGTGTGTAAACTATGGAAGCATGATAGTGTAACAAGAAGTGAAGAATATTGTGTAGAAATTTGAAAGTCCCCCTTCTTGACCATGGGAAGCAAAAAAAAGGTTTCTAAAGTATTTGGAAGAGGTCAGGGTATACATAGAGCTATAAAAAAGAAAAATCATGTTGGTAGACCAAAATATAGGGTAAAAACAGTGGCCAAATCATGCAGATTGCGAATCAAAATATCTTGTGTGCGGAAAAAACTAACAAAAATAAGGAGAAACTTATACCGATGCAAAAAAAACCTGAAAGACCCATTATATGTATCAATATTAAGTGATCGTGAGTGCTTAAAGATGAAAATTCGAAAGGTTGAAGAAAATCCAAATTAATAATACGACTTTTCCCAAGGGTTATCGTATTATTAATTTGGATTGTCGTCAATCCCATGTGACAGATATCACCATGCATGTTTGTTTGTGTCCGGCAAATGCGCTTACGCTTGAAGGGAAAAGCCCTATATTAATCGACACAGAGCAGAGCATGGGATTAGCTAGCGTATAATCTGCAAAGTGCAAGGGATATCATAAAGTGTTTGAACTTCACACAAGACTTCCAGGCTCGGAACGATATGACGTTAACGTTAGGGCTGTGTGGGGAAGTGTTGTGACTGGGAGCGGCCCAACGCAGATGAACGAATTTCTCGGTACACTGAACTCACCTGGCCTATCTCAACCCACATTTTCAAGCATAGAGAATGAAATTGGACAGTGGTGGCTGAATATTTTAGAAAAAGATATGCTTTCAGCAGGGGCAGAGGAATGCTGGCTATAAACAGGAATGATTTCCATCATGAAGTTTCAGCTATTACTGTCATTACAGATGGAGGGTGGTCGAAGAGAACTCATAAACATTCATACAATGCGATTGGTGGATTGGCAATAATAATAGGCAAAGAGACAGAAAATAATTACATATCGGAGTACGCAATAGATATTGCTATGTTTGTATCACCAATAAAGGTGCCTCAGTCAAGGAGCATGAATGTTTTAAAAACTGGGATAAAGATTCACAATCGATGGAAGGAGATATTATTCTTGAGGGCTTTTTGAAATCTGAGAAGACACATGGACTTAGGTACATGCATTTTATCAAGATTGTATATGGGGGAGTGGACAGGGGGGTGCCCCTCTCCCCCTCCCACCCCTTACCTCCCCCTCCCACCCCCTCTTCCCTCCCCCTCATTTTCACCCTCCCCTTACCTCCCCCTCCCTCCCCTTTCCCAACCTCCCCCTCTCCCCTCCTCCCACAACCCTTCCTCCCCATCCCTTTCCCCCTGTCCACCCCCTTGTATATGGTAGCTTCAATATTGTGACCTTGTCTATCCATGGTAGTTTAACACTTGATGGAAAAAATAATCTCTTGCAAAGGAATCCTTTTTGAATAGCCAAGGTAATTACTGTCCAGATCTACTTTATATGAAATTTTTTTAGGCTTTTCATATTAGCATGTTTTATACATTTGTACCGGTATGATGGAAGTGGTACTCTTTTCTTGACAAGATTAGAAGTATATTCAGAGAAAACTTTAACAGAAAATTTTTCAATTTTTTTTTCATGTTATGATGTAATGTATGCAAAATTAACAAAATTTTCTGTGTAAGTGATTTCTGGGTAAACCTCTATTCATGACTTGAATAGATAATCATCATGTAAATGATAGGCTTAACAAAATCATATACATGTAAGGTAGATTTAGACGTATTTACCTGGTTTAATTGAGGGGGATTTCCATGCACATGATTATTTGCACATGATGTGTTATGCAGCTGTGACTTCTCTTGCACGATTTTATTTCTTCCTCTTGGTCTGTATGGTACATGTATTTTTATTGTTCTTTCCATACATTTATCTGTTTATTTGTGCCCTTTGTGTTAATTCAGGAGCCCTATAGGAATCATGTATTCTACTGTCTGTCCGTCTACAATTTGGAAAATATCTACACAGATAAATCATGAGAGGAACATGCCTATAAACTTTAAGCCTCAAAGGTCTAGGTCAAACTTTTGTTGCAAAATTCTATAAAATATCATTGCTTTGGTGCTGAAGTGATAGCTCGTGTAGTTTTCGAGGTACAGATTTCATACACTGATTAAAGATAATGAGAGGGACATGCTTACATTTTTTAGCCTTTAAGGGTGAAAAGTCAAGGTCAGACTTACATGTAGGCAAAATTAAAAAATCAAATAAAATCATTACCTTGGTTTTGATGCAATAACTGAAGAAGTAAACTTGAGGTTCATAATTATGATAGAGACATACCTAGAAATTCCTTACTATTGAGGATGAAAGTTTTTGCAGACATACAGACACACCAAAAACTAAATGCCCAGAATATCTGATTATATGGGCCATAAAGACAGTAAATTCCATACATGATGTTCAATGGCTTAGTTTAAAAGTTACATTTGTTTGGAACTGCCTCTGTTGTATTGTTTTCTTTCAAGGTAAAGCTGCTTCATTAACTCAAAGAAAGTTGAAGTCATATGACAAGTGAGTTAAAGAAGATCCTGACGAGAATCTCAACAACACTCACAATAGAGCACAAAATTAAACATCGACGGACCCCTAACAAGCTAGAGGTAGGACCAGGTGCCCGGGAGGAGTAGGCATCCCCTGTTGGCTAGCCGCACCCGCCGTAGATGTTTATGAAGCATGGAAATGAAAATATTTAAAATTCATGCACTGTCTGACGTCATGTCTATATAGAAAGTGCTATGGCGACAATGTCAGGGAAGTATATTTAAAACACTTACTGTCCAACCCCTCGCGGGGAACTTTTTTACGAGCTCCACACGGCAAAGGGCATAAAAGAAAGTGACAAGGTCACATGATGAAAAGAATGTGAAAGAATGATGAAAAGAAGAGTGAAAAGGTCACATGACAAAAGAATGTGACAAGGTAACATGATGAAAAACAGACTTGATCGGGTTAAAATAGAAGAAATTAAGGGGGAGGGAGGAGTGATTAATTATCATTGTGATACCGTATAATCAGAAATTTTCGCGAGATACTAATTTTCGCTATATTAGCGAGGGATTTGGAATTGCGAAAAATTATTCTTGCGAAAAATTGTATTTGATAAGGTTTATCATAAATTGTTAGATGCCACAGGAGTATGACACATTCTCCGTATACCCCCCTGAGTCAAATATCCCCCCCGAGAGTCAAACACCCATTGACTCTCGGGGGGATATTTGACTCAGGGGGGTTTACGGAGAATGTGTCATACTCCTGTGTTAGATGCATTACATTTGTTCATATTGTACATGTAATGAGGAGTGAATTGAGTGTATTCTTATGATACCGGTAGAACTGAAACTTCAATAATGAAAAGTACCGGTACACAACAGTAACTTCATATGAACATATTTGTTTAAAATTAAGGACTCACGAAAAAAATGTACTTGCGAAAATAAAGACACCCTATTTTATTGAAAAATTGCGAAATTTGATACTCGCAAAAATTTCTGGTCGTACAGTAATTATTTTGCAGCTGGGTTTTAGTCACATTTTTTGTGTTGTCTGCAAAGCATAGCGACACTTGGGGATCAAGTTTGTCTGTTGTCCGTTTGTCTGTCACACTTTGGATGTCACACCCCATAACTTTTGATTGGTTGGAGATAGGGCTTTGATATTTCACATGTATATTTCTTGTGACAAGACTTTCCTACACATACCATAATTTTTGAGCTATTGACCTTGACGTAGATATCTGACATACTTTTTCACAAAAATTCAGATTGGCTATATGTTTATTGATAAGTATAGGGCTTTCATATTTCACATGTACATTTCTTATGATGAATTGTGTCTTTTGTTACCAAAGATTTTTACCAAGTGGCATTGATATAGATTATTGACCTTCTTTTCTGAAAATTTGAAATTGACCATATTATTTTTTTATTGGTTAATAAGAGGTCCAATATTTCACATGTGCATGAATTTCATTTCTCGAGACTCTTAATGATACAAATAATTTTGAACCAAGTGACCTTGACATATATACTTGATCCACTTTTTTTAGAAATAAGCTGCTTCTTAGGCGACACAAGCATTCCTTGGATTGCTATTATATATGTTTTGAGGTTATAAGCTTACTGGTCAAAATCCAGTTCAGCTGATGAGATCACCCTTTGTCTGTCAGTCTCTCTCAATGTCTGTAAACTATTCTTACGTGCCTTTTACAAATGATACTAGACATACATGTATTGTAGTCTTTTTGCATAATTATTGTAATATAATTTAAGGCCCTACTAAAATGCGGAACATTGTAGGAATTTTCTTTTCAACGTTCAGTTTGTCCGTCTGTCCATTAACACTTTGCTTCTAACACTCAAATAGTTTAAATTGTACCAGTATTATGAGTATATCTTTTATTTTTCATACATGGATTCACTACTGTCACAATATTGTGTGAGGATTTGAAACCATAAGTCAGAGGTCAAGGGCATACCTTGGACTTACATGTTTTGTATGGGTTGTTACTCATAATTCCAAATAAGTTCAGTATAACATAATTTCATGAGCTGAAAAGGTGAAAAGATCATACCTAAACCATAAGGATATATTGTATCGTAATTCAAATGCAAAATTTGTGCTTTTCAATTGTTTTCCTTAGAGTTGGATTAGGGCAAATAATAAGTGTAGAACAGTGTTCTAGTTTTTCTGATTATAGTTGGTTGGATTGCAAAGCAATTTCGGTTTATAGATTGACGATGTCTGTCTGTCTGTCCATCCGTCTGTCGTCAACGTTTTGGTTAAAGTTTCTGGATGAAGCAAGATTGTAAGTTTGCAGTAGAAATTTTATATCATACATGTAGGTTGCCTTTGACAAGACCTTGTAATTTATGCCTTTACATTTGACCTAGTGACCTTGGAATTTGACCTAGTTAAAGATTTTGGTTAAAGTTTGTAGTTCTAGCAAAATGTAAGGAACTGTATGCAGAAGAAACTTTATATTATACTTGTACGTTGCCCATGACTAGAACTTTCAGTTTATGCCGTAATGTAAACGTCTTCAAATTGAATAGCATCATTTAAGAACAAATAAACTGGCAACGTGGACCAGACATGCACGTTTCGGGTACTTAACCCTCATCAGTGATCCTAAATTCTAAATCTAAACAATGTAATATGCCAAAAAAGTATGAAAGTTACTATGTCGAAAAGGGTACCGAAAGACGTAGCAGACGTTCTCAATATTTGACCTAGTGACCTTGACCCAGTTAGTGGCAAAAACTTACTTTGCAATCCGGCCATAGCATCTTTAGCTGTGTTTTCTTTTGGGAGAAGCTTTAAGTGACTCCAAAGATCTTATGAAAAAAAGGATGTTATCATTTTCTCATGTAATATAAACAATATATGTATATGATGGAATGTTTTTATATTGTTGCAACACAAGAGTTTGTCCAGCGTCCGTCTGTCTTGTAGTCACATTTTCACGTACTAGCACTTGGCTATAACTTACTTGATATACATTGTACATTTTTCAAACTTGCAAGGACGGTAAAGCAAGACTGGACACCCAGTGTAGGTCAAAGTCACTTTCATGGTCAAGGTCACATACTTAGGGTCAATCAAGGAACTTTGGAAAAAAGTTCCCCGCGAGGGGTTTGACAGTAAGTGTTTTGAATATATTTCCCTGACATTGTCGCCATAGCACTTTCTATAAAGACAAAACGTCAGACAGTGCATGAAGTTTATATATTGTTTTCATTTTCGTGCTCAAACATCGACGGCGGGTGCGGGTAGCCAACAGGGGATGCTTACTCCTCCCGGGCACCTGGTCCCACCTCTAGCTTGCTAGGGGTCCGTCGATGCTTAATTTTGTACTCTATTGTGAGTGCTGTTGAGATTATCGTCAGGATCTTCTTTAACTCATTTGCAATCAGTAGAACTTCAGTATCATCAGTTTATAAGAGACATCTGATATGAATTTTGTGTTCTGTACAGGTATAGGCGCATCATAGGAGATGGAGATTCATCAGTATATGCGAAGATAAAGGAAGAGGTACCAATATGGGGGGAAAATGTTGTTAAACAGGAATGTGCTAATCATACCTGCAAGTGTTACCGATCTAATTTAGAAAAAAAACTAGTGTCTGATAATCCTTTATACAAGGGTAAAAACCATCTAACTAAATCAACTAGAGTGCGTCTTGTGAGTGCTATTAGATGTGCAATAAGGATGAGATCAAAAGAGTTGGAAGAAAGAAAGACAGATAGAAACACAGCTATCAAACAACTAAGGCATGATATAAATAACTCTGTGTTCCACGTATTTGGAAATCATGATAATTGCTCTGACTTTTGCCGTGCAAGAAAGACCAATGCAACTTATGACAAAGACATTAACAACAACTGTGAGCCCCAATCACATGTTGAAGAGGATGTTGAAAAGGATAGAGTATCGGATGCTATTGACGAGCAAATAGAATACTGGACAGAAGGAGCTAGTTACAAAGAGCAGGAGGAAGCTAGATATGGTACTAAGATGTGATATGAGAATGTTGAGCACTATATTATTCAGGATGTTCTTGTTCTTTTAAACAGAATAGCTGATAAAGCATATCGCCTGATTGGGAACATAACAAATCTAGCGGAGTCCTGGATGCATATAAGATGCAAATTTGATGGAGGAAAAGTATACAATTACTGCATTAAAGGGTCCTGGCATGGGAGATGCTGTGGAGGTGCATTGAGAATGAATCTAGGCCCTGAATGGTCCCCTCATACTTGGCACGTAGCAACAGAACCAGGACACTTTTTTCGTAAGCTTTATGCTCGTAGAAATACAATTCATATGAATACTGTTAGGCACAAGAACAAACCAGCTACTCAACAAAAGGGATGGAAAAGAAAAATGTCTGCTCAGAAGAAAGATGCAACAAAGAGAGCCAGAAGGGCATATGGACCTGAGGCAGTTGATCATACAGTTGATGTGAGAAAAGAGTTAGAGAGGCTACAGGACAGCTATTTAAGTAAATATATTAACTTGAAAGAGTCACAGCTGGATGAAATAAAAACATCAACAGTGGAACAGTCTAGGAGTGGAGTGTGGCACACAGAAAGAAAAAACGGCTTACGGCATCAAACTTTGGCTCTGTTGTCAGGAGAAATCCTAAAATCCCGGTGACAAAATTTGTTCGAAATCTTCTATATTCCAAGTTCCGAGGAAACAAGAATACTAGAAATAGTCTTTTGCAAGAGAAAACAACAATCCAAGAGTTTATTTTGAAGAAAGCAGATGAGAAAGAGGATGTTTCAGTGGAGTCAGTAGGTTTGATTGTGGACCCAAAACATAAGTTTCTAGCTGGAAGTCCAGATCGTGTGGTTACAAGTGCTTCTGGAGAAGTTGGACTTATTGAAATTAAAAACGTTGCACATAATAAACTCATTAACTTGTGGCAAGCTGCAGAAGGAAAGAATTTTTGCTTAGAAAACAAGAACGGTACACTACAATTAAAGAAGAATCATGATTACTTCTTCCAGTGTCACGGTCTCCTGAACATATGCAATTTACCGTGAACTGACTTTGTGGTTCGCACCTAAAACCCTCATCAGTTGCATGTGGAAAGAATTATGAGATATGATGATTTGTGGGAGAACACAATGTTACCCAAACTTTCTGCTTTCTATCACGCCTGCATTCTTCCAGAGTTGGCATGTCCCAGAGAGGGCAAAAGTCCAGGGATACGGGAGCTTGGAGTTTTGGTAGGTAAACCATGATTTTATTGGATATGTGTTGTAGAATAGGTGGGTGGCTTGTACCAGGTAATCAGTATCTTTTTCATATTTGCGTAAGTGAATTTGAATATGAAAATAACCTGCTACTACAAATTGGTAAGTAACTGTAAATAATATAAGTGTCAAGGCCGATGTAGTTCATTATCAAGGAAAGAGCATTTGACTTGCACATTAAAGGTTATACAAGTTAAAAGGATTTAAGATGATGAACATATTTATGTTTACACACAGGTTAGTTGCTATGAAAGAAATATAACTCATTTAAATTATCCAAGGTGAGCAACATGCCCCCTTGGGCCTCTTGTTTAAACCAAAGGAAATTTAATTTATCAACCAGTCTGCTTAGTATATTGTCATAAAAGCTGTTTAAAAATTTCATTCATCTTTCATCATGTTCATAACTTGCTCTTTGCTTGTTTCAAGACTTTGTAGCAAATTATTTTCTCTTGAACATTTGATTTCCTTTGTTTAAGAAAATTTCTAAAACTTTTAATTGTCCCCTGTAAATGTTTTTGGTGATTTATGCTTATTGTATTCGGAATGTCTCTGGATCTTTGGTCATGAGTGACTCAACCGAAATATTAGTACAAATGTATCCTTAGTATTTGATTGACAACTGAATATTTACTGTATACTTCTGTATTATTCAGTTTGCTGCTGCGTGTGACAAGAGAAAAAAGTGCAGGATCGAAGTAAGAAGAACCAGAAGTCAAGACGTGGAGGAAAAAAAGTAAAAAGAGTCCCCTTCAGAATCCGATTATCAATCCTCACGTGCATGTAAACAACACCGTGTAGAATGCTGTAATTCCTTTTACAGATGATTCAGTCAACCCAAGTAATATTTCTTACGTTTTGGGCCATGATGACCTTGACTGTTGACATTATAATCAGAAAGGGTCAATTTCTCCTCATTATAAACATTAATCAAAGATTGAATTATTATCTAAAATGACAATACCTTTCAGAGGACATTTAAAGGTTATATTTGACTGTGACCTTGACCTTATCATTATTCTTATATCTGCATATTCTTTTTTTATTTTCAAAGGCAACTTGTGCAGAGCATACATCTTTGTATGATCATTCCATTTTTAACCTGAACTACATGTCACCAATGAGTTTCCATGTTCATCCTGAAGGTAAATTTTCATGTATCTTTATGCAAATTTCTTGATTGAAAACATTAATTTAAACTCAATAATCAATTTGGGGCTGTGTGGTGCACTGAAAGAAAATCAGTTTACCGCTATTCTGGAACACTTGATTTCAGAATTCAGAAAAACGATTTCAAATTGGTTGATGATTAAAAATTGGTCTTAGTCATGCATAGTAAACTGTCCTTTTTTCTCCATCTTATATTGTTTGTTAATATTTTTTAATCCTTATTTACATAATGAAAGGTAAAGTCTTTCAACATGTTCAAGGTTATTTTTGTAATTATCAAAGAGGTACCTATCAGTTATGTCTCATATTTAATGGCCTGAACCTATATAATTGAATCTAAGGTATGCATTTGAATGAAAAATGAACTGAGAAAATCCTTAACTGACCCAGCCCTAAATCAATTCATGCCCTGTTCTAAATGTTATATGATTAATATAAAAAGGTTAACATTAAATGAACAAGTCAATGATGTCATCCAAATGATTAGTTCACTGAATACTCTTTCCAATGATGACAGGGTAGGGTTTTAGCTGTATCCATACAAAAGTTAAATGATCAAAAAGATGCCATATTGTTTTACATATATTCATAATTCTTTATATAGGCATAAATTGTAATCGGAAATTGAAAGATTAAAGAATATACTTTGTTAGTACATGCAGATATCACCTATAATTTTGAAGAAATTGAAAAAGAAAAAAGAAAATCACATCTATTTTAGCTGTTTCCAGAGCATCTACATGGTACAGATTGTAATACAGATAGATCACACAGCATGGCAGTGAAAGAAGCAACCTGATAAATTCACTCATTTACAGTAAGTGTAGAAAGTCTGTTTTCAAGTTCTGGGTAATAGAAATTCACATTTATGTAATTTAAAAGTCGAAAAGTAATTCGTAACCTTTTTAATTAGGTCTACAAAGACCAGTCGAGCTGATGCAATCGCCCTGTGTCAAGCAATAGTCTGTCGGTCCCTTCAATGTAAACGTCTTCATATTGAATAGCATCATTTAAGAACAGGTAAATTGGCAACATGGACCAGACATGCACGTTTCGGGTACTTAACCCTGTATCTTGTGGTTTCAAGTCCTCAGAAATTGTTTGTGATAGAATGCTAATTCTCTTTGCAGGGTATGTGATCTAGTTGTACCTGATAGTTTGTTTGAGCCCCTGTCCCTCAAGGTCTTAGTATATGGGTGTGGTCATTTTCCCAAAATTTAACTCTATATAATCTCTTGGTCAGCATTTATCATACAGTAGATCAAAAGAAGATTCCTTCTGCGATATTAAAGATCTGTAGTCTTATTGTGCATCTGATGTTTTGTTTGAGCCCCTGACATCCAGGGTCTTAGAAATTGGGTGCGGTCCTTTTCTCCAATATTATCTCTATATAGTCTTGTGGTCACCATTTCTCAGGAGGTATAAATGATGGAAAGTCAATTTTTTTTTACAATATATAAGGTGTATAATCTAGTTGTGCACCTGATATTTTGTCTCTGACCCCCTAGGTCTTACAAAATGGGTGTGGTAATTTTCTCATGTATTACTAAACACTTTTTGGATTGTATAACTAAATATATGTAATCTTGTGGTCACAATTTCTCAGTTTAATTGATGGTAAATTAATTCTTTTTGCATTGAAATGGACTTTTTGTTTAGTTCTATGTAGATCTGATATTTTGTTTGAGCTTCAGACCCCAAGAGTTTCAATAAAATTGGTGTGATTATTATCTCCTATTTGATTATGCAATCTTGTGAACACTTGTTCTCACAAAGCATACTTTATAGAGTGTAAATTATTTTTGCATATGTGTATATGGCTTGCTTCTACTCTTGATATTTACTTTGAGCCCCTAACCACCAGGGTATTTAGTTTGAGTCCCTTATCCCCAGGGATTTTTAAAACGGGTGTGGTCATTTTCTGCTCTACAACTCTATGTAGTCTTTTTCCAATTCTCAGAAATAACATTGACAGATAGTTTGTTCTTTTAGTATTATTATCATACTTTTTGTGCTTGCCCATCTGGTATTTTGTTTGAGCCCCGGACCCCTATAGGGTCTTGGAAAATGAGTAAATATATCACTTTCACTAAAGAACCAGGAGAGCTTCAGTCTTTTTTTCCAGATATTTCTAGTTTGCTTAATGCAGAGACTAGGCATCTTTTCAGTTCATTTTGAAATATACAATTCTTGAAGGTTTATCTAACCAGCCCCCCCTTTTTTTGTTCTATTCTCATATGACCTTAGATATTATGAACCATTGATAGAAAACCTTCTGTTGTGTTTTAAAATGTTATTTGCTCTTGTTTAGGATTTGATTTACCAAAATGTAAATGACTTTTTATGCTGAATTGATTATTACCCTTTATAGGCTTCCATACTTTTTTAAAAAGTAGTTCCAGTATACATTCAATCCTCCATTTTCAGTTCTAAAATAAGATTTTTATTTTCTCATTTCTGAACTGGATAAGCATTAGAATAGTAATTTTAATCTAAGGGACCTTCATATGAGTGTAATGAATGTATTTTTGGCATTTTTTAGGAAGTTGAAGAATAACAGCTGATGGTGGATTTTTTGGAAGTTACAGAATACAAAGTTGTTTGCATTTCATTTGAAAGAACTGTGACATCCTAGGAACTATATTAAATACATTCTTCAGTCCATTACGAACATTTTAATGTACGATATTGATGGCTTATATATAACATGTATAAAACAAGCGAAAAAATCTCATGTTGAACTTCATGCAAAATTAAGGTTTAGCGTAACCTTAAACGTCTTTAAATCCAATAGCATCATTCAAAACCTGATAAATTTACAGCATGGAAAAGACATGCACGTTGCGGGTACTAAAACCTTGTCAGTGATCCTCAGTCTAAACAATGTAATATGGCCAAAAAGTATGAAAATCATTATGCCAAAAATGTACCAAAAGACGTAGCAAATTGGGTGGGATATGATGCTACAGGACCCACGTTTTAGAAATTTCAAACAATTTTGTAACAGAAAATTTCAAATGCGTGACACTCACCGAGTAGTTCAAATGTTAAACGTCTTTAAATCCAATAGCATCATTCAAAACCTGATAAATTTACAGCATGGACCAGACATGCACGTTTCGAGTACTTAACCCTCGTCAGTAAGTTCACAATCATTAAAATATATAAATTCTTAATTTATACAGCGCAAGAAAAGTTTATAATCACAACAGTTTTTCGGTATAATTTTTGGTCAATTTGCATCCTTTTGTCTATATCTCAGTGTTGACAAATTCAACAATTACATGTAGGTTGGCATCATTGCTAGTGGATTATTAGTCCCCTAGCATTTGGTTCGCATATTTCACAGTGTTTCGTCACATTCCTTCAATATAAATTCGTACATTCTCCGCCACAACATTCAATGAAAATTTTCTAAAATGTCCCTGATGGCAAACAACCATCCAACCACATACTTTTACCTTCCTTCGCGGAAGTGACCGGATGTGACATGCCTGCTGAATTGAAGCAACGGGTGGTGGATGCTGAATCTTCCTGGGCACCTGGTCTCACTCCCTTATTAGAAGATTGCATCTGTTCAGATGGTAGAATATTTTGTTTGTTTGCTTTACTTCCTGTTTTATCATGATTTTGTATGCCCTTCGGTTAAGGATTTTCAAAATTTCTTTTTCATTCTCTATATTAGGATATGCACAGAAAGCGACGCAAAAGGGACAAGGAACACCAATGAGTTTAAGAAGATCCTAACATCAATCTAAACAGCACTCACAAGAGAAGCAAATTGAGCATCAATTGACCCCTAGCAAGCTAGAGGAGGGATCAGATGCTCGGGAGGAGTAAGCATCCCCTGTTTGGCTAACCGCTCCCGCCGTCGATGTGCACGCACGAAAATAAAAATATCTAAAAAAAAGGCACTGTCTGATGTTATGTCTATATAGAAAGTGATATGGAAACAATGTCGGGGAAAGACATTATAACACTTACGGTCAATCCCCTTGCGGGGAACTTTTTTACAAGCTCCACATGGCAAAGGGCATAAGTGTGACACAAATGAGTTAAAGAATATTCTGACAACAATCTCAACAGCATTCACAATAGAGAACCAAATTGAGCACCGATGGACTCCTAGCAAGCCAGATGTGGGATCAGGTGCCCGAGAGGAGTAAGCATCCCATGTTTAGCTAGCCATACCCGCCGTGGATGTCCACGCACGAAAATGAAGACAAGATCTAAAAAATTGCATTCTCTGAGGTTATGTTTATATACAAAGTGCTATGGCGACCATGTCAGGGAAACCTATTCTAAACACTTACTGTCAACCCCCTCGCGGGAAACTAATGAGCCCCACACATCAAAGGGCATAAGTGTGACACAAATAAGTTAAAGAAGATTCTGACGATAATAACAACAGCACTCACAATAGAGCACAAAATTGAGCATTGACGGACCCCTAGCAAAACACTTCCTGTCAAATCCCTCGCACAGAACTTTTTTACGAGCTCCACGCCAATGAGTTAAAGAAGATCATGACGATGATCTCAACAGCACTCACAATAGAGCAGAAAATTAAACATCGACGGAGCAAGCTAGAGGTGGGACCAGGTGCCCGGGAGGAGTAAGCATCCCCTGTTGGCTACGCAGCTACGTTAAGGCACTCCTCGTTTTTACATTGCAATATTCGTGACATTTTTAAAAGACATTTTCAATAATGAAAAAAAGACATCCTCCAATAACATTTCTGTATGTATTTGGTATCAGTGTGTAACACTAAGCTTGTACTACACATTCAGCCAATAGTGATGTCATGTGCCACATCACAAGTCACGTGACAACTATTTATAACATGCAAACAATTAATTGTATAAAAGGAGCTGGCGCAACACAATTCCTGCAATTACAGTCCTATGCTTACTACCAAAATACCTTGTAGGTAATGCCATTTATGAGTTCAAGTGCGCACTTTTATTCTTTTTTTATATTTTTGGAATAGAAGGCGATTTTTATCTAAGAAATGACCAGAACAGCACTAAACTCCCAGTATTTTCATATATTTTAAATCGTCATAGATAGAATTGACAAAGTGCCTACTTAGATCATAGAAGACAACCATCTATCGGACAAGTTCAACGCGACCCAAACACATAGCATTGTAATTTCAGCCTGCGCCATGCAATTTTATACCATCACCCTACGACGATATCTTTTTCAAACGTATATGTGACTAGCGAAGGGAAGCAACTCGTAGTTTATAACAACCAAGATCGACTTCGCCGATTTCGTTCTCACAGTTTTGTGGCCTTTAAACACAAATATTTACCTGAGAAGATGAAATAAATACTATGTTGTTTTATCTCCTCCCTTCTTTTTATTGAGGACAATTTCATCGTATTTCAATTAAAAAAAGTGAAAAGATTAAATCTTTGGCAATCAGTGAAATTTATTTTACAATTTCATCACACGGACGCGACGGTGCGGTGGCGTATTGGTGATGACGCAGGACTGGAAATTCTATGATCGCGAGTTCGATCCTGGAATGTGGTACATTTTATTTTTCAAATTTTGTACGAAGTTCTTGCTTTTTTTAATTGTTGACTCAGTGAGAGACACCATGATATCAATAGCCATTGTTTCGTATATTGTATATGCTTGTACTTATTAAGAGAGTTTTGTACAGTACAGATAAAATATGTGATATTAGGAAATTTTTATTTTAGCTTGTGATATTCAATTCACGTGGTCTAAGAGAGAGAAAAAACAAACAAGGAGACGTAAAAATTTTATATCATTATTTTTTTTTCATTCTAATTAAATTCTAAAAGAATACCACGAAGAAAATGCATGTCGTACAATTATTCATAATTAACAAAGTCCAATCTGAATGTTCCACACGCCACCTTACTTAGTAACGTCCTGCATTTTAATTTTTTAAGCCTTTTTTTTTTGAAGTTGTCGCCGGTAGTATTTTCTCTCCCCTCTTTAAATTTGGCCTTTATAGAGAATTTATTATGATCTTATCATTATTTTTTCCTTCCTTTCATTTTGTTTAGATTAAAAGGCTGCATCCTCAGTTAGTTTAACGTAAGTTTAAAAAACGAATCATCTATTTTAAAAAGCCTTCAAGCTTTTCTAAGACTTTGAGTGACATCCGCACGTGGTTGCTAGGCAAGCATTTTCATCAAATATTTGTATAATTCGTTATGCCATTCAAGTATTTTTACTATAGATAAAAGTTATAACATATTCAGCAAATAATTCAACCATGTATAAAGATCTAACTCGATGATGAATGACAATAAAGAGTATCAAAATCTGCAAACGACAATAGACTCCGTGTTGATGACGTCAAAATCTGAGGTTGACGTCATTTCGCGCCATATTTGAAGACGTTATTTCTGAGGAGTGCCTTAACATAGATGCGTAGCCGAACCCGCCGTCGATGTTCATGCAGTAAATACCAAAAACTTGACTGAGACTGTTTTTGCAGCTTTGAATGAATATAGTTTTCCATTTAAAGTAAGGACTGACAAAGGCAGAGAGGATGTGAAAGTGACAGAATATAGGATTCATACAAGAGAAAGTAATTTCTTCATCACTGGATGAGGTGTCCATAACCAGAGGAACATGTACCGTATAACCAGACATTTTCGCGTCCGAGTATCAAATTTCGCGATTTCAGGTTAAAATAGGGCGTCTTTATTTTTGCGAGTACAAATTTTCGCGATTCATAAATTACAAACAAATATGTACATATGATGCTACTGTTTTGTACCTTTCACTATTGAAGTTTTAGTTAGTTCTACCATAAAAATGCATTCAATTTACTTCTCTTTAGGTTTAATTAAAGAAAGTAAAGACACAGGTAAAATAAAAAGAAGGGAGGAGATCTCCAACAAGACTCCGTTGCAGCATCAACAGTAAAACACCAAAACACCCGATGCAAAAACACAAAAGACGAGTACAGCACGAGACGGAAAAGAGACACACGACATGTAAATATCAAACACAAAATACTACACATAAACCGACGAGACCAATGGGTAACCGGTGCCGACTTTGGACGGCCATTTGTCACGCAAGTAGCAAATGGTGTGGTTATCCTGGATTACGTGCGCACAGCCCTCTCACTTCTCCAATTACCCAGAGGTCTCGAAGAACGTTCAATTTTGGTGTAAAACAACCTCCTCATTGTAAGATGACATCACACAAACACGACCGCGAAACGCAGAGGCCCCAGAGACACAGATGAATATGTAAATGGATATAAAAAGAGGGCATGCTTAATACAGTCCGTGCTCTGCCGGCTGTAG
This sequence comes from Pinctada fucata, assembly GCA_028142955.1. Lineage (NCBI taxonomy): Eukaryota > Metazoa > Mollusca > Bivalvia > Pterioida > Pteriidae > Pinctada > Pinctada fucata. The sequence goes on along the minus strand of AP027102.1, from coordinate 61,247,803 downwards.
CGAGCTCATGTTTGTAATCATGTATGTAATAAGAATAAAATGTACAATATATGACACTTAATTTTTATACGTTACAATACACAATTTTTCACGATTCCAAATCACTCGGGAATATAGCGAAAATTTGTATCTCGCGAAAAATTCTGATTATACGGTATCTGAAGTAGTGATATTATTATATTATATATTGTTCTATATCAAAGAAAGGAGAGGATCTCCATGAAGACTCAATTGCAGCACTCACAGGAAAAATCCCAAAACACCCAATGCAAAAACATAGCAGACACACACACAAAAAGAGACGCAAAGTACGTCATATTATATGGTGACAACACTTGTAAATTAATTTCCTCCCTATCGTGAAACCAGGCGAAGGGTTTCCTCTTTGATTAATAGTCTACGAGCAGAGTTGGAATTACCAATATTGACATGTTTTTGTTATAATGCAAGTGCACAATAAACAAGGATTGTCTCATGAATAATGCTCTTTGTCGAAATAGAAGTTATCCAAATTATAGAAAGCGATAAAAATCTTAACATGACCAATGACAAATGTTGACAATGACCATATCCCACTACACAATATAAAATGGATAGTTCAGAAAATCACAAACCGAAGGCATACAAAATCAGAATAAAACAGGAAGCAAAGCACACAAACATAAACCTCCATTACACGAAAAGAAGCGAACTCCCAATATAAGTGAGATCATTCGCCCAGGAACAGTCAGCATCTCCTGCTTGCATGCAACACCAGTCGCTTCAATTTGGCAAAAACATTACATCTTGTTAGATCCATTTCGGAAGATACAAGTGTATTCTTTATTTTTTTAAGTGGTCCAAGACAGAGTGACAAATATGGATAATGACCATATCCCTGTATTCAGCACAAAATCGATAATTAAGAAAATCAGAAACCGAAGGCATGCAAAATCAGGATAAAACAGGAACCAAAGCAAATAAACAAACACCTCCACCACATAAAAAAACGACCTCTCGATATGGGAGTGAGACCAGGTGCCCAGGAAGAGGAAGCATCTCCTGCTTGCATGCAACACCCGCCGCATCAATTCGGTAGAAATGTCAAATCCAGTTACTTCCATTTCGGAAGACATAAAGTACAATCTTTGGTTGTATGGTTGAAATGGTCTATGACAGAATATCGCCCACCAATCTGGAGAGTGGGACATCATAGTGTATCTTACGAGTTCCTCATATCGACCGTAGAACTTCCTCAGTGACGATGTTGGTCTGTCACAGACATATTCCTGACTGAGAAGCTTATCTGAAAGACGCCTAGCTCTCAGAACAAAATCCGTATATTTGGTACTTGCTCTGGCATAGCGTATCAACTGAGATATGAACACGCCATAAGCGGGCGATGAAGGGATGTTGCTACTCAGAAAGGGAAAGTTTGTAATGCTGAAATTGAAGTCGTCACGTTTGTCATAGAGTGGGGTGTTCATGGGATAACATTATGTCCAAATAGGATGCTGAATTATTTGTCTCTGTAGTTTCTTTGACTTCAAGCTGTGAAGGATATGTTTGCCATGTTAAACGTCTTCAAAATCAATATAGCATCATTTAGCGACGTTGATTGATCGTATCAAGATATCATTTATGTTATTACATGAAACGCCAGGGGATGTGGTGCCCAATATGTTGGGGAAACAGGCCAGTCCTTAAAATCTCGTTTTCGAAATCATTCATATCAGATAAGAAACTCGCGTAACAAAAAGCACAGAAATTTCCTGTACCATCACTTCTTTAAATATAAACATTCAATTTCGGATTTGATTATTACTCCAGTTCAGTCTTTCCCAAAACTCAAAAATCTAAGTAAAACTGAAATTAAAAAACGCCGACTACAAGCTGAACTTGCCTGGATCACTAAATTACAAGCTGCGTACCCCCTTGGTTTAAACGATCAAATTTACGGACAAGGAAATATTTCCTCGACCTCGACAAAGATCAATGTCTTTTCTATCCGCCCTAACGCTAAACGAAAGTTTAGGTCACAGCGAAAAAGGCGAAACAGAAACCTTAGAAACAGAGCTAGAATACATCGTACCCTCAGAGATCTACTTATAATTGCACGAAACGATGGCAGACATGAACTGCTTCATGCTCTCTCATCAATACCAGCAGTTCAATTTAAATCTATCTTGGATGAAGCAGAGGTTGCATTCTTAAGAAATACTGATTGATTCAAACTTAATATCATTGTTGCATTCGCTCAGAATAAACTTTTTCCTGTCATTAAAAACATTCCACTTAGAAGACGATTCATAAAAATTCCATTTATCAACAAAGGTTTCGATCTTCTTAACATCTCTAATATTTTTCGGGATCATCGCGTCCGAAGTGCTATTCCTCAATATTTTGAGAATTTGGAACCTCCTCTTATTTGTTACAAGTATAAAAAACCTATTCGAAATTTCGTATCTAACTACAATAAAGTAACATCAGATCCTAAAATTCTTGAATCAAGTCCTACTTCTTGAGAATGTGCAACTTCTGAATACCTATATAATCCAGCTGGCCATATTGTTACAGGTGACTTTTAAATTATCCGGGACAGGCAGCTCCGCAATCTTCTCAAGAAAGGACCTAAGTACAGAATTCCATCCAAGATAGATTTTATCAAATGTCGCGAAGAACTAAAGGAAGCCTTAGATAACTATACAAAAAGATGGTGTAAATAGGAAGGGGTCGAATCACATTCTCTGAATGACTGGAAGAACCTCATATTGGATATTACCGATATTCGAATAGATAACTTCCACAAAAATCCTCATCTTTTCGAAAATCCAAGTTCTAAATCTGAAAGATATTTTAAATCCAAATTACGCAATTTACAAGTAAAATATGTCTTCGCTCCTGCAGACAAAGCAGCCAACAACACCATAATCATTTGAAAACGTTACTACATATCAACTTTGGTTTCGGAACTTTCGTCTACAAATACTTATATCAAAAGCAATGAAAGTGTTCCTAACATTTTGAATAAACACAACAGTGAAATTTCTTCATTCAACATCCCTATTTCTAAACTGGATCTTCCTGCACTATACTGCATACCAAAACTGCACAAGTCTCCTTTCAGATTTCGATACATTGCTAATTCTAGCAACTGCTCAACTACAATTTTGTATAGAAATCTGACGTCAGCACTTACGGTTATAAAGGAACACGTAGCAAAATATTGTGAAACTGTTCTAAACAGGAATGATGTGAACTTCTTTTGGTCTATAAAAAATTCAGGGGATGTGATTGACAAAATGAAATCTAGAAATTTTCAAGCCAATTCGATTTCTTCATACGACTTTTCAAATATGTACACCATGCTTCCTCACGATAAGATTAATTGTCAATTGTCCAAACTCATTAAATGGTGCTTTAACAGAGAGGGGAAAACTTATATTTGTACATCTGAATCAAAGGGTTTCTTTTCCATACAGAATACCAATCATATAAATCATGGACATGTAGTGACCTTTGTATTGCCTTGTCCTTTCTTTTGGACATTTATGTAAGATTTGGTGAGAATCTCTACAAGCAGGTTGTAGGGGGGATCCCTAATGAGTACTAATTGTGCGCCTCTTGTTGCATATTTATTTTTATAAACGTATGAAAAAGATTTTATCCAAAATCTTCAAGAACAAAGAAAACATGATGATGTGAAATGTTTCAATGGTACTTCTTGGTACCTGGATGGTATTCTTACTATCGACAATCCTGTTTTTGAAAAGTATAAAAATGTTATTTATCCACAGGAACTGACTCTAAACAAGGCGAACGTTAAAAACACAGAAACAACTTTTTTGGACCTGAATATCAAAATTGTTAATGGAGAGATTCATACAAGTGTGTATGACAAAAGAGATGACTTTGGATTCAACATAGTAAATTTTCCCTGGCTTGATGGTGATGTTCCTAGATTGCCGTCTTATGGTATCTACATTTCGCAGCTCATCCGGTATGCTAGAGCATGTACTGATGTTTTGGATTTTCAAGATAGAAATTTACAAATTACCAAGAAACTTTTAGGTCAATGTTTCCGCTTTCACAAACATGTAAAGACATTCTGGAAATTTTACAAAAATTATTGTCAACTACTTTTGAAATTCAGACCAATACAAGCAACAGAGTATATTACTTTGGGTATTTCGCAACCTGCATTTTATGGTGACATGATCAACAAAATTAGAAGGATCAAAGGTAGACAGAATTACCATCGAAAATGCGTCAGAATAATCAACGCCTCTTATACCGTGGATATGATCCTAATGTCACCAAACGGACAATGGGCTTGATACTTGACCAATCTACAGTCTTGTACCAGCGCATCCTTAATACTTGCACGCTGACTGACTGTGACGACGGGACTCCATGACGGACTCTGTCCAAACCTCTTTAGAGAAGACAGGGCTCCGACCACCTGTCCTCTCTGAATTCAGTCGGACTCCCCGGGTGATAACATACATTAGCTCGCTACAGCCGGCAGAGCACAGGTTGTATTACGCATGCCCTCTTTTTATATCCATTTACATATTCATCTGTGTTGCTTGGGCCCCTGCGTTTTGCGGTCTTGTTTGTGTGTGGTCAGCTGACAGTGAAGAGGTTGTTTTACACCACAATTGTACGTTCTTCGAGACCTCTGGGTAATCGGAATAGTGGGAGGGTTGTGCGCACGTAATCCAGGATAACCACACCGTCTGCTACTGACGTGGCAGATGGCCGTCCTAAGTCGGCACCGTTTACCCATTGGTCTCGTTGGTTTATGTGTAGTCATTTGGGTTTTATGTTTTTCTGTGATTTGGCGTTCCTTGTACTACTGCGTCTCTTTCTGTGCATGTCTTTTTTGTGTTTTACATTGGGTGTTTTGGGAGGTTGCTGTTGGTGCTGCAAGCAACTAGGTGTTGTTGGAGACCCAATCCTTTCTTTAAGAACAGATCAATTTCATCATGGACCAGACATAAAGTGCGGTGTTGATGTGACTATCAGTGTCATAGGACAGTATCATGTCCAAATAGGATGCTGAATTATTTGTCTTTGTCGTTTCTACCGACAGATAGATATGCATTGTATCTGCTTAGATAATGATGAACACCAAAGAAGTACATAACAGTTATACAGTCTCAAAGTCGAGAAGGCAAGGCAAAATCGTGATATGAATCTTAATATAGATTCTATGTAAAAACCTAAAAAATCAGACATGTTTGGCCACGACATGTCTCAGATTTTGGATATCTTTTGTGTATAAGGTAAATATGATGTCCCCAGAACGAATTGACCTTCCATTTTTTCTCCGACGTTCCGTTGCCATGGTAACCAAGGTTTTGTATAAAAACACATTTAAACAAGGCATTTTTATGCATCCCGTTACCATGGAAACAAATGTTGAATGTATATGTAATTTTCCGAAAAGATTATTTAAATCCTCTTCAGTTGATACAATTTGATTTTTCGATGCTCCTTCTTTCTGTGTGTCATGTAAATTCACTTCAATTTCAAGAAAAATTGCTTATTAAAAATGAGCCATTTTCGGCCAATTTAGGCCTTATTTTACCTATATTTTACTTACTTTTGACAAGAGTAATAATGCAATTGCACAAGATTTGAAATACAGTTGACTATTTCCTGAAGAGTATTAGCCTAGGACTTCATGGGAATCGAAGGAAATTTAACTAGAAGTGAGATTTTTCTGTTTATATGCCTTTGAAATAGGTTACCATGGCAACATTTGGTACGTAGGTGTAAATACCTGTCATATGTAAAAAGCTAATTTCTACAGATGTATGCCTGCTATTGTTACAAAACTTGGTATGTAAATGTATTGAAGACCATTTGATGCTATCATGACCTTGAGAAAATGTCAAGGTCATTTGCTCAATTTTCAAGGTCATTTAAAAATATATGCTATTTTCAGGCCAAATTTTGTGGTTTTTCACTTAAAAGAGACATGATTAACAGTCAACAGTATGGAACCTTGGCAAAACAATCAATTATCGGTAAAAGTATGATAAATGTATTATTTGTTGGGATGAGTATCACATTTATCAGAGTCCAATGAAGACCCCAAAAACTGTCACATATTTTACGAGAAAATAAAAAAAAAAGTCGCAATTTTATGCTCTTTTGAAAGTATGTCATACATAGAAGTGAAATACAATTTAAGAAAATTGTGATGAATTCTACTTCTTTTGATCGGTTGTTCAACTGTAAATATTCAAAATCAAAATATCTAATGAAATAAGTAAGAGAAATCAATTTAAATTAATTGGAAATCCTGATTTTTGTCTTAATTTTAGTCTAAATTTAGAAATGACCTTGAGATTTGGACAGATGACCTTGAAATGATTCGAAGGTCAATTGATAATGATAAATATAATTTGTATACTGGTATGCTATTTCATAATCATAGGACTCAAACATGAGGAAAAAAAATGTTTTTAAATATGCGGTATATGGTAATATGGATTCCAAGTTGCTATAGCAACGGATTTTGATTGGCATTCATGACAAAATGATGAGTTTCACCATAGATTTTATTTCTAGATTTTTCCCAGCTATAGACATTTATTTTTGCAAGGTGAGGTTAAATACATGTACCCATAACATTCACCGAATAATGGTTTTCAATCTTCAAAATAATCAAAAACAGGCCAAAAATGACCCTAAAATTAGACCTTATTTTTGCTAAGTTTTCACATAATTTGACTGAATATCAACAACTACCTGATAACCCCCTCCCCCGAAAAAGTTATTCTTGTCAGAGTTATACTTACAAAGAAAAGTTTGTGTGTTCATAAAGTAAATTTTGACCATGGTTTCCATGGCAACAGAATGCCACAATATGTCTTATCTCTCATATTTATGGGGGTGTCAAAAAGACTGACCCCGTTACCATGGCAACCGTTGTTCAAATATAACAATATGGTTTGTTTTCATTGTTTTTACATTAAGTATGATAATTACAGAAAGTTTCATCAAAATCCATGACATGCCGTGGCCAGCTGTTTTAGGTTTTTACAGAGAATCCATATTAAGATATCCGATGTACAATAAGGCCTTTTTCCATGCCTGGAAAGGTACTATAAACTGTATATTTTCTGAAAGGTTATAATGCCCACTGCTCAGAAATAATAATTTTTTGGGTCAGAAAAATGAACATCGCAAAGTGTTCAAATCCAAACTAAGTGACTTACTAAGATCTTCTTTAACTCATTACATGAAAAATATCTTTACACCAGCTGTTAAAGCAGCCAACAACACCATTATCATTTGTAAACGGTACTAAATATCAACTTTGGTTTCGGATCTTTCGTCTGAATCGAAGGGTTTCTTTTCCGCGACAGACTACAAATCATGGACATGTAGAGACCTGTGTAATGCCTTGTCCTTCCCCTTGGACAATATTCATGTTAGATGTGGTGAGGATATATACAAGCAGGGTGCAGGAATTCCTATGGGTACTAACTATGCGCCTCTTGTTGCAGATTTATTCTTATACACTTATGAAAAAGAATCTTTCCAAAATATTCAAAAGCAAAGAAAATTTGATGATCTGAAATGTTTCAATGACAAATATGGATAATGACCATATCCCTGTACACAGCACAAAATCGATAATTTAGAAAATCATAAATCGAAGGCATACAAAATCTGGATAAAACAGAAACCAAAGCAAACAAACAAAAACCACCACATGACAAGAAGCGGACTCCCGATATGAGAGTGATACCAGGTGCCCAGGAAGAGTAAGCATCTCTTGGTTGCATGCAACACCCGCCGCTTCAATAATATTTCTAGGTATCTGGATGATATTCTAACTATTGACAATCATGCTTTTGAATTATATAAGAATGAAATTTATCCACAAGAATTAATACCTGACAAGGCAAACGTTACAAATACAGAAACACCGTTTTTGGACCTAAATATCAAAATTGTAAACGGAAAGATTCATACAATGACAAATATGGATAATGACCATATCCCTGTTTACAGCACAAAATCGATAATGTGTATATGACAAAAAGGATGATTTTGGCTTGACGGTGATGTTCCAAGATTACCGTCATACGGCAGTTACATATCACGGCTCATCCGGTACGCTAGAGCATGCACTGATATTTTGGATTTTCACAGCAGAAATTCACAAATTACCAAGAAACTTTTAGGTCAAGGTTTCCTCTTTCATAACTAGTTAAGGCTTTCTTGACATTTTACAAAAATTACAGTCAACTTCTTTTAAGATTCGGATCTATACACACAACATAGTACATTACTTTGTGTATTACACAACCTGTCTTTTATGGTGATATTATAAACAAAATTAGAAGGATCAAGGGAAGGCAGCATAACCATCGAAAATGCGTCAGAATCATCAAACGCCTTTTATACCGTGGATATGATCCTAATGTCACCAAACGGACACTAGGCTTGGTACGTGACCAATCTACAGTCTTGTACAAGCGCATCCTTGATACTTGCAATGTGACTGACATTGACGACGGGACTCCATGACGGACTCTGTCCAAACCTCTTTAGAGAAGACAGGGTCCCGGCCACCTGTCCTCTTTGAATGTCAGTCGGACTCTTCGGGTGATTACATACATGAGCTCGCTACAGCCGGCAGAGCATGGACTGTATTACGCATGCCCTCTTTTTATATCCATTTACATATTCATCTGTGATTCTGGGGCCTCTTCATTTTGCGGTCTTGTTTGTGTGAGGTCATCTTACAGTGAGGAGGTTGTTTTACACCAAAATTGAACGTTCTTCGAGACCTCTGGGTAATTGGGGAAGTGAGAGGGTTGTGCGCATGTAATCCAGGATAACCACACCATTTGCTACTTGCGTGACAAATGGCCGTCCAAAGTCGGCACCGGTTGTCCACTGGTCTCGTCGCTTTATGTGTAGTTTTTATGTTTGATGTTAATATGTTGTATGTCTCTTTTCCGTCTCATATAATACTCGTCTTTTGTGTTTTTGCATCGGGTGTTTTGCTGTTGGCGCTGCAACGGGGTCTTGTTGGAGATCTCCTCCCTTCTTGCTTACTCCTCCCGGGCACCTGGTCCCACCTCTGGCTTGCTGGGTGTCAGTCGATGCTCAATTTTCTGCTCTTTTGTGAGTGCTGTTGAAATTTTCGTCAGGATCTTCCTTAACATGTTTAACTCACTAACAAGACCAATGAAAATCTTAACATAAAATATTACGTCAAACAGCCATCAAATGGCAGATTTATTACGATATAACATATATTTCGTCCAGAATGTAACTATCATTACATTTTGAAACTTTTTTTCTGCGCTCCAAAGTTTAAAGTACACTAATTTTATCTGTTAATATGGTGCACTTATACTTTATGATCGAACATATATTTCAATATTGACAAATAGAAAATTTTAGACAGGAAATTCGTGCATGTGAATTCTGAATAACCATCGAAAATGCGTCAGAATCATCAAACGCCTTTTATACCGTGGATATGATCCTAATGTCACCAAACGGACACTAGGCTTGGTACGTGACCAATCTACAGTCTTGTACAAGCGCATCCTTGATACTTGCACTGTGACTGACATTGTGTCTCACTCTCATATCGGGAGTTCGCTTCTTTTCATATGGTGGAGGTTTTTGTTTTTGTTTGCTTTGGTTCCTTTTTTATCCTGATTTTGTATGCCTTCGGTTTCTGATTTTCTGAATTATCGATTTTGTACTGTAGACAGGGATATGGTCATTATCCATATTTGTCATTGACGACGGGACTCCATGACGGACTCTGTCCAAACCTCTTTAGAGAAGACAGGGTCCCGGCCACCTGTCCTCTTTGAATGTCAGTCGGACTCTTCGGGTGATTACATACATGAGCTCGCTACAGCCGGCAGAGCATGGACTGTATTACGCATGCCCTCTTTTTATATCCATTTACATATTCATCTGTGATTCTGGGGCCTCTTCATTTTGCGGTCTTGTTTGTGTGAGGTCATCTTACAGTGAGGAGGTTGTTTTACACCAAAATTGAACGTTCTTCGAGACCTCTGGGTAATTGGGGAAGTGAGAGGGTTGTGCGCATGTAATCCAGGATAACCACACCATTTGCTACTTGCGTGACAAATGGCCGTCCAAAGTCGGCACCGGTTGTCCACTGGTCTCGTCGCTTTATGTGTAGTTTTTTTATGTTTGATGTTAATATGTTGTATGTCTCTTTTCCGTCTCATATAATACTCGTCTTTTGGGTTTTTACATCGGGTGTTTTGCTGTTGGCGCTGCAACGGGGTCTTATTGGAGATCTCCTCCCTTCTTGCTTACTCCTCCCGGGCACCTGGTCCCACCTCTGGCTTGCTGGGTGTCAGTCGATGCTCAATTTTCTGCTCTTTTGTGAATGCTGTTGAAATTTTCGTCAGGATCTTCCTTAACATGTTTAACTCACTAACAAGACCAATGAAAATCTTAACATAAAATATTACGTCAAACAGCCATCAAATGGCAGATTTATTACGATATAACATATATTTCGTCCAGAATGTAACTATCATTACATTTTGAAACTTTTTTTCTGCGCTCCAAAGTTTAAAGTACACTAATTTTATTTGTTAATATGGTGCACTTATACTTTATGATCGAACATATATTTCAATATTGACAAATAGAAAATTTTAGACAGGAAATTCGTGCATGTGAATTCTGAATATACTTCCCGACTGAAAACGTGCATTTGAAAATAGGAAGATTAAATACATAATTGTATTAAAATGATAAGATAAAATGCGTTTTAAATGACTATAATGAGGTTCAATTGTAAACAAACATTTGAAAATAAGAAGATTAAATGCATGATTGTATGCAATTGATAAGATTAACGCTGATTAAAATGAGCATAATGGGATTTAATGCCTAAATTAATACGATCAGATACACAAAGAAGCTTAATTCACAAAGTAGCTTTCTGGAAAAGATGCTTAACTCCGATAAGAAATTGATTTTACATCGGATAAATGACTTCTGCCAATAATTTAATTTCAAGATATCGCACGATATTTAAAATAGGTCATTTCGGGGAATATAATTTTAGAGATCATCAAACATTTTTCATGAACGTTTTTACTACCGTACATAGTTTTCTCTACCCATGTCTATGAACAGAAAAGTGCCGAAATAACAGCAAAGTTAACTACACGGTGGGTAGTCTCGCAATGCGGAATAATAGGGTTTCCTATATTTTTGTGCAATATAGATCATTTAGGAGAAAAAGGAGAATGTGATGCAGTGAAAGAATGTCTTAGCTATGAATTGTATTAAAAACAAGGTGAATATTAGCTTTTTATAGGGAATGAACACGATCGGCGTACTACTTTCATTCTCATCTAATGCATCACGCCAATGGGTTTTTCAGCTTTATAAAAAGACATTATTCTCTTATTGAGGATAAAACTCATAATCAAGACATCCTTACACTGCATCACATTCCCCTTTTTGTGATAAATAATATATATCACTGACGAGGGTTTAGTACCCGAAACGTGCATGTCTGGTCCATGCTGTAAATTTATCAGGTTTTAAATGATGCTATTGAATTCAAAGACGTTTAACATTTGAACTACTTGGTGAGTGTCACTGCTGGTGGACTAAGAGTCCCCGAGGGCACATGTAGCCATGTTCGATCAACTTTGGTTGATCGTCTGTCTCTTCAACGCAATTGAAATTTTTCGTTACAAAATTTCTTGAAATTTCTAAAACGTGGGTCCTGTAGCATCATATCCCACCCATTCTGCTACGTCTTTTGGTACATTTTGGACATAATAATTTTCATCCTTTTTGGCCATATTACATTGTTTAGACTGAGGATCACTGAAGAGGGTTTAGTACCCGAAACTTGCATGTCTGGTCCATGCTGTAAATTTATCAGGTTTTAAATGATGCTATTGAATTTAAAGACGTTTAACATTTGAACTACTTGGTGAGTGTCACTGCTGGTGGACTAAGAGTCCCCGAGGGCACATGTAGCCATGTTCGATCAACTTTGGTTGATCGTCTGTCTCTTCAACGCAATTGAAATTTTCCGTTACAAAATTTCTTGAAATTTCTAAAACGTGGGTCCTGTAGCATCATATCCCACCCATTCTGCTACGTCTTTTGGTACATTTTGGACATAATAATTTTCATACTTTTTGGCCATATTACATTGTTTAGACTGAGGATCACTGACGAGGGTTTAGTACCCGAAACGTGCATGTCTGGTCCATGCTGTATATTTATCAGGTTTTAAATGAAGCTATTGAATTTAAAGACGTTTAACAATATATATATCACACGAAAGTTTAGAAAATATAATGAGCTGCGTTGCGAGATTACCTACCGTGACTTGATATATAGCACAATATGTGTGCTTTGTTATTTTGCGGTAGATACTGAAACAGGGTCTAGTTTGAGATTCCCGCGTTTCTTTGTTATCCTTAAAACATGAAAAGAAGGAGAATTTACAGACTGACAGACTTTTCGGTTATAAGTATTAAACGTTTCAAATTCACTAGCATCATCTGAGAACAGATAAATTTACATCATGGACTCGACATGCATGTTACGGGTACTTAACCCTCTTCAGTGATCCTCAATCTAAACAATGTAATATGCCAAAATGTATGAAAAATATTAAAAGTTATTATTATAAACATCCAAAAATGTACCGAAAGACGTAGCAGGATGGGTGGGTTATGATGCTACAGAAAGTTTTAAAAATTTCAATTTGATAATAGAACTTTTTGAATGCCATAGAAGCATCACTGAAGAGTATTTAATATTCGACACGCGTGTCTGATGCAGAAAAATTGGCTTGAAATATTCTTCAAAAAAGGTATAGAGTTGGAACACTTCCCTATTATTGAAGCTAGTGGGGGGTTACTTGAACAATATGTAACAGACGCTATAGAGGTGTTATATATATATGAATTGTTTTGTGTTACACCACTGATCAGCTGTTATTACCTTACAATGTTATTTTTGCGAACACCCCTCGGTTATCGTTTGCATCGTCTGAGAGCTATTTCGATTGTTTGACAGCTAAATTAGCACGATGCAGGTTATGAATCAAATCTATAATTATTGTTTAATTGAATGTTTACCTGTTTTTCACATGATCTTTGTTTATTAAGTGTGTTTTCATCTTTATTTGCACGATTGTTTACATGTGCTTTTTGACGTTTCAGCCATCGCATTTACCCATAATGCATTGTAAAGTTAGCTATCTCTTGTACGTTAGCGCGCCAATTTATGAACTTATTTTTGTACTCTATGTAGTTACTTAGTTTTTATTACGCTGAACCCATTTGACTGGCCATGTGAGGTACATGCTGATGCAGTTATGGGTGTTGCAGCTGTATGTGAGGACATACGCAGAGTCGAACAGATAACGGACTTAGAGGAAGGTCCGAGGAAAGCTAAATTACCAGAGGACGGAGGAAGTCAATGGATAGATGGCGAGGGAGATGATATACCAAAACATTTGCAGGCTCTTTTTGAAACATCATCGGAAAAACTCTCTATTTTTGAAAGGCAGTCATTGAAATCATTATTATTCAAGCACCGTGATGTCTTTTCCAAAGATGAATGGGTCAACGTCACTGGTGGGAACATACGATAAACACTGCAGGAAATAAACCAGTAATTAAAAACAGCCACCTCGTAGAGTACCTATTGATTTAGCGGACGAGGAAAAGCAAGCGGTATTTAACTTAAAAGAAAAGGGCATAATAAGACCATCTTCATCACCATGGGCATCCCCCTTAGTACTAGCTAGGAAGAAGAATGGAAAATTGTGTGTTTGTGTTGACTATAGAAAGCTGAATAGTTTAACCATAAAGGATGTATTCCCTTTGCCCAGAATTCAGGACTGTTTAGATTCTGTTTCCGGGGCCGCAATATTTTCTACTTTGGATCTAACAGCAGGATATCACCAGGTCAAGGTCAAAGAGAGCGATATACAAAAGACAGCCTTTGTAACAAAATATGGTCACTTTGAATACACTGTAATGCCTTTTGGACTGACGAATGCGCCAGCCACCTTCCAGAGAGTTATGGAACTAGCATTAAGCGGGTTACAATGGGAGACATGTTTGATTTACCTTAATGACGTAATAATTTACAGCAGAAAATCGGTGGAGGATCACATGAAAAAGCTGGATGCAGTACTTTGCAAAATTAAGGAAGCTGGATTGAAACTCAAACCATAGAAATGTCAGTTATTTCAAAGGGAAGTTCTGTTTTTGGGTCATTAAATCAACAAAGATGGAGTACTCCCTGATATGCAAAACATCGAGAAAATCATAAACTGGCCTATTCCTAAAAACGTGACAGAAGTACGACAGTTTCTTGGTACTGCGTCTTATTATCGTAGATTTGTAAGGAACTTCTCTGTTATTGCCAAACCACTGACAGATCTTACCAAGAAGGACAACCCATTTTACCGGGGAGAGCAGTGTGAAGTTGCTTTTAGGGAGCTGAAGACTATTCTGACTGGACCTGAGATAATGGGATATCCAGACCCTTCACAAGGAAAGTTTATCCTAGATGTTGATTCAAGTAATTATGGGATAGGAGGAGTTTTAAGTCAAATTCAGGATGACAGGGAAAAAGTAATTGCTTATGCCAGTCGTACACTCAACAAAACAGAACGCAACTATTGTATAACCGTTAAAGAATTACTTGCTGTGCGATATTTTGTGGAGTATTTTAGTCAGTATTTACTAGGGAGAAACTTCCTAGTACGTTCCGATAATCAGGCATTAGTCTGGTTGTTTAGTCTTAAAGAGCCCAAAGGTAGAGTGGCGAGATGAAAAGAAATATTGTCTGCTTATGACTTTGAAATTGAATACAGACCAGGGCGTAACCATGGCAACGCAGATGGACTATCCAGATATCCGAACCCGAAAGATTGTACATGTGATGAAATAGACAACCTAGAAAACCTAAAATGTGGACCATGTAAGAAATGTAGGACTCGAGCAGAAACTATGCAACTTCAAGGAAAATCCAACAGGACCCCCAGATTCAGCCAAATGATGCGAGGAAAGTGACGACTAGATCACATGTACCTGAATAACCTGAGTTTACAGCTTGGCTTGAAGAATATTCGTCACCCAAACTTCATTTTCTACAAATTGCTGATTCAGGTATTGCACCAGTATGGAACTCCAGATCCCATGGGGTTAAACCTGCGAAAGACGAAATAATGAAATATTCAACAGCCACAAGGCATTATTTCAGTCTTTGGGACCAATTAATCATCAAAGACGATGTACTTTACAGGACATGTAAAACCAGCTTGGGTATCGAACAAACTCAACTTATCGTCCCACAAAGCTTGAAGAAAGAAATCCTAGAATTTTGTCATTCATCAATTCTATCTGGGAACTTGGGTATTAAGAAAACAAAATTCAGAGTAACGCAATCATTTTACTGGTTCTGTTTAAAGGAAGATGTACGATTGTTATTGTTGGATGTGATACTTGTGCAAAAAAACAAACCTCGAGCCGTTAAACCCTGTGGATGTTTAGGTCAAATCCTGACAGGTGCCCCATGGGAAAGGTTAGCAACTGACTTCATTGGACCATTGCCTGTATCAAAACAAGGAAATCGTTATATCTTGGTCTTTATGGATTATTTTACTAAATGGGTAGAAATATTTCCAGTACCAGATCAAACAGCAATGACTACTGCTAGAGTATTGCTGAATGAGGTTATTTCACGTTATGGCTGTCCTTACTTTCTACATTCCGATCAGGGTCGAAATTATGAATCAACTATAATTGCAGAACTTTGTCAACTGTTAAACATCAAGAAAACCAGGACCACTGCTAGGAACCCTAAGTGCAATGGGTTAGTGGAGCTATTCAATCGTACCTTGATCATGATGATTCGTTCTTACCTTACGGGCAGAGGTGATGATTGGGATACTAATTTAGGTTGCCTTGCATCAGCATACCGATCTACCCCTCAGGAATCTACAGGATTATCACCAAATATGTTGCTTTTTGGTCGTGAGCTTCAGATGCCGGCAGAGGTCACATGCAAA
The DNA here is from genome assembly GCA_028142955.1 of Pinctada fucata. NCBI lineage: Eukaryota > Metazoa > Mollusca > Bivalvia > Pterioida > Pteriidae > Pinctada > Pinctada fucata. Next base: position 61,231,725 of record AP027102.1, on the reverse strand, counting down.
CCAATCACTACCACTCAGGAAGCTGTTTCAACCTATGTAGATTATGTAGAAGACATTAGGCTAAATCTAAACAAAGCTCATGAAGTTTGCAGAAAACACTTAGGCCGAGCCGCTGACCATCAGCAAGATGTGTACAATGCAAAGGCTCTTGTCAGTCATTACAGTGCAGGAGACACAGTTTGGATACTGAATGACAGAGCGTCAGAAGGAGAATGTCCAAAACTGAGACCCATTTATGTTGGACCATGCGTTGTGACTAAAGTGTTTAGTGATCTTGTATTTGAAATTCAGCTTGATGCCTGAGGAGAGCATAAAGTTGTGAATCACAACAAATTGCTTCCCTACCATGGAGACTTTCCTCCAAAATGGTGCATTAAATTGTCAAATAAATTGAAGAAACAGAAAATGTAGTCTTCTATTTATGTCTGAGTTACTTACTACATGTACTGACACTAGCTGCAATGAGGTCTGTTAGGCGGTCCACTTCTAAACTTGATAGGAACTTAACTAAGGGAAGCTAGAATAGAAGAATAAATTCAATTTATGATAGGAGAAAACTTACATGTAATTTATTTGCATGTCCTACCTGGAAATATTTACATGTATATTGACATGGATTAGGATAGAGTAAAGGGTAGGGTTACGCAAGATACGATAAAGTCATTATAATCATTTACATGTATATGTGCATGTTTTAACTGTAAATTACATGTTTCTTACATGTTGTTGCAGATGTCTCAGTTGCTTACTGTTCCCAAATCTGCCGGAAAAGGAGGGAGAGCCTGGTTATGCCTGGTGTGTCCTTACAAGGGGGAGAGACATGCAGTAAGGAAGCACGTGTTTGATAAAAACATGGAGATCACGGAGTGGCCGTGCCATTGTAGCCTCTGTGGGTACGCACACCACCAATACAAGCAATTTGAAAAGCATGTGCGTTGGTACGAAATTAATATCCGGCAAGCAGCTCTTTGTCCTGTCCCCTTCAGGCTTCAACGGGAGGACCAAACTACCACTGCCTCCAGCAGGCATCTCCAGTTGATGCGGATACTAACCGTAGAAGAATCCCTAGCACATTGGAAGGAAAGGAGGCAGACACTGGAAGAACAGCTAAGGCTGAGGACGACTCAGGATGACATCCCTTTCCCAGGACTTGGTGGACCGGCGCCCAACGCCACCGCCCAGATGTTTGCTGGGTCCACCACAGCTCCCTGCGGACAGAGTATGACTGGATGGTTGTCAGCGGCAGCACCGGGAATTGGTGGATCAGCGTTCAACGCTCCCGCCCACAGGTTTGCTGGATCCACCAATGGCCCGGATGCTTCGACTGTTTCCGCCTCAAGACTGCCCTTGTCTGGAACTCCAGCCACCATTGTACCTGCCCCTGCCTCTGGTGTTGTCAATGCTGCTGGTGTTGCCAATGCTGCTGCTAGTGTATCTGTCCTAGGACTTGGCAATCAACGCCCCCGCCCAGATGTTTGCTGGGTCCACCACAGCTCCCTGTGGGCAGATCTTTACGGTGCAGGGACCCTTGGAAGCAGCCACAGGAGATTCCTCATCGACATCCCCTCTCGTCCACGAGAGTACCACCACTACTACCGGTAGCTTGACGGAGGAGGAGAAATTCCTTATAGATGAATTTTCGATTCCATCTACTGATAAGGACCAAGTTACCATCCATGTTACTTGTGGGGAGGCGTCCTTCCTTGAGCCTGAGAGGCCACTTACCAGGGAACAGGCTATCCAGACTCCACGTTCCAACAACAGATGTGAGGAGCTGGAAATGATCATCACACGGCAGCGGAGGGCCCTGGAAGAAAACACAGCTGCTTTCCATATGATGTGGAGGCTGCTTGAGGAACGAGGTCTGGAGATCCCCGAGGATCCTAGGGTCCAGAGGATTCATCATGGTAATGGGAATGGGGAGATGCCCAACATCTCCAGACGTAGAAAGCCGTCACCACCCCCTCAGCGGATGCGCTCTGTCGTTTACCAGATGCCAAGGCAATCTAGGCCAGTGCCAGAGTTTACAAGGCCTTCACCTCTGGATGACCTTTTCACTCCGGATCCACCCGCCAGGAGGAGACCCGCCGACCGGAGCCGTTTCCCAGCCTGCAGAAAATCAAGAAACAGCCCTAGACACAAGAAACGTTCATTAGGTATATATATATAAATGTATAATTTTATGAATATAAGGTGTCATTAACCATTGTTCAAAATTTTTGCAAAAATTTTGGGACATTAGATTTTTGCGAGTAAACTTTTCATATTTGGTATTTTTGAATTATTATGATGAAAGTAATAAATATTAAGTACCTTTTTGATTAATCTCCTCTTGGATTTCTTGAAATTTTTGGATTTTTCTATTATTACTTCCGTAACCTGTAATGATAAAAATACAGCATATACGTTAAAACTATTTTTTGCATGTTTTCACTGGTATCGATTTTATGGTAGGCTCTATGGTGGTTATTATATGTATAATGTAAGCTTATATTGTTGTAGTAATTGTCATCATATGGTACATAAGATGTATATCTTGTCATAGATATTTCTCTTATGGAGAGAATTATATGTAGGTTATTTACAGTTACTAGTTAGAATAGATATATTATAGTGACCTTGGATAATATTAACAGTTATATTATCCTTATATATATGGGAGGGTGGATATTTTATATGTAACGTCGTTCGTGGTTCCATACAGAGATAGCGGCGACTTCTATTTATTTTGCTATATTATTGTGATGTTGAAATGTAAGATGTGAACTTATTTATTTTGATACAGTGGTGATGGTAGTAGTTTACACACTGTTTTTCGGAAACTTCGGGCACACCTCGAAAACTTCGTTAGGAAAAACTGGTAATTCGGAAACTTCGGCAAAATTCCGCCCTAAATTTACCGATGTTACCTAAAATTCCTAACTTTCCGAATTTCACCGGAATAACCTAAATAATTGTATTTACCCGAAATCCAAAACGAGGCTGCGTTAATATTTATTATTATTGTTTATTTCTTTTGATAAATATATTATTTCGAAATTGTTTTTCATTTGAAGGCATCAAATGAACAACTGATTCAATTTGATTGTCTAACGAGCATCATTTGCACCATAAAGTGGCGATAAAATTCATTTTCGTTTTCTATTATTGCAAACCACGGATCTGTAATTTTTAGCCGATAAGTCGAGGTTAATTTCCTCAAATTTTAGAACATAATATATATTCAAGGATAATTTCAATATAAAATTAGACAAGTGATCCCTCTCCTTTGCCTTTAGACGTGGTATGGGTTACCCCCCCCCCCCTCTCCCCAATCAAACACAGACATACATGTACATTTTTTCACTCACTACCGAGAAATTACATATTGCATAATGATGATAATAAAACAGCTTTATCTCTCTCTCTCTCTCTCTTTATTTTATTTCCCCCCCCCCTTTTTTATATGAATAGCTCTGCATTTTGTCGGATTCGGAATGTTCTAGGTCTACTTTCGGTTTCAAAACATTACTACGATCGAATTTTTGTAGCAGTAAAACTTGATGTTTTATATTTCTCCCTTGATGAAATGCACGAAACAGTCAGGAATTTGATGAAGAATGATCATAGCCGTGTTACATATTGAAGAACAGACTGGTAAATGTCAGTACTGACAGCAAGGTATCCAAGAATCTGCAAGATGTGCATGGTTGAATTGTTGCATCATGGCATGCATGTACATGTATAATGAATGGTACCAGGGACGTATATAGCACGTATCAAAAACAACAACAAACATGGTCCAAACATAATGAAGGAATCGCAAACTACTGTCAGAGCCACTGCATTCAATCCAACAATCAACGATTGACGTACGGATTGACGTACGTTTCTACGTACGGCCCGGTATTCTGGAACTTCAACGGTAGGTTAGTACACGTAGGACATGTAAAATGATCTGATGATGTTTAATTTTGTTTGTGATTCGGGCTTGGACCGTTTTATTATGCTGCTGTTGACTGATAATCCTTACTCGGGTAGGGACTATCAGTCAAAGGCAGTGTAATATAACGGTTATTATGTTACCGTTGACCGATAGTCCTTACTCGAGTAAGTTGACGGCAGTATAATATATAATTGACTGATAAATCGATCCTTACTCGGGTTAGGACTATCAGTAAATAGCAGCATATTTATTATTAGAACAGTTTGTGCCTGAATAACAAAATTAAGAGATTATGATTTAAATCACTGTCCACCAGTTTTTACAAAAAAATTCAACCACTGGCCCGAAGACAAGCTAGACATTGAAAATGCCCCCATCTAAAAAGTATTTGGCTTGATTGCAAAGCAATTCCAGTCTATAGATTGACGATGTCCGCCTGTCTGTCTATCCGTCTGTCTGTCATCCGTTGTCAACATTTTGGTTAAAGTTTCTGGTTAAAGCAAAATCTAAGAAACTTTACCTTGACCTTTGACTTTGACATAGTTAAAGATTTTGGTTGAAGTTTCTAGTTAAAGCAAAATCTAATGAACTTTATGCAGTAGAAACTTTATGTTATACATGTAGGTTGCCTTTGACAGGACCTTTCAATTTATCTCGTAACATTTGACCTAGTGACCTTGACCTAGGGCTTTGACCTAGTTAATGATTTTGCTTAAGTGTCTCATTGAACCAAAATCTCAGGAGCTATATACATAGTAGAAACATAATATTATACTTATTGGTTGCCTCTGACAAATCCTTTCAGTTTATGCCATAACATTTAACCTGACCTTGACCCAGTTTGTGACAAAAACTTACTTTGCAATCCGGCCATACTGTCTTTAGCAGTGTTTTATTTGTTTATAAAATATAATTGCATTATTGCATTCCTCTACCATATAACCATATAATTTACGACTAAGTGAGAACTATACAATGATATCTATTTGGTAATAATAGGAATTTACCTTTATGATTTATTGTTAGATGATGTGATTTAGATGTTTGTTATCATCACATTTTTTTGTACTTGTTTTATTTCAGGATAATGAGAGTCAACACATACAACATGGTCAAACAGAAGTGAGTGATCATGGATTGGTGCGGCATAGCTTCCTTCCTTCATAATTTGTGTATCTTGGACACCAGAATCAAGACAAGATGAAGAAAAATTAACAGATTTATATTGCATGTAATACATGTATGTGGAATGGCAAAAACATGTGGTTTCTGATGTACTCAGATTGAGAAATTTAATGTCGCCATATAAAAATCACTTAGTTAGGCTGTTTGCTCATCTGTCTCTGACTGTCTGTCCGTTTGTCAGTCTGTCACATATTTGTCTGTAACTTACTTAATATACATCATTCAAACATTTTTTTTTAAACTTGCAGAGATAGTAAAGCATGATGAGACTCAGCAGGTCAAGGTCACTTTCAAGGTCAAAGATCATTACGAAGCATTTTTAATTAAAAATTTTAAATATTATCTTGTCTTGTTTTGTTTTATGTATTGAATCTTATTGAGATGAAAATTTGAATTGATGATGCAAACTTATATTTACATGACATGCCTTTTATTTACATGTCTGAGAAATGCATGTATGGTACTGAAGGAGATTTGAGGTGTTTGCACTTGAGAGTATATTTATTGAATATATATGTGCCCCAGTTTGAAATATAAATTGTATAATTTATAAATTTTTCCAAAATGACATGTTTTCATATTGTTGATATTATGTAGTAGATGTGTTGGTATACGTATGAGGAATGATTAGGAAATTGTTTGAGATGAATTTTGAGCTATATAGGTACTGTGGTGAGATAGATGGGATAGGTTGAGATGAGATACTGTGAGATGTGGATCTGAGATGATATTTAGACCTTGTTTCATTGTCATGATCGAGTTTAACTTAAAGAACTTAAGTGATATGCTCATATTTTTGCGTAAAAGTTGCAAAACATTGAAAATTTTCATTGTTGACTTAAAGAAGATCCTGACGATAATCTCTACAGCACTCACAACAGAGTACAAAATTAAGCATTGACGGACCCCTAGCAAGCTAGAGGTGGGACCAGGTGCCCGGGAGGAGTAAACATCCCCTGTTGGCTAGCCGCACCCGCCGTCGATGTTTAAGCACGAAAATGAAAACAATATATAAACTTCATGCACTGTCTGACGTTGGTAATTGCTCAAATATTTCTCACCTTCATCTGTGTTGTTGTATATTGGATTACTGCAATTGTGCATTCCATGTCGATATCTGTCATGCATACAGCCATTTTGGGAAGGTTTATGATTCAAGTGCTGCAAAAGTGAGAAATATAGATATTATTGTTGGATGAATTCACCATATATTGTTACATGTATGAGGTTATGAATGTATATGTTACTGATGAATGACCAATTGATAGTATTGATTCATGTTATATGGAATATTACACTTTATATATTATTTGTTGGAAATACCGTAAATTATTTATTGTTTAAAAATTTGGCTCAATTAAGATGTGGTAGCAATATATATACGTATGTAATAGATTATCTAGTCAATAATTTTGCTAAATCAGACAATTGTCAATGTCTTACCTGGTGCTCATAGTCATACTTACATTTTTCTTCAAGTTGTAAATTATATCCTTGTACTTGAGTATTCTGTTGAATTTCATGTCCCAAGGGACTTGGACATTTTAGAGGGGGGCAATGTAACAGACGCTATAGAGGTCTTATATGTATGAATTGTTTTGTGTTACACCACTGATCAGCTGTTATTACCTTACAATGTTATTTTGAGAACACCACTCGGTTATCGTTTGCATCGTCTGAGTGCTATTTCGATTGTTTGACAGCTTAATTAGCACGATGCAGGTTATGAATCAAATCTATAATTATTGTTTAATTGAATGTTTACCTGTTTTTCACATGATATTTGTTTATTAAGTGTGTTTTCATCTTTCTTTGCATGATTGTTTACATGTGCTTTTTGACGTTTCGGCCATCGCATTTACCCATAATGCATTGTAAAGTTAGCTAACTCTTGTACCTTAGCGCGCCAATTTATGAACTTGTTTTTGTACTCTATGTAGTTACTTAGTTTTTATTACGTATCTATAATTGGTTACTTATCTTTTAATTGTAATTAGTTAATTATTTTAGTTTATGTACGAAATGATCGTACGCGATGATCGTGATTGGTTGATCAATCGATCGCGTATCTTCACGTCATTGTGCGATCGGCGCGTAGTATAAATTGATTTTCGCGTTGATTTCGGTGTCTTCTGCCATATTTGCTTGCATAGGAAGGTGTGTAGGATTTTTGTAGAGAGAAATATGATAGCTAACTTGATTTTATAGACTTTTACTGATATTTAATCAGTCTTTAATAGTTTTAATTCATTACGTAGAGGTTGAGGAGGTTAAGGTTAGCAGTATATTTTCGGAAGTCATTTGGGCATATTTTAGTTTACTTTCATAGGCGAAGACCATATTATTTGATCTGTAATTGGGACATTTTTCATTAGGATTTTAGATTGATAAAAACACTTACTGGTCAATACCAGTCTCTTTATAGAAAACCTTTTAGTCGTGTGTTCGTTTATGTAGGGTTAGATTTGAAACTCTTACTGGTAATTACCAGTCCATTAGTTTGATTAACTAGTATCTATAGAATACTTACTGGTAAAGTGCCAGTCACCAGAAATCTAACTCATCGCAGATAGTGTTTTGTTGTCATTAATTTATTAGACTAATTATTAATTACCTAATTTACTTTGTGCAAACAATCAATTATTACTCTGTTACAAACAAAATGTTGACTCCTCTGTTAATAAAATAAGGAACATATATACAATCTTTTTCTTTGGAAATATTTATTTCCTGGCATCCCCGACAACAAATCTAGAAATTGGCTTCCATATTTTGTCAAGGATTCTATCAAACAAGGTCTGCATAGAAAGTATATATACAGGTTATCATCCGCTGCGAACACGCTACAAATACAACACGTATAGGTGAATTCTAATCTATTTAAAAGCAATGATCCTTGATATTTGCAATATTAGATTTGAAAATTGTAAGAGATAGTCAACATCAGAACGAAAATGCAAACGCACCGAACCCGCGGTCCAACTCCACCGAACCCCCTTATGTTGGGTTGAAGATGGTGACTAAAGCCGAACAGGGTGTAGAGGTAGGACCAGGTGCCCGGGAGGAGTAAACATCCACTATTTGGCAAGCCGCACAAGCCGTCGATGTCGGTAAAGTGATGTTGGCCATTCTTGTGGTTATTTTGTTTGTTAACGTAGTATCTTTAATTACATATTGCCCTACCCCTTTTTTGTTACTTGCTTGTGTGGGTTGCGTTTTTATCTATATAACGTTGAGTCATTGGGAAACAGCATTAAATTAACGTTGATCTCAACAATTCTTATGGAATTTTAAATAATGACACATTCTTATTCACGTTTTTTATTTAAAAGAAATCCATTCATTAAAATCAATTGTTCGAAACTTTACTCAACAATCCTGCATTTTAACTGAAAGATGAACTTTTCGTATAATGTATACAAATGAAATACGTTAGGTTGAAGTGTTCTTACTTGTAACATTCTATAGAAACAGTTAAAGTATACCATTGAGGGAGTTTGCACGATTCTTGTCCCCCGAGACCAGACCTATTTCCCGAGGCGAAGCTGTTTAACTGTTTTATTAAACCGAAACAAACATATCTCTTAGGTTCACATGGTTCCAATGGAAATTCTAATGATTTTGCCTTGCCTTCTCGACTGAATGACTGACAGGGGATGCTTACTCCTCCCGGGCACCTGATCCCACCTCTAGCTTGCTAGGGGTCCGTCGATGCTTAATTTTGTTCTCTATTGTGAGTGCTGTTGAGATTTTCGTCAGGATCTTCTTTAACTCATGAGTAACGGAAAATATTAATTTTTCATGATAAGATAAACAGAAACATCATTTATCATACTCATACATGTTTAATATTTGATTATTTTATTTTATTGCGGATGAATTTATGTGCTAAGCGGAATACTCTGCTCGCGTATTAATAGCGTCATCCGATCAACCTTCAACGGAGCTGATTGGCTGATACTGACACACCCCCAAAGAAGCTCCGCCCCAATTTGAAACTAACTCCCTAGGGAAATATTCTCCTCAACTAACGCACCCCTTTGCAGGGAAATAGTCTTATCATGCGATTTTCAGGGATTTAGTTAAATTTAATGAGTCTCTTTCTATATAGGAAAAATCAGTAGAGGTATACTGAAATAAAATAATGCACCAGACACGTGATTCGGTTAGTAAATTCTCGTTAGTTGTACTTTTAACGAAAGTGATGTTCAGACACAGCTAGTTAATTTAGTAGCGCCCTCTAGTTTCATTTTTTTCTAATTTGTATCGTTGTCGCAAATATTTAATCTGAATCATTGGTGTATTATTATTATAAACACTTATTTCATGTTGCAGTGTGAAGCAGTTAAAATCGTTCCCCGTGACCTGATGTTTAGAAGTGTATTTTAAATTAATTCTTCCCAGCTCTGTCGCCTGAATGAAGCTTTGTTTTGGCCCTTTATCGATTTGACATCATAGATATTATTTTGCTATTTCGAAAACTTGTCATTCCATTCAAAATGACAAATATGGATAATGACCATATCCCTGTCTACAGTACAAAATCGATAATTCAGAAAATAAGAAACCGAAGGCATACAAAATCAGGATAAAACAGGAACCAAAGCAAACAAAAACAAAAACCTCCACCATATGAAAAGAAGCGAACTCCCGATATGAGAGTGAGACCAGGTGCCCAGGAAGAGTAAGCAACTCCTGCTTGCATGCAACACCCGTCGCTTCAATTCGGTAGATCCGTCACATCCGGTTACTTCCACTTTGGAAGATATAGAGTACAATATTTGGTTGGATGGTTCAAATGGTCTATGACAGAATATCATCCACCATTCTGGATAGTGGGATAATTATTATCATCTACGAGATTAAAGGAGGTTAACGTCTTAGCACCATTCCTCCTATGCTATTTTGAACATATATTTTATTTAGATATGCTTTGGAAAGTGCAGGAGTTACACTTTTGGGTAAAATACCAATGCCCCCAATGCCAGATACCTCTAAACCGGATGGACTTTAATCAACCTTGTTGCCGGAAGCACGGTCGCCAAAATGTCCAGCTGGTACCCATCTATAGCAAGCCTATGGGTGATGGTAAATTTGACAAGCAACATGGCAATGAGGTTTTAGCTATGCTGAGAGAATTGAAGGATCGGCAGATGGATCAAATGATAAAATTCCTGGGGCCTAATCCCAATAAACAGAAAAGAGATAGTGAAAGAGATCCTCCTACCTCAAGAGATTCCAGGAAGCGCATGGGCAGTGATTGGGGAAGCTCTCCTAACCCAAGGCCCTTAAGGCTAAACAAGCGGTCTGCCTCACCTCTCAACCGCGACCATTAAGTCCGCCGCCGCCTTCACCAAGGGTTTCTCTATATGAGGATGTTAGTGACACAGAGCAGAGTGACACCAGTGTAGTAGAAACGTCGGCACCTGTAACTACAACGACAGCACCATCGTCAACTTCATCATCATCGTCCTCAACATCATCATCCACCACATCATCATCATCAGGTGCAACATCCTCACCAGCACCATCTCCACGGTGGCATCAGAACCGGCAACACATGTTGTAGATAGCGCTTACCATTCAGACATCTCAATTTTACAGCTGTCCTTACCTACAATAGAGATACACAACTCACCTCCAAAATCCCTGCTTCCAGCTGCCAATGTAGATCAGCTTCCCATTAACAGCCAAGGCCTCCTGAACCTTGGGATAGATGACCTCGTCTCGATTCAGTTGGCTTCAGGTGTAATGGCCCTGGGAACAGAGCAAACTACCCATCTGCAAAAACAAGAGCAGCCAGTAGTTCAGGGTGGTGTGCTAACACGCGAAGACAGAGATGATCTCCTACATCTGAGGGCCTGTGCGGAGAATAAAATTATCCTAAATGTAGGCGGTAAAATACTTCCATACGAGAAAACCCACACTAACGAATGTCCCCGACTGTCTCCTGGAAAAGCTGCTTCACGATGATTCCCCATTTTAAAGAGCCATGCGAAATAAGGCCACTTTCTTCATTGATAGGGATTTCAAACATTTCGATTTAATTTTGAATTTCTTGCGATGTAAAGGGAAAGTGCTACTGGAATTGTTACCAAGGGACCTAAAACAACTTTATGAGATTCAGATGGAAGCAAAATTTTATTGATTGAAGGCACTTGTCAACCTTGTGGACGTTCGTCTCAATATAGCTGTTTGATATAAGGGGAAATCTGTAAAGAGAATAAAATATTGTGATTTGTGCCGGTTGGGGGTGGACTTCAGAAGTTGGAATGAGCATGATGGATTAAGGAAACAGTACACGTTTCACCAATGGATAAATTTTCTACTGTTCATTTATTATTGCTCATTTCTCATTGTGCTAATATTATAAATATGTGTGCGTATCGTTGTGTTTGCTGAAATTCATGATGATCAATTCGGGAATTTAATTTTTTTTATACATGTATGAATTGTCTTTCTGACAAATTCCATAGATAGATATCTGATTAAAGTAAGTGAATAATGAAATTATCTGCACACATTACATGTATGATTGGGACTGTAACATGGATCCTTCCAGTGATGGACAGTGGGAATCTGCTGAACCTGAAATGTAACATTGAAATGGAAATTGATTTGGAATTTTCTTCAAGAAGGTATAGAGTTTGAACCCATCGACATTATTGAGAGGGAATGATTATATCAATTGTGTATGATTGTGTATGAGAGAAACACTTTGGAATATTATATACACAGATGACTCAGAACTATTTGTTCATATGGAATGTGAATGATATAATTATAAAACCATGATAATACTAGATTTGTATGCATCTTATCTGCATGTGAACCTAACTGTTACTCAGTATTATCAGATATGATTTTGTTCTAAATGAACAATACCCGATGTTATTTGTTAATGTGTTAATAAAGAGTTATTTGAATGATTGAGTTTGAATGTTCATAAAGTTAATGAAACTTATCAGCATCTACTTTCTTTTGCTTTTTCTAATCTCCGATTTGGAGACCGAATCCAGACTAAGGAGGGGGTAGTGTTGCCATCCTACTGTGTTCATTCCTATATTTAAATCTAGAAATGTCCCTTTATATCACGCACGAAGATGCAGATAAATAAAATTCAATGAAAGTAAGTACCTAACTAAAGTCGGTCTACGTTTGATTTTATTTGGATATGCTACTGAATCGACCCTACAGGAAATTTGGAGCCGTGCACTCCCTGTAATATAATTGTAAAAATCTTACTTCAAAAAACTAAAGAGGGCGCTACTGAAATTATTTTTGGTGGCTCCGCTGAAAGCATCACTGGTGAGAATTTAATATTCGAAACACATTTAATATTCGAAACACGTGTCTGGTGCATGTAAATTTGTTTGGAATTTTCTTCAGGGAGGTAGAGAGTTTGAACCCTTCGACATTATCTACTTTAGACACGATCTCCAGCGAGCTGTCAAACGAAATTTGCAGTTTTGCAACGCTTCGTACAACAAAAACATGGAATAAACAGAATAATCAAATTACCTGGAGACTCTAACTATCAATTATATCTCCATAACTCTTGAAATATTGGTACGATATGCCATAATTCACTGGGACAAACTCGCTGTCTGATCTGCACGGCGCAATGATTATTTCATGACAACTTCCGCTGCAATGCGTGCACTTTGGCGCACTTGCTGCAAATATGACTTCATATGCATGACGAAACTCATCAATAAATAAAGCCTGTGTTTGTGAAACACGAATGCCCCCGGTGGCATCTTTGTTAGTATGAACACTATTTTCTGTTAAGTACATGTATGGGAGGTCGCTGGGTTAAAAGTTCAAAGGTCAAGGTCACGAGGTCAAAAATTTTGGTATCAATGGAAAGGTCTTGTCACAAGGAATACGCATGCGAAATATGAAAGCCCTATCACTTACCATTCAAAAGTTATGCCCAAGGTTAAAGTTTTTGAAAAGTAGGTCAAAGGTCAAGGTCACGAGGTCAAATTTTTTGGTATCAATGGAAAGGTCTTGTCACAAGGAATACACATGTGAAATATGAAAGCCCTATCACTTACCATTCAAAAGTTATGCCCAATGTTAAAGTTTTTGAAAAGTAGGTCAAAGGTCAAGGTCAAGGTCACGAGGTCAAAAATTTTGGTATCAATGGAAAGGTCTTGTCACAAGGAATACACATGTGAAATATGAAAGCCCTATCACTTCCCATTCAAAAGTTATGCCCAATGTTAAAGTTTTTTGAAAAGTAGGTCAAAGGTCAAGGTCACAAGGTCAAAAATTTTGGTATCAATGGAAAGGTCTTGTCACAAGGAATACACATGTGAAATATGAAAGCCCTATCACTTACCATTCAAAAGTTATGCCCAATGTTAAAGTTTTTTGAAAAGTAGGTCAAAGGTCAAGGTCAAGGTCACGAGGTCAAAAATTTTGGTATCAATGGAAAGGTCTTGTCACAAGGAATACACATGTGAAATATGAAAGCCCTATCATTTACCATTCAAAAGTTATGCCCAATGTTAAAGTTTTTGAAAAGTAGGTCAAAGGTCAAGGTCAAGGTCACGAGGTCAAAAATTTTGGTATCAATGGAAAGGTCTTGTCACAAGGAATACACATGTGAAATATGAAAGCCCTATCACTTCCCATTCAAAAGTTATGCCCAATGTTAAAGTTTTTTGAAAAGTAGGTCAAAGGTCAAGGTCAAGGTCACGAGGTCAAAAATTTTGGTATCAATGGAAAGGTCTTGTCACAAGGAATACACATGTGAAATATGAAAGCCCTATCATTTACCATTCAAAAGTTATGCCCAATGTTAAAGTTTTTGAAAAGTAGGTCAAAGGTCAAGGTCAAGGTCACGAGGTCAAAAACTTTGGTATCAATGGAAAGGTCTTGTCACAAGGAATACACATGTGAAATATGAAAGCCCTATCACTTCCCATTCAAAAGTTATGCCCAATGTTAAAGATTTTTGAAAAGTAGGTCAAAGGTCAAGGTCAAGGTCACGAGGTCAAAAATTTTGGTATCAATGGAAAGGTCTTGTCACAAGGAATACACATGTGAAATATGAAAGCCCTATCATTTACCATTCAAAAGTTATGCCCAATGTTAAAGTTTTTGAAAAGTAGGTCAAAGGTCAAGGTCAAGGTCACGAGGTCAAAAATTTTGGTATCAATGGAAAGGTCTTGTCACAAGGAATACACATGTGAAATATGAAAGCCCTATCACTTCCCATTCAAAAGTTATGTCCAATGTTAAAGTTTTTCGGACAAACAGACAAACAGACAAACAGATAAACAGACAAACAGACGGACAGGCCAAAAACTATATGCCCCCGAATCTTTGATTCCGGGGGCATAAAAAAGCTGCGACCAAGAGAACATTGTCATTCTGGCCATTCTCTCTCGCCTATCCGGCTGCTGATAGAACACGCTATAAGCGACTTTCTATACGATCTTTCACGACCTACAACCTTTATGGTAAGGGAAAAGTAGCAACTCTGCACTTCTACAAACCTTACAACGTTCGAATGCATAAAGAGCAATAACTCTTACAACCGATACCGGTTGCAATTAATCGAAGGTTGCAACCTTCCTTTTAAAGTGAACATATATTCTCGCACTATCTCATAAAGTGCCACAGATATTTTACATATCATTCTTTCCATCAGAAATATCAAGCTTTTAAAGCATTATTAGATCAGAAATAACATATTTATACAAAAGAGCTATAACTCTTCAGTATCCAGATCGTGGGTGGTAATACCCCTGACCTTGGTGGTATATTTACGCCACCCATAACGGTTGCAACCTTTGTTATCTAAATAAAATCATCAATGAAGGGGGTAATAACTTCCTGACCTGTCTTTATTGTACAGCTCCCGGGATCTTGTACAACCTACAGGCTATCACATACACCACAGAGACAGGGAAACAAAGAGCTGTCGATGAAGGGGGTCGCTTCCCGACAATAAAACCAGGGCCCAACTCAAATCATTTAAACTTTTTACAGCAACCTTGATGGATTTTATCTAGGAGCAAATGTAAATAATTTGAAAATTGCTTTGTTAGTTGATACTGGCGCCAACATTTCTATCATAAGCGAAAATTTTCTTAACCAATGGGACTTAACCATCAAACCTGAAATTAGACCAGTTCGAAAAATGTTGATAAAAGCTACTGGTGAGTCACAACCATTCACCGGGATAACAACTTTACGAATCTCAATAGGCAACAAAATGTTTGATCATGAATTCTTGATTGCGAATATAAAAAATGATGGAATTTAGGGGATTGATTTTCTGATAAATCACAATTGTGATTGGTCGATTTCAAGAATTTGTAGACCGGATGCTGTCAATAGGAGAAAGTTCCTAATTGAGTCCGTCAGATTCAATAATGCATCATTGAATTATCCTTATGAAAGAAACGTTTTCGTGACTAGTGAAAAACACGTGACTAGAGACAGGCATTCCCATGACCTCCCACCTTCATGACTAGTGAAAAACACGTGACCAGAGACAGGCATTCCCATGACCTCCCACTTTTTTATTCACAACATAAAAATAGGACATGTCGTCATGACCAATTAGTGAGTGTTACAGTGAACCCTATGCCTTCAAAATTCCTATGGACGACAATACTGGATCCTTGGATTCATTGCAACAAAGAAATACGCGATCACAACGTATCAGGGGTGCCAGTGGCTAAAAAGGTTCTAACCGTTCATCCGACTAAGCTTTTTCTCGTTAAGGATATACCACTTTGTTTGTTTGTTTATTTTCTTACCTAAGACAAATTGATAAATGAAACAAAGAAATTAATGAGCGATAAAAAAAGTCGACAAGACTGTACGAGTCACAAAATTTGAACTTTTTAGAAGTTTCCCCTTATTTCTCTCCAAATTCAGTGGCGGATCCAGCACCCCCTTTCGACGAAAAAAAATTATTGTGGGGTTAAAGAGCTGTTGATATCGACCAAGCTTTTTTGGAAAGCTAATACTTGTATTATGTTTACAGAAGGTTGTATAAAGAATGATGATGAGAGAATTCCTTGTTTCTGCGACAGTGATCCGTTGTATAAAATGAGGTGCAGAGTGGTGGTCAGTGAAACTTTGGTTGAAACTGAAGTTATTGTGCAAGGGAAATTGATTGACAAGCATAGCAATGCATAGGGAAAAAGGCTCATTTGATTTAGAAATGTCACCTGATTTGGCAGAAAAAAAAGGTTTAATTGTTTGTTGCAAGGGAAATATTTAGTGCTGAAGGTAGTGGTGTACCATTACAAATTATCAACCTGAGTCATGAGGAAGTTAAAGTTTTCAAATGTACAGTTGTTGGATATTGTAGCAAAATGGATGAAATGATAACTGTGAATAGTATGGAAGCTCAAGAGGTGCCAGAATTCCAAAATTCTGATTTACCATCTCATTAACAACTTTTTGACTCTAGCAGTCAACATTTGACCAATGAGGAAAAAGAAGTTCTACGAAAAATGCTGACAGAGAACAAGAACCTGTTTTCGAACTCCTCTGCTGACATTGTTCACACTAATTTGGTACAGGTAGAAATTGATACAGGCAACGCCGAACCTCTCAAGCAACATCCTTGTAGAATTCCATTAGCCAAACATTTGCATGCAGAGAATGGGATCAAAAGTATGGCGAATACCGGAATTTTGCAATTCATTTGATTAGTTAAAAGCACACCTCAAATATTCGATTGATCCAAATTAGAATGGTGAAATCAGAGATTGACCAAACATCCATGTATCTATTTGAATATTTTGATAATGCATATATATACCCTCTATATGAAGCTACTACATTGACAAAAAAGCCACTAAAACGACAAAAATAGTGGATACAGATATAAATAAAAAGCACTTTTAGCACCAAAGACTGATAATAGGAATGAGAGAGCAGACTTCATCACAGATGACATGATTGATTAATCACGAATGTGAGGTAATAATATGACTTTAAGCGAGCAGATCTATGGATATTTGGTAAGAGTATAGAAAAATTAGAGTGGTGAGAGGGTTCTTGTATTTCAAGGTACGGTGTCCCTGAAAATTAATTACTTTTTACAACATTTTATAATGCAAAATCGTTCTTTTCAAATGAAAGTTTACGTTCTCACTTGTATAAATTTAAAGGCGAATCTAACGCTTGCAGCTATAGCCGTTTGAAAACGTCAGTTTAATTAATTTGGGGTGCGCCACCTACAATGTATAGCAATTTTACTATAGAGGTATATGGAGATTTAATTTTAAAAATTCGACAGTATTATTGTCGTTACTGCATATTTTCAAATACTATTAGTTATTAGCTTGGTTACTGACTGTCTACAGAGAATTGTCGGGTTAATCAAGCCCATAGAAGGCCAGTCAGTAAAAAACCTAATGTTTGTTTTACTTTGTCGAGGACCAAATGCTCCGTTTTGTTTTTATCGCAGAAATTAGAAATTTACATGCGAATTCCTATATACGGCACTGATGTAATTACTGACGGTCTATAGAAATTGAGACGGCTTGCACGTGACGCGATTTACGCTCTCTGATTGGTTCAAACTAGTCAGAAATAAAACTTTTTAGGCTCCTTTTTTCTTCAATCCAGAGCTGTCGGAATAAATTTTACGTCTTTATAAGAATTTATTTTCGGGGACACTGTATATTTAAAAAAATAGTCAAATAAAAAAAAAAGCATGTTCAATACATGTCTGTACTTCATACGTTTCATCAATACGCAAGATCGTAACTATCCGTTCCGTCCCGGTTTTAATGGTAAGTACGTACATTGACGTCACGCGAGAGTCGTTAAAACACGAGAACTTGGGCAGAATTGTTTACTGTCGTCAAGTACTGCTCGACGTTGATGACGGTTGTTTTAACGGCGAATTGGCAATGGTCCATTACCACTGCATTGCAGTTGGCCAAGCAATGACTCCAGAAAGAAAAACAGGACTGATAAATATCAAGATATGCTGGATTTCAATGGAAATGTAGATTTCTTTGTTTTGCCATCGGCTGTTCGGCAACCTAAGGAAAGAAAAGCATGGGTTAACGCCGTTAGACTAGCCGATTTTAATCCTGGCCCTAGGGAATAATGGCATTGTGTGTGTTCAAGACACTTTAAGGACCATCGACCTACAAAGGAAAACCCTATTCCCACCCTGTTTTCACATAACAAGTATAAACAACATGTGCCAAAATGAATAAAGCCTGTGTTTGTGAAACACGAATGCCCCCGGTGGCATCTTTGTTAGTATGAACACTATTTTCTGTTAAGTACATGTATGGGAGGTCGCTGGGTTAAAAGTTCAAAGGTCAAGGTCACGAGGTCAAAAATTTTGGTATCAATGGAAAGGTCTTGTCACAAGGAATACGCATGCGAAATATGAAAGCCCTATCACTTACCATTCAAAAGTTATGCCCAATGTTAAAGTTTTTGAAAAGTAGGTCAAAGGTCAAGGTCACGAGGTCAAATTTTTTGGTATCAATGGAAAGGTCTTGTCACAAGGAATACACATGTGAAATATGAAAGCCCTATCACTTACCATTCAAAAGTTATGCCCAATGTTAAAGTTTTTGAAAAGTAGGTCAAAGGTCAAGGTCAAGGTCACGAGGTCAAAAATTTTGGTATCAATGGAAAGGTCTTGTCACAAGGAATACACATGTGAAATATGAAAGCCCTATCACTTACCATTCAAAAGGTATGCCCAATGTTAAAGTTTTTGAAAAGTAGGTCAAAGGTCAAGGTCAAGGTCACGAGGTCAAAAATTTTGGTATCAATGGAAAGGTCTTGTCACAAGGAATACACATGTGAAATATGAAAGCCCTATCACTTCCCATTCAAAAGTTATGCCCAATGTTAAAGTTTTTTGAAAAGTAGGTCAAAGGTCAAGGTCAAGGTCACGAGGTCAAAAATTTTGGTATCAATGGAAAGGTCTTGTCACAAGGAATACACATGTGAAATATGAAAGCCCTATCATTTACCATTCAAAAGTTATGCCCAATGTTAAAGTTTTTGAAAAGTAGGTCAAAGGTCAAGGTCAAGGTCACGAGGTCAAAAATTTTGGTATCAATGGAAAGGTCTTGTCACAAGGAATACACATGTGAAATATGAAAGCCCTATCACTTCCCATTCAAAAGTTATGTCCAATGTTAAAGTTTTTCGGACAAACAGACAAACAGACAAACAGATAAACAGACAAACAGACGGACAGGCCAAAAACTATATGCCCCCGAATCTTTGATTCCGGGGGCATAAAAACAACAGCAAACGGAATTTACACAAACATGAAAAGTTTGTCTATTACTTGGGAAAAAATACAAAAATGTATTTAACTCTGTAATCTGTACACAAATAACTTAATAGTTGAATTGAGCTAGTATAATAAGTTACTGCAATTTCTTATTCTTATATCCCGACAGCTAGAGAAAGAGACTATATTTCGCCGCATTTTTCGTATATTTTCTAGGAATTTTCAAAACTTTGTGGCCGATTCAATGATTGGTTTTGCCAAAGCTAAATCTAACTCCATTCTTGATCGAAATACTACAAAAATGATTTATTTTACTCAGTTCCTTGTCTCTTCATAAAACGTCAAAATAATTCGATTCCATGTTTTCGGGGGTGACCATATTTCGCCGTTTTTGCTGATAAGTATCCATTTTGCACTCAAATTGGACAAAATTGCGATTTTCTTTTTAGGAAATCTTTCGTCTCCTCTACTTCTACGACATGATGTCAAATAAAATGTTTTCTTTGTTTAGTTTTTGGAAAATTTTTTGATGTTTACGTCTAAATTTTAGTGATTTAATGAATTTTTCCTCATTTTGTGGTATTTTTCGTCACAGTAAGGTGCAGATGTCACAATACATCAAAACATGACTACTACGGTCATATTTGATAGGATATAGAAAAATAAGCAAGATAAACAGTTTCGATAACCAACGAGAAGCAACTAACTATGAAACGGCGAAATATGGTCATCGGCAAAATATGGTTCCTCGCTCTATATATATGTGCATGAGTGTACATGAAGTATTGGCCGTAGGGACATTATCAGTTTGAGATCCATCCCCCTACATGGATTTCAACTTCAGAAAATATCCCAACAAAGTACATGAAACTTGGATTTTCAGATATCCCAAGTGAGCTACGGGACAGTAATTCAATTAATCATTAAAAAAGAGTCAATTCAAATTACAGATATAAGATATAAAAGTTCGTTTTAAAATATCGGTCATATGCTGCAGATCACAATTCCTCCACACTTACACAACAATAATTAATTCAACACTTTTAATTTTTTACAGCAAAGAACATCTTAGCAATGAAAACCCAAAACTTGGAGTTCAGCATGTGAAACATTGCAGTGTGCCTGTGAATGACCTATACAGGGGTATACAATATGAAATATGTATTGATAGCACAACCACATCAAAGAAACCCCTCAAGGAAGGTAAATCTATATTTATGTTGTATTGGGTATATTTAGGTAAAAATATGCCATGATTCTAACTATATAATACACTTGATATTTATTTGTACAACGGATACCTTAATATGATAGTCTATCATAATAATATTTCTCTAGATTTACAATCATGGCCTATCATAGGCCATGGTTGTAAATTTAGAATAGTATTATTATATTATTCTAAAAAGCATTAATCATTTTATAGTACTTTACTATTACATGTATGTTTTGACTTTGTTATATAATTTACATATATGTAAACGTCTTCAAATCGAATAGCATCATTTAAGAACAGATGAATTGGCAACATGGACCAGACATGCACGTTTCGGGTACTTAATCCTCGTCAGTGATCCTCAAATCTAAACAATGTAATATGCCAAAAAGTATGAAAGTTACTATGTCGAAAAAGCGTACCGAAAGACGTAGCAGGATGGGTGGGATATGATGCTACAGGACCCACGTTTTAGAAATTTCAAGAAATTTTGATAACAGAAATTTAGAATGAGTTGAAGAAACGATCAACCGTTATTGATCGAACTTGGCTACATGTGCCCTCGGGGACTCCTGGTCCACCAGCAGTGACACTCACCAAATGGTATAAATGTAAACGTCTTCAAATTGAATAGCATCATTTAAGAACAGATGAATTGGCAACATGGACCAGACATGCACGTTTCGGGTACTTAACTGTATGATATATTAATATTTTTTGATATATTAATTTATTTGATATATTATCAATTGACAGTTCCTGTACCAAAGGCTGAATTCTCAGTCGAGCCTACATGCATGTCAGCAGATCACAATTCCAAGAGCATAAGGGTGAACTAGAGATTGACAAAACTGAGATGGAGGCACACCTTACATCAATCACTGTAGAGAATGGCAAATTAAACAAATGCTTAAGGTTTATACTCACAAAAAGATGCAATGTTGACAATCTAAATTTATAGATAAATTTGATAATAGTCATACTTTGTCAAGTATGATATGTCATTCGTGCCAGCTTTTTTAAAGTTTCAGAACCTCTAGATTTCAAATTCTACAGAACTATCTAATTCTTATTAATATCATCTGAAAAAAAATTAGACACAAAGATTTTGATTATACTTCTTATATATTTCCAATAAACTGACAAGAGAATCAGAATCATGTCTTGATACAAGCTTTAAGTTTTCATAGTATTTTACTTAAAAAGTGATAAGCAAAACATTCTGGCTGTAGCTTTTATTCCATGATGATTTATTTTTTAGGATAAATGTGGCAATTTAGAAAGACAGGTGACACAATTAACAGACGAAGTGAGAGATTTGAAAACAGAACTCAGTGAGACCAAAAAGACCAATGAACAGCTCACAAGCAAGTTGCAAAACAAAAACAAACTCTTTCGAGACCTGTTGATAGAAAAAGTAACTGCAACAGACCAAAATGTGAAACTATTTTTGGGATTACCTAGTGTTGTATTTCTTATGGGTCTTTTTGAAATTTTGAAGGAGCATGCTTCAAAGATGAAATACTGGACAATGACGTCTTCCAGTAAAACCAAAAAATGGCAGCAATCTAGTCAGCGTAAACCTGGAAAGGCTCGAAAATTAGTGTTGTTTGAGGAATTTATTTTATCATTGCTACGTTTACGATTAGGTCTCAACACATACTTCCTTGGATTATTATTTGATACCTCGCAATCACTGGTTTCCTCCATATTCACATCATGGATTTCATTTATGGAGCAACATCTCATATCGTTGCTGAATTGACCCTCAAGGAAGAAAATTTAGAAGCATATATATGCCTCTTTCATTCAGAAGGAGATATCCAAATACCCGAGTTATCATAGATGCAACAGCCCAAGAAATCCAACAGCTCAGAGTAAAATATGGTCAAATTACAAATCAAAGAACACCTTTAAATCTTTGGTTGGAATTACTCCAAATGGTGCATTTTCGTTTGTGTCAGACCTTTGGCAGTTTTGGTCAGGGAATACGCCGGACATATGCATAACTGAGAAGAGTGGGTTTTTGGACTTTATCGAGTGTGGTAATCATGTGATGGCGGACAGCGGAATTTATTGCTTCAAAGGGGTGCTTGTTTGAACATGCCACCATTCACAAGTGCCTGCAAACATGGAAAAGGCAGGTATTTGACGCCAAAAGACATAAAGCAATCCAAAAGTATAGCATCTTTGCGCATCCATGTAGAACGTGCTATTCAGAGACTCAAGTCATTAAATTTTCTGAGTGGTACCATGTATATTAACTCATTATCAGTAGCTAATCAGGCTTTGAAAGTATCTGCAGTGTTATGTAATTTTATTAGACCACTTGTAAGCAAGATAAACAGATAGAAGGATGAATATCTTTATTATGTACATGTATCATGGAAGTGATACTAGATCTTGTTTGAAGACACTTATAATGCAATACTAAACATCTATATAGTATACATTTGGATGCTTGATACATGTACATCAGATTCTTTTAAGAATTGAATGTTTATTTTTGCCATTTTATTGGATGATGAAATGTCAGTTGTCGTATCACAAATTGTGTAAAACCGCGTAGCGTAGCGAAGCGGTTTTACGCAAAATTTGTGATACGACAACTGACATTTCATCATCCAATAAAATGGCAAAAATAAACATTCAATACTTATAATTACCAAATATATGAATTTATTCCGAATTCGTACAAATTCTAAGGAAAATAAACGATTGAGTACGTGGCGTATAAAAATATTAAACTGGTTCGAACTAGTTCCCTAACAAAAAAAATGTTGGAGAGAAAAAAAAGCAAGCCGATATTTAATCTGGAAAAAAGCATTTCCCCCTTCGGAACCTCAGCATATTTTACCTATTTGCACTTACTGCTGTATTGTTATGACGTAATTTGTGACGCGTTGTTTACCGAAGGCAGCAGACATGACAGTTGAAAGTAGAACATGAAGCAATATTTGTGTTGGGATTTATACGGACTCTCAGACAGCATTTCTTGTACCTGTAGATCTTGTGTGTGAAGAAAATACACATTGTTAAGATCTACAGGTATCGGAATATCAGCTGAAAATTATTTCTTAGGAATCAGAACGAAATCGACATGACAAGTTTGGTAAGTCGCGATTGCGTAGCTTTTGCTCAGTACTTTCATATTTATTAATCCTAGTATATCCATGTGTATTAGATTAATTTCGATGATTTTAGACAAATAAAGGACAAGTTTTTTTCATGCATTTCTAATAGGTCAATCATAATTTTCCTAGAAACACAAGAAATCTGTCAACAAACTGCCGTTCATGTTCACTTGTTGCAGTTTTCAAATCATGCGCGTAGCAACCGATGTAATCTCTGCAAACATTCACAGTACCGTGCTATGATGTTTATGAGTCGACACATGAACTTTCTCTAGTTTTAATGGATTATTTGAGACCCTTTGTTTTGTTTATTTCATGCGTTAGACAATTCTTGATTTCTGTTGCGTTAGTGTGAAAGTAGTTCCGGTCAATTTTGACATTTTATCATCTCATAACGGAAGTCACAATAAATGCGATCAACCAATCAAAATGCTTAGAATCAGATAAACAAACACATTTGGTAATTATATGCATATACATGAATAATGTCGAAGATTTCCAACTCTCTACCTTCTGGGAGAAAATTTTCTAACCAATTTACTTGCACCAGACACGTGTTTCGAATATATAATTCTCATCAGTGATGCTTTCAGCGGAGCTACCAAAATAATTTCAGTAGCGCCCTCTTTAATTTTTTGAAGTTAGATTTTTACATTTACATTATAGAGATTGCGCGGCTCCAAATTTCCTGTAGGGTCGATTCAGTAGCATATCCAAATAAAATCTATGTTCAAAATAGCATTGGAGGGATGGTGCTAAGATTTTTAACTCCTTTAGTTTCGATGATATTTATCGGTAAAATGGCTTGTTTCCGAAACAGCAAAAAAATATATTTGATGTCACATTGAGTGTTCATTAAATAGTCTAAGAATCTTAATGATGATAGCTCTAATATTGCATTGAATTTAATTACATAGCATTCACTTTCAAAAGTTTTGGATGGATGCATTTCTTGTAGAAATCAATAAGTTTCTGCTTTGCAATGAACCAAAAATCTGAATCAAATTCAACTCTCTCCACAAAAATTCCTGATTGTGTAAAAACGATCAAATCACAAAATTGTCTTTTTGTTACAGCAAGTTGACACTGAATTTGACAAAAATAGGGTGATTTTTCACATTTTTTTAACATTGGCATGTCATGAACAGTTTCAAAATTTTTTGAATCCAAACAAGCAGCTTGCTTAGCAGTTTTATTTGCATGAGTGTAAGGACATTTTATTTCAATGCAACCATTTTCACAACAGTCACACTCTATGAAACCATCTGGAGATGCTCCAAGAAAGGGTAAATTGGTATCTACAATAAGACCAGTAGTATGACAGTTAAAGTTTTTGTGCACCTTTTTGTGGGAATCAAATTGAATATACAAATCTCTGGCCTTTGATTCAAATTTCTTCCCATGGATTATAGAAGGAACTGAACTTGTATTGTAGTTAGTTTGGCCTAAAATGTTTCACAAGGCTTGCATCTTCGATCTGACCTGAAAAAT
The DNA here is from genome assembly GCA_028142955.1 of Pinctada fucata. Taxonomy (NCBI): domain Eukaryota; kingdom Metazoa; phylum Mollusca; class Bivalvia; order Pterioida; family Pteriidae; genus Pinctada; species Pinctada fucata. The sequence continues at coordinate 61,206,517 of AP027102.1, read as the reverse complement.
GTAAACAACTGTGGACACAAGATGCAGTTATCCTCCCAATTCTCTGATGGAACCAAACGTCAGATAAGCTTTGAGATGTAGTAGTATTGCATATTTTATCACACAGTTGTTTGTCAAAATACCCCTTAAGATTCAGTACAAAATCATCAAATGATTTGTCAGGATTTTGTTCATAATACTGTTGAGAGAAATCTATTATCATAAACTGGTTCCTCAAATTCATAATCGGATTCTGATCTATCAGATAACGTGTAAGTGGCACATGCAGCAACATTGTCATGTTTTAAGAGTTTGTAGACCTGTTTCTCTGTTTTCTTATTAAATTCTGCCAAATTATTTACAGACACTGGCCTATGATATTGCTCAGTGGGTTTCGGCTGCAGATTACTTGAGGGCTCTTTTCTCAAATCAAGCTGTGTGATTTTCACAGGTCTTTAAGATCTTACAGGATTTGTCCACTTTGCCAATTTATCAGTGACACCAACTTCTGATATAAAAAGAAGGGAGGAGTGTCACTGAGACATTGCACAAATTTCTGAAGTCCTAATAAAAAGGCTGCTTTGTGTTTGCAAGTGCCATCTCCATTAAAAATATAATTTATGAATGGTTTCAATTTTGAAGTTGAATATTGGCATTTATCCAAAAAGTTCATTTAAAACTTACGAAAATACATGTTTTTGAATTATATAAAGTTTTTTTGTTTGTTTTTGTGACTGCATGCCTATGTGAAATATTATTAAATGTCGTCAAAACACTGCAAATTATCTCATTTATTTAAGACTTGTTGATTCATTTATTAATATTATTATTTCTGTTGTATTTATGTATACATCATACATAGTTATCAATTTTTATTATTAAGGATTCCGTCGGAATCCTTCTTGTTATTGTATTGTCTTTTCTTTATTCTTATTCTTCTTATTATTATTCTTACCCCCAAACGTTCCAGACACTTTAGAAAAAAGTACCGCAATATATGATAAAGTGGAAAATACCATGTGAAAGAGCATATGAAGATCTCAATTCAAAATTGTTTTCTTGTCGAAAAGTTCACATATGCCCCCGCTAGAGATCATCAAAGGGCAAATCTTAAAACTTTTATAACTCGTAAAGTAACCGTACGATTTGAACGAAATTTCTTTTATATTGTTCTTTGGAAAATTTGCAAACTTTTATATCATTACATGCTCAATGAAATATTTACGGTTTTCGCGCTATTACAAGTTGAAAATGAAATGTTAAATTGGCACAGTGCCAATTTCTACAATTTTTGAGATTTTGAGTTGAAACTTGGATGGTAGGTTACTTAAAGGTAGTCATTTAATGTTGACCTAGTTTCAAGGTCAACTTTTGATTCTCAAGGTCACAACAACCTTTTGCCTATAGAACAAAGACGGTTTGACCTTGAGAGTTTAAACTTCATACATATAATCGTCAAGCCAAGCCCTTTCACCTTGACCCAAGGTCAAATTTTCCTCAAGGTTAGAACACATTTTTGCCTGTTAAACAAAGACTGTTTGACGTTGAATGTTCAAACTTTACACAAATATTCCTTGCATCAAGCTCTCTCACCTAAACCTTGACCAAAGGTCATTTGTTCGATTTCAAGGTCACAACAAACTTTGGTTGATAAAATATTGAACTTTGATCAGGTTAAGATTAATTTTGATGAGAATAACCTCCAATATTCATCTTTTATCTGTGACCTTGGTTCAAGGTAAAATAATCATTCTCAAAGTCATAACAAACATTTACTCCTGTAGATTTCACAGTTCTGGTCCTACTTTATTTATTCTACACACTAGTAGTCCTTCTTATTTGAACTTAATATAGTCCAAGAAAGATAACTCTTTTAAAATTCTTGTTCTCTGTTTCCTCTTTTTCTCATTAGCATTACCTGCTGTTGTCATTTTCTATTAATAGAAATGCTCTCATTGCCAAATCATTGTGCAATTCTGTTTTGAGATTAAATGTTTATAAATCATGGAGTCTAAAGCTTTCGTAAACATGGAAGGTATTTATTATCTTTGTCTTCTATTTTGTTGATAAATATATAAGAGTCCCAAGTTAGACATAAGCTCTTTTGACTTATTTGCTGAAGTGAATAAGGCACTAAAGCAACTATTCTTTTTTCAATCTTCTTTATTCGGATTTTGACACTTCAGTTCCGAGGATTGTCAAATAAAGGAGGAATCCGTCTGTTGCTTGCAACAATAGCGATTTAGTTCATATTAATTATACACAACTTTTTTGTTCTTAATATATGTGCCAAAATTTGATAATGATATCAGAGTTGTTGTTGTTTGTTGTTGTAATGTAAACGTCTCCAAATTGAATAGCATCATTTAGAACAGATAAATTGGCAACGTGGACCAGACATGCACGTTTCGGGTACTTACAATGTAACCCCCATCTGTGATCCTAAATCTAAACAATGTAATATGTCAAAAAAGTATGAAAGTAATATGTCAAAAAAGTATGAAAGTTACTATGTCGAAAAAGTTATATCTTTTTATAGATAAACAATTAAACATTCATTATTAAAATTAAACTTTTATAGATAAACAATTAGAAGTTACTATGTCGAAAGTTTATATCTTTTTATAGATAAACAATTAAACGTTCATTGTTACTTGAAGTTGCTTTGGGTTTGACTCAGTTTGTTAGCTACATTGAATATTGGACTTACGCAACACAGGTGCACTCCCCAGAGCTTATAACACCACTCTTGTCAATAAGTATCCATAGCTTATATGGATCTGCTGATTGCCTTTCCTCTGGAATACACTGAGCCTTCAGATAGCAGTATTGGGGGTCTAGCACTGCCATTGAAACGTTACTTATATGGCAATCTGAATGCAGTCTGAAACTATTGTCATTCTTATAAGATTTTAGTCTCATTTGTCCATCCACATTTATTCCTGAAGTAAAACTGGACATCAAATGTTTCTAAATTAGGAATGTTGGATAAATCATCGGTCCAAAGGTGATCAGGGTGACAAGGGACAGGGTATGTCTTCCCATTGACCGTTCTTCGACGTGCGCTGGCAATCTCATCATCGCATGAGGATTTTGTTTCGATATTTTGATTTACTGCCTCTTTTGCAAGTTTAAGTCGCTTTTGTTTTTTTTTGTAACCGGTTGTACGGATGCCTCTTTTGGCAAGAAAAACCTTTAATTGGGGCAGGGATTTGGAGTCAAGGTCGTGTTCCATTTTTTGATTTTGTTTACACGAGTTGCCCAAGTGACGTAGACTACTTTTACCTCCAATACAAGAGAGTTGCGCAGTCGGGGTATTTACGATCTTGCGTATTCAGCTTGTTTTATTTTGCTGTAGTCAAGGGGTTAATCATACATTTCTAGGTTGTTCTGCATAATTTAAATACTTTCCTGTGGTGCCGGGGAAAATGTTTTGAATTCTTTATTTTTAAGCTGAAGCCTTTCGAACAGCTTTGTCAGAAGGACCTGCTTGGTATTTTAAATAAATATGTATAAAAAAATGTATTTGAAGAAAAAATCTAGCTAGGCATTTGTTGTTTTTAGAAAACTCACGTATTTCACATAAAATGAATTCAATGCATCAAGCAAGCATGGAAAATATAAGAACGGTATGATCGATGTGAAACATCAGTCAAAGACTCTCTGGAGCTAAATTAAGAATAGACATTATTCTCTCTGAAAGGTTCTTCCAAGAATTCGGAGTGCACCTTAAGTTTTATTACCAAGCTGTGTACACTGTGTCCAGCTTCGATTTTTCATCACGTTCCTGTAGAAATTACTGTTTGACAAACTTTGAAATAACTACTTTTGCATTCTGTTCAAATTGTGGTATATGAAGACGTTTAACATTTGAACCCAATGGTGAGCGTCACTACTGGTGGACCAGGAGTCGCCGAGGGCAGATGTAGCCAAGTTCGACCAACTTCTGTTGATCGTCTCATCAACGCATTCGAAAATTTCTGTATTCAATTTTTTATTTCTAAAACGTAGTCCTGTAGCATCATATCCCACCCATCCTGCTACGTTTTTTCGATATAAGTTTGGACAAAATAAGTTTAGTACTCTTCGGTCATATTACATTGTTTGGATTATGGATTGTTTTATGTTCCACAATTTTATTGAATACACAAAGTACACATGAATCAATCACGTCATCACGCAAGTAGGTACTAATGAGAGTATAACATAGACGGCATGTTTAACAAAGTTTAGAACCCGAAATGTGCATGTCTGGTCCATTCTGCAAATTTATCAGTTCTTAAATGATGCTATTGAAATATGAAGACGTTGAACATGTATCTTTACTGGCTAAAAAAAATCATACACCCCTGATCAATCGGAAGACAGTTATCGCCGTTTAATGTAAAATGTACGTTGAACTGGTATGTCGCCGCACTAAATTTATTTCAGTTGCGCCACCTAGAACAGAACGGACTTTGGGTTGTCACATTGCAGTGCTTTTATAGAATACACTGGATAATAATCTTTAGGCTTTTAAATTTGAAAATCACATTGTGACAGGTTTTTTTTTAGCAGAGTTAAATATGCACATAATGACCTTGATCTTTCACCTGATGAAATAAGCTGCCCGCATGAACAGGACAATGTCATACTTTATTTATATTAAGAATTAAAATATCATGTTAACAACCATGCGCGGATCCAGAGGGGGGACCGGGGGTCTGGAACCCCCCCCCCCCTCCCCTGAGATTTTCAGAGATGGGTCCAGCTTTGGCCCATTTCTAATTGAAAGGTGTCTAAAAATGCATAAAAAGGCGTTGAAACCTAAAATTTCGGCTCGCTTCGCTCGCCATTTACAAATATACAATTATTTTTTCTGCAAAATTCCTTAATCATTTTCAAATTTTGATACTAAATAATTTTTTATAACTGTCTTGGGTCTCATGAACTCGTATTTTCAACAGTCTGTTACTTCATAGGATGTAACCTCCCTATCTTTTTCAAGGTTGTGTCATTTTAAGATGTCTGATTATTTGGGAAAATGACTTATCTATTTATTCTCATGAAATATAGACAAAATGTGAATTAATAAAAATTTTCGCGGCTCGCCAATATAAGGAGTAAAATATTCAATGTTACAAAAAATCATCTCGATCGAATCAAGACAAATTATTATTTCATATCTAATAAAAATTCATGCTCGCTTCGCTCGCCAATTCTTCACAAAAATAAACGTGAATAGAAAGCTAACAATACCCGTCCTCAAAAATCAATCCTTAGTGCACACGTTGCCCCCTCCCTCTGATGTGCACCTAAATATACCTACATCATAGGTAGACTTCCTACAATTTTGGACCCCCTCTGACCAAAAATGCTGGATCCGCGCATGAACAACAGTAAGTTACCTGGTTGCCAAAAGTGAGCAGATGGTTTAATGGCGGGGGACTGCAGCAAAACGATTGGAAAGATTACGGAGTACAACAACTGGATTGGAACCCATCGACCAGCTATTGGCAACATTGATGAGGCTACGTCTGGGACAATTTGGGGTTTCATTCGGGACCTGCTCTGCTCTCACTATATCAAATGGCTGTGTTTGCTTTTTCAAGAATCAAAACCCTTGAATGTCTTTGCATCTAGAGATGTTAATCAGTCAAATATGCCACAATGTTTTGTGCAATATCCAAACTTGCGAATTATTCTTGATTGTACTGATATATTTGTTTAGAGGTCTAGTATTCTTGTAAATCAGAATAGAACTTGCCATATTACTGTTTAGATTGAGGATCACTGACGAGTACCCGAAACGTGCATGTCTGGTCCATGCTAAAAATTAATCTGTTCTTAAAATGATGTTATTGAATTGAAGACGTTTAACATTTAAGCTACTTGGTGAGTGTCACTGCTGGTAGACCAGAAGTCCCCGAGGGCACATGTAGCCAAGTTCGATCAACTTCGGTTGATCGTCTGTCTTTTCAATGCATTCAAAAATTTCGTTACCAAAATCCTTTCAAATTTCTAAAACGTAGGTTCTGTAGCATCATATCCCACCCATCCTGCTACGTCTTTCGGTACATTTTTGGACATGATTTTCACAGTCTTTGGCCATATTACTTTGTTAAGATTGAGGATCACTGACGAGGGTTAAGTACCCGAAAAGTGCATGTCTGATCCATGCTGAAAATTCATCTGTTCTTAAAACGATGCTATTGAATTGAAGACGTTTAACATTTTTCTAATTGCAAACACCACAATGGACCGAAATTTCTAATAGAAATCACTCCATCCGGTATTATTTGTTTTGTTTCGGAGGCAGGATATCAGATCGTCCAATTACAATCGAGTCAGGATTGTTAGATTTACTCCAACCCGGTGACAGGTACAATGACAAATATGGATAATGACCATATTCCTGTATACAGCACAAAATCGATAATTCAGAACATCAGAAACCGAAGGCATACAAAATCAGGATACAACAGGAACCAAAGCAAATTAACAACAACCTCCACCATATGAAAAGAAGCTTACTCCCGATATGGGAGTGAGACTAGGTGCCCAGGAAGAGTAAGCATCTCCTGCTTGCATGCAACACCCGCCGTTTCAATTCGGTAGAACTGTCACATACGGTTACTTCCATTTCGGAAGACATAGAGTACAATATTTTGTTGGATGGTTCAAATGGTCTATGAAAGAATATCATCCACCATTCTGGAGAGTGGGACATCATAGTGTATGACGAGTTCTCCATATCGACCGTAGAACTTCCTCAGTGACAATGTAAGTCGGTCACAAACATATCCCTGACAGAGAAGCTTATCTGAAAGACGCCTAGCTCTCAGAATAAAATCCGTATATTTGGTACTTGCTCTGGCATAGCGTATAAACTGAGATATGAACACGCCATAAGCTGGCGATGAAGGGATGTTGCTACTCAGAAAAGGAAAGTTTGCAATGCTGAAATTGCAGTCGTCACGTTTGTCATAGAATGAGGTGTTCATGTTACCATCAGTGTCGTAGGACAACATTATGTCCAAATAGGATGCTGAATTATTTGTCTCTGTTGTTTCTTTGACTTCAAGCTCCGAAGGATAGATACTGCTCAGGTTATCCGCGAATTTTGGAATATTGATGGACAACACATCGTCTCTTTATCTGTAAGTGAAGTTGAAGTAAGAAGCTAAGTATCTTTTACCTTCAGAGACCAAAGATTGAATGAATTCAGCATCGTACGAGTAAAGGAAAATGTCGGCAAGGAGTGGGGCACAATAAGTCCTTATTGGAATTCCGACAATTTGCTGGAAGACCTTTCCTCCAAACACCAAAAAAATGTTGTCGATCAGAAAGTTTAACATCTGAATAAAATCTGTTTAAGTGTACTTATTTTCAGAATCGGACTTTTCTTTTACAAAGTAAGTTTCGTCATAGTTAACAATATATTTGTATTTGCGATTACCGTTCTTACTTGTAAACGCATTACTTATAATTTTTGCGAGTCTGTTTTTCAATTTAGAATGTGGAATTGTAATGTATTGTCGAAAAATCAAAGGCTTTGATCGAATGGACTTCACTAAAATGAGTGGATTTCAGATGTTCTAAAAGTTCCTTCGAATTCTTTAAAATCCACATCTGGTTGATACCACTGCGAGAATATACTATCGAACAATATTTTTGAAGCCCAGATTTGATTTTAGATAAAACTTTGGTGAGTAAGGTCGATACAGATTTTGTAGAACATTTTGAGGAACCAGCGATGAAACGTTGTTTGTACGGATTATTATGCATTTTTGGTATGCAGTATAAGTATATTCCACATTCCAAATTGAAAGGAAGACTCGCATAAATAATAAGTAATGTGTTTACAAGTAAGAACGGTAATCGCAAATACAAATTTATTGTTATTAACTATGATAAAATCTACTTTGTCAAATAAAAGTCCGATTCTGAAAATAAGTACACTGAAACATATATTATTCAGATGCTAAACTTTCTGATCGACAACATTTTTGTGGTGTTTGGAGGAAAGGTCTTCCAGCAAATTGTCGGAACTCCAATAAGGACCAATTGTGCCCCACTCCTTGCCGACATTTTCCTTTACTCGTGCGAAGTTGAATTCAATCAATCTTTGGTCTCTGAAGGGAAAAGATACTTAGCTTCTTACTTCAACTTCACTTACAGATAAAGAGACGATGTGTTGTCCGTCAATATTCCAAAATTCGCGGATAACCTGAGCAGTATCTATCCTTCGGAGCTTGAAGTCAAAGAAACTACAGAGACAAATAATTCAGCATCCTATTTGGACATAAAGTTGTCCTACGACATTGATGGTCACATGAACACCTCACTCTATGACAAACGTGACGACTTCAATTTTAGCATTACTGACTTTCCTTTTCTGAGTAGCAGCATCCCTTCATCGCCTGCTTATGGCGTGTTCATATCTCAGTTTATACACTATGCCAGAGCAAGTACCAAATATACGGATTTTGTTATGAGAGATAGGCGTCTTTCAGATAAGCTTCTCAGTCAGGGATATGTTTGTGACCGACTAACATCGTCACTGAGGAAGGTCGATATGGGGAACTCGTCATACACTATGATGTCCCACTCTCCAGAATGCTGGATTATATTCTTTCATAGACCATTTGAACCATCCAACCAAAGATTGTACTCTATGTCTTCCGAAATGGAAGTAACCGGATGTGACAGTTTTACCGAATTGAAGCGGCGGAAGTTGCATGCAAGCAGGAAATGCTTACTCTTCCTGGGCACCTGGTCTCTTTCCCATATCGGGAGTTCGCTTCTTTTTGTACGTTTCGGATACTTAACCCTCGTCAGTGATCATAAATCTAAACAATGTAATATGGCCAAAGAGTGTTGAAAATATTATGTCTAAAAATGTAGAAAGGTCAAAAAAAAAATTCAGTATTCTCGTAGATGACCTTTGATCTAAAATTTTGAAAATCAACATGGTTTTTCCTATTGCCATAAGCAATTGGTGAATCAAGTTTGGTCAAGATCCATTCATGAATATAGGTCCAAACACTCTTTCATATATGCATATTTTATATATTTAACCTTGTTCATTGAACCCTGTTGAATAGGTAATGTGTCTTTCTATGGTTATTTCGCAATTTGAAAGTGATCATTCTATGATCCAGATATATATAAAAAATATGCAGCTTTAAATGAATACATAAACTCAGAAAATTTGGAACTACAGCTAGAAGATGGGACAACGATAGCTATACAAGTTGATGTGAAAATACATTTCACTATGCCAAAGACGTAGGAAGACAAGGTAAAGAAGTATCATCACATTTTTCATAAGACTTGGCTTATTATCCCCTCGCAACACAGTTGCAAAGGGGTAAAGTAACTCCGTCGTTCATATGTAAGTAGGTGCGCGTGTACGTCACACTTTTGTATACAGCCTATATGACATTTGATCTTTACTGGACTTCATTTCCTCTTGTGTATGTTAGGAGGAAGTGTCCTACTGATTTTAAGGTCATAGGTGAAATGTCGAGGTCTCAGATTTGAAGTTGTTAAAATCCTATCCTTGTATATACCCTGAGTGACTACATTGATTTAAATGCCATGTGATGCTACGCTTTGCTTTGCCTAGGTATTATCTTCAAATACTTCCCCGAGTTGATGAAGTCACCAGATCATGACCGTCTCCTTGCCATTCTGAAGATGATGATCCTTCAGCTTAGGGACCACAGTAGTAAAGCAAAATACCTTAGGGAATACTGCAGGTCCTGGTCCAACAGCAATGCATCATGGGAGACCAGGAGGTATGACAGGTCATTCGTTAAACTTTGTAAATCTCACTGGAAAACCTGATTCTTACGTTCCAGCAGATCACCTCCAAGAGTAGAATGCAAAGGAAAACAAGACATATATGAAACATGTTCAACAAAACAAGTTGAAACATCCTCCACAAAACAGCTGGCCTTCCATTCAACGGTAAGATTGCAAAGAATTAGGATGAACAGACAGGAACACTAGTAGGGGCAAAAAGACACACTGTAAATAAAAATGAGAAAGATGTCCGAACCATGATCGAGGACCTCAGGAAAATTGAACCATTTGAAAAGAAAGAAGGCCGTACTTAAAACAAATTTAAATGCACTTCAAAGTTTCTAGTAGAAAAATGTAGATGGACATATGTTGCAGACATGTCATAATCGCAACAAACAATATTTCAACGACTAAATCATCCTCAAATCAATGACAATGCACAACCAGAGTGGATGAAGGCATGAAGATCTTTTAAGATGGATGAATTGACTGAAAAACTGAAAATTACAAGCATTATTATACCATTAACACTCTGGCAATATTACATTGTTTAGATTGAGGATCACTGACGAGGGTTAAATATCCAAAACGTGCATGCCTGGTCCATGATGCAGATTTAACTGTTCTTAAATCATGCTATTCAATTCGATGATGTTTAACATTAAGGCTCTATCATTACTACATTACTTGAATGGACTGATCGACATACAGAACGATGGAAAAGTTTATTCCTATAGCGTTTATTTATTTGTACATACACAATCATTCAAACATTTTCAACAGCATCAACAATTTTAAATATAGTCTCAATGAAAGTATTTTGAAGGAAAGGAAAAGTTGAACTAAGGTGTTCCTTAGAGTTGTATAGTATAAAACTGTGAAATTTGAACAGCAAGATGATCATTAAATCTAGTTTGAAGTTGGGCTGGACCTGGCTTTGACTGTGATTTCTTTCATTTTTCAGCATCGAACTATTTGCCAAACATGACTCTCATCATTTTCTGTTGCTTTGGTGTTGGTGGCTCAGTGCTACATGCTTTGACATCAGTTATTGTCATTTCCCCGGGTTTTTCTTTAACACAATTGTAACAGCATGGAAATGAAGCAGCTTCATTATTCCCACTTAACTTTCCCTAATTACACAAAGAATCAGGTTCTAGGAGGTCTGGAGAAAAATCCAAACATCCATATTTTTCCGGTGTCCATACTCTGATACTACATGCATAATTAAATGTACGTGTGATATTGATTTCGTACATGTACTTTTATCGGGAAAGGGGTCCGTATGTTACAGGAAAAAATATATATAAATATAAAAGACATGTCTGAAAAAGAGAAAATTGATTCACATTTGATAGTTCCTTCGACGTTCACATTGATAAATGGGAGTTCATGCCCCCCCCCCCCCTCCGATTCGGATACACAAGTATGAACACCCCCCCCCCCCATTTTCCCGCTGCAAATATCCTAAAACCTGTCCTTGGATAATCACAATGATAATCAAAAAAAGATTCTTTTTTAATTTATCAATTAAATTTAACCAAAACTTGGTAAAGTTACGGTTTGAATTCCCGTTATATGTAATGCAGTGACGGATTAAGAGGGCGGGGCTTTTTCATCCTCATCAAGTTATTGATTCAGAATACTCTTTTTATGCTTAATCTCTTTACTTTTGAGGAAGTTTTCGGCTCGCCCAACTTAATTCTGTATTAGCTGTATATTTTTTCGTCTTCATCTTTCCTTGTCATCGTGTTTGAACGGATTCATATGTAATAAACATATACAATTCAAAATCAAATTAACAATTGAATAATTACCAAATGCTTCATTTTCATGGGCCGATATATCCAGGTTAGACAGGTTGATAGTGCGGTTGCAATGCCCTAATCTTCCCAACCTGCCTTAATCTTCCCAACCTTCCCCAAGTGGTGAAAAAAAATTGAGCATGGAAAATGAGAGAGAGAATGTTATTCTTATGACTAAATGTAACCATCTATTCTAAAAAATTTACGGCTCGCTCCGCATGCCAATACAGAATAAAGTTGTATATACATGTATCACTGTATGTAACGTGCGACTGCGGGTATTCATTTTCTACGGTAATCGCCACAATTTTTTACAGTAAATTTTTTCTTTTATTGAGAAATTGGGTGATAAAATACAGATTCCGAGCTTTTCTTACGTTTATTTTGTTAAATGATTTCGTATTTTCTTTGATGACTATCAAATGCTTACATATTTGGGAAATTAAGCGAAGTTTCTGGCGACAAAAACGGCCAGAAACATAACTTTCTAGCGATTTTAGTGTTTATGTCCCCAAAAGTCAGTATCAAAATGAAAATACTGACGTTATCAGACAACGATATGTTTTCATGTAAGAAAATATACCAGAACAAACACTAGTATATGACATTTTTATTTCATCTATAAGTCTTCTTTAGAATAAATGCATATTTCTGTTGTAATCGCGATAGTTTTATACGGTAAAGGCGACTGTTTTAAGGAATAGTGTATGAAAACATATTTTCTGTTCATAAAATATCGTCCATTAAACGGGTAAACTTTTTTATTTAGCACTTGAAATACATCGTATACGATTATGAGGTATGTGAATAGGCAGAGACATGTATGCTCTCAATATATCCGGGTTGCAGTCCGACAAAGCTCCCCGATTAGCCCCGACTTAAAATTTTGATTATCATTTGAAAAAAAATCACTATATAATATGATGTGCGTTTCTTTTTTTGTTGTTGGGTATATATTTATAATGATGCATTATAGAATATTTAAATCTTACCAAAAACAAACAAATAAACCATACGTTTGAGCATCAGAAATAAGTATGTCTGATTTTATTCTTTATCAATGTGTCCGTATCAACACGTCCGTATCAACTTAAGGTTCAGTCAACAATACACAGGTGCATGTATGTGTTATCCAAATTATCTCTTTTGCCTCCTCATTTATGTATATAATATTAGTCACATTAGCGAGTTAAAATGGCGTCCATAAAGATGATGCTTCCAGCCTTCATTGGTCTTTTCTTTCAAGGCAAGTACTAGTGTATTTGTTCAATTCTCGATAATTTATTTTAAACATACTCATTTCCTATTAATTTAAAGATAATGAATTAACACGTCAAATTATTATTTTTAAATATTTATAATCTTTTATAATCTCATATTACAGGTATATCTGTTAAAGTCATAGATGAGCTCGAACGAATTGGGCATTTAACTCAGTTGTGACCTGAATTACTTTTGGTCCCTATAGATGAAATCTTAAAACTCTGAATTAGGTCAAATATTGTTATGTTTAAATAGTAATTTTTTAGATACACGACCGAAATTTTGTGTCAAACAGCCGAATTTAAACTAAAGCCTCTATGGAAACTGAAAAATAGTTTTCAAGACTTCCCAACATTGCTTCGGGATTTACTTCGTCTAGAAGCCTTAGTTCAACAAGAACGATTACAAATAAACTCTCGAATGAAATTCTACGTTGAAATTGAACAATGATTTTTGAAATGTTCGGAATTGTGCATCCTTCCCTCACAGGTATTCTACAAACAACACAAACAGAATGTGTCAGCATTGGTCTTATGTTATATTCATATAGCTGTGGATAGAAGGTGAAAGCAGACATTCTGTGGATAGAAGGTGAAAGCAGACATTCTGTCTGGTCCACGTTGCCAATTTATCTGTTCTTAAATGATGCTATTCAATTTGAAGACGTTTATATTCTGCGATTACTTTTTAAAGGTTCTATATTCATTCAGATATTCATTCGAATACTGCATGTAACAACAAAGAACACTGTATTCGCTTACATATTTTTTCCCATTAATTAATGAAACACTCTTCTATTTTTTCTAATGAATGACAACACAACCATTTTCTATTCCGATGTCGTTTCGCCGAGATTTGCCTATTTAAGGTGACCGCACTCAGCCCAGTTATCTATTGCAAGAAGAGACTAGAGTTAATACGCAACAAAAAAATTAATGTACTTCTCAACCGGAAAATAAAATGCATGTATTCCTATCGCTTATTAAATCAAAGAATGTATGAAAACGTTTATAAAACTCAAAGCAATACTTTGTTTTAACATTATGAAGTTCTATCGATTTCTATTCCGTGGTACCGATGATTCTAAATTTCAGACAGCATGGTGCTTTGAAGACAAATATATGCAGAATAAATCATAATATTGATAAAAAAGAGTCAATGTATAGATAATGAAATTTGCTGTCTAAAAATACATTTAACATCTTAATAGTTTAGTTACCCTGGAGGAGATATTGCTAACTCGTGGAACATTCTTTATGAAATTTATCGAAATCATTCAAATCTGAAACATTTCCTCGATCATGACAGTCATCTATTTTTTCAATGCAATTTTAAAAGATGTTTTACGTTACCTTTGGCATGAGCTTTTGTTAATATGATATTTCAATACCATGTTTGACACGTATAATACAGATACATGTACAAATGAGTTAAAATGTAGAAGATGTTTTCTCAGACTCCTTTCGTCGTTGTCCTTCATTCGAAAAGATATCCGAATGTATAGTAAGATTAAACGTCTTCAAATTCAATAGCATTATCTAAGAACGGATAAAAAAGCATACCACCAGACATGTACGTTTCGGGTACTTAATCCTCGTCAGTGATCCTCAATCTTAAACGCATTACAAATTTCTTTTATCAAAAAATTGCTTGAAATTGTTGAAACGTTGGTCCTGAAGCATCATATCACAACCATCCTGCTACGTCTTGCGGTATATTTCTGAACATTATAACTTTCACACTCTTTGTACACTGTTTAGATTGAGGATAACTGACGAGGGTTATGTTCCCGAAACGTGTCTGGTCCATGCTTCAAATGTATCTGTTTTTAAATGATGCTATTAAATTTGAAGACTTTCAACATAACAAATGTATTTTTATTTCAGTGGAAGGAACTGCAGCAGAGTATTGTTATTACAGCGACGGGAGCTACACGTGTTACTACGATAATTACACGATGTAGGTATATTCTATTCGAACATTTTCTCACGAGTTATGTCAGGTTTGCCTTTGTAAGATATATAAAGGACCATACAGAGAATTCAAACAGATCAATGAAATATGACGAAATGACAAATATGGATAATGACCATATTTCCTTACACGGTACAAAATCGATAATTCAGAATATTATAAACCGAAGGCATACAAAATTAGGATAAAACAGAAACCAAAGCAATCAAACAAAAACCTCCACCACATGAAAAGAAGCGAACTTCAAATATGGGAATGAGACCAGGTGCCCAGGAAGAGTCAGCATCTTTTACTTGTCTGAAATACCCGCAACATCAATCCGGTTACTTCAACTTCGGAAGATATATGCATATTCTGTGGTTTGATGGTTTTAATGGTCTAAGACAGAATATCATATATCATTCAGGACAACGGGATATCAAAGTGTATGATGAGTTTTCCGTATCGACAGTAGAACTTCCTCAATGACGATGTTAGTCGAGCACAAACATATCCCTGATTGAGAAGCTTATTTCAAAGACGCCTAGCCCTCTGAACAAAACATGTGTATTTGGTACTTGCTCTGGCATAACGCTTCAATTGAGATATCATCACGCCATAAGCAGGCGATGGAGTGATGTTGCTACTCAGAAAGGGAAAGTTTGTGATGCTGAAATTGAAGGCGTCGCGTTTGTCATAGAGTGAGGTGTTCATGTGACCATCGGTGTCGTAGGACAGCTTTATGTCCAAAATAGGAAGTGGAATTATTCGTCTCTGTAGTATCTTTGTCTTCAATCTCCGAATGGAATATTCTCATGGTAATCTGCGAATTTTGGATTATGGATGGACAGCACATCGTCTATATGTCTGTAGGTGAAGGTAAAGTCAGAAGCTAAGCACCTTTTCCCTTCAGAGACCGAAGATTGAATGAATTCAGCTTTGTGTGAGTAGAGAAATGTCAGCAAGGAGTGGGGCACAATTGGTTCCCATTGGAATTCCGACAATGTGTTGAAAGACCTTTCCTCCGAACATCACAAAAATGTTGTCGATCAAGAAGTTTATACTAGTTTTGAGTTTTATCAAGAAGGTTATACTTATTTTTTGGATCGGAATTTTTCTTTTACAAAGTAGATTTGTCCTAGTTAACAACGGTAAATTTGTATTTGCGATTACCGTTGTTGCTTGTAAACGCACGTGCATTGCTTATAACTTTTGCGAGTCAATTTAAAATGTGGTACATGTATCAATATAATTGTTGAATTAAGTGTCGAAGTTGCTTTATGTCACGACTATTTAATACGTGTCGATCACGTTAACTCTAATGTTGACGTCAATTCGCACCACTTCCGACAGCGTCATTTCCGAGGTCCTCTACGTAGTTGGTTCCCTAATAATTGCGTAAATCGTGTTTTTAAAATACTGCGTCTCAGTGTTAACGTATCCATGGGATGGTATTGCAATAAAATACGGAAGTGCTCTAACACTTTACCTTCTTGAAGAAGATTTCAAACCAATGTTAATGCACCAGACACGTGTTTTAGATAATAAATCTTTATCAGCAGTAGTTAATTTAAAGGCGAAGTGATTTTCACAGCCAATTTTATTTTAGTAGCTCAACCTCTCTCGGTTCATCCTTAACACCATAAATAACCTTCACATTTTCGTATCCAATATAATAATTTGTCAAGTCATTTATATGTATTTCTATTACCAAAAAAAAAAAAACCAAGTAGACATGATTTTATGGCAAATAGACTATTCTTGTCTGTTACTATGCAATTGATATGCAGTTTAAACTGTCGCGTTTTTTAAAGGTATGGTGTCCCTGAAAATTAATTATTTTTACAAAATTTATAATGCAAAATCTTTCTTTTCATGTGAAAGTATACATTCTCATTTGTATAAAGTCAAATTTTCAGACGAATCTAGCGCATGCATTCGCAGTTATAGACGTTTAAAAACGTCATTTTGAATTTGGGGTGCGCAGCTCTTATTCATTCTACTAGCGCCACCTACAATGTATTGAGATTTTTACAATAGAGGTATAAGGATATTTTTAAACTTCTACAAATTCGACAATATTATGGTCATTACTGCAAATGTTCAAATAAAACTTTTATGGCTCCTTTTTTCCTCTATCTAGACCATGTTTTCAATAAAATCTATTTTCGGGAACACAGTATCTTAGTTTAATCTATCTTCGTTTTCAGAAGACGGACTCGGGGAATCGAACCCCGGCCGTCCGGGTGATAGTCAGACTCGTCGCCGAGTGAGCTAAAGGGACATTCCAATAGCTCAGTCTTAGAACTTGTACTGAACTATTGGTACCTGCTACTACCGGAACCACTACAGTGTGATAGGTCACAATTAATTTTGTTGGAATATGCATCAATTTATTCCCATATATTTTATTTTATTTTTGGACAGATCACCAGGGACAATAATAGGGATCATCATTGGTTGCACGGTGATAATTGTAAAGATCATTATTATTGTAATCTGCTGTGTCAGACGGAGGAATCGCATCGTACAGCAGAGGACTGTGGTCTATGGATCCCCAGTAGGAGTAACAGCTGGCACAGGTATTTCAGGCTGTAAATAAGAGTAAATACATCTTGCGTTAACATGGTTATGAATTTCGGTTAGAGGACTCATATTGTAAACGAAAATAACAAAAAATTTATCTGTCCTGTTCTTCAAATGAAACTTTTAAAATAAAACAAACAATTTGCCTCGATACAAATGTACTTCCACGGTTGTTTTATGTCAATGAAATTTAAATGTGCACATTAAATAGCCCGAAGGACGATAGAGCTAAAAAAAATTTATTATGTATCTGCATTTTATAGTGATTTTTAAAATTAATTGGAAGCTTCGATTTCCAACAATGCCTGTCTTTGTTTTTTCTGTGTGTGTGTGTTTTATTCTTCTTCTTTTCTTATCATTTTGATTTCTGTTTTTAATTCTTATAGTGTAGTTGAAGTAAAATTAGGAAAGGACCTGTTAGAATAAGGGCTTGATTCAGCCCTGAATATATTTCATTATTTCTCGTGGGCTGAACGTCTAACATTTGAAGGAGAAAGGTGGTTAGGATAAAAATAAGGTATATTAGAAAATTCTTAAAGGTATTTTATTCAGATGGTTTTGTATTAAGATTTTTTTATAATAACGGGTTAAATACATATATTGAATAATATGCAAAAAAAAAAAATGTGCAAAAAGAGAATTACACGCATTTTACATAAAGTTGTTTCGTTTCCCGTTCATGCTCAACATGAAAAGGATAAATTCATTTGAAGATGGTACAATGAAATAGGTAAACTGCGCAATTCGGTAACTGAGAACCGTTTTATTTTGCGCTATACAGTAAAGTAAGCTTACACATGTTACAGGCGGGAAATACACACCGCGTAAAAATAGAAAATTTCATCCCAAATCATCTAATGTGATTTCATATGTGTAATAGGATTAATTAATAAATACACGAATTGATAGCGAGCGGAGCTCGCTGCAAAGGCCCGAAGGGCCTTTGCGAGCGAAGCTCGCCCTTATGGTAACGCGTATACACATATCTTATTGAGAAAATATGCTGAATCAAAGAATGAGAATGTACTACTATGCTTTCAAAAACTTTCGTCCCCTCGCAGACAGAGTTGCTGCGGAGATGCTGGATATTGCCATTTAAATTTTTTTTCGACTCCAAGTAGACGTATATATGTTATACTTAATTTTTGTTTATAAGTTAAAATTATTGAAAATATTTTTCGTAAATCAGGTAACGATAAAGCATCAACAAGGCGGCGTAACCACGGGAAATCCGACATTTCCGGTTTTAAACGAGACGTTTCGCTCTGATTGCTTTTCTCGTCTCGGGTGCTTTCGTACTGTCAGAAGTCGGAATATGTTTGTTTTTTCTTTTGTTCTTTTGTAATTTATTTTCAGCTAGCCTAAACATTATTCTTACAAAATAAAAATGAATTATAAAGAACCATATTTTTAAAGAACTATATTTTTAAGCCCCCCCCCCCTTAAAATGTTCATCTGCTGGTCTAGATCAAGTTTACTAATGCTTCCGTGTTTCCACTCGCCTTATACTACCTTTTTTGGCAATCATAAATAGAAAGATAAGATAAACCATCATAGTCAAAATAAAAAAGAAAGATCTTTTTTTATTTTATATATTATAATCATACCTATTTTCTCTCCGCTCGCACAAAAAGGCTTTGCCTTGATTCATATTACATGCAGTGATTCGTTTAATAGTATTGCTCTTATACTACAAAAATTTTGTTGGTCAAAGTCGGATAAGCTTGAACCTGTATTCAGTGACCACCTGTCTTATGTGACCTATTTTCTGTTGGCCCTTGCAAAGTCACATAAGACAGGTTTCACTGTATCAGTCGTAGTTCAGGAAAAATTGCCAACTTTTGTCTATTTTACCGATTTAAAGACCGATTATTTTTAAGTCAGCCTATCCCACTTTTTTTTCGTATTCGGCTCGAGGGACATTGTCGCAGTGCGCAGTTACAAAACCCCACTTGTTCAAAATATCAGTTTTTTATTATGTCACTCAGGATGGAACAATGTTATGCAAACCTGTCCGTTTTTCATTGATTTCTATTGGAAAAACGCTCATTTCAACCCAAAAATCGGTCTTATTATGAATAATTTATCAAACCTGACAGTAGATTTGAATATTGACAATTTAGTAGCAATTTTCACTGCAATATGTTTTCCTGTTTTTCATTATAAAATTTCGACTTTTTCAGGGCAGATTTTACGTCTTATTCTAACAGCTCCCCCCCCCTTTTTTTGCATTATTAACAATAAAAACTAAACTTTCGCAATGCTTTACAAATTACACAATTATGAGAGTATATGTTTGTTATCAACGTATATAATATTCATCTTGTTTTGCCTTAATTTGATACAAGGACTACTTTTATACACATGTCATTCATCTGCATATCATTTCAAATCATTGAAGTAAAAATTTGAAATTAAACCATGTACTTACTACATATATATTTGTAAGTGTTGAGTAATAGACATCTTTTAAGAATGTTTGTCATATCGGAAAAAAAATAACTTCAATATATGTTTCGCAATTTCAGGTTATGGTTACAACAATTCGGGAACAGCAAACATGTACAACCAGCATAACAATGCTCCACCTTCCTATTCATCAATCTACCATTCACCAGGAGGACAGACAAACCAAACATATCAAGAAAAATAAGTTTTACTCTATGTTGAACAACATACATTAACTTACATTTCTTTCAACGATGTAAACAAATGATATAACAAGATTTTTTTCTCATACAAATTTTCTTTTTATAATGTTGAATTCTATAACCATGAATAAATCCGGCACAATTCACTTTGAACTCTTATCAAATTTGTGGAAATTATGCAGGGGTCAATAATTCCAAGTGACTTTGTAGCGAAACTACAATAATAACAAGAGTTCATAAAGATTATCGATACTATACTCTGGCTTTTTCCAAGTTCGAGGTTTCCAATTGGGATCAGATAACCTGTGTTTAAACATGCTTCTCGTCTGATAAACTTTCTTATATGTCAAATTAAACAGTTAGCCAAGGCATGACAGTACTGGTTTCTGAAGTCAAAAATTATCTGTAGTATACGCAATTGGCAAAGCAAATGAATAAAATTCAATTGACATGTTTTCATGAATTACTTCTTATTAAATAATAGACGGTATCAGTATATTTTCAATTGGTATTAATCTATATTGGTTTCTCTCTTCTATCATGTCTGTAAGTTCTGATACTCCTCTTTCCCAAGAAATCTAGGCATTTTGGTATCCAGTCCAATTTCGTCAAAGACATCGATCCGGTAAGTCCCCAAAAATCCAGTCAACCACACATGCATATCCCTCATGCAGGCAGTCCTTTATTCCGTCATTTTGAGTCATTGCCTGTGTCAAAAACTATCGCTCATACGGGAACAATAAAATTAAGTACATGTACCTCTATATGATAGGTTTGTCCGTAGTTTGATCGAAAATGTTGTCAGGACATTTATCACAGTACGATTAATCAAATTCCGTAACGCAAGGTGCCGTAGCATTCATTCAAACTGTCTCTTTGACCAATTTGTTCAAACACAAAAACTATTGCACAAGAGAGGAGAGGACCATTAACGTTCAATCTTCTTAAGTTATAAACAGTTGTCAAAATGAAATAATACGGAAGTGTTCTAACTCCACACCTTCTTGAAGAAAATTTCCAACCAATTTTCATGCACCAGACACGTGCATCAGTGATGCTTCTTGACGAAGTGCTTTTCACAGGCCACCCAAATTCATTTCACTAGCGCCCTCTGGTTTTA
Source organism: Pinctada fucata (assembly GCA_028142955.1). NCBI lineage: Eukaryota > Metazoa > Mollusca > Bivalvia > Pterioida > Pteriidae > Pinctada > Pinctada fucata. The sequence continues at coordinate 61,185,371 of AP027102.1, read as the reverse complement.
CTTTTAGAATTTAAAGTTGTGCATTTACTTAACTTTTTCCATCTACATACATGTCTTTCGTCCTATTGTTCGATCACTCTATATTATTAATACTATTGTGAATTTATATTTATCACATGATTCACCCGTTATGCAGTTTCATAAAGCCATTTCATAAATATATGGTATGATAACACGTTACATATCACTCTGCTTGAATGCGATTGGTCAAGTTTGGAACCTAATCACATAAACCTTGACAAATGTGACCTTTCAAATAAATTCAGACCCGAAGTCAATATCAATGATTAAAATTGTTGTTGTTGTTGGATTAATTTTTGCATTAAAATACTATTCAAAATTGAAATACTATTCTCTTGCGCACAGAATATCTATATACGATGGGGACACTACTTCTCATGGCGTAGCAGACGACTTCTAGATCTCGGCGTGATTCGCCTCAGTAGTTCTCGGAAACGTTGATTTCATGCTAGAAATACACATTTTTAGGCAATATCATGTGATAAAATGAATCTCAAATGAATTTTCATTTCATACGATGTATTATGAAACTCGTTGTGCGTTTTATATCCCCTCGCCAAGGCTCGGGGATATAAAACGCACAACTCGTTTCATAATACATCGTATGAAATGAAAATTCATTTGAGATCCTATGTATATGTCTCATGCATATAAACTATGTGGTTTTTTGCTAATAAACTATAACTATAACTTAAAAGAGAGTCGATTCAGTAGCATATCCAAATAAAATCTATGTTCAAAATAACATTGGAGGGGTGGTGCGAAGATGTTAAAGGTAGATCTACGGTGTCCCTGAAAATAAATTATTTTTACGAAGTTGTATAATGCAAAATCTTTCTTTTCATATGAAAGTGTACATTATTTAAATTTTCATGCGAATCTAAAGCATACATTCGTAGTTATGGCTGTTTAAAAACGTAATTTTTAATTACGTAATTTTTAATTTGGGGTGCGCAGCTCAAATTCATTCCACTAGCGCCACCTACAATGTATTGCGTTTTTACAATAGAGGCATATCATGTATATAGAGGTTTAATTTTACAAATTCCGCAATATTATGGTCGTTACTGCATATTTTCAAATAAAACTTTTTATGGCGCATTTTTTTTCCTACATCCAGACCCTTTGGAATAAATTTTACGTTTTCAATAAAATTTATTTTCAGGGACACTGTATCTTTAACCTCCTGTTTTGCTGTTGATGCTGCAACGGGGTCTTGTTGGAGATCTCCTCCCTTCCTGAATATATTTTGAAAATTTAGAACCTCCTTTTATTTGTTTAATACAAATATAAGAGACCTATTCGAAATTTCGTTTTTAACTACAACAAAGTTACATCAGATCCTAAAATACTTTAATCATGTCCTGCTTCTTGATAATGTGCAACGTCTGAATATCTATAGAAACCAGCTGGTCATATTATTACAGGTGACTTTTCAATTATTCAAGACAGGCAGCTCCGTGGTCTTCTCAAAAAGGTCCTAAGTATTGAATCCCATCCAAGATAGATTTTATTAAATGTCGCGAAGTGCTAAAGGAAGCTTTAGATAACTATACCAAACGATGGTGTAAATCGGAAGGAGTCGAATCGCATGCTCTGAATGACTTGAAAAACATCATTTGGATATTACCGATATTCGAATAGATAACTACCACAAAAATCCTAGTCTTTTTGAAAATCCAAGTTCTAAATCTGAAAGATATTTCAAATCCAAGTTACGTAATTTACATGAAAAATATGTCTTCGCGTCTGCAGACAAAGCAGCCAACAACACCATAATATTTGAAAACGCTACTACAGTACATATCAAACTTTAGTTTCGGAACTTTCCTCTACTAAAACTTATATCGAAAGCAATGAAAGTGTTCCCAATATTTTGAGCAAACATAACCGTAAAATTTCTTCTTTTAACATTCCTATTTCTAAATTGGATCTCCCTGCAATATACTGAATACCAAAACTTCACAAGTCTCCTTACAAACGATACATTGCTAATTCTAGCAACTGCTCAACTACAATTTTGTCTTGAAATCTGACGTCAGCACTCACGGCTATAGAGGAACACGTGGCCAAATACTGTGAAACTGTCATCAACAGGAATGATGTAAACGTCTTTTGGTCTATTAAAAATTCAGGGGGTGTGATTGACAAAATGAAATCAAGAAATTTTGAAGCAAATACGGTTTCTTCATACGACTTTTCTAAAATGTACACCACGCTTCCTCACTACAAAATAAATGATCGACTGTACAAACTTATTAAATGGTGTTTTGATCGCGAGGAGAAAACTTATATTTGTACATCTGAATCGAAGGGTTTCTTTTCAGCCACAGATTACAAATCATACAAATCATGGACATGTGATGACCTTTGTATTGCCTTGCCCTTCCTTTTGGACAATATTTACGTAAGATTTGGTGAGAAACTCTACAAGCAGGTTGTAGGGATTACTATGGGTACTTATTATGCGCCTCTTGTTGCAGATTTATTTTTAACACGTATCAATAGGAATTTATCCACAATCTTCAAAAGCAAAGAAAACATGATGATGTGAAATGTTTCATTCGTACTTCTAGGTACCTGGATGATATTCTTACTGTCGACAATCCTGTTTTTGAAAAGTATAAAGATGTTATTCTTCCAAAAGAATTGATTCTAAGCAAGGCAAACGCTACAAACACAGAAAACACCATTTTTGGACCTACATATCAAAATTGTTAATGGAGAGATTTTATACAAGAGTGTATGACAAAAGAAATGATTTTGGATTTAACATTGTAAATTTCCCCTGGCTGGACTGTATTCAGGGTATGAACTCTACTGAAAATTTTACTAGCCATGTGTGCTCGTAAAATTTCAATTTTAGGGGCCCACTCTGACTTTTACGAGCCCACACAGAAAACCAAAGCAAAATTGGCTTTAATTGAATATCATTTTTAATTTCTTCACTTAGTTTTATTTCAACATTTCAACATCATGCAAATTCTGTTTCAATTTCTTTTTCATACTGCAGAAACATTTCATTTGCATCAATTTTATGTTCCGACTCATCAGATTCAATATGGGCACTGTTGTATTCAGAATCAACATCCATATCATGATCGGTTATCTCCTTACTAATTTCAACATCATTATAACTCATCACAACATTATCAGGGCTAGCTGTTGAGGCTACTTCAGAGAGACCAGTTTTCCCAACAGACTTTTCAATAGGTTTTGTGAGTGGCCTTCTTGATCTTGTAGATGTTACATTCCACATTCTTTTGGCTTCAGATGGATCATAGTTATTTACATCCGGTGAATGAAGTTTGATGATAAGATTTCTGTTCAGAACTTCATCAATCATTTTACTTCTGAGGTTTGTCTTGATCAGTTTGAGTTGAGAAAAGGCACGCTCAGCTTCAGCACTACTTGGAGACAAGGTTAGAATGAGGTCAATCAAGTCAAGGATATTTGGTAGTGTTGAATTCAGAGCCTTGTTGATAGCTATCCAAGATACAGGTGACTTGGAATCTGTCAGGTACCTGTCAAAAGTAAATATTCCGTTCAAGTTCCATACATGTACTCATTTCCATCAGCTACACATGCACATTATATTTATGAGTATTAGATAAAGAATACCAAAATTCTAAATTCATTCACCTTTCATGAACCTCCTTCTTCAGCAGCATCCACTCAGACTCAACATATTCTGTACTCTCAAACAGGTTTCCAAATTGGGACAACATCAACTTTACTTCATCATCACCCCAATCTGTTGAGCAGAAATTTAAAAAAATACATTCATTATTTCATAGTTGACAACAACGCCATAAAAATTGATAATAAATTCACATTTGATGTAAATCACAGAAAGAAATCCTTTAACAATTACAAATTAATAAGGTACATTTGTGTTTAATATATGTAAATGGGTATTAGTGGTGAAACAAATGCTATTAGTATCCATTCTTTGGAGAACAACATACCTAACATAAAACTGAATCCATCTGAAACACGAGGAACAAAGCGAAGGTTAAGTGTTCAGTCTTTCGAAAACATCATACTTGCAAATAAAATTTAATCTGAAATGGTAACACAATTCAATCAAGAACACGTGCAATTCAAAACAAAATGAGCTCTTCCCATTCTGTAAGCCACAAATCCAGATCAGCTATTTGTGTTTCTTTTACCACAATTTAAGACTCCTTGAAGTCTATGAATCTGGTTTCAAGGGCTGATACAATTTCGTCAATAAATTCTGATTTGGAAAATTAAGTCTCTTGTTGTGTAAGTTCAACTCCTTCAAAATGAGTTTCATCTGAGATTTTTCTCAGATATGGACCATCACTGTGAAACAAAGTTTGAAGTATATTTATTGGAATAATGGTATTCACTATCTGTAAATTAAATATCTGATTTATAAATACATGAGAGTAAGTATAATTGGAACAAGTACCTTGTATAGTATTTCTTTAGTGACTCAATTGTAGAGGTGAATGTACTGTGCAGTGAGGCCAATGTGGTGTCTCGTCTCTGTAGAATTAGAGAGTCTTCTTAAAGGGGCAAAAACATCAAGAAGGAACAGCAAAAAACTCAAAAAGTGTTTAGACTTTAAGAGTTTAAGGAAAACGATAGCCTTGCTCTTACTGTCAGATGATACTCTTTCCTGTGTTGTTTTCAACTGTAAATATAACAAGAGAATACATGTATTTTTTGACAAACATGACCTTTATTGGTAATGGTTCTGTGACCATGGTGACTAAACGGAAGAAAACGTTTCGATGCATTGATGGTATATATAAGCATATGTATTTTCGCACCTGCTCTAGGTGGGCAACAATAAATCTGTACGGTGTGATAATGTTTGAAATCGCTAGGAACTGATGACTTATCCATCTGGTGCCATTTGATCTTGTAGGAATCATCAGTTTTTCATTGCCAGTTTTGAGGGCATCATAAGAACGTTTCAGCATTGAACGGTTCAAACTACTGTTATGATAGACTAAGACGGTTCAAACTACTGTTATGATAGACTAAGTAGATTCCCGTCAAGAGGACACGAACAACTTTATCATATGTGGAATTAGTCTTTGCAACATCTTTAAGGGAAAGTTCAGGCCTACGGGCCATGAAATGTATAACTAGTAGAGACGGCTGCATTCTTTTTAACAAAGCTCCTACTCCTTCTTTACATGCTACCATCACACTCGCACCATCACAAGAAAGAGAAACTGTTTTACTAAGGAAGGTTTGAAATGATAAAAACCAAATTTTCCTCAATAACACTTTTCAGACCTGCTACAATGCCTGCAGCATCTGCCTTTTCTGCACCTTTCACTCCTAGAAAATATATTTCAATCACTCCTTCTTTAGCAGTTCTGCCAAACCATATTTCTTGCTCTACTACTGATGAATCAGTTGAGCCGTCACCTATCAAACATATGCAGTTAATTTCTGACAATTCACATGTGACTTTCTTAAATTCGACATCTGCGATGGCTTTAACAAACTGCTTGGCAGAATTTTCATTGCGATACGTGACTCCTAGGTCCAGTCCATTGATTTCATCAAGACTGCATAGCCATATATAATCTCTAAGTGGTCTATTGTTCATTAATAAAGCATGGCATGTACGGAAAATATAGTCAGCCTATCAACTATGTCTTTGTTCATCGACATAATAATTTTTGAAGCCTTAGATATCTTTTCTGCCCTCCCATTGACAATAGAGGCAGCTTGTTGGTGCTGCTTAGACGATTCATATTTTATGCTTTTCATATGTTTTCATTTTCGTGCATGATCATCGACGGCGGGTGCGGCTAGCCAACAAGGGATGCTTACTCCTCCCGGGTACCTGGTCCCACCTCTAGCTTGCTAGGGGTCCGTCGATGCTCAATTTGGTGCTCTACTGTGAGTTAAAGAAGATCCTGACGATAATCTCAACAGCACTCACAATAGAGCACTATGTTGAGCATCGACGGACCCCTAGCAAGCTAGAGGTGGGATCAGGTGCCCGGGAGGAGTAAGCATCCCCTGTTGGCTAGCCGCACCCGCCGTCGATGTTCTCGCACGATAAAGAACACAGTATATAAAATGCATGCACTGTCTGACGTTATGTCTATATAGAAAGTGCTATGGCGACCATGTCAGGGAAATATATTCAAAACACTTACTGTCAAACCCCTCGCGGGGAACTTTTTTACGAGCTCCACACGGCAAAGGGCATAAGTGTGACACAAAAGAGTTAAAGAAGATCCTGGCGATAATCTCAACAGCACTAACAATAGAGCACTATGTTGAGCATCGACGGACCCCTAGCAAGCTAGAGGTGGGATCAGGTGCCCGGGAGGAGTAAGCATCCCCTGTTGGCTAGCCGCACCCGCCGTCGATGTTCTAGCACGATAAAGAACACAGTATATAAAATGCATGCACTGTCTGACGTTATGTCTATATAGAAAGTGCTATGGCGACCATGTCAGGGAAATATATTCAAAACACTTACTGTCAAACCCCTCGCGGGGAACTTTTTTACGAGCTCCACACGGCAAAGGGCCATTGTGAGTGCTGTTGAGATTATCGTCAGGATCTTCTTTAACTCATTTACGATACTGTCAGCTTTGTACGAATTACAACCCTTCACGAAAGAATTATTTTCGGACACTGACAACTCTTGGCAGTACTTGCAAACCATGCCGTTGACAGTATTTGCGAGCCACTCCCTTCCGTTCTGCCATTCACGTTTGAACGCCCTTTGTCTTTTCTTTTCATACTCTTTAAAGTAGTCATCTCTTTTTAGGACACACTCCTTTTTACGGAAAATTACGTAAAAATGTCCCAACTGTGCCTGGCGAGACATTTTTCGTCAAACCGGATATTTACGAAAGACGTATTTATGAATCTGTACGGTATTAAAATTCCGTATCAACAAAACGTTTGAATTAGTCGTATTATACATCAAGAATTGCAAGCGTCAAAAGATCTAGATGAACCAATTAGTTATATCGTCATTAAAATAATTCATTCGCCACGTGGGCGAGAAGAGGGTAATTTCTGATCGCCCACAGGAAAAAATACTCGTCTTGGGCGAGTGGGCGAGCGTTAAGTTCATACCCTAGTGATGTTCCTAGATTACCGTCTTATGGTATCTACATTTCACAGCTCATCCGGTATGCTAGAGCATGTACTGATGTTTTGGATTTTCATAGTAGAAATTCACAAATTACCAAGAAACTTATAGGACAAGGTTTCGCTTTAACAAACTAGTAAAGACCTTCTGGAAATTTTAGAAAAATCATTGTCAGCTTGTTTTGAAATTCGGACCGATACAGGCAACAGAGTATATTACTTTGGGTATTTCACAACCTGCATTTTATGGTGACATAGTTAACAAGATAAGAAGGATCAAAAATTGACAACATAACTATCGAAAATGCGTCAGAATCATCAAACGCCTTTTATACCGTGGATATGATCCTAATGACACCGGACGGACTCTAGGCTTCGTACTTGACCAATTTACAGATTTGTACCAGCGTATTCTTAAACCTTGCACTCTGACTGACTGTGACGATGGGACTCCATGACGGGCCCTGTCCGTACCTCTTAAGAGAAGCCAGGGCCCCGACCACCTGTCCTCTCTGAATTTTAAACGTCTTCAATTAAATAGCATCATTTAAGACCTGATAAATTAAATTGATAAAATGGACCAGACATGCACGTTTCGGGTACTAAACCCTCGTCAGTGATCCTCAGTCTAAACAATGTAATATGGCCAAAAGGTATGAAAATTATTATGTAAGTCGGACTACTCGGGTGATAACATACATGAGCTGGTGGTGGCAGAGCACGGATTGTATTACGTACGCCCTCTTTGTATATCCATTTACAGATTCATCTGTGTTGCTTGGGCCCCTGCGTTTTGCGGTCTTGTTTGTGTGTGGTCATCTGACAGTGAGGAGGTGTTTTACGCCGCAATTGTACGTTCTTCGAGACCTCTGGGTAATCGGAAGAGTAGGAGATTTCGATTCGGTTCAGACGTAATTTATCAAAGTAAACTAAAGTCAAATAGTGACCAGAAAATGTTTGAAATTGCTTAGAAATTATATCTAAGAAGGCCAAAAATTAAGAAAAGAGCGAACATTCACTTTTTGCACTCCCCCCACTTGCAGACCTCCAATGAAAAGGAAAGTGAAAGTAGCTCAACTTTCGCTTTCCATGAACTGGTCAGTGGAAGCTTTGTACAAGCAGCAACAAGAATAAACGGGATTGTAGTTGCCAGTTATCATGTAAGGAAAGCTATGTCCACTGCAATATATACTGTGAAACATGTCAATACTTGGTTGTTGAAATATGAGGTGTTGAAATTTGTATTTATATTTTTAAAATTTCTCACAGTACACAGGTACATGCTGTTGTGTTGGAACACATACATTCACCATAATTATGGATGCAAAACTGATGAAACCCTACACATTATTCAGATTATTATGCCGTATAAGGTTAGACTAAAGTGATGGTCAAATCAATTGAGATTTTCTTATTTTTTTGTGAATTTTATCCATCTTTACATCATTTTGTACTTTATCTCATTCAAATGAACCGAATCGAAATTAACCGAACCGAGGCCTTGTGAATCGAAACCGAACAGAATCGAGGTATACCTGAATCGTCCCAGCCCTATTCAGGGAACATCTCAACATCATATTTTAACATATTTGCCCTATATTTTGAAATAAAGACCTCATAAAGGATGGATGTGTCCTTATAGTTCTTGTTTTCGGCATATAATATTTGTAAGTATATAGTTCTCTAGAAAAAGACAGCAAAATCCAATCGAGAAAATGTATCAGGGGCGATATCAACGCATATTTTGCAATTTTACACATAACTTGTACTCTGTCTTTATCAATAAGTTAAAGAAGATCCTGACGATAATCTCAACAGCACTCACAATAGAGCACACAATTAAACATCGACGGACCCCTAGCAAGCTAGAGGTGGGACCAGGTGCACGGGAGGATTGAAATTATAAAAAAAAAATACAATTGAAATTATAAAAAAAATTGAAATAGAGAATTTGATGACATGTTCATACAGTGAAAAGTGAAACATAACCCAGAATATATCAAGTTCTGTACAACTTTGATCGCTTGTGTGAGCTTCAGGGAACATCTCAAAATTATATTTTTATCATATTTGTCCTTTATTATGAAAGCAGGCCTCATAAAGGATGAACGTGCTCGTATATTTATTGTTTATAGCATATCATATTCGTTAGCATATATCTATCCAGAAAAAGACAGCCAAATGATATTGCCAAATATGTTAGGGACAATTTCAAAGCATATTTTTGCAATTTTACACACAACTTGTACTTGCAAATATGAAGTGAAATAAAAAAACTGAAACAGAGAATTTGATGGCATATTCATATTTATTATAAAGAGAAACATAAGACTAAATAAATATATGAAGTTCTTTCAAGTTTGATATCCAGCCGTTTTCTGTGAGCTTCAGGGAACATCTCAAAATCATATGTTTTACATATCTTCCCTTCATTATGAATAAAGGACGAATGTGCTCATATATTTATCCTTTATTAGCTATAGGGTTTGTTCCTGTCATACTTCCTATTCAAGGTACTTTGAGTAGGAAGTCTGACAGGAAAAAAAAACCCTATAACGAATTTATATCATACCGAGAACCATTTCGTAACGTTTTCTGTGTAATTCTTAACGTTTGAAAATATAGTGACCTAACTCGGCGTCAAGGTAGGACACAATGTGACCGCAATACTGCGACGTCATAGGCTGAAATTAGTTCGAGGCGTGATGATACGACATATCATGTCCCTCTAGGGAAAGACAGCCAAATCCTATCGTCAGAATACAAAATGAATGCAAGGGACAATCTCAAATCACAATGTGTAATTTTAAAACATATACTTTGTACGTCTCGAAGATAAAATGAACAAAGCGTTTTTCTCTTATTGCCTTATCTTTTGTCTAATTTGATTCAGCAATATCGATATCTATATCATTATTCTAAAATTTTAATACTTCGTGTTTTGGGGGAAACGTCTGAAACGTTACATGGATTACTCACAGATCACACAATAATCTGAAAAATTGCATGCTCCCCTTGCCGAATCGCGTAATCGAACTTAAAGTTCAATTACGAAAGCGCGGATACAGCAGTAAATTAATCGAACAACTTAGCCGATAAGCTGGACAGAGAGGATCTATTATGCCGTAAGGATGGTAACAACGCGATATAAAAAAGAGTGCCCCTAGTTTTAACATACTCTAAACTCTTGCCGGATGTGCGTAATATTTTATGGAAGCACCAGAATACACTTTTGCAATCAGAACGAATGCGCGAGATTTTCCCGGAAATTCCTTTTAGACGCGATAAAAACCTATGTGACACACTTGTACACAGGAAAACATCGAACGCTTAAAAAAAATGAAAGAAAAAAAGTGATTGCGCAGTGTGTAAAATTATCAAAACGGATGAAATTGAAGATACTAAAGGATCTAGAAAGTTCAAAGTAGTTACGGATGCGAAATGTAACGACAGAAATTTGATATACGCGTTAAAATGTGAGAAATGTGCGAAGACAGTTTATGTAGGCGAAACCGGACGATCACTAAAGGAGAGGACCGAGGAACATAGACGTGACATAAAGTACCAACGAGATAAACCGATGATTAAACATTTCAAAGATCATGATGAGCGCGATCTACGAGTGGCCGTGATGTCTAGGACTACGCGTGAGGATAAAAAAATACAGACTAATTTTTGAAGAAAACTGGATAAAAAATCTTGAATCTAGAATACCAAATGGTTGTAATATTAAAACGAACCTATAAAATTCTAAATACATACACTTTGTGCGTGTAATTTTTTTTAATATGACAATCCTTTAATCAGGTAGGATATTATGCCGTATAAGGAAGTTGACCTTTGTCTATTTGCGTATCTATATTTGCTACACAGTGTCTCGTGACAGCCCTCTCAACCAATGACAAACCGCTTTAAGATAGACACTCTGACGTACACATAAACAAATCCACGTGTTTCGTAAAATATTCCAGTGGTCAATCTAAAATCACTCGGTAGAAAAATTCAGTAACAAATTTGTGGATTTAATGGCAGAATATCATTTATGCATATTTTAATGAAAATTTGGCCGTGTCAAAACATGTATTTTATAAGAAAAGGTCTATGTGTAGGATGGTCAAGTATATGACCCCCATTCGTGTAAACCAAGCGTGGCAAATCCCCATAAAATATCCATCATTCATGCTTGAAATACATGTACATGCGCGGATCCAGCTTTTTTTCACCAGAGTGGGAGGGGGGGGGTCTGGTGGCGGCCTTTAGGCCACAGTAGGTCAAGGGAGATTTCCACGTTTTAATATGGCTTGTAAACAATGCGAAATCAATACCAAAAACTGATGTAAAACTATGAACATAAAGGCCTATGTGGGAGACATCAAAGACGAAGTTATTATTAATATCAATTTAATATGTATTACTTGATGTATCGTTTCATACAAGATTTTTATGTATTTGGCGAATGAAAGCGAGCCGGAAAAAATCCATATGAAACAATTTATCCTTAAGTCGTATTTGCATGGACCCCCCGAGATCTGTCAGAGGTGGGGACCATGGTCCGTTGACCCCACCTCTGGCAAATCTCAGGGGGGGGCGGACTCAGGCAAAACCAGGGTATTTCCGGTGTGGACGTCTAAAGAAGGGTTGGACCCAGAACCTCCACTGTTCGGATGTGGGGGGGGGGGGGGGTTACAGACACCTTTTTATGGGAGATGACTTGCGAGACCCGAAGGGCAAAGCCAAGGAACGTATTGAAAAAAAATGAAGGGGGTTCGAGGACTCCCCAAGAAACTTTGGAAAAAATGAAGCGTATTTGAACTGAAGTTATATGAAATTTAGCATATGATTCTATGATGAAAAAAAAATCCGATATGAAATTCCCCATAAACATACATGTACATGAATATTGGAAGTTCATTCCAATCTTCTACTCGCTCTTTGTCAGCGATCGTCGTGTTTAAATTCCAAAACAGAGAAAATTCGGAATAAAATGTATAAAAATCGTTGGTATCTGGAGTGTCTTTTTATTCTCTTTTAAAGTCCCCCCCCCCCCCCCCCGTTTTTTTTTAGGAGGGGTTGCTGTATGTCGATGGAGGCACTTTCTCTAATTTTGTTTGGGCGAAACCGATTTGGACGTTTTGAGTCCAAACATACTCTTGGCTACGCCCCTGTATTCTCATAGATTGTGTTCTGAAAGTTTACTCAGAATTGAACATATTTCAGATGAAAATATATTAATTTGGACCTAAATTATACAACAAAGTCCCTGAAGTTTTAGTCTTTCCAATGACAGATACTAGGAAAGGATATTCAGTAGTTCTAATAATGTCGAAGGGTTCCAACTCTCTACCTTCTTGAAGAAAATTCCAAATCAATTTACATGCACCAGACACGTGTTTCGAATATTAAATTCTCATCAGTGATGCTTTGGGCGGCGCCACCATAAATAGTTTCAGTAGCGCCCTCTTTAATCTTTAGAAGTTAGATTTTTACATTTACATTACAGAGAGCGGGCGGCTCCAAATTTCCTGTAGGGTCGATTCAGTAGCATATCCAAATAAAATCTTTGTTCTAAGGGCCTCTTCGTGAATTAAATCAAGCGCGGATCTAGAGGGGGTTAAGAGGGGTCAGGACCCTCTTGAGTTTACATAATGCATATTTTACTTGTCTTTTTATGTTATTTTATTTTCCTATCCATAGGCTTGAGCATCCATTCCTCTCCCAGGAAAAATATCTAGATCCGCCTATGAAAATGTCAAGGGATCCCGGAATCTTTCACGTCACAGACGGATCCAGGGTGTAACTAGATCCATTATATAAGGTTCGGGGGGGGAGGTGGCTATAATCATTGAAAATTAGCTGTTATGTCAGTTAACGAGAAAAACACGCAAATACTAAAAAAGTCCAATGGTTTATTGATCCAATCCAGTTTGTTTAGCACAAGCATGAAGGTTTCCCGTGAAAGCTACAAAGAACAAAAGAGTAAAATATAGCTATTTGCTAAATACCTAGTTCTACAATTAATTCAAGAGTAAATGTAAATAAAATTACAGTATTTATCCAAAATTTCCTTCAAGGTACAAAATGTATATAAACCAGTGTATGACAGACAAATCACTTTACCATACATGCGTAAAACACAATCCAAGATAACAACTGTAATTATCAATGAAGGTGATTAAACAAAATTCTATTCAACTTGCACACAAAAAATATGTAAAACATCATGTCAGAGTCCCGAACACAGACTTCAACAACAGAATGTCATCAAAAATCATCAGAAACCATAGAAACATTAATTAGATCAACATATGCAAGTTTGAACCATACAGATATCAAGGTAAGTACAGGTAAGTAAAGGTAAACACAGGTAAGAAGGGTTATTTTTCCATTTTCTGTTTGTATACGTATACGATGCAAAACACGTGTTGTTTACATGTACAAATCACAAAGAAAAATGAAGAAATCTTGCAAATAATAAAAGATTGTACTTATAGACGTACAAAACAGGTAATGAAATACAGTACACTTACATGGTTGCCTTGTGCAGGGAGCTGCAAGCCTTTAAAATAACATTTTTCATGTCGGGGACCGACCGCCTTTATCGATTTTTACTTTCGTTTTCACTACTAAGAAAACCAAAACCGAAATTACAATTCCGGAAAACTTACGAGACATGACACTCCCCGTCTGATTATAAATCACCCTTAATTTTATCAATAATCAAAAACTGATTTACAAAATGATTTGACAATAAGGTACCCATTATACAATCAAAAATGGAATAAAAAATCAAAAGATCTGTAATAAATTGTCACTCATTTCATAAATAAAGACCACATACAATGTATGATACTGGTTACAACAAGGTAATCAAAAATTTCTGTGAACATTTTTTATCTCAAAATTATCAAAAATAAGGTAGTCATATGAAGTCATAAAATACTGTTAAACAGTTTCAACACAAAATGACCATTTGCAAAACTTACAAAATTTACTCATCCATCGCAATAAGTAGTACAACTTCTGTGGACGGACGCGAAAACACCTTGTTGTCCTTTCCAGTTCTTACTTGAATTCGACGGACGCGATTATCGTCACTTTGGTCAATAGACTGGACGATGCCTACTGGCCAATCATTACGGTGTAGCGTTTTGTCTCTCAGTAAGACAATGTCGCCAACTTGAAGACTTCTAGTGTCTTGCTGCCACTTCTTCCTAGATTGTAGTGTTGAGAGGTACTCTCCCTTCCATCGCTTCCAAAAGCAGTTTGAAAGATACTGGACGCAACGCCACTGGTCCTTGTATAAATCCTTCGGATGAAAATTATCCATATCGAATGAGTCCACAATGTGTTTCGTCTTCAATGTGAGTAACGTTGCAGGTGTAAGCGGAAAAGGTAACTCTGGATCCGATGGAACGCCAATGAGGGGGCGCGCATTCACTATAGCGCACACCTCTGCCATAAATGTTATCAGGACTTCATGAGTGAGTTTTGTAACCTTGGGGTCTGACAACAATGCCTCCAAAATCCTTCGCGACACCCCAATGAGTCTTTCCCAACTTCCGCCCATATGGGAGGCATGAGGCGGATTGAATATCCATTGAATCCCATTTTCGTCCAATTCCTTCTGTAAGGTATCATCTCTAACGTTGATAACGTTAACGTTCATCTCGCTAGTGGCTCCTACAAAATTGGTGCCGCAGTCAGAGTAGATACGTCGGACCTCTCCTCGCAGAGATGTAAAGCGGCGTAGTGCATTGATGAAACATGATGTCGTCATACCTTCAATGATTTCAATATGGATTGCACGAATGATCATGCATGTAAAAATGACTGCCCATCTCTTAGCACGTGTCTTAACATTGCGTGTAGAGCGAGTAACCACCTCCCAAGGGCCGAAGACATCCACACCAATGTAAGAAAAGGGTGGTGCTGGTTGTAGACGCACTTCAGGTAAGTCAGCCATTTTAGGTTGTTGGAGTTGACCTCTGAGCTTCCGGCAAGTGATACAGCTCTGAATATAGCTGTTTATTAGCCTACGACAACCAATAATCCAAAAACCGCCATTTCTTATCGCACCTTGAGTGAGCAGACGTCCCTGATGTTTCACTCTCTTGTGAAAATAGTCCACTAACAGACTTGCTATGAGACTTTTCTTGGGTATGATGATCGGATTCTTCTCATATGGTGCAAGATCTGATCGTCGCAGTCTGCCTCCGACTCGCAATAATCCGGATTCATCCAAATACGGGTCAAGGTCATAAATAGTACTGCACTTCGGTACAGGTTTTCCGTCAGACAATGCATTTATCTCATTTTCGAAGTGTTCTCTCTGAAATACGGATATGACATAGTGTTCGGTTTGACGAAAACTTATGGGTTTCTGAGTGTTCATGTCATCAACGCGTGAACGTGCAACCAGTTTCCTTAAAAATGTCTGGCGTATGAGCGTCAATACACGAATCATCTTTGACCAGTCAGAGAAAATATCCAAGCGAGATGTGTCGAGATTCAGTGATGTCTCTGTGAGCACTTCCGTTTTGTTAGAAACGACCTCAGTGTCTTCACAAAAATCTGACTCAATGTCAGGTAACGCAACATCCAAGAAATCAAGCGGTCCATTTAGCCAGAGACTTCCCTGCATATCCTTCACCGAGATCGAACGTGTCCCTTCGTCTGCGGGATTGTGCTTTGATGGCACATAGTTCCAATTTCGCGGTTCGCTACATCTGCGGATCTTCTCAACACGATTCGCGACATATGTGAAGAACCTCTTAGTTTGATTCTGGATGTAGCCGATAACGACTTTGCTGTCGGTGTAAAAGTTTACGGAATCAAACTGAATGTCGAGCTCATCCTTAATTGTGCTGTACAATTCAGTTGCCATGACAGCGGCACACAGCTCTAACCTTGGAACTGTATGACCGTGCTTCGGTGCCAGTTTCGCTTTGCCAATTATGAATCCAATGTGTTGTTCGCCTGAATGTAGGGTAGTCCTGAGATAAGCCACTGAGGCTATGGCCATCTCTGACGCATCTGAGAAAATCAGTAGATCCTTACTCTTTGTCATGCAGAGAGCGCAACTGGCAAACGTGCGAGGAATCTGCAGAGACTCCAAATCCTTTAGTGTCGACTTCCACTCGATCCATTTATGTAGAAATTCCTGCGGTAAGGGTTCGTCCCAATCAATGCCGCTCACCATTGCGTTACGCAGAATATTCTTTCCTGCTATTGTCACGGGCGCTACGAAACCAAGGGGATCAAACAGACTGTTGATAGATGACAAGACTCCACGACGTGTGAACGGTTTATCTTCCATGTTGACCTTGAAAAAGAAGTGATCCCCTTGTAGATTCCAACAAACCCCTAGGCTTCTCTGGGTAGGTAATTCACTGTTCCATAGCTCGACAGTCTTAAGGTTCTTAGCTAAGTCCTCACTATCAAATGCGGCCAAGACTTCTGCTGAATTTGAGGAAATCTTGTGAAGTCTCAGAGATCCGTACTCTTGCAAACCTTTTTGAGTGCGTCGGAGCAAATCTATAGCCTCTTCTACAGTCGAGTGTGAAGATAATGCATCATCTACGTAGAAGTTGTGATGCACAAAATTTCTCATATCAGAACCATACTGATGTTCTGCCTCGTCAGCTGTACGTCGTAATCCGTATGTAGCCACAGCTGGCGATGGTTTATTTCCAAATACATGGACCTTCATCTGGTAGTCTATCAAAGGTTGATCCATGTCGTTATCCCTATGCCAGATGAATCTCAAATATCGTCGGTGTTCTTGGTTCACAAGAAAGCAGTGAAACATATGCTCTATATCAGCCATTATGGCAATTGGTTCTTTTCGGAATCGGAGTAAGACGCCAAGTAAATTGTTCATCAGATCGGGACCACTCATCAGAACCTCATTAAGCGAAACATTGTTGAATAGAGCCGATGAATCGAAAACGCCACGAATCTTATCTTTCTTTTGAGGGTGGTACACCCCAAACAAAGGTAGGTACCAACACTCCGCATCCTCCGCTAATTCTGACGCTTGCTCGGCATGGTCAGCCTCAAAAAGTCCACGCATGAATTCCAGAAAGTGTGCCTCCTTAGTAGGATTCCTTCTAAGACTTTTGTCCAAACCAATAGCTCTATTGAGAGCTTGCTTCCTGTTATTCGGCAAAGAAGGCCGTGAGCCCTTAAAAGGTAAGGGAGCGATCCAGTGACCCGAGGGGTCCTTCTTCATATTACGGTCCATGAGTGCAATAAAAGTTCTATCTTCCACAGACATCCCAGGTTTGTTATCATCCTCTGTACGATGAAATAATGTTTGGTCTGTGATAAGTTCCGAAACGTGCATCTTACTTGAGCATGACGGCATAATGGATGGTTTAGTAGAAGATCCGTACAATGCTGTTTTCATCACATCCACGGAGGTAGGTACATGCCTTCCATCGAGGCAAGTCTCTCCAATGATAACCCAACCGAGAGGTAGCAGTTGAGCATACGGTTGTTCGGTAGTGCCTCTCTTCTGATCTAGTACGTAGTGTGCGCTAAGTAAGTCCCTTCCTATCAAAAGCAATATGTTAACCGAGTCCTCCAAATCTGGTATAAAGTCTGCGATAGCGCTAAGATGCGAATAATGCATGGCTACGTCCTTTGTAGGAATTTCCCGCCGGTTTTCTGGAATAGCCTCACACTCTATTAAAGTCGGTAATCGCAGTTCTGTGTTCCTGTCTAATGACTGTACGACAAAGCCATGCGAGCGTCTACCACTGACTGTCGTTATTCCGCTACATGTAGTCAAATTGTAATTCTCGCACTGCGATTTGCATCGAATATATCGAAGAGTTCGGGCTTCGCAAGAGATTTATTAGATTGTTCATCTAACAATGCATACACCTTGATAGGTGGGTGTTGGCTTCGCTCATGATAAATATAAACCATTACTATTTTCGCACATGACCTGCCACTAAAACTGCCACATATTTCTGTACAAGTGCTCTGAATATTAGGGCTTTGTGAGCCAGAGTTCACTACTTGCTTTCGTTGTGTATCGTCAGTATTGATAGGAGTTGCCTCCCCGCCATGGCCATCCATAGGCCTACGTTCGCGCGCATCATTGTGCATGGCAGTACAATGTCGTTTACTCTTGCACTTTTCGCACTGAACCGATACTTTACAATCCGCAACAAGGTGCTTTCCTCCGCAACATCTAAAACATAGTCCGTGTTTCTTTAACAAATCCTTTCGTTCGCTGACCGATAGTAATCGAAACGATCTACATTCGCTAGTTAAGTGACTAGAATTGTGCACGATGCACTTTTGATTTTTAGTGTCCTCTGCACTTGTTTTATTCGAAGTGCATGTAATGCCTCTTCTCTGGTTGCTACCAAACGATTGTATATTCCGTTTACGGACGGGTGTACCGTTAGGCTCGTAATTAAAGGCCGGATCATTCAAGATGGCTGCCATCTCTTGAACGAATGTACAAAAGTAGCTAAACGGCGGATACACAACATTGTGAGTCTGTTTGTACCTTATAGCTCTATCACGCCATTTATTACGAAGGTGTAGTTGAAACTTCTGAACGATAGGGTTCACTCCCTCTGTTGTGTCAAAATAACTCAAGGTTGCGCCATATTTCGGATCATTCTTTATCGCATTTATTTCGTTCAGCGTGTCGGACAAAGCATAGAACTCCATTGTATTTGTCGGGTTAAAGTTCATAACAGTTCTGTTCAACTTTGCCTTTAAAGCAGTTGCTATCCTGTCAGGGCTTCCATAGTAACTGTCCAATCTACTCCACGCCGTTTGTACTGCAAGATCTGTGTTACTCGAATTTGAGTTCTTAATACTGAGTACTTGTTCATACGGTTTATCGTGCAGGAATCGAAGCAATAGATCAAGTTCAATCGATTTTGAAGCATCGATATCTTTCATAACTTCCTTGAAAGTCGCACGCCATCCTATGTACATTTCAGAATTTCCAGAAAACGGTTTCAAGCGTTCCATTATGAAGCTTTTCTTTGTCATAAAATTAGTCAAATCCATAAAAGGGTTCTGAAATCCACTTTGAACCGGTACTTGCACAGGTTGCATTGTAGACGCAGATGGGTTTCCGTAGTTTGCAGTTATCGGTATAAAAGGTGGAGCAGAACTCGATAATTGGCCTATCCCATCTGGCATGACACCGGAACTTCTCTGATCCTCATGGGCTTGCGGTGCATTAGCCCTGTCTGCGAGACTGAAATCAGCGTGCGTATTAGATTGCTGTAGATACGCATTTTGATCCATAACATAGTGCCTAGTTCGTACAACAGAAATCACATTGCTAGAGCTCGACCCGGATTCCGAACCGTCCATACTCATTTCCTCCAGTACTTTCACACTTATTTTAGCTATTTCGGATTCTTCTTCGGCTTTTATTTTCCTTAATTTCCCTTCAATAGCTGCCTTGTCTATAAGAGCCTTGTTCTCCTTTTCGATAAATTCTAAGCGTCTTTCTGCTTCTTCAGCCTTAATTCTTTTTTCGACAAGTTTTTCAAATGAAATTGAGCTTGCTTTAGATCGTGCTACTGACCTAGATTTGGAATGTTTTGCGGTTTTCACTACCGGCTTAGTTTCTGTTTCAACTTCTGGTTTAGTTTCGGTTTCGACTTCCGGTTTAGTTTCGGTTTCGATTTCCGGTTTAGGTTCGGCACCGGTCTTTGTAATGTGACTTTTAGCTTTCTCGCTTATAGTCGCCATAATATTCCCTTGATTGCGCTTCTCATCCAAACTTTCTGCTGAACGCACATTTTCTAGATAAGTACAAAATTCTGTATGAAAGGCACAAAATTCACAATAGTCTCGTGTAAGGTACTCAGAGGTTATAGTGCGCAACTCAGGATCAGTTTCCTTTCTAGATAATACGTGACAAGAGTCATAGATTAAGTGCATTAAGCGACCCTGTTTAAACTTGTACTGTTCTACTCGTCTGTGGTATTCCTCCAATGCCCTTTCAGTCAATACCCTGGTACGCTTCTCCTCGACCTCCTCAATTTGACCCTCCTGGACCTGTGTATCGTCCTCCTGAACTGCCTCCTCCTGTTCCGAAGAAACAACCTTTGTCGCCATCTTTCACTGTTATGTCAGTTAACGAGAAAAACACGCAAATACTAAAAAAGTCCAATGGTTTATTGATCCAATCCAGTTTGTTTAGCACAAGCATGAAGGTTTCCCGTGAAAGCTACAAAGAACAAAAGAGTAAAATATAGCTATTTGCTAAATACCTAGTTCTACAATTAATTCAAGAGTAAATGTAAATAAAATTACAGTATTTATCCAAAATTTCCTTCAAGGTACAAAATGTATATAAACCAGTGTATGACAGACAAATCACTTTACCATACATGCGTAAAACACAATCCAAGATAACAACTGTAATTATCAATGAAGGTGATTAAACAAAATTCTATTCAACTTGCACACAAAAAATATGTAAAACATCATGTCAGAGTCCCGAACACAGACTTCAACAACAGAATGTCATCAAAAATCATCAGAAACCATAGAAACATTAATTAGATCAACATATGCAAGTTTGAACCATACAGATATCAAGGTAAGTACAGGTAAGTAAAGGTAAACACAGGTAAGAAGGGTTATTTTTCCATTTTCTGTTTGTATACGTATACGATGCAAAACACGTGTTGTTTACATGTACAAATCACAAAGAAAAATGAAGAAATCTTGCAAATAATAAAAGATTGTACTTATAGACGTACAAAACAGGTAATGAAATACAGTACACTTACATGGTTGCCTTGTGCAGGGAGCTGCAAGCCTTTAAAATAACATTTTTCATGTTGGGGACCGACCGCCTTTATCGATTTTTACTTTCGTTTTCACTACTAAGAAAACCAAAACCGAAATTACAATTCCGGAAAACTTACGAGACATGACATTAGCATTAGTATAGTTGTTTAGAACAAAAATATATTAACGAAGTTATCAATGTATTAAACGTAGAGCATACAATGGATCAAGTTTTTCTTTTAGGAAACCAAAACTTAACGTTGTGAATATCATAGATAACAATGAAAATGGGACTGATTTATGTGGCCTTGTGGCTCTTACCAATGTTCATGGTAACATTTTGATTGTTATACCCTTGCTTATTCTGCTTAGGTAATTAAAGCATTTTATATATCACATACCGCCTCTCTTAAAGTATTTCAAATAAACGTTTAATTTACATGTACTAGTAAGATTTTTCATCTATCATCAGAATAAAATGCGTATGATCATATGCTTCCATTACTGTGTGTGGAGTGTAAGGGTGATGTAATGTAAAAACCTATAAAGGGATAATTGAGGACGAAATGCATGTTTTGACACGGCCAAATTTTCATGAAAATATGTATAAATGATATTCAGCGATTAAATCCATAAAATTATCACAGAATTTTTCTACCGAGTAATTTTACATTGACCATTGGAATATTTTACGAAACACGTGTATTTGTTTATGTGTAGGTCAGAGTGTTTATCGTAAAGCGGTATTCCATTGGTTGAGAGAGCTGTCACGAGATACTGTGTAGCAAATATAGATACGCAAATACACAAAGGTCAACTTCCATATACGGCATACTCTCCTACCTGTTAATTATGTAACTAAATCTGATTGGCTTTACTAAGTATGTCCGTAATATGAGGGATCACTAGTCTTGTATATGTTTGTCCTTCTTTTCTGCTATCATCTCGGCCTGCTTTACTTTCAAATAAACTGTTGTCTGTTTTTCTGTGATAATGGTCTGTCTGGGTATCCTTGCAGGCATCACATTTGCGCTTGTATCTCACAATTATTGGATATGTTTAAATAGGTTATGTATATATGTGTTAAAGAAGATCATGACGATAATCTCAACAGCACTCACAATAGAGCACAAAATTTGAGTGTTTGTGTTTTTATTTGTTATCATCCCTTCCCTCTGGAAGAAATATTTCAATCTACTGCAATTTTCTTTTTTGGTTCTGATTTTCATATTTCTTTTGAATCTCCCGGCTCTGATCACATCAACGTTTAGACATACAAGTTCGAATAAAGTTTCTATCGTAATTATATTCCGATAAATCGGGTTGCAAATGTGACGTCACCTTCAAATTTTGAACTTAGAGAGAATTTGCGTATTCCCATCCCCCCCTCCTCTCCCGAAAAAAAAATATTACATAAAAACAAAGATGTATTTTTTTGAATATTTACTAAGTCAATTTTAAAGATACAGTGTCCCTGAAAATAAATAAATTTTATTGAAAACGTAAAATTTATTCCAGAGGGTCTAGATAGAGGACAAAAGGAGCCATAAAAAGTTTTATTTGAAAATATGCAGTAACGACCCTGATATTGTCGATTTCTTAATAATTAAATCTCCATATACCTTTATTGTAAAACTCAATACATTGTAAGTGGCGCTAGTGGAATAAATTAAAGCTGCGCACCCCAAATTCAAAATGACGTTTTAAAGGTCTATAACTGCGAATGTATGCGTTAGATGCGCCTGAAAACTTGAAATTATACAAATGAAAATGTATACTTTCATATGAAAAGAAAGATTTTGCATTACAAAATTTTGTGAAATTAATTAATTTTCAGGAACACCGTCCCTTTAAGCAGAGCTGGGGTCAATATTGCCAATTCAGTGTTATATTAGTAATTATGACATCATATTTAATTAGTTAAAAGTCCATAACTGTATGTTTTATTAATTATATACTGAAAGGAAAAATGTACAATATCATTCTACAATATTTTTTCATACAGTTCTGTTTTGGTCGAACTGACACATTTACTTGAGCTTTATTTGAGTGCATTTGTATAAATGTACGGTAGATTGAAATCGAATTGAAAACTTTGTTCTTCGTCATGTTCACCCATACCAAATCTCCTGTGAAATATTCCTCCGGTCAGTCTGCTCACGCTCAGACACCTTTTTGAGTAATCTTAAGTTAATGTAGAAATTTATGTATAGATATATTTACTTACTTCGAACTACTCTGAGTCCTTCAAAAATGCCTGTCTTTAAGTATTGCACCTTTGTCTTCTGGAAATTAAATGTGAGTTGATACAAGCATTACAAAATTAAAAAAACAGTTAAACTTACAAAATGTAATTTTGTGCGTGCATGTTGTGTGCATATACGAGTATGCACTCGATACGACTTTCTAGATTGAGTATGAAAATGTAAGATTCAAATTTTACAAAGACAAACATTAAAATTTTGGTCGTCATTGATTCATGAGAGCATATACATGGTGTTAATTGGTGTACATGCATCACTTGTATTTGTAATGACAAAACTAGCAAAGGAAATACAAGTACAGCATATATCAAAATAGAGAGGTTTAGTTACAAGTCTTTATAACGTGTACGTATGACGTACATGTACACCTCACCGTTTGACGTCATAATCCGATGACGTCGTTTAGTTAGACGTACGAATCGGAGTAGGTATAGCTATGTAGTAAGGTGTACGTGTAGCTAACTTCTTTTCAATCAGTTTAATCTGCTAGAAAAATACATCGATTCGTAAAACCTCGACGGAAGGAAAGGTTGAATCTTAACGTGCATTATAACACGGAAAACTGGATGTTTGGTCAATTATAAGTTTTGAAAATTTCAAACAAGTTACATGTATTTGTTCTGTCGTTACATGAAAGCGTCGTTTACACGTCCATAACGTATAGCTATACGTCACGTCATGACGTTATTTGAATAAAGAACGCAGGAAGTGATGACGTCATACGTAAACATCGCGCTAAAACTTGTAACTAAACCTCTCTAATATACCGTGATATTTACATATATAAATTGCTATTATATTGTATAAATGTATTTGAATATACTTACTTGACAGTCGTGTGATCTTTGCAGAGTATTTCTCTGCTTGAGATCCCCATGGTGCTAGACATAATCACCCTCACCAAATTTGGCTGTCATTCCATCCCCCCTTCTCCTCGCTCTCGAGGTGATGCAGTTTTAACGGATCACTTATTACTCCATCATCCGTATACTTTACCTGTGTCCATTTAACTAAAAAGGGTAATATGAAGGTGCGTCAGCTTGACCATATACCTATGAAGTGCTAATCAAAGTAAAAAGGCTTTAAGTACAGTATAAATACAATGAAATGTAAACGTCTTCAAATTGAATAGCATCATTTAAGAACAGATAAATTGGCAACATGTACCATACATGCACGTTTCGGGTACTCAACCCTCGTCAGTGATCCTCAAATCTAAACAATGTACTATGCCAAAAAAGTATGAAAGTTAAAGTTACTATGTCAAAAAGACGTAGCAGGATGGGTGGGATATGATGCTACAGGACCCACGTTTTAGAAATTTCAAGAAATTTTGATAACAGAAATTTAAGAATGCGTTGAAGAATCGATCAACCGAAATTGATCGAACTTGGCTACATGTGCCCTCGGGGACTCCTGGTCCACCAGCAGTGACACTCACCAAGTGGTATTAATGTAAACGTCTTCAAATTGAATAGCATCATTTAAGAACAGATAAATTGGCAACATGGACCAGACATACACGTTTCGGGTACTCAACCCTCGTCAGTGATCCTCAAATCTAAACAATGTACTATGCCAAAAAAGTATGAAAGTTAAATAAGCATACCTATCAATTTGTTTTGGACAAAAGAGGGTCAATGACCCTCTTTTGGAAATGAAAAAGAGGGTCATAGTGCGCAAAACGAAATCGCAACCTTTTTCTTGCGTCATTATGAATAATAAAATCAAAAGGACCAGAGCCACTAGCGTCGACATCGGCCTAAAGTTTTCGTATATTTTGAGGTCAGGGTTGCGACTACAGGGAGATAACTCTATTTTCATATCACGTTATATTTGAAACCGACATAAACGATACATGGTATAAGCTCAGATTATTACATTATTTTTGAAAAAAAAGAAGCCTTGAAACTTTCATTGCTGAATGGATATTTTTGGGGAAAACGCATATTTTTCAATGAAAAATCGGCGAAAATAGGAAAAAATTTGTCATTTTCGCATGAGCTCTGCTACCAAAGATTCAAACACCAGAATATTTACTATCCATTATACTCTTTAAAAGTGAGATAATTAGAAATTCGAACTTCAAGTTAAACTCTATGTTTTTGGTTGATTTTTTGCATAAATTATTGTGCTATTTATATAAACAGTCATTTTGCTCAAAAACTAATTCGGGTACATATTGATTCTACTGCTTTAGGATAAAGCAATACCATGGATATATATGTAGAAAAAAATATAAAAAATTGTGTAGCTGGCGACCTTCTAGCTATTAATAAAAATAATGAGTTGTTGCCATGGCAACCAGCAACATAGTTTTTATAGAAAATACTCTCCTTGGAACTCATTATTTTATCAGAATTTATCAAAATAGCCTTTAATTCATCCACAAGCTATAAGAATCTTGAAAATTAAGGATATATATGAATTTTTGAAATTTTATGCATTTCAAAGGTATGTAAAGTTATGATGTGGTATTCTCTAAAATGACAAAAATGTTAAAATAGGCCAAAAATGAACGTTCATAGCCAAAAAAAAAAAACGAGACGGGCAAATTTTGATTTTTCGGTCTGAATAGTTCGAGGAGATGTTGCTCTACATGTGGACATATCCATCTTTCATCTACCTCATTTCTATTAAAAGTCGCCACCCTGACCTTAAAGAACAATGTTTTTAAAATGTCAATAAAATGAAAGAACATTTTGTCTTTCGAAAACGTGCAAAGTTGTGACATTCTGGTCATATCTTAAGAAGATATAGAGCCGAAAACAAAGCCGGAATTATGCATTTCCGGTATTTTGGTGAAATATCATGAGATTCGATCGATTATTTCGAATAGGGCCGGACATTCTACCTAAGGAATTATTATATCGAAATATTCTTTGATTATACCTGTGATTATTTCGATGAAGGTTTTTATGATAGAAGGTCCGGCCGCAGTCGAAAATCAAACTTGGATGAGTTCATTGTTCATCAAAGATGGTTAGAATGTCTTGAAAAAAAAAACTCCCAGACGATGAGAAATAATGTTTCAAGATAGATAGTAGATAAGCTGAAAGCTATTTAAATTATGTAAAATTTGACAACTTTGGTGGTTGATTACTTTTACATCTATTTCAAACTATTCCATTCCTTCAGGAAACTGTTCCAGAGTAGAATTGTATTTATGACGTCATTATACTAATGACGTCATCAAAATTGACAGTAAACGGTTTATGAATTTACTGAAAATATCAAGTTGTGCGCTCGAGTAGTTACGATACGTATTTTCGTTACTAAAGTGCCTAACAATATGTTTTGAATCATATTCTATACATCTCTGCATACACGTGATGCTATGAAAAAAATAATGGAATTCGCGTACGCTGCAATTCTTAACATTCGAACATTGAGTCCAGAAATGTTTTTATGACATCGTGTCGCCGAAGTCCTGGTTCTGTTTTGGCGGATTTGGATCGGTGCTTTTATTAGTTTAACATACCCAAATTTATTATTGCTCTAAGCTCGAATCTTTACGTACATTCGTATTCTAAACACCGATCTCTATCCTGTTGACACGAATACACGATGTATTGTTGTAACGATAATCGCCGACACCGTCGCTAAGATATACAGGTCGCCGACAATCCATTGAGAGTCGACCAATCGGAGTTACACTTCTTTGCAAAATGTTCTCTCTTCTTCTTCTTCTTCTTTATGGTTTAAACACGCTGTCGATATTTGACAATTATGTGCTTCACACAAAATGACACTAGAAATATATCTGAATGGAAGTCATGTCTACGGATACTATCTAGTGATTAAGAGATTATCGCCGAAGATCGATTGTCGGTCGTTGAATACCCAGCGATGTTAAGTCAAGCTCGATTGTAGCCGACGTAGCTGATTTTCCACATTTTTCTGTGTGATTTAGTATCGTGATTTTGAAAATTCGTGTTTTTCACATTTTATACTATTATTATTTTCCTTATTTCAAAGTACATACTGGTATATGGCATTTTCTGCTGCATGATATTCAAAAAAAAAGAGCTTGGCCGAATTGATAGGATATTAAGAGTAGTTGTGATCGAAAGTGTTTTCCTCAATAAAACAATTTTATACAAAGAATTAATGATTTGGTGCTAGTTTCAGTTCATTATTGGTACTAAATAAAAAGAAAAAATATTTTTGAATTTTCTAATTATACATTTTGTTGTAATAGATTATGCCCATCCGATTATTTCCGGTTATCGATTATGATCTCAACACTAATATACTAGCACGTACATGTCAGAAAAGTCGCGCGTATATTTCTCTAATCAATAATCACACAGATATGTCATGATAAGAACGGGAGCATAGCATTTACATTATAAAAGTAGTTTAAAATACAAAATATTCAAAATGAAACCATCATTTTCGGTCACTGTCACAACCGGTTACTTCCATTTTGGAAGACATAGAGTACAATCTTTGGTTGGATGGTTCAAATGGTCTATAACAGAATATCATCCACCATTCTGGAGAGTGGGACATCATAGTGTATGACGAGTTCCCAATATCGGCCGTAGAACTTCCTCAGTGACGATGTTAGTCGGTCACAAACATATCACTGACTGAGAAGCTTATCTGAAAGACGCCTAGGAAACGATGCACCGAAATTGATCGAACTTGGCTACATGTGCCCTCGGGGGAGGGGGGGGGGAGAACCCTGGTCCACCGGCAGTGACAGTCACCAAGTGGTACAAATGAAAAATGTCTTCTTATTCGAGAGAAATTCAAAGAACAAATAAATTTGCAGCATGGATCAGACATACATGTACACGTTTCTAAGAAACGTGCATGTCTGGTTCATAAACCTCTGGGTAATCGGAACAGAGGGACGGATGTGCACGTAATCCAGGATAACCACAGCATCAGCTATTGACGTGGCAGATGACCGTCCTAAGTCGGCACCGATTGCCAATTAATCTCGTCGGTTTATGTGTGGTCATTTATGTTTGATGTTTCTATGTGATTTGGCGTTCATTGTACCATTTCCGTCTCATTCTGTGCGTGTCTGCTTTGTCTTTTTTTCAGTGGGTGATTTGCTATTGTTGCTGCAACCGAATGTTGTTGGAGATCTCTCCATCTATAAGATCATAAGACATAATCCTCAATCTCCTAGAAAGACTGGATTAAGACAATATGTGTTCTCAATTATTAGATATTTCGACTCTCCAGATTAACAGCTATTCTCTGTGAGCGTTTGCACTTTTACGAAGGACGCATGGCACAGCATGTCTCAGATTTTAATGAAATTTATATTTAAGGTTGGGTCTGACCCAAAAGTAAAAATAAATGATAAAAATTTCCTTAATGTCACATCCGGTTGCCATGGAAACGGACTTTGAATATTGAAAAAAAAAAATGCATTTTTGGGCGTTCTTGAATTCGCATACATTATTTATGCAGCATAATCTAAAACAAACACTTATGAATTATCAGTAAGCTATCATTGCTCTTTCAAGTTAAGTAAACATAATGTTGGGTTTATGGTCATATCTATATGTGTCCATGGCAACAACACGGGTAGCCTATCAAAATAGTGTTTTTGGCATTTTTTCAGAATTCAATGATAAATTACTTACATTTTTCAGCTCTTTATGCAAATAATACATAAGAAATCAGTAACAAAGTTTGTGTACGTTGCTATGGCAACATGAACTCAAATTGCAAAACGGAAGCAAGTTTTTACAATATTTAGAGACTTTTCTTCCAAGATCATTGAATTTTAATTCATAGTGATGATAATGAATTAATGTATTCAAGTAGACCTTAATTTCAAAACATGAAAGAATTTTTCTTTTAAATATGCAGGAAATAGCCCGTTGCTATGGGAAAGATTGTGTAAAATTGTACATACATGTAAGCCGAATTTGAGTCCTTGGATACGGGCATCCAAAGTTAGGTAATGTGAAAATTTTTAAACCTAGAATAAAGTTTAGACTTTCCTTTACAATATATGTAAAAAAAAAAGTTGTGTAAGCCTGTTTCATTTTCTTAGGGAAAAAGCTTCTAAAAACAGCAAAAATGCATATATATTTATTGTATGGCCGAATTACCATCGCGACCATTAATTATTTGAAATGACAAATATGGATAATGACCATATCCCTGTATATAGCACAAAATCGACAATTCAGACAATCAGAAACCGAAGGTATACAAAATGAGGATAAAACAGGAACCAAAGCAAATAAACAAAAACCTCCACCACATGAAAAGAAGCGAACTCCTGATATGGGAGTGAGACCAGGTGCCCAGGAAGAGAAAGCATCTCCTGCATGCATGCGACACCCGCCGCTAGTGTGTTTTCTTGTATTTTGAAAGAGGCATACTCGATCTTTATTAATAATAAATCTGAACTTTCTGGAATTAATAATGACTGTTTTGTAAAAATAATATAAAAAAAATGGTTGTCATGGTAACATATGTTCTCCATAGCTTTTTCACGGTTTTTGAAATAGATCTTTGTGTTGGATATATTCCAACATTTTTCATCTGTTCATCATGATGCAAAAATTAAAAAAAATAAATCTGAAGTTGCAAAATAAAATTATAGATTTTAGTTACCGTTGCCAAGGTAACTTACGTGCATAGCAACAAGTGGGTTTATCTTGAATTTGCTATATATATTCTATAAAATAAATTCCATTTTCTTATCATATATCCATCAAGAGAGAAGAAAAATTGGAAAATACAAACAGCATTTTGATTATATATTAAATTGAATTTTAAATTTGATTTGAATATATTAAAATTAGCTAATTATGTTGTCATGGTAACCAGCCTTTCTGACATTATCAGACACTACGATTAAGCTGATCTAAAATTTTAGGTCCTAATCTTTAGGATGCTTAGAAATTCTTCCAGAAATGTCGTATATAAACCAAATTATAGAGCTTCAAAGTAGCTCAATTTTGCCAATTTCTCAACTTTAAAGGTCGTTGCCATGGTTACCAGATGACCTAGAAATAAGATGTTGGTCTAATTTACCCTTTTTCATTGGTCCCTACTTCTGTGTGAAATTTCTTGAAAATCGGAGACCATGCGTGCCGAAATTGTTTAAATGGTTACAGAGAATTGATATTAAATATAAATTTAAAATACTGCACACATTTTGTGATTAAGTATTTTAGTGTTCAATCCCCCCTCCCTTTTTGTAGAAAAAAGCCAAATCTGCCGTTGTCTTCAAATTTAAGAATGAAAGGGCCGCGATAGAAAATAAAAACGTATCACAGTAACATGAAATTAGGAAGAATAATAATGTAACAGCGCTCCAAAATTCTTACAATCCTGCTTTCATCAATCCCCGCTTCACAACAACGCCGAAACCACACAAAGAGTAGCTATGCACCTGTCTATTAATAAGAGCAATTCAATTTTCATGTAGTAAAGAAGCTGATAGATACCCTCTTTTGTACGGTTGTTTAAATCATTTCGCACAACACTACGACATATCATTCCATGAAATAGAAGTTAAGGGTATTTTGAAATGTTTATTTTGTGTTTGTGTCGTCAGGATCTTCTTTAACTCATGTTAGTCCGTTGATCACAACTCTATGAATGTTGAATGTATTTAAATTCAATAGCATTATTTAAGAACTGATAAATTTACAGCATGGACCAGACATGCACGTTTCGGGTGCTTGACCCTCGTCAGTGATCCTATCAATGCATCAAAGTAAGATATATTCGTTAGCATGTTTAGTAATGTACTTTTGTGACGTTCCCTGATTCTGTTCCCCTGCGTACCTTAGCGACATTCCGGAATCACATTTCTTCAACGCATTCTAAAATTTCTGTTATCAAACTTTCTTGAAATTTATAAAAAGTGGGTACTGCAGCATTATATCCCAGCCATCCTGCTACGTCTTTCGGTACGCTTTTTCGACATAGTAACTTTTATACTTTTTTGGCATATTACATTGTTTAGAATTGAAGATCACGGACGAGAGTTAAGTACCCGAAACGTGCATGTCTAGTCCATGCTGCCAATTTATCTGTTCTTAAATGATGCTATTCATTTTGAAGACGTTTAACATACATTGATTGTAAACTCTAGTCTTTTTTTTTCACATCCTATAAACAGCATTAGTTTTTTTTTATTCTTATTAATTAAGTGGTAAAATCTTTGTCTTTTCAACTTATGTCATTTATCAAACTGTTTGTACCGAATCGAAATTAATCGAATCTAGGGTATACAAATCGAAACCGAACCGACAATATCCTGAACCAACCCAGCCCTTCTGTTAATAAAGCCTCCGTTTATCTTTCAACAATATAAATATAAGACAAAAATTGTATGTGTTTCCACTTTCATTGCAAGTTTATTCCCCAAAGACGTAGGTAAAATGTGCTCAAACTCCTTTCCTGTTTTCACAAACAGTTTGAGCCACAGTTGGGAAAAAAGATAATTTTCAGTGGAAATGGGGCCGAAAAAACCATGATAACGACCCGAAAAAGGGGCAAAAAATCCCTGAATTAATTGATATATACTTTAAATTTATTTTATACATACACTTGTATACTGTTATTTGAACCCACAATACAATTTACATCACTCCTTCTTTGCAGAAATGGCAGTCTCATGGAGTAAAATCTTGCTTGAACTGGGTTACGTGCCATCATGGATAACTCAGATAACAAGATGGGACCTCATCAGAAAGGTAAGAAAATGTCTGTTCTCAAACTGATCAACACAGTATAAATTTTGATGCTTTTATGCCCCAGCTTGAAAGGTCTGCCTTGTCTTCTAGTAATGAAGTCGTCCGTCTGTCTATCCGTTTGTCAGTAATTCCTACAAGGATTTATCACGCTTTCCCGGTTGCTAAATTTTATGTAACATGATAAGCATAGAAGCGTGATAAATCCTTTTGATAATTCTCATCTCAGGTAACAAGAAAAGGGAAATATTTGAAGTTCAAGTGGTGATACAGTAACCAAACTTTGACTATGAGTTAATGAGGTTTCTCACACTTTACTAGCATCACATGCCCCTAAGAGTGCAGCAGGGTCATAATGTAGGACTTACAAATTTTGATTTTTTGCCCTTAATGCAGTCTATGATCTATCAAACATATAAGGATTAGCGGTGGTGCAATGCAATTTTTTTTGCTCTCTTTTGGGGGAAGGTGGTCAGGGCCGATATGTGGGGGAAATTTGCGCACAATCTACTCAAAAGGGGATTTTTTTATGCACATGAGATTAATACAAACAGGTTCCATATTGTATTACTAGTATTAGGATTAAGATTATGTTGAATTTTACACGTACCTTTTTTTTTAAACATTTCTACCAAGTTTGTGTTTTTCGTGGCTATCAGTCAACAATATGGCCGGAAAGGGCCCTGATTGGCCGATGCATTTTCAACTTCTCCTATTCAACCGCTGTACAGATTTCAGGAAACCTTACAGGAAGCAAGTACTTAAGGTCCATGTGTCTACAAGTTTGTGTTATTTGTGCGGATCGGTCAACTTATGTGGTCATCAAGGGGTCTGATTGGCTTGCACATTTTCAACTTGTCCTCATTAACAGCTAGCTGCACAGAATTTCACGATACCTTACAGGAAGCAAATATCAAGGTTCTCAACCAATTTGTCCAAAACTCAGGTGAGCGATGTTGCCCCCTTGGTCCTCTTGTTTTAGCATGTGAGCATTATATATAATTACACATATATATAATATATAAAATGATTTTAAATGGCCTAAATTTGTCAATAGTAAACATAAAAGTGTAAACATGTTCATGCATAAATTTCTCTTTCTTCTAGGGTCTACAAAAGTCAGCAAGACAGGAGCTGTTCGCCCAAGGAAATACAAAAATCGCTACCAGAAAATACAAAATCTTGAGCATAATGAACAAAGAGACGAGTTAAAGAAGATCCTGACGATAATCTCAACAGCACTCACAATAGAACACCGAACTGAGCATCGAAGAAAACAGCACTTCAGAGACTGC
The DNA here is from genome assembly GCA_028142955.1 of Pinctada fucata. NCBI lineage: Eukaryota > Metazoa > Mollusca > Bivalvia > Pterioida > Pteriidae > Pinctada > Pinctada fucata. The sequence continues at coordinate 61,152,212 of AP027102.1, read as the reverse complement.
TAGGGAATTACCAATTGCAAGTACTGGTACAATCAGGTACACAATGCTCTGAGTAAAATAATTCGAAGGGCCATACACACACAGACAACAACAGTACTGAAACTGCATCATGTAGCTCCAGCATGCCTTATATAGGCCAAGAATGTGGCGCTTTTCATATGGACAACAATGAGCAGATGGAGGAAGAACCTTCAATATACACTTTCAAAATGCAAGAACATTTGATTGCTTTCATAAAGACCAGAGAAGAAATTTCATATGACGAGTTGATGGATAAGACCCATGCACGAAAGCAATGATGACAACCTTCAAGACGAAGCTAATGATAATATTCCGGAGAGAGAAGAAGAAATTTCAGGAGACACGTAATATATATATCCTGGTCATTCTTTGACCATTGCGACAAGCGTTCTTCTTATTTGGCTTTTCTGCATTACACATTCTTTGACATCACAACAGATGTCAGACTTACTCTCCTTATTTAGCTTGCATATGTTGAGTACTTATCCATGCATGAAAGGTCTGTACAGATTTAAGACATTCTTTAAGACTACTAAATCGCCTCTCATCAAACAGTTTTACTTTTCATTACGTTACACCCCTGTATCCGATGATTTTGTGATATTTACTTACGTAAGTTGCACACAAGACTGGACTAATCCTTGTTCAATGGAATATTTTATGGAACTCCCAGTCAAGAAACAACTATCAGACCTGTTTTTTTTAGAAAGGAGTTTGTTGATTGCTTGAATCACAGGAAAGATCGTATTAAAAGGAAAGAAGATAATATTAAAGATGTTTATGACAGTTTGTTGTATAAAAGTCTCGCTGGCAATGACGGTCCATTCCATACGGATAAGAAGCAAAATGTATCATTTACTTTCCATACAGATAGTATCCCCGTATTCAGTAGTAGTAAAACACCATTATGACCAATTTTTTTATGATCAACGAACTTCCCTATCACATGCGAAAAAAGTAGAAACAATATGATCTTGTGTCAACAGGGGATGCTTACTCCTCCCGGGCACCTGGTCATACCTCTAGTTTTCTAGGCGTCCGTCGATGCTCAGTTTGGTGCTCTATTGTGAATGCTGTTGAGATCATCGTCAGGATCTTCTTTACCTCATTTGTGTGGTTTATGGTATGGAAAGCAGAAGCCACTGATGAATTTATTTTGTGGTCCTCTACATAAAACATTACTTGAACTTGAGCAAGAAATTGACATACAAGGCTCTGAGGTGGTTTAAAGTGCATGGATATTTGTATTGTATTTCCTGTGATACACCTGCCAGAAGTAGTGCGATGAATTTGAACCAGCAAAATGGTGCTTATTGTTGCCCTTAATATTATCCTTCTGGGGAAAACTTCAGGACAGGCAAAGGAGGATATATTCGAATATTTTCTTACTGTCAGGAACAACCGCTAGGGAAAAGCAGAACAATGGAGGAGGCTGTGGAAGAGGATAGAAAGGCAAATGAAGAAAACAATATTTCTTTACTTTTATGCAAAAATTAATTCACTTCTAAACAGAGAGATTACCGAATTTTACAATATAGTCATCAGTTTACAAAATGTATATAAAGTACAAGTAAGAGGGTCTGAGGGGAGGGTCTTCTAGACAAATTTTCAGATTTCAATTTTTAAATTGGTAAAAAACTGAATTAAGTTCTCATTCAAAGCTTGTATACTGATAAAATTGGACTCTATCGTGATACATGCATCTATTAGTAGCACCTTTAAGGAACCCTTTTTAATCAACTCGCATTCTTTTGATATTTTCAAATATGAACTTTGGCCTAAAAGAAATAACGTTTTGATAGATAACTATGGCGAGCGAAGCGAGACAAATTTTTTATTTCATTTTAAACTGTGGGCGAGAGAAGCGAGCCCGAACATTTTCAGGAATTTTAAGCAAAATTGTATGGTAATTCTTCACATTCAGATTACTTGTAAGAGCAAGATTACTTTTTTCTGGCACAACGTAAGCAAATTAATTTTTTTCATCAAAACTCAGAGCAAAATTTTTTTTTTTCGAAAAAACCCAAGCGCCCCCCCCCCCCTGAATATCAAAAAGTGAAATGGAGAAATGCTTTGTGGAACATCTGGACGAACCGGCAATGTACTGGTGTTTTGAGAATTGTTTGTGCATTTTGGGAATCTTGTAGATATAAGGTAGTTCCAGATCAGAGTCATCAGTATGAATACCGAAGGAGTCAAGAACAGATTTGTGATTGTTAAGTATTTCAGATACAGATAAATGTGTATGTTGGATTTCCAGGTGCTGAATGTAACCCCAGTTCCTCTAAGGAATTTGAAATAGTATGACTTGTAAACGAAAGTAAAATTGTTGCCGCTTTGTCAGCAGGAACAATGATATATTTTTCATGCAGGTCAAATTGCTCTTTGTGGCGGTTGCGGCTAGCCAAACAGGGGATGCTTACTCCTCCCGGGCGCCTGGTCCTACCTGTAGCTTGGTAGGGGTCCGTCTATGCTCAATTTTATGCTCTATTGTGAGTACTGTTGAGATTATCATCAGGATCTTCTTTAACTCTTTGGCAATAACAGGGTCATGAAAAATTTATTCGTGTCTGTTGTTAACTGAGTGTCGAAGACTCCCTATTCTTCTTTTATGTAATTCTCATATAGATTTCATTCATTCGGAGAGTGTCTCTTTGTCCACTTCCTCCTTTTTGCCCACGGTCAGCCGTACTCCTCACATGCTTCCGTATTTTAAAGTTTTCCCGCCATGTGAAAGAACGGGTTCCTTGTAATTTGGACCTTTAAGGGAAGACCATTTCAATTTAATTCTGGGGGGGGGGGGGGGGGGGGCTGGCAGGCTTTTTTGGAAATAAATATTCTGACCCAGAAAATGTTGAAAATAAATAATCTGACCCTCTTTGTTGCAGAAAATAAATTCTTGTCCACATATGTGTTTAAAATCTAAAAATTTTCGGGTCGCTTCGCTCGCCATTAACTGAAACAAAGTTCAGCTTGCCTTGATAGCAACAGGACCAAAATACTAACACTAAAGACATTTCGGGCTCCCTTCGGTCGCACTTCAACACAATTTTATATCAAGTGTTTTTTAGACATTTACACAGTATTACAATTGCAAAAATAAGACAAAAATACATATTTGATTAGCTTCAAGTCTTATAGGAATGCCTATAGTACATTACAGACAATTGTACGTTCTACGAGACCTCTGGGTAATCGTAGAAGTGAGAGGGTTGTGCGCACGTAATCCAGGATAACCACACCATTTGGTACTTTTGTGACAAATGGCCGTCCAAATTCGGCACCGGTTGTCCATTTGTCTCATTGGCTTATGTGTAGTCTTTTGTATTTGATGTTTATATGTCGTATGTCTCTTTTTCGTCTCTTAGTATGCTCGTCTCTGTGTCTTCGCATCGGATGTTTTAGTGTTTTGCTGTTGGTGCTGCAACAGGGTCTGGTTGGAGATTTCCCCTCTATTGCACATTAACTACCTACATTTGTACTCGACATGGCAAAATTTTCCTGGCATACCCCTCTCCCATTGTGCTGTAAAAACTCAATTTAGAATATGCAGGTCATACATGTATTAATTCATATGTATACAGACTTATTGAAGTGCCAAGAAAGTCTTGCACATTGTAAATAAGTGATGACATGTTTAGTTGACATAACCAGGGTGTGTGTATGTTGTTGTTCTTTTTGCTTGTCATGATTGTTACAGGTTGAAATTAAATATATTGACCTTGAGTTCCTGGAAAATAATCCGACCGGCCCTGCTTTGAAAATAAATAATCTGACCAGAACAAAATTTGTCAGCCCCCCCCCCCCCCCTCAGAATCAAATGGTCGCCCCTTACTAAGAAGGATCCTAAGTTTACTTTTACCGACGATATTAAGGTCACCAGAAAAGTATGGAATGAATCAAGAAGGAATCAAAAGAAAATTAGGAATAAATCAAAGCAACAAATGCTTCTCGTCATTATGAAATTACAGAAAACTTTTTGGACTCTTGTGTATTGAAAGTAGACTTAGCCCTGCGTGTCCGGGCGATACACACTTTGCATATCTTGGACCTTGTTTTCTCTGGCCTTTTGCCGAGCTTAGAGACTAACCTTGACTGCACGAGTGTAACTTTGAATTGCCAAATGAGAGTGAGACGGATATCATTTTCTGAATTTATTTGGTCTCTCAAAACTTTGAATAACAAGCAACATCAGTACATGTGTAAAGAAAATAATATGGCAGACGACAATGCAATGAATAAATCTATAACACCCTATTCCACATCGAGTCCGTCCGTCCATAGTTAAGCCAGCCACTTATTATACGTATATAATATTATCACATGATACACACGTTATGCAGTTTCATAAAGCCATTTCATAAATATATGATATGATAACACGTTACATATCGCTCTGCTTGAACGCGATTGGTCAAGGTTGGAACCTAATCACATAAACCTTGACAAATGTGACCTTTCAAATATCGGTCAACTGTTAAATTCAGACCCAGAGTCAATATCAATGATTAAAATTGTTGTTGTTAAATAATTCTTACATTAAAATACTATTCAAATTTGAAATACTTTTCTCTTACGCACAGAATATCGAATACGATGGGGACACTACTTCTCATTGCGTAGCAGACGACTTCTAAATCACGGCGTGGTTCGCCTCTATAGTTCTCGGAAACGTTGATTTCACGTTAGAAATACACATTTTTAGGCAATATCATGTGATAAAAAGAATCTCAAATCAATTTTCATTTCATACGATGTATTATGAAACTCGTTGTGCGTTTTATATCCCCTCGCCAAGGCTCGGTGATATAAAACACACAACTCGTTTCATAATACATCGTATGAAATGAAAATTCATTTGAGATCCTATATTTATTACGCTAAACAAATAAAATCCCCTAACAAAACTAGTGCGTTACTCCTTAACTAATTATCAATATTGAAATATATGTTCTATAGTACCAATTTTGTTGTACTAGACACGTGTTTCAGATACTTTAATCCTCGTCAGTAGTACTTCTTGTCAAACAGTTTAAATACATGTATAGCCAAAGTGAATTTTCCTGGCGCCATCTACAATGCAGAACTTTAATTTCCTTTTGCCAAAATGAGGCTAAACTATGATGGAATTAATTTACTGTATGAATATATATCACCGCGTCGGATCGAAACGTATGATGTTGTTTTTTTTTTAAGAAATGACTGTCTTACTTTTGGTGTTCATATGTGTATAATTCTGGTTGGCCATGTGCAAAAAAAATTTGCACGTGTCCAACCAGAATTATACACCCATGAACACCAGAAGTAAGACAGTCATTACTTATATTTATTCTACGTATCGGTCATTTTTATTTGCATACACTTCACACATTTTGCCTGTAACAGCGTCAAATGTATTTTAACGTTGGTAAATTATCCATACATGCAAAACATGAACGCGACGTCACAATAGCAACACAAGTTATTGGAATATAATTTTAGTTGTCTAATGGGCGTTTAATATTGGGAATACCCTAGTAATGTAAATATTTGATGTTAAATTTTTTCATAATTTAAGTGATACTGTACAAAATTGACGAGACGCTGCAGTAGGACAATGCCTAATAAGTAAAAGCTCCCTTTCAAACTTTCACGCCGATATTGGCCATCGATACGAGTATCGATATTTTTGCTCCGATACATTCAGATACATTTATTTTTAGTTCAAAACATGCTTTTCTTGTGAAATCTCAAGAATTTGCAAGAAAATGTATGTTTGATCATGATTATTGTTTGTTTGCAGACATGTTCTTGATTTTATCGATCAAGTTTGTCGTTCATGCTGGCTATTCAAATTATTTCATGATTCGTAGTCTACGAATAAAAATTAACAATAATTACACCGGGTACGACGTAGCATTACGGGGGCTTGTTATGTTGCGACCCGGGGGCTTGTGCTGAAGCGATGAAAAACAGACCGAGCTGTGCATCATCTTCTATAACTCCAGAAGTAAAATACCTAGGCTCCTAAAACTAATCCTACGGAACTCAGCAAATATCAAGAAATGTCCCGATGTGCTTAATTTTGTTTCACAGTCGTTTGTTCTCTCAAACACTTCAACACTATTTCGTGAGTTGGACGATCCAAATAGAGAAATAATTTCAATAGGATTTTAATGTTTGAAAATAGGATTTTACGCATATGTTCATACCTGGAAACATGGGAAATGGTCATATTTCTAGTTTGAATGCTTACAGGAGGTAATAAATGAAATATTCTACAATTTCTGATGTTGTGTATGGGGCTTGTTTCCATGTTGTGAATGGATGTATGTTCTGTCGCTATTCATACTATTTTTTGGTTGATATTTAAGGTTATATGTCAATTTAGCACAATAAATATGTATGAAGGGTCAGAGAACAAATCATTACTTTTAGTTGTTAGGTTTTTGACTGCTCTACTGTACAATGGAAATATAGAGAAATATAATGACGAGAGAGAGACTACACATGCCAGGGCAAGTACCAAATATTCAGACTTGGTCCTAAGACCTAGATGTTCTCTATCCATTCCTTCCCCGAAATCATGTAATTCATCAATGGAAACTCAAGACTAAAAGATTTTCTGGTTTAGAGTGTAATATTTTATTTTCTCAAATGTTTGAACATCGACGGCGAGTGCGGCTAGCCAAACAGATGATGCTTACTCCTGAAAGAAGCTTTGTTTGGCCCTTTATCGATTTGACATCATAGATATTATTTTCTATTCGAAAACTTGTCGTTCCATTCAAAACTGTGACCTATGACCTTAATGAAGGAGGTTAATATCTTAGCACCATCCCTCCAAAGCTATTTTGAACATACATCTTATTTGGATATGCCACTGATTCGACTCTACAGGAAGAGCCGCGCACTCTCTGTTAAGTTAATGTACAAATCTAAAAAATGAAGAAAAAAATAAAGTAAAAGAAGGCGCTACCGAAATGAATTTTAGTGGCTCCGCTGGAAGCATCACTGATGAGAATATAATATACGAAACACGTGACTGGTGCAGAAAAAAATGGTTTGGAATTTTCTTCATGAAGGTATAGAGTTGGAACACTGTATTATTACTCCTCCTAGGCACCTGATCCCACTGTAGCTTGCTAGGGGTTCGTCGATGTTAAATTCGGTAGTATTTTGTGAGTGCTAATGAGATTGTCGTCAGGATCTTCTTTATCTCATTTAATTTTCCATGTTTTATTTTATTTTTGTATTCCTTTTTTCAACATTCTGGTAATGAAATTATTTCAAAACTTGTATAAGATCATAATTTTGAAAAGAAAAGATTAGTGCATGTAGTTCATAGTTTTGATTAAATGTCTTAATCAATGTACCCGTTTACCTCACAAGGTCATAAGATAGGTAAACACGTATTTAGGTTATCAGAACTACATTAAACTTCCTATCTAGAGTTGAGGTGTTTTTCTCCTGTATGATTGGCTGAACTGAAAAGGAAGTAAATACATGAAGTATTCGGGGAGTTTGTGTAATTAATAATTTGATGAACAAACGGGTCATTCTTATTTTCAACTTATTCATTCATAAGAAAATTGTAAAGGTATTCTCTAATAAGAAAATTGAGAATGTTGACTTTTTTCTCTAATATATCGTTATAACCTTTTAGCTATGAACTTTACCAGAGATGATGCACCATCCGCAGCCCAGGAGTCAAAGATCCAGGGGAATATAGCACTACTGTGCGAGTCTCCATTAACAAGGCAATCGCGGACCTCCGAATAGAGGCAGGACCAGTTGCCCGGGAGGAGTGATTGTCCTCTGACTGCATGCAACACCCGCCGCGAATAGAAACGCACCAAATTTTGGCAAAGTCCAAAAGGCGAAAGACGTTCAATTGGAAAGGTCACAAATACATGTCCTTAATTATCCTTCGTAGGCAAATGTCGAAATGTGAAACCTTAGATCATAGGTATCCACTCTGACTATCTATCGTTTTTAATTTGCTGGCGTTATGTTTAAATTTGGATTAATTGCACTTGCTGACGATATGTTTTTATTTGAATTGATTGCAATTGTTCACGGTATAGGGGATGCACATTGCTCTCTAAAACATATAGAGGTTAAGTACCCGAAAAGTGCATGTCTGTTCCATGCTGCAAATTTTTCTGTAAATGACGCTATGCATTTGAAGACGTGCATTATCTATACTACTAAAGGAACGAATTAGCCGATTCTCCGTCGAAACGAAGAGGACAGAGATAAATGGTGTGATTTGAAGATATAGGATATGGTATGACAATGTGTAATTCATAATTGTTTAGAAGAAATTATTTCCAATTAACGTGTTATCATTAATTATGTCTCACCGTTTTCCTAAATCAAATCTGAGAAAAATCTAAAATTCAAAACCGACGACGGACACTAATCATTAACTTCATATTTTCCTCTGATTTATTATCCCTTTCTAATCCCCAACATTTTAAGTATCATAAATTTTGTAAGGCGATTCTTGCAAGACATTTCTGATGGTAGTAGAAGGATGATTTAAGGTGATATCACACGTTTCGTGTTATACAACATTTATTTTCAGAAAAAAAGCATAATTCTGATTTCCTAATTTAATTCAGATGTAAGGGACAATATTAGGAGGTCACCATCCAAAATTTTGAGATTTTGAAATTGATCAGACTTTTTAGCCATCCATTGATTGTAATGGAAATGCTCATTTTTTGGCTATATTATTTTTTCAGCCCAAGATTTTCAAATGAAACTTTACATATGATTCCCTCAACATATTGTGCAAATTCTTATAGAAAGAAATCATTCAATGACCACGTCATATGTTGCAAAATCTGACTGAATGTGTAAATTATCATGTAAAAAATTAAAAGTGCAATTCGAGTTATCTTTCTTTACTATGTGACCAAAGACAAAAGCATCCGAATTTATATAATCATCTTTTTGAAATATCACAGCAGTGTTCCTTCACTCACAAAGATGTCAATATGTAAATAAATAGAGCCGAATACAGATTTTGTGAGATAACACGACAGTATGTGCACATGTGTAATGATATTACATGTACCATATGAGTAACTATATTATAAGTTTCTCTACATTCAAACACTTTACTGACACCTGACTTATTTCTGAATAGATACGACATATGTATGAAGGTAAAAAAGTCTTAACAAAATTTTCAAATACATTTGTAAGTTCAATTTCAGCAAAAAAATTGACTAATGTTGGTCACTCTAGGCTTACCATTACTTTGCAAAGAAAAAAAAACCATTCGTATTATTTTATAAATAACAATCTCTTTATTATCGCAGCGCTCAGGCTCGAACCGCGGTCTTCTCGCATCGTTGGCAAGAGCTCTACCTCTGAGCTATTGGGTCGACTTGTCAATTGAGCGATTATAACAAAGCCAGAACATCAAGACATTTTAAGTCACGAAAATCGGAAATCTTCAGCGTGGAGATTTCTTTAAAATTCTCGTCTAAGGGAGGTTACTGAAACGCGTGTGATATCTCGTTAATTTAAAACTCCGTATTCGTTTTCTGAAATTTGCGACCTACAATCTTACAACAGAATGTTTGAGAAAAAGGTTTCATAGCTCAGTTGGTTAAGTGGCGGACATCTAAGCAGACTTACAATCCAAAAAGACTAGGTTCGAATCCCGTCGAGGGCGGACATTCTGACAATAAATTTATGTATTATATCATCTTGCTCCAGTCTGTTTTCTGGCTCTATGTTTTAAATACTCAATGCATTTTAAATATTAATCGCATACTATTTTTCCCATGACGTTTTCCATTGACTCAGTGTCAGACTTGGATGCGGACAATTTCCAAATATAATTTTTTTTCACTTTTGTATACTTTAAATGTGTAACCCCTCCCGCAGGTGGGGGTCCGGGGGAGGGGGGGCTTCCTCGGAAAATTGTGAAATGCTGCATTTTCAAATATTGTACAATCTTATTTGCTATGAAGATTGACGTAAAAAGTTGTATGTAAATCTACGCACGTTATACACTTTTCCCGAGAATTAATGGTGTTTTATGATTAGGAAGGCTCATTTTTTATATTTAATTTAATTTCCAAATATAATTTTCTTTCACTTTTGTATACTTTAAATGTGTAACCCCTCCCGCAGGTGGGAGTCCGGGGGAGGGGGGGGGGGCTTCCTCTGAAAATTGTGCAATGCTGCATTTTTTAAATATATTTTACAGTCTTATTTGCTATGAAGATTGACGTAAAAAGTTGTATATAAATCATAATACATAATGCACTTTTCCCGATAAATTAATGGTGTTTTATGATTAAGAAGTCTCACTTTTGATATTTAATCTATTCGATCCTGGATTTGTTAAAAGTGTAAGATTCGTTACGAATATTTCAAGTAATACAAAATATATGTACTGTTAAAAACTGACAATTGTCTTAAAATCTTGACGATTTTTATGGGGTTCAAAGGTTTAAAATAGTTTAAAGGAGATGATTTTTAAGGCAAAATTGTCAACCTTTGGAAACTTTAGATGGGGCGGGAGGGTGTCGGATACGCCTCTTTTAAAACTGCGGATGCTGTTAGTAGACAGTTTTAAGGTTTACGATCTATCCGGAAAATCTATGTGTAGGCTCGAGTCTTTTAGCCTATATGGAATATACGCCTCTGAATTGACAATTTTTTTTCCGCGTTTGCGCGGGTTCTTTTCTTAAAACTAAATTGATGATTTGATAAATGATTTGCTTTAGGGAGATTACACAAATCAAACATGGCATTTCACATTAAGACAAGGATTATAATTGGAAAAAAAGAGATATATAATGGTTTAAATACATTAAGATCAATTCTAGGATAAAAAATGGTCAATTATACACATCCATTTAGAGGCAGATCGCATGCGAAGAAAGCAGAAAGAAAAACAACACTCATGTTGGCTAGGACGTCGCTTATATTCACGATATCTGCGTTCTGAAAATGTTCATTCGAAAGGCCATGTTTTGTAGTCTCGGACTCATAATAGCTTTTCAGGTATGTGCAAGTTCAATTTTAAGGAAGACGTACGTCAGACCAGAACGGTATATTTCTCAGAGTGTATGTGCTGTATTCTGTATTCATGATAATGACAAATATGGATAATGACCATATCCCTGTATACAACACAAAATCGATAATTCAGAAAATCAGAAACCGAAGGCATACAAAATCAGGATAAAACAGAAACCAAAGCAAACAAACAAAAACCTCCACCACATGAAAATAAGCGAACTCCCGATATGGGAGTGAGACCAGGTGCCCAGGAAGAGTAAGCATCTAGATCTCCTGCTTGCATGCAACACCCACCGCTTCGATTTGGTAGAACTGTCACATCCGGTTACTTCTCAACTCTGTGAAATAAGGGTGAACGAGGGGATTATAAAACCATTGTATGCCTGTGGAGACATCTTGGTATCCGGAAAAGTTGGAGGGTTGTGCGCACGTAATCCGGATGATGTTTGATGTTTCTGTATGTCGGTTTCGATTGTTTTGTATGATGTTCTATTGAATATTGTTGTGTTTTTTTGTGGTTAGTAGTTTTGTTTGATGTGTCACTGTCTTGATGGTTTGTTTCACTGGGTGAGTGTAAGGTGGTCATGCTAGAGATCCTTCCCTTTTCTTTATTCTTATGAAGATTTACTTACCGAAGTATGCTCGTCTGATGTAATTTTTTTGCACGTTTCGCCAGACGGCTACCTTACGTCAGCAACAATCAAACACTTTTTTGATTACTTGAAGTGTGAAAACATTAACAATTTCTTGTATCCAGATTCTAGAAAAAAAAAATGAAATAAAATAAAGATGCATTTTTAATTTTGAATCAAATCAGTCAATAGGTAGTTATGTGCAAAATGTGTCTTCAAGAAATTAATCTCTTAAGAGAAGGAAACATTCTTTCAATGTCTGACACGTACGATAGCCACTCGACTGCAATATTTCAGACTAATCATGCATCTCGATATCGATATAGAAAGGCTAAATCCAAATGCCTTAAGACACTATCTTTACATCTTGATAAAATATCTGAATAAACATATCCATTTTTAGAACTTGTTAACACAATTTTCTTCCTGTTAACATTATTTGATGATATTGTGTAATTAAGTCGGTCATAATAAGCAATAAGAAACAATATCCGAATAACATTTTTTCTATGAAACAAACTTGAAATACATTATAAACGATTTGTGAGATACATCTTATCTCGTAAGCTCAATACATTTGACATCTAATTACAAATCTACATAAATACATTGTTCTGAATTACTAGATCATCTACATGGGAGAAGTTTGCACATCAGGTCCTTAAGAACAGCTTAATTCAATATACGAAGGGTTGTTCGCACGTAATCCCAATAACCACATCGTTTGCTACTAAGGTATGGAGTTGTCGTCCTATGTCGGCATCGTTTGCCCTATATTGTGTCTTTGGTGTCCTTGTCCCATCTGTATTTTCACATTTGAATGATATGCTGTTGGAGATTCCTCTTTCCATTTATAGGGTATGGCCGTTCAAAGTCGACGTCAGGTGCACAAATGTTTTCCTTTGTTATCAGTCATGTTTCGGAGTGTTTGCTGTTTCTTTATTCAGTATCTGTGTTTGATGGTATCGGTGGAGATGTACCATATTTATCATTCTTAATACCAAAATACAGCTACGACGGGTAGTTTTGTGTTTATAGGAGTACATCTCTACAGCCACCTAGGTAATCAAGTCCTGATCAGAATTATTTTTACTCATTTCCAATTGTAACATTTATCAAAAAGGAGGGGATCTCCAACAAGACTTGGTTGCAGCACCAACAGCAACACATCAAAATACCCCAAGTGAAATACATTGAAGACACACAGAAGACAAAAGGGTCAGAGGACCTCAAACAGAACATCAAACACAAAGGACTCAGTTTTAACAACAGTTTTATCCGTTTATGATATACAAAAATGTACGAGAGAACGTAGCTCATCTTTCTCTAGTTACTAGTAATTGTTTGTCAACCTACTTTTATACAAGATGATTTTACTAGAGATCTTTCGAGAATGACCCGTGGAACAGACGTCTATTTCAGAGTGTTTGAGATAATTTGCATGTTGTTTTACGACAGAATTGAAATGTAATGAAATAAAAAAAGGAAGGGAGGGGATCTCAAACAACACTTAGTTGCAGCACCAAAAGACCAGGGAGAAAAAGGGATAGTGGACAATGAATTTTAATCCTTCACTGGCATATTGTTTTCGAAATTTTTCCTTCCAAATATTTTAAAATATATCAAATTTAAATCATATTTTCCTTTATTTTCAATTTTGATGGATGATTACAATGCATTTGCATGAGTTGTTCGATGCTCAACATCGTGCTCTATTGTGAGTGCTGCTGAGATTATCGTCAGGATCTTCTTTAACTCATTTGTGTCACACTTATGCCCTTTGTCGTGTGGAGCTCGTACAAATGTTCCCCGCGAGGGGTTTGACATTAAGTGTTTTGAATATATTTCCCTGACATGGTCGCCATAGCACTTTCTATATAGACATAACGTCAGACAGTGCATGCATTTTATACACTGTGTTCTTTACCGTACATTAACATCGACGGCGGGTGCGGCTAGCCAACAGGGGATGCTTACTCCTCCCGGGCACCTGATCCCACCTCTAGCTTGCTAGGGGTCTGTCGATGCTCAACATCGTGCTCTATTGTGAGTGCTGTTGAGATTATCGTCAGGATCTTCTTTAACTCATCGTGAGCTCTAAATCCGAACACCTTGCAATAATAGACAAACTCACTTCTACTACGTTTTGTGAAGTGTTTATTCCAATCAGACTTTTGTCCGATTATATTTTTCATCGCGGGTAATTTGTTATGAACTTTTCATGGCAATATATATCCCGCCACCTTTTACTTTACGAAACACAGTGTCCTGACGATCTACCTTGATTGATTGAAACCCGGCTGTTCAGAAATGTTCGGCAAGATTCAAAGGTGGAAAGAGATCCCTGCGCAAACAAGCGCACACGTTTAATGATTTAGCGGGATAAGTACGTTTAGGATTACGTCGAGGGTTCACGAATTTCGATGTATATTTTTTACAGATTAAACTGATTGAAAAGAGGGTAGCTACGCAATGTCATACACTTTTCTACATAGTTATACTTAGAAAATCTCCGGTTCGTACGTCTAGCTAAACGACATCTTTGGATCGTGACGTCAAACGGTAACGTATACATATACGTGATACATACACAATGAAATAATTTCTAACTAAATTAAAACCTCTCTAATAATTTCCTTCTTTCCTTGATGTGTTTTACCTTTGCACTTGCACACTTCCGTCACAACAAAGGAGGGGCTCTCTAACGTCTTTTCGGTCTTAGTATGCAGTGCACTCTTTCTTTGAATTACTCAATAAATGTATAATTTTACAAACTCATTTACTGCAGATTTGCCATATTTCAGTTTCTAAATGTTTTAATATGTATTTTATGCTGATATTTGAACTATTTGATGTTTAATGATCTTATTTAAAAAGGAAGGGGTGATTTTCATACATTATTAGCTTCTCTTCAAAATTACTTTTCAGATTTTCATGAAACTAATGTAAGTGATACTCATGGTCTCCTACAAATGAGATCTTGACGACAATCTCAACAGCATTCGCAAGAGAGAACCAAATATGTTCAAGCACGAGACAATATCTACAAACCATCTACAAAAGTGTTGCTGTTTCTCGTCCGGATCCTTCAAGAGGTGGTGCAACCACAGGAAAAAGCATGCCATGGGGGTACCCTCCTTTTTTTCAGATCTGAAGTATGTATCGACAAACCAAAAGCATAGGATGATCTAGAGAGATGTCCTAATAAGTGTTGTTATTTTTGGTTCCAGTCTGAAGTCAAGAGTTTCCTGTTTGATATGCTTAGTTAACGTAGTTTTCGGGTTAGCGAAAATGCTGACCACCAAAAGAGGGGATCGAAGCTCACTCGTTCCCCTTTATGTCATTCTAACACATAAGCGAGGACATCAGAATGCAAATGTTAAACGTCTTCAATTTCAAAAGCATCACAAAAGAACAGATAAATTCGCAGCATGGAAAAAAGCTGAAGAAGGAATCAAACAGTACCTAACCTAGTATTCTGAATCAATTAATTCAATGTGCTTTAAAAAGGTTGGGGACTGCGTTTTTCCCGCTTTATCTGGGCTGGTCTTCTGGAGATGAATCGGGCGTGAAAAAAAAACGTGAGAGTCGGAAAAGTGGTGGATTTTAAAAAGGGTCTGCTGTGCTAAGTTAAACAATTTAAAGATGTTTATTAATTGCTGATAATCTCTTAAATAAGTGCAAAAAAGTAGCCTTATCTCTTACAGAGGGATGGGATGATACGAATAAAACACAAACACTCAAATACACAAATTTTCGGCCCCTTAGTCTTTATCAAGTGTAAACAGGACGATCTAAAATAATTATAAGTAAAATCCATCCATGCATCTCTGACGTTCTTTACAAATGTTTACGTTAGTTTATTTGCAAAGAACGCCAGAGATGCAAGGATGGATTTTACTTAGAATTATTATAAATCGTCGTTTTTACACTTGATAAAGGTAGAAAATTCGTGTATTTCAGTGTTTGTGTTTTTATAAATAGCATTAGGATATAGCAGCATGTTACTTACAGACAATGTTACTTTACAGTGTGATTGTAACATCATATTACGTCAAAATCAGTGTATATTATAGTTTCATGACCATCTTGTGTAGAATCGCTATTGCAAAATTTAAATTGATTTATACTGTGTAAATCCTAATTTAATAGTGTATTTTCAGTGTTCAATGTATGTTCCAGTTATGAGATTGGGCTGATTTTGACCCTTATCGCTGCTTACCCTTTATATCATTTTCTAAAACGTTGGTAAAATCTGGATTTATTCGTATCCAAACCGGGAAGAATACTCCACCTCGTATTGACCCCTATGTGTAAATCCTCGTTTTATCAAATATTAATTTTAGCGTTAAGGTAATGTTCATATCGCCTTCGTTTTATCTAGAAATCCTTATAACTATAAACAAACAACTCGAAGTAAACCCATTCAATTAACTATTTGCATTGGGAATCGTAAGTTAAAACAATCCCTTGAAGTGTAAATAAAACATTTATCAATGAAGCACTGTATTATACTGGTCAAAATTTCTAATCGAACACTTTTTAATAGTCATAATTTTATGAAGAATAACTTTTCGTCAGGAAAGGTGTATAACAGATTTTGATACTTTCACTTTAGTTTTTCGTTATTTGGGTTTAAGATGAAGTAACTTTACTGGAGCGTGACGAACTTGAAGAACATGAATAATTCTCGAAAAGAAAATCCCCATTAAAACATACTTTTTGTTTTAGGATCACATAACGATGCGCCCTCCAAACAGGAGAAACAGATGAAATGTGTTTTTATACGGCACGAACCCAAATCAAAACACACTTGCAGAAAGACCCCGAGTTTCTCGTTGACGCCGTAGGGATGTTTTATTCTCGTCAAGGTGTAATATCGATTTTCTTTTTATTTTTGAAAATGATCAAAACCAAATTCATATTTTTTAATCAACTCTAAAAAGCCTTAACATTAAACAAAAGTTTAAATTTATGAACAAATTAAGCGGGAATTTATTACTACCGGAAGTGTTGGTTCTGTCACTGTTTTTGTCATATCAATGACTTATTATTGTTATCGAGAATTACAAATTAACAAAGAAAAGATAAATTTATGATAAGCACAATGTAGAGAATTCAGTATAGCAAGCAAATATTTCTTTCAATCTTATGCTAATACAGTGGGGTATGTTAACTAAGGTGTTCGGTTAGAAAAGGGTTGGTGCATATTAGAATTAATGTCGTAAGTTGTGTTTGGTATAGGTAAATAATTATGTAGGACACAGGAAGTACTATACATATAGAAGTTCTAAGTTGTTGCGTTTTCAGTTTGAAAAAACGTATTGAAAAAGTGTATTACATAGCAAAGTGTGTACAAATGTGGGATAATGCAGGAAACTCTACCTCAATCAAGATACCATGGAAAATATAACTAAGAAGTGATTACTCAGCAACCATATTCCTTAACGTCATATTGACAATATGATTGCCAGTATGCAGTTTTACTGTCAATCATTAAAATAAAGCAAAGATTCAATATTCTCTTGAATCCCTTCTGTATGAACAAAGCCCATGTCATATTGGATGATATATCAATTCGCTCTTCTTGATTTGCTGGAATCGTTCACTTACCTGCTTCAGAAGAGCACCTATCTTGTTTGTTTGATTTCTTTCTAAAAAGGACGAGGTACAGTAAGGGCCTTATATGGCCCCTCATAGAAATGAATGAATTTGGTCTAAAACAAAGGAGTATGAAGTCTACTTACCAAAAAACCTATATATCATACCATGCTTTATCGTTTCTATATATTTTAAGGTCAATTTTTAAGGTCAAGGTTATGGCTTAATTAATCAAGGAATACAACATAACCATTATAGTATGGGATGTATCACTTGGTTGGCTGCAACCCTTCCACCTTCATCCTCCAAAACTAGCCCAACCTTGCAGCATTTTTGTGTTCTTTCAATTGAAAAAAAGTTTCATGGAAATTTCTATTGAAAAAGTGATGTTTTTGGAGGAAAAACATGTTTTTAGTGCAAAATCACTGAAAATCGGAAAATTCTTATAATTTGTAAATGGACGATGATTTAAAAAATAGGAAAACGTAATTATACAGTATTTTTCGTGTTCTTTCAGATGGAATAAGATTTAAATTTCATTTTTTATTTTTACGATGTGTTTTTGGGGTAAAAAATCAATTTTTTGCAAAATTTCAAAGAAATTTGAGGAAATTATTATTTTCTCCTGTTCCTCAGTTCTAAATATTGTCTATAATCGTTTATTGAAGAGTTAAACTAATACTTAAAAGTGTTGCTCATGAATCATATATTCAAAGTAAGCACGGCATATTTCCTTCTTCGTTTTGAGGCAAAATTTTATTTTTTTGTTTTAAAATCACAGATTTCTGGTAAAATTTAATGAATACAAGGTCTAACCTATAATAATAAATTCAAAGCTGTCGTTTACTAAAAGAAATCATTTATGTTATCAAATGCAAGTAATATGAAACGTTTTAGTTAATTGAAGTCTAAATTTTGGGTAAAATATATACTTTTTTGCGCAAAAAAACACTTCTTTTGAGAAAATGAGTACAAGTTCTTTTCCCTTGACAAAATGGACACATTCTAGCTGTGATAGGATCTTGTTTCTGATCATGAATGGAAAGGAATATCATTTGATAAACAAAGTTCAAATTATATCCTATAAAATTTCGTACCAGTTACAAAATGTCTGCGTAAAAATTGACCAAGATATAGACTACTAAGGCTTATTATTAAACAATACCAAATATACATATGTAGTTCTTTTTCACTTTAGAAAGTGATTGTCATTTGAAAAACACAAATATACGATGACTGATTGATATGTTGTGAGTCTCGGTTTTCTGGGATGCAGAAGGTATTCTGCTGATAGATTATCTCCAAAAAGGACAAACAATGAATGGTACATACTATGCTTCACTTCTGACACGTTACACTTACTAGCGCCGTGGAAAGCTCACTAGTTCAAGGTGTGTTGTTCCATCAGGACAATGCTCCTGATCACAAGTCTGTCACTGCCATGAATGTCATTTATGACTGTGGCTTTAATTTGATTGAGCGTTCGCCTTATTCACCTGACCTTGCTCCATCAGACTTTCATCTATTCCCAAAACTGAAAGCAGCTATATCTGGCTCCAACTTTCAGTCCGATGATGACGTCATACTCAGTCATATGCAGTGAATGGTTTTCTGACCAGCCAAGAAAATGAGTTCTTATTAGGTGATATTGAGGCCCTTAAACACCGCTGTCAAAAGATTCAAATTCTGCCATACGAGGCTCACAACATATCAATCAGCCCTCGTACTGGCTAAAATGAGTTTATCATGTTCATTTTTGAGTACCGTACCTTCTGAAAACTGATTCCGTTTACCCTTAAAAAGGAGTACAGAAAAGGGTACAAGGGAGCGCACTAGGCCCCCCTTACCCTCGACTTTTATGTATTCAATGACAAGGGCCAAGGTCTGCGATTGTGCGATTGATTCAATGACTCTAAAAACGAATACTATTCTAAGAGCTAAACTGAGCTTCAGGAGGTCAGACTCCTCCCCCTCACCCTGGAGTTTGCCACAACATGCTGAGTTTCACCGCTTTATGGTATTTTTTTCAAACTATAGACTTAAGCCTCTCCATCCAACGGGTTAGAATCCCCCTCCTCTTTCCTGGATGAAAAAAGTTTCAAGATCCGCTTATGCATACAATGTCTGAAACAAATGCTTAAAGGTACGGTGTCTCTGAAAATTAATTTTACAAAACTCTATAATGAAAAATCTTTCTTTTGATATGAAAGTTTACATTCTCATTTACATAAATTCAAATTTTCAGGCTAATTTAATGCATACATTCGTAGTTGTAGCCGTTTGAAAACGTCGTTTTTATACGCCCGTCATTTGACGGGACGTATTATGGTATGGCGAAGTCCGTCCGTCTGTCCGTCTGTCCGTCCGTCCGTCTGTCCGTCCGCCTATGGAACGCAATAACTTGAATATGCGTCAACGGATTTTTATGAAATTTATACATAGTGATCAGACTGTGGAGAGGAAGCCGCCTTTCGATTTTCAGATTCATCCGATTTGTCGTTACAGAGTTATGGGACTTAGGTTTTTAAAATACAGTGAAAATATACTAAAATATTTAAAAATTATTTAAAAATCTATTTCTGGTCGAAATGTTTTGAAATTTTGTATACTTCAAGTAGAAAGGATGTTCTTTGACATATGTGACGGGTTTTTAATTTTTTTGTCGCATAACCGAGATATTGTGTGTAATAGGAAGGGGGGGTGGGTTATATCCACATACATTTTAAGCTAAGGGCAAAATATAGGCGCATGGAACGCGATAACTTGAATATGCGTCAACGGATTTTCATGATATTCATACATTATGATTGGACTGTGTAGAGGAAGCCGCCTTTCGATTTTCAGGTTTATTCGATATGTCGTTACAGAGTTATGGGACTTAGATATTTTAAAATACAGTGAAAATATACTAAAATATTTAAAAATTATTTAAAAATCTATTTCTGGTCGAAATGTTTTGAAATTTTGTATACTTCATGTAGGAAGGATGTTCTTTGACATATGTAACGTGTTTTTAATTTTTTTGTCGCAAAATCGAGATATTGTGTGTAATAGGAAGGGGGGAGGGGTGGGTTATATGCACATACATTTTAAGCTAAGGGCAAAATATAGGCGCATGGAACGCGATAACTTGAATATGCGTCAACGGATTTTTATGATATTCATACATTATGATTGGACTGTGGAGAGGAAGCCGCCTTTCGATTTTCAGGTTTATTCGATATGTCGTTACAGAGTTATGGGACTTAGATTTTTAAAATACAGTGAAAATATACTAAAATATTTAAAAATTATTTAAAAATCTATTTCTGGTCGAAATGTTTTGAAATTTTGTATACTTCATGTAGGAAGGATGTTCTTTGACATATGTAACGGGTTTTTAATTTTTTTGTCGCATAACCGAGATATTGTGTGTAATAGGAAGGGGGGAGGGGTGGGTTATATGCACATACATTTTAAGCTAAGGGCAAAATATAGGCGCATGGAACGCAATAACTTGAATATGCGTCAACGGATTTTCATGATATTCATACATTTTGATTGGACTGTGGAGAGGAAGCCGCCTTTCGATTTTCAGGTTCATTTGATATGTCATTACAGAGTTATGGGACTTAGACATTTTAAAATACAGTGAAAATATACTAAAATATTTAAAAATTATTTAAAAATCTATTTCTGGTCGAAATGTTTTGAAATTTTGTATACTTAAGGTAGAAAGGATGCTCTTTGACATATGTAACGGGTTTTTAATTTTTTGGTCGCATAAGCGAGATATTGTGTGTAATAGGAAGGGGGGGGGGTTATATGCACATACATGTTAAGCTATGGGCAAAACATAGGCGCATGGAACGCAATAACTTGAATATGCGTCAACGGATTTTCATGATATTCATACATTTTGATTGGACTGTGTAGAGGAAGCCGCCTTTCGATTTTCAGGTTCATTCGATATGTTGTTACAGAGTTATGGGACTTAGATATTTTAAAATACAGTGAAAATATACTGAAATAGTTAAAAATTATTTAAAAATCTATTTCAGGTTGAAATGTTTTGAAATTTTGTATACTTCAAGTAGAAAGGATGTTCTTTCACATATATAACGGGCTCTTGAATTTTTTGTCACATAATCCAGAAATTATGTGTAATGGGGGGGGGTTTATATGCACATACATGTTAAGCTTAGGGCAAAATATAGGTGCATGGAACGCAATAACTTGAATATGTGTCAACAGATTTTCATGAAATTTGTACATTTTGATCAGACTTTGAAGAGGAAGCCGCCTTTCGATTTTAAGGTTCATCCAATTTGTCCTGATGGAGTTAGGGACTTAAATTTTTTGGTGTTGTGAAAAAAATCCCAACGGGCGTATCTTGCTGCGTGAGCGTAGGCTTTATTAATCTGGGGTGCGCAGCTCTGATTCACTCCACTCGCACCACCTACAATGTATTGCGTTTTTACAATCGAGGTATATGTAGATCTAATTTTACAAATTCGACAATATTATGGTAGCTACTGCATATTTTCAAATAACACTTTTTATGGCTCCTTTTAATCTTCAATCTAGACCCATCGGAATAAATTTTGCGTTTTCAATAAAATTCATTTTCAGGGAAAATGTATCTTTAATGTTTGTTAAAACATCTGTGTGCGTCGTATAAATTTACAATCGATATTCTATATGCAAACCGACATCATGGACCTCTTGCAATAGACAGATTATTGTTTTTTTATGTGGAGATAAGGGTGGGGGGGTTATTGAAGACATGATTTATCGAGAAGGCGAAGAGATGTTTATTGTTAGAATCACAATTCATATACGAAATTGTGATATTTTTTTTATTTCATTCCATTTTTGTAATTTTGAAATTTACATCTATGTTAACCGACGGTGCGAGCCAAAAAAAAAAAAATTAATGAAAGAAATAAAAATATACAATTTGTCAGTGTAAATTCAATCATATTGATGTGATCTACCAAACTGTCAATTATAAATAAAAATAATTATGATAGTGATAATTAGTTTTGTCCTTTATTCCTTTGATCATGGAAACTTTGGGAATGTATGATTCTGAATCTATTCGGGAAATTTTGGAATAAATGATGACAGTTTTATTGGGAATAGCGTTTGTAAAATAACAGTAATTTTTTTTTAAAATATATCATACTAACAAACTGTCAGTTTTCACTACCTAGAACAGAAACTTCTTACACAGTTACAGTCTCCGTAAAAATTGATTGTCATTTAACTCTGGCCTATCATACAAAAAAAGGGGGGGGGGTTACAACTTATAAAACCTGACTAGATCTGCTCATATATATATATATATCAGAGACGTATATTAAAATATACCCCCTGGGTATATGTACTTTGTGACAAGTTGGAAGTTTCTATACGAGGGTCTCGTAACTTGAACTTTTATAAAACAAAACTTTAAATTTGATTTGTATTATATATTCCTATACACATGATCTTTTTTTCTCAATAAGTATATAGTTTGCAAACCAATCTTGTCTCTGCGCGAAAATGTCATTGTCACAGGTGATACCAACGTAAATTACTCCAAAACGTCAACGTGAAAATCCCGATCCCGCGAAAAAAAAAACGTCATGAGGAAACGTTACGTTTTTCCTTATAACAAGTGAGCACAGCTGGGCCTATCTGAGAAAATTTGCACATCAGCTCGTAAATGGGTCACAAACACCATATCAAAATATGAATGATAGGCCAGCGTGTGCTCATATCAAAAAAAGAAGATGAACACATGGAAATGGTGAAAAAAGCAGAATTTTCGAGAAATCGAGCAACTTCATTACTGTATATATAGGCTGTTATGATTTTTCTTGCAAAAATTACTCTAGATATTAAAAATACAAACCTTAATTGATTTAAATTTATTTCTATCAATACTTTTTAGAGAGCTTGAATTTTTATAAAATGAGTGGGCCAAACTATAATGACAAGTGTCCCTTGTCCTTTAATATGTAAATTTATCCGTTTATAAATTGATCCGTTTTTAAATGATGCTATTGAATTTGAAGACGTTTAACACTCTAATACTCCTTTTTATAATCAAAATCTAAGTATCTTTCAAAGACATCAGTTTTATGAAAGGAGGGGATCTCCAATTACACCCGGTCGTGAAACCAAAAGCAAAACACCCACTCCAAAAACACAAATCAGACAAGAAAGAGACAAAAATGATACAATGAACGCCCGCATTAAGGCTTTTTCTGTATATTATTGTGAATTTTTACGTGTAAGGAAAAAATCTCTTCAATATTTTACATTCATTGAATGTTAAATATAACTGTCTTTTATACCAGAGATACAGAGAATATAAGTAAGTGCGTGTCTGATCACAGGTGTGTTTGTCAGCTGTGAAATATTGCAGTTAAAATGTAACACGTTTAAAATTTGTAATACTTGATAAATGAAATTGTGTGGCTTATCAAAAGCACTACGGCTTGAGGCATCACAGATGAGTATTTGATATTCGAAAACGTGTCTGGTGCATAATAAATTGGTTTTCAATGTCCTTCAAGAAGGTACAGAGTCGGAACCCTTAAGCATTATTGACGAGTGTCACTCTTGGTGAACCAGGAGTTCCCGAGGGCACATGTAGCCAGGTTCGATCAACTTCAATTGATCGTTTCCGAAGCTGTTCATTCCTTCAACGCATTCGAAAATTCTGTTTTAAAAATTTCTTGAAATTTAAAAAGCGTTGGTCTTGTAGCATCATATCCCACCATCCTGCTACGTCTTTCGATACATTTTACATAACAACTTACATGTAAACACTTATTGGCCATATTACATTGTTTAGATCGAGACAAGAATTAAGTACATTAAACGTGCATGTCTGGTCCATGCTGCAAATTTATCTGTTCTTAGATGATGCTATTGAATTTGAACACGTTTAAAGTTTGTACCACTTGGTGTCACTGCTGGTGGACCAGGAGTCCCCGAGGGCACATGCAGCCAAGTTCGATTAACTTCAGTTGATGGTTTCCTCAACGCTTTAGAAATCTTCTGTAATCCAAATTTCCTGAAATTTCTTAAACATGGGTCCTGTAGCATCATATCCCAACCATCCTGCTACGTCTTTCGGTACATTTGTAGACATAGCAACATTCACACTCTTTGGCCACATTACGTTGTTTAGATTGATGATAACTGACAAGGGTTAAGTACCGTAAACGTGCATGTCTGGTCCATGCTGCAAAGTTTTCTGTTCTTAAATGATGCTATCGAATTTGAAGACGTTTAAATGCATATATAAATACCATGTCTGATAGATGATATAGTGAAACGTTTCCAACAACTGTTTTCGTTATAAAGAGTTTGCCTTACTTTAAATGTATCATCAACTATATGACGGACTGTATAACCATTTATGTAATGTGTTGAAACAAAAAATAAATGTCTTAAGACATAGGACTTGTCCTTTTTTTCAATTTCTAAAACATAGGACATGCATTTTTTAACGCAAGTTTTAAAATTCACACTGATCCCATCCCGGTGATAAATATTGACCGGTCCCTAAAAAGGAAACTTTTTTTTTTTCATACAATATTTAATTATTTAGAGCATTAGCAATCTATTTAATTAGGTCAGATTATTCTAAAATATTTCAGGTACCAGGAACTTCTATAGACTTAAGTAAGGATGCCAGAAAGTTTGTTGTACACCGTGATATAAGCTAAATATTTCTGTATCTAACTTTTTAAAAGTGTCCAACTCAACATCGGGTTCTTGTCACATCTTGAGATAAAATTGCAATTTATCAAAGGTGTAGTCGTTGGTAAGTATTATTGGATTTTAAAGATAACAAGGGCCGGTATATATAACTGGTCCAGGTTGACTTGAGCGTCATATCTTCAATGCATTCAGCTTGGCGTCGAAAAAGACCTCAGTAATTAAACATTTGTCAAAGATTGCTCTGTTCCCAGGCTGAGGCCTTTTCAGCTAGGACGGCTTGGTTTTCACACCCAGGAACGCGGAAGTAGTTAAAAAGTTTGACCGTAGAAACTAAGAAATATTTTGGTATATAATATGTGACAAGACTACATCACCTCCATCACAAAACTGCATCTGTAGTTTACAACTCTGAGTATCTTCTGTGAGGAAAAAAACTCTTATTTGAAAATGGGTGAAGAAAAGAAGGATGGACATAAAATGGAAATGGCAGACAGTGCCGGTGGAAATGAGGGATCAAAAGTATACGTAGTGTTTCTGACTTGTTTTGCCACCATAGGTGGTCTTCTTTTCGGCTATGACACTGGCATAGTTTCAGGCGCTTTGCTCTTGATACAAGAAGACTTCGATCTGGAAACAATATGGAAAGAATCTATTGTCAGTGCAACTATAGGTGCTGCAGCTCTATTTGCCCTTATTGCTGGATTTTTGGTGGACAAATTGGGAAGGAAACCAGTCATTATGATCGCCAGTTTTGTCTTTACCGTTGGAGCTATTGTAATGGCTGTCTCTCCGACGGACATGAAAGGAGTTTTGTTGTTAGGAAGATTGATCGTAGGAGCTGGTATAGGTATGTATAAAGCACTTATCTTTCGACGATACAAAAATGAAGACACTTTATTATATTTTGTTTCACAATTTCTGGAAATACATTTGTATTTACTCAATAAGTATAAATGTACAGAATTCAATGTATCTGAAGTTACGGATTGTATTAGCAAGCAGGATTGGCTTACATTCTAGCCTAATCCAATCCCATTTTAGTCTTCATTACTGTTCCTTTGCAGACTGACAGCCTTTTTTTTTTTTTTTTTGAATTTTCCTGGTTTTATATACCAATCGGCATCATGGTTTTCTTGAATTTTATTTGTATATTTGATGTTTTCCTCTTCCACTTCAATTGCTGTTGTATTCTATATAATGCGTGACACATTAAATATAGCAAAGTTTAGGTATCTTTTATCTATTTTACTAAAAGAATAGGTTATCCAAGAGCAATGACAAGAAATATTTTCTTCTTTCTTATTTAAATATATGGTCAATGTGTACTTTTATGCTCTATTTATTAATTATCATTTAATTCAGTATATTCCGGGTTTGATCAGGTATGCGTTTACTATTATATTTGGGGTCTGATAGCTCAGTCGGTGAGAACGTTGGTCTGTAAAGACGAAGGTACCTTGTTCGAAACCCAGTTAGGTATTCTTTGGTTTTTACCATCTTGCAACCACCTGTATTCCAGCTCTGGGACTTTAATCTTCTGTAAAAAGGATGAGCATTTGTAGAATATTACTTTCTTTTAATAGGTTAATCTTGGTTTGGTGTTACTTTTGGTTATCGTTGAATCGGTTTATCATAGTAGATAAAGGTTACATTGTATTACGGTGTACCTGTACTGTTCCAATCTTTATCCTTAGTTTTCTTATACGCAACATGTAATCATAAAGGTACATTTAATATTTCACGTGTATAATTCAGTAAACAAATTATGTACGTAAAGGCCCTGTTACAACATGACCGTGCAATATTATCTTTTGAACGACGCGAATTTCTTGAAGCGTCAACTTTTCATTTCGCGGAACGTTAAAACGGGTATTGGTGACTATAAGATCATATAATTGATGCAAGCAAATAACTAGAATTTAATTTTTTTTTCAATTTCTAATTCTCTGATTTGAAACGCATATTTTATGCTGCCACTATGCAGCATTGTTACGTTGTAAGTGAATTGACGGCATAGACGTCATGATTTTATGATCGCAAATTGAAGGATTTCATCACATGAAATTCGTATTACATAAGACGTGTATTAGAACGACGCGTACTGATGGCGTTGAGGCTTAATTTCAAAATGCGATGATAGTGTTTCAAGTGCAGTTGGTTCGCTGTGTAAACTCAACGAGAAAGCAATGTAATATCATAAAAGGTCATAGAGTCGCCGTGCAATCTCAAACTTACCTTCCAACCGTATTTGTTGCGATATCTGAAAACTGCATGGGTTTTTATTAAGAAATAAAAAATGACAAGCCGGGCTCTATTGTCTCATAATGCCCGAGCGTCCTCGGCCAATCACATTTATTACCGAGCCTCGTCAGCGGCGAGGTGATAAATGTGATTGGCCGAGGACGCGAGGGCATTATGAGACAATAGAGCCCGGCTTGTCATTGTTTTTATTTCTATTCTAATGATGACCAAACTTAGATCAATGAAACACAGACGACAAAATCGATTCTTGGTAAAAACCAGTTCCTGTCGGTTTATCTGCTTTCAGAAAATGGGTAGGTGTGGCTTATCGCTATAGGGCCTATATTGGAGAATAGAGCCCGACTCGCGTCTGTTGTCTCAATAGGGAAAAAGAATAAAGACATATTAGAATCAGACTTTACAATGTTCTTAATGAAAGAATTATTCAAGGCCGCTCTGTTATATTACATACTTTCTTATGACAGATTTTCACGGCGTCCTATGTGATTCCATAACGTCGTAGTGACGCCTTTGTGTCGTGTTAGCGTCACTACGACGTCATCAAATAAGCTCCCATGAAGATCATATTTAATCTAGAAATTTCGTTCTAGTCTGAAAAGCAATTATTAGATATTGAATTAATGACAAATATGGATAATGACCATATCCCCGTATACAGCATGTATACGGGGATATGGTCATTAATGTTTTGAGATAAATTAAATGGCATACATTCAATTCAACGTTTTCTGGACTATCCATCGCCCCTCCTCTACATTTAACTTTTAAAATACAAACACATAAATATATGGGCTGTAAAGTCTTGAAAAAGTTCGAAAATTTAGATTCCGTGAGTGTAGGAGGGATATTCTAATAACAGAAGAAGAGGCAATAGTTTGTGATAAATTTCATTTTCATTACAATTATTTTGAAGTATCCTTTTATAAGAGAAACCATAATTCCTTAGCGACTCATATATGCGGTTACATTAAACGTATTTCAAAAGAAACATGCAAAGTATATGACAACTCAACAATGTTTGTTGAAGCAATCATGAAATTGTTTGTTATCTCTGCAGGGGCTTGTCTACTTTTGACAACGATAAACATCTATGCGAAGGTACGTGTTAAGTCTATACCCGGTGGGTCGAGCGGTACGAATTATACCTTTACATTCACGAGAGCACGAGATAGATAAGTTGGTCAATTTCAGATCGACAGATAATTCAAGTGATAAATATTTCAACACTTACAGAAAAAAATCAGATCATATAGATCCTCATATGAAAAAAAGGAAAGCATGCAGATGTCTGAAAATTATAAGGAGTATGCATTATCAACTTGAGGACAACCTCTTATTAAAGTTCTGTAATTATACGTAAGAAATTTCCATACTATATTTTATCTATGGAGTTTTCCTCGGTATGTCTGTTCATTATTTCTGTCAAAGTCAATGCCATGAAGATCCCCGCTATAAACAGGCTTTTGAATGTTTGATAATGGTTTTAAACAACCCATCCATGCAAAAAATATCTATATTATAAAAATAATGGATGTTTAATGCGTACAAGCATGCTCATCTCATCATTGTCCATCGATATGACAAATAAAAAAATATCAAAAGTTTCTTTTGAAGAGTCATTGGGTCATATCAAATTAATCATCTTTAAAGATATGCAATATATTGGCTTCTTTGACCTTCATCCTTGATAGTTTAGAATTTCTAGGTATGTTTTTGCGTCAGAACCTATTTAATTGATATCTTAATGAACGTTACCAAAGTCTTACCTTGACATTTGACTTCATGATTCTTTATCTGTGTATGAAATATTAAAGCTGTACACTGAAAACGACTTGAATTATCGCGTCACAACCAAATTATTGTCGGACTGACGGAATACGAGATTCCTGTAGATCATGCGGGGCCTAATAAATAACTATCCTCGTTCTTGGCTCTGTTCAGTCAGTGTCCTTCATTGTGTTTATTTATTTATTAATTGTTTTTGAAGAGTAAGAATGCAAACGTGGCTTTACTTTGATCCTATAATTGTTTACCCAATGGGTTTTTTTTTTATATAACAACTACCATGCATTATGCAATTGTATGGCTATTTGTCGGTATTCGAATACAGCAAATTAAGTATTTTCATTGCCAAGTGCGTATATCATATCTTTCCTTTTCGTTTGTCGTAATAGTGAGATTATGTTAGGTAACATTGCCCTCTTTTTTTCAATTGAGAAGACGCTTAAATGACATAAGTTTTGAAAGAAATTTCTCCTTTGGACTTTATTTTAGAATTCATTCAAGAAGTAGCCAGGTAAAAGGTCCTTAAAAATGCAAGGCAACATGCGTGGTGCCATAACATGCACGAATGTCTTTCTGAAAACGTCAACTCTTTTTATATTCATTTACATATTCATCTGTGTTGTTTTGGCCCCTGCGTTTGCGGTCCTGTTTGTGTGTGGTCATCTAACGTTTTACACCACAATTATAAGTTCTACGGTACCTCTGGGTAATAGGAGAAGTGAGAAAGTTGTGCGCACGTAATCCAGAATAACAACACCATTTGCTACTTGTGTGACAAATGGCCGTCCAAAGTCTGCACCGGTTGCTCGTTGGTTAATGTGTAGTCTTTTTAGTCTGGGATGTATCACTGGGTTGGGTGCACCCCCCCCCCCTTGATCCTCCAAAACCGGCCTAACTTTGTAGCATTTTTTGCGCTCTTTCAGGTAAAAATTTGTCTCATGGAAATTTCCATTGCAAAAGTGGTGTTTTTTTTGGGGAAAAACATGTTTTTTTTAGTCAAAAATCACTGAAAATAGGAAAAAAAATATAACTCTTATATGGTTGATGTTTTTAAAAATTGAAAAGTGTAAATATATAGTATTTTTGATGCTCTTTCAGATGAAATAAGTTGCAAGTTCCAATTCCTATTTTTAATGTGTGTTTTGGGGTAAAAAAGTCGAATTTTTGCCAAAATTCACAGAAATTTGTGGAAATTTTAATTTATTTCTGCTTCTCAGCTCCTCAATATTGCATATGATCGTTCAATTATGACTTAAAAAACATCTTTAAAGTCTTCTCTTTCAAATGCCATATATTTTATATTCTTATTTTCTTGCAAAATCCTCCAAATTAATTATTTTATACAGAAACCTGTATTTTCAATCAGAAATCTCAGATTTCTGTATATTTATTAAGAGAACCCTTATTTGTTATAAAAGCAAACATTGAAAGCTATTTTCTAGTGTAACTTTTCACACTCTATCAGATTATATATGTGTTACTTACATTTCATTCACAATCAGCGTGTTTTTTGGGGAAAAACGTATTTTTTCATTTAAAAATAGCTCATTCCTGGAGAATATTTATTAAATCTATAGAAGTTCTTGAAATGATAGCAGGAATGTATTTTGAACTGTAATTATTTAGGTTCACTCATAGATTACATGTATGAAACATGAAAGGTATATTTTCTACTTAATTTTGGGGCAAAATGCCTGTTTTTTGTCTAGAAATTACAGATTTCTGGAAAAATTTTATTAATTCATTTTCTTTGCTAAAACTATACATTTAAAGCTATTATCATTATAGAAAGTAATCATCTTGTCAGATAATTGTGAAATTAAATGTAATAATCAATTAAAACCATCATTTTTGTGTAAAATATGCATTTTTATGCAAAAACCACTTATTTTGAGAAAATAAGTACTAGCTCTTTTTATTTGCCTAAACTGATATGTTTTAGCTTTGATATTATGCTGTTTCTTATTATAAATGGATAGAAATGTTATTTGATAACTGAAATTTAATTTATATCTTATTTTGGGGCAAAAAACCTTATTTATGTGAAAAATTCACTTATTTCTGTTAATATTTTTTAAAATTTATATTTCTTATTTAATCAACACTGGAGAGGTTTCATATAATTGGATGGCATTAATGTGATCAAATTTAATGAGTTAGAAGAGATTTCTTTGATTATCTTGCTATTTTGGGTTGAAAATCTTGATTTTTATTTAAAAATCGCTAATTTCTGGAAAATCCTTATTACTATGAAATCAGACGTTATGATTTATATTCAAAAGAGTTCCTGGGTATATCATAGCTTGTTCTTGTAAGTCATATGCATTTGAAATATCCTCTGTTAATTCAATTGATATTTTGGGGCAAAAAACCTAATTTATGTGCAAAATTCACTTTTTTCTGTGAAAATTGTTTTAAATCTATATTTTTTATTCAATCAAAGCTGGAGAGGTTTCATATCATTGGATGGCATGAAAGTGATCAAGTCTAATGAGTTAGAAGAGATTTCTTTGATAATCTTGCTTTTTTGGGTGGAAAATCTCAATTTTTATTTAAAAACCACTGATTTCTGGAAAATCCTTATTACTATAAAATGTGTCGTTATTATTTATATTCTAAAGTGTTCCTGGGTATATCATAGTTTGTCCTTGTATGTCATATGTTTTTGAAGTATCCTCTGTTAATTTAATTGGTATTTTGGGGCAAAAAGTATGTTTTATATGAATATATAGCCTATATCAAGAAACTTACTATTGAACGTCTTATATTTCAGTTGAATAGGAAATACAGAGGATAATAATCATAGTTTGAAATATGATACTTTCTATAGTAAGTTTCTTGATAAAGCCTATATATAATTCATAAAAAATATATTTTTTGCACCAAAATACCAAGTAAATTAACAGAGGATACTTCAAATACATTTGACGTACAAGGACAAACTATGATATACCCAGGAACACTTTAGAATATAAATGATAACAACACATTTCATAGTAATAAGGATTTTCCAGAAATCAACGGTTTTTAAATAAAAATTGAGATTTTCCACCCAAAAAAGCAAGATTATCAAAGAAATCTCTTCTAACTCATTAAACTTGATCACTTTTATGCCATCCAATTATATGAAAGCTCTCCAGCTTTGATTGAATAAAAATATAGATTTAAAACAATTTTCACAGAAATAAGTGAATTTTGCACATAAATTAGGTTTTTTGCCCCAAAATATCAATTGAATTAACAGAGGATATTTCAAATGCATATGACTTACAAGAACAAGCTATGATATACCCAGGAACTCTTTTGAATATAAATAACAACGTCTTATTTCATAGTAATAAGGATTTTCCAGAAATTAGCGATTTTTAAATAAAAATCAAGATTTTCCACCCAAAAAAGCAAGATAATCAAAGAAATCTCTTCTAACTCATTAAATTTGATCACATTAATGCCATCCAATTATATGAAACCTCTCCAGTGTTGATTAAATAAGAAATATAAATTTTAAAAAATATTAACAGAAATAAGTGAATTTTTCACATAAATAAGGTTGTTTTGCCCCAAAATAAGATATAAATTAAATTTCAGTTATCAAATAACATTTCTATCCATTTATAATAAGAAACAGCATAATATCAAAGCTAAAACATATCAATTTAGGCAAATAAAAAGAGCTAGTACTTATTTTCTCAAAATAAGTGGTTTTTGCATAAAAATGCATATTTTACACAAAAATGGTTTTAATTGATTATTACATTTAATTTCACAATTATCTGACAAAATGATTACTTTCTATAATGATAATAGCTTTAAATGTATAGTTTTAGCAAAGAAAATGAATTAATAAAATTTTTTCCAGAAATATGTAATTTCTAGACAAAAAACAGGCATTTTGCCCCAAAATTAAGTAGAAAATATACCTTTTATGTTTCATACATGTAATTTATGAGTGAACCTAAATAATTACAGTTCAAAATACATTCCAGCTATCATTTCAAGAACTTCTATAGATTCAATAAATATTCTCCAGAAATCAGCTATTTTTAAATGAAAAAATACGTTTTTCCCCGAAAAACACGCTGATTTTGAATGAAATGTTAGTAAAACATATATAATCTGATAGAGTGTGAAAAGTTACACTAGAAAATAGCTTTCAATCATTGCTTTTATAACAAATAAGGGTTCTTTTAATAAATATACAGAAATCTGAGATTTCTGATTGAAAATACAGGTTTCTGTATAAAATAATTAATTTGGAGGATTTTGCAAAAAAGTAAGAATATAAAATATATGGCATTTGAAAGAAGATACTTTAAAGATGTTTTTTAAGTCATAATTGAACGATCATATGCAATATTGAGGAGCTGAGAAGCAGAAATAAATTAAAATTTCCTCAAATTTCTGTGAATTTTGGCAAAAATTCGACTTTTTTACCCTAAAACACACATTAAAAATAGGAATTGGAACTTGCAACTTATTTCATCTGAAAGAGCATCAAAAATACTATATATTTACACTTTTCAATTTTTAAAAACATCAAACATATAAGAGTTATAATTTTTTTCCTATTTTCAGTGATTTTTGACTAAAAAAAACATGTATTTCCCAAAAAACACCACTTTTGCAATGAAAATTTCCATGAGACAAATTTTTACCTGAAAGAGCGCAAAAAAATGCTACAAAGTTAGGCCGGTTTTGGAGGATCAAGGGGGGGGGGGGGTGCACCCAACCCAGTGATACATCCCAGACTATTTGTGTTTGATGTCGTATGTCTCTCTTTCGTCTCTTTGTATGCTCGTCTTTGTGTTTACGCATCTGGTGTTTGATGTTGGTGCTGAACAGGGTCTGGTTGGAGATCACTTCCCTTCTTTCAGAATATATTTCAACATATCGTTTGTACAGCTAAGCTTCATCTATTACAGGACTTATAACGTTTAATATATTTATCGACTTCCCTGACCTTGTTTCTTAGTAATTCCTATATTTGTACCTACTCTGATAGAAAGGAAGATGTCGGTTGTGTCATAATTTTTACTGATATATTTCCTTACAGTTCTTCTCAATTATCAAATAATGGTTTCCATGCGTCGAATCCACCATTAAAGTTACAAATGGTTTCGCAGTGATTTCTCTGGCGATAACGAAGTTTTACCATAAAATGGGTTTTTAAATACTAACATTTGAGCATCCATATAATACTTGCATAAATTATTTCTCAAATTATTGAATTGTAAATAATATGTTGATCACGTATGTAGATATCACATTTCATGCAAATAAATATGTTAAACGTAGAAAATCGAACACTTTCAAGTGGATGACAACTGGTATGCCGCTTGGATGGACGTCAAGTGTAGTGTACTACACATGTGCGTTCGTTTACAAAATCCTGAATGAAGATTTGCCTTTATTTAGTTATTATTTTCAGGGAATGTTTCATTTTTGATATAAACTTTATATATGTATACATTTCAAAATACTATACACCTTATAAATATAACAAATGTACACGTACAATGTAGATCCTATCGGCTAATTTCTCCTCCGACTTCAGTTTCAATGAACGGTCGTCCTCTAAGATCTCCATCTGTCCAATGCCCTAACAATAATACTACTTCTTTCTTTTATTGTTTATGACTTCTTTTCTCAGATTCTGATAATGCCAATTGTCGATTCCTTTTCGTCCCACATGTTATCCGTCCGCCATGTAGTTTTGTTTCGCTACATTACTAGTCTCATGTAAATAAGTGCTTACACGTGTTCCATTCGTTCTTCTTCAGAGAAAACTAGGTCATATTAGGGTACCCATTTTATAAGCAGTAACTTAGCATATTTCGGTAGCGAGGGCATAAGTGATTGATTTGGCCAGCTAGTTTCTAATTTTAAGTATGCCACACTCGCTTCCATGAAAAAAAAATTGACAAAATACATTATTAATAATTTGACCTTTACGAGACCATTTGTAACTTTTAGCACTTTCAATCTATTTATATTGCAATTCTAAATCCGACTTGTGTTTTAACTTAATTCAAAAATGATTACTGCTCTTATTCTTAATTAGGTTTTGCATCCATGTCAGTACCAGTCTATGTAGCAGAGGCTGCACCATCACACATCCGAGGGGCACTAGTTACTCTTAATCAGCTTTTTATAACCATTGGTATTCTTGTTTCGAGTCTTGTTGCCGGAGCCTTCAGTACAGACAAGGAAAATGGCTGGAGGTAGCTCATCACTCTTAAAAGATAGAAAGAAATCTTAAATATTATGTAAGACAAAAAAGTAAAATGCATGGTAATAGGGAAGTGTGTGATTCTTTAAAAAAAGAAGCGTTCAGTGTTTCTTTCATGTCTTGAAAAGTAGATTTTTTTTCCAAACAGACAAATCGTAGTTTCGGTTATAAATGTATCTTCGTGAACACATTTGCATCTTGAAAGCTTAAAATATGTACTAGCTTTATCTTCGGGAAATGCGAATCGTCAAATTAGATTTAAACTTTTTTTTCATTTAGATACATGTTGGGTCTGGCTGGAATTCCAGCTGTCATACAGTTTTTTGGGTTCTTCTTCTTGCCTGAAAGTCCAAGATGGCTGGTTGGAAAAGGATCGATGGATAGGGCGAGAAAAGCACTGCAGAAGATAAGGGGACTTGACAATGTTGAAGCAGAACTAAAGGAGATAGAATCATCATTGGAAGAAGAAAGGGAATATTCTCAGTACAGTAAGCTATAGTCGTCAATGACCTTATGAAATTAAACGTCAAGCTATCAGTCAAATTAATTTTTAAATGGTTTGTGATAGGGGTTCCATGTTTCAAATGATTTTGTCTTTGTGACAATTTTGGACTTGGCCATCTTCTTACATGCAGGGAACCACAATTCTATGAATTTGAATTTATTGATTCACATTGTAATTTAAAAGAATACTTACAGTAAGGTACAACAATTATTTGTAAAGTCATTTTCTTTAGATATTTGTGAGACTTTGTCCAAAATGTTGACAACACAGCCAGTTCGCCGGGCACTTATTCTTGGATGCACACTTCAATTGTTCCAACAGCTCTGTGGCATTAATACAGTAATGTATGTTTCATATTTGTTTAATGTACTTCGAACAAATCGTAATGATAAAAGTGTTTATCCGATGATTTTGATAAAACCTGAAATCGTTATAAAGACGATTAAAGTATATAAGTTTACTTTTATCCGGACCATGATTCTTCTACCACTACATGTAACCTACATAGTTAATACATTATGTTCATTTAGGTCATGTTGTTATTTTATTTGAATCAGTTCTATCTGAAGAAAAGAAAAAAAGAGAAAATATGATTTTATTTTTACATACCACACAGAATGAAATAAGAAATAATAATGGTTGATTAAGACAAATAAATGTAGAGATGTCAAGTTTAGTCTTAAACATATATATACCAGGATAGGAATGCAGAAATTGATTAGAATTGAACACAAAAAAGAGACAAAAAGTATGAAGGAAGGATTCAATGCCAGGCGAAAAGGTCAAAAGTCATGTACTTTATTAATTTTATGAAAAATCTAATAATTTCATAATAATTATTAAATTATTTTAACAGATATTACAGTGCTAGTATCCTTCGTATGTCCGGTTTTCCATCAGAAATGGCCATCTGGTTGGCATGTATACCTAACGCAGTAAATTTCCTCTGTACCTTTATTGGTATCTACGCTGTCGAGAAAGCAGGACGGCGAATTCTTACCCTTCTTAGTTTCGTAGGTAAGCCTGATGAACTAACGGTTCAAAGGTAATTTGGCTTGGTACTGGAATTGCACTTCTGATTGACTCTGACGACAGGACTACATGACAGAATCTGTCCAAACCTCTTTAGAGAAGACAGGGCCCCGACCATCTGTCTTCTCTGAATTATATTATAAAGATTTAAATTTACCCATTTTATTCCTCTTTCGACCGACATAAACATGCTGTCAAATTTAAATGATAAAGAAATGATAATCTCATTTTCATACTTTCTTATTGCACTGGTTATCTAAGGTTTGAAACATCTTAACTTCACTTGCCTTCCAATACATGTACAAAGTCTTGAAATGAATTTTGAAATTCTCCCATTTAATTTAACTTCGGCATTCAATTTTCATCAATGAAATTTAAAGATAAGAAACTTTGTCTCATTTTTCAGGTATTATTATTGCACTGATTATCCTAGGTGTAGGATTTTACTTGGCTGAGCAGAATTCACCTCCAGTCAGTATTGTGGAGGTGATTGATGGAAATTTCACTGGCATGGACTGTAGATACATCAGGTAATAGTCTTCTTCTTGCTTTTGTCATCGAAGGTTTATATTCTTACACAATACAAACGAAAGAAGAGAACGTGTGCATTGGAAACAGCTCACTAAAAAATGATGATACACGTATGATACATGACAATTCAGTGATTGAGGTTTTACAAGATCGACATAGACATCATTCGACTCGTTCTGTAGGCTTTAAAAACACGTTATTCTTAAAATAAACAGAATGTGCACTGTTCCACATTGTCACTTACATATTTGTAGCTCTTATGTCACCATCTTTAAGACTATTAAATATTATGACTAATGATATTCTAATGGAATACTGATATTCGCTCAACAAGATATATTTACTTGATATGTACATCAATAAGTACATCGAGACATTCACCGAATTTTGCTAAATGTGGTTTTCATGGAGCTGTTGCGACGGGTGTTGCATGCAATCAGGTGACGCTGACTCTCCCCGGGCACCTGATCTCACTTCGGAGTATTGTTAATTCCGGGGTTCGCAGCCGTTCCAATTGGAATTTTAATAGTTTTGCCCTGCCTTCTCGATCTTGAGACTGAATAACGGATGGTTACTTCTTTTATGTTAATTCGACAACGATGTACCGAAACAGTCAACTGTGAAGGACATTTTTTTTTTATTTCGATTATTTTTTTTTTTGCATTTTCTTTTCATTTTCATCTGCAGGATATTTGAAACAAAACACGACTAGTCTACAATACTTAAAGTTAATGCTTAGAAATTGATTCATACACAATAACATGTTCTGGTCATCAAAGTTCATTTTTCTGAATCGGATAACATTTTTGTTTCTGTCCGATTTCATTGAAAAAAAAATATTCAAAACTATGTACATAAATGAAGCTTTCTCGAAAAATTAAATTCAAATTTCGATTCCACTTTTTGGAAATTCCCTAATCGCACTGTCGTCAACTTTTGTTTCATCGATGTCAACGAATGTTATATCGATATAACAAATTGTTATGTGATGGAAAAGGTACTTGCTCAGTATTCATTTTTATGTTATCGGTCGACGACCTTAGGATGAAAACCTTGCCAAAGACATGCACTTTTCGGGTACTTCATTATACAGAATTATAAACATGTACATGGTAGTCTGCATGTTTAGAATCAGATTCTTAATTTTAATGCATTTTTCATGATTTCGCACTTCGGACTTCGCAATTGGAAGGGAATTTATCACTAAAGCAAAATGTTGATTTTATTCCAATGAACTTACTGGTCGGGTACATATTATCGCCGGGCACACTTCATTTATATCTCCGCATAATTGTTGATGTAGAGATTGAATTTTTTCATCATAATTACATCTTTGAAACAGTATACAAATTATGAAAAAATTTCATAATCTGTAACAATTGAATTTTATGACAGAAAGTCGGTTAAACTGAATGTATTTTCCCGCCTCTCCGGGAAAAAGGTAGGTCACTTTATCTTCCTATATCTCTTTGGTTTTTGACTTTTGTATGTTTTTTTTACAGACGAAAAGAAGAAAGTTCAAAGATACAAATAATATAATTTTTGTTGAAAAAGTGTAAGATTTTCAGTAAGAACAAAAAGAGGGTGATAATATGTACCCTTCCTTTTTTCAAACTTGGCCCAACCCTGACGTTCACAAATCACCGATAAACACGAACAGATTATCAGATTTTCATGAAAATTAGACGAAATGTGTATCAATGATTTTTTTTCCTTCTGTGCAAATGTCATTGAATTTTAGGAAGAAATAAAGATTTTAGAGCAAACAATCTTGAAAAAAAGTAATATGTGCCCGACCAGTAGAATACTTTCTGTGAGGAATTTTATTTATTTGTTTTAATGACAAATATGGATAATGACCATATCCCTGTATACTGCACAAAATTTGATAATTCAGAAAATCAGAAACCGAAGGCACACAAAATCAGGACAAAACAGGAACCAACGCAAACAAACAAAAACCTCCACCACATGAAAAGAAGCGAACTCCAAATATGTATTCAAGGCATTATACATTCCATTTATAGAGAAAATCATAAAAATCCATGACTTGCTATTTTCAAAATATTTTGGTCCTTACAGAGAATTGCTATTTATGTCTGAAAATACATTTTTTATAGCTCCCCAGTATCATTTCGTACATTTAGGGATACTTTTTTTTACTTTTCTAAATACACCTGATGTCTTTAATAGGACCCCTTAAGTACATGAAGTACGAAGTCCGAAGTACGTCAACTTGTAATATGTCATAGGGCAATATTCATAAACTATTGAATATTTTACAGCACCTGTAACAAATGTACACTTGAAGACAAATGCGGATTCTGTTGGCAAGATAACAATGAGACCAAAAGCGGTTCCTGTTTATGGGTCGACGATAAATTTAAGGAACGATATGCTATGCTTCCTGGAAACACCACTGGAGATCTAAGGTGTAGCAAAGCTGATTTCGATGGACCAAAAAGCTACCACTGGGCGAACGACTATTGCCCGACAGACTATGGTTGGATGTCAGTGTTAGGACTTGCTCTCTTTGTAATTGCCTTCGCTCCAGGTAAGCATAATTTGTGTTTTTGTCGCTATCTTTATATACATGTATGTACTTGAATAATCATTATCAAATGAGTTAAAGAAGATCCTTTACCATTCTTTCAGATATTTTATTATCAATATATATGCACAACCAATGTAATTCCCCGAGATGAAACTATTGCAAGGAACGTGCTTGTATATTGCATGAAAACGCTTGTGACGTCACAATGCATAAGATCTATAGAAACATGCCGCGACGGCTGTTCCAACCAGAAAACCTTACCCGCGGTGGGATGAAATTAACGTCACCTAAAAAACGCGATTTCAGAAAACAAGAATGAAACAAACAACTGTGGTGCACATATTTAGAATAAATGTAATAATTTGTGTTTTGTTACGGGTATGCAACACACAGCAAGTGCATTTATCGCATGAATTGCGCTAACACGCGTTACATGTACGATACATGCACTTGCTGTGTGTTGCATACCCGTAACAAAACACAAATTAAGACACTCATTCTCTATGTGGAACATAGTGACGATGTAATTATTTCAATGTAATGTATATACAAGTATATTAAATTAAAGGATCGAAATTTATTCAGTAAAGATTTGAAAAGCAGTATACAATTAGCGCATGCAAAAGTTTATCTTAGCATAACGTTAAATATACTCTCTTTAAAATCCAAATAATCCACTTGAAAGAAGCAGAGTCTTATCATTTCAGCTTTTGTTTTTGGTATTGATTTGAATGTACGATTCCGTAGACCTTGCGTTTGCTTTCAAATCTATAAAAGATAATATCATGTGTGAAATATCAATTCCATTCTATATCAATTATAGGTCTTGGCCCCAACCCATGGACAATCAACTCTGAGATATACCCTCTTTGGGCCAGAGGTACCGGAACATCACTGGCCACAGCTGTAAACTGGCTCGCAAATTTAGTAGTTTCTATGACATTCCTAACGCTTTTGGAAACGATAACCAGATACGGTAAGCATGTTCATAGAATGGAAATTATATAGCGTTCTTGTATAGCTAACATAATGATCGTTATGTAATTCTTGCATGACTCATACACAAATGTTTCTTTCAAAATTCATGATTCTATCCCGTTTCTAAATTGAATATGGAAAAAATAACATTTCTGTGCAAAGCAAGGTAACTCCAAGAAAACAATGAAATTTTATGTAAATTATTTTGGATATAGACAATTTTTGTCTATTTCCATTTTGCCGTATGAAATAAGTATTTAGAAGACTTTCTCTTTTTTTAATTTTGAAGAACTATATACATTTCTTATCATCGTTAGCAATTTCACATATATGTTTTCTTCGCATAACGAAAATCTGCTTTTGCAGGAACCTTCTTCTTGTTTTGCGGAATATCCTTCCTTGGTATGTGTATCCTATTCTTCATCCTACCGGAAACGAAGGATCGGACACTAGAGGAAGTAGAGGAACTCTTCATGTCCGAGTCGTATAAAAGGAAGCATAAGACACCACAGAAATACGGAACTTCCAATGGCGCCTACGATAACTCTGGCGAAACACCGGAAAATTCGAAACTGTGATTAAAATTACAACTGCTTAAAACCCTGTAATGGTTTCGCTATTCATAATATTCAATATTGTTACGAAAAATTAATAATCTATAATTTATAAAAAAAGTCACTAGACAAATGAAGAAATGGTATTTGGATTCCAAATGGTTTCTAAAAGAAAAGAATGTACTACAAGCAAATGTTTGTATGAAAATGAGTCTAAGCATTTTATGAGTCGAACATTTAAAAGGTTCTCGGTTAAATTTTCCTTAAACCAAAATGTAATGTCTGAGTGAATAGTTCTTGTTTGACTTGGCATTTATAGGCCGACGTTGGCAACCACCTGGTCATTAATATGCAAACCCGAGTGACGTAGGCTTGGTAGGCGTGGTATACCGTCTTTTAAGATACCGCCGTCAGCAAGCGCCGTGTTACATCAAAGACATACCGACAGGTAATCCTTTATAATGCTTTATGAGACACCCAAGTCTCATCTGTTTTAAGCTGTCAATCAAAATTGATTGGTGTAAAAGGATTAAAGGTAACTAATCAGATACCAACTAGAAATGATAACCCTATAGCGGTAAGTGAAGAAATGACAGAAAATTAACCTGTCCCCCTTTTTAAACCCAGTCGGCCTTTAAGTCACATAGACCTTATAGATTTTCATTCAAAAATTAGTTGAGAGGAAGTATGATACTGAAATTGCACCTGTATTTGCCTAGGCTCATTCGTCTAGTAATTATAGTTTTGAGTATCTATTTCATGATAGAAATAGCGATTCAAAGATTGTTAATACTATTTTTACGATAAGGTTTGTCTTTTGTCGTCGTGTAACTCATCTTACTATTTTTAGCATGTAA
Organism: Pinctada fucata; assembly: GCA_028142955.1. Taxonomy (NCBI): domain Eukaryota; kingdom Metazoa; phylum Mollusca; class Bivalvia; order Pterioida; family Pteriidae; genus Pinctada; species Pinctada fucata. Next base: position 61,109,939 of record AP027102.1, on the reverse strand, counting down.
ACACATAACTGGCGCAAAAAACTGATCGAAATATTCTTTGAAGTACTAAGTCAAGCTACCTTATCAAATGGCTTGCTCAAATAGGGATAAATTTCATTTTTGACTCGAAATAATTTACATACATGTATATACCTAATTGAGAGGGCGCACTTTAATACCTTTGGATGAAAGATGAAATGATATTTGATATATTGTCAAGGATCTTCATGAGGAATTCTTCGAAAAAACTGGTATTTTGTAGACATCAAGATTACATTTGTTTATTATCAGCGATTCATCTTGGGGGTATCGTATTCTAAGTCATTTATTCATTTTTATCATTATTGGATTTCCCAATACGTACAGGTACATATATATTCTGCATAATACATATTGCTACTTAATCAGATCTTCCCGACGCATTTTATGTTGTATAACGAAATTAAATGTTGCAAGTCATAGTTGCTGTGCAACATATCTTTTATCGTTGTGTTTTTGTTCTAAAAGGTAAAACAATTTGAAAACAAGAACGGATATGACGAGGGGATTTGTAAGTTGTTTGGATTTGCAGGTATTTTACACTAGGGCATAGCGCCCGTGACTCACTTTTGCCTTTCTTCCATTGAGCGTAATGGTATTTAGGTGTAAAATACGCAATTTATCTAAGTCATTTGTTTACAAAAAGAGAGCAGACATATTCCCTTATTCTAAAGTTGGTAACGTTAATAACATTGTACAATGATTAAGTAAAAAGTTCCCTAAGTTCTAGTCGTTAAAAAATGTAGTGAATGATCATTGCCATTCAATGACTTGGGGACATTCTTATCTATAAAACAGTGTTTATATTAGATGAAGTATAAAGATGACATTAAACACTAACCGAGTTCTGGAATGGGAGTGCAAAAAGTAGCTTTTTTTTCACTCAACATTCTGAAAGTTTGATAGTTTAATCAACATTCTTGCCATATGACGATGATAATATCAGCACTGTATAAAGTGAATAAAAACGATACTCCGAAGCCAAGGCCTCAAGGTCCACAATTTGGTTTCCACGGAAAGGTCTTGTCACAAGTAAAGCCGCGTTTACACTATCAAAGTTTTCTTGGTCAAAGTCGTCTGTTTACACTATCAAAGTTCTTTGACGACTTGTACAAGAAAACGCCGTAGATATGCACCAAAACAAAGATGAATCCTGCCAATATTGTAAACATTTCGAATGAAAACATTATAGTGATTGTTCGTAATTGCTTATTGGAGTTATTACATAATATGGACACGGTTTCAAGGAAATTTTCCCGTGATTTCTAAAATTATCGCAGATGAAATTCACTGCATCGCATCGTTAATCTTCTTTAAGTTTTAACATTTCTAAATTGCTTGTACTTCTTTCTTCAATATTTAACAGCAATTCTCTGTTTTTAGATTTTTGGTATGGAAGTTCAATATGAAGTACTAGTATGTAAATCAACCCCAGTTTTTCAAAAAGGTTGTCGTTGCCATGGTAACCGTGTCTGAAGTTTCAAAAATCGAGAAAAAATATAGGACGAGGCATATTTGTAGGCTTCGTTACCATGGAAACAGGTACGTTTTTAATCTGAAATTGGTTTATTTTTTTCTTTTAATCCTTATTATTAAGCATATTTGTAAAGTTTTTTACATTTATCTCGGATGTCTTTTGTATAAAAGATGAAAAATTGGGCCAAAACAGGGTATAAAAAGGCTCTGTTTTAGGCTCTGAAAGACCCTTTTTTGCATGTTTTTACTGTTTTACAAGGTTGAAAATTTCATAAAAGTCCAAGTTCTAGTTATCCAATTAGTATCATCACTGATGGTCACATGAACACCTCACTCTATGACAAACGTGACGACTTCAATTTCAGCATTACGAACTTTCCTTTTCTGAGTAGCAACATCCCTTCATCGCCTGCTTATGGCGTGTTCATATCTCAGTTGATACGCTATGCCAGAGCAAGTACCAAATATACGGATTTTGTTCTGAGAGCTAGGCGTCTTTCAGATAAGCTTCTCAGTCAGGGATATGTTTGTGACCGACTAACATCGTCACTGAGGAAGTTCTACGGTCGATATGGGGAACTCGTCATACACTATGATGTCCCACTATCCAGAATGGTGGATGATATTCTGTCATAGACCATTTGAACCATCCAACCAAAGATTGTACTCTATATCTTCCAAAATGGAAGTAACCGGATGTGACAGTTCTACCGAATTGAGGCGACGGGTGTTGCATGCAAGCAGGAGATGCTTACTCTTCCTGGGCACCTGGTCTCACTCTCATATCGGGAGTTCGCTTCTTTTCATATGGTGGAGGTTTTTGTTTTTGTTTGCTTTGGTTCCTGTTTTATCCTGATTTTGTATGCCTTCGGTTTCTGATTTTCTGAATTAACGATTTTGTACTGTAGACAGGGATATGGTCATTATCCATATTTGTCATTGAACTATATATTAATATAAAAAATTAATTGGGCTAATTTCTCCTTTTATATGCAAAGCAGCATCAAAGTTAGTTGCTATGGCAACAATCGGCTGAAAGGTTCACATACGATGAAATTTACTACAACCTCTATCAAACTATCTACGCATGATATTTAAACAGAAGTTCATGTATACATCTATCAGAGGCGTTTTAATATAAAAATGACCTTGAAAATATTTCAAGGTTACCCATTGAATTTCCAAGGTCTTTAAACTTTAAGTGACCAAATTTGACGAAAAATCCTGATTTTTCATAAAATGAAGGTGCCAATATTTTTGAAACCTTGAAATATTGAACTTAACAGTTATTTGCCATAAAATGATACATGCATCACTATTTTCTTAGAACTATTGATAACGTTTCTTCACATCTTCGAATATCTAAATTCTTCGTGAGTATTTTGATAAAAAAGGGACGAAATCTGTATTTTTTTGTTTTTTGATGAAAAAATATTTTCCTTTTAAATTGCTCAAGTTCAATAAATTCTAAGATGTTTCTTTCTTATATTCATGTACTTTCATAATAAATATGACCTATCAAAATATTCAAATTAAAAATCATTAAAATCGGTAACAAAAAATTTTAAAAATCAATATTTTGTGCAAAATTTGAGTCTCATGGTATAAATGACCTTGAACATCAAGTCAATGACCTTGAACATTTCAATTGTGCTTTTGTAAAAGATTTATGTCAGATCTATACATGCATACATTTTGACAATCTTATGACTGTAAAGTGGAATTAAATCAATTTCAAAGATAATATGAAACAAACAAAATGGTCTAATGTTGTCATGGCAACGGTCTTTAACGACAGAATTTAGGTAAAACTCTTAGTATACCCACTCCAATTTTTCGTTGATTTTATTTGTCAATAAACATATATTTCCTTTGATGAAAATCAATGGTCTCCTATTGATGCCTTTTGTGATATTTAAGATTGAAAATGGTCAAAAACACACTAAATTGGCCCATATTTTCACCTCTATTTTTCGCTTCATTTTGACTTATTTTGGCTTAATACAATAAGCTTCCTGTAATAAATATCACATAACTAAGTGTACTAAGTAAGAATGGAAGTAAGGAAGAGTAGATTTAATGAAGATGAACAGTGGTATCCATGGCAACGAAGTCTCCGGAGCTGGCTTATTTCATGGTCCCAAAAATGCTATAAATAGAATTACCTCGTTACCATGACAACCAAAGGTCACATTGGCCGAAAAGCGTTATTTTCATGGTCACTACGTAATATATACCTAAAAAAATCATATAAATCCGTGACATGCCGTGCGATCGATTTTGGTCCTTACAGAGAATGGCTATTAAATACTACTGGTGTCATTTTGAATCTCTATTCTGATTGGTCGATTCCCGTCAATGTCCGTCCACGTTTCAAGAAAAATAGGATGGAGTTCTATTCCGTCAAGGTCCATCCAAGTTCTTTGACGGACTTTGATCAAAGTTTTCTTGGATCGTTTACACTATCAAAGTTTGCGTCAAAAACTTTGACCAAGTTTTCTTGTACAAGAAAACTTTGATAGTGTAAACGGGGCTTAATACACATGTGAAATATGAACGCCCGATCACTTACCATTTAGAAGTTATGACATAGGTTAAAACTACCAAACAGATAGACAAACGGACAAGCCAAAAACTATATGCCCTCTTCCAATGCCATTTTGGTCATATATTAAATCGACGTTACAGGATATTGGACGCCTGAACCATACACTATTTGCATTAGCAGAATCCTCGAATTAAAATGATGTCAAAGACAGTTTGAAATCTTGATGAAGACGGCAACAGCAATAATAATTGAATGGAAAGTGAAAATGAGGATCAGCAAAATGGTGACACTATTCTCGCCAACTTGCATTCAAAGATATAGGCCGTAGGGATTAAACCCGGAAGTAGTTCTAGATGAATTGAATTGTCACTCTGAAATATTGATGAAGATGTACAACGTCATGGAATACCTATGTAAAATTAGGCATTTAATCAAATAAATCAACTTTAATTTACAATTTAAACCAATGAAATCAAGGGCTTGCTTCATCGAACCCAAGCAAGGTGAAAGAGACCAGGTACCCCTAAAAAATAAGTGTTAACGCATTCGCTAGCATCACAAATCACTATAGCCAATAAATTGTGTCAGAACAGGGACCTTCAACAGGGTTGCCAGCACTCCTGGTGAACAAATTTCCCTGACTTTTCACTAACCAAAACCGCTAAATATTAAAACCGCCTCCTGACCTATCCATAAGCCGTCCAATAAATTTTATGTATGTAATCATGTGAGGTCTTTTATAATCTACAACAAAAACAACGGCTTTAAATTATATGGCACTGTTTCAACTCTATTTAAAAGGTCTTCAAATTCATTAGCATCATTTTAGAGTAGATAAATTTACAGCATGGACCAGACATATACAGATCGGGAAGAAGTTATCGCCGAGCAGTAATTATCGCCGTTTGCCCATTATCTTCAGTTATACTGATGACAGACTTGATTCTTTCAGCACTAATACTTCTCATATTTATCAAACTGTAAATGAAATTTTAAATAAATCCATGCCATGAAAGCTAAGATTTTAGCAGCTAAATTTCATGAAAATGCGTCGTCTTCCCCCGAGCTCCTCGGGGGTGATGGCGGTGCACCTTGATGTCTTCTCTCTCAATCATTGAAGAAATTTCACACTAATCTCAATCATTTTTATCACAACTGATTAGAAAAAGAATAAAGAAATCCGATGGTATAATTTTAGTTGGAATATTGTGGATATTAGACGAGAATGATCCCACTCTTTAAAGAGTGCTAACAAGTATTGCATTTTTATTGCTTATAAAACCAGTACCAGTCATCAGAAGTTATTGAAAATTGATGGAAGAACAGGTAAAGGGTTTTAGTTTGTACTGTAAAAATTTCGTGCGCAACTCTTGAAAATTAAAGAAAATAGGGGAAAATGGTTTAAAATTGGCGATAATTACTTTTCAAAATGAAATCTGGAAATTTCCAAGCCAATACGATTTCTTCATACGACTTCTCTAATATGTACACCACACTTCCTCATGACAAAATTAATGATCGATTATCTAATCTCATTAAATGGTGTTTTGATCGAGAGCGAAAAACTTACATTTGTACATCTGAATCGAAGGGTTTCTTTTCCTCGACAGACTACAAATCATACAAATCATGGACATGTAGTGACCTGTGTAATGCCTTGTCCTTCCTCTTGGACAATATTTATGTTAGATTTGGTGAGGATCTATACAAGCAGGTTGTAGGAATTCCTATGGGTACTAACTGTGCGCCTCTTGTTGCAGATTTATTTTTATACACTTATGAAAAAGAATTTATCCAAAATCTTCAAAAGCAAAGAAAATTTGATGAGCTGAAATGTTTCAATAATACTTCTAGGTATCTGGATGATATTCTAACCATTGACAATCCTGCTTTTGAATTATATAAGAATGAAATTTATCCACAAGAATTAACCCTTAACAAGGCAAACCTTTTAAATACAGAAACACCCTTTTTGGACCTAAATATCAAAATTGTAAACGGAAAGATTCATACAAGTGTATATGACAAAAGGGATGATTTTGGATTCAACATAGTAAATTTCCCTTGGCTTGATGGTGATGTTCCAAGATTACCGTCATACGGCATTTACATATCACAGCTCATCCGGTACGCTAGAGCATGTACTGATATTTTGGATTTTCACAGTAGAAATTTACAAATTACCAAAAAACTTTTAGGTCAAGGTTTCCGCTTTCATAAACTAGTTAAGACTTTCTGGAAATTTTACAAAAATTACAATCAACTTCTTTTAAAATTCGGATCTATACATGCAACAGAGTACATTACTATGGGTATTACACAACCTGTCTTTTATGGTGATATGATAAACAAAATAAAAAGGATCAAAGGTAGGCAGCATAACCATCGAAAATGCGTCAGAATCATAAAACGCCTTTTATACCGTGGATATGATCCTAATGTAACCAGACGGACACTAGGCTTAGTACCTGACCAATCTACAGTCTTGTACAAGCGCATCCTTGAGACTTGCACTCTGACCGACTGTGACGACGGGACTCCATGACGGGCCCTGTCCAAACCTCTTTAGAGAAGACAGGGCCCCGACCACCTGTCCTCTCTGAATGTCAGTCGGACTCCTCGGGTGATTGCATACATGAGCTCGCTACAGCCGGCAGAGCACGGACTGTATTACGCATGCCCTCTTTTTATATCCATTTACATATTCATCTGTGTCTCTGGGGCCTCTGCGTTTTGCGGTCTTGTTTGTGTGATGTCATCTTACAGTGAGGAGGTTGTTTTATACCACAATTGTACGTTCTTCGAGACCTCTGGGTAATTGGAGAAGTGAGAGGGTTGTGCGCACGTAATCCAGGATATCCACACCATTTGCTACTTGCGTAACAGATGGCCGTCCAAAGTCGGCACCAGTTACCCATTGGTCTCGTCGGTTTATGTGTAGTCTTTTGTGTTTGATGTTTACATGTCGTGTGTCTCTTTTCCGTCTCGTGCTGTACTCGTCTTTTGTGTTTTTGCATCGGGTGTTTTGGTGTTTTACTGTTGATGCTGCAACGGGGTCTTGTTGGAGATCTCCTCCCTTCTTTTTTCTCCACCAGTATCTTCCGTCGATGTTCATGTGAGTGTTGTTGAGGATCTTGTTTATCTCATTGAAAAAAAACATAGCCATAAAAATCTAAAACTAAAAATCTTAATATTTTTCAGCTTTGAAATACCTTTTCCCTGACTGTTATGGATTTTTATTTTCACTGGCCACATTCTAAAATTCCCCGACCTTGAAAAAATGCAGTTTCCCCGACTTTTGAAGACTGCTGGCAACCCTCTCTAAGATTAGAATTAATCAAAATTAGTACATTGTATTTTAAAAATGATGATGAAGTTCTACTCTAGAATATATCTTTCAGCATTCCTGATAAGTCAACAAGTAAGATTCAAACACAAAGACATAATCCGATTCCAAGTATCACGATCAATAGGCAAAAAAAAATGAAACATACAAAGAGTAGTAGAGGGTACTTAATAGTACCAACAGCGGAGCACACTGTCACGAGACACGAAACAAACAAAAACAATAACATACCATCGAATCATGAAGGACAAGACTACCTGTATGAAAAATTGTCAGAGAGTGCAATGCAGTGATGAAATTATTAAATGCGGCGCCATATACAGAGTAAAAACAGGTCATGTTATGATTTATATTTCTCGTAGTGACCACCCAACTTTCTCTGTGAGTTTTTAAGAATTTCAAAAATGCAGCCTACAATTTGATCTAAGGACCGACATTCCAAATAAACATATACTTGGATACCATTATCTTTTAAGCCCCTGTCACACCTTCACGTTCTGGCATGGCGTTCGGACTACGACCATCAAAATTGTACGAAACGTGGTGTGAACGTAGTAAGGACGCGGGGAACGTAGTAAGAACTCGCTGATACGTATTGAGGTCGTAGTAAGGACGCCGACGAACGCGCCCGTACGCCGAGCCACCACGACCGTTTTGAACTGTTCAAAACAGTCGTAGTGAGGACGCGCTGATGACAGAACGTGTTAAGGACTACTTGCGAACGTATTGAGAACTTAATTGACGTATTAGAAACGTGTCGCGAACGTAGTAGGGTCGTAATACGGACGGCTTAAACTTTTACATATAATCATATGGAGCTCGTCACGTCTCTGTCGTCCTTACCACGTTCTTGGTTTTAGAGGTCGAATAAATCAAAATAAACCTCGTACAAACAATTCCTCCTTTGAACGTGTCATGATCGTAGCATGAACGCTGTAAGGACTTCGAGAACGTATTAATACCGCCGTACTGTCGTAACACAGACGCCTTTGTCGTAGTGTAAACTTGGGGCCGATCGTAGTGCGAACTTGACAAAAGGTATTAAAGACGGGAAGGACGCGTTACTAACGTGTTACGGACGCTAAAGGTCGTGTTGCGCACGTAATGGAGACGTCAATTATTCTTTCCGAAAGCCCTTCCGGGAAAAAATGCCACGTTCTCACTACGTTCATGAAAAATTCCAAGGACTTCAAGGACGTAGCAAGAACGTCTCGAGAGAACGTGTAGGTGTGACAGGGGCTTTATGTGCTGTTTTATTTCTGATATCATAAAATAGTTGCGTTTCATTCATAAAGAATTCCTTTAATACCTGCTTTGGAATTGAGTATATTTACTAGAACAGTAGAATTGTGGCATCTTTCAACACACAATAGGACGTACAGATTCCTATTTATCAGGGACATCATTTGCAAGTATGATCTCACTCCCATATCGGGAGTCCGCTTCTTTTCATGTGGTGGAGGTTTTTGTTGGTTTGCTTTGGTTCTTGTTTTATATTGATTTTGTATGCTTCGGTTTCTGATTTTCTTAATTATCGATATTGTGTTGTATTCAGGGATATGGTCATTATCCATATTTCTCATAATAATTACTTATTCTTGGGCTCCTTGTTTGATCTCAAAAATAAGACTTTAGTTCGGAGTCTCCTGGAGTCAAGAGTTCGACGAAACTGTCTGAATGTTTATTTTCTGGGATATTCTTGTACATGAAGAATAGACAATGCCACCTACAATAATCATCAAAGCTGTTCCTGTCAATTATTCAGTCCCAAAGTCGAGAAGTCAGGGCAAAACAATTATAATTTCAATTGAAACCGTTGCCAATTTCGGAATGAACAACATAAGTGAGACCAGGTATCCGGCGAGACAGCGTCTTGATTGACTGTAAGTGTTTTGAATATTTTCCCTGACATGGTCGCCATAGCAATTTCTATATAGACATGGCCTCAGACAGTGAATGTATTTTATATATTGTTTTCATTTTCGTGCATGAGCATCGACGGCGGGTACGGCTAGCCAACAGGGGATGCTTAGTCCTCCTGGACACCAGTTCCCACCTCTAGCTTGCTACGTGTCTGTGGGTGCTGTTGAGATTATCGTCAGGATCCTCTTTAACTGATTGCATGCATCATCCGTCGCAAAGGTCCCATGAAAACCTGTCAAACTCGGCGATTCATTCTATAATGCCTTCCGTATTGGCACTGGAGACAGTTCATGAAATAAGTTGTCCTTCGTGTTTGTGTCCAACGTTGACCCGTCGCATCCAATTTTGCGGTTGTCAGAACGTAAGTCAGCGGATTGTTGTCCGTAAAAACAGCGAATTTGTTTTCGTACAGGAAATCAAAATTTGGCTGTGATGGCCCATTTCATAGCCAGAAACTCAAGTTTGTGAACGGGATAGTTGCGTTCGCTTTTGGTCAGACCACTACTGGCATACGCAATGACTCGTTGTACACCATCTTAGAACTGGTACAACACGGCACCTAAGCTGCTCATGGAAGCGTCACAATGCAATTCAAACGGTAGGTTAAAATCTGGGTAACCGAGAACTGGGTACGTCACTAATTTTTCACGCAAAGCGTGAAAGGAATCTTGTTCCTGTTCCCTTTCCACTCATTTGTCGGCTTCTTGGTCCGCACACCTTTCTTAGTACATGTGAATGGGAGTAGATCATTGAGTGGTCTGGCAATAGACGAGAATCCTTTAATAAAACGTCTATAGTATCCCACAAATCCTAAAAACTGTCGGACTTCATCAGAGTTGCGAGGTTTGGGCCAGTTCTTAACCTTGTCAATCTTGGTGGGGTCAGGTTCAATACCTCTTTCAGATACAAGGTTACCAACGTATTTGACTTTTCCACGGAAGAATTCACACTTTCTTGGCGCTAATTTCAAATTGACGGACGCAAACGTTCTAACACTTGTTCTGAGCGTTCTAAATGTTCATCGAACGTCTTTGAAAAATTTAAAACATCATCTAAGAATATATAACATATATGGAGGTGTAGACCATCAAATACTCGCTCCATCACCGTTGATATGTGGCCGGCGCATTTACCAAGCCGAGTGGTAGACGGTGGTACTCAAAGAAGCCTAAGGGCCCCACAGTAAAAGCAGATCGCTCCTTATGATTCGGATGTACCTCTATTTGGTGATAACCGATATCTAGTATGGTGAAGTAGCGACTTCCACCGAGGGCTACAAGTATGTCTTCGACTTCGCTGGTTTAACTGGCGATAGTCGACGCACATTCGTAGTTCTCCGTTTTTCTTCCTACATAAAACGACATTACTCGACCATGGTGACTGTGATTTTCGGATAATGCCAGCGTCAAGCAGTTGTTGTAAGTGTTCCTTTACTTCAGTGAACATTGCTGGGGGAATGGTTCTAGCACGCTGCTTGAAGGGTCGATCGTCATGTAGTTCAATACGGTGTTATATCATGTCGGTGTGACCTATATCAGTAGGGGATTTGGAGAAAACATCTTCAAATTGCTTCAAAAGATGACAACCAGCCTCATTCTGCTCACTAGTGATACCATCCCTTTCAATATTAGTAAAGCCAAGTACATTACTAGGACTAGGCGAGTCATTTGTAGCTCACCTGAGCAAAGCTCAAGTCAGCTATTGTCATAGCGCGCCGTCCGTCCGTCCGTCCGTCCGTCGTCGTCGTCGTCGTCGTCCGTCCGGCGTAAACTTTTAACATTTTAGACATCTCCTCTGCAACCGCTGCATGGAATTTCACCAAACCTTACAGGAAGTAAGTACTCAAGGTCCTCTATCAAGTTTGTGTTTTTCGTGCCGATCGGTCAACAAATATGACCGCAAAGGGCTCTGATTGGCTGACACATTTTCGACATCTCCTCTGCAACCGCTGCACAGAATTTCATGAAACTTTACAGGAAGGAAGTACTCAAGGTCCTCTATCAAGTTTGTGTTTTTCGTGCCAATCGGTCAACAAATATGACCGCCGAGGGCTCTGATTGGCTGACACATTTTCGAAATCTCTGCAACCGCTGCACAGAATTTCATGAAACTTTACAGGAAGAAATTACTCAAGGTCCTCAACCAAGTTTTTGTTTTTCGTGCTGATCGGTCAACAAATATGGCCGCCGAGGACTCTGATTGGCTGACACATTTTCGACATCTCTGCAACCGCTGCACAGAATTTCATGAAACTTTACAGGAAGGAAGTAATCAAGGTCCTCTATCAAGTTTGTGTTTTTCGTGCCGATCGGTCAACAAATATGGCCGCCGAGGCTCTGATTGGCTGACACATTTTCGACATCTCCTCTGCAACCGCTGCTCAGAATTTCATGAAAATTTACAGGAAGGAAGTAATCAAAGTCCTCTATCAAGTAAGTGTTTTTCGTGCCGATCGGTCAACAAATATGGCCGCCGAGGGCTCTGATTGGCTGACACATTTTCGACATCTCCTCTGCAACCACTGCACAGAATTTCATTAAACTTTACAGGAAGGAAGTACTCAAGGTCTTCTACCAAGTTTGTGTTTTTCGTGCCGATCGGTCAACAAATATGGCCGCCGAGGGCTCTGATTAACTGACACATTTTCGACATCTCCTCTGCAACCGCCGCACAGAATTTCATGAAACTTTACAGGAAGGAAGTACTCAAGGTCCTCTACCAGGTTGTTGTTTTTCGTGCCGATCGGTCAACAAATATGGCCGCCGAGGACTCTGATTGGCTGACACATTTTCGACATCTCTGCAACCGCTGCACCTAATTTCATGAAACTTTACAGGAAGGAAGTGATCAAGGTCCTCTATCAAGTTTGTGTTTTTCGTGCCGATCGGTCAACAAATATGACCGCCGAGGGCTCTGATTGGCTGACACATTTTCGACATCTCCTCTGCAACCGCTGCAGAGAATTTCATAAAACTTTACAGGAAGGAAGTACTCAAGGTCATCTACCAAGTTTGTGTTTTTCGTGTCGATCGGTCAACAAATATGGCCGCCGAGGACTCTGATTGGCTGACACATTTTCGACATCTCTGCAACCGCTGCACCTAATTTCATGAAACTTTACAGGAAGGAAGTAATCAAGGTCCTCTATCAAGTTTGTGTTTTTCGTGCCGATCGGTCAACAAATATGGCCGCCGAGGGCTCTGATTGGCTGACACATTTTCGACATCTCCTCTGCAACCGCTGCACAGAATTTCATGAAACTTTACAGGAAGGAAGTACTCAAGGTCTTCTACCAAGTTTGTGTTTTTCGTGCCGATCGGTCAACAAATATGGCCGCCGAGGGCTCTGATTAGCTGACTCATTTTCGACATCTCCTCTGCAACCGCCGCACAGAATTTCATGAAACTTTACAGGAAGGAAGTACTCAAGGTCCTCTACCAGGTTTGTGTTTTTCATGTGGATCGGTCAACAAATATGGCCGCCGAGGGCTGTGATTAGCTGAGACATTTTCGACATCTCCTCTGCAACCGCTGCACAGAATTTCATGAAACTTTACAGGAAGGAAGTACTCAAGGTCTTCTACCAAGTTTTTGTTTTTCGTGCCGATCGGTCAACAAATATGGCCGCCGAGTACTCTGATTGGCTGACACATTTTCGACATTTCTGCAACCGCTGCACAGAATTTCATGAAACTTTACAGGAAGGAAGTAATCAAGGTCCTCTATCAAGTTTGTGTTTTTCGTGCCGATCGGTCAACAAATATGGCCGCCGAGGGCTCTGATTGGCTGACACATTTTCGACATCTCCTCTGCAACCGCTGCACAGAATTTCATAAAACTTTACAGGAAGGAAGTACTCAAGGTCCTCTACCAAGTTTGTGTTTTTCGTGCCGATCGGTCAACAAATATGGCCGCCGAGGGCTCTGATTGGCTGACACATTTTCGACATCTCCTCTGCAACCGCTGCACAGAATTTCATGAAACTTTACAGGAAGGAAGTACTCAAGGTCTTCTACCAAGTTTGTGTTTTTCGTGCCGATCGGTCAACAAATATGGCCGCCGAGGGCTCTGATTAGCTGACTCATTTTCGACATCTCCTCTGCAACCGCCGCACAGAATTTCATGAAACTTTACAGGAAGGAAGTACTCAAGGTTCTCTACCAGGTTTGTGTTTTTCATGTGGATCGGTCAACAAATATGGCCGCCGAGGGCTGTGATTAGCTGAGACATTTTCGACATCTCCTCTGCAACCGCTGCACAGAACTTCATGAAACTTTACAGGAAGTAAGTATTCAAGGTCCTCCAACAAGTTTGTGTTCTTCGTGCCGATCGGTCAACAAATATGGCCGCCGAGGGCTCTGATTGGCTAACACATCTTCTCTGCAAAAAAAAAACACTGCACAGGATTTCATGAAACTTTACAGGAAGAAAGTACTCAAGGTCCTCTACCAAGATTGTGTATTTTGTGCTGATGGGTAAAAAAATATTGCCGCTGAGGACTCTGATTGGCTGACACATTTTCTAAATCTCCTCTGCAACCATTGCACAGAATTTCACGAAACCTTGCAGCAAGCAAGTACTCAAGGTCCTCTGCAATGTTTGTGTTTTTCTTGTCGATAGGTCAACAAATATGGCTGTCAAGGGCTTTGATCTGTAGAAGTATTTTTGTGACTTTTAATCCTTTGTCTGCAACTCAGGTGACCGATGTGGCCCCCTTGGGCCTCTTGTTCACAATAGGAGCCCCGTGTTCTATGGTTACAGGCTGTAGTTCGCATAGAACTGCTCTGGGCTGTACATTTACAGTTGCAGTTGTAATGTTGTCTATGGTGACTACCACTGGGTCCTTGGTGTGAGGATCATACTGTATTAAGGAAGGTGAAAGATCCCAATTTTCCATGAGTACTGAGTGAGGAGTCATATGGAGAATTGCTGGTGTACTGGTATATGGGAATCCTTTGTCTAAGTAACCATCAATCTGTACACTGCTGTTCGGAGGTATAATAGGCTTGGTTGATGCACACTTTACAATGGCTAACCTGTTGTTGGAGCGCTGTAGAGCCTTATCTCTCAGAATAACTGTCCTAAATGCCAAATACCAAGGTGTATATAAATTGGCTCGTTGTAGGAATTGATTGCCATATTGTTCCTTTATATCATCCATAATATGACAAAGTACATTAGTACCTAAAAGGACGGGGACGATTTTATTGTATGTACTTTCGGGTACTATGAGAAATAAGTAAGGTGAATTACATTGTTTAGATTTAGGATCACTGATGAGAGTTAAGTACCCGAAACGTGCATGTCTGGTCCACGTTGCCAATTTATCTGTTCTTGAATGATGCTATTTAATTTGAAGACCTTTATATTTATACCACTTGGTGAGTGTTACTGCTGGTGGACCAGGAGTCCCCGAGGGCACATGTAGCCAAGTTCGATCGATTTCGGTTGATCGTTTCTTCAACGCATTCTAAATTTCTGGTATCAAAATTTCTTGAAATTTCTAAAAAGTGGGTCCTGTAGCATCATATCCCACCAATCCTGCTACGTCTTTCGGTACACTTTTTCGACATAGTAACTTTCATACTTTTTGGCATATTACATTGTTTAGATTTAGGATCACTGATGAGGGTTAAGTACCCGAAACGTGCATGTCTGGTCCACGTTGCCAATTTATCTGTTCTTAAATGATGCTATTCAATTTGAAGACCTTTACATTTATACCACTTGGTAAGTGTCACTGCTGGTGGACCAGGAGTCCCCGAGGGCACATGTACAGTCCCGATTACGTTAACTGTCCCCCCTTTAACGTTTTTTCTCCCTTCATCTCTCCAAATTTCGCTTCTATTTTTCCGTCTTCATTTTCCCTCACAAAATTTCTCTTCTAATTTTCCTCCTTTATTTCGCCTTAAAATTTCGCCTTCAGTGTTGGAAGAGAAAAATGAGCACGAATTTTTGAGAAACAGAAACGCAAAGCGTAAACAGAAGAGAAACAAAAGCGAAATATTTCGCTTTCATTCCGCTTTCAGTCCTCTTGTCAATCAAAGCGAGACTTCCTCATTAGCATATAAGGGGATTTCCCTAAATAGAGGGTACAAACGTAATTTGATGTAATTTCTTTGT
The DNA here is from genome assembly GCA_028142955.1 of Pinctada fucata. NCBI lineage: Eukaryota > Metazoa > Mollusca > Bivalvia > Pterioida > Pteriidae > Pinctada > Pinctada fucata. Next base: position 61,094,506 of record AP027102.1, on the reverse strand, counting down.
GTTGCATTAAGATACACGACTAAAGTACTAATAGGTTCTTAGAAAACGGAAATTTACCTTTCATTTGTAAACGGCAAAAAATAATAACTAGAAAATTTAAATGGTAATGCAGAAGGAAAAGCACTATTCAAAGAACTAGCATTTTTAACCAAATAAGACATCATTTTTGGTGTACTCATAGGAAAATAGCAATATTTTACGCTCAGAAATTGTCCAACTCGTTTTTCTAAACAAGGGTCGCGTATGTTAAAGGCCGACGCTGGGAACCACCCGGTCGTTAATAGTTATACCTGAGTGACATAAGCATGATAGGTGTTGCATACCGTCTTTGAAGACAACGCCGTCTGCGAGCGGCGTGTTACATCAAAGACAAACCGACAGGTAATCCTTTGTTATGGTAATGAGATACCCGAGTCTCGTCTGTTTTAAGCTGTCAATCAAAAATTGATAGGGGTAAAAGGATTATAGGGAACCAATCAGATATCAATAAGCGATGTTAACCCTATAGCGGCCAGTGAGGAAATGGCAGAAAATTTACCTGTCCCCTTATATAGTCCCCCGTCGGCCTTTAAATAAAACGGCAATACCTATATATACAGGTAGATATTCACTGATCATTCAGGCATAAATCTATGTGTACAACTATGATTATGGCTATTGCATTAATCAAACTTGACCAGTGTAGGTTTTAATGACTTAGCGCATGGAAAAGGTGATTTACCGTGCTATTTTCATATGTGTAGAGGGGAAACGCAAAAATGATACCAAAATAAAATTTCATTTTCAAACAGTGCTCTATTGGTTGAATATTTCTCTCGATATTCATATGTGTCTATCTTAAAGCGTTTTCACATAAAATCAAAATTTCTGTTTTCTTAACTGGCTGTTGGTACTTTATTATTTTCCCGCGTTTCGTAGTATAGCGGGAAAAATTTGTATTAATGTTCCGAACGGCTTTATAGTTGTGTATTGTGGTATCATTGGTAATAACCAATCAGATTAGAGTATTGTACTGGTCACTGTAGAGTGGTCAAGGGTAGTCATTCTCTAGCCGTACGTTCACCGCTTCACAGCAAAATGGACGCCGAGACGAAAAAATTTATAAGTATCGAAATACAAAATACAATTACAGATAATCAGAATACGATGATGACAGAAATGAGAAATCTGATTTCATCTGAGATGGGGAAGCTCCAGAAACATAACAAAATGCTGGCCGACAAACAAATTTCGAAAATTGAAGAATCGCTCACTGACTCTTATAAATTTAAAAAACGTGGCAACGAAGAGCAATTCAAACATAACAACAAAGTTTTTTCCAAGCTAAAGGAGGCCGACGATCATCTGGCTGTTGATATGGGCGAATTGTCTGAGCAAAACATTCTAGACTGCAGAGAAGTCTTATCGCAAGGTATGAGTATTTTGCAACAGAGACAAAAACTTATAAAATTGGCCGATTCTTCCGAGGCGGGATGGCTAGTTGTTCACGAATATGAGTCCAATCCTTTGGCCGAAAATTCAGACGACGAGAAACGAATTTTTAAGGCTCAGACACGCGCAGATAGAAAACTGAAAGAGGAGAAGAAAAAGAGGAAGGAATCCAGGCGTTTTACTCCATACACGGCATACAAACGTCCCTTTGCTGAAAAGCCTGCAGCAGCCGGATCTTCATCGACGAAACCAGGGCGATGCTTTGGGTGTGGCGAAAAAGGCCATTGGAAAAATGAATGTCCAAAGGAACAGACGAATAATAAGATAAGTGATATTTTCAATTTATCGCATTTGCATTTTGAAAAATCATTGAGTCAAAACAATGTTTTGGATATGAATCAATCAACCGTAAGGTATGTGAGCGATCAAGCTCGAGAACAGTCACCTGAACAGGTAAATTCACAGGGGTTTGAATCACCAGTCGGTAGTCTACGTGAATCTATCGATGAATGGGTAAAGATAGGTACTAGTGAATTTATTTTACGAGTTATTAAAGAGGGTTATATGTTACCTTTCAAAAATGAACCCCAAAAAGTAATTCTGAAAAATAACAAGTCAGCTTTGGACAATGAACTTTTTGTTTCTGAAGAAATTGATAAGTTAATCAAGAAAGGTTGCGTCGTTGAAGTTTATGATGAACCTCATGTTGTTAATCCACTTACGGTTGCCAAAAATAAAGCTGGAAAATTACGTTTGGTCTTGGATTGTAGGCACATTAATATTTATTTGTTTCAATTCAAATTCAAGTACGAGAATTTTGAAGTAGCAAAAGTTTTATTTGATAGAGGAGATTTTTTGATTTCTTTTGATTTAAAGTCAGCGTACCATCATATTACAATAGACAAAAGATTTCAAACTTATTTAGGTTTTCAGTGGAAAGGAAAATTTATGACTTTTACTGTTTTGCCATTTGGTCTTGCTACTGCAGGATTTATTTTCTCTAAGGTTACGAGAGAGTTAGTGAAATATTGGCGTTCTAAAGGTCACAAAATTATAATGTACTTAGATGATGGGATTGCAGGTGCACGTTCCCATGATGAGACTTTAGATTTGAGTCAGATCATTCAGAATGATCTGAAAAAGTTTGGTTTCATAATAGCTGAGAAAAAATCTCATTGGTTGCCAACACAAGAAATAACTTGGTTGGGATTATGTTGGAACATGCATGATGGTAGTTTACATTTGTCTGAGGAGAGAATGTCAAAATTATTGAGCTCAGTTGAGCTGATTTTATCTCATTTGAGTAATGGTGATAGAGCAGTTGCTGTAAGAACTTTAGCAGGTGTGGTAGGTCAGTTGATCTCTGCCCAGCCTGTGTTTGGACACTTAGCCAGGTTACACACTAGAAGATCATATGAATGTATACAGGATAGATTATCCTGGAAAGGACGTGTGTATATCACTAGTCAATGTGAGACCGAACTGATATTTTGGTTAAAAAACTCATTTGAGTTAAATGTACGTGGGTCTAATTTCAGTCATTTGACTGTGAAAACAGTTACAGATTTGAAATTATTTTGTGATGCTTCTGGTACAGGTTACGGTGGTTATTTAATGACACCGGAAGGGGACTATGTCCCAGGCTCTACAGTTTATGGTAACTGGGAGATATCTCAAGTCGAAAAAAGTTCAACATGGCGGGAACTTGAAGCTGTGAGGAAAGTGCTGTTTTCAAATTTGAATATGGTTCAAGGTCAATCATTACAGGTTATTTCGGACAACAAAAATGTTAAGCATATTTTGGAGGTAGGAAGCAAAAAAGCAAAACTGAACGACATTTGTCTGGATATAGTAAACAAATGTGATAGTAATGATATTACTTTATCTTCGATGTGGATAGCAAGACACGAAAATATCGAAGCTGATCGTTTAAGTAGGCTTGGTGATTGTGATGATTGGGGAGTACAGTGGTGGGCATTCAATAAGTTAGATTTCATATGGGGTCCACATACCTACGATAGGTTCGCATCCTTTTATAATAGAAAATGCGACAAGTTTAGCGCTAAATTTTGGTGTGAAGGGTGCTCTGACATTGATGCTATGAGACAGAAATGGGAAGGAGAGAATAATTGGTTGGTTCCTCCCCCTGTTTTAATTTCTGACGTAGTAAAGAAATTATTGAAAGAAAACGTCAAAGCAACGTTAGTGATTCCGGTTTGGAAATCGGCCCCCTTTTGGCCTTTAATAGTATGTCAAGAAAACATATTCATTTCAAACATTAGTGACGTCATGTATTTTGAAGGCAATAATTTTACTCATAGAGGTTACGGGAAGAATGGAATTTTTGGAAAGAAAGTTCAAAGATTTAGCTTTGTTGCATTAAGATTCAATGCTAATTAATCTTGAATATTTTTTTCAGGACTAAATTTGGACAAGCGTATGCACAACGTTGCTGCTGATAGCGGGGTACTAGAGGGATCTTATCTGGACAATCTAACTCATAGCATGGGCTTACATTTAAAGGCATCGCGGAGTGATAACACTTGTAAAAATTATTCAAGCGGTTTCAAGAGATGGGAGCGTTTCATTTCCTCTCAAGGTCATTGTGCACTTCCGGGGAATCCAGTGCATGTTGCGTTATACATAACACACCTTCTGAATACCGGTGCTTCGTCGAATGTAGTGAATTCCGCTGTGTATTCTATTAAGTGGGTGCATAATATAAATGGTTTCAGCGATCCAACGGACAACGGTTTTGTGAAGAATCTTCAAGAATCCGCTAAAAGACACGCAAAGCCAGCGACACACAGAAAAGATCCTGTTACTTCTGACATGCTGATCAAACTGTGTAAACTGTATGAGCATAGTAACGATGTTTTGATTATTAGAGATCTTTGCATGATTTTAATGTCATTTGCAGGTTTTTTGAGATATGATGAGGTCAGTTCTATTCGCTGTAAAGATATTTGCATATTTGAAGATTATTTTTCTATCAGATTGTTAAAAAGTAAGACCGATCAATATCGGCACGGTGACGAAATCTTAATTTCAAAAGGTGACACCATAGCTTGTCCATTGAAAATGCTGAAGCGTTACATTAATTTGGCCAAGATAAACGTGAAATCAGACCAATTTCTGTTTAAACAAGTATACAGATCAAACAAGACTTGTGCGTTAATTCACAAAAACAAAAAGTTAAGTTACACTGCAGCTAAGGCTAGCATAATCCCAAAACTAAAGCTTGTTGGGGGTTCTTTTGATTTTGGACTTCACTCTATGAGATCGGGAGGGGCTACGCAAGTTGCTAATGCCTCAGGGTCAGTAAATGACAGATGTCTGAAGCGCCATGGTCGGTGGAAGACAGACAGCAGTAAAGATAGATATATAGCCGACTCAGTTGAGAAGAGGCTAGAAGTGACAAAGAGGCTTAGTATCTAGTTTTGTTGTAAAATCACTCAATTCTCATTCGGGTCCCCCAATATTTGTCAATTTCTAGTAGCAACGTCGGGCTGTTCGCAAATTGTATTTTGCGTTTTGTTATTTATTTATATGAATTGAAGGAAGGAGAAAGAATACTATTATTTTCCCGCGTTTCGTAGTATAGCGGGAAAATTTTGTATTAATGTTCCGAACGGCTTTATAGTTGTGTATTGTGGTATCATTGGTAATAACCAATCAGATTAGAGTATTGTACTGGTCACTGTAGAGTGGTCAAGGGTAGTCATTCTCTAGCCGTTCGTTCACCGCTTCACAGCAAAATTTCTATATTTTGAAAATTTGTATAATTTCGATAATTGGTGTAAAACTAAAAATGAGATGGAAAAGTATTCTTCAACTTATATATATATTTTTTTATTGTAAAAATATATTACAAAATATTTGATGAAATAGATATATTAACGTGATTTATATCTTGCCCAGTTTCAGAGGTTTTTATCCCAAAAAAGGGTTTTTCTCTCTGTTTTCCCCTGGGTCTGATGTAAATCTGCTTCGTTTGAAACAAAAGTGACCTCTCATCAGAATTGTTATACAATGAATATTTACAGAAATTCTAAACAGTCAAAATATATGATACTATGTTTGTTTATGAGTTTTGTAAAATGTTTGAATATAAGCGGCGTCCGGTAGCAACGTCGGGCTGTTCGCAAATTGTATTTTGCGTTTTGTTATTTATTTATATGAATTGAAGGAAGGAGAAAGAATACTAATTAGTTTTATTTAGATACATTGTAAACGAACTTTTTCTGCATATCTAACATTTATTAGTAAATCGAAAAGTAGCTTTTTGTATGTATATGTTACAAATCGTGGTTTGTTTTCTTCGCATTTGTACATCTATAGCACAAATCCATTTTTTTTAAAGTAACATACCAATTAACAAATCGTTGTTTTGACAAATACACACATGTAAATCAACCGCGCAGGGTACATGTACGTAGGTGTCGTTTATCCATTACCTACCAGGTGTGAAAATCATCAGAGCGTGATATCACCATGCGGTCATTTCAACTTTAGATAGGGAGATAATATCTTCACAATGAATTTAAGTTAAAAAAAATTAATTTAATGTTATGACTTGATATAATCAGAGACGCATATAAAAATATATACATCCCTGATTTAAAGATACAGTGTCCCTGAAAATAAATTTTATTGAAAACGTAAAATCTATTCCGAAGGGTCTAGATATAGGAAAAAAGGAGCTATAAAAAGTTTTAGTTAAAAATATGCAGTATCGGCCATAATATTACCGAATTGGTAAAATTAAATCTCCATATACCTCTATTGTAAAAACGCGATACATTGTAGGTGGCGCTAGTGAAATCACCCAAAATTAAAAATTGAATGCGTTGGATTCGCCTGAAAATTTTAAGTTATACAAATGAGAATGTAAACTTTCATATGGGAAGAAAGATTTTGCCGTATAAAATTTTGTAAAAATAATTTGTTTTCAGGGACACCGTTCCTTTAATGATGTAATTAAATATGTAAACTACCTAAGTAACCTGCTACAAATGTACCTTTCACGTACTCAGCTTGCATGTGCACATGTAGTGTACATTCTCATTTTACACTGTTTTCATTGATGGATTTTTAAAGAGATTTATTTTTTATTTCATTATTTATTTATTTTATCGTATTTTTTTTTTCTTTCCCTTTTTCATAATGACATATTGAAGGCTATTTTATCGTAGTAATACATTTCAATTGAAAGCTCTTAGTTTAAAAAAAAAAAGAAAAAGAATTGTCATGGTCAAAAAGCAGGGGCGGATCCAGAACCTCATATGCCGAGAAGGACTTACGCTTTTTATTTGGATGAATTGCGAGGCCAGATAGCCGAGTAGGGGTGGGTGGGTATACCTCCCATTTGCGGGGGTTCGAAAGGGGGCCCTTATCCGATAAAGTTTTGAAAAAAGGTGGCTTCTGGATCGTACTTAAACTCAAGGTTGGACCGAGCGCATGATTCAGACGCGTACGTCTATATCTTTAAAAAAAGGAAACCCTATCAATGTTTACATTTTCTAACGCTATCTCTTCATTTGCATGGTATGCCGAAATCGTCAACAGTTCTTTAGGGGAGAGGAGGGTGATTAGATTTTTTTTTCATGGGGGGGGGGGGGTGGCAAATCATGGCGAGCATCCTGTTTATTATTTTATAAAAAAAAGTAATACGTACAAAGCAAAAATAATCATACATGTACAATGTATATATATTAAGAATTTTTGGCAAATTCTGAAAGGATGGGGAGTCCTCCTACTCTCGCTCTAGATCCGCGCTTTCATTCAAAGAATGTCTCTAGATCTATTATTAGGTCTTCCGACTTCCGTCGGAAGACCTATTGTTTTCGTAACCGTGGAAAATTGGATCAGCGATTTCTCAAGAACCCTGTAAGCTAGGACAATGAAAGTTCTCCAACGTTACGTTTGGAGTAAAAGCTAGATGGGTCTTTTTTATTTTTGGTCTCTGTTATTTTTTTTATCATGTTTTTTAGTAGATTCAAATATTTGACGGGAGCGTCGAATTACTGAAAAGGACCGAAAATTTCATGTTTTGCTATTTGTAAGCTTAAGTATCTCGTATTTTGCTATCTACAATTTCCATTCTTTTTGAAAGTCGACAGCCATGCAAGATATGAAATGCTAGATGCACACTGTAACGATTTATTACGATGACGTCCTTCACCGTCCTTCATATTTCCAAATTCAGAAGTTCATAGGAGGAAGACACTTTTTTGCTTATAATAGTAAACAAAAATTAAGCTTATGAAGTTTCCTAAAAATTTCAATATTATTATTTTTTATCCATATATCTGTCTTATTTAGTCTTTCTGATTTTTCCTATCTCTTACTGTTGAAAAGATATGAGCATCGAAATTTTGAGTTGGGTATTTCGATACACCTTCACGCCAACAGATCGGGCGCACACTAAAATTGGTAGTCCGAGTCCGACTCGAGAAAAGCAGTGTTGAGATTTTCAAATTCCGATTTCACGGCAATGATGAATATGCATTTCATAAATACATTTCGATGTACACAATTTGATTTTAAAACAGTTGATTAATTTAGAAGAGATCAGCTACAAACCAGAATTTACACACAAAAAGTGGTAGTTTGATTCCGATTTCTAACCTACAAACCTGTTTCTAAACTTCAATAACTATATTTTGAACATCAAGTTTAATTTCTAATTCTAGCAAACGTTCGAACATAATTTTCGGTTGGTTTATTTACAAATTGATGAACAATTTCTCCAACATTCTTCCCTCCCCTCGTTTTTCGAAAACAGTTCTGTTTATATTGAACGATGTCGCCATGAGTGAAATTCAAAATAAACTTTGAAAAAAGGGAAGGGGGGGGGGTCCAAATTTGAACCTGCACAGCGAGAACCTCATGGTATTTATATATATACATTGAACGTAACTTGTTATTACCATTTCTCTTCTCAAGAAAATTGGTTCTACAGCTACGAGCTCGCCTTTTTTATGGGGGAAGGGGGCAGGAAGAATTTGCAAAAAAAAAAAATCCCGGCTCTGAAAAATGCTGAAAAAAATATTCCGGCCCAAAGGGCCGGCAATTTTTTTTCCCGGACCATGCAAAAGTAAGGATACATTGCATGATATGGAAATTTTTGCTGGCCCTTTGTGCCAGACAATTTAAAGTCAAAAAATTAATTAATATAAATACAAACTGTTCACATAGCTGTATCTACCAGAGACCTAATACGCATAGGCACAAAAATCTAGAAAAGGTTCTATTTAAACATCATACAATCTGTCTGAAATTCGCTAATTGCAAAGAGACATCTGAAGGAACGGTTATTAACTCATACTCTGTAACAGCGGGGAGTTTAACTTACACAGACATTCACAACATTTGACAATTTGTTTAAATCCGGCCCGAAGAACCGGCGAAAATTTTTCTCCGACTCTGGTAATGGCTGAAAAAAATGGCCTGCTCAGAAAATTGCTGAAAAAATTTTACCGGCTGGCAGTAGAATTCCTGCCCCCCCCCCCTCCCCCCCCAAATCAAATGGTTGCTCACCAACAATTATCGGTTTGAAAATTTAATGTTACTGCTATTTGAAAACTTAAATATATAATATGAATACATGTAATGTGACGTCCTTCATATTTCCAAACCAAAAATTGTATAGGAGGAAGACACTCTTGTTGCAACCGCAACAAGAAACCTTTTTAGTATGTTAATATCTTTATGAAAAAAAATTATGTCAACAATGTGCCTAATTCATCTCATGACCAGGGCTTCACATACCAGGATCGTCAATCAAGCACAGCATGTTGTATCGGGAATGCGCCCCCAATAAAAATTGAAAGAATATAGTTTTTGTCCGTCGAGAAAAGTTTTCAATTGTTTGATAAGACGGCCGTAATTCCTTCCCGATATGGTACCCAGAGATCGTTGGTTTAAACTGTATTTATTTCATTCTATAGTGCAATATTAACTTTTACAATACAATAATGAGTTAGGATTTGAAAACAAGCTTATAGCTTATATTAATTCATCTCCTAATTAATAATAATTTAGCTTAACTTTGTATAGATGGACATAGTTTGAATATAGTTGTTAACATATACCAAAAATTGTCTAATGAAGTCATTTATCGTATAAAGTGAAAGAAAAAAAAAAACAGTAAGAAGAAAAGTGTAAATAATTAAGTCTACATTTCACATGTATAATTTTCAAAAACACAGATTAGCACTATTATTTTGAGTTGTACATATTTGATATATCAGAACATTATTAAATACATAATGTTTACAACATAAATTATCTACATGTAGTATGAGAATGGAAGACTGGATGAGAGAGGCTGAGTGAAAGAGAAGATTTGGGCGAACATGACCGAAGAATATTTTTAACTAAGTCGTTTTGTTTTCAAAATGAAGTACTGAACAGTAATAAAAATGCGTTTATTAGTTTCATAATCTAGATTTTCGTCACCGAAGAGCAGTAAGTCACATGTCACAGGAATTTCTAAGGAGTTTAAAACAGATCGTTCGTTAGCGTATTTGGGACAAAGTAATAAGAAATGTGAAGTTGTTTCAATACCACCACAAGAACAATAAGGACTGGGTTCGAGATTTTTCAAAAACAAGTGGTGCTTCAGTGAACTGCATTTCATCCGTAGTCTGGCATGATAGATCTGACCGCGACGTGTGCCATCAAAGTAATACCGAGGGATATTAATGCTGGAATTTAGTTTATGTTTAAGGGAATTAAGTGATTCTGATTCTTTAGTGTCGTTTGGAAGATTGTTCCATAGCCTAGTGGTGGATGGTACAAAGCTGTTGAAGAAATGTGAGGTGCGACAGTGAATGTTTATATAGTTTTGGGAATGTCTAGTGTTGTGATCATGTTGTTGATAATGTTGAATAGGTAAGATTTCTTTTAAATAATTAGGTGTCAAATTTTCTGTTATTTTATAGTATTGAAGTAATTTATGTGTTTCACGTCTTTTTTCCATTGTTTCCCAACCTGTTTCTATGTAAAGTAATTCTATGCTTGTTAATTTGGTGGCGCCTGTTACTATTCTTGCAGCTTCTGTGTGTACCTTTTCTATTTTATGTTTATTATATTCAGTGCAATTATCAAAGATTATATCGGAATATTCTAAGAGAGGCCTTATAAATGAAAAATATAATGTCTGAATAGTTTTCCTATCAAGACTGAATTTAAGACTTCGCAAGATGTTTAATTTATTTGATGCTTTTTCAACGATTGAATCTATGTGGTCCCCCAAGTACAAGTTTTATTAAAAATTAGCCCCAAGTGTTTGTGGGTATCTACCTTTGTAACAGGCGTATTATCGAGAAATAACGTTGGATGGGATTGAATGTTCTGTTTACGAGAAATTAAGAGTGTTTCAGTTTTTTGTGGATTAAAATTTACTAACCATTTTGACGACCAAAGATTAATTTCCTCCAAATTTTCATTCAAAATTTCAGCCCCTACTTGTTGATTTTCGATTATTACATATATTGAAGTGTCATCTGCGAACAATTTTATATTAAAATTTACCTCAAGTACAATATCGTTTATGAAAATTAGGAAAAATAAAGGGCCTAAAATTGATCCTTGTGGAACGCCTGCATTTATTAGGTCTTCCGACTTCCGTCGGAAGACCTATTGTTTTCGTAACCGTGGAAAATTGGATCAGCGATTTCTCAAGAACCCTGTAAGCTAGGACAATGAAAGTTCTCCAACGTTACGTTTGGAGTAAAAGCTAGATTGGTCTTTTTTATTTTTGGTCTCTGTTATTTTTTTCATCATGTTTTTTAGTAGATTCAAATATTTGACGGGAGCGTCGAATTACTCAAAAGGACCGAAAATTTCATGTTTTGCTATTTGTAAGCTTAAATATCTCGTATTTTGCTATCTACAATTTCCATTCTTTTTGAAAGTCGACAGCCATGCAAGATATGAAATGCTAGATGCACACTGTAACGATTTATTACGATGACGTCCTTCACCGTCCTTCATATTTCCAAATTCAGAAGTTCATAGGAGGAAGACACTTTTTTGCTTATAATAGTAATTCTAATATGACTTGATTCTTTTTCCCTATTAAGACAACAGACGCGAGCCGGGCTCTATTCTCCAATATAGGCCCTGTAGCGATAAGCCACGCCTACCCATTTTCTGAAAACAGATAAACCGGCAGGAACTGGTTTTTACCAAGAATCGATTTTGTCGTAAGGTCCAAGTTTGGTCATCATTAGAATAGAAATAAAAATGACAAGCCGGGCTCTATTGTCTCATAATGCCCTCGCGTCCTCAGCCAATCACATTTATCACCTCGCCGCTGGCGCGGCTCGGTAATAAATGTGATTGGCTGAGGACGCTCGGGCATTATGAGACAATAGAGCCCGGTTTGTCATTTTTTATTTCTTAAACAAAAATTAAGCTTATGAAGTTTCCTAAAAATTTCAATATTATTAATTTTTATCCATATATCTGTCTTATTTAGTCTTTCTGATTTTTCCTATCTCTTACTGTTGAAAAGATATGAGCATCGAAATTTTGAGTTGGGTATTTCGATACACCTTCACGCCAACAGATCGGGCGCACACTAAAATTGGTAGTCCGACTCGAGAAAAGCAGTGTTGAGATTTTCAAATTCCGATTTCACGGCAATGATGAATATGCATTTCATAAATACATTTCGATATACACAATTTGATTTCAAAACAGTTGATTAATTTAGAAGAGATCAGCTACAAACCAGAATTTACACACAAAAAGTGGTAGTTTGATTCCGATTTCTAACCTACAAACCTGTTTCTAAACTTCAATAACTATATTTTGAACATCAAGTTTAATTTCTAATTCTAGCAAACGTTCGAACATAATTTTCGGTTGGTTTATTTACAAATTGATGAACAATTTCTCCAACATTCTTCCCTCCCCTCGTTTTTCGAAAACAGTTCTGTTTATATTGAACGATGTCGCCATGATGGAAATTCAAAATAAACTTTGAAAAAAGGGAAGGGGGGGTCCAAATTTGAACCTGCACAGCGAGAACCTCATGGTATTTATATATATATATTGAACGTAACTTGTTATTACCATTTCTCTTCTCAAGAAAATTGGTTCTACAGCTACGAGCTCGCCTTTTTTATGGGGGAAGGGGGCAGGAAGAATTTGCAAAAAAAAATCCCGGCTCTGAAAAATGCTGAAAAAAATATTCCGGCCCAAAGGGCCGGCAATTTTTTTTTCCCGGACCATGCAAAAGTAAGGATACATTGCATGATATGGAATTTTTTGCTGGCCCTTTGTGCCAGACAATTTAAAGTCAAAAAATTAATTAATTTAAATACAAACTGTTCACATAGCTGTATCTACCAGAGACCTAATACGCATAGGCACAACAATCTAGAAAAGGTTCTATTTAAACATCATACAATCTGTCTGAAATTCGCTAATTGCAAAGAGACATCTGAAGGAACGGTTATTAACTCATACTCTGTAACAGCGGGGAGTTTAACTTACACAGACATTCACAACATTTGACAATTTGTTTAAATCCGGCCCGAAGAACCGGCGAAAATTTTTCTCCGACTCTCGTAAGGGGCCTGCTCAGAAAATTGCTGAAAAAGTTTTACCGGCTGGCAATAGAATCCCCCCCCCCCAAATCAAATGGTTACTCACCAACAATTATCGGTTTGAAAATTTAATGTTACTGCTATTTTAAAACTTGAATATATAATATAAATACATGTAATGTGACGTCCTTCATATTTCCAAACCAAAAATTGTATAGGAGGAAGACACTCTTGTTGCAACCGCAACAAGAAACCTTTCTAGTGTTTATTACTATTGAGTCTTTACCATTAATAACTACTTTTTGCCTACGATCTGAAAGATAATTCCGTATCCATTCAAATAAATTTCCAGAAATGCCAAATTGCCTAATTTTGTGTAGTAACCCCCGATGCCAAACCCTATCAAAAGCTTTACTGATGTCAAAGAAAACCACCCGTACCTCTTTACCTGTATCCAATGCCTTAGTAAATTCATTAGTGATATAGAGAAGTTGATTAACAGTAGAATCCCCCTTTCTGAAACCAAATTGATGAGAAGAAAGAAAATTATTGGAATTTATGTAGTTGTAAAGGTATTTGTACACACACCTTTCAAACAATTTACTCATTACACATAATAAAGATATTGGCCTATAATTTTCTACAGTTTTTGGATCATTTTTCTTATAAACTGGGACTATATTAGCAATTTTCCAATCCATCGGAAACAATTTAGAGCTTAGAGACAAATTAAATATTTTACATAAGGGAATAGATAGTTCATTACATGCTTCTTTAATCATTCTTGAGCTAACTGAATCAGGACCACTAGCTTTGTCAATTTGTAAACATTTAATTGAATCTTGTACATCTAATTCAGTTATGTTTATGTCTGAAAGAAAAGTATCTGTTTCATAATCAGTGGGGAGAATTTGATTATTAGAATCGTTAATTGTTGATTGGGAACTGAAATATTTATTCAAAATGTTTGCTTTTTCTCTATCATCATGGACTAAGTTATTATCTGATTTAAGAACTAGTATTTGTTTTGTGTCTTTTGTAAAGCCAGAAATCTTATTGATAAGCTTCCACCAATCTTTCGAAGAAAATTTGTTCGATTTTATTTCGTCACATATTTTATCAAAATGATCCTTCTTTGCAGTTCTTAGACTATCTATTACTTTATTTCTAATGATTTTGAATGTTGACCAATCATCACTGCTTTGACTCTTCTTAGCTTTATGTCTTAATCTATTGCGTTTTCTCATTAGTTTTTTAATTCTATTCGTTATCCAAGGTAAGTCTGATTGTCGGACTGTTATTAATTTATTTGGAATAGTTTCAGAAGCTACTTCTAAAATTCTATTTGTTAATCGAGAAACATTTTCATCAATAGGGCTATTCTCATTTATCAAGATTGTCCAATCTGTAGATGCTAATTTACTCCGATACAAGTCAAAATTTGCTTTTTCGTACAACCAAATTTTACGTTTAAAACAACTATTCTTAGGTTTATCAACTTTTACTAAACAAAAGATGGGACAGTGATACTTAATGTTCACATCAAGGAAAGGTTCAGCAACATCGCAATATAATACGTCATTTGGATTATTTGTAATAAATAAATCTATAAGGGTTGATGTAGTTTGAGAGAAAGAGGTAGGATTTTCTATCAATTGTGAAAGACCATAATTAGTTAAGATTCCTTTTATCTTGGAGTTCGGATTACCTATTTGATTTTCGTTAAAATCTCCGGTTAAGAGAATATGCTTTATGCCCGTATCTACAGCGAGTTCAATTGAGTGCTCAATGACGTTCCAACTTTCTAATGGGCTGTTTGGGGGTCTGTAAAAAGTCCCGAGAAGAATTTTATCATTTTTAATATCTATCTGTAACCAAATACATTCTAGGCCTCTGACCTCAAGGTCATGGCGTCTTGTACAAGTAAGATTTTCTTTAAAGTAGACAATTACCCCACCCCCGGTCTATCTGTTCGATCATTCCTAAAAGGTGTCTCGAATCCATCAAAGTCTATGTCAGAATTTTGAATGTTGGTAGATAGCCAGCTCTCCGTAAAGCAAAGTATATCAAATTGAGATAAGTTAGCATTCAATATGTCCACTTTCGGTTTTATGCTTTGAACGTTCATATGCACTATGGAGAGATAAGAATCACTGTTTTTCATTACTTAAGGTTGACATGGAATCTGTCATATCTTCGTCAGCCAAAGAAGAGGGACCCGGATTTGTCTCAATATCTCCACAGAGTATGAGTAAGAGAACTTTAAGTATTGTTGTCAGGGATAGTGATAGAGAGGATAAGGTCACAAATCCGGGGATACTAGAAACACAAGTTTGTGTGATTTGTCCTATATTAGCATATTTGGACAATAAAAGATTGGGGGCGTATTTCTGATTTGTATTTGTAGATTGAGTTGTAATACTAATTAAGAGCATAATTGTTATCGCAGATTTATTCAGGACATATAAAAGGTTTACTAGAATAACTGTATCCAAATGGAGTCGTTTCTTTTCTTTAAGTATTGAAGCTTTAATGTAAAACATTCCTATCCTACACCTATACTGTACTAGAGAAATACCCATCATATAATACTACTATCCTTGATATCGTACACTGTAGGTAGGACAGACAATGTTTTACAATAGAAATATTCAAAGTTCACATTCATAAAGTTGCATGACTTTAAATATGTACATGTTCGCCGCGACAGAAGCTTGAGATCAACAGAGGAAATAAAACAGAGGTAGATTAAGGAAAACATCATAAAACAAAATTCCTTACAAATGATCAAAGATAATTTAGTCATGATCATCATAATGATGAATGTGGTAGAAAAAGACTCCCTAGCTCGTGTTAACTAATAAGAAGTAATGTGTATTGACATTTCCTTTATTAGAGGACTTGAATTATGTAAATACATATATGGCATTTTGAGAAATACGCATCAGATCTACTAAGGTCATGATAAACATAAATGATGAAAATTGAAAAAAAAAATTTAAGGTATATATATACAGTACGTCCATCGCTATCTTTGTCACTTTGTCTGATAGGATACGATAGGATACGATCTGATAGAGTCTGATGCGCGATGCGCGATGTCTGATGTCTGATGCGCGATGTCTGATGTCTGATGCACGATGTCTGATGTCTGATGCGCGATGTCTGATGTCTGATGCACGATGTCTGATGTCTGTTGCACGATGTCTGATGTCTGATACGATTGAATCCTATCGTATCAGAAATCCTAACAGACATCGTATCAGACAAATTTTATCAGACATCGTATCGGACAAATTCTATCAGACATCGTATCATACAAATTTTATCAGGCAAAGCGAATCCTATATATTCTAGCGTATCTCGCGCAAGAATTCAGGAAAAAAAATTCAATATCTTTACTTTAATTAGTTTTCAAGTAAAATTAATTTACCGATTTTAAAATTATAAAAGACTGTACAAGTCCACATACTACAGCTGAGAAGTGATAGAAATACATGTAATATAGCAAAAGCAAAATAAATAAAAAAAAATATGTTAATATTGATCGTGGTCGAACGGGAGTTCGATGTGCAGATTTGTAGAGTCGGTGTTAAAAATAATTAAGCTTATTTGAGATATGTGTCAGAGTTTAAAATTTTTGCGATCATGACACTAGTCTAAATATGGATTTGAAAAGACATCGAAAGCTGGATGTCGGTAGAAACCCGAATTTCCTCGGACACGAATATTTGCGATCGTCCGCGCTTTATATAGAAACACCTTATGATAGATTCGTTTTCCAGAATCATGAACATATATTGAGAATTTCGGGAAATTCATCAAGACACAGAGGGAAGAGATTCAATGATTCATATACATATTTTAGATAGGAGGGAACTCCAAAAATACGAATACGAGTCGGACCTGATCTTGCAAATAACATAATTTTGTTAAATAGAATTAATTCTGGAGACTCTCCACAAACTCTACAGTATATAGTTCTATATTAGAAAAAATGTTCATCTTTTCTTGATTATGGCTTAATGTAATACAATTGACCATGTTGACCATAAAATAAATTCGAGGTATCCTGCCCGCAGCTAGGTTAGCTCAGGCGGTCAGACCGTTGGACATGTCAGCAAAATAGATCGAGGGTCTCGGCCGGGATTAATTCCAAGACCGGTCACGTCATTTTCCATTATGACGGTTTGGGTATCGTGTCCGCGGTTAGCTCAGTCGATAAGAGCTAGCGTCTGCTCCAATAGCAGAATTTAGTTCTTGGGTTATACCGGCCACATATATATTCTCCATTCTGCTTGTCACATGGTACCATTCTGCTTGTCACACTATATAAGGAAACTCAAGAGTTGCTTCTGGGTTAGCCAGGTCACCTATTGGGGAGAACTAGGGATTTAATTGTCTCTCATTATGACTGTCTCATGGTTTCCAGTAAACATGCAACTGGGGAAACCTCAAATTTTTGCAGGGCAGTGGCGGATTCAGGGGGGTGTGGAGGGGGCGTCCGCCCCCCGGCACTGACCCAAAATTTTCCAAAAAACCCTATAATTTGGCCCATTTTCAGTAAAAATTGGCAAAATTCGCCCCTTGACCCCCCCGGCAAAGGGGGCGCTGGATCCGCCACTGCAGGGTGTGTGTGACGGAGCCCTATAACCCATTCTGTGAGAACATCTGCCAAGATAGCATACAGAGTGTCCAGCTATAGGAGCACTCAAAAGTTTTCATTGCACCTGTCAAATGCATATATATATATATATAGGTATCGACTATCATGGCACAGCCAGGCCGGGCTTAGAGTGACTGTTAGTATATAGCAAAATATTCTGGGTTCCATTTGTCTTTTAGCTGCAAAGTCATCGACCATTTTCAAATTACCCTTAAGCCCCCTTCACATTTTCACAGATGGGGTCGCGATAGCTGCGGATCAAGAGATTTTTTACATCCGTAGCTAACCGAACCCATCGGTAGTTCGATCCAGCACTATTCTTGATGAGTCGTAGCTTTCCTTATTGGCAATCTGTAGCAATCAGGGATGAGACAGAAATTTTTTAGCATATTCAAATTTTCTACAACTCTACATGTATATGTAACGATTAATTTGTCGTAGCGGAGTCTTAGCAACCCGTAGTGAAGTCTTAGCTATCAGTAGGGGAGTGGTAGCAACTGTAGCAATCCAGGACAATCTTTTTTTTATTAAAATAGCTCTACGACTCTCTTACGGATTGCTAGGACTCACCTGCAGATTGCTACGGATAGCCTCGGGACTCACCTATGGATTGCTACGGATAGCCTCAGCTACAGATTCTGTCTTTTGTTAATTTCAAATCGATCGGTATTCTGTTATGAGTTAAATTGATTAAAGATATAAGTTAAAAAAAATATGAGTTAAAACAACAACTAATCAATTTCAGTTAATGATCGATAGAAAGACAAGTAAAAACTGAATACTGTTATAAAACAAGTCAGCTAGACCATACTGACTTGAAATTATTAGATGTTTAAGTAAATAATTATGATTAAAAGTACATAGAAAATTCAAGTCTGAAGTCGTAGCTATCCTTGCGCGAATCGTTGCTATCCGTACTGGAGTTGTGATCATCCGTAGGTCTTCCTAAGCAATCCGTACCTATTCATATCCATCCATATACGTGTCTTCGCAATCCTCATCAATCGGTACGCGTGTCGCAGCAATCCGTAGCAAAGTTGGGATAATATCTGTAGTTAGCCTTAGCTATTCTTAATCCATTTGTATCAACCCGTACCAATCCGTAGCAATCTGTACTGTCGTCGTAGGTTCATCGAACATTTTGCGTCTCAACTCGCCACGGATAGATCATCTTTTTTTGGAGTCGTGGCTTGAGTCACGAAAGTGTAAATGGGCTTTTAAGTCTTGCATTTTAGACACTCCAGGACCAGACATCACAACTTTTGACGTTATTTCTAGTTATTACGTCATAGATCTGTTTCGACATCACAGTCCAAAGTTACGTCAAATGTTATCATGTTGGGTCTTGGTCTGCATAAAATACAAGTCTACTGGGGTAAATTGAAAATTGTCTATTTAATGACCAGAAATTTCATCAGATACCAATTTAGCCATTATTTAAAGAGATATATGTTCTTACAGCCTGAACTATCTAGGCAAATATCCTTTCCTGCAATACCATCAAAATAGGCTTCTGTACACGTGTAGCTGTGATACTGAAGCCTTCAAGAAAATTCAACAAGATTCCAGATACACATATATAATTTAAAAACTTGAATCACATATAAAAAGAGAAAATTCAAAAGATAGTAAAATACATGAGTAGACCAAAGTTTGAACCCAGGATGCATTGAAGACCAACTTATGTCATTATGACATTGTATAATTCACTGCACCTTATATACAGACTGCTGACAATACATGTATATTGTAAATATAGATAAAAAAAGTCTCAATTTTGCTGAACTCAAAGACAGACAACTTAAGCCTTCAGTGATCACTACATTTTACTATGTTGTTTCATTTTTGTAGCTTTGTGTAAAACAGGGATGTATATAAATTTCATATGCGTCCTTGTATAAAAGGACCCTATGACTTATTATGTAAACAAATCTACATTGGTTGCTATCCATGATCTTGAAATTTCTTGATTATATATCTATTGTTTGATTACGCTATGACATTTACTGTGATAACAAAATTCACTGAGATAAATTTCATGTAAAAAGTTTGACTAACAGAGTGACCTTGGAGGTAACATTAGTTTAAACATATTTATTCAAATACATGTATATGCATAATTATATAGAAATGAACAATGCATACGATGAACGGAAGTGGGATTTGAAAAAAGGCTTTGAGTGTTGACTTCATATGAACTAACATGTACTTCAAGTTAACTGACTGTATCACAGTTACAGACTTTTATTTCACTTTGAAACACAGAAACAGTATGAAAAGGATTAAATTGCTGAAAGCATGCTTATTCAAGTATGCCAACTTGCTATTACGACATTTTCAAATTTTAACTTGCATAAAAATAAAGGTCTTATCAAAGTAATATATTAATGAATAATGAAGCCATATAGTTTAAGTTTTTCAGATTAATGTAACAGTGAGTACAAATTTTAAAATAGCGGATATATGGTTCATGAAAAAAAAAGTTTCAAGTAGACAGGAGATCCCAAGATATATATAGCTTCCTTTTGTATATGGTGATGATTTTGTTGATGGGCAAATATTGATATATTCATGCAGCATCAAACATCTGTGGTCCGGAGACAAGTGTAGTTTTTCTTGATTTTCAGATGTGCCTCATGTAATGTGGAGTTCCTTTCTTGAATAGCTAAGCACCCCTGAAAAATGATGGAAATTAACGTACAACTGATTCAATGTAGAAAGACATAGGCAAAGAAAATGCATTTGTGAAACAATGAAAAGCTCGATACGTAGACACTGTCATACCGTGCATCGTACCATCATCAATTACAGTGGTGAATCGTTGCAGCCCATCTGTATATATTGTGTTATGTTGGAAAGCCAGTTCATGTCATGTCATGTTATATCTTTTTACTATCTCGAATTTACGAGAAAAGTTTCTCGTAGTAACAAGAAGAGTTTCTCGTAGTTACAAGAAAAATTTCTCGTAATTACGAAAAAAGTTTCTCGTAGTAACGAAAAAAGTTTCTCGTAGTTATGAAAAAAGATTCTCGTAGTTACGAGAAAAGTTTCTCGTAGTTAGGAAAAAAGATTCTCCTAGTGTACGAGAAAAAATTCTCTTAGTTACGAGATTTGTTTCTCGTAACTACAAAATAGTAAAAAAAATATAACATGGCACGAACTGGCTTCCGGAGTTATGTAAATTATATCTATGAATGTTCATGAACACATGGGGCCCATATAGTTAGAATGAGAAGATATATGACTGAAAGAATTCTGAAGCAAATTATATTAGGATTTGAACACTGACCATATTAAAGTACTACCCGATTCACCTCACTTTTTGCATTCAAAGATTTAAAATGCTATGTATCATACATGTATATACAACAAAATGTAAGTAGCATCCCACCTTAGTACGACGAGACCGAGGCAGTGAAATGCATGTAAAAATCAGATGGTTGCAGTCTGTATTTGGGATCTCAAAACTGATGTATAATATTCACAGTGGGGTATCATGTGATACACAAATGATATGTTCCACGGGAATCCCCTTTGATTGAACCAAGTAAATACTGTCTAAATCTACTTTATATGAATTTATTTTAGGCCTATCATATGGTCATTATTATAAATTATATGATGGTAATTTATTCTGGTCAAGAATAGGCGTATATTTGGAGAACACTTAAACAGAAAATTTTGTATCTGTCCGTGCACCATATCATAACATGTGGCAAGCATTGAAAAAATTCTGTTTAAGTGTTCTCCGAATACAATTCTATTCTTGACCAGAATAAATTACCATCATATAATTGATAATAATGACCATATGATAGGCCTAAAATAAATTTATTTAAAGTACATTTAGACAGTATAACTTAGTTCAATCAAAGGGGATTCCTGTGGAACATATCATTTGTGTATCACGTGATACCCCACAGTGATATTAAGCAGTAAGTAGAATTTGTATCACATGATAAGTAGAAAATGAAATCCATCAAGTGGTGCCAATATATATAATTTCAAATAATGTCAAATAAAAAAAACTGCATAATAAAGTGTTTGCAAGTACCCGGCACGGGACTCGAACACCGGCCGTTCACTATGCAGTCCAGCATGTTAGGGACATCCCCTTAGCTCAGTTATTAAACATACTGAACTATAGGTAACAGGTGAATTGGATCGTGGAACACTCGGACCGCGGAACACTCGGACCATGGAACACTTGACCCGTTATAGGTCCACTCGGCACGTAAATGTAGGTCCGCTCGGCCCGTAAACTTAGATAACTTGGACCTACAATATAATATTTATGAAAGCTCATATATCTCTTTGTTTCTAAAGAGATGTATGTTAACTTAAAATATTTTGAGATCTATGTTTATGAAAGGAATTCGAAGACAAGAGAGATATTTTTTTAAAGAATTTAGGAAAAATACGATTCCAAACGCATAATTTATTTCGCCCATGTTTTATTGATTTATTTATTTAATTATAGAAACCGCAGACACGTAGAGTACAAAATTTGTATATTTTGAATATATGGTATCTATATTTATTTCTTGTGACTGAAGTTTATTGTAACTCTGAAGTAAGATTGATAGAGCTAGGTCTCAAGACACAAGTAAAAACATCAATCTTCACATCGATTAAGAACACAAAATAATATGTTTAAGGTCGATTGATTTTAGTTTTATATTTTATTCAAAACAATTTACCTTCTGTTTGTTAATATGTTTACGGGCCGAGTGGACCTACATCTACGGGCCGAGTGTTCAAGGTCCAATCTTAGTTGCCCTTGATTCGAACTATATCGGCGATACCTGTACTACCGGAACCACTAAAACAGAAGGCAGTGGCTCCGGATACGAACGTTCTTATCTTTCGACCTATGTTTCGGCGTACAAACATGTTTCTGATTGGTCTGTAACTGTCACGTGACTCAGGTCATGTGTCGATAACAATAAAAAGTTGATTTTTGTAACCATATCAAGGTATACGAGTTTTATTCTGCGTCATCTGTAATTTAGCAACCGGGACAAGAGGCTATTTTCTATGCTCTCAATCATTATACTTTATAGTGATCACTGATCAGTAATAGACACGCACTTGTCAGCTGTTGTGTGCACGTACTGACGTTCCGTCGCTCCAGCGGAAGTTGAAGTTTTTTCAAGTTTTGAGATAACAAATATGTACATGTAGATGCAACTCCGTGCTTTTTACTTAACTTTTCAGAATATGTCACAAAAAAGATACAATTTGAACACAAGATGCATTGAAAAAAAAGGAACCCTACGATTTGTGTTCATACGCCGAGACATAGGTCTAAAGATACGAACGTTCGTATCCGGAGCCACTGCCAAAACAGAAAGAAATTGACTTACCATCATTAACATATTGTTGGAAGTACAATGTCTTTTCCTTTTATCTGCTTGCTGATGTCCTTGATGAACTGATCTTTTTGTAACTTCGTTTGAACTGTGTTGCGAATGGTCAATGGCCAAGTCTTAGGTTAAGATATGGGTCAAACTCTCGTTCGTTTTGTGCCATTGTTTACCGATACTTTAAAGTTTCAAGATATCATTACACCCTCATATGGATCTTTGTGAATATGGATAACAGGCAGCTTCCTTTATTTTGTTTTAAACCCTTTTAGTGCTATGCGATTTTCATGTTTTTTCGAGCGGCATTGAAACCGAAAGTAGTGGCAGTCTACATCAAATAGTGAATCCGACAAATCTGGGATAAAAAAAAATCTGAATACATGTGAATATTGCGTGATAGAAAAAATGATAAATTTAAATGTTGCTATCATGTCCTTCGAACCAATTCAGTCTTCTTTGTGTTGACCAAATTCAGAATCAGACGTTGACAAGTGGGGGGGGGGGGGGGTGTTCCACTGCGGAACGCCGGATCGTACAGAACTGAGATGCTTGGTTTTTAGTAAAGAGATGGTTTTAATCATAGATACTATCAAGAGCGAGGTTGTATTTCCTTTTATTGAGACAACCAAGATTTAATCTTATTTTACCAACATAACAATGTCTGATACGACGCGCGAAGCGTAGTAGGATGCGTCACTCATTGCGTGATACGATAAACATGTCTGATTAATCAGATTCTGATAGGGTGTCTGATTAAGTCTGATACGATGTCTGATAGAGTGTCTGATACGATGTCTGATAGAGTGTCTGATATGATACGATAGGATGTCTGATGTACGATGTCTGATGTACGATGCGCGATGTCTGATGTACGTTGTCTGATGTACGATGCGTGATGTCTGATGTACGATGCGCGATGTCTGATGTACGATGCGCGATGTCTGATGTCTGATGTCTGATGCGCGATGTCTGATAGGATAGGATACGATAGACAAAGATAGCGATGGACGTACTGTAGATATCAAGGCTGTCAGTACCACGAACCGTGCATGAAATAACTAAATATCACCTGTATATGGCATTGATACATAATTACTATGTAACACGAAACAAAATTTAATTGGAAAAAAATCTCAGGTCTATCCTTTTTGCTAGGATAAAACGAGCTAACAAGAGTAACCAATCGTGAGAGTTATGTGCTATTTATAGAAAAACCACATGTGCAATCAATACGTCTTACTATAGGTAAAGTCAGCTCAGTATGGTATACTATTTCATGAGATATGACATCAATAATCCATCGTCGTCCTATAGTTTCATCAATTTCGTTTTTATCATCTATTGATTACTATGTAAAATAATAATAGAGTACATGTATGTTAAATAAATGTGGAATGTATAGAGGGAGTGTCTTCGAGGTATTCATAAATAATAGAGACAAAATCATACGAATGGAGTATGCATTCATATGAATAAAACAAGAAGTAGTTTTCATATACCAGCATTCAAGGACATTTAAATACCGTGGCTCGATAAAGGGAAAAATAGCCAATAGAAAATAATATGGTCTATTTTTAGGTGGTCACGTGTATCACACACGGAGAGTAGAGTTCGCATTCTCCGCGGATCTAGGTAGCGGAGATGTCAGATCTTGAAGGCTCCTCGGTTGGTACTGGAGGTGTATAGCCGAACGGAAACAGATCGTCCAAGCATTTGATAGGGATCCTTTTGTCTGAGTGGTCGACTAAAAAGATTTTGCCGTCAGATACGAATGTGGACTTCGCTTGGCCCTTTTTTACGAGTTGGCGTGATTCGTATGCTAGTTTGGCCCTCCGCTTGGTCAAATCTTGATTCACTGATACTCTAGACATTCCTTCTACGTTGTGGAGTTTTTTACTCCCTTTAAGTAGCCTGTGTCGAAGAGAGTAGTTGGTAATACGGGCTATTATTGGGCGCGGCTTGCCAGATTTGGTCGGTCCTACACGGTGGGATACGGCTATGTCGGATTGCTGGATAGGTATATCGAGTTTTTCGCTAATTTCAAGTACTGCTTTGTCAGTATCCACCTTGTCTTCAGGGACACCAAAAATTCGGACGCAGTTTTTACGTCCATACTGCTCAAGCTCGTCCACTCGATTTTTCAGTGTTTTAATTTCCTGTGCCATAGAATTGTAGCCCTCGATGAATGGAGCAACCATATATTCGGTTTGCTGCTTTACATCATTGGCAATGAGTTTGTGCACAGCATACGCTATCCGCTGTATGTCATAATCAGTGAGCAGCGATTGTTGTTGCGGCATCTGGGCGTAGGCTGGGATTGGGGTGGAATGCATGGTTGGTGGGGGTGCCTGATAAACCTGATTAACAGCAAAACGAGGCATTTGAGTAGGCCCTTGCAAGTCTGGAGATAGATTTTGCGATCCATGCAAGGACTGGTTTAATACTGGATCCGCCATACTTTGACCTTGGTAGCTAATATTATATGAGTTTTCTGATAATTCGGACGACTCTCTTTGTTTTTTATTGAGCTGGCTTGTAGAGTTTAATGAGGAATTTGAGGATAGTCTTCGTTTATTTTGAAAAGACACACACTGCATTTATTCAACGCAAGTCTCTCCCCGTGCAGAGTCATACACCTGTGCAGGTAAATAGTATATGGCGGCTCTGAATCAACTCACGAATGTAAACAATAGGCAAAAATCTGTCTTACCGATCAAGAGTAACAAATTTTACGTCTCCAAGTCACAAAACATATGAAATGAACTGGTCACATGAAATTTCACGTCTCTTGTTCCCCGGGAGAGAGTATTTTCAGAGTTTTTTTACATAATTTACTCAATCAGAAAATTTGCCATCCATACAGTTTGGCGCATGCGTGGTAATCGTCCACGATCGTTATGTTGGAATCCGCGAGAAATTTTAGTCACATCATGGACCAAAGACGGAATTTTGCAAATGGATGAAAGAACAAAGAAAAACCGAGATAAAATCGAAATAAAGATGAAGAATTTTTTAAAAATAAATAAAAAAAAAACCCCATTGAAGTAAGAACTTCTTTTTCAGAGCATGGAATTGGACCTCACGCAAATAAAAAAAAAATGGGTATGAATGAGAAGAAGGAAGGGAGCATTGAGTTTAAAAATTTGCCCCGTGTACACAAATGACCGAAAATAAAAAAAAACAAAACAAAGATATTCGTTAGGGGGAAATCCCTTTCGTGTTTCCTTTAGTTATTATTGAAAGAATATAAATAAAACACACTATCACTCTTAAATATTTTTTATACATTTTATATCTGACCATTCCAGACACAATTTGAAGATTTTTAACACTGTAACTTTTGGACGTAAATACTTGAACGCATGACTGACTCCACACAGGTAGACTACCATGCCTACCTGAACGACACCCGTCATAATCGATCGACTACGTGGTATATACATGTAAAGTACAAGGGGTCAATAATGAGAACTGAAGATGAATAAAATGACTTGCTTCTTGACTCATATTTTAAAATAATTGTTAAATAAGTTCTATAACCCGTTGAAACGGACCTTTTTTACACGATAAATTTAGCTGTTTAAAAATGATTAAATTTTATCCAGAGACTCAATATATCCAATTATCATAGCATATAATTCGATAATTAGTGTGATAAAAGAAAAGAGGGTAAATAAACGTTTAAAAATATTGTAATATTTAGATTTTAAGCCTTATACATAGACCGCATTAAGCCCCGCCCATATATATTTCCAAAACGAGGCTGGAGGCGAACATTGAAAGCGAACTGAAGGCGGAATTTGAAAGAGAAACGTAAGCGGAATCGTAAGAGAAACGTAACAGAACATGAAGAGAATCGAAGCGGGAATTAAAGGAGAAATATTTCTCTTTCGAGTTCGCTTTCATGGTTCTCGTTTATTTCACCTTACAAATTCCTCTTCTCTTTCTCCTTTCACCTCACAAATTTCTCCTCTATTTTTCCTTTTACATTTCGGCTTAAAAATTCCTCTTCTATTTTTGCGTCTTCATTTTACCTCACAAAATTTCTCCTTCGTCTAACAAAAATTCCTCCTTGAGGGGTAGCCAGTTAACGTAATCGGGACTGTAGCCAAGTTCGATCGATTTCGGTTGATCGTTTCTTCAACGCATTCTAAATTTCTGGTACCAAAATTTCTTGAAATTTCTAAAAAGTGGGTCCTGTAGCATCATATTCCACCAATCCTGCTACGTCTTTCGGTACATTTTTTCGACATAGTAACTTTCATACTTTTTGGCATATTACATTGTTTAGATTTAGAATCACTGATGAGGGTTAAGTACCCGAAACGTGCATGTCTGGTCCACGTTGCCAATTTATCTGTTCTTAAATGATGCTATTCAATTTGAAGACGTTTACCTTTGATCGCAAGGTAATCCTTGTCCTTGAACTTTGACCTCGATATAACCATAGTAGGGTAACATTTCACCATTGGCGCATTCCACATTTAAAATATCTGTGAGAGGATGTAAATCCAGGTGACTAAGGTAAGTATTGTAAAAATGGTGACTTATAGTAGAAATAGTTGACCCTGTGTCCAATAATTCTGGAACCTCATTTCCCTCTATAGTAACTGTAACTTCAGTAGACTGGGCGATTAATTCAATATCCCTCTTGGGGCTCTCTCTGCTTTGTCGCCCTAGCGTCTGTCCCTTGACCCAGGACTGTTGAAGTTTAACTGCCTTCCACGCTTGGAATGATCAAGTAGTACACGGCAGCCTCTCTGAAGTTGACCTTTTTGACCACATCGAAAACATGACAAATATGGATAATGACCATATCCCTGTATACAGCACAAAATCGATAATTCAAAAATCAGAAACCGAAGGCATACAAAACCAGGACAAAACAGGAACCAAAGCAAACAAACAAAAACCTCCACCATACGAAAAGAAGCGAACCCCCGACACAGGAGCGAGACCAGGCGCCCAGGAAGAGCAAGCATCCCCTGCCCGCATGCAACACCCGACGCCCCAACTCGGCAGAACTGTCACAGCCGGCCAACCCCACCTTGGAAGACACAGAGCACAATCATGTTGGTTCTTCATAGGAAGCTGTGTCACTGTTGCCGTTGTAACCAAGTTGCTGAGGATAAGCTTCTTGACCTTGACCTAGTGTTGGCTGTACAGGTTACTGATGGGGCTGTCCAAATTGTTACCGGGACTGGAACTGCTGATTGTATCCTTGACCTTGTCGTTGAAAACTTGGATACTGGTTGCGATGACCTTGACCTCTACCATAATAGTTACGTTGACCATTACCTCTAGGTTGACTAGCTGCTCTTGCTGTTGCTGTATACCATCAACCTTTGTGGCAAGTTGGTTGATAATACCCTTTAGTTCAGCGATATCCGAGTTTGGTGAAGATTCAACCGAGGTAGAAGCCATAACCATAGGATGTGTAGATTTCTTCTCATGGTCCTTCTCTATGAGTCGTACTTCTCTGCGGAGCTGCTCAAAAACTTGGACTGTGTCAGATGTATGCCCAGTAATGTCTTTGAGCCACTGAAATAAACCGCACCAGTACCTTTCACGTAATTTTATGCGGTGATCAGCTTTAGGTACTAGCCCCTTTTCAACGGCTTTCGGCATGATTTCCTCTATGCTACATCCCAACTTCATGGGATCTTCATCCTTCTTCTGATAAGCACTATAAAATTGTTCCGTGATGCTCTCACCACGTTCCAGTGAACCAAATACATTATTAAGGGCTTTAATAATGTCAGCTACCTTGGCACCGGCTCCTAAACGCATAGCACAGGCACTAGCCTCCCCTCGTGATGTGCGACGAATGGCAAGGGATATAGTTGCTTCGTTAAAACCGTCATTTACCAAACATTGGACCTCATATTTCCAAACTTCAAAGGCGACATCCTGCTTACCTTAACCAGAGAATTTTGGAAAATATGACGGGGCCTTCTGTTTACCAGTACCTGTAGCACCCTGTCCTGAGTAAGCATTAGTATCACCTACCTCTGTGTCCGGTCAGTCTTTGCCTGTTGCAGATCGGTAACATACTTAACAAGAGCATCTTAAAATTCTGCAGATGATTGTAATTCAGGTTTCAAAACTAACTCTTAAAAGTAAGTAACTATACCTTTTATGTCTTCCGAGAAAAATTC
Organism: Pinctada fucata; assembly: GCA_028142955.1. NCBI lineage: Eukaryota > Metazoa > Mollusca > Bivalvia > Pterioida > Pteriidae > Pinctada > Pinctada fucata. The sequence goes on along the minus strand of AP027102.1, from coordinate 61,065,321 downwards.
GGGTTTACCGGTAGACATGGTGAACAATATGAGTGTAAAAATATACCGAAGGAGAATACGCATTCAGACAAAATGACTAAATCATATGAATCAATATGACTATAGCAATAACGTACCTAGGCTATATGATAGTCAACTAGTATAGTATACCTACATGTACAAGTGTAAACATCATATCAATATTGTATATCTACCACAAGTACTAAATGTTCATAAAATGAGTGGTAACTATGCAATGAATCAATAAATAAATGCATCAAATGTCATTCAGGTAAGTTAATATGATCATGAGTAATGGCAAAATATCTGTCCATATAAATTGTCTCTGAGTAGACAGGTAGGATAGGTGACAAACAGCTGATACACTAAAGTCAAAGTTTTCACCTCGAAAAACAAGGTTTCACAGGGAATGGCGCGAATGTCAAATCAAATAGGACACAAGAATGTTAATGTTACCTTGAAAATTTATTTAAAATGTCTGTACGACCGGTAAATCGCGAAAATATAGTCAGTGGCAAATCGAGAATTGGCACTTTTACTTCATCAAAGGCATTTCCGGTCGGAATGATACGGAACCCAAAACGGACATCAGTCACAACTCCAAATCCGGAAATAATGTTTCTCGTCTCCCAGGGGTTGCATATCATCAGAAATCCTTCCAGGATGGCACCAGAAGTCCCTACGTTGGCACCATTTTGTAGCAGAGAGTCAAGTAGAGAAGTCCGACTTCTGACCTGGTTCAAGAAAATAAAACGCACTCAGTCTGATGATCGGTATCACATTTATTAAAAAAGGTGAATGCATGGGAACCTGTTAATTCAACAGGACCAGCAGACATAGTGACGTGACGACTGACGTACGTACAGACTACATGTATCACTGAAGACTCTGGACAGACAATTACATAGGCGATCTCAAACGTATGGAAAAATATTGGAATCAACAACACATGGTGTTAACTCTCCGCCAGGTAGTTCAAATATAACAAAGGAATAGGTAAAACAATTAAAGTGACCAATGAAATTTAAATGACCAGTAATGTACAACGAGACTTCAAAGTAAGAAAAAGGCGGGAAATTATGAATTGAAAAATAATTAAGCTGCGCAAAAAGAAATTAGATAATTTACAAAGTCAAAATAGATTCTAAATAGGAAAACTAAAGTTAGCAAAAATATTAATAACAATTAAAAATACACACTACCACATTTATAACAAACTATGTCACTTAAAACAAAATGTGTCATTTAAAATATTTAAAAAAAATACATGCATTATTATACAGTAGCAAAGAAACTTACTAGTCATGATACTTTCCAAGCAGATGAAACACAATTTATTCATCCATATACATATGCACAATCTGCCATCCAATGTGTATTAATACATGTATTATATTGTCCTTGATATTGTGTCCAATGGTATTTATATCAGTCTTTGAAAATAAGTTAAACTTGATATCCACCTGTATTCAAACTAAAATTTAACATATCCTAACAAATCTCAAACACCATGTGCTTGCATGTGTGTATCAGCCAGATTTGAAATGTGTGATGTCACTGATGACTCATTGATGACATCACATAGGATGTAGTTAAGATACCAACAAGATATTAACAGAGGGAGTTTAAGTTTAATGTGATACCAATGCAACACTCAGTCTTAATGGGATACTAACAGGATATTCATCCCTAATAGGACTGGAGTATTTCGTTGGTGTCGCATTAAGAGCTGATAACAACAAGATACTGTAAGGTGATACTAAAGTGTATCTCATTAGACATTTTTCAGAGTGACGAACTTCGCACTTTCATTATAGTCCGTGAGCCAGACCCCCAAATTCGGGGTCATTGGTACCATCCGAGGTGAATAAACGACACCAATATATTCTGATAGATGGATATCTCTAGTATCTGAAAATGTATGATAGCAATGAATAATAGGTAGCTAAGGCAATTTTTGGGGGGGAAAACCTTGTTTTTTAGTCGAAAATCAATGAAAATAGGAAATAAATTATAAATTTTATATAGTTGATGATTGAAAAAATTGAAAAGTGTGAATATGTATTATTTTTGGTGTTCTTTCAGATGAAATAAGTTTCAATTTCCCATTCCTATTTTTACTGTGTGTTTTGGGGTAAAAAAGTCGAATTTTTGCAAAATTTCATAGAAATTCGAGAAAATTTTAATTTATTCCTGCTACTCAGTTCCTCAATATTGCATATGATCGTCCAATGATGATTTAAAAAACATCTTTGAAGCTTTCTCTTTCAAATGACATATATTTTGTATTCTTGATTTTTGCGGAATCTTCGAATTTGAGTTTTTATACAGAAAACTGTATTTTCAATTAGAAATCTTCGATTTCTGTACATTAATTTAAAGAACCCTATCTAATTATGCAAGCAATGATTGGAAGCTATTTTCTAATTTAACTTTTCAGATTATATATGTTTTACTGATATTTCATTCAAAATTAAAGTGTTTTGGGGGAAAAAACGTATTTTTCATCCAAAAATTGCTGATTTCTGAAGAATATTTATTGAATCTAAAGAATTTCTTAAAATGATAGCAGGAATGTATTTTAAAATGTTATTATCAAGGTTCATTCATGAAATACATATTTGAAACATAAAGGTATATATTTCTACTTAATTTTGGGGCAAAATGCCTTTTTTTTGTCTAAAAATAACAGATTTCTGGGAAAATACTATTAATTAATTATCTTAGCTAAAATTATAGATTCAAAGCAATTATTATTAAGAAAGTAATTATCTTGTCAGATGATTATGAACTCAAAAGTAATTATTCATTTAATCCAACGTTTTTTGATAAAATCTTTTTTTTTTTACGCAAAAACAACTTATTTTGAGAAAATAAGTACTAGCTCCTTTAATCTGCCTAAATTGATATCTTCAAGCTTTGGTATTACGCTATTTCGTATTATAAATGGATAGGAATGGTATTTGATAACTGAAATTTAATTTATATGTTAATTTGGGGCAAAAAACCTAATTAATGTGCAAAAATCACTTATTTCTGTGAACATTTTGTGAAATTTTTATTTTTTATTTTATCAAAGCAGGAGAGGTTTCATATAATTTGATGGCATAAAAGTGATCAAGTTTAATGAGTTAGAGGAGATTTCTTTCATTATCTTGCTATTTTGGGGGGAAAATCTCAATTTTTATTTAAAAATCACTGATTTTTGGAATAATTTTATTACTATGAAATGGGTCATTATTATTTATATTCGAAAGTGTTCCTGGGTATATCATAGTTTGTCCTTGTAAGTCAAATACATTTCAAGTATCCTCTGTTAATTTAATGGGTATTTTGGGGCAAACAATATTTTTTACATAAATATCTAATAGCCTAAATCAAGAAAATTACTATAGAAAGTCTCATATTTCAAACTATGACTATTATTTTCTGTATTTCCTTTTTAACTGTTTATTCTTTCTTAACTTATTTATCATTTCTCTTAAATTTTGTGTATATTTTTATATTTGGGGTAAAATACATATTATTGAATATTAGGTCACAAAGAAACCAGTTACGTATCTTCTTCGTGCCTTGTGGTACATAAGGTCTTCACAGGTCACAAAGAAAAGCAAGCTTTTATTCTCAAAATTCTTGCAATATATAACCTCGAAATTTGTTTTATCACATTTTGTTTATTAAGAGCTTGCTTTTCCATCTTTTTTTTTTACCCCAAACATACTAATATTAACATTTCAAAACATAAGAATAAAATGATAAGTTAAGAAAAACTAAACAGTTAAATAGGAAATACAGAAGACTATATTCATAGTTTGAAATATGAGACGTAATTTTAGACTATAATTGTATATAAAACATATTTTTTGCCCCAAAATACCAATTAAATAAACGGAGGATTCTTGAAATGCATATGACTTACAAGGACAAACTATGATATACCCAGGAACACTTTTGAATATAAATAATAATTATGACACTTTTCATAGTAATAAAGATTTTCCAGAAATTAGCCATTTTAAAATAAAAATTTTAGATTCCCCCTTTAAACTAGCAAGATAATGAAAGAAATCTCCTCTAACTCATTAAACTTGATCACTTTTATGCCATCAAATTATATGAAACCTCTCCTGCTTTGAAGAAATGAAAAATATAAATTTTAAAAAATATTCACAGAAATAAGTTATTTATGCTTATTAATTTAGAATTTTTGCCCCAAAATAAGATGTAAATTCAATTTCAGTTATGAAATGACATTCCTATCCATTTATAATAAGAATCAGCATAACATCAAAGCTATAATATATCAATTTAGGCAGATTAAAAGAGCTAGTACTTATTTTCTCAAAATAGGTGGTTTTTGCATAAAAAATACATATTTTATCCAAAAATGTTGGTTTTAATGAAATATTACATTCAATTCCACAATCATCTGACAAGATGATTACTTTCTAAATGATAAAAGCTTTAAATCTATAGTTTTAGCAAAGATAATGAATTAATGGAATTTTCCCAAACATTTGTCATTTTCGGACAAAAAACAGGCATTTTGCCCAAAAATAAAGTAGAAAATATACCTTTTATGTTTCAAACATGTCATTTATGGGTGAACCTACATAATTACAGTTGAAAATACATTCCTACTATCATTTTTAGAATTTCTATCGATTCAATAAATATTCTCCAATAATCAGCGATTTTTAAATGAAAAAAAAAACCTTTTTTCCACAAAAATACTTTGATTTTGAATGAAATGTTAGTAAAACATATATAATTTTAAAGAGTGTTAAAAGTTACATTAGTAAATAGTTTTCCATCATTGCTTCCATAAGTAATAAGGGTTCTTTAAATTAATATACAGAAATCCGAGATTTCTGATTGAAAATCAGTGTTCTGTATAAAAACATCAATTTCAAGGATTTTGCAAATAAGAATAAGAATATAAAATGTATGTCATTTGAAAGAGGAGACTTTAAATATGTTTTGAAATCATCATTGGACGATCATATGCAATATCGAGGAACTGAGAAGCAGGAATAAATTGAAATTCCTCGAATTTCTGTGAAAATTTGCTAAAATTCGACTTTTTTTACCCCAAAAGACAAATAAAAATAGGAATTTGAACATGCAACTTATTTCATCTGAAAGAAAACAAAAAATACTACATATTTACACTTTTCAATTTTTAAAATCACCATCCATATTTAAGTTATAATTTTTTCCAGAAAAAAATCATTATTTGGCAAGTACGCAAGGGCAATAACTCTTGTTTACCCCTTTAGCTACCTTTGATCAAATGCTATCATGCATTTTCTGAAACCTCTTGGGTATATCTATCATAATATCAACATAAGATTTATTCACCCCAGATGGTACCGACCAACCCCTCTGGCTCACGGACTATTATGATAGAAAGTTTTATAAGTTGTTTGCTATAAGAACAGGAAGTAGAATGTACCAATTCCATTGAGTATACTTATCAAAATGTAGATGACTCCACTGATGAATTTACATGTGAACGGCAGCTACGCCACTGATTCTTCGATGTTCGAAGTGCGAAGTTCAAAGTGCCAAGTCCGTCACGGTGAAAAAAGTCTAATAGTATCACATTGGTATCATGTCGGTATTTTGTTAAAAATGATCTTTGTTTGGGATTTCACTTTTTTTTTGTATTTTCCCCCAAAGTTCGTAAGCCTCTCGATTGTTGATTTTGGAACATCGACGGCGGTGCGGCTAGCCAACAGGGGATGCTTACTCCCCCCCCCCCCGGGCACCTGTTCCCACCTCTAGCTTGCTAGGAGTCCGTCGATGCTCAATTTGGTGCTCTATTGTGAGTGCTGTTGAGATTTTCGTCAGGATCTTCTTTAACTCATTTGTGTCACACTTATGCCCTTTGCCGTGTGGAGCTCGTAAAAAAGTTCACCGCGAGGGGTTTGACAGTAAGTGTTTTGAATATTTTCCCTGACATGGTCGCCATAACACTTTCTATATAGACATAACCTCAGACAGTGCATGTATGTATGTAAACGTCTTCAAATTGAATAGCATCATTTAAGAACAGATAAATTGGCAACTAGGACCAGACATGTACGTATTTTATATATTGTGATCATTTACGTGCATAAACATCGACAGCGGGTGCGGCTAGCCAACAGGTAATACTTACTCCTCCCGGGCACCTGGTCCCACCTCTAGCTTGCTAGGGGTCCGTCGATGCTCAATTTGGTGCTCTATTGTGAGTGCTGTTGAGATTTTCGTCAGGATCTTCTTTCATTCATTGGAATCGTGTTTCGACTTTTGTGTTCGATTTTCATTCACTCAATTATAAAACAGTATAGAGAATGTCATTTTGTATATATTACAAGTCTCCGGACAACACTCGTTGCGATGGTATTGTTGTATTTATGTTTGATTTTTGATTTCCAATGTATGCATGGGATCCGACATGGAGAATTAGGGTATTACGTGAACATTAAGTGTAAGCTTAGTCTGTTCTGTGTTTTCTCATTTGTGTTTTGCTCTAGATGCTGTAACCCGATATTTCTGGAGATCCCCTACTTATTTCAAAGTTCATCGCTCTGATAAATTATGCAACAATATTCATAAAGTTTATGACGTGAAGAGATCTAAACCACAATATAGGGATTATTCATGTATCGCTGAACATCCATTAAATATAATAAAGCATGATTATATATGAAAAGTATCTAAGATACAACGTCTCCATTTTGCTTTTCCAATAGGTAACTAAGTGCGATTAAGTTTTTAGATTAGCAGGCAAGCCATTAATATTACTTTGTTCCTACGTTCAATACTATGAATTTAAAACTAGAACTTAATATTCGCAAATGATAGCTTAGCCTACAAAGTCGACTCATCCCATTATTTCAAATTTAATCGCATTTAAATCAGACACGATACATCGCTTTTCATTAATTACAATCTATTTTCTACGTTTTCATTTACAATATATATTTAATATTATTATTAAATTTTCAATTTGACAATGATAAAGCAAAGGACTGTTTTTACGTTTACGAATGCATCATTTAACCAATTGAAATTTAATCGCACAAATCAACCAAGAAGACAATATAATATTTTCGAAATAAGCTTGTTCTCTGTCGCTCCTATTTAGATTATAACCTTGTACATTCGATAACATTGGACATAAGATGCAAAACAGCAAAACACTACGAAATTCGGAAATAATCTACATATAGAATACGAGGGCTGATTGATGTGTTGTGAGCCTTAGTTTTCTGGGTTGCAGAAGGTATACTGCTGATAGATTATCTCCAAAAGGAGAAGCAATCAATGGCAAACACTATGTTTCACATTTGACAAAGTTACGGGAAAAAATATTAAACTAAATAAAAGAGCGCCGCGGAAAGCTCAATAGGGTATGCTTACTCCTCCCGGGCACCTGGTCCCATCTCTAGCTTGCTAGGGGTCCATCGATGCTCAATTTTGTTCTCTATTAAAAGTGCTATTGAGATCGTCAGGATCTTCTTAAACTCACTAGAACTTTATAGCCGAGTTTTTCCACCAGGACAAATCTACATGTTTAAACGTCAGTCAGTGTCATGACTGCCATTCTGGATGATTGTGGCTTTAAAATTTGATTGAGCATCCGCTTTATTCACCTGATCTCGTTTCATCAGACTTTCATCTATTCCCAATACTGAAAGCAGCTTTTTTGGCACCCGCTTTCAGTCCGATGATAACGCCATACTTGCAGTAGATGGCTTCCTGAGCAGTCAAGATAAAGAGTTATTAAAAAGTTGTATACAGATGGCAAATGTGTATAGATGTTGAAGCGAATTTTGTAGAATAGTAATGCAAAATATCTGATAAAATTCAAATCTTTAAATACGAGGCTACAAAATATCAATTAGCCCTCGAAATTCACCTTCCCCGTCATAAATTCAAAAGGAGAACAAAACCTCTTCGTTACTAATCCAAACTAAGTGATTACAATTGCTTCCAGCTTCTTGCTTCCAATCGCCGTTTCCAGGGATAAAATTCCATTTTGCCACAAAATTTCTGACCGTTATGCAATGTTCATTTTATTGAGAATTTTATATTGTAGAATTATATTTTGGCTGTATATTTTTATGTAATTACGCTGATGATTACCACACAGTGAACTCTGACAATCTTGACAAAATAGCTACAGCTAATATGAAATTCCATCGAGGAAATGTCACTTAATTATTATGACTTTTAGCGTGAAATAATTTTGAGACATTCCAAAAAATCAAAAACAAAAAATCACAAATGTCAGGATAGATCACGACCTTCTCCCTGCCCTTCCCATTCACCTAGATCAGCGCTGGTTCTTTATCGTTATATCTGAGCGGAATTAATTATCTGCAGCTCTCTGTTATCGTCTCTTGAAACCCCTGATGTACTGGGATTAATGGAAAAAGAAAATATTGCCAGTAAATCTTGTCTTAATAATGAGACCATTCTAAAATATGTATTTTCGCTATGATGACTTTTCTCTGTTACATTTAAAAATAAACCATACAGCTGTTTCACTTCTTTTCGATCTGATCTGATTTGTTTTTCTTTGTTTCGTTTCCCTTCTACTTGTTTCGTTTCTTGTCGATCTGTTTCGCTGCGATGTGCTTCGTTTCGCAATTAACAAGGGACGCACTTTAATGCTCCTTTTTAGCATTCGGAAAGACCTGGAAAACTGACTTTCAGTCTTCGATATCGAGTAATCTTCAAAACATCTTCGACTTTGTTTGGACAATACATTGATTGTCTCAATAAAGCTATGATATAATTATATAATATTTTGGACTTCTCCTTTGAAACTCCTTTGAGGATTTTGATAAAACGTATGTATAAATAATCATTTTCTACACCACGTTTCTTAATTTCGGCCCGATCCTTTTAGGAGAGGTTACAGGTTGGCGTGAAGTGGGTAGCCCTTCATTAGTAAGACTTGTCAGAAAACAAATCGCTCGCCGTGCAGGTTTATCATAGTAAAATAGCAATTATTATTTAGTGAGATATGCTTAGATTAAAGTTTTTCTAAAGTCAGAATTCAAGAGATCAAATGATTAGTCTGGTCATGAGGTATCTACGTGTGAATTATCAAAGCCCTACCCCGTATAGTTCATGCAATATGGCCAAGGAAGAAGGTTTTTTTTTTTCAAAAAGTAGGTCAAACTCAAAGGTCAAGCTTAATAGGTCAAACGTCAGTAAAAAATGAAAGGTTGATTTGGTTACGAGAAATTCACATGTGAAATATAAGAGCCCTACCCTTTATATTCCATGTGGTATCCCAGGTTAAAGTTTTTTAAAGAAAGTGTAGCTACAATGTCAAGCCAACTAGTTCAGAGGTAAGGATTTCAAATGAAAGGTCTGGTGTTGAGAAATCTAAATGTGAAAAATCAAAGCTCTTCTTTTATTATATGCGATATAACCCAGGCTATAGTTTTTAAAGAGTAGGTTAAGCATCAAGGTCAGAAGGTCATGTCAAGGATATGTTATGGTAATGGGTAATCCACATGTTAGATATTAAGCCCTGCCTCATATACGTCATGATACCGTATAACCAGAAATTTTTGCGAGATACTAATTTCCGCTATATTCGCGAGTGATTTGGATTCGCGAAAATTTATTCTCGCGAAAAATTATGTTTTGTAAGGTATCGCGCAACTTGGTATATCAGCTACATTTTGTTCTCATTGTACATGTGTCATTCTTCATAGATCCCGATTAAACATAAATAGAAGAAAATCCAGTGTATTCTTATGATAGAAATAACTAAAACTTTAACAATTGAAGGTACAATACACTGAAATCATATGTAAATATCTGTTTGTAGTTTAGGAATCGCGAAAAATTATACTCGCGAAAATAAAGACACTCTAATTTACCGTAAACTCGCAATATTTGATACTCGCGAAAAATTCTTGTTATACGTATTGCCCAGGGTTACGTTTTTCAAAGACCTATGTCAAAAGTCAATGTCTCTAATATAATATCGTGTATTGAGGAAACCACTTGCGAAATATAGCTCTATCCCTTATGATATATGAGATATAACCGAACTTAAGGTTTTAAAGGAGGTCAAACTCCAAGGTCAGGTCACTAGATGAAAAATCTGTGTCTCAAATGAAAGGTTTTGTCATGGGGTATCCACGTTAAATGCTCTAATTCGTATGATTTGTAAACTGTCTTCTATTTACTCCATTCAAAAATTATTTTATGGACTTTTTCAGAAGACTTATGTTTAACATTGTATGAATCTCATTCCCTTAAAGATTTCCAGGGTTCCTATGTGAGTACTGTTGCCCCTAGGCCTCTTGTTAAAGATTATTTACATCTATTATCTTTCAGAGTTTCTTTGCTTTTTGATGTTTGCGTGCTTTCAGCAGTTAAGAGTTTTTAATATTATTTTTAGTTTTCATTATTAGCAGTTTCCTAAGTATCTTCCGGTACTGCTTTCCGTTTTTATCAGACATCAAAAGCATCGACGTTTGAAATGCAGTGCATCAAACATGACGAGAACAAAAACATCGTTTTTATCTCTTTGTTCTAGAACAATATTGATAGAATTCAATTAAAAAGTTGAACTTATATCTCATAAATTCTCTAAAATATCATTACAAATAAATGATTTCTTTGCCTTGAATAATGACATGAGAGACCGACAACAAGGCGTCTAATGATAGCTTCTCTATGATTTACGCCTCATGTAATCTGTCGATTTGGTCGTTAATTAAAATCATCCTTTATTTATGATTCCATGGGGTATATAAGTTCGTTTTAGAACTACTTACGAAGCTAGACAGGTTTGGTTATCTATAAATGTGCACCCAGATTTAAATTCATACATGTACCCAGATTTTTGTGTCGCCTGCGAAGCATATCGACATTTAGGGATCATTTTGTCCGCCTCTCTGGCACACTTTCGATGCCTCACCCATAACCAACTTTTGATTGGTAAGCGATAGGGCTTTGAAATCTCACATATGTATTTCTTGTGACACACCATCATTTCTGACCTAGTGACCTTGAAGGTTGTTGACTTTAAAAAAATGAGATTGGCTATATCTTTTGATTAGTAAGTGATAGACCTTTGATATTTCACATGTGTATTCCATGTGATAATACCTAAATACTCGTACATTTCACATGTGTAACAAAACCTTTCTACACATACCATAATTTTTGACTCAGTGACCTTGACCTAGATAGTTGACATATTTTTCAAAAAAAGATTAAGATTTACTGAATATTTTGATTGGTAAGTGAAACGTCTATAATATTTCACACGTGTATTTCTTATGATGAGTCCTTTCTTTTGTTACCAAAAGTTTTAACTAGTGACCTTGACCTAGATGATTGACCTTCTTTCTGAAAATTTGAAATTGACCATATGTTTTAATTGGTAAGAAAGAGGTCTAATATGACAATACTTATACTGATACAAATAATTTTGAACCAATTGACTTGACCTACATATTTGATCCACTCTATAAAAATAAGCCGTGACACAAGCATTCCTTGGCTTGCTATTTTTATACAGTAAATGTGTACCCATATTTATTTCTATTCACTAATGAAAGAAAATTTGTCCAAATGCAATGCTGTAGAATGTTTAATTGTACTTCTTGTGGTTATTGATAACCATGTTTTGAAACGTAAGAATGAAATTCATTCGAGCAAATTGGCATTAAACAAAGGAAACGCTAATAACCCAGAAACACCGTGTGGATCTCGAAATTGGTCTCGTTGGTATATAAATAAACATCAATGAGGTAATGACCAGTTTCAAAGTCGAGAAGGCATGGCAAAATCTTCTATTGGAACAGTTGCGAACTCTCTCTTTTCTTTCGTGTTTAGTCTTTAAACTTTAAGGTGCATGTACATTGTCTCTGTATATATACATATAGGATCTCAAATGAATTTTCATTTCATACGATGTATTATGAAACGAGTGGTGAGTTTTATATCCCCGAGCCTTGGCGAGGGGATATAAAACGCACAACGAGTTTCATAATACATCGTATGAAATGAAAATTCATTTGAGATTCTTTTTATCACATGATATTGCCAAAAAATGTGTATTTCTAACGTGAAATCAACGTTTCCGAGAACTACAGAGGCGAATCACGCTGTCATCTAGAGGTCGTCTGCTACGCCATGAGAAGTAGTTTCCCCATCGTATAGATATTCTGTGCGTAAGAGAAAAGAATAGTATTTTAATGCAAGAATTAATTCAACAACAACAATTTTAATCATTGATATTGACTCCGGGTCTGAATTTAACAGTTGACCGATATTTGAAAGGTCACATTTGTCAAGGTTCATGTGATTAGGTTCCAAACTTGACCAATCGCATTCAAGCAGAGCGATATGTAACGTGTTATCATATCATATATTTATGAAATGGCTCTATGAAACTGCATAACGGGTGTATTATGTGATAGATATAAATATATGATTACTTATTAGTATAATGGCATTTATTGACGATTCTTTAAAAGTACCCAACATTGTACGGAACAAGTAAGCGGTCTATATCAGACATTTATTAGTTATTAATCAAGTTTAAAAGTTCATGGAACAAAATCTATCTTATGGAACAATATAGGTTGGACAAGGGATAATCTGTATTTCGGTTGAACAAGGGATATAGGTTGAAGAAGGAATATTCTGTATTTCAGGTTGAACAAGGGATATAGGTTGAAGAAGGCATAACCTGTATTTCAGGTTGAACAAGGGATATAGGTTGAAGAAGGAATATTCTGTATTTCGGTTGAACAAGGGATATAGGTTGAACAAGGGATAATCTGTATTTCATCCAGAATTAGAAATGAGGATAATCTTATTTGTTTAAGAAATAAAATATAGCAAAAGTTTACAATGTAAGTTTAATATCGATGGAACGCAAAACATGGTTAGGCTGGCCGGTTGATTATGACGGTATAAAATGAAAATGTGAAATTTGCACTGTCAGTCAATTTGCGATTCCTCTAAGGGCTAGATAATGTAAACGAAATAACAGCTATCGCGTGTTAGAAAGACGTCGACAGTAACGTTTGATAACAGGAATGTATTAAACATATAAAGAGCCACAAGGAGCGCAACGCTTACTTTATACCTATGCACATTCTTAACATTCTGACAATGCAATCCCAGGGTACCCTTTTGTTACTAACATTCACTATCGTGGTGCCACCTTTTTGATGGATCCGGAGGAAAAATAACACTTGTAAAGGACCATGAGTGCTTCATAACGAGATACAGAACATCCTGACGACAATATCAACAGCACTCACAATAGAGCCCAAATTGAGCATCGACGGACCCCTTGCAAGCTACAGGTGGGACCAGGTTCCCGGGAGGAGTAAGCATCCCTGATTTGCTAGCCGCACCCGCCGTCGATGTTCACAAACTAAAACAATATTAACAAAACATGCACTGTCTTATGTTGTCTTTATAGAAAGTTCTATGGCGACCATGTCAGGGAAGACATTTAAAACGCTTACTGTCAATTCCCTTCAGGGGAACATTTTTTACAAGCTCCACACGGCAAAGGGCATGAGTGTGACGAAAACCAACAAATTTGATGACAATTTGCCCTATTGTTCTTGAAAAGTACCTGACAATTTATGAAAATCAACTCACCCATCTTTTATTCAAAGAAAAAAGAAATAATTTCGAGGTGCCAAGGATATGCCATTTCGTAGAAATAGCAATTTAAGGTCAAAATAAAAGTTAAAAAATCTTAACATTTAAGCATGATACATATATATATGCACAACCAATGTAATTTCCTGAGATGTTACTATTGAAAGGAACGTGCTGCAATTCGTGCATTAACACTCGTGACGTCACAATGCATAAGATCGAAAGAAACAAGCCGCGACGGCTGTTCTAACCTGCAAACTGAACCCGCGGTGATCTGAATTTTGACGTCACTCTTTTACCTAGAAAAGGCAATTTCAGTAAACAAGAATGAAATAGACAACGATGGTGCATATATATAGAATAAATGTCATAATTTGCGCATTACATGTACGATAAATATACTTGCTGTGTGTTGTATACCCGTAACAAAACACAAATTAAGACACTTATTCTCTATATCAAGGCCTTACGTAACCTTAATATGACAAATATGAAGTCAATGTGTGGATAATATAATATATTTATCGAGTAATTTAAAATATAGTTAAAAGATTAGCATTTTAAACAAAGTCAAAAACGTATAGAAACGCATCAAATATTTGACTTCGGAGTAGAACCAAAAATAACAACATTTATTAAGACACCTCTCAGATCATTTTGATGCTTTCGGTTTGTCAAAATATGCTTCAATTCTGAAGACGAATGCTTCATAGCGACCGAGTTTGATGACAGTCTGCCCTATTGTTCTTGAAAGTACCTGAAAATGAATGAAAACTGAAATTAAAAGTAAAAAAAAAACATTTATGATACATATTCCAAGGCACTATGTAACCGTTTATGACAAACATGAAGTAAATGTGTACATAAAAGCATATTTGTTTTGAGTAAATGTATGAAATCAAATCCAGTCCATATACTAATGAGAAAAAAAATGAAAATAAATTTTAAAAGCACACTTAAATTTTAGCATGATACATATTTCAATGCATTATGTAACCTAAATATGACAAACATGAAGTAAATGTTTATTTATTGTCATTATTAATAAATACCCCTCAAAAAACGCACCATATATTTGAGTTCGAGGTAGAATAAAAATAACATCACTTCATAAGACATCTTTCTAGATAATTCTTTTGTACATGTATGATTCGGTTCTGAAGAATTTTTTTCAAATAATGGTACCCCTTGTAACTTCTGTCTGCGGTGGTGACACCTATTGACAGATAAGTTAGAAAAACGACAACACTTATAAGGGAACTTACGTGTGAGTTCTTCAATTCTACTAAGTTTCGGTGGACAGATTACGACGATATGACGGACGCCGGACAACTCGCTATAACAATAGCTCACTTGAGCTTTGCTAGGGTCAGCCAAACAGAAAAAAATATATATCACACAGAAGATGGCAATTTTATTGACCTTTCGTATTAATTATGCTTGAAATAATATTTTAGATTAATGTGTACTTTATATTGTTGTTGATTAAAAAATGGTATTCCTTTGAATTTGCGAGCATTATTCGTTAAAGAGTATTTGATATCAAATAATTAACAGTAAAATGGAGCTCTAGTGTAAAGAAAATTTTCCAATAGTTTGAATATGACCAGTATGGAGAACATTCTCTAATCATGTATGTAAAAGGAAACTTCATGTCTTATTCTAAAATTGATCAAAGAAATGAGCAAACAATTGATATTTCTTACTGCGGAAAGACAGTTAATTAATCCTCCTTTATAGACTTCGTAAACTGTTCAACAGTACTTCGATTATTCTTGTACAGCAGTAATATTCCATGTATTTCGTTGGCTAGTTCATCATGATGAAATGGTCAATGTCGTCATGATTGACAACATTACCTTAATTGTGCTTTAACATAAAATCCTTACTTTGTGCTGATCTAAACTGCATTATAAATGCAATCTGCTCTGCATTCAAAAGGTCAGTTCCTTGAAATAAGATTCTGATCATGTCAGTGAAAATATAATGTAGTCATCAAAATCAAAGAAAATTCTATAAATGAAGGAAGTACATCATATTATTCGTTAGACTACTATATATCAGTCTAATAGTTTGTTTCATAAACGCCATTAATCATACCTTAAGTCTAAGAGCTTATACGTATCGAAACTTAAAAGGAGATGGCAAGTTGTTCGCGACAGAATTCTGAAATTCAAAGCAAGACGTGGATTATCGACTATCTGAGACTCAAAGTTTTTATTTACATCGTATCCTTCTTTCTTGTTTTACAAAAAAAACCTTCTATATATGTGAGTCTACATTCAAAAGAATCAAATGTAAATTAAGCTGAACGCTGATGTTTTAAGTGCGCATCCTTGCAACTCAACAACTTAAATTGTGACATCTCTTAGAGACTATATGTGAGCGCTGACTGCATAGTTTTTTTCACACTTAGGTAGCATCGTGTTCTGGTCGTGGTTATCACAAAAACCTAGTGAGACATTACTAATATTACGACAATGACGGCGAATCAGACCGAAGTAAAAAATGATGACGTCGCATGGGATAAGATCGCAATAGGAGTTGTGTTATACATCATCGTACTTATGACCATTTTCGGCAATGCTCTTGTGCTAATCGCTATAAAACGCGAGAAAAAACTTCAGACAGTTTTCAATTACTACATTGTCAATTTAGCAGTAACGGATTTAGCTGTCGCTCTGACTGCAATGAGTTTTGCAACTCTGAACATTGTTCTTGGACATTGGCCTTTTGGTGGGTTCATGTGTGGGGTATGGATATTTTTTGACTATGGTATGACGTTTGCCTCCGTCTTTACCCTTATTGTGATTTCCGTGGACAGATTCTGGTCAGTGACGTGGACGTTACACTACAGGTCGCATCATAGCAAAAGGAAAGCCATAAAGCTTATTATAGCTATTTGGTAAGTACACGATACTACGTTACTACAATAACTAACCAGGGTTTAAGGTAACTCTAACATTAGAAAGGTTCAAAACTTTCATTTTCAGATGTAAGAAAGTGCGATAATGTGTTTATTGTGAATATAGATATAATCGTTATCGTCATTTACTAATTTTTGTATCAGATTTCAAAAGAAAATTGCTGATAACCCTTTCCGTATTTATGTATCTTCGAGTGAATCTGAAAAAAAAATTCCAACTAGGCAATGCGTTAGATTAGAAGTTATGCAGGCACGGATCTCAAAATTATGGTTTCGAAGGGTTTGTAGTATTTCAAAACCTTCGTAAGGAACCATTTTGCTTGTGAATTAAAGAAAACAAAATTGAAAGTTCAGAGATCTCAAAATTCTTTTCGGATACAAGTGACATCGAATTTCATCATTTCCAAACTTTGTATTTCTTTCGGGGGGGGGGGGGTGTAGATAATTGCCTTTTAACATGTATATTACATTTCGTTATTTCCGACAAAAGAATCAACAAAATTAATGTTAAAAACCAGGAACACACCAACAATTTTGTAAAAGATGCATTTCTCCATGCTAATGTCATCGTTCATCGAATTAAGCTTGAAAGAATTGTGTCGAACAAAAATTGTAGAAGTGAAAAATAATCTTTGTTCCACTCCTAACTTTTTGTACTCTTTGCTAGACTTGTCGAAATAAACATTCGCGGCATTATATGTATATGAGGGATCATTTGTTAACTCATGTATTATTTTTGTGGTGTTTGGAGGAAAGGTATTCCAGCAAATTGTCGGAATTCCAATGGGGACCAATTGTGCCCCACTCCTTGCCGACATTTTCCTTTACTCGTACGAAGCTGAGTTCATTCAATCTTTGGTCTCTGGGGGGAAAAGATACTTAGCTTCTGACTTCAACTTCACTTACAGATACATAGACGATGTGTTGTCCATCAATAATCCAAAATTCGCGGATTACCTGAGCAGTATCTATCCTTCAGAGCTTGAAGTCAAAGAAACTACCGAGACAAATAATTCAGCATCCTATTTGTACATAATGTTGTCCTACGACGCTGATGGTCACATGAACAACTCACTCTATGACAAACGTGACGACTTCAATTTCAGCATTACAAACTTTCCTTTTCTGAGTAGCAACATCCCTTCATCTCCAGCTTATGGCGTATTCATATCTCATTTAATACGCTATGCCAGAGCAAGTACCAAATATATGGATTTTGTTTTGAGAGCTAGGCGTCTTGCAGATAAGCTTCTCAGTCAGGGATATGTTTGTGACCGACTAACATCGTCACTGAGGAAGTTCTACGTTCGATATGGGGAACTATGATGTCCCACTGTCTAGAATGGTGGATGATATTTTGTCATAGACCATTTGAACCATCCAACCAAAGATTGCACTCTATATCTTCCGAAATGGAAGTAACCGGATGTGACAGTTCTACCGAGTTGAAGCGGCGGGTGTTGCATGCAAGCAGGAGATGCTTACTCTTCCTGGGCACCTGGTCTCACTCCCATATCGGGAACATGTGGTGAAGGTTTTTGTTTGTTTGCTTTGGTTCCTGTTTTGTCCTGATTTTGTATGCCTTCGGTTTCTGATTTTCTAAATTATCGAATTTGTGCTATATACAGTGATATGGTCATTATCCATATTTGTCATACGTCCGTCATTTGACTGTTATAAATATGTGGAGTAAAATCGTACAATATTTTGATATTGATATTGTGAAAATATAAACAATGTAATATAGCCAAAGAGTGTGAAAGTTATGTCCAAAAATGTACCGAAAGACATAGCGGAATTGATGGGATATGATGCTACAGGACCATACTTTTGAGAAAATTTGATAACAGAAATTTTCGAATGCGTTGAAAAACGATCAACCAAAGTTGATCGAATTTGGCTACATTTGCGCTCAGGGACTCCTGGTCCTCCACCAAGTGACATTCACCCATTCAATTTTAAAGTATTCTCTAACAAGGTTAGATGACTGCTATATTACCATATTCAAGATAATCCTTTATCCGATGACTACCATCCTAGTACAAAAGTTTCTGCTACATTAAACGATAGAAAAATATAAAGTAATGTATACATAACTTCAAAATTTTGGACATGATTTCCTTCATTATACATTCAACACCTTAGAAGGAAGGTTTTTGCTCGAACTGTATTCTCTAAAAAAAAAAATCCATAGCCCTATTGATCAAATTTGTGTAGACAAACAAATTTTCTAATCAATGGCATCACTTTTTTAATCAGAAAGAAATTAAAACAATAAATTAATAATTTTGTAATTGAATTTTCCATACATGTTAAGAATTTTCCTGACAAAAGGACAAATCGTGACAAAACTTTTTTACATACTCAAGGTGGCGATATGAAATGGAAGGTTTAGTTTAGATTAAGGCAATTACTTTGCCTTTCCAAGGATGCTCTGCGACGAAAATCTTCTCTTTGAAGTTCACGTTCAAATAGAATATTAAAAGGGATCATCGACCGAAGGATTATGTTCTGATATCTTGAATAATACAAATTTTAATACGTTGAAAACCTCGGCCATTTTAAAAAGTTTGAGACATCTAACACTCGGTTTCCAATGGGGATTTTGTTCTTGAAAATATTTAATTTGTATCTGGCATAAGACAGATAAAATCTAAGCAGAGGCTAAAAGTAAATATGTAAGCTTTAGACGAAAGGAATTTTTCGCGCTTCCCGGTTGCTTCATTTGTGGTCTGCCCTTGATCCGAGTTTGTTTATTAGGTCACTGTTAAATGAAGGCAATAAAATTCCCAATGATACATACTGTGATACTGGAGTCGTCTCATATTTTGAAAGAAGATAAGAAATTCAATAGTTATTGTAAAATTTCCAAAAATATTTTACAAGATCCTTGACTGATAAGGTTTTTTTTTAATTTGTATATTTTTATCATGGAAGTCTTAAACATGAAAGGAAGCCCTGGCGCATCTGATGAGCTGAGAGATGTAAATGCCGTACGATGGCAATCTTTGAACATCGCCATGAACCAAAGGAAAATTAACTATGTTGAAACCAAATTTTACTCTTTTGTCGATTATCTTTGTCTGAATTTCTCCGTTATTTATTTTGATATCAAGATCCAAAAAGCCTACGCTCACGCAACAAGATACGCCCGTTGGTTTTTTTTACAACATCAAAATATCCAAGTCAAATAACTCCATAAAGACAAATCGGATGAACCTGAAATTCGAAAGGCGGCATTGTCTCTTAATCTAATCACGATGTAGAAATATCATGAAAATCTGTTGACATGTATTCAAGTAATTGCGTTCCATGTGCTTATGTTTTGCCCTTAGCTTAACATGTATGTCCATATAACCATCCCCCTCCCATAACACATAAATCATCACAGTCAAAATCATGATATATATGTAAAAGGACATCCTTTCTTCTTGAAGTATACAAATTTCCAAAACATTTCACCTAAAATAGATTTTTAAAGAATTTTAAACTAGTTTAGTATATTTTCAATGTATTTTTAAATTCTAAGTCCCATAACTCCGTAACGACAAAAACGAATGATCTTGAAAATCGAAAGGCGGCTTTTTTTTCTTTAAAGTCTAATCACAATGTAGAAATATCATGTAAATCCGTTGACGCATATTGAAGTTATTGCATTCCATGCACCAATATTTTGCCCTTAGCTTAACATGTATGTGCATATAACCCCTCCCCCTCCCATTACACATAATATCTCAGTTACGCGACAAAAAAAATTAAACACCGTTTCATATGTCGAAGAACATTTTTTCTACTTGAAGTATACAAAAGTTCAAAACATTTCGACCTGAAATAGATTTTTAAAGAATTTTAACTATTTTAGTATATTTTCATTGTATTTAAAATATCGAAGTCACATAACTCCGTAATGACAAATCACCCGCCCGCACCTTAAAAACTGCAATACTTTAAAAAAAATTATATTTTCGCTCGCTTGCAACCTTTTTTTATAAAGAAAATCCAAAGAATATTTAATTAATTTGGTATGGCCTTATTCATGTCGAAGAACATCCTTTCTACTTGAAGTATACAAAATTTCAAAACATTTCGTCCAGAAATAGATTTTTAAAGAATTTTAAACTATTTTAGTATATTTTCATTTATTTAAAGTATCTGTCATATCTATGGACTCATAACTCCGTTACCACAAATCGGATGAACATGAAAATCGATAAGCGGCTTTTTTTTTCTTTAAAGTCTAATCACAATGTAGAAATATCATGTTAATCCGTTGATGCATATTGAAGTTATTGCGTTCCATGCGCCAATATTTTGTTCTTAGCTTAACATGTGCATATACCCCCCTCCCATTACACATAATATCTCGGTTATGCGACAAAAAAAAATTAAAAACCCGTTACATATATGTCAAAGAACATCCTTTCTACTTAAAGGATATAAAATTTCAAATTCGACCAGAAACAGATTTTTTAAAAATTTAGCTAATTTAGTGTATTTTCATTGTAATTAAAATATCTTAGTCCCATAACTCCGTAATGAAAAATCGGTTGAACTTGAAAATCAAAATGCGGCTTCTTCTTAAAAGTCTGACCACGATGTAGAAATATCATATAAATCCGTTGACGCATATTTAAGTTATTGCGTTCCATGAGCCAATATTTTGCCCTTAGCGTAACATGTATGTGCATATAACACCCCACTCCTATTACACATAATATCTCGATTATGCGACAACAAAAATTGAAAACCCTTTTTATATGTCAAAGAATATCCTTTCTACTTGAAGTATACAAAATTTCAAAACATTTCGACCAAAAATAGATTTTTAAAGAAATTTTTAACTATTTTAGTATATTTTCTTTGTATTAAAAAAATTAAGCCCCATAACTCCGTAACGACAATTCGGATGAACTTTAAAATCGAAAGGCGGATTCATCTTTACAGTCTCATCACGATGTACAAATATCGTGAAAATCCGTTTAGGCATGTTGAAGTTATTGCGTTCCATAAGACGGACAGACATCGCAATAACATAATACGTCCCGTCAAATGACGGACGTATAAAAATGTTGAAGCAATATCATCTGTGTTTGCTTTATTCAATGTTAACTCTGGTGGATAAAATTGATTTCATTAAAGGTCAAAATGTGGGTTATCAATATTCAAAATATCATCGAGATACCAAGAGGTGCAGTTGAAACATTTCAAGTCGTCAAATTTCTTGAGTTTTTGCAGATTTTGAATGAATTCTTTTTCGTATGTGTATAAAAACAAATCAGCAACAAGAGGCGCAAAATAAGTACCCATAGGAATTCCTATAACCTGCCTGTATAGAGTGTACAAAAAATTTCAAAAGTGTTGTCTAAAAGAAATGACAAAGCCTTTCACAACTCAGAGACTCCATGATTTGTACGATTTGTATTCTACTGAGGAAAAGAATCCTTTTGTGTCAGAAATACATATAAATGTTTTACCCTTTCGATCAAAACACCATTTAATAAGATTTGATAAGCGATATTTTATCATCTCATGAGGGAGGGTGGTGTACATGAGAAGTCGTATTATATAGATTCGGCTTTAAAATTGAATTTGAAATTGTCGATCATATCACCAGAATTCTTTATTATTGAATGCAGTTTCAGAATATTTTTATACATGATACCCAAAATGTCTGATCCATGCTGCTTTATCTATACAGTGTCACATCCCTATAAATAGATTTTATTGAAAACGTAAAAGTTTTTCCTAAGGGTCTAGATATTGGAAAAAAAGGAGCCATAAAAAGTTTTATTTGAAAGTATACAGAAACAACCATAATATTGCCAAATTTGTAAATTTAAATCTTCATATACTTCTGTTGTAAAAACGCAATTCATTGTAAGTGGCGCTAATGGAATGAAGTAGAGCTGCGCACCCCAAATTAGAAATTACGTTTTTAAACGGCTTTAACTGCGAATGTATGCGTTAGATTCGCCTGACAATCTAAATTTATACAAATCAGAATGTAAACTCTCATATGAAAAGAAAGATTTTGCATTATGAAATTTCTTAAAAAATAAGGAGCTGTTAAAATAAGGCGTAGAATCTGCCCTGAAAGTCGAAATTTCAAAATGCAAAATTTGAGAATCGTTTTCGGTAGAAATTTCAAGTAACTTGGTCCGCAAGTATCTGTTGTCAGATGGGATAATCTATGAAAAATAAGACCGAAATAAGCGTTTTTTACACAGAAATCAATGGAAAACGGAAAAGTTTTATACAACATCGTCCTCCCCCCTCGCTTTACAATGCCACTGTCACCAAAGGTGTATATCAATAAAACACATTTTCTAGCCAAGTGGGGTTCTGAAGCGAGGGGGGGGGACAATGTCCCACAGGCGAAAAACAAAAACAGGGGGATGGACGACTATTTTTAAATTTGCCTCTAGATAAAGTAGGTTATGTTGCCATCTTTTTCTTTTTATATCACGGAACAATCTATTCAGAGTGTGTTCCGATCAAATATTTATCCGTTTGGAAGGAAATGAGTTGTCTATTTCTACACCGTGTG
Organism: Pinctada fucata; assembly: GCA_028142955.1. Taxonomy (NCBI): domain Eukaryota; kingdom Metazoa; phylum Mollusca; class Bivalvia; order Pterioida; family Pteriidae; genus Pinctada; species Pinctada fucata. Next base: position 61,042,192 of record AP027102.1, on the reverse strand, counting down.
TATTTCGCGCTAGAAAGCCACATAAGTGGCTGAGAAGAACGAAAAAAACCGTTTTTCAGTTTCCGGATTGCAGAGTTTGCCGATTATATTGATATAATAACCTCAAATACAATTTTGCTTATCCAGTTTTGACATGAAAAGGTAACAGAAGCATAATAAAGGTAAAGATGTGTAAAATAATGCATTTTTTGTGCATTTTCGATCGGTATTCAACGTTTTCCGTCATCTGTACCCCTACCTCTTCAACCCGTAATTACAACATCTTTCACCAAATTTATTTAAATAAAAAACCTACCATGAATCTTATAATACTTTATATTTTTATCCTGACAAACTTTCATCTAAATTGGAAGGACAGCGCACGAGAAATAATCAAGTGATTTCAGGGCTAAAGCCAGCCCTTATCTTAACAGCTCCTTTATTTTCAGGGACACCGTACATTTATTCTGTCTTCAAAAATACTTTAACTGACATGACCCTCGACTTCAAGTAACTTGCATCATCCTTCATGATGAACTGATCTGAACTGAGCTTTTCAATGGTCTTTATGATGTTATCAACTGCTGCTGATCCATCTTCAGAAATGTTATCTAGGCCTGATAAGTTTGATCGTTTAGCTGCAGAGCATGTCGCAAGGATTTTATAAAGAGATGAATCCGACAATGGAGAAAAAATGTCTTCTTTACAGTAGCTCTTGTACATCTCTACTTAAGATGCATCACATCCCGGGCACCTGATCCCACCTCTAGCTTGCTAGGGGTCCGTCGATGCTCAGCTAGTGCTCTATTGTGAGTGCTGTTGAGATTATCGTCATGATCTTCTTTAACTCATGTTGCTCTCATGAGTTAAAAGAAGATCCTGACGATAATCTCAACAGCACTCACAATAGAGCACCGACAGACCCCTAGCAAGCCAGAGGTGGGACAGGTGCCCCGGAGGAGTAAGCATCCCTTGTTGGCTAGCCGCATCCGCCGTCGATGTTCATGCACGAAAATGAAAACAATATAAACATGAACTGCACTCTCTGAGGCCATTTCCATATAGAAAGTGCTATGGCGATCATGTCCGGGAAAATATTCAAAACACTTACTGTCAAACCCCTAATTACTTGATGGAACTCCATTATCTCACCACTATCAAACTATAATTTTCTTGTTACATATGAGCAGATTTGCATAGTTAGGATGACGAATGAAGGCTAAAGCATGCTCTAACTTGGCAGAATCCATTCTTTTACGGTGCGATCCAGTTCCATTTCTTGCTGCATGAGCTCTACTTTGATCAATCTTATGTTTCGTAAGAGAAGGAATCAAGGACTGTAGCTCAGATTTATTGTTCATAGTTGGTGATGAAATCAGTGAGAGCAGCTGGCATTTCAAAGAGTTGTTATCGGTTTCTGTATAGAGTAGTTTAATCAAGGAAACTAAATCTGTGTCGCTCACTACATCTTTACTAAGATCCATCAATGCGAAAGAAAATAATTCTTCTGACTGTGTTGGTGCAATATTTTAAATATATTATGTATAGCTTCCTTTGCTTTTCGCTTCAAGTATCGTTTAGTGCTGTCAATCACCTCTGAAAGAGGTGCCTTCAGTTGAAACTTTAAGGGGCTTACTTTTCCTTTACTCAAACTTTGTAAGGACGAATTCAGTACATGTATATCATTGCACAGATCCAAACGTCCCATTGACTGACTTATCACTCCAGTTGGATCCTTGAGAATCCATTCCAAAAGTACCTTGCGAGAAAAGGAAATCTTGAAATGCAAACAAGAGAGTGTTCAAAAATAAGTCGTTAAACGCAAAGAGAACATTGAAGCTAAGTCTTAAGGTCCTAAGCTATAGCGCCACATGTTGGATGACAGACAGACAGAAAACATCAGTACAGTCAAACATGCCTTTGTGAACACTCATTTTCTTCGGCCACTCCCTGTCAACGGTCACTTTTTACTCCTCCCATTGCAATTTGCTGTATAAAAGTACCTAAATCAACGACCACTCTCGTAAAGCGGTCAGCGGTCAACAAAAGTCTGACCGAAAGTGCTTCCTAGACTTTATTCAGTGGTCATTTTTGGCAGAAGAAGAAAATTTTTGTGTTTGAATAATGGATATTTACTAGTAGAAATATACATTTAAATGCATTTATTACATGAATATGCATAATCATAAACATTTAGCTGCATTTGTTCTACAAGAGATCGGAAATACAACCTTATGAACAGTTATGGTTCCCTATATTGCCAACCTTGAATGAAAGGCCATGTCTTAAGCAGCCATGTTTTGTTTTTAGCTCGCCGGGACGAAAAAATCAACAATATTAGGGTCATAACTGCATATTTTCAAATAAATCTTATATGACTCCTTTTTTCCTCTATCTAGACCCTTTGTCATAAAATTTACGTTTTCAGTGAAATTTATTTTCAGGGACACTGTATCTTTAAGTCATGCTTGTTGAATATGAAGACGTTTAACATCATATAAAGACAAGACCCAAACCTGGTTACGGTAGATCATTCCTCAGGTCTGAGATGCTCATATTCCCTAAATAACAACTTTTACAATATTTTCATTTCAATATATTCAAAGCTTATTTTAAACCTGATATACAAACAAAATATAAATCGCGGCTTCATGATTATACCGAGAACTTAGCCGTTTGAACTTTAACATTGGACCCTACGGAAAAAAAGAAAAATACCTTTTTAGAATTATATAAGTTTCCCAAAACCATATTAGTTTGATAATCTGAACAATATTCTGAAAAGAAAAAATAGGGCATCCAGGCAAACAATTACCAGCAATTCTGACCTGAGGGATACTCTTCCTTAGTTGACAATGTTATTTTTTGAGTGGTCACATAACATTAAAAATTTACTCGGATGATGCGATTGGAAAGGATCCTAGGTAAGGATCGATGTTTGAAATTGGCTATCGTGTTACAATAAGGAAACGGATCTCGGTCTATGTCCCTTCTCTTTTATTAGACTCTTTGATGATCAGATTTTATATGTGCCTATTTAGTTTAATTGAAGCTTCGTCCATATTTCATTCGTAATCGAAGCTTTAAATTGGCAACAAGTACTTTGTAAAAATAATTTGTACTTTCTCCAGGAAATAACCAGACAATGAAGAATAGCTATCAATTCAATTTGTCGTCTGTTCATTTTAAAGGGGAGAAGAGGACCGGATTTTGAAAAGAGCACTGACACAAATTATGCCATTATAACTTTCAGATATCCGCTACAGATAATTTATATCTCTAATTTGCTAGACATCCTAGACTTACTGATGGTAACGCTACTTTTATATCTTTTTCATTTGCGTTCTCTGTTGATTCGAAAAGCGAGCCGATTTTATTTTGTACTTTAATCGAAATGTGGTCTCCAATAAGAATTTATCACGATATCCAGGTACATGTACTATTAATTCCTCGGAGTCATGTCTTGTCGTGTATCATTGTTCAATTATTCAGTCTAATTGTTACGATAAATCCCAGTGAAGTAAATTTACATATGATATACTGGAAAGTATCGCTGCCATGCTTTAGTGTCATGGGTTGGTTTTTGTGTCGCCTGCGAAGCATAGCGACACTTAGGGATCAGTTTGTCCGTCCGTCTGTAAGTCAGTCAGTCCGTCTGTCTGTCACACTTTGGGTGTCACAGCCCATAACTTTTGATTGGTAAGTGATAGGTCTTTGATATTTCACACGTGTATTCCTTGTGACAAGACCTTCCTACACATACCATAATTTTTGACCTAGTGACCTTGACCTACATATTTGACCTACTTTTCAAAAGAATTAAGAATGAACACATCTTTTTATTGGTAAGTTTTTGGTCTGATATTTCATATGTGCAATCCTTGTGGCAAGATCTTTCTACACATACCGTATTTTTTTACCGTGTGACCTTGACCTAGATATTTGACCTACTACTGAAAAAAGATCAGATTCGCTATTTCTTTTGATTGGTTTTATATTTGCACATGTGTATTCCTTGTAACAACGACTTTCTACACATACCATAATTTTTTACCTATTTACCTTGACCTACATATTTAACCAACTTTAAGAAAAAAATAAGATTGTATATATCTTTTGATTGGTAAGTGATAGGGTTTTGGTATTTCACATGTGTATTCCTTTTGACAAGACCTGTTTACACAGACCATGATATTTGACCTTGTGACCTTGACCTAGATATTTGACCTACTTTTCAAAAAAAGTAAAATTGGCTATATCTTTTGATTGGTAGGTGATAGGCCTTTGATATTTCACATGTATATTCCTTGTAACAATGTCTTTCTACACATACCATAATGTTTTACCTTTTGAACTTGACCTAGCTATTTACCTTCTTTACTAAGAGTTAAGGTTGTACATTTTTATATATCTTAATTGATAGGTGATAGGTCTTTAATATTTTATATGATGAGACCTTTTAGTTACCAATTTGTACGTATAGTGACCTTGACCTAGATGATTGACACTCTGTTCTGAAAATTTGAGAATGACCATATCTTTTAATTTGTAATTAAGAGGTCGTCTGATATTTCAAATGAATTCCATTCGTCAAGACTTTTCTACTGATACATGTACCAATAATTTTGATCCACTTTCTAGAAAAGTACTAGTAATCAAGCCGCTTCGCAGGCGACACCAGCATTCCGTGGATTGCTATTTTAGATATTGTTTTCATTTTCATGCGTGAACATCGACTGCGGGTGCGGCTAGCCAAACAAGAGATGCTTACTCCTCCCAGGCACCTGGTCCCACCTCTAGCTTGCTAGGGGTCGATGCCCAATTTGTTGCTCTATTGTGAGTGCTGTTGAGATTGACTTCCGGATCTTCTTTTTCTCATATGATTATGTGCATGTGAACGGAATCCTGTTGTCACTAGAATAAAGCTTTGCAACTGACATATTGAAGCACTCTGCTGTCTAGGAGCTGCCTCAAGGGCAAATCCCCAAATCTTGGGCACCAGACATACCAAAATTGGGTTATGAATCCCTATCAGTGCTACTTAAACTCAAAATGATTGTTAGTAGAGAAAAATTAGTTGATCATCGAGCTTGATTTCTATATCTTAAGTATTTACGGTATTTTGTTAACAGATCAAATTCCATAGGGTTTATTGAGAACCCTTATCTATACTTCTAAAGGAACAAATTAGCCAATTCTCCGTCGAAACGAAGAGGACGAGATAAATGGTTTGATATGAAGATAAAGCATATGATATGACAATGTGAATTTGATGAAGGTTTGGAATGAATTATTTCTAATTAACATGTAATCATTGATTATGTCTCACCGCTTTCCTAAAACAAATCTTAGAAAATCTTAAGTTCAAAACCGGCGTCGGACACTTACTTCAAGTTTTCTTTGGATTTAAACTCCCTTTCCAATCTCCGAATTTTTAAGTATCATAAAGTTAGTGAGACGATTCTTGCAAGACGTTTTCCATTTTAGAAGGAGGTTAATTTCACCAATTTTTTTCGAAACAAATTCAAGATTTCATATTCGTTTTCTGAAATATTCGACGTACAATCTTACAATTGTATTTTCCATAGAACATTCGAAAAAGTACTAATTCCTTTTTCCATTGAAGTTCATGGAGCACCCAACTCTACTCAGTCTCTCACAACATTTACCCAGATTTTTCATTGAAAAAATGTTTTGTACACGAAGGTTTATGATACCTACAAATAATAACTAGAAAAAAAAGCTGATCACCGAGTCTGACAAGATTTGCACTTAAGTCTAAAATGCGATTTTTCAATTCACAGGACTTCTTTTAAATCGACTTTTCATCCATAGCTACATTTGATCATTTTACAAATGAGCTGTGTTTCAAATTTTATTTCGTCAGCTGAAGTAAGGTATTAACATGAAATCTCCCTGGCTTCCGGGGAATCCTAGCCTGTTTAAAGAACGAGATCTCGCGAGATCTTCCTTCTTCCGCTTGGCTTCCAAGTTGCTAGACACATACCTACGGATATTACTGTGGAAATCCATTTTAATCGGACAATATACTCACCTTCGGTCTTCTGAAAAATAAATAGAAACCGAAGAAGCATGGACTGCAGCCAGCGAGCCAGCCATGGGGATGTCAATGTCTCCCAAAAGTCAGGAGATGAGTCTCCAAGCGGTCCTAGTAGTCGGACCATGCCGCCGGAGGGCAAGAAACGAAAAAGATGGGGAGACTATGTAATTCCAAAACATCTTAAGTACATCGTAGAGGTGATTCGTTTATTCAAATCCAGGGTCACACTAAAACGCGCATCTTTTGTTAAAATTATGATGAGGATACAAATATAAGAAATGCATCTGAAATTATCTGTTCTTTGGAAAAAAAATACAAAATATAGTTTCTTCGTCTAACAACTCCACAAGACTACCGTAACTGCAAGGCTGGGAGGCTGTAACTTTAAGCAGTAGTTACGGCCATTCTTAGGCATTCTTTCTCGCTGCATGTTCTTGCAGTTACATGTAGCTATTTATTGGTCAACTTTTCGCTTCAGATTGATTTTTTGTTGAACATATTAAGTTTGTAACACAGACAAGTGATTCCTTACATAGTTTTTTTTGGTATTTTTCCATTTTCTAAATTGAGCTTTACAAAACTGATGAGTCGTTGCAGTTGGGCAATGCCAAATAAATCATTCCATATCGTCCAGGTATATGAAAAGTTCATGGTTTTTGCATACATTTCAATAGTTTGTCGACGACAGAAAATCTTTCCTTTTGACATACTCTTGAAGTGTTTGCAGAAACTATAGACTTTCCAGATATATAAACGATATGGATTCACTTAATGGGCATTGCTCTTCTGCAACGTCATATCAATTTTGTGCAGTATAACTTAAATGATGAAGAATTCTAAAAAAAAAAAATCTCCCTAAGGAATCACGACATCATACGTTTCGATCCCACGCGGTTATTTTCATGTAAAGAAATCGGAAAGTGCTCCTATTGTATTTGGTAGTTTTCTGACCACAATTAAATTATTCAGGGGCCATAGCACGACTTAATTTTTTATAGATGTGCTGTGTCGATTGAAATGTCATATACGACGTACATAATATAGTTTCTTAAGAATTTTCTATTCAATCTTTCTGAATTTGTATCCCGTGGGATACATTTGATGGGAAAATTTAAAGCCTTAAGCATGCAAATAGAAAGTCTTTTATGTGCATGGCTTGAAGATTTTATCCTAATTACAAAATATGATGCATGACATATTCGTATGCACTTAGTTGCATAAGCTTTTATTTAATCCAATTTTACGGTAAGAAAATTCTAATACAGATCCCTAAAGTTTACCTGATCGGAATAAAGTATTTTCTTGATTAAAAATTTGGCCCATTCATTCATTCACAACAATCTTATTTAATTCCTAGATAAAAAAAGATAATCCAAGGCAAAGTTAATGCGTATCAACCTCTACAAAAGAAGTTCTCGCAAGCTAATATCAATAATTCACGACAATCTACACCGTTCTTTTTTATTCCATTTATTCGTCGTCTATGGGAATTAAATGGTATCATTTTGGCCATAGAGGAAGTTTTTGGGTTGCTTGTGTGTGGGTTTTTTTTTTCTTGTCTAAGTGCTTGTTTTTTTTTTCTTTATAAGAATGAGGTGTTTTCCCAGAAAATGTGAAATAGTTCATAAAACTGTATATAATAGTATGAAAGTCTCAGGCTAATTCGATGATGACTTCAAATCTGGAATATAAATACACGATAGAAACGCCTAATTTCAAGAACAAGTATGATTACTGTCGTATGTTTAAACACAAGTACATAACATTGAGTGTAAAAGTAACCTTGACCATACGAGATACCTTGACCAACATTTGCGTATTATTAAGTAGTTTATATAATGCGTATAGTGCCGCTGATCGCAAGTCATCATTTAACGATATTGACCGCTGGTGAAAGATACCTTATTCACTTTGCGTCATGTGTCGAAATTGTTATTATCCGTGGTTTATTTTTATAGGCCGAAGGGGGGCCATGCACTACCCACCTTTAATTAGTAACCGCCTAATACATTTCTCTTGTTTTCAAAAAAGTGAAGATTTTTGTTCCATTGTTTTGAAAATCTGAAGATTAATCAATCGCTATCAATTGAAGTAAAATTTTCGACTTAATCATTCTTTTATTATTTTTTGCAATCTTTCCCCAAAAAAGTCAATTTATAACATGAAAAAATTCTAAAAATATTCTTAAAATTTTCCATTTTTGTATAAAGCTAAATGATGCAAATAATATATTGAAAATTTTCCTGCATTTAAAGGCTCAGAATAGAAAATAATGGAATGAGCTTTTCATGAAATTTTTGATGTTTATACTTCCTGAATACTTATTTATGGTGGGTAGTGTATATTAGTGCATCACATGATAAATCCTCGGAATTTCATTTGTTAAGCACGCGGGGACTTTGAGAGAATAGTGCCGGGCCCTATTGCTTTTTGCTTAACAGAGTTACGTCCCTCAAGAAGTATTATGACGTCATGAACAATGCATGAATGTGAATAGCAATAAGCGAAGTAGGGGGAAATAAAGAACACTTTTCTTTGATATCTCGAGTAAATTGCAATTGATTAATTAATTAATTCATTCTACAGTCATGTGATGCACTATACCCATTAATGCCCGTTTGTGTGGGTACTATTCTCTCATAGTGTTGCTTTTAGAAGGTAAATAGTGCCCTCGCTGACGCTCGGGCACTATTCCTTCAAAAAAAGAATAGTACCCACACAAACGGGCATTAATAGGTAAATGGGACAGGTGACTTTTTCCTATTACATAGTACTTTCCTCACTGACGACTGTTGGATTACCGTCTCTAATTGTTGTCTGATTTGTTCGTTTTAATCCATAAACTTATATCAAATTTTGATTGACAGCTTTAAATAGATGGGACTAGGGTATCTCATAAGCATAATAAAGGATTACCTGTCGGTATTTCTTTGATGTAACACACCGCTCGCAGTTTTCACGTCTACCAAGTCACTCTACATATTTATGACCGGTTGGTTGCCAACGTCGGCATTAAAAGGCCAACGTTGGAACCACCCGGTCGTTAATAGTTATACCTGAGTGACATAAGCTTGATAGGCATGGTATACCGTCTTTGAAGACAACGCCATCTGCGAGCGGCGTGTTACATCAAAGAGAAACCGAAAGGTAATCCTTTATTATGCTAATGAGATACCGGAGTCTCATCTGTTTTAAGCTGTCAATCAGAAATTGATAGGGGTAAAAGGATTAAAGGGAACCAATCAGATACCAATAAGAGATGTTAACCCTATAGCGGTCAGTGAGGAAATGACAGAAAATTTACATGTCCCCATATATAGTCCCCTGTTCTAAGCAGGCATGATATTCATTGTTAACATAATTTTACATGATCTTTTATTATTTCAGACATTGAATTCAGTCATTATTTTGAATACAATATTCACATTCTTGTTTTCCGTTCTGAAGCCATCGGTACACACATGTATATTATATAATATACAAAATAAGAACTTTGTTTACGGCCAAATTGACATTATATGGACCGTGTTAAATTTGTGATATTCACCTCATATCATTCCAAAGTCAATATTTGTATAATATGTAGTTGTGCAGCATAAAACGTTACCGTGACCTTGAACCATGACCCCTCCTTTGAAACTTGAAAGTTATCTTGACTTGCATTTGATGTATACTCTTAAGAATTGGATTGAAATTTTCTTCGAAAAGGTAAACAATTGAAACACTTCACGGAACATTGTCTTTATATCATCTTAAGTGAGAATGCATGTATTTAAAAAAAAAGCTACTGTGACAGATTATTTAACATTCCATTTCTATATTGATATTTATTATATCTATTGATATAGTAGATATCTACATGTAGTTTTGCATGACATCTTCTGAGATTCCAAGATTACATTTAAAGGTACGAAAATTAATAGCTATTCTCTGTAAGCATTTGCACTTTTATAAAGGACACATGGCACGGCATGTCTCAAATTTTGATACAATTTGTACGTAAGGTTGGGTCTGACCAAAAAGTAAAAAAAGAATGTCAATAATTTTCATTGCTCTTTCAAGTTAAGTAATAATATTGTTGGGTTTATCGTCTTATCTATATGTTTCCATAGCAACAACACAAATACCCTATCAAAATAGTGTCTTTGGCATTTTTTCAGAATTCAACGATAAGTCACTTATATTTTTAGTTGTTTATGCAAATAAAACATAAGCATTCACATTGGAACAAAGTTTGTGTTCGTTGTTATGGCAATAGGAACTAAAATTTGAAAAATGAAAGCAATCTAAGACAATATGTAGAGTCCTTTTTTTACCAGATCATTGAATTTTGATACAAAGTGATGATAATTAATGAATGTATTCAAGTAGATCTTTCATTACATGGAAGAATATAAAAAAAAATATTCAGGAAATAGCCCGTTGCTATGGGAACGATTGTGTAAATTTGCATTGAGTCCTTGGATACGGGCATCCAAAGTTAAGTAATCTGAAAAATGTTAAATCTAAAACAAAGTTTAAGCTTTGCTTTATCATGTATGTAAAAATAGTTGTGTAAGCCCCGTTTCGTTTTTTGAGGAAAAGGCTACGAAAAACATAAAAAAAGGCATAGTTTTAGGTTGTATGGCCATATTACAATAATAACCATTAATCACTTGAAAGTTTTATCTTGTATTTTGATAGAGGCTTACTTGAACTTCGTCAATATCGAATTAGGCCTTGCTGGGATTAAAAAGTACTGTTTTATAAAAATAACAAAAAATGGTTGCCATGGTTACATATGTTCCCAATAACGTTTTAACTGTTTTTGAAAGAGTGTTGGATATATTTCAACAATTTGTATTTGTTCATCATGATGCAAATTTTTTTAAATGACTATGAAGTTGCAAAATTAGCAATATTATAGACCATAGTTTCTGTTCCCAAGGTAACCTATGTACATAGCAACAAGTGGGTTTATCTTGAATATTCTCATTTTATAAAATAAATTCCATTTCCTTATCATAAACCCATCATGAGAGAATGACAATTGAAAAATACAAACAGAATTTTGAAATCATTATATTATAATTAACTAATTATGTTGTCATGGTAACTAGCCTTTTTGACAATATCAGACACTACTAGTGAGCTTACTTAATATTCTATGTCCTGATCTTTACGATGCATGAAACATTTTCCCGTAATGTCGTACATATATTAGACCAATATTCATCTTCAAAGTAGCTCAATTTTGCCAATTTCTCAACTTTAAAGGCCGTTGCCATGGTAGCCAGATGACCTAGAAATAAAGTTTTGGTCAAATTTACCTTTTTTCTTTGTGTCCTACTCATGGAGCAAATTTCATGAAAATCGGAGACCATGCGTGCCGAAATTGTTTAAATGGTTACAGAGAATTGCTATTAATGAAATTTTACAAAAGTTTATAATGTAAAATAATTCTTTTCATATGAATGTTTGCGTTCCCATTTGTATCAATTCAAAATTTTCAGGCGAATCTAACGCATACATTCGCAGCTATAGACGTTTGAAAACGTCAGTTTTAATTCGGGTTGCGCAGCTCTACTGTAATTCATTCCACTAGCGCCACCTACATTATATTACTGCATATTTTAATAAAACTTTTTATGGCTCCTTTTTCCCTCAATCCAGACCCTTAGGAATAAATTTTACATTTTCAATAAAAGTTATTTTCAAGGACACAGTATCTTTAAAATAATGATAAATTAAGGGAAATTCATTTATAGAACTTTCCGTTAAATTTCTTATTATGATGCATCTTTTCAGGGTGTTTATGCTGGTATTATGGTTGCCTCCTTGCATATTGGATAGAATAAAGAATACAACCTCACCGGAAGTGTGTATTTGGGACCCAGCAAGAAACAGAGAGTACGTATTTCTGATAGCGACCATTGGTCATCATGGATCGTTTCTTGTAATGCTCGTCTGCTATATCCGGGTACTCGTCGTTGTAAAACGACAGAGAACGAAAATTCGGTCAGTTCCTCCTGCTACATCATATATGGAGAGGACAATCTACAATACACAAACTCCAACAGATCGTCATTGTATCAATCCAGAAACGACTGTAAATACAGTACCAAACGGAAATTTACTTCAGCTTACGTCACAGATTAAAAATGAATCCGGTCCAAAGACAGAAAAAAACCAACTCCGGACGCGTACGGATTCCTCTGATCAAGCAATGACGAGTGATCAAGGGACATTGAAGATTATGGACAATAATACCTCCTCCGCATCCTCCAACGAGAAGAAATATAAAACAAAAGAAGCTAGAGTGTTCATTACATTGAGCTATATCATCATCGGATACATGATTTGCTGGGTCCCTTGGCATGTAGTCTTTGACATTTCCGCATTTAAACCGAATCTGATATCCGATGGGTTTTTCCATACGACTTTCTGGCTGACATATTTAAATTCAACAATCAATCCATTCCTTTATAATTTTAGTAGTCCGGAGTTTAGAGATGCTTTCAGGAAAACGTTACGAATACGAAGACGAGGAAACACAGAATGAAATTAGGTTTTGAAAAGGAGTTTGGTTTTATTTCAATATTTTCCTAAATATGTGTGTTATTCACGATAGACTTATGTATAATCACTTTCAACATCTACATGATTCGATAAAAATTGATAAGCATTTGATGTCGTTCATATATTCATATTGTTAATGTTAACGATATCGAAGATAAGGGACATATTGCTTGTTTTTTTTTTGTCAAAAATTAAACAATGGCTACAAATTATACATGTTTGAGATGAGGCATATGTTTTTCACTGTACCTTCAACTTTATTCTCATGAATTTGAACTTGACATTTTATCTTCATTGAGGAAAATACACATCAGACAATTTATTTATTCGTCTTTTGTGGTAGATTGTTCATATTCTTCGTGACAATCTGCCTTTATACAAAACAGTTATGTCTAAACCATGATTATATTAAAATAAATGCTTTATTTTTAAGAGAATTGTACACTTATTGACCTCTCTTGGTCTTGTCGTTGATGACATATTTATAGAATTTTAAATTCGGCAGTATTTTCTAACCATATGCGATACATACGACTATATGCGACACAGCTATATTGCTCATAATAAGGCAAGTCACATACCTTGATCTTTTTACCTTGTGATCTAAACCTACTTTAAGGAAATACACTTACAGCAATAATGTCTCATTTATCTTTAATTGTAGAATGATAGCATTTTACGTATCTGCCTTCTGCCAATACCATGATATTCCCTATTTTCGAAAACCAGAGTTACTTCCCGTTTTGGACGGTATCTGACGTAGAGTAATTATGACGTCATCAAAATCTAAGGAGTGGAGTTTCTCGGCAATAACCCTTTTTATAATCTAAGATGGAGAATTCATGTTTCGTACGCCAACTGATTATGAACAGAACGTTCATAGAGAAAAATGACCTTGATTGACTTGCCTTGATCTTGTAATAAGACTTTCCTGGTATTTAAGACTTTACTGTTTCCAAAACAAAGAAGACGTCGGGGACATATTCCATGTTTAACAATTACATTATGTTTCAGGCACCTTTTCAATTTAATTTGAAACTAATTTCATTGATGAGTTTAAATACATTCTGTACGCTTATATTACCAGAGCAATAAAAACAGGAATCAGAATACTTACTCATTAAATTTCGTTCATGAATATTAAATCGAATATCTCTCACATATCAACCTTCTTATTACCCGGACAGAAAGCTATTATCGACTGAATTATCTTACTCACAAAATATTTTACATACTTTTAAATATTCGTGAGGTGTATTTTGATCCTTATTGTTGAATTAACTTACTATTTTATATCATTTTTGTTCATTTGTTCAGTACCCTTTACACTGTTTCTAATAGCGCCAATGACGTTGTAACGTTGAACAACAGTACTCTTGGACGTGATAATCACTGACAAGTGAGTTAAAGAAGATCCTGACGATAATCTCAATGGCACTCACAATAGAGCACAAATTCAAGCATCGACGGACCCCTAGCAAACTAGAGGTGGGACCAGGTGCCTGGGAGGAGTAAGCATCCCCTGTTGGCTAGCCGCACCCGCCGTCGATGTTTAAGCACGAAAATGAAAAGAATATCTACAATTCATGCACTTTCTGACGTTCTGTCTATATAGAAAGTGCTATGGCGACAATGTCAGGGAAATATATTCAAAACACTTACTGTCAAACCCCTCGCGGGGAACTTTTTTACGAGCTCCACACGGCAAAGGGCATAAGTGTGACACAAATGAGTTAAAGAAGATCCTGAAGATAATCTCAATAGCACTCACAATAGAGCACAAGGGTATACCAGAGATGTAATAATAGTAGTTCATGAGTCATAGGTGAATATAGCATATTGTTTAAGTTTAAGTTAACAAGCAATCGCAAACCCCGAATGTAGACAGGACCAGGTGCCCGGAAGGAGTGAGTATCCTCTTCCTGCAAGCAACACCTGCCACGAATGCGAAATAGAAAAATGTCAATCCCCTCCTTTCTTTCAAATCCGGTTAATTCAAAATAGGTAAATTGGAAAGGTGGTACTCAAAAATGTCCTTAAACATCCTTGATAGGCAAAGATCGAAATGTGCGATAATGGAGCGACCATAAAATTTTCAGTGATATCTTGAGCTGTTCCTCTAAATAACCTTGAGCAAGCAGCATCTTTGTCCTCATTATGAATTTTTCATTTTTATAACATGCTCTTGCATATCGTATTTTTATTTTCGTATTAATTGTGAAATGAATATGCAATAGACAGGCGATGAGTGAATGTTGATACACATGAAGGGAAAGTTTGCGACGGTGAAATCAAAATAGTCACGTTTATCATAAAGACAGGTGTTCAAATGACCATTTTAACTGATCTATAGTAGTATGTCTAGGTAGGAGGCAGAAGTTCTGCTCTCAATTGTTTCTTTGCTTTCCGTTTCATTTGGGATGGCGCCACAAGGTAATCCTGATTGTTTGGATTATTGATGGAGAGTGTCATAAATTATACCCCGCTGAACTGCAACGCTAGTTTATTTTGCTGTTAGAAAGCAGAGACTGTATGAATTCAGCCTCGTATGATCAAGGAATATGTCAGCTAGGAGTGGGGCACAATTGGTGCCAATTGTTGGAGTTTCAACAGTTAGAACATTTTGCCACAAACAGTAACGAAAATATTGTCTATCAAACATTGCAGCATATTGATGATGTTGTCTTCAGTGTATTTGTGTTCTGAATCAGAGAGTTCCATGACGAAATAAGTGTCTTAAAGTCCTAAAACGAGGTATTGTATCTGTTTTTTTTTGTATAATGGAAGCCAACCTAGGTTTGATTCAGTATGCATGTATGGTGGTGTACGGGATGGAACAATCGGAAGATTTAATGTTTGTTATGTGATTGAAAGTCGGAGATTTGAGATGGTGACAGTTCTTTTGAGATTTTGAGGATTCTACTGATTGACTCCACTGCTAGAGGATATCGTAGCACAATACTTCTGAAAACCATCGTTGAATGAGAATTTTCGTAAGCAAAATAGAGAGGCTTCGTGGACACCTGAACGATTGTAAGATATAATGCGCATCTGGGAAATCCAGTATAAGTATGGTTATTCAAGATTCATTTTCAGGGATGCCAAATAAATGAAGCATTGGTTTGTGGTAGTCTAAGACGTCTGTGATAGAGAACTGCGTTATATCGTATGTTTGATTTCCAGGTGACGAATTGAGTCCTTTTTCCTCCTTAAGACAGTTTACATTATATGATTTGCACGTGAAAACTAAGTTGTTTCATGCTTGATCTGCCGTAACAATGACATTGTTTTTCATGGAGGTAAGGGATTTCATCGGCAACACAACGGTCAAGACATGTGGACTCGGGCCTAATTTCGAAGGACTCACATTTACCGATACACGCTCCCCAGAATACAGACTACAAGGAGTCATCTTGGACATTTCTACTTTTCGTTTATTTCAAGCAGTTAGATCAGATAAATCAGAGGAGAGACAAACCGTCCTTTCATTAAAAGTAAGATTTGCAAACAAAGGTATTGATTAATTGAATCTTGGTCAAATTTTGAATCACAAAACTGTCACAGAAAAAATCCCACCATATTTTGAAAGAAAAGAAACAACTTGTATTTCCTATAGCTACATACCAACAGTTGCATCTAACATTTACAATTACAAACGCAGTGTATTGATTTAAGTAATCCCTCACTACATCCACTTCCTGCGAATGTTCTTCATCGGATTTCAACTACTCTTCTTGTGGACACGTTATTACTGGTGACATTAGTATAGTCAAGAACGACAAGTTGAGAGAATTGTTAAAAAGGGTCCCAAATACAGAGAAAGTATGGCACTTACATGGAACCAAAATGTCAAAATTATCATGGACTCTTGTGAGGAAACATGTTAAACGTCTTCAAATTCAATAGCATCAAGTGTGAAACAGATTTCGAATCTCTCAAGGACTTAGCAGCCATCCGGGAGGTTGTCCTATAATATATGACCCTACGGCAGGCATAGGGTTGGACCCCCCTCCCTTTTCCAAATATTTAGGTTGAAGTCTTATGTTATAGGACTTCCCAGGTGGAAGCAAAAAATGAGCTTCATTTTCAAAATTGAAGTACATTGCAAGAGTTTTTAAGTCCTTGGTTCTGTTCCCTCCCTAGATAGCCCCAATATTTCCAATAATGAAAGCTGATATCCAATGATCATTTTATGATTTTATGGCAACTTATACTGTCATGATTTAGTTAAAAACATGATGCTTACGAGAGAATAGGCAACTTTCTGTCTGTCTAAGTTTTATTCCGCATTGTACCTTTACATTGCTTAAGGGTTTTAATGTCGTTTCAAGAAATAGGTCACAACGCAATCAATTTAATATCTAATTATTAATTTCTATAGAATATTAATCGTCTTTGAAGTAAGGTTTTGTTTGAAAATTTCGTTTGTTTTTTTATTTTCCGCCCTCCCTTATAGGTTTGAAGATTGAACCTGGACGTTTAACGTAGAATTTATTTAGGGCGGCCTAATGTTGACACTCCTTTGTTTCTAAGAAAAAAAAAAACAAAGAAATTCTTCAAATTGATTCGTCTAATTTAAAGAACTCCTCTTTCGTGAAACGTTGCTAAGGATCTACTATATAATAGCGAATAGTGAACCATTTGAACTGCCTCCTCGGCAGGCAAGCTTTATCGGTGATGCGATCAAGTGCGTTTGATTCCAGACCCTTTATTAAGCTCGCTCGTCGATTCGTTACAATTTAGTGGCAGCAAAGTGACTTTGAGGTCCGAGGCAGGCCCTCTGGGCGAGTCATTGCTGACTCGGTGGTCTATGTGGCAAATGAACGAATCGGTCCGAAGACATTTATACTCAGTCATTATGAATATACTGACTAACGTCTATGTTGTGTTGAAAGAACACTGCCACCATTATAATGGGGTAGTGTTCCAACTCTATACCTTCTTGGAAAAAAATTCAAACCAATTTTCATGCACAAGACACGTGTTTCGAATATTAAATTCTCATCATTGATGCTTCCAGCCAAAGTGCTTTTCATAAGCCGGGCAAATTAATTTCACAAGCGCCCTTTGGTTTAATTGTAGAATTTGAATTTGTGCATTTTCTTCACAAAGAGTTCGTGGCTCCAATTTTCTGAAGGGTCGATTCAGTAGCATATCTAAAAAGCTTTGGAGGGATGGTGCCAAGATTTGAACCTTCTTTAATTTGGATGATATTTTCGATGAAATGGCAAGTTTCCAAAATAGCAAAAATATATTAGTAGCGTCAAATTGATAAAGGACCAAAACAAAGCTTCTTTCATGCGACAGAACTGGAAAGAATTAATAAATACACTTAAACATCAATTAGTCAAAGAAGATCCTGACAACAATCCCAACAGCACTCACAATAGAGCACCAAATTTAGCATCGACGGACCCCTAGCAAGCCAGAGGTGGAACCAGGTGCCCGGGAGGAGTACGCATCCCCTGTTGGCTAGCCACACCCGCCGTTGATGTTCATGCACGAATATGATAATACATAAAATAATGCACTGTCTAAGATATATCTATATAGAAAGTGCTATGGCGACCATGTCATGGAAAAATATTCAAAACACTCAAGTCACGGGTAACGATTCTATCTGCTCCACACTGCAACAAGAAATCAGTGTTTATGTTAATGATACGAAGTGTTCCAACTATATACCTTCTTGAAGAAAAATTCAAACCAATTTTCCTGCACCAGACACGTGTTTCGAATATTAAATTCTCATCAGTGATGCTTCTATCCAAAATGCTGCATAAGAGTAAGCTACATTATACAACAAAGGAAATTTAAACGTCTTCAAATTGAATAGCATCATTTAAGAACAGATAAATTGGCAACATGGACCAGACATGCACGTTTCGGGTACTTAACCCTCGTCAGTGATCCTCAAATCTAAACAATGTAATGTGCCAAAAAAGTATGAAAGTTACTATGTCGAAAAAGTGACCGAAAGACGTAGCAGGATGGGTGGGATATGATGCTACAGGACCCACGTTTTAGAAATTTCAAGAAATTTTGATAAAAGAAATTTTAGAATGCGTTGAAGAAACGATCAACCGAAATTGATCGAACTTGGCTACATGTGCCCTTGGGGACTCCTGGTCCACCAGCAGTGACATTCACCAAGTGGTATAAATTTAAACGTCTTCAAATTGAGTAGCATCATTTAAGAACAGATAAATTCGCAACATGGACCAGACATGGACGTTTCGGGTACTTAACCCTCGTCAGTGATCCTCAAATCTAAACAATGTAATATGCCAAAAAAGTATGAAAGTTACTATGTCGAAAAAGCATACCGAAAGACGTAGCAGGATGGGTGGGATATGATGCTACAGGACCCACGTTTTAGAAATTTCAAGAAATTTTGATAACAGAAATTTTAGAATGCGTTGAAGAAACGATCAACCGAAATTGATCGAACTTGGCTACATGTGCCCTCGGGGACTCCTGGTCCACCAGCAGTGACACTCACCAAGTGGTATAAATTTAAACGTCTTCAAATTGAATAGCATCATTTAAAACCAAGGATAATCCAAAAAGAACTAATTCAAATGAGTAAGCTTCGGAAACGAAGCTTCCCTGAGAAAGGGGAAGTATAACGTATTAGACATATGAACTACTAGCTTTTTCGGGAATGCGATATAACTGCACTTGATTTCAGACCCTTAATCAGATTCCCCGTAGCATCATGTCTGACTAACGAAGTCTTTCATCATGGTTATTTCTAAAACCGATCATAGGTGCCTGGTCGTCAGTTAGAACTTATTTCTAGATAAATCAGACTGTTACAGTATGCATATACTTATCAATACAGGGGTATTCATGATTTACTTTTCATGAAGCTCGCCGGGACGAACGTCCGGAGAGCTATTGCAATACCCTCGGTGTCGTTGTCGTCCTTAGACAAAGCGTAAACTTGGACCTTACATGTACCTCTTGAACTATCAGGGATCGGGCTTTGCTATTTCATATGAAGGTACCTTGTGACGAGATGTTTCATTTTTATACAATGACTTTTGACATAGGAACCTTGGACTTTGACCTACTTTTCAAGAACATTAATCTGGGCTAGTTTTTTGGACTATCAGTAGTAGAGCGTTGATATTTCACATGACACCTTTCATGTGAAACTTTTACCTTTCACCATGGACTTTGACCTGTTTTCCAAAAACAAAAAAACGTTTACCTTGGATATATCCCATAAGTATCAGGGAAAGGGCTTTGATATTTCATATGTAGATGCTTTGTAATGAGATGAAATAGTGCCCATGATCTCTTACCTAGTGCCTTTGACTTTTACATACTGATCAAAAATTTTAATCTGGGTTGTTCCTCTTGAACTTTAAGGGTAAGGGCTTTTATATCTCACAAGTAGAATAGAAAAGCCATAAACCCTAAAGCTCAAGAGATACAGCCCAGGTTTATGTTTTTGAGAAGTATGTCAAGGTCAAAGGTAAAGGGCTCTAGGTCAGAGCACTCTGTCTCAAACAGACCTTTGAGTATGGACTTTGACTTTTTTTTCAAAAATTAACGTGGTTTCTTGAAATATTAGGGCAAGGGCTTTTATATTTCATGCATAGATTCATTTTAACAATGAACTTTCATTTGATACTTAAACTAGTACTAGTGATCTTGACCTTGATCTTAACTATGATCTACGTTCATTAAATTACACCTGGACCATATATTCAGATTTCTAAGGGATAGGCAACTTATGGCAATACTTGTCGGATTTGGGAATTTATTTAAATTTTGACAAACACCTGCTACGTTACATTTGTAATCTTTGATTACCCTGTGTTTTTATGACATCTCATGGGTTTATTTTATTTATTTCTAATTCAATCAGGCTTAATCCCAAGACTTTCGGCATGTATATCGTCACGAAAGCATTGTTTTACTTGTTTAAGATGACAAATATGGATATTGACAATATCCCTGTATACAGCACAGAATCGATAATTCAGAAAATCAGAAACCGAAGGCATACAAAATCAGGATAAAACAAGAACCGAAGCAAATAAACAAAAACCTCCACCACATGAAAAGAAGCGAACTCCCGATATGGGAGTGAGACCAGGTGCCCAGGAAGAGTAAGCATCTCCTGCTTGCATGCAACACCCGCCGCTTCAATTCGGTAGAACCGTCACATCCGATGAATTGAACTATGGATAATGACAATATCCTTACACATAGTACAAAATCGATAATTCAGAAAATCATAAATCGAAGGCATACAACATCAGGATAAAACATTAATCAAAGCAAACAAACAAAGACCACTATATGAAAAAAAATCGAACTCCCAATATAGGAGTGGGACCAAGTGTCCTGGAATTGTCAGCATCTCCTGCTTGCATTCAACACCCATCGCTTAAATTTGGTAGAATTGTCAAACCCGGTTACTTCCATTTCGGAAGATAAAAGCATATGCTGTGATTTGATGGTTCAAATCACCCTAGTGTTGATTATTTTGTCTACTTCATTGAAAATGTCAAGGGTTGAAGTGTCTGAACTATTGGAAAATTTGATATTCCAATAATTCATTATTAACATGTACGCGCAATATCCATTACGCTGAACAACGAATGCATCATTGAATAGATGATACCTCTTGTTCGATACATGTTTTATTGTTCTTTCACAAATAGTTTGTCTTCCAATAAAATTTGATTGTAGTCGTTATTCACATTGAAATATCTAACGCTTTACTTAATTTCCTGTGCAAGTGCATTTCATGATAATTTGGATGATTGTTACGTGGAGAGTAATAGATAAGATCAATGAAATATCAATTTTTCATCGAGTGACATCAGGTGAAAGTAGAGTGGTGTATAAGGTAAAACGAACTCAACTTAATTACTTGGAAGCGTTACAATAATTCAAAACGTAGGGTTTCAGCTGTAGTTATTGTATCGAATCATAAAAATGATCAAATTCTGTAAATCTGAACGGATGCGTTCGTGAAATATCTCATAAATATTAGTCGGCAAATTTTGTTGTTTACATTTACTTTGAGTATGTTCAAGTAATTGCGTGGATATTTCATGTCTGGTGATTTTTAAAGGAAGGCGATTACTGATCTCAATCCAGATGCTATTAAAAGAACATAACAAACGACGCAAAATACACAAACAGACAGAGCACAAATGCAATTAAATCAAATATTCTAAACAAAAAGACAATGTCAAAATTAGAGTGGCCATACTAAAGAAACCGTAAAGACATTGTCAAACAAGAAGATCCATGATTTACAACTGAGAAGCGTTGTGTTTGTATTGCTCGGAAGTTACTTAATTACAAATATCAACTAGTATACTGTTTTTAATGAATTATTTTAATGCGACTTAAAAGTGTCCCACTCTGCTACCCTCTGGACAAAACAGTCTAAACGTGGTGCACCATTTCCGGACATGCATGTTTCGTAATATAAATACTCATCAGTGCAACCTTAAAAGATCGAAGATGGAAATACATTCATTATTTTTAATTCACTATTGAGTCCTTGCGGAATACAGAGTTCTTTCCCCTTATAGACGGTATCTGACTAAAACCATTATGACGTCATGAAAATGGTATGGTAACGATTTTATACCGTCATTTCCTAGACTTTTAGGACTGTTTCCATAGAATTTGATGACGTCATAATCAGTCTACGTCAGATACCGTCTCAAATGGGAAGTAACTCTGGTTTTCGACAATAGCGAATAAGAATGGAATAACTGTGGGTCTATACAAACGGGGATTAAAGAGTGTATGGTCGATAAATGGATTTTATAGCGTTTTGAAACTCTTTTACCAGTTTGATAGATAACCTACATTCTTTTAAACTTATCATTCGAAGAATATGATTATTTATCTAAAATGTGTGAAACAGTCTGAAATAAAATGAATATACAAACGTCAATATAAAAAAATCTTTTATTGATAAATGCAAGATGTACAATTTTAAGTTTGAAGATAAAATAAAATACTATTTTGATATTTCAATATGGAGAAGTCAGTATCTGTTGTGAATTATTCGCTTGGTACATGCATAAAAAAGGAGGGAAGAATATCATGCTTTCAGGTAAGTTTCGAAACAGAAAATTGAATAGTGTCAAATTCAATGTCTTTACTTAACGCGCATGTCCAGTATTTGCTTCAATTCAAAGGCAATACTTTCAAGTGACCGTTCGGGGAGATCAGTTGGGCGTGGGAAATTTTCATTCTCATCCTCTAATATTCGCCTCAATTCAGAGACAATACTTTCAAGTGACCGTTCGGGGAGGTAAGTTGGGCGTGGAAAGTTTTCGTTCTCATCCTCTAATATTCGCCTCAATTCAGAGGAAAGTCTTTCAAGTGACCGTTCGGGGAGGTCAGTTGGGCGTGGGAAGTCTTCATTCTCATCCTCTAATATTCGCCTCAATTCAGAGACAAGTCTTTCAAGTGACTGTTCGGGGAGGTCAGTTGGGCGTGGAAAGTCTTCATTCTCATCCTCTAATATTCGCCTCAATTCAGAGACAAGTCTTTCAATTGACCGTTCGGGGAGGTCAGTTGGGCGTGAAAAGTTTTCATTCTCATCCTCTAATATTCGCCTCAATTCAGAGACAAGTCTTTCAAGTGACCGTTCGGGGAGGTCAGTTGGGCGTGGAAAGTCTTCATTCTCTGGTGGGTCAGTCACGTGCTCATCTTGCGTATCGTGCTCTTCGTTATTCCTGGATTCTGGTCCATCAGGTACATAGCGTCTTGTTTCATTATCATCCGTAAAAGCACCGCCTATAAATGACTCTAAAATGAAAAAAATATATAGATACCAACAAGTCCTTCGCAAAAGCTAATGAAATACATGCTGACTAGGATAATAAAACATTATAATTGTGTAAATGTATTGTATAACAATTAGTAGATTAGGGACATAACGTGCACAAGCTTATAAAGTCCCCATAGGGTAGTCTTGAATGGTAAATAATTTGCAGAATTTAACCTACATCTGGACTAGTCCAGTCAAAGTAATATTGAACCTTGAACTAATTGCAACACAAACTCTTTGTGTTTTATGTGTTTTAATATGATAGAGTAAATCTGATATTAAAAAGTCTACCAAAAATATTGGCGTGGAACACATTGATATCGACCCTCAAAGTTTCGTTATTTGTAAATACGCTTCGGTGCTTCCATACAACATGATAAGACGGAATCCGAATATCGTGCCCATGTACTAATGTCTGCTTTCTGTACCTGATTTCTATGAATTATTTTAATTTCAGATGTGGAAATTTTCTAGACACATAACGTGTGTGGATAATTTGTTCCTTATTGGTATTTTATCTTAATAAACAAGCTTACGTTCATTTGCATTTAGTATGGCAGACGTACTTCCGGTGACGACATGGCTACTCGAATACAACTTTCAAATGATAATTTATGTGGACGTCTAGCTGTTCGTAATGCATTATAAAGAAAGAAATTGTATAAAACATTTAGACAAAGAGTATTATATGATTTCTTTTGGAGACAATTAAAATACCGGTTTAATATACGCCATAGCAAGTTTAAAAAATACGTGTAAGGTGGTCCGTCAGAAAAATAATTCTCATTCCATTAATAAAGTTACTCTTTATTGATCATAGCTTAAGGATCTTTCATTATTTAATCGGACACATTTCATGAACAAATTATTTTTCTTAACACACAAAACACGTAGCATATTACATATACAGAAATGGCTGAATACCGTTAAAAAAAGGGGGGGGGTTTAAAATAAATTCCTTAACGTCATTTTATGAAGTGATTCAGAAACGTCAGTTTAAAGGTACAATTCTAACGGTTACCTGCTCGAACCTCGCTTGTTCCACGGGTAGCCGACGTATACTCTCCACTGTATATGTAGTATACATTGTAAGTACTACGAAAAAGTCTATTATGGATACGTTTGAAAAAAAAATTATGCTATGGTGTATTAAAATTATGACAATCTATTTAACATTGGAATAGATAGAAGTCTCTACTTTCATAAGTAAGATTATAATTTTTTTTATATAAAGATTCAATTCAGTTTTACTTCTCTTCGAATAATATGCTCTTGAAATACGAACTATATTCTGTGTTACACTGGCGTGTGTTACATGTTATATTCTGTGTTATTACGCTTTCGAGTTTTGGGCACCTAAGAGTCCACAAATGATGGATAAAATAGGAATTTGTTGAGGATCAAATCAAAGAATTACTAGATCTATCTATACATCATAGACTAATGTGCAGTCCAGAAGGGTTATCGGACATCCCCTTTGTTTTCAACATAACATGTATGTCTGATGACCTTGTAATGAAATCTATATAGTGTATATATTTTTGTCAGTATTTGAAAATCACCTCCGACCGCTTGCCAGCTGCTTTAAATATATGATCAATATGAAATATTATGTACAGTCTTCCGAAACGTCATCTTCTCAAGACTAGTCTTGAGAAGTTGCCGAAACGTGTCCCCAATCACACATTCTTTTCTTATCGAGACTGAAAAAGGAAATCTGATAGTACACGTGCTACTAGAGTCTTACATTTTTATTCGAACTTTGCGATCATGAAAAAATCAACTATAATATTTTATTTCCAGCGTGAGGTTAAAGTTAGTTTTTATTATATATTTGCTCTGACTTTCAAATGTCCCGACCCCACTTTCAAAATTTTCTATATCAGACTATGAGGAAACGCAGTGTTTGCAAAAAAAATCATAATTATGATGTCACGCATCTATAGGATAATCGTGTGATGAATTAGATTTTTACGGTGCTTATTAATTTTCCTAATTCTATTGTCTATGATGGAGTGGAGAGGGTGCAAGGTAGCATGATTCTTCATATCGAGTCTCTTTTCTAAAATAGTCCAAATGGCTCGTATTGCATATTTTGTTTTTCTTGCGATAACTCGGAGTCAATTCAAATAGAATGGTATTTGTGATGAAAGAAATGCATAATGTGCAATTTTATAAATAAATGGCAAAGTACTGAAGAATATACCAATAATTTCCCGGTACCTTAGTTTTACAACACTATAAACTTCTATTTCAATTCTTCAAAATAAACAGTTATAGAATCTATGCTATTAAATAATATCATGAAATGTCGGCGATTCCTTCACGAAGATGGCCTATTTCATACTGTTTTTAGATGAATAAATTGTCAATGTGGAGCGAATGAAGATATGTGCTCTTTTAAAAAATCTATACTTTGACTGTTGAAACACGCAGAAAGGGCGGATCAAGAGGGGGGGGTTAAGGGGTCCTTAGGAGTGAGGGGTTCTTACACCTCCCCTGGGCTTAACACAAAAAAAAACCCGCAGATTTTCCCCGTTTTTATGAATCTATCTTTTTAATCATAGGCAGGATCCCCTCCCCCGATGGGTTGCCCCCCCCCCTGGAAAAATCTAGATCCGTCCATGTATACATCGTGTATAAAGCAAGGCACGTGCACAGGGTTCTTGTGCATGAAATAGAGGTGGGATCTAGCTCCGCTGAAGTTACTTTAAGTTCGATTTCAGAAAAAGAGAATGGTGTCAAGCCGTATATGAAGGAACACTTTTTATCGTTACCACCCCTAGATCCACTCATGAAAAGAATGTTATTCCATTTTCTCCATACCCATGTATGCAAAAATTAAGATGAAACAGAAATGCGTTAGAATTTTCTAAAAAATATACGATAATTGCACTTTATACACATCCTCAGATCCTCAGGTTAGCAAAATAGGCCTATTCGGGTCTCAGTGTCTCAAAATGAAAAAAAAAGTTCTGTACATGAAATGTTTGTTCGTGTACCCATATTCAATTTAAGCATAAAACAAAATTATACAAATTTTCCCATTATCAATACACTACATAAGCCATTATGTGTGAAAGCTCTTTTTCCAGTTTTCAGAGATTTCATTACTAAATTTCGTCTCCCCCCCAAATAATGCATGAAATACAGTTTTTATACGCCCGTCATTTGACGGGTCGCATTATGGTATGGCGAAGTCCGTCCGTCTGTCCGTCCGCCTATGGAACGCAATAACTTGATTATGCGTCAACGGATTTTCACGAAATTCATACATTATGATTGGACTGTGGAGAGGAAGCCACCTTTCGATTTTCAGGTACATCCGATTTGTCGTTACAGAGTTATGGGACTTAGATTTTTAAAATACAGTGAAAATATACTAAAATAGTTAAAAATTATTTAAAAATCTATTTCTGGTCAAAATGTTTTGAAATTTTGTATACTTCAAGTAGAAAGGATGTTCTTTCACATATGTAACGGGTTCTTAATTTTTTTGTCACATTATCCAGAAAGTATGTGTAATGGGGGGGGGGGGGGTTATATGCACATACATGTTAAGCTTAGGGCAAAATATAGGTGCATGGAACGCAATAACTTGAATATGCGTCAACGGATTTTCATGATATAAGTACATTGTGATCAGACTTTGTAGAGGAAGCCGCCTTTCGATTTTCAGGTTTATCCGATTTGTCCTTATGGAGTTATGGGACTTGGATATTTTATGGGACTTAGATATGTTGGTGTTGTGAAAAAAAATTGAAAGGTGGCTTTCAAACTGTATTTCATGCATTATTTGGGGGGGGGGAAGACGAAATTTAGTAATGAAATCTCTGAAAACTGGAAAAAGAGCTTTCACACATAATGGCTTATGTAGTGTATTGATAATGGGAACATTTGTATAATTTTGTTTTATGCTTAAATTGGGATATGGGTACACGAACAAACATTTCATGTACAGAACTTTTTTTCATTTTGAGACACTGAGACCCGAATAGGCCTATTTTGCTAACCTGAGGACCTGAGGATGTGTATAAAGTGCAATTATCGTATATTATTTTAGAAAATTCTAACGCATTTCTGTTTCATCTTAATATTGTCCAAAATACACAGAAATACATTTAAAACATTTCACATTATTAAATTCCCTTTGCTTTTTGAGATTAAGAATTATTTTTCATAAGAATACACAATTAAATATAGGGGCAATGCAACCTGAGGAGATTTTCACCAAATGCAACAGAAATGCAACAAGTCATTACAATTTACACATTTCACTTCATTTCCATTATATGCTGTCTGTTGCAGAAACGAAAGCATGTGTTCAAATATTTTTTCTTCGAAATATACAAGTCATAGAGGTAATTAATTCTTTAAATAAAGAAAAAACCCATTAACCATATAAGGTTTTTAAATATCTCGATTCCATTTTGTGAACCACCCAGAATACTTTTAAAATAGATAGAAATTTACTTTTAATCATCCCTATTAAGAACGGTATCACAAAAGTGTCTTAAACATTATGGCATCGGATTCCTTCTCTTAGCATCTCTATTTCTAAGTTGGAAGATGTGCGTCTATGTCTAGTACAATAACGCACATACTGCTGGATTTTGAGATCAGAAATCTAAAGTTTGCTTATTTGTCTTACCTTGTATCCATTTTCAATCTATTGTTTCTATCATTTCAAGGTTATGAGTCAGTTAATGAAAGTCAAAGACAAACCTCGAATTCAGAATTCAAAAATCTTTGTCAATAGGTATTGTAAACGCGATGGGGTAATTTTCGCCTTTTTTGCGAATCAAGGGATTTAGCGAAAATTTCCCCGCGTAAAAATATTCCCACTGCATTTTTACAATGGGAAAGACATTTTCATCGCGAATATTTTCCCCCAGCGTAAAATCTTGATCTGATAATCGCGAAATCCCCCCCAGCGAAAATAACCACGTTTACAGTATACAAAACCATGAAAATAAAGCGGAGATCCCTTGCAGTGAAAACAGCGAACATTTCTTCTTTCGTCATTCTCATGCAACATGTGAAAACCTTTGTAGTTGGATACATGACCATGTTGCCTTCTATAGTTTTTAAGACTGATATTATTCTATCAAATGGATGTTCTAATTAAACCACCATTGATAAATAGAATCGTTGAATATCAATGGGTATATATGTGGTACGACTATTCCTTTTTTAAAGCACAATATTCTGATTCTCCCCCTTCTTGCAAAATATCTTCTTTTAACATTTTGAAACCTCCGCTTTTTTGTGAAACCCTCGGCAATGTGGTCTTCTGTGTGGGGATCTCTTCTTTCTTTTTTGCAAGAGACACTTTTTTGACGGAGGCTCTTATTTAGCTGTCTTCAATCAATCAAATAAAGCTATCAATTGGCGATCCAAGAAAAACGTGATGAATAACCATCTGAGAACCTTGTAATATGTGGTCTTTTGGGAATCTCTTCTTTCTTTTTTTTTTGTAACAGACACTTTGGTTCATTCTGTCATTCTTTAATTAAGTACTGACTAAGGCCCCTATTTAGCTGTTTTCAATCAATCAAATAAAAGTATTTATCAAAGATCTAACATAGACTTGCTGCATAACCATCTGAGAACCTTCTAATATGCGTACTTCGCTACTCTAGTTCCATAGAGAGTCATTTCAGTTCAACATAAATACCCTAATCTCTAATATAACAATGTATGGAAATATTCATACTGAGCATCAACATCGTCTAGATCGTCTGAAAATATATGAAATAAAATCGGCAAACGAAATTAAATGATATATCTACTGAATTATTTTGCTGAAATATATCTTAATTCCCTCGATTAAAAATTGTCTTCCTTTATATATAATGGCGATTGTATTGGCACACTCGGTTTTCCTAAACATATTTAAGTGGGGGTATTTAAAAAAAATCGAGGAAAAAAATTTTCTTTTTAATCAAAATATTTTTTATATAGTTATACACACATGCAAAGCTTTTTATTTTCATCAAGGCTTTAAAAAGAATTAAAAGAAAATTGAATCAAAATATTCCTAAATCAAAGTTTATCATAATGAAGCGATGAAAAATCGCATGCCAGTATTCAGGATATTAAACCGTTGAAAATCTCTTCGGCATGTGAAGACATTTGTCAAGTTCCATACTCGTTGCGGGAGTCGAAAGCCGTCACAACTTGTAGCTCAAACTCGTGACAGGGTCTTAAGGAATGCAAAGCTAAGTCCTTGTGTTACTCTTTATTTTGTGTGTGTGTGTGTGTGTGTGTGTGTGTGTGTGTGTGTTTCATTTTCTTTATCGTATGTTTTTGCGTCTCTTGTTGTGCTTGTCTACTTTGTGTTTTCGTATTAGGTGTTTTGTGCTTTGATGTTGATACTGCAACAGAGTCTGATTGGAGATAATTTCCTTATTTTTAAAAATACACAAGGAGGAAAATCGAGTTACATAAAGAAAGAAGAAAGGGGGTGTTAAAGCCCTGCTTCCAGAGAGCTACTCTTTTGTCCAAGATATCAAATTCATTTCAGTATAGATATACATGCTACGGACTTTCATTATCAACGTTAACAGTCATTAAATCATCAAATAAAAACTAGCATAACGTTTGTATTGTAATTTTCAAATGCTGAGAGAGCTGGAGATGCTGACTCTTCCTGGGCACCTAGTCTAACTCCCATTTCGGAAGTTCCCTTTTTTTCGTGTGGTGGAGGTTTTTGTTTGTTTGCTTTTGTTCCTGTTTTGTCCTGATTTTGTATGCCTTCGGTTTATTATTTTCTGAATTATCGATTTTGTGCTGTACATATGATCATTATCCATATTTGTCATTTATTCAATGAAGATATAATCTAATAGTGACAAAATTTCTGACAGCTTTATAAAAAGATCCACATCATAGATAACTTACTTCTTTTAAGATCATCCCTCATATCATCGGAATCCTTATTTTCATTGTTGTCGTCTGTATTAGCGACATCGTCGTCTGCTTCCTGGTCTTTCCCGAATTTCCTCAAATCAGTTAACTGTAATGTTTAGCAGAGATTGTTAAAACGAGCAAACTTTTTAGAACAAAATGGGTCTTGGTGCAAAATAAATGTTCCACAGTAAGTTCTAGAATAAACATGAAATGAAGTATTATTATTTATGCTGAATTATCCAACCTGTACTTTCTAAAATCAAAGTTTATTCTACCAAAGACTTATTGACATTAAATAATGTAGGATCTGGTTCGATAACCATCACAAGTAAACATCAAAGAAATACTTAACGGTCATTGAGTCTTAAAGTCGAGAAGGCAAGGCAGAATCGCGAGAATTCCCATCGAAACGGTTGCGAACCCCGGAATGAACAACATTCCGAAGTGAGACCAGGTGCCCGGGGACAGTCAGCGTAGCAAATGACAAAATAGCATTCAAAGCAATGTTTTAGACGCCCCTGTGACAAAAATAAATCCAACGAAAGCTGACAGGGTGAGTGTCACTGCTGGAGGACCAGGAGTGTCCCCGAGAGCACATGTAGTCAAGTTCGATCAACTTCGATTGATCCTCTCTTCAACGCATTCAAAAATTTCAATAAAGGCAATTTTGAGAAATTCTGATAAAATGATCAATTCTAAGGAGAGTATTTTCTTATAAAAACTATGTTGCTGGTTGTCATGGCAACAAGTCATTATCTTTATTAATAGCTAGAAGGTCGCCAGCTACGTATTTTTTTTTCTACGTATATATCTATGGTATTGCTTTATCCTAAAGCGGTCAAATCAATATGTACCCGAATTAGTTTTTGAGCAAAATGACTGTTTCTATAAATAGCACAATAATTCCTGCAAAAAATCAACAATTTGACCCCAAAACATCGAGTTTAACTTGAAGTTCGAACTTCTGATTATCTCACTTTAAAAGAGTATAATGGATAGTAAATATTCTGATGTTTGAATCTTTGGTTGCAGAACTTTTGCGAAAATGACAATTTTTTTTCCTATTTTCGGCGATGTTTCATTGAAAAATATGCATTTTTCCCAAAATATCCATTCCGCAATGAAAGTTTCTAGGAGTATTATTTTTTTTTCAAAAATCATGTAACAATCTGAGCTTATGTCATGTATCGTTTATGTCGGTTTCAAATATTATGTGATATGAAATTAGAGTTATCTCCCTGTAGTCGCAACCCTAACCTTAATTAGTAATGTACTATATTTTTGTATTTCATAATCAAATGTAAAGTATTGCAAATATCTTGCCAATCACAATTATGGTTACATAGTTGTATTTCGCATGTGTATTCCCCGTGACAAGGTCTTATAATTGGTACAAAATTTTTGACCTCGTGAACTTGTCCATTAATCTACATATACTTAACAAATAATGGTGTTCATATTGACAAAGATGCCGAAGGTGGCATTCGTGATTCATAAACACAGTTAAACTTTATATTTCTCTGTACGGTTCCTAAAACGCCTCTTTCCATACCCAGGGATGTCCTTCAGGAAAAGCAGACAATAGTTGGAAACCATTTTGCCATGACCAGTCTTTGAAGGTAATTGCCGTGTTCGTGTATGTTTCCGTCTGTTGCAGTATCAGTTATTCAATCTCAAAGTCGAGAAGGCAGAATTTCCACTGGAACGGCTGCGAACCTCGTAATTAATAACATTTCGATGTGAGACCAGGTGCGCGGAGAGAGTAAGCGTCTCCTGATTGCATGTAACATCCGTTGCAACAGCTCCAAGAAAACTTGCCAAATTCGGCGATCGTCTCGATGTACATATCAGGTAAATTTCTTGTTAGGTGATGATGACAGCCATTCAGTCGCAATCCAGAATGTCACTGAACATTCTGGAAAGGGGGATCTGATATACTTTTATATCCCCGGAGCGATCGAATAACTTCCTCAATGATTTCAGCCGTTGTTTAATATAACCCTTAACAAGTAACTTACTTGCAAGCCGTTTTCCTCTAACGATGGAATCTTCATATTTGGAACATGCCCTGAGAAACAAAAACGGCTTAAGCCTGAGAAGGCGTAATGTTGCTACTCATGAAAGTGAAGTTAATTATGTGGAAGCTGAAATCATTATGAATGTCATAGAGTGAGGTGTTCAAATGGCCTTTTGCGTTGAAAATATATCCAAGTACGAAGCGGATCTGTCATTTTCGGTTGTTTCCTTGATCTCTAGGTAATGAGTATAGATTTCGTGTAGATGATCTTTAAAGTTCGGATTATTGATAGACAACACCATTTAACATTTATCTGAAGGTAAAATTGAAATGTGATGCGAGGTGCTTTCGCCCAGTCGAGAGCAGGATCTGGATGAAGTCAGCTTCGTATGAATATAAAAATCAGTCCAGTGGAGCGCAATTGGTATCCATGGGGATGCCAACTATTTGCTTGAATACGGTTTCTCATAAACACCACAAAAATGTTGTCAATTAAGCATCCGTCTTCGGTATTTTGTTTGAATCAGAGTGTTCCTTAACAAAATAAGTATTCTCTCGCCCTATGACAAGGTATTTGTATCTCTTGTTTCCATTTCTTGAAAGAAAGGTGTTGCGAATAATATTGGCCAGTCTGTTTTTGAGCTTTTGGTGTAAAATGGTAGTGTAGAGTGTGGATAAGTGGTAAGACATTATGCAGGTAATATGATTGAACTTGGTGGCCTTTGAATTTGCCAAAAGTTCCTTAGAATTCATTAGGATCCACATCTGATCGATTCCATTTCTGAAATATGTTGTATCGCAGTATGTTTGAAGACCTTGGTTGATATGAATTAATATTTCCGTAAGCAAAATGGATTCATGTTTTGTGGAGAACCTGGACGAACCGGCAGTGAACCAGCGTTTGAATAATCTTTGTGCATATCTTGGAATCCAGTAGTTATAAGGTAGTTCAAGATCAGAGTCATCAGCATGAATACCGAATGACTCAAGAACAAATTTGTTGTTAAGTATTTCAGATACAGATAAATTTGTAAGATTATAGAATGAATTTCCTGGTGCTGAATGTAACCCAAGTTCCTCTCTCAGGCATTTGAAAGAAGGGAGGGGATTTGATATAATATGACTTGCAAAGGAAAGTAAAATTGTTTGTCGCTTAATCAGCAGGTACAATGATAGATTTTTCTTTGGTAACAACACGGTCATAAAAATTGACTAGTGCCTGTTGTTAACTGAGTGTCGAAGAAAAGCTATTCTTCTTTTAAGTAATTTTCCGATAGATTTCATCCTTTCTGAGAGTGTGTTTAGTCTCATTTGTTCCTTTTTTGCCCATTGTCTGGCTGTCATCCTATCTTGAAATATCCAATTTGAGAACAACGGAGGGGATCTCCAACAACACCAGGGTGCAGCATCCACAGCAAAACCCCAATACACCCAATGCAAAAACAAAGCAGACAAGCACATAAAGAAATGCATAAGGGACAAGGAACGTCAACGCACAACACAGAAACATCAAACACAAAGGACTACTCATAAACCAACGAGGCCAATGGGCAACCGGTGCCGACTTAGGACGGCCATCGGCCACGACTATTTACCCGAATAATTTATTCAAACTTGCCTCGTCACATCGTTTTGAACCAAGCTTCCCGAATGCAAAAAGTAGGTATTCTATTCTTGTATTTAACAATTTAAGAGCAATATTCTATGTCACCAACCAATTTTAAGCCGCAGTAATAACTTAACTTTGCAGACAAATAATGAAATATCTAATTTGAAAATTGACAAGAGTAACGCACAGGATCAAAGATATGAAAAATAGCAACGCCAAAACTGCAAGATACGCCCGTCGGGCAATTATGTCAGTTTTAGTCTCAAATGACTTGACCTTTAAACATAATTCCTCAATTACACGATTAAGATACCGAAAATATGCAAAAATAATATATCTTTATGAAGGTGTATACCGAGTTTATGAATGTGTATACAGAGTTTATGAAGAAGGTGTATACCGGGTTTCAATTCAATAGCTGCAAAAAGTCAAAGAAACTGTGAAATTGTTAAAGTTTAAAGGTCATAACTGCTGAAAATAGGTCAACTGTTCAGAGACTTAAATTAGATGCTATTCAATTAGAAGACGTTTACATTTATACCACTTGGTGAGTGTCACTGCTGGTGGACCAGGAGTCCCCGAGGGCACATGTAGCCAAGTTCGATCAATTTCGGTTGATCGTTTCTTCAACGCATTCTAGATTTCTGTTATCAAATTGAAATTTCTAAAATGTGGGTCCTGAAGCATCATATCCCACCCATCCAATACGTCTTACGGTACACTTTTTCGACATAGTAACTTCCATACTTTTTTGGAATATTACATTATTTAAATTTAGGATAACTGATGAGGGTTAAGTACCCGAAACGTGCATGTCTTGTCTACGTTGCCAATTTATCTGTTCTTAAATGATGTTATTCAATTTGAAGACGTTTACAATTAGATCTGTATTTATTTATTATGAAGGCATACACTAAGTTTCAATTGAATAGC
This sequence comes from Pinctada fucata, assembly GCA_028142955.1. Classification (NCBI taxonomy): domain Eukaryota; kingdom Metazoa; phylum Mollusca; class Bivalvia; order Pterioida; family Pteriidae; genus Pinctada; species Pinctada fucata. Next base: position 61,007,301 of record AP027102.1, on the reverse strand, counting down.
TTCAACGTAAGTTGTCGAAAATTTCTATGTTCAAGGGCCATAACTCTGCAAAAAATAGGTCATTTTTTTCCTGAATCTCGAACTGGGTCTACAACTATTCATTATGAAGGCATATATCAAGTTTCAACTGAAATTGTTGAAAATTTCTATGTTCAAAGGCCCTAACTCTGCTAAATATAAGTCAATTTTACCGAGACTCGATTTGGATCTTGCGTCGCTTTATATCAAGTCATGTGTGAAGTTCCAATCCAATATCTTGAAAGATCAGAAAAAAGTTCGAAAAACATGACCTCGGACGTGGAGACGGACACACAGACGGACGGACTGTGCCGTAACACAATACGTCCCTTCTGAAGACGGGCGTATAAAAGCGTGCAGTCGCAAATCGAGCGGAATGACAACGATATTTATCAAGCAAAGTATGTAATTGTATTATAAATGAACTATAGTGTTATTTTAGATGAATTAAATCTTTTATCTTTCCTTTCATACTTTTATCCGAATATTTCGTTTTTTCCGTTAGTATAACTTAAATAGGTACCTGTTTCCAAGAGAGATGAGATAAATAAGATCCTGACGACAATCTCAACAACACTTACAGTTTGACAGTAAGTATTTTGAATATACTTCCCTGACATTGTCGCCATAGCACTTTCTATATAGACATTACGTCAGACAATGCATGGATTTTATATATTTTATTTTAATGCTTCATAAACATCGACGGCGGGTGCGGCTAGCCAACAGGGGATGCTTACTCCTCCCGGGCACCTGGTCCCACCTCTAGCTTGCTAGGGGTCCGTCGATGTTTAATTTCGTGCTTTATTGTGAGTGCTGTTGCGATTATTCTTCTTCTTTAACTCATTACAATAGAGCATCGAATTGAGTATCAACGGATCCATAGCAAGCTAGAGGTAGGACCAGGTGACCGGGAGGAGTAAGCCGCACCCGCCGTCCACGCACGAAAATGAAAACAGCATAATTATACAAAACATGCATTGTCTAATCGTAAGTATATGTCTATATAGAAAGTTCTATGGCGATCATGTCAGGGAGAAACACTTAAAACACTTACTTCCAAACCAAGTGTTCTTCACATCCAATCACCCTATATTATCCACCAATAACCATATTAATGAAGTTGTCAAAATAACATGCTTATGACTTCTTAGTTTTAATTTCAGTCTAATAATAATAATACGGAATAGAACTTCTGCATTATTTCCAAATTGAATATTTACCTGATAGGCATCAGTCATAAGGAAGATGGTTAAAAATATGCCAGCTAAAAGAAGGGGTCTCATTTTGTAATAACTCTCAAACCTTAAATGTGACCGTCGTGTAGATTATTCCACCCTTTTTATAGGCTAGTTTGGTATTTTGTTGTCTTGGCGTTTCAATTACAGTTACGTGTACTAAGGATTATATCACTGCTAAAATGTTACTAAACAAACCGTTGGTTAATCAGGCTTTAAGAACGTAGATCTAACTTAAATATTATCATAATAGATATTGAATTAAAAGAAGAAATAAATGAAATTACCCAACTACACATTTAAAGCGTAGTTAAATCTAGAGCTGAATAATTGTGATGTGTCCTAATACAAAACTTGAAATTCATAAGAAATTAATTTATAAACAAGTCAATATTTGGCCTTTAATATTGCTCGAAATATGAAAAAACGACGGTGTCAAATACATTCTATCAATATTAATACTTATACCAGTAATTGAACTGTTAAAAACAGGTATGTCACCTGTTGCATCTTTCCACACTCCCCCTTCCAATAAATAAGTCCTTTTCAATAAAAGGGGGAAGGGTGTAGTTGTTCTAGAATAGTAGGTAGGTCGAACCCGCCCCATCGGAAGCAGTGCAGTTGGAAGCAGACGAGAGGAAAATGGCGGCCGTCTGTGCTGTGCAGACAACGAAGGCTTGAGGTAAGGTTTCACCAAGTTAGTTCCCCTCTAGAGGTAGGTACTCTCCGGCCACTAACTCACATACCACTCAAGTCCACCTCATACAATAAAATATTGGCACTATAGAACATATCTTTCAATATTGACAACTAAGACAAATGCGGATGGGCTTTTGGCTTCGCTCTATGTCCTTCCTGCCTGGATAGTAAACTTGCATAAGATATTTTACGTTAGATGATTCGTGTGATGTTTTGACATAATTAGCACGACGTGTTAATAAACAGTGCCACCTACAATGTTTAACGTCTTCAAATTCATTATCTTTGCATCATACAATGCCTTCCGCACTTCACTTGCACAGTCCTGAGAAGTTGTCCTTCGTGCTTCTGTAGGACATGTGTCGTTGTCTCCGTCTGTTTGACATGCCCCATTTTCTTAAGCGTGGGAAGGGTATGTTTTGTGTTTTGTTTTTTTTTTTCAAAAAATTTTAAGCTTCTTTTGTGGTTTTTGTATTATATTTTCGGGCTTTTGTGTTTGTCTTTCATTTTAGGGAACTACCATTTGATCTGGAGGGGGGTCAGACTATTTATTTTCATCGCAGGGCCGGCCGGATTATTTATTTTCCAGTAACTCAAGGTCAGAATATTTATTGTTAACCGTCCGTAAGTATAGTAGATGATTTTGAATGTACTGTAGGTCTTTCTATAAGACTTGAAACTTATCAAATATGCATTTTTGTTTTATACTTGCAATTGTTATACTGTGTATTAATATCTAAATAGTACTTGATATAAAATGGAAGGGCGTACGCGAGCCCTAATGTTCTTTAGTTTAAGGCGAGCGAAGCGAGCCTAGAATCTTTGGTCTTATTTCTAGCGAAGCAGGCTGAAATTTGTTTCAGTAAATGGCGAGCGAAATGAGCCAAAAAGTTTTGGATTTTGAACACATATGTGGGTAAGAATATTTATTTCTGCAACAAAGAGGGTCAGATTATTTATTTTCAACATTTTCTGGGTCAGAATATTTATTTCCAAAAACTGCCCCCCCCCCCCCCACTCAGGATAACATGGTCGCACCCTTAAGGACATTGGAAAACTTGAGGTTGGGACTACATGTATATGGAAATTGGAAGAAAGAAAGCTGTAAATCGGAATTAAAGATTTTCCGATAAATGTCGCGTTATACATGTTATCTGCTAGTCAAAGTTTGTTTATAAGCTTCGTGTCTTTACTTCAATGGTAGGGGAATCCATTTATGGCCTGCTTGTATCATTTGATTAACTTTTCAAAACAAATAATCTTATTTAATTCAGTGTCAAAAAGAATTGACTGGAAAATGACCAGAATAAACCAATGGTTTATCCTTTATATCAACCCCCAAAATGGTCGAATCGAATAAGATTAAACCCAATTTTAATACAATGTACCTAAATATTTATTTCTTGAATAGCAAAAAGCTACATAATCGGATTAAAATTAAAGTTTCATCATTTTAACCTCCATCTATCGAAATTTTCTTTGAATATCTTTTAAAATTGTGAAATACTTTTCACATCATGCATAAAGAATGTAATCTTCACGTGTTGAGTATGTTTTGAAACTTTCTTAACAATGCCAACTTTTAAAAGAAAAACTTTCTCTAGTCGCTAGTTTCAGCAATTTTTTTTTCATGTTTTACTCTTTACTTGAATATTTTTAGGAATACGTATTGAATAAAACGGAAGTGTTCCAACTCTATTCCTTACCGAAGAAAATTTCAAACCAATTTATTATGCACCAGACACGTGTTTCGGATATTAAATCCTCATCAGTGATTCTTCATCCAAAGTGATTTTTGGACAGCCAAAATTCATTTTAGTAGCGTCCTCTGGTTATATTTTTTTGAAATTGAAATTGTGCAATATGCAGAGATTACGCGGCTCCAAGTTTCCTGTGAGTAGCATATCCAAATAGAATCAATGTTCAAAATAGCATTGGAGGGATGTTCCTAAGATGTTAACCTACTTGTTAACCGTGTGTCGAGGAGAATGTGCGACGTCTCGACTGTAGTTACAGAAGTTGCCTCAGAGTTCATCAAATGACCCGATAACCTTCAGGCGAGAAAACAGGGACATAAAAGAATCATTACAAAACGTTAATGACAAATATATATTTAATCATACATGACAAATACATCCGCTTACTGAAATATATTTCATTAAGATTCAAATTAGTTCTATAGATAGTATTCTTGCATTGGCGGCATCCTTCAGATCTACCATGTACTCTTGGAGATAAATACAATGAAATACCTAGACGCTTCAGAACTGAATGCGTCCTCATCCTTTATTTATAGGTTTTATGACAAGATCATGAATAAGTAGAATGCTAATGAAGTAATGAGGGAATATTTCATTATCATTGATGAGACTTTGCCATCAATAATTGTAAACAAGGTAATTAATAAAAAATATCAAATTCATTTAAAACACACACACACAGCTGAGCAAATATTTATTTTAAGAAAGGAAAGGAATTGACATAAAACTGATATATTTATAGAAAAGGAACCGACATAAAAAGCTGTTTTCGTCTGATTTGATGGCTGTAACACGGTGTCCGGAGAGAACGAAGGTAGGAGTGTTTATGAAAATTTGCATCGTATTATTACAACCCTCTTCTGTTGTAAGTAATAAGAAACAGAATCTGCTAGGGTTATGGGAGCATGTGGGAAATCTACGTCATCAGAGCAACAGGCCAAAAGGAATGAGAAATTGGACCGATTATATGGAGGATGCCTGTGATATGCCAGAAGTTATTGAAGAATACGAGTGATGAAGACACAACAGAGGAATGAAAAAAATAGTGATCTTAGGATGGTGCATCATATACACCTTCCATACAAAAAAACTCAAAAATTGGAGACATGCTATTTCAACGTGCTATTGAAATTATTTTGGTCCTTACAGAGACTTGCTATTAAATACAAAATACTACACATTAACCAACGAGATCAATTGGCAATCGGTGCCGATCGACTTAGGGCATTAATCTGCCACGCAAGTAGCAAATGGTATGGTTATCCGATTACATGCGCACAACTCTCCAAGAACGAACGATAAGCTCATCTATATATGTTAGATTACCAGGCAAACAGGAGAGCAAAACACAGTGCAAGTGGCCCTAGCAATACAGATGAGTATTTAAATGGATATAAATAGGGGACCGTACGAAATATAGTTCAAGCTCGACCGGCTGTAGCGAGCTCATGTATGTTTCACTCGAGGAGTCCGACGGACATTCAGAGAGGACAGTTGGTCGGGGCTCTGTTTTCTCTAAAGAGTTTTGGACAGGGTACGTCATGTAATCCCGTCGTCAGTTATTCGGGGTACAAGTCTTAATATTGCGCTGATAGAGGGATGTATATTGGTCAAGTACCATGCCGAGTGTCCGTCTAGTGACGTTAGGATCATATTCAAGGTAAAAAAAAGGCGTTTGATGATTCTGACGCATTTTCGAATGTTACACTGTTAACCTTTGACTATTTCAATTTTGTTAATCATATCACCATAAAAGGCAGGTTGTGAAATACCAAAAGTAATATACTCTGATGCTTTTTAGGTCTGAACTTAAAGGCAAACGTTTCAAACACAGAAACACCATTTTTGGACCTAAATATCAAAATTATTAATGGAGAGATTCATACAAGTGTGTATGACAAAAGAGATGATTTTTGATTAAACATAATAAATTTTCCCTGGCTTGACGGTGATGTTCCTAGATTACCGTCCTATGGTATCTATATTTCACAGCTCATCCGGTATGCTAGAGCATGCACTGGTGTTTTGGATTTTCATAGTAGAAATTTAAAAATTACCAAGAAACTTTTGGAACAAGGTTTTCGCTTTCATAAACTTGTAAAGACTTTCTGGAAATTTTACAAAAATTATTGTCAACTTCTTCTGAAATTCGGACCAATACAGGCAACAGAGTATATTACTTTGGGTATTTCACAACCTGCATTTTATAGTGACATAATAAACAAGATAAGAATGATCAAAGATAGACAACATCACTATCGAAAATGCTTTAGAATCAGCAAACGCCTTTTATACCGTGGATATGATCCTAATGTCACAAGACGGACACTCGGCTTGGTACTTGACCAATCTACAGTCTTGTACCAGCGCATTCTTAAAACTTGCACTCTGACTGACTGTGACGACGGGACTCCATGACTGGCCCTGTCCAAACCTCTTTAGAGAAGACAGGGCCCCGACCACCTGTCCTCTCTGAATGTCAGTCGGAATCCTCGGGTGATAACATACATGAGCTCGCTACAGCCGGCAGAGCACGGACTGTATTACGTACGCCTTCTTTTGATACCCATTTACATATTCATCTGTGTTGCTTGGGCCCGTGCGTTTTGCGGTCTTGTTTGTGTGTGGTCATCTGACAGTGGGGAGGTTTTTTACACCACAATTGTACGTTCTTCGAGACCTCTGGATAATCGGAAAAGTGGGAGGGTTGTGCGCACGTAATCCAAGATAACCACACCTTCTGCTATTTCCGTGGCAGAAAGCCGTCCTAAGTCGGCAACGGTTGTCCGTTGGTTTATGTGTAGTCCTTTGTGTTTGATCTTTCTGTGTTGTGCGTTGACATTTCTTGTCCCTTATGCGTCTCTTTCTGTGCTTGTCTGCTTTGTGTTTTTGCATTGGGTGCTTTGGGGATTTGCTGTGGGTGCTGCAACCTGGTGTTGTTGAAGATCCCCTCCTTTGTTTTAAAAGAAGTTGACAGCATTTTTGTTAAACAGAAAGTCTAGTTTATGAAATCGGAAACCTTGACCTAAACTTTTCTTGGTAATTTGTAAATGTCTACTACGTTTATTTCGTACATAGGTTACCGAAAGAGCTGTGATATGTAAATGCCGAATGACGGTAGTCTTTGAACATCACCGTCAATCCAGGGAAATTAACTATGTTGAATCCATGAATCCAAAAATCATCTCTTTTGTCAAACACATTTGTATGAATGTTTTCGTTTACAATTTTTATATTTAGGTCGAAACTGGTGTTTCTGAGTTTGTAACATTTTTCTCGTTGAGTGCCAATTCTTGTGGATAAATTTTATTCCCATGTGTTTTAAAAACAGGATATGCCAATAATCAGAATATAATTTAGGTACCTAGAAAAGAAAGGAGGGGATATCCAACAACATTCGGCTTCAGCATACACAGCAAAACCTCAAAACACCCATGCAAAAACACAAAGCAGACATGCACAGAAAGAGACGCTAAAGGTACACCGAATCACATATTACAATGTTTAGATTTAGGATTTAGGATCACTGATGAGGGTTAAGTACCCGAAACGTGCATGTCTGGTCCACGTTGCCAATTTATTTGTTCTTAAATGATGCTATTCAATTTGAAGACGTTTACATAGAAACACAAATGACTACAAATAAACCAACGAGACCAATGGACAACCGGTGCCGACTAAGGATGGCAGTACCATTGAAACTTTTCAAATCATTAAATTGTCTTTGACAATTTTGGATAAATCTTTTTTTCAAAGGCGCACAGTTACATGTAGTTCCCGTAGGAATTCCTACAAGATGTTTGTAAGAATGGTCTGGCTGTTCAGGCTACTATTGTTTTGAGGGCTATTTTGTCCGGTTAAGAAAAAAAGTGTCCATGACCAAATTCTGTTGCTAGTAGAGAGCAATGTATATAATTGATAGCTGATTGACAGATCTAATTAATTGTCCTTTTCTAATCTATTACAGCAGCCCGGTCTTTTAATCTTGATAAATTGTTGATTAGAAACTAATGTGCGGATAATGGAGAGAAGATATTTGCAATAAATGCCAGTCGACATATTTTAATTTATCGCTGATTTTCATTGGGACTCCGACAATTTCATGTGTTTTATTATCTTTTTCGCAATCAGAATAGTAATCATATTCATTAAACCCTAATTAAAATGACACAAGCAAGATGCAAATGTACTTTACATACCAGTACATGTAAAAATAAAGGCAATGTTCCTAGACTACCGTCATATGGAACTATAACAAATATCCTAATTCATCCTATACGCTAGAACATGAACAAGTTTTTAGGAATTAACAAATTAGCCAGAAGCTTGTTGGTCAAAGTTTTCGCTTTAATAAACTTATAAGACGTTCTGGAAATTTTACAAAAAGCACTTTAAGCCTCGTTCGAAATTGGGATCTATATCTGCAACAGGGTACATTATATTATAGAACTCCACAACGTGCCTTTTTGGTGACTTAAAACCAGAGATCGCTAGTAAAATTAATATTGGCGGCTTATGAAAAGCACTTAGACTGGAAGCATCACTGATGAGAATTTAATATCCGAAACACGTGTCTGGTGCATGAGAATTGGTTTTAATTTTTTTTCAACTAGGTATAGAGTTAGAACACTTCCCTATTATTAAAAGACTTAATTTCCTTCGAAATATATCGGTAATCGCCATGTATACTGTGTAAATGATCCTAAAAGCACCAGAAAGACATTCTCCATGCTACTTGATCCATCTATAGTCCTGTAACAGTGCATACAAAATAACGAGTCATTGTCTGACTGCGACGACGGGACTCGTTGTGGGTCCTGTGCAAACCGCATCAGAGAAGACGAACCCTTACTACACCTCCGATGATTGCTATTAGAGACGGCATGTCCTGTCCTCCATGTTAACCAACATGCATCATATAAATTTGTTTCGTGTTGAAAATATTTCTCTTCTATGCACTTGTTGTATTTATGAGAATTAAGTATTTTGATGTTGCATGAAATAGCTTGATCCAGTCGGGAGAGCACGGACTGTCTTTCGCACGCTCTTATATGATTTTTGCAATATTAGGCGTTTGGTGGTGCCTGTCGGCCTCAGGCACTGAGAGGGGCCGATTACAATGAACTACACAAACACGTGTAAGTTCTTGGATTACCATTTATTCACTATCAAAACGCGGCTCCTATTATACTACATATGTTCAGTACAATACAGTTTGTAGACAAAGAGGAGAAACTCTTGGATAACATTTTAAACTCAAATATAACACTTTTGATAAACATTTACATAATAGTAATACTATCCATTTCCTGTCATTTGGGATCATGCTTTTTGCTGTCATAATTATTTCATCATCCTACAGTGAGATTTAAACGATCGTGCGCTTTTTGAGACTGCTTGGCAACAGGACAGGTGAAAGGGAGATGTGCAAGCAATCCGAATAACTCCGAATAGGGAACCAGCACATTTAGAGATATCAAAGGGACAAGGAAGATATAAAACATAAAAAAAAACTATCCAAACCAACGAGACCAATGAACCAATGCACCAATGAATGGTGCATTTGCTGCTAGCGTAGCGGATGGCCGTCCACAGTCGACACCAGTTCATTGGTCTCGTTGGTTTGGATAGTTTTTTTTATGTTTTATATCTTCCTTGTCCCTTTGATATCTCTAAATGTGCTGGTTCCCTCCGTGTGTTTGTACTTGATTTGTATACAGTATTATAGTGTGAGTGATGCAACTTGGTCCTGTTTTAGAGATCATCTCCTATCCATTACACAACCAACTGTGCCTTCTGTGAATTCCATGTGAAATTGGCATGAATTTTTGCTGGCTTCGCTCGCCAAATTTTTCTATCAAAACATTTTACTATTTCTTTTCTTTAATGGTAAAGTTCATATTTGAAAATATCAAAAGAATGCATGTTCATGAAAAAGGCGTTCCTTAAAGGCTTAAATATGTTATCAATATAATGTATTACTATTAACAGACGCAAGTATCACATCAATGGAGTCTTATTTTATATGCAAGCTTTGAAAATAAACTTCAGTTTTTCCCCAATTTACAATTCAATATTTGAAAATTTAATTATCTGGACTTTCCCCTCAGACCCTTTGCAAGAAAAAAAAACTTGCTCCAACAAAAAAAAAAAACAAGCCCCCCCCCCCCCCCTCCCTCTTCGAATATCAAATGGACCGTGCCTAAGGAAAGTTTAAAAATGAAGCTTCTGATCATTCCATGAAGTTAAAGTCAAATGACATGTATGACATACAAGAGGAAATTTATACCTTTTTTTCTGTAATGTATTAAATTTAAAAGGAAACGACTGAATCTGATTCATTTTTTTAATTATTATTGTGAAAAAACATGACATCGTAAAGATGAAACAAGAGGTTTATAATTTGGATAAAAATTCAGCGGATATTTTCAAGGTAGTGAATCATTTTTTATTTAAATCATACATATAGCTTAGTGTTAAGATAACTTATATAGGATGCCTAAGACATAAAGAAAATCAGAGGTCGTTCTCTTTATAAGTACTATGCGTACATGTAGCGAAGAGTCAAATTAGAAGAAATATAGTCAACATGTCAAAGTATGCTTAACCAAAACGCCCCTGTCGTTCACGTCTATCCAACAGTCTCTCCAATTCTAATGCCAGTCTCCTTTTAAGTGGGTCAGGGCCACCGGTTGCGGGATCCGGGCCACCGGTGGTGGGATTTGGAGGTGCAGTTGCGGGATCTGGGGGCATTGTGTCGGGTATTTTAAAAATATGAAAGATATAATTAAAACTCGACATAAACTCTAGATAACACACTTTGTAACTCGCTTTTTCGGATTCAGGAACGTACTATCGTGGATATCGTAGAAAATAAAATGATCAAATTGCCATGCATCAAGAATACCGTGATAGTTAATAGATTACTATTAGCTGACCATACAAAATAATATAAATGACAAATATGGATAATGACCATATCCCTGTCTACAGTACAAAATCGATAATACAGAAAATCAGAAACCGAAGGCATACAAAATCAGGACAAAACAGGAACCAAAGCAAACAAAAACAAAAACCTCCACCATATGAAAAGAAGCGAACTCCCGATATGAGAGTGAGACCAGGTGCCCAGGAAGAGTAAGCATCTCCTGCTTGCATGCAACACCCGTCGCTTCAATTCGGTAGAACTGTCACATCCGGTTACTTCCATTTTGGAAGATATAGAGTACAATCTTTGGTTGGATGGTTCAAATGGTCTATGACAGAATATCATCCACCATTCTGGATAGTGGGACATCATAGTGTATGACGAGTTCCCCATATCGACCGTAGAACTTCCTCAGTGACGATGTTAGTCGGTCACAAACATATCCCTGACTGAGAAGCTTATCTGAAAGACGCCTAGCTCTCAGAACAAAATCCGTATATTTGGTACTTGCTCTGGCATAGCGTATCAACTGAGATATGAACACGCCATAAGCAGGCGATGAAGGGATGTTGCTACTCAGAAAAGGAAAGTTCGTAATGCTGAAATTGAAGTCGTCACGTTTGTCATAGAGTGAGGTGTTCATGTGACCATCAGTGTCGTAGGACAACATTATGTCCAAATAGGATGCTGAATTATTTGTCTCTGTAGTTTCTTTGACTTCAAGCTCCGAAGGATAGATACTGCTCAGGTAATCCGTGAATTTTGGATTATTGATGGACAACACATCGTCTATGTATCTGTAAGTGAAGTTGAAATCAGAAGCTAAGTATCTTGGCTCTATCTTGGCTCAATAATATGAAACATAGAGGGGATGGACATGGGGTACCACTCTCCCCCTCCCGCCCCCCTTCCTCCCTCCCCCTCCCACCCCCTCAACTCTTTTCAATCAAAAGTCCCCATGCTTAAAGGAAATACATGTATGACAATGCACTAACATTGCATATATATACGAGTTAATAGAAAAAGGCCCTAAATGTTTTTTCTTACGAAGTTGGAGCAAAGAAACTTTTTCTATCTATAGAATTGCATACATTATATAATCTGTAATGCATGGTGTAAGAGAAAGCTTTGGCGAGGAAAGCGAGCCGGAAATTTTGTTAGGATGTACTGCAGTATTTCGTGTAATTATTCAATTTAGAGGAAACAGTGAATATTATCATTTAAGAGCAAGATTTTGCTTTCGATGAAATCTTAAATTACAGGGATACTACAAGAAAATTTGGGTTATATCGGAAAATAGGGGCACATCCAAAAATATAGGAATAATAGGAGATATACATGGCTGCTTTGAAGAATGCCTGCAAACTATATATAATGTACATGTAAACTTTGTATAGTGGGGGAGGGGGTCTGGGGAGTCAAGACAAATGTTTAAACTTTAAAGTGTAAATTGGTGCAATAGTGAAGGTATTTGGGTTATTTCCTTTTCTAACCTTTGAAAAATAGACCTGTTTAGATGAAAAACTAAGACTAACAAAGTTAACAAAATTTTTAAGGGTATATAAATATGAATTTCGTGGCAATTTTTCAAACTGAGATTATGTACATGAACGCATAAGAGCAAGATTATTTATATTTAAAGTAATTTCCTAAATTTTTTTTTGTTACTGTTACCCTCCCCTTATCTTATCTCTTTCTCCCCCCTCCCCCTCCCGCCCCTTTCTCCCCCTCCCCTCCCGCCCCTTTTTTCCCCTGCCCTTGACCCTTGTCCATCCCCTCATAGAGCCAAGAGTACCTGGAACTGGGCATCCTCTCATTAGTTTTTCTCCGAGCTCGTATAGAAGACCTATTAGAAGAGAAAAAGCATACATGTATCATGATATTTATACCATATGTCTCATTTATGTCTCTTCAAGCGTCAGAGAAGGAATGATGAGGCGGGGGTACACACGATTTAATAGCCCATTATAATATTTGAGTAAGGATTAAAAAATAGAGAGGGATTTTTGTCACCAACCAAGAGGCCGCACAGCATTATCCATAGCACAAGGGATAGTCTTGCATGCGCCATGCAACTGCACTGAAAATATTATTGTACCTGCCTCTTAGATATTATTTTATTCTTTTTTATTAATGATATTTTGCCATTAAGTATTTTTTCTCTGAAATGTACTCACCATTTGCAGCGGCTGGATCATCTGAAAAAAGAAAGGTCGCCATACATATATTTACATTATAAGAAAATAATATTTTTTACGATATCAAGACTCAAAAGTGTTCATATTTTTTACGATATCAAGACTCAAAATTGTTAATAATTGTCTCATACATGTATCTTTTCTTTCTTTTGATTTTTCTTGATTCCACCCCGGCGCCTTAAATCAGGTTGTTATTTGGGGCATTAAATGGTGCTATACTTAATTCGCTTTTTCCCAATATCACACCATGTAAGGTGTCCTGACGACGAGTGATTTTTTGTGTTAATTGTCCTGGATTTTTCGTGTGTGTCCTGGATTATTTGTGTTCGTTTCGGGCGAAATCAGCAAAATTTCATATTTTTTTGACAATTAATGGACCTGTAGATCATCATGAGATACGCATCTTTGCATTTAACATTGTAAATGCATTAAAAGACTGAATCAATGCTTAGAGGTGTCTGCTTTTCATTAAATTAAGAGATTTCGACTTCTTTTTTTTATAAAAATCAATGTTCTCGTCGTTTAAACAGACTAGGTTCAAATATTTTAACATGAATATCTTGTGCCAGTTCAACAGTGCTAACCATATTTTCTCGAGCAATAAAACGGCAATAAAAAGCAAAAAAAGCAAAATTTAAAAAAAGTTAGATGTCCTGACTTTTTTGTGTTTTGTCCTGAATTTTTTGTGTTGGCTGTCCTGGCTTTTGTATATTTCTTCAACAATCTTATTGAGTTTAACTAATTCATAGGGGATTTTGTCATGACAGTAGCTCCACTTTCATATGAAACCTTATTTTGCAACCCTTATTTGTTACAAAAATCACTGTATATTAGTTTTGATTTCTGTATTCAGATGAAATATGTCCTTGTTGGAAAGGCTTCCTGTGTTAATATTATTGATCAACTAAGTCACTAACATGTTCTTTGGAACGTTACTTCAGAATGAAAAAAAAGGTTTTCTGCTCATACATTTTAGACTAAAAGATACCAATATGTATCAGGTTAATAGTGGGTCGTGCTCACACATTCCTGATTAACACACCATTTGTTGTAAATAATGCAGCAGATGACTGTCCGAAGTTGCCAGGAGCGTAGCCAGAGCAGTGTTGAAACGCAGATACATAGAATTCTAAATCTTAATTTTTTTTAGAATAGGATGGATAGAGAACAAATGCATTGTGCCTTTTTAAAAGTATGAAAAGAGATACTGACATGTATTTGAAGGTATAAAAATGATTAAATAATATATGGGATAAAAATATATCTAATTGATATCTTAGTGTATTATTCCCAGAAATTACATCGAGCATAGCGAGCAAATCATTCTTCCACATTCTTGACATTTGCCAGAATGAAAACGTTTTGTTGAAATTCAAAGAAAAATTAAGAAGGCTTCTGTTCGATGTCCTTCCATTATATTGCAAACTAATTATTGATAGTCGTCCGTTCGATCAAATAATAATGTAAAGATGACGAGGGGGCGAAACTAACCTCCTGCGATGGGGGTTACGACAGGTTTACTTTGCATACTTTGAATTTGATATGCGAGTTTTATTTTACGTTTAATTACGTTTTCGTTTTAATTCTTTTCTTTAAACGTTGATAAATTGGCCCGACTTCAAAATTGATTCTATTCAATTTCGAGTTTTGCTAACAGAGAACCCCCACTTTGGTTGCGAATTTAGAGGAGGAGGACAGTGGGGCCGCCCCATCACCGTATTTAATAATTGATTACATGCTAATCATGCTCAGTTTGCTCTGCTAGAATGGATCACAAGCGAATCTAGAAAGGTCGTGCGGGTCCCTATTCCCTCCTGTGGCGGTCATTTTTTTTTTTCTTCAAATGTTCTGAATTTGCTCTGAAAAATTCTAAATGATTACGAATTTATCTGTCAGCACATATATTTTTGAAAAAAATTTGTTGGATCGCTGTTGTTCGCCGGTTTTCAAGACTTAAAATATGCATGGACTTTGAATTTTATGTTTGAGACTCAAAATACATTGATAGAGGATATAGATAGTAATTGTCTTTCATTTTCATTCTAACTCTGAAAAAAAGGTCGCCAATCGTCTTTCAATCATATTAGAAGTTAGTTAAAAGTAATTAATCAAGGAACCCAGTGGGAGGAATTAGTCTAGAATAACTTCTATTTTCGCTTGTCAGTTTTCCGTAAAAAAATCTTTGAAACTGGACTTTGCCCTCCCCCGTCCCTTTCTGAAATCCTAGATCCGCCACTGGTCATCTACAATTATGTGTCATAATTTTATATTGGAAGTGATTTTGCTATCTCGTTTGCATGCAAAGGTATACCTCAGTCTGATGGAAATAGTAGGAATGGAAACATTAATTTGACCAGCCAAAAAAAAAAAAAAGCGAAACAAAACAAAACAAACAAACAAAAGCAAAACAAACAACAAAAAATCAATAAAAAGGATGAATGGCCATTCGTTCATCATTCTTTACAGTGTTCCTATATCAGCCCTTGAAGATATATAATAGCATATACATACCACCGAACAAAAAGAAAGGGGTGAATGATCAAAAGTAGGTCAAAGTCCAAGGTCAAGGCCACAAGGTCAAAACTTTTGGTATCCATGAAAGGGTTTTGTCACAAGGAATACACGTGTGAAATATCAACGCCCTATTCCTTACAATTCAAAATTTATGACCAAGGTTACAGTTTTTCAAAAGTCAAAGGTCAAAGGTCAAGGTAATAAGGTCAAACATTTTGGTATTCATAGAGAGGTGTTGTCACAAGGAATACACATGTGAAATATCAAAGCCCTATCCCACACCATTTATAAGTTAAGGCCAAAGTTAAAGTTTTTCAAAAGTAGGTCAAACTCCAAGGTCAAGTTCAAAAGGTCAAAACTTTTGGTATCCATGGAAAGGTGTTGTCATAAGGAATACACATGTGAAATAGCAAAGCAATATCCCATACCATTCAAAAGTTATGGCCAAGGTTAAAGTTTTTCAAAAGAAGGTCAAAGTCCAAGGTCAAGTTCAAAAGGTCAAAACTTTTGGTATCCATGGAAAGGTCTTGTAACAAGGAATACACATGTGAAATATCAAAGCCCTATCTCTTACCATTCAAAACTTATGACCAAGGTGTAAGGGTTAAAGTTTTTGCGGTGACAAGGTTAAAGGTTAAGGTGACCAAGTTGACAAGGTTAAAGTTTTTGCGGACAAACAGAAAAACTGACAGGACAAAAACTATATACCCCCGAATCTCCGATTACGGGGCATAAAAAAAGGAAAACAAAAAGATGACTTGTATGCATACAAAGCAAGCTTTCTCTTCGTTTATACTAAGGCATAGGTCATTTTTATAAAAGTTAAGAGCTATATGAGACGATAATATTTAAACATTTGCTCGCTGTTCAAACCAATTGAAAATTATTCTAAAATCAAACACTAGAAAATCCAGGACACCACACAGAAAATCCAGGACTAGGTACACAAAAAAGTCAGGACATATTCAACTCTTTTAAATCTAGTGATATTCGTTTCTTTTTAATTGCGGTCCCTATCAGGTGATTGAAACATCATAAATACATGAAAACAAACAGAAAAAATGTCAAATTGAGCATTTTATGGAGTTTGAAACAATTTTATGACACAAAAAATCCAGGACGTACACAAAAAAATCCAGGACAAATAACACAAAAAATCATCCCTCGTCAGGACACCTTACATGGTGTGAATATACTATGTATACCATTAGGTATAACATAGAAATTTCTTTGATGGAGATTTTATTAAAGAGTATAAAATTTCTTTTATAGGGAGCTAGTATACTCAGTATAGGTCATAATATCTAGTATAAAATAGTCATGCAAACGTACCGGTAGATTCACAAGCAAAGCGTTTCATCTTCATCAATGCTTTAAAGATTCCTAGATTAAAATAAATCATAATAAATTATCATGATTTATAATAGAAATCAATGTCACCATATTTGATACTTTTTCTTTCAAAAGTTGCCTTCTCATTTGAAAAATAGGGATGATTCAATGAAAACAAATGCATATGCAAGCACAGGGTTTTCTCATTTCTCATCTTCACTTATTATACATATATCAAATTGAACAATTTATTTCACTTGATCTTTTAACTTTATTTGTTGAAATCCGAAAACAGGAAAGTATATTACCTTCTAGATGTAAACATGGCAAATATAATTATTAATATTCATGGCTGAATATTTTAGAAAGTTGAAGAAATCATCAACTTGAAGTCGAATACAACTCACGTCTTCTGATTCTCCTGTCTCCCAAATCAAAATCGTCATCATCGTCATTGTCATCTACATCTGTACCATCATCATCGTCATCTCTATCACGATCTTTCTTCCCGAGTCTCCTCAACCCTATCTGTTATTTCAGTAGATACTATGTTTAAGTTCAAAATTAGCTTCAATTAAATATTTCGCAAGTCTCACATGCTATCTCTATTCGGTTAATTATTTTTGTGTGTGAGACGGGCGAAATATTGAAGGTAGGTCAAAATATATTCATAACTTCTGAGAAGGAAAAGGATCAGCTTCTGATGTTTGGCTGAAGAAAGTTGAAGAAAATCATCTATCTGATTTTTTAGGATAAGTACTTTTTGAGATACTTTCTTTCACGAAGTATTTTACTATTATAACGAGATACTGCCCCTTTGTCACGTATCCATACATCTTAAAATATAGTGCTGTGTATAGTTTAGGAATTTCCTGTCTGAAACATTCAAAATGCAAGAACAAGAATATTCTTCATCTTGAAAAAAAGTTACAATTTCATATAATATAATGCATCAAATAAAATCAACTATATTAATTTTCTTGTTTTCTTTGCACGTTGGTAGCGTAATAATAAATTCCTTTTCAGTGCTGATTGACTTATCTTTCCTAGCTTTTATGACAAAGTTAGGAAAGATCACTCACAGAATCGTCTTCCTTAAATGCAACACTGAGAAAAATTGTGAGAAAAGAATGTGCTTTATATTATGTAGTATAGATAAACAGGGTTTGTGTTATATATCACATGGAAATGAATATTATAAGCTATACATATGCATCCCATGTTTGAATAAACATCAGTGCCTTACAATAAAATTATTCAACATTTAGGTGTATCTGCTGACAATGAATTTTGAGTAGAATCATTTTCAGGACCTTCATTTCTTTGATTCACAATGTCTTTCAGTTTCCTCGCGATAATATCCTGAAAGATATCCTCCGGACAAGGCAAGAAAACACACACAATACACAATGTGATGCATTGTTGGTTTTTTTTTTTAGTCTTGTCTTTTTTTTATATTATATTTATGTATTATTTTTACTTTGTTTTGTTTTTTAGCTGAAACTGAGCATACCCTATAAGAATTTAGTTTGATATGAATTGATTTTTGAACAGTTTTTTTTTTTGGATAGCATAATCCTCCCGCGGACGTTAAACAAATAATTTTACTATGGCCTGAGCATATACATAAATCTGGAAACAAATTATGCATTCATTGCGTTTTAATTGATAGTTTCTGTAGAAATTCATAGATGTTCTTTAAATTGACATTAAGTTTTTTTTAAATTTTTTCCCTGCCATTGTCGCCATAGCACTTTCTATATAGACATAACGTCAGACAGTGCATGAATTATATATTTTTCATTTTCATGCTACAATATCGACGGCGGGTGCGGCTAGCCAACAGGGTATGCTTACTCCTCCTGGTCCCACCTCTGACTTTCTGGGGGTCCGTCGGTGCTTAATTTTGTGCTCTAGTGTGAGTGCTGTTGACATTATCATCAGGATCTACTTTAACTCATTTAAGGACATAATTATACTGTTTATTCAGTTTTCGGATAGATAGCCTTTATATTTGAATCAATTTCAAAAGTGATGTGTAGTGACACTTGATGGGGTTACCATAGGAAACACTGAAGTTCTGAGTACTTCCCAATAGACTCCTACAAACATTTTCCATTGCCAACTTTAGCAAATTCAAATTATATTCAATAACTTTTTTATTTTTGTATGATTTTGCTTCATATTTGGAATACAATATATTGGATAATCTACTAATTGAATGAAGCGAAGAATTTGAAACCTTCCCGTTTACACTGTAAAAAACAACATATTAAAAACTTTCATTTTTAAATATTTTTCAAAGAACTTGATAATGGAGATCGGGGTTATCTTTCTTTGTACGTCAGAAATGCAGAATACTCTTCGATGTGAAGATTTAAAAAAATTGGGTGCCGGATATGTCCTTAAATGGGTCAATTCCATGAATTCGAAACGTACTTTTATACAGATTCAAAATACAAATCCAAATCTAATATTTAAATAACTTGTTATATAAATAATTAAATTGAATGAAGTAATTAGATAAAAATTCTGAAAAAAGTCAAACGAAGAGGTTCCATATACCGGCATATCCGTTTCTAAATTAAAAAGAAATGAGAGGATCTCCGACGGGACTCGATTGCGGCACTCACAGCAAAATATCAAAATGAGAAAACGGACGAAAAGCACAATTACTGACATCAAAGAAAATTAACATACAATGGAATCGTTTCGTCTAGTTGATGCCTTATGTGTTGCTGGGGCCCCTATGTTTTGCGGTCTTGTTTGTGTGAGGTCATCTAACAGTGAGGAGGTCGTTTTACACCAAAACTGTACGTTCTTCGAGACCTCTGGGAAATTGGAGAAGTGAGAGGGTTGTGCGCACGTAATCCAGGATAACCACACCATTTGCTACTTGCGTGGCAAATGGCCGTCCAAAGTCGGCACCGGTTGCCCATTGGTCTCGTCGGTTTATGTGTAGTCTTTTGTGTTTGATGTTTTTATGTCGTATGTCTCTTTTCTTCTCATAGTATGCTCGTCTTTTGTGTTTTTGCATCGGGTGTTTTGCTGTTGGTGCTGCAACATGGTCTTGTTGGAGATCCCCTCCCTTCTCTAATGTCGCAATAGTGACAAAGAGGATTAGGTAAGAACATCAATATAACAAAATTTCCAAAGGACACCATAATGATTATATGCTATGAAAATCTCTGCTTACCTCATAGGCATCAATCAGAACGAGAAAGGCCAAGGTGACGCCTATCAACAGAAGGGGTCTCATTTTTTAAAATCTTCCAATCCAAAATACTGCCAGGACCAGTGGTCTCCCCTTTTTATCTAACAGTTTTGGTCTGTTGCGCGTATGACGTTTTGTTCAAAATTGGTTACGGGGCATTTTATCGTTCTTTATTTTACAATTAAACCACTGGTCAATCGAGATTTTGGTACAGGGGTCATTGTAAAAAGGCATGGGTCATTGAGAATGGGAAATTTAACTGAAAACGTTTCTATAACTCTCACAAATACATTGTAATTTAAAGAAAACAAGGGAAACTCGCGCATTAAGGGCTTTTCTTTTAATAAACATCAACGAAGTACCTAACAATTATTCAGTCTCAAAGTCGAGAAGGCAAGGCAAAATCGTGAGAATTCCAATCGGAACGGTTGCGAACCCCGGAATGAACAACATTCCGAAGTGAGACCAAGTGTCCGGGGAGAGTCAGCGTCTCCTGATTGCATGCAACACTCATCGCAGCTCCATGGAAACCTGTAAAATTCAGTGATTGTCTCGATGTACATTTTGATGTACATATCAGATAAGTATGTCTTGTGTGGTGATGAAGATGATGACAGCCATTCAATCACAATGTAGAATGTCACTGATCATTCTGGAAAGGGGGGTCTGATATGCTTTTATTATATCCCCGTAGCGATCGAAGAACTTCCTCAATGATGAACTTAGCCGTTGTGTAATATAACCGTATACAAGGAGCTTACTTGAAAGCCGTCTGGCTCTAACGATGGAATCTTCATATTCGGAACATGCCCTGGCGTACCGTATCAGTTAAGAAACAAAAACACCATAAGCAGGAGAAGACGGAATGTTGCTACTCATGAAAGGGAAGTTAGTTATGTGGAAGCTGAAATCGTCACGCTTTTCATAGAGTGATCTCTAGGTGTTCAAATGGCCGTTTGCGTCGGAAGATAGAAGTATATCCAAGTACGACACTGATCTATCACTCTCTGTTGTTTTCTTGATCTCTAGTTCATGAGGATAGATTTTATGTAGACGATTCCCTAAAGTTCGGATTACTGATGGACAACATGCCATCTGTGTATCTGAATGACACAATAATACTTTTTTGTACAAAAACTAGATGAAAGCTACATGTATATATGTAAGCTTTGCTCCACATTTGAATGAAATATCCCTTGGAAATATATCTTAAGATACCAATGTAAAATGAATATAACTTAAAGTTCTTCGTGCCCACGTGTTTTGTCGTGATTTGGACCTGCACTCTTAAGTTTGCCATGAACTTCAAGGTATTGTACTCGAGTTTCGTCCTCGAATATATTGAAAATGTTATCTTTGTGTAAGGCACAAAAGCATGATAATTTTAATGATAAGGATTTTTCCTTGGGATTTTTTTCTGTTTTTCGTCCTCGTGATGGCCGGTAGTTTTTCAGCCGAACATCACAAAACAAAACGAAATTGAAAAAATAAAATCTGTGTTTTCTGCAAAAATTAAAGAGAAAAGGTTCAATTTCTATATTTCTTGTAAAAATGTAAAAGTGTTTTGCAATGATTCATGACATTACATTATCTATCATTCTTTTGTTGACTAAAATTGTGTGTAAGATTTCACATAGTCACTCTAAATGAAATTGCAACTTTGTTTTATATGCTTGTATGTTTTTTCCTGGCTGGCTTGTAGCTTTCTCAGTTTCAAAAAGACCCAAACAGAATAAAAACAAGTATGGTGGCATACTTCTGCCCTCTACATGCGAGATATTTTTCTTCAGATTATGTCAACATGCATGATAATTATGTCAACATTGGACTTATTTTGTCAACATGCAACTTATTTATGTTAACATTCGACTTATTATGTCGACATGCAACTTATTTATGTTAACATGCATATTAATTATCTTGCACGTCAACAAAATTATCTTGCTTCTTGCATATCAACAAAATTATCTTGCGAGTCGACATAATTATCTTGCATGTTAACATAATCTGTAATACAATATCTCCCATGTAGGGGGGGGGGGGGGGCAGAATTATGCCATCAAAAACAAGAAATAGCCTTATGCAAACTTTGATCTGTTACATATCTGTTGATAACATTGACGCCATCTGGGTAAGGAAAGTCTAAAACATGAAGCTTCTGATCATCCCATGAAGTTGAAGTCATATGATATGTGTGACGTACAAGAGGAATTTAACCCTTTTCTGTAACGTATCAAATATAAAATGAAACGACTGAATCGGATTCATTTTTTTATTATTATTTTGAAAATATTTGACATTGTATAGATAAAAGAAGTGGTTCATTTTGTCTAGAAAATTTCTGCGGATATTTTCGATTAGGTACATGTAAGAAAACCATTTTAATACGTGCTAAGTCGGTTTTTTTTTCTCGAGATAATTGATAGAGGATGCCTACGACAACAAGAAAATCATAGATCGTTCTCTGATTTATTAATATCCGTAGCAAGAGTCAAATTATATGGAATATAGTCAACATGGTCAAATTGTGTTTAACCAAAACGCCTCTTGTGTTCACGCCTATCCAGCAGCCTCTTCAATTCTAAGGCCAGTCTCCTTTCAAGTGGGTCAGGGCCACCGGTTGCAGGATCCGGGCCACCGGTTGTAGGATTTGGAGGTGCAGTTGCGGGATCCGGGACATCGGAGGTGGGATTTGGAGGTGCAGTTGCGGGATCTGGGGGCATTGTGTCGGGTTGGCCAGTTGCAGGTCCAGGGGGCATGGTGTCGGGCTCTGGTGGGCCAGTGGCAGGTCCGGGTTGATCAGTGACGGGGTCCCCTGTTACGGGTTCGTACGTGATGGGATCACTTGTAAATGGATCTTAAAAATACGAAGAATAACCGGCTGTAGAAAAATAATGAACTTATAAATGTGCCGATCCTCATTTTTTACTTAAATGAAAATGATTGAGTTGAATTTTCAAAATATATGATAGTTATAATTTTAACTCGACATAACAATGAAATTTAAAAAAATGACTGCTCTCTCTCTCTCTGTCTCTCTTTAGTTTCTATATTATTAGTACCTAACCATCTATATAATGATTAACATAGAACCAACAGTACCTGGAACTGGGCATCCTCTCATCAGTTTTTCTCCAAGCTCGTATAGAAGACCTATTAGAAGAGAAAATAAGTAGAAGTTTTTGAAAAATTTCAGCTTACATGTATCACCGTGGGGTATCACGTGATACACAAGTGATATGTTCCACGGGAATCCCCTTTGATTGAACCAAGTAAATACATGTACTGTCTCAATCTACTTTTTATGAATTTATTTTAAGCCTATCATATGGTCATTATTATCAATTATATGATGGTAATTTATTCTGGTCAAGAATAGACGTATATTCGGAGAACACTTAAACAGAAATTTTTCAATACTCACCACATGTTATGATATGGTGCACGGACGGATACAAAATTTTCTGATTAAGTGTTCTCCAAATATACGTCTATTCTTGACCAGAATAAATTACCATCATATAATTGATAATAATTACCATATGATAGGTCTACAATAAATTCATATGAAGTAAATTTAGACAGTATTTACTTGGTTCGATCAAGGACTTATAAACAGTTTATAAGTCCTTGGTTCAATCGAAGGGGATTCCCGTGGAACACACCATTTGTGCATCACGTGATGCCCCACGGTGATGTATAATGATATGTAAACCATATGCCTCTTTTACGTCTCTTGCTGTGCTTGTATACTCTGTATTTTCTCATCATGTGTTTTGGTGCTTTGCTGAGGGTGTTGCAACCGAGTCTGGTTGGAGATCCCCTCCTTTTTTCTATGATATAAGGGAGATGGAATCAAGGACTTTTTACATCCTATAGCAAATTCCGTCTGTGCCAATTATAACTCTGCCAAATACATACACATGTAACTAATAAACGACAAATTTCTGTGACCGTGTCTTTAATAAAGGTATTCAATGGGTAATGAAGGAAATTATGCTAAAAACGTTGAAATTGATTTATTCATCACTGAATATATTTCTGTGTCATAAGATATTTTAACAACCTTTGTACTACCCTAGTAGATATCGAAATAAAAAATATTTTGAAAAGGGTCATTTTAGGAGTTTTCTCCCATTGTTAAAAAATAAAGATAGAAAATTAATTGCAGAAAAACAAATGGTGAACTTTTGATTTTCAGTGAAATTTGATGAAATATGCTTTTTAGAAACTTTTGACCATTCGATATTTGATGCCCCATCCTTCTGTTGGAAATTTTAGGAAAAATTAATTTTTTTGCCATAGAGTTCAATTTAAACTGTAAGAGCCCGTAACTCTTAAGGTAACCGATTTTTTCAAATCTAAATTGGTCAAAAATTTTCATTTAAACTTTAATGTGATTTTAGGTCTCCGGATTCCATGAATGGGGCCTTAATTACCTCTCATTACCCATTGAATTAATGTATTTTGTGTCTACTTGCAATGGGTCTGGTTGCTTTTTTTTTTCATTATGATCGAGCAGAATTCTCATAGTTCGTAACCTAAGTCAGCTGGTGTGTTCATTTCTTTCACAACATTCCCCCTCTTTTTTTATTATAGCCCCATCGTGTGGACCCCGTCTCAATACTCCAACTCTCACTCTTCAAGATTGAGAGGAGTGAAGAGACGGGGTACGCAATATACTACACACGATGTGATAACCCAGACTAATATCTGGGTGCGGATTAAAAATGAAGAGGGATGGTCACTAAACAAGAGGCCGTATAGCATCATCCATGGCATAAAAGTGATAATCTTGCATGCGCCATGCTACTGCATTAAAATTCTTATTGTACGTTGCCCCCTAGATATTATTTACTTCTTTTTAGTAACTTTTTTTTGTCATAAAGATTTTTTTTTTGGCTCTGAATCTTACTCACCATCAGCAGCGGCCGGATCATCTGAAAAATTAAATGAAGCCATATATAAAGATTCAAAAGTGTTATATTTTCTTCCTTTTGTTTTTCTTATTTTAACCCTGTCCCCTTCAATTCGGGTTTTTTCTTTCTGTTTTGAGTTGGGGTATTTTTGCTTTAAATAATATTATACTTATTTGTTTTTCAATATACCAATAGGTACAACATAGAAATATCTTCAACATGTTCAATAGAGATTTAATATATTTTTTATATAAAATTTCTTTAAAAGGGAGTTTGTGTTGTGTTGTTTATTGTTACGCAATTTTCCATAATTTCTAGTATAAAATATATAATAATACATACGTACCGGTAGATTCACAGGCAAAGCGTTTCATCTTCATCAATGCTTTGAAAAGGCCTAGGGTGAAATAAATCATAATAATTTGTTATAAAATTTCACCATAATTAATACTTTTTCTTTTTAAAAAAATCTGTATTCATATTTGATAACAAGGAGTGATTCATTGAAAACAGATGCATGTAAAAGCGGGGGATTTTCTTATGGCTATTTTTTTTTATTTATTTAAGTATGAAATTTATTTATTTATTTATTTTACTTGATATTTTAATGTGAACCTTTGACGTCAGAAAATAAGAGAATACTAACTGATGGATGTAAACATGGTAAACATAATTATTAATATCATTTATTTAGCAATATTTGAAATACGGCATTCTAAAAACAAAAGTGAGTTTGGCTGAATATTTTAGACAGTTGAAGAAAATCATCAAGTCGAATACAACTCACGTCTTCTGATTCTTCTGTCTCCCAAATCAAAATCGTCATCATCATCACCGTCATCTACATCTGCATCATCATCGTCATCTCGGTCACGATCTTTCTTCCCGAGTCTTCTCAGACCTAGCTGAATTTTTAGTAGATACATTTTATAATTACATGACTGAATTTGGTTTTCAGAAGGAGTTCATTTGAGAAGTAAAATGAAGCAGAGGTGAAATTCTACTTCGTAAATAATTTTTGTTTTCTGTTATCATGATTTTAATTAGGATAAGTACCTTTTTACCATGTCTTTCGTCACGATATTATTCTGAAAGGTATCCTACCGTCGGACAAGAAACACGCACAACAAACATTAAGTTTGATATAAATTGATTTTTGAACAGTTTTTCTGAATTGCAAAGTGGAAGCTTGTGTGTGTTTTCCCCCAAAAGAGAATCCTCCCGCGGACGTTAAACAAAATTTTATTATGGCCTACGCATATACATGCTCGGGTAAAAATCTGAAAAAAAGTATGCATTAATTGCGTTTTTATTCATAATTTCTAAAGAAATGCATCAATATTATCGATGAATTGATATGTACTTTAAATGGACCAATTCGAAACGAACCTTCATACCCATCGGCAAAAATACTCATCCTAATCAAATATATTCAATTTGTTGAATAATCGATAAAATAAAATTTCTGAAGAAAAAAAGTCAAAATAAAAGGTTCAATATACCGGTGTGTCCATGTCTAAATTCACAAGACAGATGTTATTTTGCCTCGGACTAGTTCGAACCAATTAGAACGCGTAAATCGCGTCACGTGAACGCCGTCTAAATTTCCATAGACCGTCAACTATATTCCGCCATTGCCGTATAAATGCATTCGCACCTAAAGGGAGTCGTGAAACGGCAATTTTCGTCAACAAAAATTTGAGATTTAGGTCCTTGACAAAATAAAACAGTTATCATGGTTATTAGGGTTTGTTACTGACCGTCCACAGAGATTTTGCTTCGCTTCGCCTTCTATGGGCTTGATCAACCCGACAAATCTCTCTAGACGGTCAGTTCGCCTCGCCATCTATGGGCTTGAACAACCCGACAAATCTCTGTAGACGGTCAGTAACAAACCTGATAACTAATAATCTCCAACGGGACTCGGTTAAAGCACTCACAACAAAACAACGAAACACCAAAATACAAAAACACAGACGAAAAGCACCATAACTGACACCAAAGAAAATTAACATACAATGGAACGGTTTTGTCTCGTAGATGCCTTATGTCGCAATGGTGACGAAGAGGATTCAGTACGTAAGTGAGTGAAGAAGAAAGTACATTAATATAGCAAAATTTCAAAAGGTCACCATAATAATTATGCTATGAAAATCTCTGCTTACCTCATAGGCATCAATCAGAACGAGAAAGGCCAAGGTGACGCCTATCAACAGAAGGGGTCTCATTTTGTAAAATCTCCCAATCCAAAATACTACCCGAACCAGTGGTCTCCCCTTTTTATCTAACAGTTTTGGTCTATTGCGCTTATGACGTTTTGTTCAAAATTGGTTACGGGGCATTTTATCGTTCTTTATTTCACAATTAAACTACTGGTCAATCGTGATTTTGGTACGTGGGTCATTGTAAAAAGGCATGGGTCAGTGAGAATGGGAAATTAAATAAATTGAAAACATGTCTATAACTCTCCCATATATATCGTAATTAAAAGAAAACAAGTGAAACTCGCATATTAAGGGCTTTTCTTTTGAATGGCTTAATAATACGTTTTTGTACAAAAACCAGATGAAAGCTACATGTACATGTAGGATTTGCTCCACTTTTGAATGACATAAAATTTCCCCTGGAAATATATCTTATAAAGAAATAAATGTAAAATATATATTACTTTAAGTTCTTAATGTCCACGTGTTTTGTCGTGATCAGGACC
Source organism: Pinctada fucata (assembly GCA_028142955.1). NCBI lineage: Eukaryota > Metazoa > Mollusca > Bivalvia > Pterioida > Pteriidae > Pinctada > Pinctada fucata. The sequence continues at coordinate 60,979,768 of AP027102.1, read as the reverse complement.
TGCACTCTAAAGCTGACCATGAACTTCAAGGTCACAGGAGTATGGCACATTATCCGTAAATCCCCTTGAGTCAAATATCCCCCGAGAGTCAAACACCTATATATAACGAACGTTATATTGGTGTTTGACTCCCGGGGGATATTTGACTCAGGAGGATTTACGGATAATGTGTCATACTCCTGTATTCAAGGTATTGTATTTGAGTTTCATAATTGAAAATTTTATCTTGGGGGGGGGGGGGGTAAATCTTTTATTTTGTAAGGCACAAAAACATGATAATTGCATACAATACTCTACATGAAACCCCCAATGACCCCCCCCCCCTCAACACAAATCATAAAACTTAATTAAGATGAATCTCGATTATCCAGACCTGTAGTAAATTTCTACTAGTACAGATGGTGAAAATCAACTGAATCCTAATATGGACGGTCATTTGCCGGATAAATATAAAAAAAAATAGTGTGTTTAACCGGACAAAGTTATATACCTGCACCCATCTGAGAGCAAAGACAATCCTTATCTAGTATAGAAACTGGGTACCATCGTGATATGGTTTATACATGTATACGCCACTTTTCTACAGTACTTTCACTTTCCTAATAAAAGAGAGGGAGGATGCGAATCTTGAAGATCTCTTGTGAACGAAAATAGGAGAATTTAATTGACAAATTACTGAGCTGGCGATGATAATGTTCTTGTAATATACTAGTATTTAGCTTTTCAGTTGTTTATCATCTGGATCTGGTGTTTGTTGTACGAGTACCCGACTGTAGATACATATCTCCATTGTGTTTTTGTTTATCAAAGATAAGTAGCGAAACGTCTTTCACACGAACATGTTCGTTCAAGCACAGAATCCATGATCATGTCATAACATACCCCCCGGCACAACGTGTTCGTCATCATTCGACCTTACAGAAGACATTTTAAAAAGGTCCAGACAAAAGTACAGTGTTTTTCAATTGTTCAGTGAATGAAAGTTAATGCAAATCTAATTTAAATTTCAACTTTATAGGAATTTTAACGGTTGAGACCTAGCTATTTGAAAATATTTTAAAATTAGTGCTTACCCAAACCTTAAAGGAAACTTAAAGATACTGTACATGTCCCTGAAAATAAATTCTATTGAAAACGTAATATTTATTCCAAATAATCTAGATAGAGGAAAAAAGAGCCATAAAAAGTTTTATTTGAACATTTGCAGTAACGACCATAATATTGTTGAATTTGTAGAAGTTAAATATATTTATGCATGTACCTCTATTGTAAAAACTCAATACATTGTATAGGTGGGAATGAATAATAGCTGCGCACTTCGAGTCTGTAACTGCTGTTGCGAATGTATGCGCTATTTTGAATTTATACAAATGAGAACGTACACTTTCAGATGAAAAGAAGCTTGGTTTGAATGGCATTGAAGCCTAAAATAGTAGCATAACAAAAAACTTCTAGAGTTCTTTATTTGCAGATTAACTCATTTCAACAACTTGAGATTTAAAAAAATTCAAAAATTCATGAAAATGCAATGAACATCTACGAAAATCGATTTTCTTTTTCCTCGAATCACTCTTCGATGCACTTTATTTATTCAAAAACGTCGAATTTGATACATTCATGGGCGTTTAATATTCCTGCACAACTAAAGTGAAGGGTGTTCCTATATGGCAGGAGATGCTTACTCCCACCTGGCACCAGATCTTATCTTCAATAGGGATTCACCTTTGCAGTATGGTTTGGTTATTTTCCCCCGTGGTTTTGTAATTTTGGGCTTTTTGTTTAACTTGCATCGATTTTGTGTTTTACATGTACATGTATGTCGAAAAAGTAAATCTGTAAACATGTAACCCGTGCAAAAACCTCAATACTTTTACTATGTGGTCAGAGGACTACTCATGACAACCATTGGTCAAGTTCTTACTGCACACAGACTATGATTCTTATTCATTCTTTATGACTGCGTTTCCAAGATATACTTGTCGAAACCACAGAACACAGTACGTTTATCCCCTAAGTAGGCTAGTGGTTTCCAGCTTTTAAAAGTACAATGTCTTTTCATTTAAAATTTTTGACCTTGAGCAAATCTGGCATCCCTTATACAAATGTAAGCTTAGTTCTAAACTTTTTTGACAATCAGTACCCAAGGGCGTGTAGACATTACAGGTTGTTATCGACAACAATGAAATCGGAGGGGGTGGGACGGGACTGACAGTCAGAGACACTGACCATACATCAAAAATTTCATTTAATCTCTCATAAATGTCACTTAAATTTACATATCAAGTGATGAATCACGAATATCTTGAAGAAGAAAAAAATCAAAATATCGACAAGTATCATAGTTTGACAAATGAAGCAGATCGACTGAAGGTATCTCCGGTCATCTTACGTTTCATCGACGATTATTCATATTTTCCTATAAAATCAGTGTAAAGACTTAAGTTACTCCCCGAGGTAAGAGATCTATATGATAGCCCTACATGGATCATTAGGTAAAGTGAAATAGAGAAAATTCCGATGTATCAATTGATCGTGTGTGTGACAGAGAGAGGAGCAAAGAAGCAAAACCTTGCTCATGATCTTATGACCCTTCAGAATCATTTTATAACATGTTGATGACAGATACATAAATACATAAGCCTTAAAGAGTGTCTCCAAGAAATATATATGAATAACAAATGCGGATTTAATGAGACACCAACACCCCCCCCCCCCCCCGAAAAAAAAATACTCGGAAAATTCAAATGCGTTCGAACACGTTATGTATTGGAATGAAGAAAATATATAATCTCCAAGAAAGTATCCCTACAGCAATGTAAAAGACACAGAAACACCTAATAATTATGGTAATAAACACAGAAGACCACAGTAAATGAAATAAAAGTATACAAATTGATACTTTTGTTTCTAGCGAAATACTATAATAAATAATCTATTGCAAATTGCAGTTACTGTGTTGTCACACAGTCTGTCAAATGACTCATTGAATTTGACATTGCACTACATGTGCTTTCAAAGATATTTAAAATTAATTTGCAGTTACTGTGTTGTCACACAGTCTGTCAAATGACTCATTGAATTTGACATTGCACTACATGTGCTTTCAAAGATATTTAAAACTAGAAAGGTTTCTTTTCCTCCTATACAATTTTTGGTTTGGAAATATGAAGGACGTCACATTACATGTATTTTTATCACGCCTCAGACAAAAATGTTGGAATCTGATTGGTCAGATCATGGTCACATGACGCCGTGAAAAAAGCCGTATCAGGCTTGTAAATCCGTATCAGGCGAGTAGTTTATTATAACGTCGTGAATTGTATGTTACAGAGACCCCCACACATACAATTAGAGGTCTTCGACGTGATAAATTCGTTACACGGTTAGTTAGTGACCTGATACGGAAAAATACATGGTGTGAAAAGAAAACCCGTATCGGGCTCGGCTTTCGCCTCGCCCGATACGGGTTTTCTTTTCACACCATGTATTTTTCCGTATCAGGTCACTAACTAACCGTGTAACTAATAATATTATATATTTAAGTTTTCAAATAGCAGTAACATTAAATTTTCACACCGATAATTGTTGGTGAGCAACCATTTGATTTTTGGGGGGGGGGGGGGGGGGGGGGGGGGGCAGGAATTCTATTGCCAGCCGGTAAAATTTTTTCAGCAATTTTCTGAGCAGGCCATTTTTTTTCAGCCATTACCAGAGTCAGAGAAAAATTTTCGCCGGTTCTTCGGGCCGGATTTAAACAAATTGTCAAATGCTGTGAATGTCTGTGTAAGTTAAACTCCCCGCTGTTACAGAGTATGAGTTAATAACCGTTCCTTCAGATGTCTCTTTGCAATTAGCGAATTTCAGACAGATTGTATGATGTTTAAATAGAACCTTTAATAGATTTTTGTGCCTATGCGTATTAGGTCTCTGGTAGATACAGCTATGTGAACAGTTTGTATTTATATTAATTAATTTTTTGACTTTAAATTGTCTGGCACAAAGGGCCAGCAAAAATTTCCATATCATGCAATGTATCCTTACTTTTGCATGGTCCGGGAAAAAAAATTGCCGGCCCTTTGGGCCGGAATATTTTTTTCAGCATTTTTCAGAGCCGGGATTTTTTTTTTTTTTGCAAATTCTTCCTGCCCCCTTCCCCCATAAAAAAGGCGAGCTCGTAGCTGTAGAACCAATTTTCTTGAGAAGAGAAATGGTAATAACAAGTTACGTTCAATATATATATATAAATACCATGAGGTTCTCGCTGTGCAGGTTCAAATTTGGACCCCCCCACCCTTCCCTTTTTTCAAAGTTTATTTTGAATTTCCATCATGGCGACATGATGTCATCGTTCAATATAAACAGAACTGTTTTCGAAAAACGAGGGGAGGGAAGAATGTTGGAGAAATTGTTCATCAATTTGTAAATAAACCAACGGAAAATTATGTTCGAACGTTTGCTAGAATTAGAAATTAAACTTGATGTTCAAAATATATAGTTATTGAAGTTTAGAAACAGGTTTGTAGGTTAGAAATCGGAATCAAACTACCACTTTTTGTGTGTAAATTCTGGTTTGTAGCTGATCTCTTCTAAATTAATCAACTGTTTTAAAATCAAATTGTGTATATCGAAATGTATTTATGAAATGCATATTCATCATTGCCGTGAAATCGGAATTTGAAAATCTCAACACTGCTTTTCTCGAGTCGGACTCGGATTACCAATTTTAGTGTGCGCCCGATCTGTTGGCGTGAAGGTGTATCGAAATACCCAACTCAAAATTTCGATGCTCATATCTTTTCAACAGTAAGAGATAGGAAAAAATCAGAAAGACTAAATAAGACAGATATATGGATAAAAAATAATAATATTGAAATTTTTAGGAAACTTCATAAGCTTAATTTTTGTTTACTATTATAAGCAAAAAGTGTCTTCCTCCTATGAACTTCTGAATTTGGGAATATGAAGGACGGTGAAGGACGTCATCGTACTAAATCGTCACAGTGTGCATCTAGCATTTCATATCTTGCATGGCTGTCGACTTTCAAAAAGAATGGAAATTGTAGATAACAAAATACGAGATATTTAAGCTTACAAATAGCAAAACATGAAATTTTCGGTCCTTTTGAGTAATTCGACGCTCCCGTCAAATATTTGAATCTACTAAAAAACATGATAAAAAAAATAACAGAGACCAAAAATAAAAAAGACCAATCTAGCTTTTACTCCAAACGTAACGTTGGAGAACTTTCATTGTCCTAGCTTACAGGGTTCTTGAGAAATCGCTGATCCAATTTTCCACGGTTACGAAAACAATAGGTCTTCCGACGGAAGTCGGAAGACCTAATTATCTGGTAGGCCATTTACTAATAGAAGATGACAGCAAGTGTGAAAGAAATTAGATGACGAGTTGCTTTCTGTGGTTGATATATATTCCTTTCAAAAGTTCTTTCTGGCTACTGGTATACTTTTTATCAGAGATGAATGATTTGGTAAATTTGACATAATTTGCAAACTTGGAATGAAAGTTCCTCAAAACACATTTGCACCATGACATTTTGTTTTAAAATGTCCAAGTGATTCTAATTCACATGAAACAAATTTTTATCAAAACACACGAGATCTATTAGCAAATTAACCGTGTGTAATTCTCTGTGCATTTTATCAACACTGATGAATAAATGAATGAATTAATTCATCAACAGCAGAGAGCAATTCAACAACTACAGCCATTCACACTCGTTGTCTTTTAACAGTAAGGTCTCCAATAGACTTTGGCTTAAATGACATGAGATTTGGAAATTACAGAGGATCCATCTCCTCCTCCACGTTCAAGTTAAAGATAGGAAAACAATGGAAATTATTTTCTTTATTTTTTATCAATCAACGGATAATCATAACAAAAAATAAGAAACTCATTATTAAACATAACAACAAAGCATTCTCTTCGATTTTGATTGGTTTTTTTATCATTAATATCTAATACATTGTATATCATGGCACATTTAATAGGACACAGACAAAAATTTGAAGCATTTGAAATGCTTATATTGTACATGCATAATTATATGCACGTTTTTTTTCAAATACTAAATTATTGATCTTAAATTATGAATAAAATTAATTTTCCATTTTTTATTTTGATAATGGAATAAGGATACGTTTCTATGCTTCGCATATGCTACATCTAACTTCTGAGTAATACATGTTGATTCATAAAGTCATACGACAAACTGGCTTAAATTGAAAAGACCTATGTTTACATGAATTATTGCATACAGTACATGTTACTTAATGCAAAAAATGCACAACCTCTCATGAGTCTATATCATTATCCCTAAATCACTGATAAATGTTACTCCTAATTAGTCATTTTCATGATTCATATTTGGTAATTGTGGCCTCTGCATATAAAAATCTTGCAGGCTCATCAGCCAAACATTGGAACTGATACAAACTCAAGGATTTATAAACAAGAGTAAATTTGCAAGTTCTTGAAAAAAACCAAACCCTGAAAGACACATTTACCACCTTATATTGGTAATACAATGTATATGCAGGGACGTATATAACTAAATAACTTTAGTTATATACGTCCCTGGTATATGGAAGATCATAGACACAAAAGCAAAATTGGAATGCAAACGCACAATGTTCACTTAAGGAAACTAAAACGTCACAAAATTTTCTGATCTCCAGGCATAAGAGATTTCCAATGACATACACTGTATATCAAGAGAGATAACTCTAAAATTCAAACAAAATATATCAGAAAAACAGTGTGCAGGCAGAGTCCTTAAAGGCCAAAATCAGACTTTTTATATCGTGGAATTAAAAGAGAAATCTTTTCGTACATCAGAAAACATGTATCTTGAAGAACACGTTGTTATTTACCATTATTGAAAAGTTCTACTTCTAAATGCATGATCATAATTAATATGAAAATACAGTGCAGCAAATTCATGCATAATGATTAAGAAAATAGGGAAAGCTGATCATATGCTAAAGAATATTTCTGATTTGTCAAACTGAAACTATAATAAACCACTGCACATGTTCTTGTAGACAGCAATCAAACTTTGACTAACTGAATGTGTTCTTATTTTGCAAACGCATGTAAGCAGAAATAGGCAAAAGTTATCCAAAGAGATAAAATAGCATAGTCATGAATTAGCGTACATGCTATTTTCCTGTTATATTTCATTACAAATATACATAAGTTATTTAAAATAGAGTCTTACACTTCTGCTATTGATAATGCTCAGTTCAACGGCAGCACTTATACAGGTACACATACAGTATACTTTCAGATGTAAGGTAATTTCACATCCCATCGATGCATTAATGTAATGCATGTGTCTATGATCCTATATACATGTCCATGTAGTTCTTCAAAATTTTCAAAAAATCTTAATTAAAAATTTGAACACTTTATTTTCCAATTCCTCCCATGCATACATATTTTATTTCGATAAATTCTTCTATACCCCATTTTCCACCCTCCCTTCCGAGCCCCGATTCTTTCCAGCCCCCGAATGGAATTTCAGGGGAGGATACCAGTCCTTCATTTACTCCCACAATTCCATATTCTAACCTCTCGGCCACTCGCCAGATCTGTCCCAAGTCTCTAGAGTAAAAATATCCTGAAAACAAGACAAGAAAAAAGATATTATTCATTAAACAGAGTCTGTCAGTGAGCACATATGCGTATCATACAAATCAGTGATGGATTCAGGGGGATGTGGAGGGGGCGTTTGCCCCCCCCCTCCCCCGACCCACCTTAAACAGGTATAAATGGCCCATTTTCAGTACAAATCGACGAAGTTTGCCCCTTGACCCCAGGCAAAGGGGCGCTGGATCCACCACTGCAAATGTACTTTGTTGAGTGAGTTAAAGCCCTTCTGATGCGCTTTTAAGGTATCCGTTGTACAATATAGTCATTTTACAAAGTGTTTTAATCATCTCCATTGTAAAGAATGGTAAATTTTATGCCTGGTAAAGTACTATAAACTATATACTTTCTGAAAGGTAATGATGCCCTGAGTACAGATATAAGACTCATATTTCTTAAAAATCAAAGGGGAAAATTTCTTGTACAACTTTGTCATTTTGCATAGGTTACATAGAGAAAACGGACAATATAAATGCTTCACCAGTTATTCCCCTTTATTTTTCTGACCCCAAAATTATTATTTACATGTATGAGCAGTGGGCATTGTAACCCTTCAGAAAATATATACTTTATAGTACCTTACCAGGCATGGAAAAATGCCCTATTATACATCGGATACCTTAATTTTCAACAATCAAACATGACATCAAGATATGTTTCTTTACAAAATACAAATAAGGGTTAATTTTTTTTACTGTAAACTCAACATTTAGAGGCCTACATATTACTATTTTTGAAGTAGAAATTCAAAGTTCTTTAGGCAGATAAAAATGAAATTTATAATGGTAGCACATATTAAATACATTTACATATAATGAAATCTGTGCAAAAAAATATGTACAGTAAGTTGAAGTGCATGCATATACAACATGATCTTTACAATGCTTGTATCTTTTTGCAGACTTGAAACAATATTAGATCTTACTAACAAACATACCTGCTAATCCTGAACGGACTGAATTTGCCAGTGTCACAACCTCATCTTCTGTTTTAAATCTATAAAAAACAAAAGGTCTTTATTAAAAATTCTAGATCTTACAAATGCCTTATGCATTCTGATATAACTAACACAGTCTGGTTTATGAGGATACATATCACACAATAGCGTTGGTCATTACCTATGGCTCCTTTAAAGAATGAAAGTTGACCCATTTTCTTGAGACAAGTGTACGTGATACCTTACTCCCACTTATCAGATGTCGTACACAAAACTGTATCTCCAGTGAGTTTTGTTCGGAGAGTATATACAGCAAGATCAGATCCCTCTATATTTTATGTATACTTTCACATACATGTACAAGCAATTTTGACAGTAAAATCAACCAAACACATTAAATAGCAGTTGACTTTGTTCAAAGTTTTGGCCTGACAAGTCTCCGAACGAAACTCACCAGAGCACAATTTTGTATATGACATAGCTGCAAGCAATCGATTTACAAAGCTTCGTCCCTCATGGCTAAAAATTACTTGGCATAGCAACAAAGATAAGTGATTATCTTAACCTAATACTTATTTCAGTAATCATACTAAAATTGATCTTGGTCCTTAAATAACAAAATGACCACTTTTACCTGTGTAAAGCTGCCAATGGTCCAAATGTTTCTTCCTGGGAGCATTTCATATCCTTTGTGACTCCAGATAGGAGAGTTGGTTCAAAGAAGTTGCCACCCTTTTTATTACCTCCCCTCATCACAGTAGCCCCTTTAGACACTGCATCCTTAACATGCTCATCTACCTGTGGAAAAAAAACAACATAAAAAATTAGATTATCTTAGTATCCTTACATGACCTTGACCCAAGACCCTCAATTCAAATGTCATGCATATGTGAAAAAATACATGATAATCATTGTATTTTTAAAAAGAAAGCTCTACATGTAACTAAACTGTTTCTTACAAACTTATAACATACTGAGCATGCACATGTAGGAGTTGACTCTCCAGAAGTTAGCAGTCATACAAAATTATTTTTATTTACACAAAACTACAAGTACATAGCCAAAATTTGTAATCGGTTGACTTTATTCTATACATATATTACTATGAGCAGGACAGTAACTTGTCCCTTCTTTATAAAAAAACTTTGTTGAACATTTACATACTTTTTCCACCGCCCTTTGGTTTATGAGAGGCCCCTGTGTTGTACCTTGCTGCATACCATCCCCGATCTTGAGCTCACCATCCATTTTCGCTGCCAGTTTGGAGGCAAATTTGTCATAAACCCCATCTTGTATAAAGACTCTATTTGCACATATACACGTCTGTGAAGAAAACAATCTTATCATTACTGTATGCTGTACAAATATATAATGTAAATGTGGAAATTTTTGTGTGGGGGAAATTTTCACAATTCTATTCCCCCCCCCCCCCCCCCCCCCCCCCCCCACCGTTAAAATTACAACCAGTATGAAAGACTAAAGTGAATACTCCCGATTTTGCCAAAATTACCTCCTTGCGTACTGTTGCAATGATCATTTCGCAAAAATTTCCCCCAACGAAAATAACCACGTTAACAGTATTTCATTTGTGAAATAAAAAATGTGTTAAATTTTCCTTTGTGTTGCATGCTTTAAAGAACCTTCAGTGCATGAATTACTGTTTGTGCTATAAGAGTTATCATAGATTTATTGATTTTTGAAATTACTCTTCTACATCAACCATGAAATATGTATTTACGTGTTACAAATCAGTAGATTTTCGTCAAAATTTAGGGAAAATATTGGTCAGTTTTGCATCAGTTTAGAAAGGGCATTGAAAAATTTATTTTTAGATTTTGTAGGAGATGATCACATACCTGACCAGAGCATCTGAATTTACAGCCCATAAATCCCTCTATGGCAGCGTCAATATCAGCCGAGTCAAAGACAATAAACGGAGCGTTCCCTCCCAGCTCCAGGGCACACTTCTTTATGGTGGATGCTGCCTGCTCGTTCAAAATCTGAAATATAGATTAAGGTCTTAGTAGTACTTGAATAAAAGAACTTCTGAAGACAATCTTCTCTAAACAAAGAGATTCCTAATTTTACAATTTTCTTTCCTTGGATTTGACTTTGTTCATTTCAAAATTATTCAGTTCATGATAAATGCAACTTCCTGCTGAAGTAAGATTAACATTCAGGGCTTTCATATTTATGGGGAAACTTGATGTACTAAATATAATAAATATCATGTACATGAAAAGAAATTCTAAAAGATTAACATGTTCTTTTTTGTGAAATACAATGCAAGTCATAATAACACTAAGCATTCATAAATGACATGTGATTCTTATAATGTAACTACACATCTTTATCAAAATTTAGACACATTTTGAAATCTGTTTGTCTACCATGGTTTTCTAGCACATCTCTGATCATTTTGTCTTTTGATGTCTGTTTACATGTAGATGTAACTGTGTGCCTTGTGTCACTGAGGTTGCAATGAAGTCTTGATGGAGATCAACTCCTTCCTTTGTTACAGAAGAAAAAAATTTACAGAAGAAAGTATACATTTTATATTATACATATTGAATTTTACACAATTTTCTAATTACCTTGCCTACAGCTGTTGACCCTGTAAATGATATGGCGGATACAAGAGGACTTTTACAGAGAACTTTGCCGACCTCTGGGGCGTTGGTTCTAGAGGATGTCACTACATTGAGTACTCCTTTAGGTATGCCTGCCTCTTCAGCTAACTAAAATATACATGCATAATATTGTGTGTATGTTATCATTGGCATCTAATTTCAGATTGTGTAATATTAATTCAGATGTTTACATGTGAATTCTGATGAAAAAATATTACGGTACTTTAGCCATTTTCATGTAAATTCTTATGGAATGATGTTACCTGTTAAATTCTGATGGAGTAATATTAGCTCAGCCATTTATACATGTATGTTCACTCTGATTAATTTATCATTACCTTAGCTATTTACATGTAAATTCTGATGGATTATTACCTAAGCCAGCTATTTACATGTAAATTCTGACAAAATGATATTATCATAGCTATTTTCGTGTTAATTCTTATAAAATGATAGCACCTTAGTAATGTACATGTAAGTTCTGATAAAATAACATTACCTTGACCATTTACATGTAAATTTTGATGAATTTTTCAGTACCTTAGCCATTTACAGTCATGTAAATTCTAATAGATCTATTGTTACCTTAATCATTTATACGTAATTTTTATGGATTTGTAATTACCTTAGTCATTTACATGTATATTCTGATGGATTTATCACTACCTTAGCCATTTACATGTAAATTATGATGGATTTATATTACCATAACTATTTCCATGTAAATTTTGATGGAATGATATTACTTCAGCCATTTACTTGTAAATTCTGATGAATTTATCATTACATTAGCCATTTACATGTAAATTCTAGCAGAATTATTGTTACCTAATTCATTTAATATGTAAATAAAATTGATCTATAATTACCTTAGTATTTACATGTAATGGACCATTTTCTGATCTTGTTAGAAAGCACAAAATGTCTGAGTCAACATCTTTTGGCATTGTTTTACATTATCATGTCACTGTTAAAATACGTCATTCCATTGAGAGGTAACAATGAAAAACTGCACAAAAATTGCTTACTTCGGACATTTTTCGTCATTTTGTCAGCCATTATGAATTTTGGCAAGTGACCTTTTCTGATGGATTAATCATTACCTTAGCAAGCGCCAATGCTGAGTATGGGGTATCTTCAGCAGGCTTTAACACAACAGTACAACCAGCTGCTATCGCTGCACCAGCCTTTCTCGTTATCATAGCATTGGGGAAATTCCACTAAAAAACAAAACTAAGTAACACTAGTGATGAGCAATCAGACAAATTTTACTATCGATTATCGGGACACTATCGGAAACCATAACTATTGATTGATCATTGATTATCGGAACTATCAAATCTTCAAAAATCATGTTAAAACTAGTGAAATACCATTCAGACTGAAATGTTTTCAACATATATACATACATTGCAAATGCATCCAAATAATGCAATGGTTGAAGTACAACCAACAATTCAATTTGTTTTTCTTGACCAATATCAATTTTGTCTACTTTGCACGGTGTCATTTTGATTGGTTTTCACGTAAACAATTTTGATTGTATCATAATGATTGTAGTAATACTTTAATCTCTGAGTGACAATTGATTGTCAATTTTATTATCGATTATTGAAAATCAAAGGTGTTTCAGCGATCTACTATCATCGAAAGTCGGCAACTATCGTCACATCACTACTGTCCTGTTCACTAAATCCAGAGCACCCTGTTTTGGCGATTTATTCTGTCATCTGAGGAATTTTTCTATAAATTATAGTTTCCGAGAATTGACCCCCTTTAGTCGTAACTGGAAATTAACTTCAACTTACCCTATCAGCTGCTTTCTAATCACAATATGAAAAATAAAATGTCTACGGGAAATCCCATGTTAATTTCAAGCCGCCGCCATATTGCTCTCTGTGTCAGCAATAGTAAACAGTTACGTCAAAGCTCCCGACGTCACGCATTTTCAGCGATTTTACTATAGAAAATCCCCGTAGACTTTTTATTTTCCGTCCTATTTCTAACTTAATTGACGCACAGCCAAAACAATGGTATTTTCTATTACGACTAAAGGAGTACTAATTAACATTGATATCTTTTTGGAAGATGACAGTATCATATTTTAGAGAAAACCGGGAAAACAGGGTGCTCTGGATTTAGTGAACAGGACAGTAAGTAGTTAACACAAGACTGTTTCTATTTGTCTTTCCATAGAAATTCTTAATTAACCTCCCCTCCCCCATCCTCACTCCCCCTCAATTTCACTTCTATCATATTTAATGCACTAAATGAGCTTTTGTGCATCAATATTATGAACTTCACCTCATCTACAGATTTCCTCTATTACCATTGATAATACCCACCAAAAAAATTGCAAAATCTTTATTTTGATCTTAAGAAAAATAGTTGAAAAGGCAATAATTAAAGGGAGATGCCTGGCTATTTTTCATACATAGTCCCTAAAAATATGTGTGAGTAACAGATGGACAGACAGACAAAGGATGATCAGCTAAGAGGTTCAATCTTCAATTATTGCTCGAAAGTTACAAACAATAGGATCTAGCTTATATAGTCTGTATACTTACAGGAGTAATGATATACTTACAGGAGTAATGAGACCAGCAACTCCAATAGGCTGTTTCAAGACTAATAATCGACGCGAGTGAGCAGTTGTAGGAATCATTTCTCCGTAAACTCTACGAGCCTCTTCAGAAAATATATCAAGGAACGTTGTACCATATGCTAGTTCTCCTTTGGATTCTGCAAATGGTTTTCCCTAAAAATATGACATTTTGTATAATTATACTCAAGAAAAATAAATTATTCATACATACACGTCTAAATCCATATTCTATGAAATGGGAATACTTGAAATGGTATGAATTTGTTGACTATGTCATGAAATGCATATCTTTTCTTGCTGTGTGGTCATCTTACAGTGAGGAGGTTATTTTACACTACAACGACCGTTCTTTGAAACCTTTGGGTAACTGGAAGGGTGCGAGGGTTGTGCATGTAATCTGGATAACCACTGTGACATCATTTGCTACTTGCATGGCAGTGGGCATCCTAAGTCAGCACCAATTGCCCATTGGTTTCTTTGGTTTATGTGTAGTCTTTTGTGTTAATGTTTCTATATTGTATGTCTCGTTTACGTCTCTTGCTGTGCTTGTCCACAATTTGTTTTCACATCGGGTGTTTTGGTACTTTGCTGTAAGTACTGCAACCGAGTCTGGCTGGAGATCCCCTCCTTTCTTTAATGTATGTATAAGTGTTGAATGATTTGTAATGGCGTTTTGGGTGTCACGGGTCAAGAAGTATATTTTGTTCTTTCATGGTGTTGCAAACATCCCACCATTCAAAGTTGTATCATGAAAATGTAGTCCATAGATCACGATCTGTGTCACATTGGTGCTTGCAGTTTCAAGAAACACAAGCTATTTACAATGTATAGCTAGGTGCACATGCAGATTTGTGTTTCTTGTGATGGACATCAGAAGGAAGGAACAATTATAACAAAATTACATAAATTTATTTCAGGAGATCATGCTTAGCAGTAAAAAAAGGTAATTCAACCTCGTCACTACCCAAAACCCTGGTGACCCGTTACCCCAAAAACGCCTGTACACCATTGCACATCAAAATCAAACTGTCAGTGCCAACAAAATCTAATTATTTCAGCCACAAATTTCTATTACTACAGACTCTTTGTCTATCATTTACTTTAAAAGAAATCATTCCAAGGAATGCATGTGTCGCCTGCGAAACATAGTGACACTCAGGAATCACTTTATAGGGTGTGACATCCAAGTGTGACAGACAGACGGACAACGGATCCTTCAGTTTCGCTATGCTTCACAGACGACACAAAAAATTACCATTTCAGTGGTAAGTAGTTTAGCAAGTTCCTCTTGGTTCTGCCAGCAAAGTTCTGCCCATTTCTTGAGATACACTGATCTTTCCTAAAAATTATAAATTCTATGAGATTTTTCTTCCAACAATTTGAGTATTTACTATTTCAAATTGACAATTAATCTATGATCTTGTTAAAGTTTTGGCTTATTTTTAAAATATTTTGCAACTCTGTTCTTTGCAAAATTGTTGCAGGTAG
Source organism: Pinctada fucata (assembly GCA_028142955.1). Classification (NCBI taxonomy): domain Eukaryota; kingdom Metazoa; phylum Mollusca; class Bivalvia; order Pterioida; family Pteriidae; genus Pinctada; species Pinctada fucata. The sequence goes on along the minus strand of AP027102.1, from coordinate 60,964,439 downwards.
AAAATTGTTTGACTGTCACTCATGACTCCTATGACATACTTGTATACATGTACAATGCAATCATTCGTCATAGTATAAGAAGAAATTGTATGAAAAAAGTTTATCCTTAAATTTATATAGAATATTGAATGAGAAGAGAAATTCATTCAACTTTTCCATGTCAAAATAAAATGTCTAGACTGTACATGACATTGTGATTATTTTACTTGCATAAGTACCAATTAAAGTTGATTACCTTTGCAGTTGTTTCTTTCCAAGTTTGGAATGCCCTGAATGCTTGCTCTACTGCATTCTGTACATCATTAGCATCCATGTCAGGAACATTACCTATCACTTTACCGGATGCTGGATTCACAACTGTAAAAATGTCAACTTTGTATTTTCCTGATTTCAAATCTCAGTAGATTTATTTTCTATTCTAAACAGTTTGTTAAAAAAGAAAATAGTAAATTTCATTGCAACTGAACAGCTTGCAATTTTAATTTTCTAATACTCTAAGCTATAGATACATGAATTAAAAAGTAATATTTGAAACTTAAAAATGTAAAACAACTTAAAGCAAAAATAATAGCCCCTTTATATTCCATTTAGTGGCATAAAAATGAAAATTTTAATAATATTACCATCAAAAGTTTTGCCGCTTTTTGCTGCTACCCATTCTCCATTGACATAAGCTTTATCACATACAAAGCTACTTGCGGGTCTAGCCCCTGCTTTTGCTGGAGGTAAATTTTCCATTTTTCGGAAGGCTGATAATAAACTGGATGGTTTAAGATGAAAATGACTCCCTTTGAAAATCACAAGGAAAGGCTTGAATGCAATCTTGCTCTGAAATTATATAGAAAACAAAAGTTTTAGTTTATTCTAACACTAACAGAATCTGATTAAGAATGCTCTCTACTCAAAGATACATTGTCTTCTTAAAATGAATACCCATAGGAACTAGGAATATTATTGTGCATAAAATTGGTCTAATACAACCACATACTAGAAACATGCTTTGACAAGCTAAAACATACACTTTAGGTAATCACGGATTACAAAACTCACCTCGCAGCAGCTTAATTCAGTTTAAACATATATTGTATATGCGTATTGGGTTTAAAAGTAAAATCGCTCAAGCGGAATAAAAAGTAGGTCAAGGTCATGAAAGTTGGATCAAAGATACATCAACTATACAAGTTTGGTACATGTAGCACTTACACTTTACTCAATATTGGCTTTTTAAGGCAAAATCACTCAAGAGTAAAAAGTATGTCGAGATCATTATATGAAAGTTTGATCAAGATACATCAACTATGCAAGTTTGGTACACTTATATTTTGCTCAACATTGGCTTTTCAAAGCAAAATCACTCAGGCAGAAAAGAAGGTCAGATACTGCATCTGATGCATGGGTTTATCTCAGCATCCCAAGATGAATCACTTGTGCAAGCTTCATTACTGTAGTATCAGTATTTAGTCAGATACTGAGCTACCCCAAAAACTTTAACCAGACACGGACGCAAGTCATTGAACCGGAAAATGTAGGTCAAATGCAGCATCTGATGCATGGGTTCACATCAGCATCCCAAGATGAATCTCTTGTGCAAGCTTCGTTACTGTAGCATCAGTTTTTTGTAAGATACTGAGCTACCCAAAAAACTTTAACTGGATGAGAAAAGTAGGTAAAACTCCAAGGTCAAGGTCACAAGGTCAAACATTTTGATATCCATGGAAAGGTTTTGTCACAAGGAATACACATGTGAAATATGAAAGCCCTAACACTTATCATTCAAAAGTTATGGACAAGGTTTAAAGTTTCTGAAAAGTAGGTAAAACTCCAAGGTCAAGGTCACAAGGTCAAACATTTTGGTATCCATGGAAAGGTCTTGCCACAAGGAATACACATGTGAAATACAAAAGACCTATGACTTACCATTCAAAAGTTAAGGACAAGGTTAAAGTTTTTGTGGCTGATGGACATATAGGCAGACGGGACAGTTTTAATGTCCCCCCGCTTTTGCTAAAGTGGGGAACAAAAAGTGTATAACAATTGGGTTAACATTATTTGTATTGGAATGATTTGCATGCAGGCAATCATCATGTATCATTTTATACTTGCAATTATGCCTGATTTACCGTGGTGCATTAACGGATGAAAGGAAGGAATCTCTGACAGGACTCTGTTGCAGCTACGAATTCGCAATTATAAAAAAAAATCTACTTATGCCTGCAAAGCATTCAAATACAAACATGTTCTTCCCTAACTGGCACATTAACGCATTCAGTGATTTTTTCAGTAATTTGGGAATGGGGTCGGGGCCCTTCCAATTGGGAAAATTAACGACATTTGGGAATATTTGGGAAGTACTAAATATCAAAGTAAAAGTAAAATGACAGTTTATACAATCAAAAGTTAAGAATTGAATGTTTAATGATATAATTTTCTTTAAATATGATTTAATTTCTTATGCTTACAACAATATGGCAAATAATTAGTAAATTTGCTACTTTTGAACCAGTTATTTTCACTATTTTCGCTGATAATTCCATCTGAATGAAATTGGGAAATTTTAGAGTCACAATTGGGAAAAAAAGATACTATTTTTCATTGGGAATGGGGCTGAATAACGGCCCCAAAAAGGGGCAAAAAAAATCCCTGGCATTAATGTTGTAGGATTTAAGCCGAGTCTTGAATTGTGCAATCTTGACAGTGCTATTTATAAATTCCACTGCAATATGAATATTACTCAACTAAGTACATATAAAGTGCAGAAACTTCTAAATATTTATCATAAAACTTGACAAGATTCATTGTGTTAATTGATCCTCATAAAATTCAAAAACCTAGGAGATTATAATGCATGAATGAATGCGCCATCTTCAGCCCATTAAGCTCTTTTCAAGAGATATCAGATGCTAAGTACTATTTGCAAGTGATCATATCAAAGATACTTTCTTATTTGATGATCTTGCATCAAAACATACATTATATGTATTCATACATGTGAACCTTTTGCCTCCACAAATCTGGAGGATTTTCAATTTTCATCTGGAGATTTGACCTCTCGTCGGGAGGTTTTTAATTTTTCATAGGGAGGATTTATTGGTATTCGGACCCCTCCCCCCCTTTTTTTTTAATCTACGGACGAATTTTCTCAACTCGCTTTTCAACAAGGACAGATTCCGCTCTCATACAACAACAAAAACAATTCGGAGTTCCGAGAGTTGTCTCAATGACGTCCGTTGATAATACGGTTGATTTCTTTTACCTTGCTTCTGCTACTTGAGTACACCTGTACAGAAAATCAATAACTGCTCTTCATGGGGTTTAAACTGACCACTCATCAGATTTAAATCCCATTGTTAGGAGAATAATAAACGAGACGGCCATTATCTGCCTCAGGTTATACACGCTTATACAGAGTACGTAAATTACATGACGTTGTTTTTCCTACGCATTTATTTATTTATCAGCGAACTTTTACTGCATTTCCTCACTTTTTCGTGTTATATATAAATATAATATTAATTTACGGCATCAAGAAGATTGTACATCAATTTGGTACGTGAATTTGACGACCCGTGTTAAGATGTACTGGGTATAACGTCCCCCGGGGAAGTCGAGTACCCGTGGCGGTGAAGAGAACGCGACGCTAATTGCTTTGTTTTTCCAGCAATATACCTGTCACCTGTATAATTAGCACTTATTAAATTGATTGTCTGGTAACTACAGACGGCGTAATGCGTAACGTAATACACAAATGGGGATTTTGCATTTCATCTGGAGAAATCTGGAGGATTTTTCGTTTTCGTCGGGAGGATTCTGTTTCGTCGGGAGGAATCGGGAGGACTATTTTTCATCGGGAGGGTCCTCGTTTCGTCGGGAGATTTCGTCCTCCCGCCGGGAGGTTCACATGTATGTGTATTTCCTCAACAATATTTGAAAATCTAAGTTTTCCAGTCTACAAGGCTAAGCATTTGAAAGTCACATGCACGTTCATGTTCATGTCATGTTTTTTCTCTTCATGGACTGATCTGGTAGTTGTGCGGTGGTCACATATGGACCACTTGTCCTTCAGCACCGCCTCATGGTGACTTCTCCCATTTCATCCTATGTGCATGTACACTCCATTACTGATCTGGTGGTTGTACAGTGGACAATTTGTCCTGTAGCATCGTCTCATGGTGACCCCTGCATTCCCACTACGTTTTCCCATGTGTTCACTCCATTAATTACTGACTCAGTACCTAGCATTATTCTGCTTTTATCAGGTTGAGGAATACTTCAGATCGAGCTATAATAGTTTGATCGGGCTATAATAGCTCCATGTAGCTATCATAAAACTGATTTTTTCTTAATAAAAAAATGAAAAATTTATTATCTTAAAATTTTGTTTACAAGTCGCACTAGTACTGATAAAATACTACAATTTTTATATAGAAACCCTTGTAGAAATGTCAACAGATAAGGAGATAAGGAACCTCAAACTTTTCATGTATTTAAAATCTTGTTGCTCGTCATCTGTCCTTATTTGAATATAGGTTTCTTGTATAAAGTTTTAATATATATCGTGTACAAATGGAATCAGTGAATATTTTTTCAAAAATTCCTATTTTGGTTTAATTTTGTACTGAAAAATGTAAGTAAGCAATAGCTTGATCTAGCAATTATAGCCCGATCAAGCTATAATAGCTCCATTTGAAGTTTTCCCCAACCTTTTTATCATATATATATCTATACATCTTGATATTGTGACCCCACATTCACATGTACCAAAGAGTGAAAATCTGAGATGCTTGCAACTGCATTTAATATTATTGTTATCTCGTCATGTTCATGACATGCCCTTCCTTAGGTAATCATGGTAATAAAGCATATCTTATCTGTTCATGTGGTAACTGCAAATAGACATGAATCGAATAACAAAATCTTTCATCTTAGATTTTATTAAATACTTTTATACCATAAGCATGAAAAGACAACGACAACGACATACCATATTTCTCAATTAAGAAAGTTTCCCAATCGTCCAAAGTAGCAGGTGCCCTTCTGCATTGGATGGTACATCCAATGAAAAGTTAATATTATGCGTAAGATTACTACATCTTAAGAAGAAATAGACTCTAAAACCCTTGCCCTATTGTATGAATTTCATCGATTTTGTTGTCACTTGCCGTAACTTAATGAAAACTTTAGGTAATTTAGGGGGCAATTTGTCTAGTTTCACTTTGACCTCTCTCCCAGCTGTTCCCACATTTTCACAGGACGATCTCGATTTTATTTAATTTTTTTCTTCTAAAATTTGAAGTCCTTGGTTTATAAATATATTTCTTGTCTTGCTCCCATTCCCTCACCCAGAAGGACATAACTTTCCGAAAAAAAAAGAAGAAAAATTATTAGTAATAGTTCAGATATTAAAATCATATTCAAGACTTTTGCTTCTTTGGAAAACATGGTTTAATTTGTTGCTAAAACTAGCACACTTGTAACGAAAATACAAGAGGTGCCCAAACTTCTAACAGCGATCGGTTACCTAAAAACCAATGCCAAATTCACAGATCATTTAAAGTTTTCTCGATTTTACACAACAATAAGGAAAACCATCTACTGTCCCCGCAGCTCACTTCAGAAATCGGAAATTTGAAGTTTTCTCTACTTTGTCGGCATATTTTCCGATTAAAATTTGTATTGGGGGATACTGAACTCTCATGTACGACCAATACTATGCTCACAGTGAAAGAAAATAGTTTAAAAGATGGGGAGATCAGCGTGACGTCTTCGATGTTCTCCATAAACTCAGTGTTAAACATCGGCGACGTATTTTATATACGTCGCTGGTCCGAGTACATACGCTCAAGAATACAGGCATTTTGTGGTTTTCTTTAAAAAGTGTGAGCACGGTAAATTTGCCTTAATTTTGGTGGAATTTAAACAATTTTACATTTTTCGGTATCCATCAGCTCTACCTAATAAAAATTCCATACATAAAACAAAATTCATGTGTTATTTCTTACGTGTCTCCAGCTCAATTTTTATAGAAAGTACCGCGAAACATTTTCTTACGGATACCTCATTCAGTTTAGATCAAATTTTCAATCTTATCCGCTTTTAGGTATGTAATGAATTAAAGCCTTCAACAGAGTCACAGTGGCGGATTCAGGGGGGTGCGGAGGGGGCGTCCGCCCCCCGGCGATGACCCAAAATTTGACAAAAACAGGTATATTTTGGCCCATTTTCAGTAAAAATCTGCTAAATTCGCCCCTTGACCCCCCGGCAAAGGGGGCGCTGGATCCGCCACTGAGTCAGAAATGATACATTGGCCATAATATATTGAAAATTCAAGCTCAATGGGTGCTAAAAAAGGAGATGCGCGAGAATGGTCCTGAATCGTTAGCAATGACGCACCTTTTAAAATCACTTAGGATGTGTCAATTTATCATAGTACCCATCTGGCAGGCTATCGGTTTGCTCGTGTGAAAATGATTTTCTCATTAAAGCAATTAAATGATTTTTTTTTCCTATAAGAAAATGATTTTCTTATATCGAAAATTCTTTTCTCTAATATAAGTACTTAATTTTCTAACATCAAGTTAGAAATTCCTACTATTTTTCTCATATTAGAAAAAAAAATCTTCTATTAGAAATTGATTTTCTTATATTAGAAAATTATTTTCTTCTGTAAGAAATTCATTTTCTGAAAATCTAATTTTAATATCAAACTCCCCGGTCGAGCTCCTTCCTGAAAGGTTTTTATATATTAGGTAACCGATCGCTGGTAGAAGTTTGATTCTAATGTGAGAAAATGTATTTCCAATATTAGAAAACTTTTTTCTTAGCATTTTATAGAGATTCATTTTCTGATATAAGAATTCATTTGCTTATACATGTTATATTAGAAATTCAATTTCTACTATTGAAAAAATGAAGATTGAATATTTGAAAATGATTTTTTTTTTTACTTTTTTCTTATTAAAAAATGAATTTCTTAAATTAGAAAATATTTTCTAGAATTAAAAATTGAAAAGAGACCATTTTTGGCCCAATCAAAAATTTTAAAAAGGTTCTGTTTTCTTATTCATTATGCTTCTTCTACACAAAAAGGACAAATTTTATGTGATTTCTCGAAAACCCCACCTTTTAGAGCAAAATGTTCTATGTCTTCACATACCTACAATTGTAAGCCACCGCGCAAGGGCATGAAACAGGTTCAAACTCATATGGGATATTCTTTTCAATATTCTAAACGTACATGGAAAGTATAGGCTTTACTTCTTCATACATACTATAAACTATAATGTTAAAATCTGGTTGTTATCCTTATACCACTAATTTGAATTTCGGAGGTAAAGTGGACAATTAGGGCGGGAAATAACACTCAAATGACCTTTATTTTTTGATATAAGAAAGTATCAATAGTCCACTTTAATTGGCCGCCACATACCAAAAAATACATGTTCAAGTATTTGAATAGAATAGAACATAATGGAACAGTGTAGAATAGAATATAATATAATGGAAAAGTGAAGAATAGAATAGAATAGAATAGAATGGAAAAGTGTAGAATAGAATAGAATAGAACAGAATTCAATAAAATAGAACAGAATTCAATAGAATAGAATAGAATTCAATAAAATAGAACAGAATTCAATAGAATAGAATAGAAATCAATAGAATAGAATAGAATGGAATAGAAAAGGAAAGAATAGAATAGAATAGAATAGAATAGAATAGATGGTCAAGTACCTGTAAAGTTGACATTACAAAAATTCCCGAATTAATAATAAAGACGACCTTTATAAAAGAGAATGTCTGTAAGTGGATCTCCACATGGAATTTTAAAGTCGGATATATACTTAATTAGATTTAATTCCAGACCATGCAGGATATAGCTAGCTCCTACCGGTATCTTTGCTTGATCTAGAGGGGGATCGAGGGTAGAAACAACCTCCCCCTTAAAGTTTTCCAAAATTATTTCTACCAATTAAACATATGTACATGTATTTTTTTCCAAACTGTAGGCTGACCCCCCCCCCCCCCCCCCCCCCTCGTTTACCTCGCGAGTAACTCTCTCTCTCTCTCTCTCTCTGGATAAATATCTAGATCAGCCCATTGAAATATCTTTGCCCTGTTGTTTGATAACTTTTATTGCGTTTGTAGAGAATATATATACATGTTATCATGTTATACATCTATGAATTTTGAAGGCATGATTAACCTCCGATAAGCCGATTGTTATGTTACACTTATGACAATCTACGGGTGTCAACCGGCCGAGGCTCACAGGCTAGGCCTACATCTGCCTCTCTTGCAAAAAAAAATGAGCAAGGTAAATTTAGACGTACCTGTTAGAGAGATGGTCGGAGGGATAGTTTACACGTAAAAGTTTGTTTAGATAAGACGGTGGTTTGACCTACTTTACTTAAGTACTAGTAGGAGATATTTTAGGACTGCCGGGCATGGTCATAATTTCAAACAACATACATATAAATATGGGACGGGTAGGGGTTAAGATGACGCCTCGCACGAGAACTTCTCATAATCATTTTTGTGTCGCCTGCGAAGCATAGCGACACTTGGGTATAACTTTGTCCGTCTGTCTGTCAAACTTGGATGTCACACCCTATATATAAGAGTGATTCCTGAGTGTCGCTATGTTTCGCAGGCGACACATGCATTCCTTGGAATGATTCTTGTATTTAATGAACTTGTTAAGTGTGATGGTTCACTTAATATTATCGAACAAATACTACAGCTGACTGGGGGATTGAAACCGCTGTTGCATACCTGTCAACTTTGAAATTCTCAAAAAAGGGAGATCTCCCGAACTTGAAAAAGAGGGAGATTGGGAGGGAACCTTCTTTGAATTATTTGATCATGTTCATTTAATGCTAACCTACGTAGTCTGAGAAAAAGTATAAACAATGATGCATATGCACATTTTATCATTATACTTGGTGGAAACTTTGCTGACATCAAAGCATTTCTATTTGAAAATTCAATACAATCTACAATCTACTCTTTTTTCGCGGGAAAAATGATGAGTACTAATGGCTGAAAAGAGGGATTCTCCCTCTAGGAACTGGTTGTAATTTTAGGAGGGAGATAACTGAAGTCCAAAAGCGGGAGACTCCCTCCTAAAGAGGGAGAGTTGGCAGGTATACATGCTATTGTAACCAGTGGCAGATACAGCGCCCCCTTTGCCGGGGGTTAAGGGGCGAATTTTGCCAATTTTTACTGAAAATGGGTCCAAAATATAGGGTTTTTGGAAATTTCTAGGTCAGTGCGGGGGGAGGTGGAACGCAGAGCTAGGACAGGGGCCCAAGTGAACAGATGAATATGTATGGATGACAAAAGCATAAACAAGAATGAATTGAATACATTTTAAATTTTTTTTCAACAGAAGGTGGAAATTCCGATCAGATCAAATGCGCACACATTATAAATGAACACATTTTATAAATTAACACACTGCATAAAGGAGCTGTAAGAATAAGACGTAAAATCTGCCCTGAAAAAGTCGAAATTTCAAAATGGGAAATTTTAAGAATTTTTTCGGTAGAAATATCAACTAACTTAATGCATATCTGAATCTGATGTCCGATTGAATAAATTATCAATAACAATACAGATATTTGGGTTAAAATGTGCGCTTTTTCTATAGAAATCAATGGAACACGGAAAAGTTTTCTACAACATTGTTCCACCCCGAGTTACAGAATGCCACCTTTACCAAAGGTGTATTTTATTTATGCCCATTTTCTGACAAAGTGGGGTTCTGTAACTCGGGGTGGAACGATGTCCCACAGGCGAAAAACAAAAAAAGGGGGGATGGGTTATTTTATAAGAATCTGACTTAAAAGCGGTAAGATAGATAAAAGTTGTCAATTTTTTCTTGTTATACAATGGAACAATCTATTCTGAGTAGATTCCGATGAAATATACAACATACACAAATAAAATAAATGATTTAAAGATGTCCGTTTCTACACAGACTATGTGGCTGTTTAGTGTAAAATAAAACGCGGTTTTCAGTTTCCGGATTACGTATTTTAACGATTACATTGACATACTGGTTTCGAAGTTATATTTTCTTTTTCATTTTTAAAATAAGAGGGGATCAAAATATAAAACACTTAAAATTTATGTAAAAAAATGCATTTTTTGTATATATTTCGTTCGCTATTTGACGTATTCAGACATCGTTGCCCCCTACCTATTCAAGCCATAAATATCAAATCTTACATCATTTTTTGTAATAAAATACTTATGAGAAATCTTCTGATACATCATATTTTTTATCCTGAACAACCTTTTCCGTCAAAGGAAGGGCAGCGCACAAGAAATAATCGAATGATTTCAGGGCTAAATCAAGCCCTTATTCTTACAGCTCCTTCACAAACTTTATATAAAATGCACACACATTATAAATGCACACACTTTATAAATACATGTGCACATTATAATTAAATGTACTTTATAAATACACACACATATTATAATTGCACACATTTTATAAATTCACACATTATAAATGCACACACATTATAGATGCACACACTTTAGACATTAATACACTTTATAAATGCACACAATTTATAAATGCAAACAATTTATAAATGCGCACACATATTATAATTGCACAGTTTAATTATAAATGCACACACTTTATAAAATGCACACACTTTATAAATGCAAACACATTATAAAATTTATAGATGCACACGCAAATGCACATACTTTATAAATGCACGCACATTAAAAACGCACACACATGATAAATGCATACACTCAGACATGCGCTATTGAGACCCCTCATATAAATCGTTATAAATTTTGCTGAACTTCGCAAATATAACATCAAGACATTACGCGTGGGGGAAATATTCGCGATAAAAAAGTCTGCTCCATTGTTAGAATGCAGCGGGGATATTTTTTGCGTAGGGGATTTTTCGCGAAGTTCTTAATTTGACTCGCGAAAATTACTCACACGCCAAAATTTCCACGTTTACAGTAAATGATAATCAACACAGACAGGCTAACTTCGTTCCTTTGAATAAAGTTTGTTTCATTACCAATTGCATTAGTCATCATTCTATCCTTTTAGTTTTATGTTTGATATGCATGTTATTGAAATGTGTATTTATAATATTTTATTATAAGTGGTCACAAAGACAGTGAAAATTTGAGATGAAATTATAAGTCTCATTTGCGGATTTCTTGTATAACAACCCTTCCCAGCGAGAACATGGGGTGTACCTTTTTTTTTTTTTTTTTTATTAATTAATTTACTTCTATTTAACTTGACTGCTTATTGGGGAGGGGGGCAAAGCTGCTGAGTGTTTTTCGTGAAATTCTCTTTTATTCCAGCAGTTGAATATCGACTATTATATACATATATAAGTATACGTTCTTAACACTGCAATTAAGCAATTATATTCTTATTCTCAAGATTCAAAGTCAAGCAATCATATTCTTATCCTCGAGATTCAAACTTTCTCTTTTTTGTGTTGAAGTTTCTAGAATCTTAAGTGGGAGTACTTAACCGAAATGTAAAACAGATGAAAAGTCTTCAAATACATTAATTCAATACTGATTAACTTTTTCCTACACATACGAATCCGATCATGCTGAAGTTATGCTGCACGGAATTCAGGGCTAAATACGGCCCTTATCTTATCAACCGTTGAACGTGTCACTTATTGCATCAAAATTTGATGTAGGTTAAATATTCCTTTGAATCACAAATCACACATAAAATTTACATGTAGGACCTATTATATGTCCAACGACATCGCTATACGAATCACTGTCCGCGCGGCTCACTTCGGAAACTGGATAAACGAGATTTTGATAATTTGTCATGCAAATCTAGATACCATTGAATAGATCATCTCGCTAAGTCGTAAATTTTGATATATGTTGCATGAACGAGGGTTTATGAAATCATATTAAGCAGACAAAATTAGATTTAGATGGGGTGTTTTCAATGTTAAATTTCAGCGTGACATCGCTGAGTTTAACATTGAGTCTATGGAGAACTCCAGTTTACGTTAGGCTACTCTCCACTTCAATATTTGCTATGGCGGATGAATACGTCTGACGAGTAGCAAGATCGAGGCTTGGAGATTGCGTCACGATCACGACGTCACAGGAAAATTAGCATGCATGGGAAATAGCACATCTAAAACTTGTTTTGTCTATAAAGTTTGATTGGCTGCACTGACAATCATATAACTTATACCAAAATTTACGACTAAGCGAGATTTATTGAATGGTATCAACTTCACATAATTTTTTGCATCATAAAGTAGTCAAAATCGCCGCGTTTGAATCATGCAGGTTTACGACGTGAGCTGCGCGGACAGTACATGTACATATATACGTGGATGAAAATTAGCGCATTCGATTTCAAGAATATTTTACTGGAATATTACCAGTAACCTTTCTATATGGCATTTAAAACACGTTATATAGCCAAAAAAGGGAAATATTGTCAGTTTGAAAAAATCCGCCAAAAATTAATCGGGTTTTCTTAAATGTCGTCATTTCCGGTCTTCAAAGATGGAGGACAAGGGAACATTTCAATGTATGAATTGGTCGAATTATTTAGTTACCGAAGGATTAACTGAATATATTTTAGAATATTTTGATGCCTGATATGTTTGATTTACTTTTTACATTAACTGTTTAACAATACATAACCTTATTTACGTGCTACACGGGTTTATTTATTCCGTATGTTGTGATATGACGTCACTAAATAGACTCTTGAATGATGTGGATGGCTTGGGGACTTTTTCACAACATTCGCTACCCAGTTACGGTCCCTCCAAACTGAAAAAAAAATTAAGATATGTAATCATTCCTTAATTCAGTTTGATGAAAGTTCAAAATGCATTTGCAAATGAGGAAATTTCAGTGCATTGTCACTTTCCAAGTTCTTCGTTAAATTTTGTAACAAATTTCTGCAAATTTTGATTTTCTGGATAGGAGCTGTTAGATGATAAAGTCCTAAAATCTGCTCTGAAAAGTGGATATTCCAAAATTCAAAATTTGATATTCTTTTCAGTAAAAGTGACAAGTAACTTGGTCCGCATGTGAATCCTCTGTCAGGTTGGATAAAGTATTCAAAATAAGACCAATTTTTTTTAGGTCAAAATTATATGGTTTTTTTCCGTAGAAATAAATGAAAAACAGAAGACTTTTTTCTACAACATTGCCCCCCTCCCTCTCAGTACAGAATGACACTTCCAAAGATGTTGATAATACTAATTTTCAGACCAAGTGGGGTTCTGAAAAGACAGAGACTCGGAGGGGGGGGGGGATGTTGGACCATAGGTGAAAATGAAAAAATGGGAGATTGACTATTTTAGAATTAGTCTTAACTTAGACTCAGTGGCGGATCCAGCGCCCCTTTGCCGGGGGGTCAAGAGGCGAATTATGCCGATTTTTACTGAAAATGGGCCAAAATATAGGGTTTTTTGGAAAATTTTGGGTCAGTGCAGGATGGGGGGGGGAACGCCCCCTCCGCACCCCCTGAATCCGCCACTGAGACTTATTTCACCCTGTTAGAGCGCACATAGGGGGTTTCGGCTATGTGTCAACAGGGTTTCGGTTTTGAAGCGGAGATCAGACAACAATTGTAAGTAGAAATTAAGTTTTCTTCATTTCTATCCGTTTTACAGTGATAAAGTATAGTGCACAGAAGGACAGGATTATAAAGTGACCTATTGATGACGTTGAAGCAGTTCAAATAGTCTCAGATACTTCAAACACTCCGGTACAGTATCGGCGTCTGGAAAAATTTGGCCATGTCTCTGCACAAAACTTAAAAAATATCTTATTACAATGCATTTCTGTACACGTTTGTTGGAATACAAAGACCATAAACATATTTCAAACATTATAAATACAAAAACTCTCCTTAAATGCTTTGAATATTGAAATTATATCAAGAAACTCTATGTGTAACATGGGGTTTCGGCATCACGTGTGACATGGGGTTTCGGTTCGAAAGAAAAATGCATCATAAATTGAGCTATATCTCGATGACACATAAATGCAGTGCTGTATCTGGACCTCAATCTCGCCTCTAAGACGATAGAAATGTGCTGAAGTGAATAGAGAGAAGGAACACTTCTTTTTCTCTGTTCTCTCTAGCAAAGAGATGCCATGTGGCTTCACACAGAGGGACATTGTCGGTACGGCAATGTCACCACAAAGACGAATGCAACATAATACCCTCCCAAATGACTGTAGATAGAATTTGTGTGTTACGGTGTCATTCGTTAAATCGACAAACCTGGTTGAATTTATCCTTTCTTCGTCAGTACGTCCAATAATTACTTGCGTAAAATGTGTATTGATGATAACACATAATATAGTACACGATGCTGATTAATGTAAGGTTGTTCATGCACATGGAGAGGAAAAAACGTTTTTTCGTAAACACTGTTACTGTAGGAAACTCATGAACGTGAACTACTGCTATGTCAATGACATATATCACACTAATCGTGTTATTTAAACATCAACCCTCCCCCCTTTCCCCCTGCAACTGTTACACAGAATTTCACGAAACTTCAAAGGAACAAGTACCAGCCAAAAGGTTCTCTTCTAAGTGTGTGTTTTCAAGGCGATCGGTCAATAAACATTGGCAGAAGGATCTGATTGGCTAACTTCTCCTTCGCCACCACTGCATAGAGTCTTAAACATTTTTTAAAGAAATCTCATATTGAAATACAGGGGCTCGATGCTAGGACTTTTATTTCCATTAAATTATTCAAGAACCACTTCCCTCTATCCATAAGGCTAAAAGATTAATCAAGCCAAGATTTTTTTTATTTCCCTGAACTGCAACTATAGATCTATATCGTTATCCAACTAGACGGTTGTGAGGCTCCTGCGGCCAGTGTTGTCTAATTATTATGATTTTGAAATAGGTGCACGGTCTTAAATGTATTTCCACATTCATGAGAATGACACTCTAGGAGGGGGTTGTAGTGAGGTTTAACATGCCTGTTCAGTGATGATTTCCACTATAATATCCTTCCCATAACTTTAGAAATATCTCTCTCATGGTCAACACAATTATAACCTATGCCTTCTAAATCAAATTAGATGGCAACATGTAAGCTTAGTCAACCACAGGTTCTCAAATTGATCGTGCATATTGTAAAACTTGACAAATGTTCACTGGAGATGGGGATCAACCTCGGGACTTTCTGAAGGCTAGGCGGATGTTCTAGTACCAGTTTAGCCAGCGTGGTACCTAGATGCCATCTGGGGCGATTGGAAGGTATTTAGAAGCTTATGTATGAATAAGAAAGGGTTTTGCTGATGTTCCAACCCCTTCTCATTCATGTAGAAACTTCAAAATACCTTCTAACCTCTTCAAACTACCTTCTAACCTATACGGTGATAACATTTAATGCATTGTCTACATGAAGTGTCGAAACCCCGTTGGACACATGAATTGAAACCCCGGTGGACACATGTATTAATCCACTCAAAAGTATTGTTTAATGAAGAAATCTACTTTCTTAGTGGGTAAATTTAAGGTGATTTGACTTGGATAGTTATATATGACATAATCAAACCTCATCAAGCAACATAAACATTCTAGCAGTGAAGAAAATGAACCAAAATGTTGAGGTGACGTTGAAAATTGTCCAATCGGCAAAACTGTACCGAAGTGTTTGGCAGAACCTGATCGTATGGAGACAATTTAAAGTGATGGGTAGATTGAAAATGATTGCCTCCACTCCGTAAGCATACTCATTGGTGAAAAACTTGATTTGTGTAGTCATAAATAAAACTTAAACTCGCTACGTCCGTCTACCGCTCGCTTCGGAACCGAAACCCCAGTTGACACATAGCCGAAACCCCCTACGTGCGCTCTAACAGGGTGTATTTAGAGCAGTGACTTGTTTGTTTCTTAACAGATGCTGAGTTAGATCCCTTTAAAAATATTCATTACCGGTTAGTATGTACTGTACTTACTATCAAGAAAAATGGAATTAAAAGCGATATATATCCCTATAGATATGCTTAAGCTAATATGGACATCGTTTAATGGTGGATGCCCCCCAAAAAACTACATGATCATGAGTACATGTACATACCTCAGTAAAATTTAATGAAAAGCTCTCTTTTCAGCTATATTAATAGGTCAGATGCCACCACAAACATAAGAAAAAAATATGCTTTTTATATTGAAATAATATAGATATACGTTTATATATGATTAAGGACCTGCATAAAATTAATTAAATAAGGTAGAGTAATTTACATTGTAATTTAATCATCTCTATTGCAAAGAATGGTGAATTTTATGTGTGGTATTATTCCCCTTTAATTGTTTTTCTATCCCCAAAACTAAAATGTATTAAATCTGAGCTGTTTGCTTTGTTACCTTACCGGTAAGTTTGACTTTTCAGAAAATACATAGTTTATATACATGTAGTACTTTAATTACCAGGCATGAGAAAGTATGCCCTAATTTGTTGAATATCTGCATGCACAATAAATCAAATCAAATGTATAATCCCTCTCCCCCTAAAGAAGGACTCTTACCTAAACATGCTAAAAGGATATAATTAAATGTTACATGTAAGTCATACATGTGTAAATTCTAAATTTCATCAATATACTTATATCGCGCAACAAAGACTCATTTTATTTAGATTAAGCTTTATAAATACATTTGTAGCATCTGTACAGATGATAAAGCACAGATGAAATGCAGAGGACATTTGAACATATTTGCTGGGACTCAGAATTCTGAAAATAATAGAGATGAACTGTTTCAGTTATATTTTTTCTATAAGAAATAACTTGTTCTAGCTTTATACCATACCTGACTGTTTATTCTCAACTTTTGAGGTTAAATTTGTCAGACATTCTTGAAAATAAGTTCAACAAATACAATATCATGTACATGTACCAGTGTTCAAAGTTCACTTGCATGTATGTAACAATTTGTATGTAAAACTTTCTTTCATTATTCTTTTTTAAGGAATTACCTATGGAAGCCTCATTCCAGTGCTGTACCTGTAACCATCCATTTCTTGTCAAGTAACTAGAGTGAATATATGTATTTGTTAGTGTAGGATTCCAGCTCACCTTTACAAGTAAGAGTTTACTACTAAGATATACTCATGATACAGTGTCTGTGTATTATCATAAACATTGTATATGTTTAATAATGATGTCAAGTTTCATCGTCATATTGTCTTCAGTAGTCTTCACAATAAACTCGGTAGTTCTCGGCTGAGGCTAGTAGAAATTTTGCTGGGCTAGTAGAAATATTCTAACAAACTATACCATGTATACAAATATACTTGTAGAATTACTGTCAGCGCAGCTCACATCTTAAATTAAAAAAAATTTAAGTTTTTTTCTGCAAATTTTCAGATTGAAATTCATATTGGGCGATAGAATCATAGATATCAAACTCTCTTACAGAGTTCTTGAAAAGTGTCGGTTTTAATGGTTTTTATGTAGCCTGCGAAGCACGGCAACACTTGGGGATCACTTTGTCCGTCTGTCTGTCTGCCACACTTGGGTGTCACACCCCATAACTTTTGATTGGTAAGTGATAAGGCTTCGATATTTCACATGTGTATTTCTTGTGACAAGACCTTTCTACACATACCATAATTTTTTACCTCATGACCTTGACCTAGATATTTGACCTTCTTTTCAAAAAATCTAAGATTGGTTATATCTTGATTTGTAAGTGATAGGGCTTTGATATTTCACATTGGTATTCCTTATGAAAAGACCTTTCTAAACATTCCATAATTTTTGATATAGTGACCTTGCCTTTGATATTTGACCTACTTTCAATACAAAAAAATCTGCTTTGCAGGCGACACAAGCTTTCCTTGGATTGCTATTTTATTGATAAGAAATTGTTTAATTTGTCCAATAAAAGCTCATACTACATGTATAACTATCATTTGGACTAATGAAAATCCCCAAACGTCTGATATTCCATGGACGTTTTCAAGAACTCTGCTCACAGTTACAGTAAATTTATGAAGATGGGAGTTTTCTAGGTTAATTTTAGCCCGACTTTGCCTATGTTTAACATTGAATTTATGGAGAACTTCAATGACCTCATGCTAAAATTAATATAGGAAAATCCCCATCTAAAATCGTCTTGTCAAGGTTATTTTCAGACTTACCACAAATTAGGGGTGTGTTTTACAAAAACTGACGGTATCGGCAAATCCCTTGTCAAAAATTGAGTTTTACTGCAAGGCGTCAGTTTTATATAACATCAATATGGTAACCCTATTCTAATGCTTTGGTCAGTAATGCACTAGAAAACGTCTGCTTTTAACGACATCGCCATGGGAATATATGACGTGATAGCAAAAACTGCGGTGAAACATGAAACCCCTTGCAGTTTTTTCATTGCTCAACCAATCAAATGCGCATTTCAAACAGAGTGCATTAGAATGTTCCTTAATGATATCACTGATACACTCATACTTTCATGAACACATTTTTGAAGTTACATTTTTAGTTTTATATTAATTTCAGTTCATCATGGCATACAATGTAAATGAAAGTATAAGTATGAACATGTATGGAGCCATACTCCCCCAGAATGTCATGACCCAGTTGCCAGGCAACCTTGCCTTGAGCGCTCAAGTGGAACATATACAAAACTTCAGTCACGGTCAGGTCACCTCGGGGCAGCTTCACATCCCTCAGGTACAGTATAGATGTCATCACTCTTCTAACTAGAATTTAGCCAATGATGTTACAAAATGATGGTCACATGGTGAACTAATGCATTTTAAACCATCTTAATACTATTTTACCAATGTCTAAAATCAGATATAAAATGCATTTAGTACATGTATACAATTTAGGAAATTAATACAGTTTCTATCTCAAAATTCAAATTCTTGATGCATGAAAAGAGCTTTGGTAAGATCTGTTCATAATAGGTTGTTCTCGTCAAATATATGCGTACATGTCAGTTATTTTGATATTGTGCAGGTGCTTTACCGGTATGGCTATAGACATATCCTCTATTGATTTATTTACAAATGTACATCTAATATTAAGTCTCAGTACTTGGCAAGAACAAACCATGTGTATTATAGCTAATTAAATGATATTTTGAAAAAAAACTCCAGTACATGTACTGGTACTTGAGGTCATCACATACCGTATAACAAGAAATTTTCGCGAGTACATGTATCAAATTTCACGATTTTATGGTAAAAAAGGGTGTCTTTATTTTCGCGAGTACAATTTTTTCGTGATTCCTGAATTAAAAACAAATATGTTCATATAGAGAATAAGTGTCTTAATTTGTGTTTTGTTACAGGTATGCAACACACTTTTGCAAGTGCATTTATCGTACATGTAATGCGCTTTGGAGCATTTCATGCGATAAATGCAGTTGCTGTTTGTTGCATACCCGTAACAAAACACAAATTATGACATTTATTCTATATATATGCGCCACAGTTGTCTGTTTTATTCTTGTTTACTGAAATCGCGTTTTTTTCTGGGTAAAAAGGTGACGTTAAAATTCAGGTCACTGCGGGTTCTGTTTGCAGGATGGAACAGCCGTTGCGGCATGTTTCTTTGGGTCGTATGCATTGTGACGCCACGAGCGTTTTCATGCAGAAATGGAACATGTTCGAATCAATAATTGCATCTAAGGGACTTACATTGGTTGTGCATATATATGATAATGATGTTACTGTTTTGCACCTTTTTTTTATTAAAGTTTCAGGAAGTTCTATCATAAGATAAGAGTACACTCAATTCACTCCTCAATATGTTTAATCAGAAAAAAAGTCAGAAGAATGACACATGTACAATATGAACAAATGTAACAGATATAGCAATTTATGATATACCTTATCAAACACAATTTTTGGTGAGAATAGTTTTTCGTGATTTCAAATCACTCGTGAATATAGCGAAAATTAGTACCTCGCGAAAATTTCTGGTTATAAGGTATCCAACAGTAAAGAATATGTGCTTATAACAATATGAAATGATTTAATGTAAAAAAAAAAACTAAAATTTTGTAGTACTACATGTATTATTATTTATGAAAATTAAGTGAAAATTATGACTTGCTATGTTCAAAATTTTCTGTCGCTAGGTGTCACAGATGACCACGACTGTTGGAGGTCAGAGTTACCTCGTGGTTCCAACTACTACAGAAATCCCTATAGCCACCGTTACCACAGGTGCGTCATCGTCGGGGGATGGCAAGTCTGACAGTGAAAAGGAGGAAAAGAAGATGAAACCAGAAATACTCAAAAAGATGAAGATGCTGAGAGATGAGAGAAAATACTGTGATTTGTGGATTGATGTCAAAGGTGTGCGCTTTCAGGCCCATCGATGCATACTTGCTGCATGGAGTCCATATTTTGACAGTCAGTTGATAAGTGAAGAGCCAATGATCAAAGATATGATGATCGTAAACTATGATAGTTACGAAGTTTTTGCCGACCTTCTAGAATTTCTTTACACTGGAGTCATTGCCCCTAGGGAAACTAACTTTTTACAACTTTTGCATTTGGCTGTGAGCTTCCAAATCGATCTTCTGAAAAGTTACTGTGAAGAATTTCTTAGGTGTAATCTTCATATGGGAAACTTCATCAGTACCTATTTCTTGTCCAGAAAATACAAGTTGGAGTCTTTAGAAAAACACATTGTTAGCTTTGTACAGATGAACCTATCAAGTACAGTGAAGCAGAGCGAGTTCATGTCTCTTCCGGCAAGCCGGTTTAATGCATTTCTCTCGTCAGGATTCATGAATCAGATTAAGCCAGAGATCAAACTCTTCTTAATCATAAGCTGGGTAGGTTTTGATGTCAATGAAAGAGAGCGATTCCTCGTGCTTCTCCTAGGTCATATTGATTGGTCAACTGTCGCAACTGATTTTCTTCTGGAAATTAGCAGGACGGAAAACTTCTTCACCTCTCATGAGTCAAGTTTGTACCTGTTGTTGCAGACACTGTATAGTTCTGGAATATCTTTGGGACCTTATGCTGATCATTTTCCAGGTTTGAGACAGACTTACAGCCATCTTCTGAATGATATTGTGAATTCTGGGATTATTCTGCCCGAGCCAGATGACTTTGTTCCTGTGACAGTCACAGCAATTTGCACTAAAAATAGAACTATGACATCAGCCGTCTGTACAGATCTCAGAGGAATCATAAATGAAGAGCTCACAATCACTCCTCTTGCAGAATCCAAACAAGGTCCGTATGAAGCTGCACAGGTAGTGGAAGGAACAGTGACTCATTATGAATACTTGGATCCTTCAAATGAATTCATGCATTCAAATAAAAAATTGGAAGGGTCTGCCTCAGAGAATCGACAAGTACGACTCGATGAAAAAAGTGGATCATTCCTGGTTGAGGTTTCAAAAGCTGAGGCATCACAACCTGTTGTGAAGAAATATGGAAAACCAAGAGGCAGACCTCCAACAGCTAACAACAGCATCTGTGCCAATGAATTGCCTACCAGCTTGCCGGTCAACATAAATAATGAAGAAGATGAAGTGAAGAACTTGAAGAAGGAAGGGGAAGATGTTAAACCAAAAGGAAAAAAGAGAGGTGGCAGGGGAAAGCAAAAGAATAAGACAAAAGCTGTTGAAATAGAGATGGAGGAGGAGGAAGAAGAACAATTGGAGGAGGACATGAAAGAGGAGATGAAACACGAAGAAGAAGAGATGGTTGAAGATGATTACATGAATGGTGAAGATAATGAAGAGGAGCCATATGAAGATGATGAAAATTCTGACAAAGACTGGGACCCTGAAAAAGAGGAAAACGGAGGAGCCAAGGTCTCCGGCAATTTAAGGAACAGGAAGAGATTGCGGGTTTTAGCAAAGGATCTTAAAGGTACAAAGAAGCCAGGAAATGCTAGAGGAAAGAACAAACATCATCCTTGCCCGTACTGTGAATATGTGGCTCAAAGTAATACTCGGCTGAATAACCACATCAAGAGAAACCATGAAAACAACATGACTTACAAGTGCACCTTATGTGAGTTTGAGACCAAGTGGAATAGGAAATATTACGAGCATTTGAGACTGGCCCATTTCCCAGGACCACCTTTCTGTTGTGACACATGTGACTACAATTCTGACAAGTTGCAGGTAAAAGACCAGGGCTTCAGTCATCATGGTCATTAATATATTTAAGAAAATGTTGAAATTTTGACAAATTTTATTGTCTTAATTCCAAACAACTGTTCTTTTATTTTAAAGCAAAATGCGAAACTTAAAATTTCATGCACTGAGTACCAGTAGTAGTGAGTACTTTATTTTATGGAAGTGTGATGTGACAGTTGCCGAAGACAATTGCTAATTTAATGCTAGTCAAACTCCTCAAAAAGACAAAATCTGAAGCATAATAAATTTTTCACGAAAAAAAATCTCTAATATAAAAATAGATTACAACATGATACATGTACAACAGCCAATCAGAATCTTGGTTTGCATAATCAGGTTAATTTCAGAATGCATACTTTTACATTTTATTCAGGCACTGATAATCCATAGGGCCAAGCACAGCGATGATCGTCCACATGCCTGTGACCAGTGTGATATGAGATTCAGAACTCGGAATAATCTGCTAGCTCATATTAAGACACACTCAGGTATGGATGTGTATCTATGTCTACACTTCAGAATGTATATTTTCGTGGAGTTCTTAGAGTATACTGTAATACATGGACTTGAACAAAGTTGTACTTTTTTAGTCTTAAAGTAAAAAGGAGAAATTACATACATGTACCAACAATTTTTTTAATATGAAAATCTGTTATATACATACTGTAAATGTGGTTACTTTTGCTGGGGGGAAATTTTTGCGAAATGGTCAATTCAACAGTAGGCATGGGGGTAATTTTTGCGGAATCAGGAGCTTTTGCCATTCCTTTAACGTCTTTTATACTGGATGTAATTTCATGCAGGGATTATTTTCACGATAATAATACAATCATGAAAAATGTGAAATTTTCCACGTTTTCAGTAGCAATTAATTTGATGTGATTTTTCAGGTCTGAGGCCTTTTGCTTGTAAAATCTGTAAGAAGACGTTTGCCACAAAGAATACCCTAGAGCAGCATATAGTAATACATAGTAGTGACCGTCCTTACCTGTGTGATCAGTGTGGATTCTCCAGTAAATACCAGTCACATCTCATCTCACATAGGCGTATCCATACAGGTATGAAGTCTTCACAAACACATTTTCAAGGCATTAGCCCACATAATTTTTCCAAGCCAATAGACCGTTTTCTGATCTTATTAGAAAGCACAAAATGTTTTGGCGTTGTTTTACATTATGACATCACTGTTAAAAGATGCAATTACATGTACATCGAGACATAACAATGAAAAAGTGCACAAAAATTGCCTACCTTGGACATTTCTCGTCATTTGGTCTGCCATTATGAATTTGGGAAAGTGGCCTATTGCATAGTTTGTCAGAAAATTTCTATAAGCAAAGCAAAAATTTTTAAAATAGCCTTGCAGTTGGGCTAGTGTGTCTTCTAGAAGCCTGAGTATGTCACTACTTCTGATGAATACCAGTCAGTTTGACCTCACACAAGCATATTGCCGGTAAAGTTTATAACAAGATATACCAGTCCTGTTATGCAGTTACATAAAGCCATTTCATAATTAGATCATATGATAACGCATTGCATAACACTTTGGAGGCATTGTCATTGGGCATTTCTATGACTTCGCAACAGAAATAGCAACATTGGTACGTTATTACATGTATTAGGAAGAAGTGAAGCTGAAATTATAAAATTTAGACTCCATTTTGATCAATTACAATATATAGCATGTGATAAAAAGAATCTCAAAATTAATGATGCTTCTATTTCATATTGTAACTATGAAACTTGTGTGAATTTAATTCCCTTACCAAGGCTCTGGGATGTAAAAATCACTCAACTTTCAGAAATACTGTATGAAATAGAAAATCATTTCAGATCCTCTAATCTATGTATGTTAGGGCCAGTGAGAGACCTAATAATGTTGAATTTTATTTTTCCTCAGGTAACACATATCCATGTAGCTATCCAAAGTGCACTTACTCAACCCCAAAGAGGAGTCAACTAAAGGCGCACATGAGATCTCACCTGGGTATCAGACAGTTTTCATGTGAAACATGTGGGAAATCTTTTATTGAGAAAAGTCACCTTGTCAGACACGAAAGGATACACACGAACAATAAACCATTTAAGTGCGAACTGTGTTCTTATACCTCAACTAGGTCAGATAAACTGAAGGAACACATGTTAAAACATCACAGTGATACCCCACCTGCTGCGAAACCCCAGAAAACCAGGAAAAATGCAAAGGATCGTAAGAACAAAGAAACTCCCAAAAACTTCCCGCATTACGATCACGCCAGTTATACGATACCTCAAGTCACCCAAACAGAAACGCCAGATGCGACTGCCGCATTTCTTCAAGATTTCCGCATGAACCTCGGAACCTTGATGGTCCCAGTTTCCTCTGACCAAGTTGTGACAGAGGGTCAGGTCATTGCAGCTGGTGTAGAACGTGCAAACATTATACACATCCCCTCCAGTGAGGGCGTTGAAGTGACTCATTCCCCCGGAGGGACAGAAACGCCCGGTGCCACTATCATCCCTGAGGATCACCAGGCGTATATCTCTCTGGGGGTTCAGCAAGGGGAGGGAGGTACCACTCACCATCAGCTACAAACGGTAACAGTGCCTCTGACTCAGCCTGGTCAGCAAGGCCAGCAGCAGGACTACGGGGGTCTCAGTGCATTTATGGCTTTGTTTTAGAAAAAAGTTTGTTGATTACTGGAAGTGTTGCCAACTGTTTGCCTTTGAAGTAGAGTAGTGATCAGAAATTACTTGTCGCATTTTACTCTGCCTCATTTGTCTGTTTTTCCATCTTCACATTAATGATTGTTACTTTTCTATTACACCACAGTTGCATGAAACATATTTTATACTCAATGAAGGCCAAGGTCACTTTCAAGACAATAAAGGGGTAGAGCCACGAAGCCCCTAAAACAGCCCTGCGATTTTCCTTGATATTAATCTTGATGAGAAATACTTGATATATCACATAAGATAAAATGAATGTTTCCTGCTTTTAATGATAGGAACATTTCACCCACTGAAGCACCAGAGGAAGTTTTACGACGTCATCAAGAAACGTGGTAAAAAATGCTCGAAAATGTGTCTGTAGTGGAGAATTTTGATGTGGCCACATGCGTCGAGAAACATATACATGTAACTTTTATGACAAGAAGATATAGTGATTATCTTTCATTTGTAATATTTTCATGTTTCTCGATGCATATGGCCACTGTTGATTTTAAAGAAACATGTAGGTTTTGTAGCAATTGTATTGGAAATTGACGATTTTGGGGTTTCAAAGGGCTTAAAGCTACTGACAAATGCATTATTTACAAAATTTAGTAAAGGACTTTACAAAGTATCAGATAAAAAAAAGATATTTAATTAATTCAAAGAATTTTAAGAAACAGGGCTGATTTAGGGGGTTCATGCCCCTTCCCCTTTAAAGCTCTGTGAAGGTCAAGATCACTTCATGGTCAAAGTTAATGGTTTGAAGTTTAACTTACATGAGGTGACCTGTTTTAAGAATGTCTTGGACACATGCATTCTTCGTACACATTAACAATTGATATGTATGAGCCTTTTGGTCTTCTGTGAATATACATGGTTCTGTTCAATTGTAGTACTGTGTATATTTGAATATCAAAAGAAAAAGGAAATTTAAAGTGAACTGTCCTAATAACCTCAATGAAATAACTGACCCTTCCGAACGCGGGAAAAATTTGAGAAATTCCATGACATCACAATGCAATTTCGATGTTTGACCGAGGTTCGAAGCTTGTTTGTCCGAGGTAAAAGTGTTGTGACGACACGAATTTTTGCATTTTTTTCCCGCAATCGGAAGGGTCAATTACATGAATATGTTGACAATCTGTTTGATTCACTTAAAGGAGTAAATATAGAGAGACTAAATTTTGAAAAAGGCATTATGCATCTGATACAATCATGCGTATCCCATGATATTTAAGAGAAATTTTTTATTATTTGAATGAAATAAGAATGTTAATATAAATGTTTGATTACTGATATGTTTTGTTCTTTCAAATGAATTTGTTACCGGGAGTAATGTTACAATTTCAAGTACTTTTACATCTAGTTAATATTTTATATTTAACTTGATAAACAATTAAATCAATTATAACAAATGTAATATTGTCAAACAATTTTGTATGTATTTTTAATACGTCTCTTTAATTTTCAAAATATAAGTGAGATTTTAATTGAACCCAAGCAATAAGAGGAACTTGAAATTTCTGACAATGTATGAAAAATGTATCAAGAAAATCGCTCTATATCTGTTTCAAGTGTAAGATTTCTTATAAACATGTAATTATTCATTCTTTGTATTCATCTTGTCATAAATACTTATTTCATAAACGTAACAATTATTGAAATCATTACGCGTTTTGGTGCTATTTTAGTGTCATAGTTCCTTTGTTACCATGTACATTGTACCGGTATGTGTAATGGAAATTTGACCGACAAGTGTATTATTGTAACATTTATTTTCCAAAAAGGTTGTAGTTTTTGTGTACATAGTTTTTCTAACATTCAATAGCCTTACCAACTAATGTTGGCATAGATTGGCATCAATTAATAATTTATTGAGAATCTACATGTACAGAGCATCTTTTCTGCTAGATAGAGAAAAGTTTTCACATGTTTATGCAAAAGATATCTTAAAGTATAGTAACTGTCTTTTCCTCAATTAAAAATCCTTATGATCGTAATAAAAAATCGGATAAAAATCAAAGATGCGGATAAACAATACTGGTCATCTTAATGTATTTGATGTGTGTTTTCAAACATTCGTAGAATCTATTGTTTTGCTGCATGTTTTTTCTTTCTCTTTAATACTCACTCGTACATTTGCACTTGAATGAATTTTGTTTGAATATAAAGCCAGGTTGTACCCACTTGTATATATGTATATACATGTATTTATTAGTCATAATCTTATTTAAAAATCAAACAAATGTATACTCGTACCTTCTATACATGTATCATACATAATAGATTATCCAATACATTTTGAATTTTCTTTGTATTTTTAGAAAGTGCGTACACCTCAAAAACATGTACTTGTATAAATAGGAAATAATGAATTATTTCTGACGTCGATTCTTCATCTGTGTGGAAAGGAAAAGGGTGTTTTGTTACGAGAAATTACAGTTTACGTCTCAGTTTTATACATTGCACTGGTTTTAACATTGATTTAAACTTATCCTATTTTGATAGACTTGTACATGATGCAATTCAATGGATTAAACTGAAGAAATTATTAAAAAATTAGAAAATAGATTTATGTAACCCAATTGATAATATGAATATTGGCAGATTTGAGGCTAAAATTTGTGCATCCAAGTTTTCAAATCTTTATCATTTATAGTGTTTTAATCGAAAAGGAGTTTAATGTCTACATTATCTTTCAAACTTTAAAATACAATGTACTTGGAGCATGTACATTGTATCTATAAACAATGGGTAATTTATATATACAAATCAACTTTGTAGCAGTTAAAAAAACACTTTTGTTTAAAAAAAATTGTATAATGCAAAGTCTGCTTGTTATATAATATATGCTGGGACATATAGAAATCCAAGCTATAAATGCATAGATACATGTAATATTAAATATACACCTTCCCTGTTATATTATTTCTCTTCATTTAGAGTACTGTACTTTGTGATGCAGAAAAATCAAGTCATTGTATACAGTTTATTCACATAGATTGAATAAATGATTGAAAGTACAAATTGGTATAATTGTAAATTCTGAATTGATGCATTGAAGTCTGTGATAAGATACTTAGTCTAGTAAATCATGTTTGAGGGACAGAAAACATTAAAGTCGTGCTTTTCCAACTGGTGGAAATCTCAAGAATATGAATTAATTACAATGGCATACAAATGGATGTGCACCTTTATGATCAACGTTTGTTCAACGTTGTAAAATAAATAAAGTTTAAATTATGATCAAGGACATATATGCATTTTAAGGTCAAAGTCCCCATTGGTTTTTGTGAAATATGAGGTAGAAGGAAAAGAAAATAATAATTCAAGGTACCAATTGTTTGCTAGGTACAGTCTAAACATGTACATAAAGAGAAATATGAAGATCATTTATTTCCTATGACATAACAACTGTAATTCATGTTTAGTTTTTCAGACATCTTCTTGTCATAGATGGAGAAAAGTTTAGTGTTATTGAAATAGAAGTAGGCACCTACATTTTTGGCCGAGAAGCAAAATTTAGTCTATGAAATGATTTTGTCCATCCATCCAATTGCGTCAACAGTTGATTTAAATGTGACATTTAGATTAGTTATAAAATAAACCCTGTGTTTGTGAAACAGGAATGCCCCCAGTGCACCTTTGTTAGTATAAACACCATTTTCTGTTAAGTACATGTATATGAAAGGTCAGGGTCACTGGGTTAAATTTTTTTGGCATCGATGGAAAAATCTTGTGGCAAGGAATATGCATGTGAAATATCGAAGCCCTATCACTTACCATTCAAAAGATATTCTAATTGTGAAAGTTTTTGTAAAATAGGTCAATGTCAAATGGGTAAAAAAAATTGGTATCAATAGAAAGGTTTTAACATAACAAATACACATGTAAAATATCAAAGCCCTATAACTTATCATTCAAAATTTATATCCAATGTTAAAGTTTTTGAAAAATAGGTCAAAGGTCATGGTCACGAGGTCAAAAATTTAGGTATCAATCAAACGGTCTTGTCACAAGGAATACACAAAGCATATATTAAAGCCGTATCACTTACCATTCAAAAGTTATGCCCAATGTTAAAGTTTTTGAAAAGTAGGTCAAAGGTCATGGTCAAAAGGTAAAATAATTGGTACCAATGGAAAGGTCTTGTCACAAGGAGTACACATGAAATATGAAAGCCGTATCACTTACCATTCAAAAGTTATGCCCAATGTTAAAGTTTTTGAAAAGTACGTCAAAGGTCAAGGTCACAAGGTCAAAAAATTTGGTATCAATGGAAAGGATACACATGTGAAGTATGAAAGCCTTATCACTTACTTCCCATTCAAAAGTTATGTCCAATGTTTTTCAGACAAATAGACAGACGGACAGGCCAAAAACTATATGCCCCCGAATCTTTGATTGGGGGGGGGGTGGCCATAAAAAACTATAAAGTTTCTTGACACTTGTTAAAATGCAGATATAGCGTAGTATATATCATTGTGAAATAACTTTGCACATTATAGACATGATCTAATATTTTTAATGAAAAATTGTTGTTTTTTTTTTAAAGTTTTCTTTACCCAATGTTTATGTTGGTCCAACGTTGACCCAACGTCTTGCAGTACCGAAAAAACTTTAAAAGTATGTCCTCTTTTGACGGACACAAATTTCTTATCTAAAGACTTGTTGAAAATTTTTGAAACCTTCATAGTTCAAGACTTTCGGAAATGAAAAATAAACGATATTTTGAAAATTAATCTCGGTATAACATACGTAGGTCCAACGTAGGCCCAACGTCAACCCATTCATACCATTATTGCAAATAATATAAAAATGTTAAAGAGGAATAAATTCAGTTAATATTGTCCAGTTACAAAAGTCAATTTGACTTTTTATTAAATTAGATTTCATTTGAATCTTTACATTTTTCTTTATTTTGGACCAACGTTGGCCAAACATTGAACCAACGTCGTAAATTAGATTATTATTCTTTTGACTCTTATGGCTTCGTTTGATTATTTTGAAACAAAATTTTGATCTTTTTCAATGATAGTGTGTATTTTAAATCTCATTTGTAAAATTATATAATTCGATCGCTGCTTTTATCTTGAACATACGATGTTGGACCAACACTGGCCCAACCCCAGTCCAACAACAGCGATAATTCATTGGTATGTCCGACAAATACAATGTTGGGCCAATGTTGATCCAACGTTGACATGCCAACGCCAACCACCGGCCAACCATACAACATATTACCAACATTGGCCCAACGTAGTCATGCTATCTGGGTTGAAGTTTGACCTTGAACTTGAAGATATACACTGCCATCCATAAATTAGTATACACTATTTCTACTCATTTTGCTGTTATAAAATGAAGAGTTTCAAATCCATTGCTGTATGATTCTAATAATGAACCTTGTAGAAATCATTTGTAACAAACTTGACCCAAATATTTGAAGTTTTTGAATTTTTAATTTTTTCACATAAAAATTACAATTTTTGGAAAAAAATTGTGCAGATGAGAAAAGTTTCTTTTTACATTTTCCTTACCACAATTCATAATTTTGAATTATGTGAAGCAAATTATTATGATTCTTTCAAGTTCAGAATTGAAAAATTAGGATAAACTTATAAAGAATTTAGAATGATTTCCTTGTTTGTATAGTTATTTATGGATGGCAGTGTATTTATGCTCCTTCCATATACAATGTAATTGTGCAGCATTAAGAGTTTGCTTGATCTGTCTTTCCGTCATTCTACCATTGTGTCACATTTTAAGTTTCCAAATGACAACTCATGAAGCCTTACACAGATCCTATCCAAACCAAATTTTGATATATAAAGTCAGTAAACTCCGTACGGCGGCTTTGCCTAGCATACAAAGCAGGCCGCTCATACCGCTACGCCACGGTGAGGGTTGTCACCGTAGCGTAGCGGTATGAGCGGCCTGCTTTGTATGCTAGGCAAAGCCGCCGTACGGAGTTTACTGACTTTATATATAACATCTGCACCTATTTGGGAGTCCGCTGGTTGATAAAGGACAGGTTCCACTGCCTCGGATCAGCCCAAGTGCAATCAAATTCAAACAACAACAAATTTTGATAAGTTCTTACTTATCAGGAGGGAAAAAGTCTCTTGATTTTGGGGTCAAAGGTCAAGGTTTTATTATGATTTCTAGATAAAAACTCAAGCTCGAACCCTTTTCACCAATTTATCAAATTTTGATGCATACTAACATATCAATGGGGGGAGGATAATATTGTTTCCAGATGATTACTCGAGAACGATTTCACCTGTTCAAAAATATTTTCTTTACTTATCAGGAGGGGAAGATGTCTTTCAGTTTTGAAATCAATTGGTCAAAGAAAAAGGTGTAACTGCTGGGGAAATACTGTCTTGAAATATTGAAAGGTTTCCAGATGATGACTGATATTCAAACCAAAGTTGCTTTGAAGCCAAATGGAAACTTATGACCTTGAAGAAATGTCAAGGTGATGTGTTTAATTTTCAAGGTCGGAGAAATTTATCAGTTTTAGCTCACCTGAGCGAAGCTCAAGTGAGCTATTGTCATAGCGTGTCGTCCGTACGTCCGTCGTAAACTTTTTTACATGTTCGACTTCTTCTCAAGAACCACTGAAGGGATTTTGATGAAACTTGGTAGGAATAAAGTACTCATGTCCCCACAAGTGTTGTTATTTTTGTCCGGAACTGTCAACAGGTGGCGCCACCACAGGCAAAAGTAGGTCAGGGGGTACCCTTCTTGACAAACTTCTTCAGAACCGAAGCACATATCGACAAACCGAAAGCATATCTGGATGGTCTAGAATGATGTCTTAATAAGTGTTGTTGTTTTTGGTGCCAGTCCGAAGTCAAAATTTTGACGCGTTTTTGACGTCTTTTTGGACTTTGTCAGAAATGCCCATTTTTGAACTGTTTCTTTGACTAACTCTATAAATGAATGGTTTTGTGTCCTCATTTAGTGCAAGTTTGTCATATTTAAGTTACTATTTGATTTGATATACATTACATGCTATAATCTTCTCTTTTTTTTTTTGGAATTTTAATGAATTTTCTAAAATATGAATATATATGTTTACTATGCACATGGACCCAAAGGTTGTGGGTTCAAGTCCCGGCACCGGCACCCAAAATTTTTAGCTCACCTCGACGAAGTTGAGTGAGCTTATGCTATACCCCAACGCGTCCGCGTCCGCGTCCTCGTCCGCGTCCGTGTCCGCGTCCGCGTCCGGTTAAGAAGTTTGGGGTAGCTCAGTATCTGACAAAGTACTGATGCTACAGTAACCAAACTTGCACAAGTGATTCATCTTTGGATGCTGAGGTGAACCCATGCATCGGATGCAGCATCTGACCTACATTTTCCGCTTGAGTGACTTGGTTAAGAAGTTTGGGGTAGCCCAGTATCTGACAAAGTACTAATGCTACAGTAACCAAACTGGCACAAGTGATTCATCTTTTGATGCTGAGGTGAACCCATGCATCGTATGCAGCATCTGACCTACATTTTCCGCTTGAGTGACTTGGTTAAGAAGTTTGGGGTAGCTCAGTATCTGACAAAGTACTAATGCTACAGTAACCAAATTGGCACAAGTGATTCGTCTTTGGATGCTGAGGTGAAGCCATGCATCGTATGCAGCATCTGACCTACATTTTCCGCTTGAGTAACTTGGTTAAGAAGTTTGGGGTAGCTCAGTATCTGACAAAGTACTAATGCTACAGTAACCAAACTTGCACAAAAGATTCATCTTTGGATGCTGAGGTGAAGCCATGCATCGTATGCAGCATCTGACCTACATTTTCCGCTTGAGTGACTTGGTTAAGAAGTTTGGGGTAGCTCAGTATCTGACAAAGTACTGATGCTACAGTAACCAAACTGGCAAAAGTGATTCATCTTTGGATGCCGAGATGGACCCATGCATCGGATGCAGCATCTGACCTACTTTTTCCACTTCAGTGATTTCGCTTTTAAAAGCCAATATTGAGCAAAGTATAAGTGCTACATGTACCAAACTTGCATATTGGATGTATCTTTGATCAAACTTTCATAAAATGACCTTGACCTACTTTTTCCGCTTGAGTGATTTTGCCTTTAAAAGCCAATATTGAGCAAAGTATAAGTGCTAGATGTTCCAAACTTGCTTATTAGATGTATCTTTGATCAAACTTTCATAAAATGACCTCGACCTACTTTTTCCGCTTGAGTGATTTTGCCTTTAAAAGCCAATATTGAGCAAAGTATAAGTGATACATGTACCAAACTTGCATATTGGATGTATCTTTGATCAATCTTTCATAAAATGACCTTGACCTACTTTTTCCGCTTGAGTGATTTTGATCTATAAAGCCAATATTGAGCAAAGTATAACTGCTACATGTACCAAACTTGCATATTGTATGTATCTTTGATCAAACTTTCATAAAATGACCTTGACCTACTTTTTCTGCTTGAGTGATTTTGCCTTTAAAAGCCATTATACATGTACTAAGAAATATATTTGAATTGAATTTTGCTGCCACGAGGTGAGCTTCGTAATCTGTGATTACCTATGTTTTCTCTTGAGTTCCTTTTTCTCTTTTTTTTTCAATTTTGTCACCTTTTTATGCACTTTTTAATCATCTATATATACCTTTAATTTCATTTTTGAAAAAAAAAATCATTTTTTTCCCGTTTAGCACACTCTTTCACTGTGTATTTGACATATTTCAGTCTCTTATTGCTGTGATATATATGTCATGCCTAAATCATATATTTTTGAATTTTTTTTTGTTGTTTAATTTTGAAAAAATGGTTTATGTGTATATAGTACAAAGATTGTGGATTCAAATTCTGGCACTGACAATCATAATGCAATATTAATGGATTAAGAGTGTGCATGGGTATCAGGTGAGCGTTTTTCCTGGGGCTCTTGTTTCAGACGAATTTTTGAGGTTTTTCTTTAATAAAAAACAACAGTAAATAGTTTGAGGCTCTAGTAAAAAAAGTCTATTACAAATTAAAGAATGATACATTATTGATTGAATAAGTACATTGTACCAAATCAACTAAACATATTTTGCAAGATTCTTTTAATATAATCCAAATTTGATGTTCTTACCATTGTATACTATTGATTAGTTGTTTGATCATAAATCTTTGAAATAAAAATATCAGCTAAACAAATATAAACGAAAAATTAAAATTTGAATTTTTTTTATTATCATGTAAATGTAAGTATGAGCCAAAATGGCCTTGAGCTTGGGACAGATGACCCTGAAATAAGCTGATGGTAGAGTGAAAATGATTTCATCATCATAGGACACAATATTAAGGAAACACTGACAACATTTTATTTTAAAATTATGCAGTGTAGGAGAAATACATATGTAGATGTAATTCCTGAGATTTTTCGTAAGATTACTTTTGTGAAACAGGCTGATTATAAAATATTGTCCCTGTACTAACTTGAGATTTTATGTACAATGTGGTGTCAACTTATATTTGTAAATTATCATTAACCGTTGGCCGAACTTCTTGATGCGATGTTTTCATTGACATTATTTCTTTTTAATTAATGCAATAGCTATTCACGAGATATCACTGTTCATTATTATTTTGTTCATAATATGTAACTACAAAGTATATATTTTCTTCTATTGGACCAAAGTGTCAAATACTACATGCATATATTCATCATATACATAGGATTATTTTGTGTGCAGCTTTTTCAAATATTTGTAAACGTGTATGAAAATTATATAATAATATATACATGTAGTAATATATTAATACAACGAAAAAGATCTACCACGAAATGCTTCTGAATGCAGCATTTTACATGTTACAAACTAGCTGTCAGTGATTTAATTACAGTTTGTAGTTGTTCTTACTTCTGGTTTATGCCAGTCGACTAAAACTTCCTCAATTTATTTTATTTTTCTTGTTAGGTTAATACTTATTGACTAAAACTTTCCTAAACTTCATATGTTCTAGTGGTTTCTTGAAAAATGACGCAAACTGCAAACCATGAGGTACATCAACGTATATAAGTAACAATTCTAATCAATTGGTATACATGATGGTCACACGTGACTACTAACTGATTTTTCATTTATTTATCTTGAAAATTCTACTTACTATCCTCTAGGTTTTTTTTTTCAATTTTCAACGTGCTTTCTTGAAAATCAAAAAGGTAAGTTGAATTTTCCGTATCAGTGCGTATTGATAAGTAGATTATTTAAAGACTATCAGTGGCCCTTACTGGCTTCCGTACATGATATAGGCTTATCATACATTATAGCCCAATTAAGATACAGGTGGACTGACACTTAACCTTTGCACACGTCTACCCGAAAACGACCATTGGAGACATTCTGATTATACGATTTTCCACTGAAAAAAAAGACAGATGAAAAGAGTAATTAAGTAAAAATTTCTGAAGGGAAAAACGATTGAAAGTGAATAAAAAAGGAAAGAATATTTTTAAAATATTGAATTAAAAACAAAGTATTTGTTCACATTATCATGATTATACATCATACTTTGACCTGAAAACTAGACAAAAATATCTGAAGGGAAAAACGATTGAAAGTGAATAAAAAAGGAAGGAATATTTTTAAAATATTGAATTAAAAACAAAGTATTTGCTCACATTATCATGATTATACATCATACTTTGACCTGAAAACTAGACGAAAATATCTGAAGGGAAAAACGATTGAAAGTGAATAAAAAAGGAAGGAATATTTCAAAAATATTGAATGAATTACATGTTAAAGAATGCAACGATAGCAACCTTTGAACAACTCTTTCTCCAATAAACATTTAGTCTTGCACCTAGGCATTTTCTTTCTTTCTTTTTTTTTTCTTTTTTTTTTTTTGCATTTAGCCACAAATTCATAAAAGATAAAGTGATGGTAAACTAGCCTTTTTGTTTCAAAACAGTATTTTTTTTTTAATTTATGAATTAAATTTTGTATCCTTCATAGAATGATGCAGTCAAGTTTTACATTTTCTTTCCCATTTATTCCTTCCCATTTCTCTTTCCTTCCTTCAAGGATAACCCCAGCTGTTCCGCTGATTAAAAACATTTCTAAAAATTTCCAGATATGAATTTAAACTAGTGGCCCTTATTGGCTTCCATGCGTAATTTAGACTTATATCAAACATTGTTATATAACAATAACCCAAGTGGACTGACACTTCAGCTTTGCACACGTCTACCCGAAAAGAGAACAGTTGACACTCTGATTTAACGATTTCCCACTGATAAAAAGAAAAGATGAAAAGAGTAATCTAAAGGTATCTAAACAAAGTATTAATAGGCATTTTAGTTAAAGCGACCAGCTTTTGACCTGTAAACTAGACCCCCCCCCCCCAAAAAAAAAAAATCACGATTTAAAAGTGAAAACAGGAAATCAAGGACTTATAAGTCCTCGAAGAAAATTGAATGAACGAAAATAGCAATTAAACATGATAAAAAAAAATTTGAAAAACGAAAATAAATCCAATATATTTGCAAAAATAAATGTATACACCAGGTTATTCCTTTTCCACACGGGAAAAAAACCCAAAATTGTAGAGTACCTCGAAATGATTGCATGTAACTGCCTATATTGCATTTAGACAAGCCATGCATTGCTTTGTTACGGAAGATAGCTGTACTTCTAAACAAGATTAAGAAAAGTTAGGCCTAATTATTGTTTCTCAAATAAATCAGTTACAAATTAAAAATATTCTACATTAAATGATGCAGTATATTTTGTTCACCTACATGTACATAAGTACAGGTTAATTAATTCGTTAGATTGTCAAGGAGTATACTTTAACATGTAGTAGTACATGCTTTATGACATCCCCTGTCGCGTCTGTTTATCCCGAGAGAGAGAGAGAGAGAGAGAGAGAGAGAGATTTGAAAGTCACGAGAGCAAGAGAGAGTAAGAGGTGATAATTTCCCACGCAGAGACAAGTTCCGTTGGGGGTGGGCGATAACTTCCCAATATAAAATTTTGAAAAAAAAAGTAAACATAGATATCAAATCATTTGAAGATCAGAAAAAGAAAATGAAAAAGCGAATTTATATCAAAATAGAAAGCATTAAAATGGTATTGAATGTGGTCATTTATTGGCTATTTTTCTATACTCCACAAACCATAAAAATATATTTGTTTTCTTCATTATTTTATAGTCAGAATTTTAATTATAATTAGCATTTATATATAAGATTCTACACATTTTCTTTTGCTTTAAATTTGAAACAAAATTGTTTCTTGTCGAATTATTTCAAAATTTATATAATAATATTATTTTCATAAATATTTATCATTTTTCCTATCAAAGCGGACCCATGAGCTATTTTTTGAGGATGTCCAGTTGTTATATTGACCCTATGGGTAATTGGCTATACTGTCCGAACGTAAACAAACCGGTTGTACAATTTTGCACACGGTAAAAATTAAGAATTTTTGCACTAGTAACCGATATTTTATTGTGTATAAAACAGAGATTGCCTTCTTTTTCATTACACACGTAGCTTTCTTCATAGAGTGTACCCGAATTCCCAGCAAACGTTGACCAAGGTAAGAAATCTTATGTTGCTTAAAAATTAATTGTAACATAAATATCATTTTCCTACCACTTTCTTTTATCTTTTGAATTTTCGTAAGACTATATTTACTTTAAACTGAATATTACTCTTAATTTTTCTACGAACGAACAACGCTTTGTCCCGAAATAAACACCGTACAGAAATGTTATCTCTAGTTATGTTAAACGTCTTCAAAAATAGTATCTTAGTATTAATTAATTACTTAGAACAGATATATTTTTTTTTACAAGTAGTCGATATTTTACTAATTTTCTGGCATTCTCTGCTTTATATATTTACCAAGTAAATTGTGCAATAATCGAAGTAGAAGCAAATCTTTGCAGTTATGAATTTTTTTAGATGAGGATCAAATGATATTTGAATGGTCTGCATAAAATACGCGACGCGCAAACCTTATTTTGTCAATTCGCGCCGTTCTGCACAGGTAATCCGTTTCGCATCAAAATTTATTCATTCCGTGGATAAGTCATTAAACGGACTACTGGTCTAACACAGGAAAATGGTTGCTGAACTTTTTGCACTTAAATACCTGTATTTGGTACAGATCAACATTATATAATTCTGTTCATTTTCTCAAGATACGTACCGATCATCAGCATTAGATATTCGTACGTCATATCTTTAAGGAAACGTCGAGAAATTTAGTTATAATGTAAAAGTTAATTGGAAATGTTGACCAATTTATATATTGAAA
The DNA here is from genome assembly GCA_028142955.1 of Pinctada fucata. Lineage (NCBI taxonomy): Eukaryota > Metazoa > Mollusca > Bivalvia > Pterioida > Pteriidae > Pinctada > Pinctada fucata. Next base: position 60,926,303 of record AP027102.1, on the reverse strand, counting down.
AAATAGCCTAGGTTACATTGAACTCTCTGGAAAAATGTTATTTTCTCTTTAAAATTTCAACAGAATGATAGGGCATCAAATACCGATCGGCCAAAAAATTAAAAAAAAAAAATTATCAAATTTCTTTGAAATATCAAAAGTTCACCAACTATTATTTTCTGCAATTAATTTTTTGGATATTTTTCATCATGGGGAGATAAGTCCTAAACATTACACCACTTAAAATATTTCTTATTTCAATATCTACTGGGATATTATTAAAGTTCTTAAACTATCGTATGGCACAGAAAAATATAAAATGATGAAGACCCTTATAACATGTTATAATGTCAATGTTTTGGCATTTCTCTCATTAGTCACTACCCATTGCATACCTTAGGCACAATTGCTTGTAGGTGTTTTATTAATTAAAAAAACTTACACTATCAAATCTTATGGGTCACTTGAAATGAAATATTTCAAACGGCCTTTTTAAAATGTTTGACCATCTGAAGTGAAAGTGGCCCGTATGTAGTAAGGAATGTATAGTAAATACCGTACCTCGTAGTACCACTTTTACAGCTCAGAGGATATGTTTACAAAATCATAAAAATTAAATGTTTTAATAATTTGCTAAATAGAAATACAACCCCTGCGATAAAATTATAAAAATTAAATGTTTTAATAATTTGCTATATAGAAATACAACCCCCGCGAAAAAAAAAAAAAAAAAAAAAATGACGGACAAGTCAATTTTTTTTGGGGGGGGGGGGGGGGACTCGATTTCAGATCCAGGTTGCCCGCCTGTTAATTTAAAAGCGACTTCAAATTCTTATTTCCACACTGTAGTTGAAAAGTTAAGAAGTTTGAATATACACATTTATCCACAAATCGTTCTTTTGTTTTGTTTATGTTTTTGGTTTTTTTTTTGGTAGGTTTTCTTTGTTTTTTTGTTTGTTTAATTTTTAAAACATTTTTAAATATTCAATATTGGAATTATTTAATAAGTGTTACACTTTCCCAAACTGTACATGTGCAGCCTGCTTTGTTTTGCTTTTTCAAAAATTATTGTTGAATAAACCTTTTTTGTTTTTATTCTTTTGTAGTTATGGTTGTAAATTGTGGCTGCAAATTGGAGACATCAACTTGCGAGTGCGGAGACGACTGTAAATGTGGAGTTAACTGCGCATGCGCCATCTGCCGAACATGCTCGAGTTGTGCCGAAAATTGCTCGTGTGGCGACAACTGCAAGTGCGGTTCCAGGTGTCCTTGTAAGACATGTAAAAGGTCATATTGTAATGTAGCGTCGTGCAGGTGCGTGGAGAACTGTGACTGTGGCGAAAAGGCGTAACATTCTTAGCTGAGAAGGTTGGTATTATCCCCTTTTTTGTTAAAATAAACAGGAAAAGAGAATTCTAATATAATTTTACTGGAGAATTTAAATCAATGGTGCCAATACCAATAATTTTAGCGAATGTCACTCAGTCTGTTTAACATTGATAAACATTTTTTTAACGCTGAAATGTTGAAATTGTTTGAAATATTATCAACGTTGGTGTTGTTTTATTTCAGATTATCAAGATTTACGTTGACATCGCTGATGACAGTGACGTAGCACTAAATGTACGGAGGAGCGTACGATGAACACTGCCATGGACAAGATATTTCAAATCTACAAAATTTCATACTTGAGTTACTTTAAGACACATATCACATGTAAATAGATTTGTATTATCAATATATCATAAAATGAATCTTGCCTGTTTAATTCCTAATAAAATTCATGATTTCAAAATATTTATTTTCTTTTCAAATATAGATTTTTCATAATTACCACTGTTTCTACTTTATCACAACTGTGCCAGTCATCGAACACTTTTGGTTCACAAGGATATTTATCGCGCTTCCCGCTTGCTTGATGTACTATGGCTTGGATCTAACTTGGCGTCTATAGAAACATCGACAAGTCATCGTTTCAGTCTTCAGAAATATAGGCTAATCATGCAATGTCAATACCCATTTTCTTTGGCAAATAATTGCCATAGATTATTTCATACTGAATCTTCTTACGAAATTTGAAATCAGTACCTCCCTTAAGTTAGAAGCCGAGATATACCTCCTACCGCGTCTCTACGAGCGCCGCATGTCATCAAGCAAACGGGAAGCGCGATAAATCACTATGTTTTACATGTAGTTGTATCACTGATGGCTTGAGTAAGGAACTAAAGATTTCGTACAGTTACTGAAAGTCACTCGATGCTCATGATCACTCACTTGAGGAGTCCGAGCGCATTCCAGATAGATTTTTAAAGTATTTAAAAATACGCAAGATCGCAACTACAGCGCGTGCAACATGTCCGTTCTGATTTGCATTTAGTCAGTGTTCAACACTTGGGCACCTTTTCTGCCCAAGTAAATTGATGACGTCAAGACAATGGAGAGCAATTACGAAGTGCTCGAAAGCATCCATATAACTTTTGTTAGATGTATTTGCGATCTTCCCTATTCATGTCTTTTGACTTTCGGACAGTGTGATTCTATGAGCAAGAGAACAGCAAGAGGGCAGCATTACACCATTGTATCATGAATGACAAATTGATATATTACTGAGAAATATGCACCCAGAACCGACTAGCAGATGCCAGTTTAACAAAAATACTTACGAAAATTTTCCAACATGCAGTTATAATTAAGTTCTTTTCCTAGTAGACGACGTGGGAGAAAAACAATCAACACCACCTGGGTCAGCAGCATAAAAAAAGAGTCAATCAATCAATCAATCAATCAAATTCTTTATTTCATGAAGGTTACTCGATAAGCAGTATGCTTTTCTTCCTCGAGGCCTTCTTTTAAAATAGCATAATACACATTTTTCACACATAAATAACAAATAGAATTCTCTCTTGTATCAACACTTACACACACACACCCTCCCTCACCCACACACACTCTCTCTCTCTCTCTTCTTTACAATAGTCACTAATAGTCACTGATCGTTACGTTTTGAAATAATATATTTATGCACTAACGTCTTAAATTTGAACACAGTATCTGCACTTCTAATTGATAAAGGTAGTGAATTCCATAAACGCGGTCCTGAATATTGTAATGATTTCTCGAACATTTTTGTATTATGTCTTTGAATTGTCATATCATTGTTTGAAGCAGATCTGAAATTATAGTTTTCTGTTGACTGAAATTGAAACAAATCACTTATATAAGCAGGTGTCATCCCGTGTGTAGCTTTGTATAGTGTAATACATTTAGTAAATTCGAGTCTTTCGTATATGGTCATCCATCCAAGTTGTTCAAAGAGTGGCATAGAGGGAGAATCAGGAGGCATATCGAGTATAATCCTCGCAGCCCGTTTCTGCAGTTTGAGTAATCTGTCTAATTGAGCATTAGATGCAGATCCCCAGACTGTTAAACAGTAGTCAATTACTGAGAGGATATATGCATTATAATAAAGTTTCCGAGTTTGTAAAGGGAGAAACTTTTTTATTTTACCTAGTAGCGCAATTTTAGAGGAAACATTTTTACATACATAGTCTATATGATTTTCATAGCTTAGGTTCTGATCAATATGTACTCCGAGTAGTTTCTCACATTTAGAATTTTCTATGCAATAGTCATTTACTTTTATCTCTAAATTAGAGTTACATTTAGAAAGCTTTTGGGATGTACCGATCAACATACATTTTGTCTTCTTTTCATTGAGGAGCATGTCATTTTGCTTACACCATGATATTACATTGTTGACATCAGATTGTAGGTTGTGGCTCAATGAATCTGTTCGATTTGATGAATCTTGCAGTGTAGCATCATCAGCAAATATGTCTATATCAGAATGTTCTATGTGTAAGGGTAGATCATTGACATATAATATAAATAATAGTGGACCTAACACAGAACCTTGGGGTACACCTGTTTTTAAGCGAATAGCTTTAAGAGATCACCTGAATTGTTTCACGCTAGAGAGCCCCGATTCTGTATAATTTGTAGCACGAACCAATCAAATCACAGGAATTCACATCGTGTGATGTATGAAGTCTTCTGAAAGAGAAGGGTCACTGCTGCTTTGAAATGTGTAAACGATGTAACTCTGTTTATGTCGTGTTACTTATTGTCGGCTTCCTGAAGCTGGACACACTAGGGATGTTTTACTTCCGCACATACTTCGAAGAGGTAGCATACGAGCAATCTGCCAGTTCTAATGACAGCAAGCAAGCTGTCGACGGAAACGACCGACTGCAAACGAAGATAACGTCATGTTAATTTCTAATTGGAGGATTCCTGGACCGACTTTGAGAACAAAAAGGTTCGATATATGGGTTCAGTACCTCAGTCGTACGATTTTTTTATTTGTATATGGATATATTTCTTCTCTCCTTATTTCTTTTCCTAACAGTTCGTTCGTTTTCTTTATTTATTTCATCCGATCCTGCATATGAGTCCCACTTTTAGTGCAAGCTTCCTTTGGCGCGCTAATTAATATGCAGGAATGTTCCATTCATGAATACGTCCAGGATCGTATATGAAAAAATTCCTGATACGTCTACTATTTAGCCCCCCCCCCCCCTTCCGCGAAAGAGATTGGTTCCTTGCCACCTAAAAATGATAGCTGACGCCGGCCGATGACAATCTTTTTTTTTAACGCCAGTACAAGTTTGTAGCATCGGGATATAAACACGTGTTGTCTATAAACGTGAGATAAAAATAGAACAATGCACATGCGTGGATCCATACCTCGGGGAGGGGGCCAAAGCAGTATTAACTAATTTTAAGTAGCTGTACTTTTCTGTTGGATCGAATATTGAACATGTGGATGTGAAGAAAGAGAGAATTAGGGAATACAACATGTACAACGACAATTCATCATGAACGAATTTTGTTACGGGAGAGGTCATAAATGAAAATCCAACGTTAAAAAAAGTAGAGAAAAATTCTTCGTTCATTATTACACCATATCATTTTCTAGAAATTTTATAAAACTGAAAAAAATATATATACCCAGGTACAATGTACATATATTAAAAAAATTACCTTCTCATTCCGCTCGCCGGTTTGAAGGATAAAACTGTAATAATTATTTTTGTTTATCATTGTTCTTTTAGACACAAGTAATTCTGTATTTTTTAAAATTTTCGAGCTTGTCACCCTTGCCAGTTTTCATAATATTTTCAGAAAGAAAATGAAAAAAAAAGAAAAATAATTAGAACCTCTTCGCGTTGCATGCACCCGTCTCGTCATCCCAATTTCTACGGCTTAGTCCCAGGGATGTTTCTATGTCTTAAAAAATCGAGAAGATACGGCTTAGTTGTTTATAACAAAAAGCTCTTTCAGGTGTTACATTACGACTACCTCACGACGTGCGTATGCGTATACTTTTAAAATTTACATTTACAAATGTATTTACTGAACATCGCCCATTTCTAGGAATTGAGGCATTCCAAACCACACGGAAGAATATGTAAAGGTTTTCAGGTTTTAGATTGGAAATGGAAGAAGAATTTTAGCGTGTTAGACATTATCAAGGACGTACAAACATAATGAAAAAAAAAATATAGGCCTTGGATGCATTTTAATCTTTTTAGAAATTGAACTCATTACACTGCCGGTATATAATCTCCCTCTCTATGTCTTCATGATCTGCCTAGGGGTGAGTCGGCCCCGGGTCCATGGCAGCCGCTGATATCAGTGGTGGATTCAGGGGGGTGCTGGGGGGGCGTCCGCCCCCGGCACTGGCCCAAAATTTTCCAAAAAGCCCTACATTTTTGCCCATTTTCAGTAAAAATCGGCAAAATTCGCCCTTTGACCCCTCGGCAAAGGGGGCGCTGGATCCGCCACTGGATATAGTTCTGCATAGGGCTCCATGGCAGCCTCGATCTAATCTGGTAAACTCATTTAATTATCCAGTTATGTATTAACAGCCTTTTCCAATGATAGGCAATTCATTTATTCATTTGATCTTTGGAAAATTCAAGGAGTATTAATTTAACGGAAGATACTAGTATTTGTTTAAAGACTGTCTCATATTGCTCAACAACCCACTTCCCCTTCAACTTGATTCACCTGCCCTATTCCATTAGTCAACCCTCTGGGTCGGCCACTAGAAGTATTGACTCTTTGGAAAATGCAAGTTCGAGAACTGTGTTCTTTTAATTCTAATGAAATCTTTATGGATTTGCATTTCAGTATTATTGTATATTTTCATAAACTTGTCTACGAAGGAAAGGTTGATTACATACATAATAAATGATATACTAGTAGTGATATTTAAGCTATTCGCTTTCAGTACCTTCAGTGCTTTGATTATACTTAACTTTTCAGAAAAGGTATTCCCTACAAGTACCGGAGTCTTGTACGCAGGACTAATATGAAATGATAACGAACGGAATTAATCTGATCATTTCAATAGTTCTTATAAATTTGTGCTTAAATGTAAGCACAAATTTCGATTTCAGACCAATTTTTCAAGGGTACATACCTGAAGGTTTACATTTACGTACATTTCATCAAAGTAGTTCACATGCATTTCTAAATTGGACAATATTTTAAACCAGATCTACATTGATGTTCTACATTAAACAAGAGCCCCAAGGAGGCACAATGCTCACCTGATACCCATGCAAAAATCATACATTGTACCTTTAAAGAGTAACTCATAGAAAAAACACCCAAATATGTCCATTTCTGACAAAGTCAGACATGGGCGGATCCAGGATTTTTTTCGGAACTAGGGGGTCCTAATTTCAGTTCTGTTTCTAATTATAAATAAAACGGATGACTGGCGAGCAAAAGCGAGCAGGAAGCTTAAAATCTTGAAGTTTAACATCATGATAGTAGTTGATTAATGATTGTCAATTCTAATATGTAAATTAATAGTTAATAATAATAGTTGATGGCATCTTTAGTTCACATAACCAGGGTGTGTGTGCATAATACTCTTGTGGTTTTTTTTTTTTTTTGCTTGTCAGGATTGTTACATGTTGAAAATAAATAATCCGACCTCGAGTTACTGAAAAATAAATAATCCGGCCGGCCCTGCGTTGAAAATATATAATCTGACCCGAAAAAAATTGCCAGGCCTCCCCTCAGGATCAAATGGTCGTCCCCATACGGGTACGCAACACCCATTTCATGCGATAAATGCACTTGCTGTGTGCTGCATACCCTTAACAAAAGTTTAAGGTAGAGCATCCCTCAGGTCAGAATTTTTGAAATTTTATGCCTGGATACCCTATTTTTTCTCTTCAGAATATTGTTCAGATTATCAAACTAATATGGTTTTGGGAAAAGAAACTTTTATAGTTACATTTCATCAACCCTAAAAAGGGATTTTTCTTACTTTTCCCATTGGGTCCAATGTTAAAGTTCAAACGGCTACACTCTCGGTATAATCATGAAACCAAGAGTTATATTTTGTTTGTATATATCTGAGGTTTAACATAAGCTTTACATATATGGAAATGAAAATATTGTAAAAGTTTTTATTTAGGAAACATGAGCATCCGAGACCTGTAAATTTATCTGCCGTAAATGATGCCAATGAATTGAAGACGTTAAACCTGAGGAATGCTCTACCTTAAACATTTATTCTATATTATATGCACATAACTTTTTCGTTTGATATTTCAAATATTTGTGGTTGAAAAATTGTCTAAATAAATGGAATGAAAAAAAAAAAATGTAAATATGCTCCGGATGATATTGCACCATAATTAAAATCATTTTTCAAAGAACTCCGGGGGAAGTCCGGGGGCTTCAACCAACAGTACAGGATTCCTCCTGACCCTCCCTTACTCGAGGCAATATCGTGCCTCGCCATATGGGCCTACAACTCAAAAATAGTCTTGAAACCAAAGCCGCTACGTAATGCTAAGAATCCAATAGGTGCCTTTTTTTCGAAGGACCTATAATAATAGGTGCCTTTTTTTTCGAAGGACCTATAATCTGTTTATAGCGAGCGAAGCTCGCCCTTATGGTAACGCGTATACACATATCTTATTGAGAAAATATGCTGAATCAAAGAATGAGAATGTACTACTATAATATATGCTTTCAAAAACTTTCGTCCCCTCGCAGACAGAGTTGCTGCGGAGATGCTGGATACTGCCATTTAAATTTTTTTTATGACTCCAAGTAGACGTATATCTTATACTCAATTTTTGTTTATAAGTTAAATTTATTGAAAACATTTTTCGTAAATCAGGTAACGAAAAAGCATCAACAAGACGGCGTAACCACGGGAAATCTGACATTTCCGGTTTTAAACGAGACGTTTCACTCTGATTGCTTTTCTCGTCTCGGGTGGTTTCGTACTGTCAGAAGTCGGAATATGTTTGTTTTTTCTTTTGTTCTTAAGTAATTTATTTTCAGCTACCCTAAACATTATTCTTACAAAATAAAAATGAATTATAAAGAATCATACTTTTAAAGAACCATATTTTAAGCCCCCCCCCCCCCCCCCCATGTTCATCAGCTGGTCTAGATCAATTTTACAAATGCTTCCGTGTTTCCACTCGCCTTATACTACCTTTTTTGGAAATCATCAAACAGAAAGTTTTGTAAGATAAGATAAACCATCATAGTCAAAATGAAAAAGAAAGATCTTTTTTTATTTTATATAATTATATCTATTTTCTCTCCGCTCGCACAAAAAAGGCTTTGCCTTGATTCATATTAAGGCATGGTCCATTTGATATTCGGGGGGGGGGGGGGGGGGCTTGGGATTTTTGTCGGAGCAAGATTATTTGTTTCGCATCGAACCGGGGCAAAATTATTTTTTTCTTGCAAAGTTGGAGCAAGGAAATTTTTTTTTAACATACTGAGTGACATTTACATGAAACATATGTTAAATTAAAAAAAAAAATCTCATCAAATTAAATTTTTGTTATTCCTTGAATATCAAGGACTTATAAACATTAAGTCCTTGTGAAATTATCAAACAACAGAAAGATCAAGCCAAACTTGTATTGTATTTTGCAGTCGTGGAAATTCCAATTCAACGGCGGATTTAGGGGGGTGGGGGGGGGGGGGGTTTCGGGAAACCCCCCCCCCCCCCCCGGTTTCCCAATTTTTTTTTTTTTTTGGTAACATTAGCACTCGGAAAAACCCTGCAAACTGAATAATAAAAAAATTGCTTAATGTCCATCAGAATTCACTGTTTTGAAACACAATTTACAAATTTTTCTGATACTTTCTATCGCACATCGATTCGATACCGTATCAATTGGCGTTATTGTGGATTCGTACAGACAATCGCGAAGTTTTTGTAATGTCCATCGCAGAGGGGGTTTTCTGTTTATTTTACGAAAATTAACATTAACAAATACTATAATATGAACATGTTCAAATAATTTGCAAAACATGTACGTGTGTCAAACAATCAATGTAAATGGTACGGGCCGGGATCGAAACCTACACGTTTCTGTCCTCAAATACCCGGTTTGAGTATTTTTGTCATCTACAAATTTTGTTAAAAACATACTTTGAAATAACCGAAAAAATGGGCAAATATTTAACATTGTATATAGCTCGAATATGCTCCGGGGCCTATTATTAAGCATTCCATTTTTCAAAGCCAAATCCCAATGATACTCAACATTTTTTACTCGATATCGTACCAATATTCTAAGTACATGTTACAGCAAGGACAAATCAACAAGCCAGGGGCGAAGCCAGGCGTACATTTGTACGCAAAAACGTCCACATCGTCTCGCGAAAGAAAAAAAAGGAGAGCGTCTCCCCCAGTAGCCAAAAAGAAGGGGGAGGGTCTTTTGAAATAGTATTTAAAGCAAACTACTGTTCAGAAATAGATCAAAGACACTCCAGAAACCGATTTGAATGCATTTTTTGTAATTTTCTCGTGTTTCATTAAAACTCAATACAACCATGCGCGGGTCCAGAGGGGGGACCGGGGGTCTGGAACTCCCCCCCCCTTAAGATTTTCGGAGGTGGGTCCAGCTTTGGCCCATTTCTAATTGAAATGGGTCTAAAATGCATGAAAGGGCTTTGAAACCTAAAATTTCGGCTCGCTTCGCTCGCCACTTACAAATACAAAACTATTTTTTTCTGCAAAATTCCTTAATTATTATCAATTGTTCATACTAAGTAATTTTATATATTTACATTACTAGTAGATTCCCCATGTTAAACGCCCATTAGGCAACTAGAATTTTATTCCAATAACTTGGGTTGCTCACGTTCAAGTTTTGCATGTAGGGAGAATTTACCAACGTTCAAATACATTTGACGCTAAAACAGGCAAAATATGCGAAGTGCATGTAAATAAAAATGACCGATATTTAGAAAAAATGTAAATATAAGTAATGACTGTATTACTTTTGGTGTTCATAGGTGTATAATTCTGGTTGGACACGTGCAAATTTTCCGAGAATCGCTTCGCGATTCACGGAATTTGCACGTGACCAACCAGAATTATACACCCATGAACACCAAAAGTAAGACAGTCATTTCTTAAATAATTGTCTTGGGTCTCAGGAACTCATATTTTGGACAGTCCCTTACTTCATAGGATGTAACCTCCTTCATCTTTTTCAAGGTTTTGTCATTTTAAAATGTCTGATTATTTGGAAAATCTATTTATTCTCATGAAATTCGCTCCGCTTGCCGATATAAGGAGTGAAATATTCAATGTTATAAATAATCTCGATCGAATCAAGACAAATTTTAAAATATTTCATATCTAAAAAAAAAATTTCTGGCTCGCTACGCTCGCCAATTCTTCATGAAAATAAACGTGAAAGGAAAGCTAACAAAATCATGTGCACCGATATATATGTACCTACATGATAGGTAGACTTCCTTAAATTTTGGACCCCCTCTGACCAAAAATGCTGTATCCGCGCATGATACAACGATCGTTAACAAAGTGCGAGTGGTCGATTGGAAAGACTTTATGTGGACGTACATATAATAAGTATTTAGGGAATGTCAAGTTTTCTTCATCTTGGATACGGTTCATCGTCTGTTGACATCGAAACATATATGCGTTATCCCATCTAAATTCTACGAAAGCCTATTGAGCTCAAGTGGTAGCTGAGAAATTTATTTTTTTCGCGTTATAACGCGAAACTTACGCGTTATAACGCGAAACTTTCGCGTTATATCGCGAAACTTTCGCATTTTTACGCGAAACTTTCGCGTTATTACGCGAAACTTTCGCGTTATTACGCGAAACTTACGCGTTAATACGCGAAACTTTCGCGTTAATACGCGAAACTTTCGCGTTATTACGCGAAACTTTCGCGTTATTACGCGAAACTTTCGCGTTATTACGCGAAACTTTCGCGTTATTACGCGAAAATTTTCGCGATATAACGCGAAAGTTATAACGCGAAAATTTGTAGTATGTATGCAGTATGTAAAAGATTTCAAATCGGAGCCCTTTTAGGAGCTTCAGGATACCCCCAGCCCAGAGTAGTTTCATAGCAATAACAATATATAAGATGATTATGAAATACATGTATATATATATACGACGAAATTTCAATCAGAAAACAAGAGTAGATTTTTCAAGAAAATGTCAAGATTTACTTGAAATACCTTGCCATTTCCAGGAACTATATGTTATGAATGATCGATATAGGCATTACACGAAATCCCTTAATTTTGGGAAGTACGTAAAATCCCTTATTATACTTATTCACTGTAACATATACACATAATATCACGAAATCCATTGAGTTCAGGAATATTAATATACATGTATATATTATAGTGAATAAATGTAATCAGAGATTTTACGTGATTCCTAAAATTAAGGGCTTTCGTGTAATGCCTGTATCGATCGGTCATTACATGGAACTCCTGAAGTTGGCCAGGCGTTCCATGTATTTCCTAACCGTTATTTTTTGTCTTCTTTTGACATTTGAAATCATAGCTTTTTCTGTCCTTTGATGCTGAATATCCTCTCTGACAAGTAGAAAGGAATGTTTATGTCAAATAAATAGAAATATTCAAGCTAGAGTTTAGGTAATATCCATCAAATTATTGCTCAAATTAAGGGTTCAATTTATTATTTTTATGCAGATTGAACATAAAACCAAAGTATCAATCAAGAACTTATCTAACATGATTGATGATCGAAGTATTTTTAAACATAAACCGAAAGTAGAAGAAACATTAGTATTCTTAAGAACATTTAGTTTTCTCGATAAGGCTTAATAAATGCCTTAAATGTGTTGATTTCCAACTACCTTCCATGTGATACATATGTATCTGAATCTGATATAAAGTATATAAAAGTGATGAAGGAACGCCCTGCCAGACATATCAGTATGAAATGTAATTTTAATACGTCAATAATTTCTGTCTCCCAGTAAGCACTTTTAAATACTAAGATTTTAATTGCGACAAGATTTTGGGACGAATCGAACATCATTGCACTTTGGTACGAAAGCTTATATTGAGTTCCATGGTCCAAGCAAGATTCACCTCGACGTAGAAGAGGGAGGGGGAGGGGGGGGGGGGGGGGGGGGGGGTTGCGGCAATGGTGTCCGCACTCAAGAAAATGGGACCTATATTTCACGCTTGAGCAACCAGGTTAAGTGAAACAGGACATGTCCTTTATCAGCATATCTTTTAAAAGTCCTAAATCAACCAAACTTGTATGTGTGATGCATCTACTCTAGTAAGGATGCATATTGTAATGTACGGTACGTATGCTGCATTAGACCTATATTGCATGCCTGAAAAACCAGTTTAAGTAAAATTGGACAGGTCAATTTCCAGTCTATTAAAAGTCCTAGATCATTCAAATTTGTGTGAATGATGAATCTGAGGATCCTTCCTGCAATGCATGGTAGGGAAGCTGAATTTGACCTATATTTTACACTTGATTGGCAATATTAAGTAAAACAGGACAGATCCAGCTTATCATGAGTCTTAGATCAACCAAACTTGTATGTATCCGAGGATGGCATATGCTTACTGCAATTCTTGTGTGGATGATCTGAATCATACTTCATACTCTAGTGACCAGGTCAGATAACTCCAAAAAACTTTAACCATGTTTAACATACTTTTAAATTACACTCAGTCTGACATTAACTTTTGGCCTATATTTCATTTAAAGTCGAGAAAATTGAACGCAGATAACTTTTATACTATCAATGGAAGGTCATTGATATTTCATACATATATTCATCGTACATAACCTGCTTATTGGTTTCGCGATATAACGCGAAAGTTTCACGTTATAACGCGTAAAATTCGCGTTATAACGCGTAAAGTTCGCTTAATAACGCGTAAAGTTCGCGTAATAACGCGTAAGTTTCGCGTTATAACGCGAAAGTTTCGCGTAATAACGCGTAAGTTTCGCAATATAACGCGTAAGTTTCGCATTATAACGCGAAAGTTTCGCGATATAACGCGTAAGTTTCGCGTTATAACGCGTAAAGTTCGCGTAATAACGAGTAAGTTTCGCGTTATAACGCGAAAGTTTCGCGATATAACGCGTTAGTTTCGCGTAATAACGCGTAAAGTTCGCGTTATAACGCGAAAGTTTCGCGATATAACGCGTAAGTTAGGCGTTATAACGCGAAAATTTCGCGATAAAACGCGTAAAATTCGCGTTATAACGCGTAAAGTTCGCGTTATAACGCGTAAAGTTCGCGTAATAACGCGTAAGTTTCGCGTTATAACGCGAAAGTTTGGCGTAAGTTTCGCGTTATAACGCGTAAGTTTCGCGTTATAACGCGTAAAGTTCGCGTTATATCGCGTAAAGTTCGCGTTATATCGCGAAGTTTCGCGATATAACGCGATAGCTTCTGCACGTTTATTTTCGCGAAATTACGCGAAAGTTTCGCGATATAACGCGTAAAGTTCGCGTTATAACGCGAAAGTTTCGCGTTATAACGCGAAAGTTTCGCATTATAACGCGTTAGTTTCGTGTTATAACGCGTAAGTTTCGCGATATAACGCGAAAGTTTCGCGTTATAACGCGAAAAAATAATTTCCTCAGCTACCATTTGAGCTCAATAGGCTTTCGTAAAATTCAGCTCAAATTCGCTCCAGAGGTCAGCAATTTGCTTCATTTTTTTCAAAATTTTCACGGGGGACCCCTTTCAAGGGGATGGGTAACATATTTCCATACTGTCCCCACTTGACCCTTCGGGCCTCGCAAGTCATCGCCCCAAAAAGTGTCTGTACCCCCGGACAGCTGAAGTTCTTGGTCCAACCCTTCTTTATAGGCGTCCACATCGAAAACACCCTGGCTACGTCCCTGCCAGCAGTAAAGGAGAAATTATTTTATTTAGAAATCTTTATTAACCACATAAATCAGGGGCGGATCCAGAACCCCAATTGCCGGGGGGGCACATACAATTTTGTGGAAATCACTTGCGAGGCCCGAAGGGCCGAGTGGGGGAGGGTATGGGAGGGGGTTTCCCCCTCCCATTGGTGGGGGTTCGGGGGGCGTCCCCCGAGAAAATTTTGAAAAAATGAAGCAATTTGGTGGCATCTGAAGCGTATTTGAACTGAATTTAGAAGGGATTTGGCACGCATGATTCAGTCAGTGTCAGTAACAATAATTATTATTTATATAGAATATACTTGAAAATTTTCGAAATTTTCTGATGCTATACTGTTCTTGTACGGCATGCAGTTCTTAGTCAACATAATCAGGATTTCCTAAAGAAACGGGCGGATCAGGAGAAGTTTTGAAAGGACAGAGAGGTCAGCCCATGGGAGGGAGGGGTGTCCAACCATAAATTCTCGTAAAACTAGGAAAAATCAGCATTTTATGCAAATTTCAGGCAGGACTTGACCCCCCTAACCACTCTAGATCCGCGCTTGTTTGTTAATATTTGTATAAAGGTACAGAAAATAATTACAGGTTTTTTTCTAGCCCCTGATGTCAGGGGCCTGGGCCGATGAAATTGGGAATTTTGCAACATTTTAACCTAAATTGGGAAATGAATTTCAAACAATAAAAAGATATATTCATGCAAATTATCCCTTATTATATCAATTGTCTATATTTTGAATCCCTCCTAGAGCATGTTTGTTCTACTTTCGTTTTCCTTTCAGCTAATGATACGTAAATTGGAAATGAATTTCTCGTTTTGGAGAAAAGATTGAATTGGGAATTTTTAGGTCTAAAATTGGGGAGAAATACCTCTTTTTACCGAATTTCGGCCCCATACAGACCCTAAAAATTCCCTTGTAAATGATCAATTTCCTTGACAAACTAGAGATCACGGGTGCCCCATTCCCTGCATCGTCCAGATTGAAAGGTTTAATAATTTCTTGGCAGTTCTATCATGATTATATTTTTTATTTACCTATGGGGCTTAACCAAAAATGTAATCATGATAACTTCGATTCTAAAAATAAAGAAAAAAAAAACAACATTTTTATCTTTTCAAAATTCTTGGAAGTAGCCGGTTTAAATCTGGCCAAAAAAATTTCAATTGTTCATTTTAAAACGATTGATCACGACCTCAAATTTAGAGTTAAAAAATGTAAGTTTTACAGGAGGTTGTATCGAATATTTGGTCAAGAAATATGTGTGTTAAATATGCCTTGCATAGGATATAAAGTTCCCGATTCATCCCTCAGATAAAGAAAATTCGAAATGATCATGATTCAATGTAGGTTGTTTCCAAAACGTGTGTACGTCCACGTACAGACAATGGATATGACTATCTATCCCCGAGAAATTTTTGGAACATTTACTCAAATCGGTGGTTTCTGGGGTGTTTTGGGGCTATTTCTGACTAGTTTCACAGATTTATTACGGAAACAGTAGTTTAATGCTTCCAAAAGCATGTCATAAGTGCCCCTTCTTTGGGCACTGCCGGGGGGGGGGGGGGGCACGTGCCCCCGTGCCCCCATGCCCCCCCCCCCCCCCCCCCCGGCTGAATCCGCCACTGTAAATTGAGTGGAAAAATGGTCTGAATATTCGAGAAGGTAAGGAGAAAATGTGCTCCAGAGCACTATTTTATTCCATTTTTTCAAAAAATTTCCGGGGAAGGCCCCCGGACCCCCACCTACAGGAGGGGGCAACCCCCTCCCGTACCCTCCCCCTTTGGGTCGATACAACCCCCCCCCCCCCCCCCCCCGCTTGCCACTCTGGATCCGCCACTGCAATTTGTAGTCCAAATGTGATGCCCAAGTTTTGAAATGTAGAGAAATTCCATTTTAGCTTTATTTTGAAAATAGAGCTAAAAATGGCGTTACAAAATTTTTATATGCCCCCCCCCCCAAAAAAAATAAATAAATAAAAAAATCGGGTTCCTAATTAAGTGACGACACCTGCCGGGCAAATGCAGAAATGCAGAAAGAAGTTTTGCCAAAATTGCGTGATATTTTACGGCGTCAACGAGATGATTCTCTTTCAGAGGTTCATTTATCTTTTTTTTGCTAGCATGAAGTTCCTGATAAACCTTGGTGTTCGTACTTTCACGAATTTCCTCTGACTCTGTTTTTATGTTGTTGCACATTATAGCTAGCTCAGTAATATACCCTTTCCTCTGCACAAACCCGAATTACAGCTGAAACAAAGAAGTTATTTCTTTGTGTCTTATGTCTACTGGTACACAAATCCTTTCTTTACAAGTATACACCATTTTTGTAAGGCAGTGGCTCCGGTATGGTTAGACTGAATCCCACTACTGGTCAGGAAGTAGTTATCGCCGAGCAGTAATTGTCACTATTTGCCCATATCTTTGGTTCTATGAATGACAGATCGGCTATAATTACTTCTCCACCAGTATCATTGTTACAGAGCGAAGTCTGACAAATCCGTTGCCCAAGGATTTCTCCATATTTAAGACCTTAAATATTGATTTTCATGCAGAAGGCACTTAAGTTAATAATTTAAACTAACTACCACTATCCACCTTGTGGATAGTTTCTTAATGCTCCTGTCACACCTTCACTTTTTTGGCCAATGCACGAGTAAGCCTTCAGCATGCTGGCAAACGTTGGGGTTTGGTCCGAAAACTCATTATGAAGTATTGTTTTCAATGTGTGCGTAGCGACCTTGTAGCACATGGGGAGCGTGCCCCTAATGATCTCAGCGTCTTCCCAATGCATTAAACTAGTTGACAATTTACCTTAACGTTCTATCATGCCTCTACAACCTCGCAATGTGCGTCTAACGACTTGCCAACGACCTTCCAGAGACCTTCTAACGATCTACAAGGTTTTTAGTAAAACTTAATTATCAGAAAATATTTCGTTTATACTATGATAAAAATATGTTTAATATGTACAATTTGTTAAGGACATTGTCAAGATGTTCAGCACATGCCTAGGCTGTCGTTAGGCTGTTGTTGGGCATTCTCTAAGTCGGCGTGATGTCACACAAAGGTTCAATTAGAGATAAGCACAGAGAAGTTCCGAAAATAGTTGGGGGATAAACTCGGTGTTTATCATAGAGCATAGTGTATGGAAATTGCTTTATATCTAGAATCTAACGTTTATATCAAGAATAAAACTACTAGAATTCATTGAGGGAACCATTGATAAATTAGCTCTTACCTCCTCAAACCCCAATGTAAAACGAGATTTGAAGAAGGAGCAAACAAAATCACGGATTTTTCATAGGGCACACTGAAAAATCTAGAGGCACATCCCCCTGTAAACATGGTGGAAATTTGGTCATGTGACCAGTCTGACTTCAAGAATACGTCCTTGAGGACGTTAGACCACTAAAGGGTCACTGTGTACTCGTTAGACTGCGCTCCTCTGTCATTACTTGGTCATTGAATCATTGGCGACCTCTCAACGTTTTTAGCAACGATTGCTCAGTGCATGGGCAGTCTTTCCCAAAACTCACGCCTGAGGCTACCAAAATTTTTGCTGGGCTAGTAGAAATTTTTAGGAAACTATACAAAAAACTAGTAAAATTTACCTTCGGGCTGATGGTTGTGAAAAGTATCCGTAAAGACTGCACGGGAACGCATGTCCAGCGACCTCCGAACAATCTCCCTTCGTAACTTCATAACTTGGGATTGGACGCTGGGCAGTCGTTGGCGGTTTTGAGCATGCACAAAATTTTTCGACGACCACAGTGCACGCCAGCGTCCTAGAGTGACCACACAACGACCAGCCAGCAACAAAACAACGATCAGCCAGCGACCTCAACATTCTTCGACGTGTTAGCAAATTTACTTGGTGAAGTTAGTCATTACTCATGCATTGACCAAAAAAGTGAAGATGTGATATGGCCATTACCAAATTGTTACACTTTTGCAGAGATCAATCTACCTCTGAGTCCTGCGTCCCTGACGCATTAAAATTGCCCAGGACCCATTGATTTCTGATCGCTGCGTTCCACCTTATGCATTATATATACTTTCGTATAGTCCCCTCAAGTTCATCTCGTGTTTATAATCAATCTGACATATTTTGACCTCTCTTTTTAACCTAACAAAAGGTTGATCATGTGCAAAAATCAAGGCTCCGCCCATGCACGTGCTATAGAGCTCGTGCAGAACAATATTAGAATATAAATAACAACTAGCTAGCTGTGATTTGTTGTCCAGTAATTCCCCTCGTCGCATGAATCAATCAAATTATCAATCAAGGCTCGCTACGCATGATCACACCTCTTAGTCTATCTGTAATACCCGCGCTCATGCAAATAAGGGTATATAGAGGAAATGTTTTAAAATATTAACTCATAACTAAAATACTTTTTATTTCTTAACATTTTCCTGCCTCAATCCTGATATATTTTTGTCCTCTTTCTAATGGTATAAGTTAGAATTTTCTCAGACAAAGACTTTTTGCTTCCATTTTGAGTTTTATTAAGGTCACTTTACTCAGTACTTTCCTTTATAGAAATAAAAAAAGGATGGAAATTATAGCAATGCTGATAAATTACAATTTTCACATGGATAAAGTGATTTTCAATCTCAGAATCTCATTCAAGTCTTCACTTTACGTACAGTACTAGTATCTTGAATTAAACATAACTTTACATCTATTTTATTCAATGGCTTTTAAACAACTGCAAATTGTGTTATATTGCATCCGAAAAGTGATATTTTCCAAGTTGAAAAGCTGATAGATGAAGAGTAATAGATGAATTTATGCTTACCTTTCTGTCGCGAAGTGGGTGATCGCTGCCATTTTTGACATATAACATACCAATTTAGGGTCTTAACATACCAACTAAGTTGGACCCCTTGTTATAGTCCCCCCAACTCCCCCCCTTCCCCGTTTGGAGGTATATGGAATGTATATGGATTTCAACACTCATATGACTGTGCCAGGGATTGAACCCGGGTCGTCTTAATAAGAGCCAAATGCCTTATCCACTCTGCCATCTCTACCCCTTCTCAAAAGAACAGTTATGTCTACATGTGCGCATTTGTTATCTTCTCACAGCTTCAACTTCCGCTCGATCGATGGGCTATCGGTATTCACAGTAACTGACAAGTGCTTGTCTATTACTGATCAGTGATCTCCATTATATTTGAAAGTATAACAGGCTTTTGTCCCTGTTGCTAAATTACTGAGTATGCAGAAGAAACTTGTGTACCTGGATATATAATAATTACAAAAAAAAAACCCAACTTCATTTGCTATTGTGAACACATAACCAGAGTCATGTGACTGTTACAGACGAATCAGAAACTTGTTTGTACGCCGAGCCACAGGTCTAAAGATACGAATGTTCATATCCAGAGCCACTGCCTTTTACAAACTCTTTCCTCTACAAGTAAGAACAGGTTTGTGCAGAGGAAAGGGTTTATGACTAAACAAAGATCAGGATGTTTTCTATGTTTGTTTTACTGTGAAGTTCACGACATTTAACTCAGAGTCTACACATAATCTCGCCAACATTGCTGAAATATTAACATTGAGAATGCCCCATCGAAATTGATTTCTGGTTGTAGCAGTGTCCATGAAACTTCATGGAGAGTCATCGGAAAATCGTTTCTATGTATATGAATTTTCATTGGACGGAAGTTATTTCTACCTGACCGGAAATTAGGACGAGAGAGACCTCAACCCAGAATATTGGCCCCATAAAGTAATTTTATAAATACTTAAATGTTTAACATTACAGATTGTTAAACCCTTATCAGTTTCTCTATATAAAATCTCCATAGGAAAAATGCCTATAATTTAGAATATTTGACCAAGCAGTCAATATTTATATCTGTATTGGCCCTAGGGCAATAGTTAAAAAAATATTGACCGATAAACGGTAAATCGTTAATGACATCACGTCGTTGATGATGCTATTAGATCTACCTATTTTTTCGCACTCTTTCTCCATGTTCTCTTATAGACGAAAATGAACGTATACTTAACATGCCAGGTTAATCAGTTCATTGCTGCAGTATTGATGTAAGGTATAATAAAACAATTGCCAGTAATGACTGGGAATTCGGCAAAATATATTTTGTTGGACCTTCAGAGAAAATATAGCCCTCGGCCGAATATTTTATCTTCAGGTCCAACAAATCATATATTGCCCTCATTCCCAGTCAATAATTGTATAATAAAATAACATAAGATTTTCTCTCAAGTAGTAATGATTTAATCATGTTAATAGTAAAATAAGTGATGATAAAAACTGAATAAATATCAAGCTCCAAAACCTACATCAGACATTTAAGTCCTGCTAGAAATGAGGCACATCGGACTGATAAAAAATTGTCCAGTGTTTTTATACGATACCCTGTTATGATATTTCAACAATTGAACTTATGCTACAAGTGATGATGATCAACTAGCATTTTGTATAGGATGTTATTCCTTACAAAAATGAATTTTAAAAAGTACACTGTTGTTCCTAAATTCCTGAAAATAATTTTTCCTAAACGTTGTCCACTTTAAGTTCACTACATTTAACATGTTTAATTTTACCATAATTTATACATGTAGTTCTTGTCCACGAAATTTTATGAGACTTTGACCTCTTTCTTTATGTTACAAAATAGTGTCCCCTCTAAACAGTGTCCCCTCCAGGGATGGGGTAATTAAAAATGTAATTGTAATTAATTACAATTAATTACATTTTTTCAAGTAATTGAATGTAATGTGTAATTGAAGGTTTTTTCAATTACATGTAATTGTAATTTAATTAATTACAGAGCAAAAACTGCATGTAATGCCAATTACATTTCAATTACTTTTCAATTACATTTGCAACTAAAAGAATTGGAATTCACAGAATGATCTGTGAAAAAATCAACTTATTTTATAATCAATGTTCATCATTCATTGAGGATAGGCCAAAGATAATGGTTGAATAAACAGTTTTACCTGAATGACCACAATGCCTAATGTGACTTATAGTTATCAAAACAAAGGTTGGTTATGAGTTTCTGTTTTAATTAGCTTGTTTGTCACTTCTGCAAGGACCTTGTGTATATAAGTCTTAGAGATGATATTTTTGACCTGGTTGTGCACAATAGAAAGAATGCATGAATAAAATTGTTACAGGTGTGTTATGATTCTAATTAAACAAAATTCAGTTAGGATGACTTACTTATCAAAGACAAGTTAAAAATTAATGGCATATGTTTAAGTGACAAAATTTCTAGGGAAAACTTCTAGGCAAAATGTGTGCAAGGCGCATTTCTTAAATGGTTTTTCAGGGAACATAAAAAGGGTTAATTGACTGTAGAATGAATATTGTTCTGCACTTTCTTGCATTTTGTCAGTGACTTGAAATAACTTTTCGGCATTGTTAAAAAAGATTATATTAAGCTTAAAATAAATTCATTAAATGAAATGTAATGTGTATTTTAATTAATTACATTTGCAATGTAATTGTAATTTAATTAATTACATTGCCAAAAAATGGCAAAGTAATGTGTAATTTAACTAATTACATTGCCAAAAAATACAATGTAATGTGTAATTTAATTAATTACATTCAAATGTAATTGACCCCATCCCTGGTCCCCTCTTTCTTTATGTTACAAAACAGTGTCCCTCCAAACTTTCCCTAATCACAAAATATTCGGTCTTTTCGTTCCGTTCGCATTTCGGACGGTATCTGATGTAAAGTGATTGTGATGTCATCAAATTCTATGGGAACAAGCATAAAATTCAGGGAAAACATGCTTTAGATTAGATGTTTCTATTGGAATTTCATTACGTCATTATACGTTTACGCATTTCGGACGGTATCTGATGTAAAGTGATTGTGATGTCATCAAATTCTATGGGAACAAGCATAAAATTCAGGGAAAACATGCTTTAGATTAGATGTTTCCATTGGAATTTCATTACGTCATTATACGTTTACGTCAGACACTGTCCCAAATGGGAAGTAACTCTGTACATCGCAGTGACGGGATATTGACTAGTAGCAAAAATTATAATTCATATCATTCTTTTCTTACAGAGTATGACAGAATCTCCTGACATTGAGTATGTATATAGTGACGCAGACTCATACGAAGCAGAAATATCGGGTAGGTGTGTCAGGTTATCGTTTATTCAATAACTGCCATGCCAGATAATAAAGTTAATTCTTTTCAAAGAGTATGTCTTTTTGTCTGAAATGCTATCATTGCCGAAAGAGATGCTTACATTTTGTTTGTAGCAAAATGGAGATGCAAGTTCATTTTCATGAAAAAATAAAGGAATTCAAAGAATCAAAGTCACTGGTGTCAATTTAAAGAAGATACATGTACCATGGAGTACCCACATTACATCATGGTGACAGGCAATACCAATTTGTATGACTTGTTAACATCCTTTGATATCAATGATTTGCACAGTTAAGGTTTGATTTGTACTCTCAAGATGTAGATAATGTTAAGATCAACATGATCAAGAAACACTAACTATGCATTTGATCATAAAAATCTAGTTAAAACACTTTATTTTCAATCGAATCAAATGACGAGGAATTGGATACTGGCAGCATTACTTGATGTTTAAAGTGCCACATACATGTATACCGGTACCTACCGGGTACTTTTTTGTCATTTTCATAATCGAAACATATACAATTGAACTGTATATTAAAAACAATCATCTATGCAATAACGTAATGTGGAGCATTTATCCATTCATAATCTTCACGTTGAGTGTACAAATCAAACTTGGACTATGTAAATGATTGATATTGAAGGATTTAAACATACGAATTGGTATTACTGGTACCTGTTGCCATGAAGGATTGTGGGTACCTGAAGGTATGTGCATCTACTTTAGACCAGTGAAAGTAAAGGATTCATATACATGTTTATGCTTTGATTTAGAAGTGAACATTCATTTGGATTTAATTTCTAGTGTTATCATTATAAAGTAAGGGAACTGATTAGATAAAAATAATTAAATAACTTAACAATTTTAGAACTGTACAGCTATACGGAGGAACCAGAGTTTTATCAAGCACAGAAAGCATTTGAAGAAAATTTCAAGAATGAGGAAGGTTGGTGAATATTTAACTTGTATGTTAGATGTGAAAAAATGTGCATAAGAGATTTTTACTACCTCTTTACTGCAGTACTGTACCTACGAGGGCTGATTGATATGTTGTGAGCCTCGTATTGAGTGATTTGAATTTTATCAGACATTTTGCATTATTTTTCTTCATAATTCCCTTCAGTATCTATACACTTTTGCCACCGGTGATTAAGGGCAGAAGTGAAGCATAGTATGTGCCATTGATTGTTTGTCCTTTTCGGAGATAACCTATCAGCAGAATACCTTCTGCATCCCAGAAAACCGAGGCTCACAACATATCAATCAGCCCTGGTATCTTCAACTCTACCAAGAGAAAAAGCATGCTCGCTTCCCACTCTACGGTCTTGGGATCAAATTCTAAATTTAGCAAAGGATCTTACATGGGAGGGTAAGATGTTTGTCTACCTACCCTTAACAGGCTTCTCTCCAGTTTCCTCCTGCTTGTAGGGTCATTAAGTGCCCACCTCTGAGCTAATTTGAGAGATTAATTATATATTGTGAATTGTATAAAAATTATTGTCTTTAAAAATGTAAAATGGAGTTCAGAATTATGCTTTGAGTAGGATAAGTTCTCAGTACTTGCAATTTGTAAACTAGTATATTATTGATAAGAAATTTCAAGAACCTAGAAGTGGATTATTGTCAAATAAACACCTTGGTCACATCAGCCAATCATATTACACGTATAACCTTTTCTTCCCTTTTACAGCCAATCACAAGTGGAGGAAGTCATCAGAGGTGGTACAGAGGAAGTTTGTGGTGTTCCTACAGAATGAGCTGGAGATGGCGGACAAGGACAGGAGGATCAACGCTATGTGGAGTCTGATGTATCTAGGACAAGGTACGTGTGTATATACGTGTACTTTGTGTTTGATGACATATATTGTCAAAATCGTAAAGAAGTAGACGAAAAAGTTCCTCAATTCCACGTACATGTTCTCACAATTCATATATAATTACCTGGTAATACTATATCAATTGATAGAAAAGTACCGGTAGCTTTTTCCTCACGGCGATGACACGTGACCACTGAAGCATTACATATAACGGGTATTCAAATCATACTTTTACCAATTCATTGATAAATACAATTCTTTTCTGTCGATTTTAGAAAATATCAGAGCTGATTAATAATATGCAAGTTTATTATTTGCTGAAAAGCGTATTTGATTCTCCAGCACAGAAGTTGTGCTATATAACATGTTCAAATATTTATTTATAATCTGATAATCAATTCATCTATTTTAAAATATAAAGCATGATCGAATGCGAAGGGAATTCAGCTCTCCTTGTAAAAATTTCGTTAACTATAAAGATGTAGTTTACGAAATAAAAAGAGCTGAATTTTAATTAGATTGGAGGGAATTAATTTGATCGTCGAAAATGGATAGACAATTTCCAGAGTTTTCATTTTCTCATTTCACATGTTTGAATGGATTAAAAATGAACATGTTCTTGAACAGTCAACTGATTGATAAGGCAATACTTTGTTGATATCTTATTTTACATCTTCGGCATCTCTTCTCAAGACAATTGTACGAAACAGATTACGTACAAAAGATGCATCTTCTGGAGTCTTCGAGTTGTACAAGTAAAGCATAAATTTATCATAATTTTTCATCATTCATATACATGTAGTTTATCTTTGTTTGTTAATAAGGATAATTCTTCCAAATTAAATCGATAAATCTCTAAATCACAGGGATTAATCACGCTTCCTGGTTGCTGAGTTTACTATGGATTATCTATAATAAATAGAGCAACCGGGAGGCGTGATAAATCCCTGTGCTCTAAATCTTACAAAAATGCGCCATGCTATAGACACATGACAGTAACAAAAAAAAATAAAAAAAATAAAGTAGACAAGACGGACGGACGGACAGAAATAACTTCACACGCCAATTAAAAATGTTGTTTTAAGTACATGCTAGTATCTTACTCGTGCATGCATGAATTCAATCTGGGTTATTTGGACCGACTTCTAAGGGACAGCTTTATTTTAATTTATTTTATTTTATAAATTATTCAAACATGAACACCTTCCTGATCATTATAATTTGCAATTTTATAAACGAAAATCATTAGATCAGATTCATAGGAAATATATTTCAAAATTTAGACTTTCATCGCATAACTTATAGCCATTGAAACAGGAAGATTTTTGAAATAGAGAGAAAAAGAAAGAATTTGTTTTATTTGCTCAGAAAGAGTTGACGACGAATTTCACTCTAATTTGCAATGTCCTGTAGATCTACGAAATAAATTTATTAAACGAGATTTTTGGAAGAAAGCTTCTCAAGTTTTAAATTAGTTCAATTACTTTCATCAAAAAATGTTAAAACGCTTAGGAATTTAGGAAAATATTTAACAAGTACCTGTAAACTCCGACCCTTGTATGTTACATACATACATGTATAATTATGCTTATCATGTTTGTGTATGTCCGTTCTCCGTGTAGTTTTATATGTATGGCTGAACAGCCAATGACTTAAGTTTCAATAAAGTATCAAGAAAAGGTTTTTTTTTTCAAAATTAACAAACAGAAAATCATATATACGTCAATTGTCAATGAAAAAAAAATCCCCGAAGAATTGAATTTTGATAAGGATATACATAGACTTATGTCCTTGATGAAATTACACGAAAACTCAAGCCTTGAAATAAGCTTAAAACAAGTTTTCTTTGTTTTGGCGATGTATTATTTGATTTTGTAGAAGTAGCCATATTCTTTTTGTGCTTTGCTTTACGGTACAGAAATGTATGAAAAGTACTCAGATTCCTATGCATGATTGGTCAAGTGTTGTAACCACAAGGAAAAAGTTAGCGGTACTTTCTACCAATTGATAAAGTAGTACGAGGTAATTTTAAAGGAATTGTGAGAACATGTTGGAGGAATTCAGGTAAAAATTCGTCTACCGATTAACGAGTTTTGCAATAAAAGTAAGAAGTATTGTACACAATTATTATACCCCGCCAAAAAAAAAAGGCGGCTGTATATAGTGATGCACATGTTTTATCTTTTGTTATCAAGAGTTTGACTGAAGAAATGAAAATCTAACATGAATTGGCCCATCAGATTAAACTGTAAAACTTTCTGTCTTTTGTGGACAAGGAGGAAGTAACTCTTATAAACTCTTATATTGAGTTTATTGTAATAGTAATAAGTGGACAAGAAGGAGGTAATTTCATATTTTGAATGAACAGATGAGCAGTGATTTTTTTTATTATCAATATCTTCCTGATCTTATGATTTAGTTCTTTTTTGTTGTCAAAAATAAATGACATACATGTACATACTCTAGCTTTTTGCATGATACATGTACATGTATATACATGAATTTGTTCTTACTGTATCATTATTTTGATACCAAATTGAAGTCTAAAATTCTTTTCATGAATTGATACATAGTATTTGATAAATTTCAGGTGTTTTCAGTGAATGTGAAACGGAAGAGGAACATTTAGAATGTGTTCATCTGAACGTTCACCTCTTGTACCAACATGGATTGTTTGCATCATTTGTCGAGCTTTTAGCGATGGAAATCGAGTACGTAGGATATACATGTACATGTTAATAAAGTTAACAAACTTTTAAATCAGAGATAAAAATTTTCTCTGACTTTAGTAAATTTACAAGTCTGATGAATTAATATACACTGCTCAAAAAATGTAAAGGAACAGTTTTTATTACATTGTAATAAAATGGTATATAGACTAGAATATTGTTTGGAATCAGCAAGGCTATCTAATCGTGTCTAATCTTGTGTAACGGTTCATCTGTTCGATAGAGACACAGGTAATTAAGAAATGGCCATCAAATGTGTCCAAATGCATTTTTGTTGATAATATAGAATCTATCAGCAACTGTAAATAATCTATTAGCAACTGTAAATATCTTAAACATGAAAGGAGAGGCTTTGCTCCCTGAATTTTTTTAGCAGTGTATTTCAGTCAAGATTGAAACTGAAACTTGCATCTCATCATTTGTATTCTGTCTTTTTGATATACATAGTAAATTGCTCTTTGGTATGCTCGTTATAGAATTTGATGACGTCATAATTAGTTTATGTCAGATACCATCCCAAATGGGAAGTAACTCTGTCAAAAAGATTGAATAAGACTATGAAATGGACGGAATACTGTAAACATGAAAATTTTCGTGTTTTTCGCAAATTAAGGGACTTTGCAAAAATTTTCCCCATGCGAAAATATTCCTGCTGCATTCTTAAAATGGAAAATACATTTATATTGCAAATATTTCCGAGCGTAACGTCTTAATGTTATAATCGTGGAAATTTTCTCCCAGCAAAGATAACCATGTTTACAGTAGCTATCTAATCAATTAGAGATGTCTGTCTTTTCATTCTTTTATAGCAATAATACAGCAGCGTCTACGGCTTTGAGAAAACCTGCGGTCTCCATCGCAGACAGTACAGAACTACGGTGAGACAACTCAAACATAAGAAGGGGATTAGTGAAAAAATGTCCTACGTGTATATTTTGAAGCTAATAACAAATATTGTAGTTTGCTCCAACAATTGAGATGAGATGCCCATGAAAAATTGCAGTCTCTTTTTTGCATGCCTTACTATCTAGATAGACCTACAGCCCACTGTTTGCCTTAGTTATGAAAGAGGCAGTAAATTAACTTTCTGGGAACCCTTCCTCTTTTAATGATATACATGTACATGTATTTGCAGGGGGTCTCTGAAAATATACATGTATAGATACAAAGTAAATTCCTTGATAAAGAGCCGGTCCCCATAAAACCGGAAATATTTTTGGTTGACATACATGTAGATAGCAGTACAACTTATAAGACAGGGAATCCTTTGACAACAAACATGTACATGAACAGGTACATGTAGTTAATGACCTATAAATGCAGTATTTTGGACTGTTGCTTTTGTGAAGTGATGCAGTACATCCATGGAGCTTTAAATTAAGATTTGAACTGTATTGTAAGCTTCTACTGACAGATATAATGTTAAAACAATTTCTTCTTATCTTGAAAAGGTTGTTGTTGAATGTACTGTATACCATGGTGGAAACAATGAGAGTTCCCCAAGTCTCGGAGACTGACGAACAAAAACGTAACAGGGAAATGTTTGTGGAGGAACTTGGTAATTATTTATACATGTACTTGAAAGACCAATATAGTCATGTTTTTATTGGATTAAACAATGCACATCAAATGAATTTACAAGTACCAAGAGTTATTTTCACCCCAATTTTTTCATTATCTCTTTCCTGTTTTGGCACACGTGCCATCTTGCCAGCTAGCAAATGAGTTTAGTAAGAGATGAATACATGTATGTTACTGCCCTGTATACTAAATCCAGAGCACCCTGTTTTCCCGGTTTTCTATAATATGATATTGTCATTTTCCAAAAAGATATCAATTTTATAGCACTCCTTTAGTCATAACAGAAAATACCATTGTTTTGGCTGTACGTCGATTAAGTTAGAAATAGGATGGAAAATGAAAAGTCTACAGGGATTTTCTATAGTAAAATCACTGAAAATGCGTGACGTCGGATGCTTTGACATCACTGTTTACTATTGTTGACACGGAGAACAAAATGGCGACGGCTTGAAATTAACATGGAAATTCCCGGTAGACATTTTGTTTTTCATATTGCGGCTTGAAGGCAGATGATAGGGTAAGTTAAAGTTAATTTCCAGTTACAATTAAAGGAGGTCAATTCTCAGAAATAATGATTAATAGGAAAATTCTTCAGACAACAGAATAAATTGCCAAAACAGGGTGCTCTGGATTTACATGTAGTAAACAGGACAGTACCCATTTAATATTACTTACTTATCTGATTATTTTTCAAATGTTAGAATACATCTACATGAACATGAATATCAACCTTAGTCACATTGATAATGAAAATGTCATATGTATTGTACATGTTAATCTACATGAATTATCCTCTCTTTGTATCCGCAGTGACACCTATGGTAGGAGATGAGATCCTTGCGGTGACATTGTTCAGTATGGTAACCAAGTTCTGTAGCGGCAGTGCACCACATTTTCCCATGAAGAAAGTTCTGTTACTTCTCTGGAAGGTTGTACTGGTATAAAAACAGCTTGCATATATTATGTACATGTACATGTGTATACATATTTGCTATGAGAAATAGCCTGTGTAGTCAGCAATAGTTCTGGGCCCGGCAACATATTAAACTAAGAATTGACTTCAGTCTAAATTTCAATATTCTTTTGTCTCATTGATTTGAAATTATTCAAATAATTTGTCTATTTTCAGAGTAGAATAGGATGGATGAAATCAATGTTTCAAATTTTCACTTACTTGTTATACAAATATATCGTTTTTTGAGAACTTGACATGAGTCAATTCTTAGTTTATGGTGCCAGGCCCTCCTCAGATTGACTTTTCGTTATTTACATGTACCATTGAGGAAACTGAACATGTTTAAACTTCATCTTATGAAATTGTCTGCACTAGGTATCACTTGGAGGACTCCGAGACTTACAAGACCAGAAAAACAAAGTACGAGAAGAGTATGAGTTACCTCCCCTTCCAGAGGACACGTACGAAGTGTGTCGTAACATGCGAGCTTCATCGCCACCAGCATCTGCGGCAGATCTCATCGAGCAACAAATGCCGAGAAAAATGTTCCGAGGGAAGAGGGTGAGTCACTTCTTTTGCCATTAGCTCTTTTATTGAAAAGACTTGAATCCCTAGGAATTTTTTGTTATTTTCAAATACATGTACACATATAAGTTCTTTTATACACAACTTTTATTTATGAATATATATACGACACTGGCAAGTTTTTTGATTGCCGTTCCCATTTTGTAGAAATGCACTTCATTGCCTGTTAACATGTTTTCGATGTCTATTTCATGGTGTATTTAGCCTTTGCACTTTGCAAATTTTTCTCACATTTATAAGTGTTTATGCTCACATTGAGAAATCTTCATATTACATCACAAAAATGAATAATTTTGGATTATGTTGGCAATTCATTCTATTTTTATAGTAAGAAAGATTTGAGTGGATGACCCTTACACATGTTACATGTAGATAGAAATTTTTTTAAAAATTAGAAAAAATAGCCTTTTTAACTTTAAGAATTCAGTGAAATCTGTATACAGTATAAAGGAAATGGAAAAAGGGCACAGATTTGAATTTCATGATAAGTTAATGAACAAAATATTTGAATATAGGGAAAACTGTAATAACATTCATGATACAAGTGGATTACTCCTCAACTGTTTCTACAATATATTCTTCACATTTAGTAAGCATATAGGGATCACTTATGTCTATCTGTCTGTCCGTCTGTCTACTTCAAAATCACAAAATCTGACTTACTAGTTATGCTTGATTTGAAAGACTCATTACTTTCCATTGTCCAAGGTGTTGTAATACATTTTACTGCTAATATATGTAGATGTTATTCAATGAAAAGGTTGTCTAGTACTAGTAAAGTACATTACCTAGTTTTTAGTCCCCTACCGGCAACGCCGAAGGGGACTCTTAGTTTCTTATCGGTCTGTCTGTCTGTCTGTCTGTCCGTCTGTCCGTCTGTCCCATTTTCAGTTTTCCGGACTTTTTTTTGCTGTTGTTGCATATATTGAACTCATTTTTGGTATGTGGATATATCTCAATGGGATACAGATCAAGTTTGAGTTTGCTTTCGATTGACCTAATTTTACAAGAGTTATGGCCCTTGGACTTAGCACATTTTATGAAAATTTCAGTTTTCCGGACTTTTTTCCGCTGTTGTTGCATATATTGAGCTCATTTTTGGTATGTGGATATATCTCAATGGGATACAGATCAAGTTTGAGTTTGCTTTCGATTGACCTAATTTTACAAGAGTTATGGCCCTTGGACTTAGCAAATTTTATGAAAATTTCAGTTTTCCGGACTTTTTTCCGCTGTTGTTGCATATATTGAACTCATTTTTGGTATGTGGATATATCTCAATGGGATACAGATGAAGTTTGAGTTTGCTTTCAATTGACCTAATTTTACAAGAGTTATGGCCCTTGGACTTAGCAAATTTTATGAAAATTTCAGTTTTCCGGACTTTTTTCCGCTGTTGTTGCATATATTGAACTCATTTTTGGTATGTGGATATATCTCAATGGGATACAGATCAAGTTTGAGTTTGCTTTCGATTGACCTAATTTTACAAGAGTTATGGCCCTTGGACTTAGCAAATTTTATGAAAATTTCAGTTTTACAGACTTTTCTTTGGTTCTTTCTGTCTATTGCAAATAATGCACTGATTTTTGGTAAATGAATACATCTCAGTGTGAATCAGACCAAGTTTGAGTTTGATTTCCATTGACCTATTTTTACAAGAGTTATGGCCCTTGGACTTAGCAAATTTCATGAAATTTTCAGTTTTCCGGACTTTTTCATGCCTGCAGATAATGAGCTGATTTTTTGTATGTGAATACATTATAGTGTGATGCAGATTTGAGTTTAATTTAGATTGAGTAATTTTCATAAGAGTTATAGCCCTTGGACTTAGCAAATTTTGTGAATTCAGTTTCCCAGACTTTTCTTGGCTGTTGTTGCAGAAGATGAACTGATGAACAGAGATGCAAGTCATAAATTTATGCCGCCGGTAGGGGACTTATATCGCACAGCGATCATTGCATTTTTCATTTGATAGCAGTCATAGCAGCTCATTTCTATGCTGAAAATTTTCAAAGGGGACCACCTAAAATCCACCTAAGCCCAAATTCCTTTGTGATTGTGATTTGTTTACAAGTGAAATCTTGATTTTACAGATCTCTTACTTGATATACATGTATATGTATTTCAAAGACTTTGAAGAGAGCCTTTAAATTCTTCAGTGACCTTTGAAGTCAGAAGAATTGTTCCGAGCTTGATTGATTCGTACTTAGCTGGTCTCAGCTTTTGACCTGTTCTATTTTTAAATGGAATAGCGGGCAGCACATATTCTTGAACACATTTGCTATATTATCATGTATCAAATTAGTTTCATGAATGCTGTACCCCTTAACACTGATGCATGATCATTGTAGATGGCAAACGGAATGAATGATTTCACTGCATGTTTATCCTTACATACATGTATATTATATTATTGCGCAGGCAATTTAATTTTTTTTAGTGTTTTGATATTTACATGATTCATATGAACACAGCTAGGAAATTAAAATTAAGTTTTCAAAAATTTAATTTGAATTTCCAAAGATCTCTTATACGTAGATAGAGTTAAGACAATTTTGATAGCGGAGTGATATTGAAAAGGGAAAATAAAATTTTGAATGTGTTTCAAGTTACAGTTGTAATGTAGTTCTAAATAAATATGTATAAACTAAGTACATGTATTACTAGAAATAAATGTCCAAATAATAAAATTCCCAGTTTATATTGTGTATATATGAAGTTGGATACATTACATCTGTAAGACAATGAACCATATGATGCTATATACATGTATACAGCTAAAGTAAAATTATAACACAGTTTTCAGTACTTTTGCACATTTATAATGGCAGTAAATGCATGCTTTTTATTGTTGTGAAGATATTGTAGTGAAAAAATGTTTCTTTTGACGTAATGCTTTTCTCTTTCTTTTGACTCAGAATTTGCTAGATCAGTGCATAGTGCATTTTGCTATTCATAGTTAAAAAAGTTGATTTATATTTCTTCAAAATCTATAAAGGGTTTGAATTTGAGAAGCTGTTTACAATATATTGCTTTCTAAATTGAAAAGAAAAGAAAATTTTACGTATATCTATATGTAACTTGCATCAAATGTTTCTTTTGCATAAAAAAAGAGATCAAATCATAAGGTAAAAATCAACTAACGTTAAGACTAGATCTAGATTAGAATTAGCTCACAGCTGCAAATGAAAATATTTGTGGAATCAGTTGCCTAACTCTTTTTTCATTTAGCTCAATCGAACAAATATTTAGTTGCTTTCTGACTTTTCTTTACGCCTGCCTTCTTCTCACTCTCTGCCTAACTAACGAATACTTGGATGGCTCCACGCATTTGCCTAACTTATGGTGTAATCTACTACTGGATTTGCTTGGTTGTAATCTGCCTAACTGTGGTTCTGTGTAAAAATGGATGATCCACTGTGTAATATTGGTGTTTTGGGGGACGGATATCCACTGTATCCACATATCCACATAATATGGATTTTGTCCACCATCTACATTTTTGTCATTTGGTGTATGTGCCAATGGATTTTATGTACAATGTAACTGCTTTCCACCATTTTATTGTACACGTGTTATGTGGATGGATATTTTTTCCACTCCAAAAATGTATATTGGTGTTTTCCGATGGAATTTTCTCCACTGTTTCCATAATTCATTTTGTGAACGTGGATGGATTTTTCCACCGTTTGTAAATAAAGAGTCTGGTTAAACAGAGTAGCATCCCGGACGACCCCTTCGACACAAATGGAGAAGACGATTTGCTGAAGGAAATAGACGGAAATAAAGGAAGCGATGAGGAAATGCCCCCTACCCCACCACGACCTTCAACCCCTACAGTACAGCATCATAAATCATTACCATGGAAACCAAAAGTCAGGTTTGTGTGATTTGATTTTGAATGAATACTGTAGCCAAGTTCGATCATGTAGCCAAGTTTGATCAATTTCGGTTGATCGTTTCTTCAGCGCATTCTAAAATTTCTGTTATCAAAATTTCTTGAAATTTCTAAAACGTGGGTCCTGTAGCGTCATATCCCACCCATCCTGCTAAGTCTTTCGATACGCTTTTTCGACATAGTAACTTTCATACTTTTTGGCATATTACATTGTTTAGATTTGGGGATCACTGACAGGGGTTGGGTGCCGGAGGCGTGCGTGTATGGTCCATGTTGCCAATTTATCTGTTCTTGAATGATGCTATTCAATTTGAAGACATTTACACTCAGACTTCAAGTTTCTTGATCTTGAAGACATGTCTAAGTATTACATGTAGATGCTATGATCAATTTTCAAAATATTCTTCATAGTTTACATAAGAATGTGAAATATCTGTATGTGCATGTAAGGTTGAAGTAATTGTATCGGCAAATTTAGATATAGTTCATACAATTGATTCATCCCCATTTCAAAACTTTGCATCTTTCTAAGCTAAAGTACTAAATCTAATGATATGCTGCTATCATCAGTCATCCAGTCACTTTTCTGCCTGTTTCAACTGTTTTTGTCTGTCCGTGTCAGATTATTTTAGCATGCTGATCTGTCTGACTGTACAGCTGTCTGACTGTAGGATGACTTACCGTTTTGTTGGTCATTTTCATCCATCTGTCTGTCTGTCTGCCTGTACATGTCATCATCCATCTCTGTCTGATTGCAGACAAAAAGATTTAGAAACGTTTTTGGAGCATACCAGAATGAAGTTTGTGGGATTCCAAGTGAAGAACGACCAGAATTCATTGGCAGGTTTACCTCAGCCCATTCATGAAGGAGTCAAAGTCCTAAAACAGGTACATGCAGTTTCATTCCATAATAATGCCTCTCATGAAACGTGTATGATTTGATTACGTTTACATGTTCATGTATATGTATGTTTGATTTATATAATAAGTGTCTTATTTTGTGTGTTTATGCAGAAATAAATTTCAATGGCTGGTGCATTTATTTTGATATAATGCGCGTTAGCACATTTTATCAAATAAATGCATAAGTCATTGTAATTTATTTCTGCATAAACACACAAAATAAGACAATTATTCTATATATATGCACTTTCAAAGCCAAAAATAGAACAACGAAAGTTCCCAATTCTATTTTTAAAGCGAATCCGTCCACCAATGTGGAGGGGAGTTAATTTTAGAAAGGAACAGCGGGAGTGTCCCCATGGCAACGTCACGCTTATTCAGTATGACTGAAAGGTCATAAATTAATGCATTGTGATATATGAAGTATTACAAATTAGAAATTTAACAATGGAATAATGACCAAATATGACTAAACGAGTTATTTATTACTCTCTAGATGTTGACTGTTTGGAACTAATTTTGTTTGCGGAATGTATTCCCATTTCTGTTATCCGTTTGAGTCAGTTGCAGCGCGGTGAAATCATGAAATGTTGACAGCGTTAGTTTATGGATTTTTCCTATACTGTGTACTGTTTTGTGTGGTCTATTTTGAAATTATCGCAAACAACGCTGAATGTGACAAGAAATCTTCATTCGAAATATTCAGTTGAGTGTAGGATGTGACATCAATCGACATAGAGCTAATTGTAGCTGCGCCTGCCTCTGTCGCTTGTTGTTGATGTCGTATTCTGTAATCGTCAAGATATAGTTGCTGAAAGAGGTAAGGACTTAGTGGGGATGATTTTAGTATTGAATTCGTCTTTTTATATAATGTTATTCCTACTTTCTATATTGCATAGGAAAGGATTTTAAACTTGTTGATATTCAATTCAAATTCATCCGCTATGTCGGGCGTTATGACGTCACACTGTCATTTATACGGAAATCAATAACAATCGTCCTGAAAGCTTTATCTCGGGCAATTACAGTGGCTGTGCATATATATACGTATATTTTATGTATTTTGAAATATGGAACAGCTAAATGTATATATTTACATATGCTCATTCATTTGTATAAGATGTACACTGTGATTATAGGAGTATAACCGCGGTGGCGTGATTTGAACTACATGTATGAGGTACATGTAATAGAAACTTGGTTTGATTTAGTAAGAGAGCCCTAGCAACGTAGTTTTAAATGTATCTAAATTTCAATTTAAGCTTGAAAAATGGAATGTAAATATATGTAATAACTGTCTTTTGGAATGTGATTATACTGTGTTAACCTACAATGGATCCAGGAATTATGTTTCTCATAATTCCAGGATCCATTGTAGGTTATCACAGTATAATCACATTCCAAAAGACAGTTAATTCTATAAGTAAATGAGGGTTTGCCAAATAACTGACATTGCACCTGATGTTGGAATTAAATTATGACATCATAAACAACGGTCTGTCAAACAATACTTTGACTAGCAATTTAATTATGGCAACATTATGCGTAAGTCGACCAAAGTACTTATAGCCAGTTAAGAAAACAGAAATTTTGATTTTATGTGAAAATGCTTTGAGATAAACACGTATGAATATCGAGAGAAATATTCAAGTTATAGAGCACTGTTTGGAAATGAAATTTTATTTTGTATCATTTTTGCGTTTCCCCTCTTCACATATGAAAATAGCACGGTAAATCATTTTTTCCTTGCGCTAAGTCATTAAAACCTACACTGGTCAAGTTTGATTAATGCAATAGCCATAATCATGATAATCATAGTTGTATACATAGATTTATGCCTGAATGATCAGTGAATATCTTCCTGTATGAATAGGTATTGCCATTTTATTTAATACACTTGACCCGACTTGGACAATTTCTGAGTGTAAAATAATGCTATTTTCCCATGAGTACACCAAAAATGATGTCTTATATGGTTAAAAACCCGAGTTCTTTGAATAGTGCTGTTCCTTCTGCATTACCATCTAAATTTTCTAGTAATCATTTTTTGCCGTTTACAAATAAAAGGTAAATTTCCGTTTTCTTAAGAACCTATTAGTACTTTAACAACTGAATGTTGGACATTTTGCAATCCCTCAATTATGTCAGGATATCCAGTACCTGTTTTGTACGTTATTTTTGCCTTTTCTGATTCCTGATAATATCTGGAGTATAATGTTAAAGATTGGAAGAAGAGATTGGCAATATTGGTGCTTAGATAATAAATAAAAAGAAATTCATCCTATCCGTACAAACTTTGTATGCACTCCTGCATTTTAAAGATAAATCATTTACGTCAGGTTTGTTCACTTGCATTCTGAGAAATGGGATGTTTGTGGAAAAAGACGGTGTTATTCACATAAAAAGTGTCATGTAAATGTCGTGATTGATAATATTTTGGTTTTCATTCTGTATTTTACAGCACCTTTATGTGTCACTAACAGAACTACAAATCAAGAGAGAAGAAGAAATAGCAAAGAATCCATTATCAAAGGTATTATTTTAAAATGTGATTGCTATATTGTCTACTAATAAAGGTACATGGACATCAATTTCAAACATGTATTTTACATTTAGTTCACACTACAGAAGCTTTAAAGACTCAAGTATTCAGAGATTTCCTTTTATATCGCCAGTTTTTGCCGATATTGTCAAAGTTACATGTAT
Source organism: Pinctada fucata (assembly GCA_028142955.1). Classification (NCBI taxonomy): domain Eukaryota; kingdom Metazoa; phylum Mollusca; class Bivalvia; order Pterioida; family Pteriidae; genus Pinctada; species Pinctada fucata. The sequence goes on along the minus strand of AP027102.1, from coordinate 60,888,710 downwards.
TAACAACGTTCCTTGACAGTTAATTTTTTATATTTACATTACTAGTGTATTCCCCATGTTAAACGCCCATTAGGCAACTAGAATTATATTCCAATAACTTGGGTTGCTTGTGTGATGTCACGTTCATGTATAGCATGTAGGGAGAATTTACCAAAGTCAAAATTCATCTGACGCTGTTACAGGCAAAATGTGCGATGTACATGCAAATAAAAATGACCAATACGTAGAATAAATGTAAAAATAAGAAATGACTGTCTTACTTTTGGTGTTCATGGGTGAAGCGATTCACGGAATTTGCACGTGACCAACCAGAATTATACACCCATGAACACCAAAAGTAAGACAGTCATTTCTTAACTGTACTGGAGTAAGACAAATTTTAACATAGTTACATGTACATGCTGTAAACTTGGTTAGTTTTGCTGATGGAAAATTTCGCGAAATGACCATTACAGCAATATGAAGGGGGTAATTTTGGTGAAATCAGGAGTACATATTCTTTTAAGTCTGTTATACTTGTGGTAATTTTCATGTGGAGGTTATTTTCCGATAACAATACAATCGCAAAAATTACTCCTACGTGAAAATTGCCCCCATATGAAAATTTCCATGTTTCAAGATACCACTTTTTAAAACAATGTTCCAGAAAAAAGAGTCTGCATTTGATTTGAAGTTTAGTAACTAGCAATGTCCCCACTAAGGCTAATCTTAAGGTAGTTTGATAATTTAGATTTTACTATACACACTCTTCAGTTTGTACTATACTTTGTACAAATTAATATATGATGAACAGATATTTGATTCCTAAATTTATATTTCAGCCCGAGACAGAGGTGATGGACACACCTGTAGAAATCCTTTTTAGATCCATTTTGCCAAATTTACCACAATATATGGTAAGGAAATGTCAATGTATGGATTTTTTTTGGAAAAAAAAGAAGAAAATTTATGATTTTATTATTCAATTGCCTCTGTGCTGCTTTCCAGAAACATATTATTTCTTTTGTCCAAAATTTAAATTTTTGAGAATAACTTTTAAATGGTAAGTGGCAAGGCTTCGATATTTTCATGACCTTTCCTCATGATTAGACTATGACCTTGTGACAGGTCTCGACATTTGAAGTCCTTTATGAAAATGATAAATGATAATGAGCCTGTACATGTATATTTCATATGTGTATTCCTCATGAAATGTCTTTCTTTTGACTATAATTAGTAAAGATACATGCAGCAAACAATGTAAGCATTGTGTTTAAAGAACAGGCCATGTTCAAGACCATCATTCAATTTGACAAATTGATCGTTGATATCACCTCATGTATTTTAAAGTAGAAGGCATTTTTGTTTGTTTGTTTATTCCCCAGATTGCATTGCTCAAAATTTTACTGGCTGCGGCACCAACATCCAAAACCAAAACTGACTCCATCAACATCCTGTCTGATCTCTTACCAGAAGAAATGCCGTAAGTGTCAATGATATATGGTTCATAGTAAATAAAGCGCCTCAAAGGTAAAAGGTAAAGGATAGATTACGGTATGCCAGCATACAATATACATGTTTATTAAATGGTCATATATTATTGCCGATTTTGCTTATTTCTGATTGGCGGAGACGCAGTTTGATAGAGTGTACCTCAGAGTGAGTTGACCACTAACGCTTGAAAGTGGTCTATTCGTGATTCAGTGACGTAAGAATAACCATTGGTTTTTGCAGTGTTAGATCTTTGACTATGCATATCATTACAATGCAAATGTTAGAAAAATCCTGATAATTAAATAAAGCAGTTGTTATTGACTTTTGATTTCGGTCTACTCGTGACTATACAGACCTGGTCAAGTATTGGTTAACTTCGGCCTCGGTCAACCAATACTTGACCAGGTCTGTATAGTCACGAGTAGACCTCATCAAAAGTCAATAATTGTATAGTATTGTACATGTACATCTTATGTGTACTTATTTCAGTGGGATTCATATTCTATTCAGAATGTACTTATTCAAGACTACACTGCATTATTTATATGCTATAGATTTAAACAGAAAAATTGTCAAATGTGCTAATTCATGTTATACATGTACATGTACTATTACACGTGTACATGTATGTCAGTTTGCCCAATTTTACCCTGTTTCCACCAAAATTTGTATGTGTCAAGCTACATGTATATGATGTACAATGAGTGATATGCCTTTGTTGTTGTATTTTCAGCACTACAGTGTTGCAGTCCATGAAGCTTGGAGTGGATGTCAATCGTCACAAGGAAATTGTAGTCAAAGCCATATCGGCCCTATTACTTCTCTTACTAAAACACTTCAAGCTGAATCATGTTTACCAGGTATGCTATTACATGTACGTGTGTATCAGATGCTAAGATTTTTATAAAAGACGTCCCGTGGGGGGTATAATTCGTCCACTTTAAGGCAGTTCTAGTTTAACCACCAAACATTTAAACTGCTATAAACAAACAGAATCTTTCTTTCTGATATGTTTTATTTCCAATTTCTGATACATGTATATGTTTGTTATATTTCAAATTTCTTTAAAATCCCAGTACAAAAATGTACCAACAAATGCCTCAAATTTGCTCACGGATATTATCTGAAATTCTTAGAGCATAGAAGAAATATTAAGCATTATGAAATAATTTTGCCATGATATTTCCTCCTTTCAGTTTGAGTTTATGAGTCAGCACCTGGTATTTGCCAACTGTATACCCCTGGTACTCAAATTCTTCAACCAGAATATTATGTCTTATGTCGGAGCCAAAAACAGGTAAGTTAACAATCTAGAGTGTATGCCACAGTACAATGTGACTTTCTCCCCTTCATTCTGACAGTGTAAAGTGCATATGTATTATTTTTTGTAGAAAAAGGAGAGAGACAGAAAGATTGTATGTCTATAAAAATCTAAAATAATCTGAAGAATAGAATATGCTAGGACATACGGAGTCCTCTTCATTACACACAGGAATAACTGAAGGGGAAATCTTCATAACAGCATAATTCAAACATCTCAGCTAAGGGACAAATGTATGAAGTACATTACATGTCGGTCTGAATATTTATATCTGTCGTGATTTGCAGATACATGTACATGTAATAAACGGTAACCAGCAACTTTTTACAAAAAATTCATTTTGAAGAGAACAAATTGATACATCTACCATAGATGTGGAAAAGTGTCAGTTCGAAGAAAATGTCGGACAAATAATTCTTTTCGACTGACAAAAGTTTGCAATACTTTTCGTTGTCCGGAATGACAAAATTACCAAAATGTCTGACAAGAAAGAAACAGATTTCAACATCACTGATCTACATACAATTTATGTCTTTTAAAACTTGCTCATAATAAGACATGTGTTCATGTACATGTAATACTTATTTCATATTATTTTTCAGTATTCCTGCGTTAGATTTTCCTAAATGTGTGATAGGAGAGCAGGAGGAACTCACAGCAGAAGCTCTTGTAAGTAACTTTCTAATGTGAGCTAGGGAAATAATACAAAGCCTCTGGTGAGGAAGCTCATATTAAGATCATGTGACAGATTATTCAATGGACAGCTACTGTATGTTCCAGAAATCTTATACATTAGAAAAATTTCCGTAATGAAATGCTACAAAACATGATAGTTTTTCAAGATGATTTTTTTTGTAAAATCGAATAAAATTTAATTATCTTGGTTCATTTTAATCACCACTCTCCACTAAATGGAGCTACACCAACAAATTCAAAATTGAAAACTTAGATGTATAATAATGTACTATTATGAACATGAGTTGTATGTTGTTTTTGCAATGAAGTGAGGTCAGTAGATCAAGATCAAAGCATTTAAACGTAACAGTTGAATTTATTTGCAAATAAGGAAGTATGGAGAGGTTGACAAAGTATAAAATTTTGTTACTGTTGATGTGTGGGAACTGGGACATGTGGGAGGCACTCTGTAGAGAGGAATTTTCGCTTTTAAATGCATATACATGTATGTTGCATAAAAGATAACCTTGCAATTTTCAAAACCCATTCCTCGGATAAAGAAAAATGCATTTAAAAAAAAAATTTCTCGTTTGTTACTTGATTAAAAAAAACATTTTTATTCACAGAAACCATTTTTTAAAGTACTTTCATCATAGTATCCCTATACATAATTGTTTTCTGATTTCAGGAAAATGGAGATAACCTTCCATTCTGTTGGAGGAATATTTTCTCGTGTATAAATTTGTTAAGAATACTCAACAAACTGACAAAATGGAAACATTCACGCACTATGGTAAGATTTCATTCAATGGTAATTATATAAATTTTTCTTCTCATATTAGCAAAACCAAGATTTATCGATGATTCTAATAATTCCTCTAACTGCGAAGTCTAAGTCCTGGAACTCAGCCTAGAATGCTTCAATCAGAACAAAACTCAAAATTGATCTGTATCAAATGAAGATGTACATGTATTCATATACCAAAAAAAAAACCCCCCAATTTGCAATAGCAGTGAAATAAGTCAGGAAAACTGAAGAGTGACAGATAGAATGTCATACGGATCGAATAGAAACAGTTAATCCTCTCTGGCTTGCCATTAATAATACACAGAAACTTTTTTGTCTACTTTAGAGGTTATACATTAGTAGTGTAAATTTAAGAGATAACCATTGTACACTGAACTTTTTGCATAAGGATTTTGTTTATCAATTTCTATGGGAATTACATTCAGTATACAGCAATCATGACGATATCTATGCAAATTGGAAAGTTTCAATCGACAAAGTATACGCATTCGTTTCTAGAAAATATAACAACGTGATATTTTTGTTTCAGATGCTTGTCGTTTTCAAATCGGCTCCCATTCTGAAGAGGGCCTTGAAGGTCAAGCATGCCATGATGCAGCTGTACATACTGAAATTACTCAAAATGCAGACAAAGTATCTGGGTAGACAATGGAGAAAAAGTAATATGAAAACCATGTCGGCCATTTATCAGAAAGTACGGCATAGGCTGAATGATGACTGGGCTTATGGAAATGGTAAGAGATTTTTTCCATGTCCTATTTTGACAGTGTAGGGCCTAACATGATTTTGAAGGAATCAAAAAAAGTTCTCAGGGACTAAAAAATTGTGTAGTAGAACATCAGTTCAATATCATTAGAAGTGAAATTTACTTTATTTTGATAAAATCAAAATATGTTGGGATCCATCATGTATTTTTTCTGAGAAAGTAATGTGAATCCCTATTTTTAGCTCACCTTGACGAAGTTGAGTGAGCTTATGCTATAACCCCACGCGTCCGCGTCCGTGTCCGCGTCCGTGTCCGCGTCCGCGTCCGGTTAAGAAGTTTGGGGTAGCTCAGTATCTGACAAAGTACTAATGCTACAGTAACCAAACTTGCACAAGTGATTCATCTTTGGATGCTGAGGTGAACCCATGCATCGGATGCAGCATCTGACCTACATTTTCCGCTTGAGTGACTTGGTTAAGAAGTTTGGGGTAGCTGAGTATCTGACAAAGTACTAATGCTACAGTAACATAACTGGCACAAGTGATTCATCTTTGGATGCTGAGGTGAACCCATGCATCGTATGCAGCATCTGACCTACATTTTCCGCTTGAGTGACTTGGTTAAGAAGTTTGGGGTAGCTCAGTATCTGACAAAGTACTTATGCTACAGTAACCAAACTTGTACAAGTGATTCATCTTTGGATGCTGAGGTGAACCCATGCATCAAATGCAGCATCTGACCTACATTTTCCGCTTAGTGACTTGGTTAAGAAGTTTGGGGTAGCTCAGTATCTGACAAAGTACTGATGCTACAGTAACCAAACTTGCACAAGTGATTCATCTTTGGATGCTGAGGCGAACCCATGCATCGAATGCAGCATCTGACCTACATTTTCCGCTTGAGTGACTTGGTTAAGAAGTTTGGGGTAGCTCAGTATCTGACAAAGTACTGATGCTACAGTAACCAAACTTGCACAAATGATTCATCTTTGGATGCTGAGGTGAACCCATGCATCGTATGCAGCATCTGACCTACATTTTCTGCTTGAGTGACTTAGTTAAGAAGTTTGGGGTAGCTCAGTATCTGACAAAGTACTGATGCTACAGTAACCTAACTTGCACAAGTGATTCATCTTTGGATGCTGAGGTGAACCCATTCATCGGATGCAGCATCTGACCTACATTTTCTGCTTGAGTGATTTGGATAAGAAGTTTTGGGTAGCTCAGTATCTGACAAAGTACTAATGCTACAGTAACCAAACTTGCACAAGTGATTCATCTTTGGATGCCGAGATGGACCCATGCATCGGATGCAGAATCTGACCTACTTTTTCCACTTGAGTGATTTCGCTTTTAAAAGCCAATATTGAGCAAAGTATAAATGCTACATGTACCAAACTTGCATATTGGATGTATCTTTGATCAAACTTTCATAAAATGACCTTGACCTACTTTTTCCGCTTGAGTGATTTTGCCTTTAAAAGCCAAATTGAGCAAAGTATAAGTGCTAGATGTTCCAAACTTGCATATTAGATGTATCTTTGATCAAACTTTCATAAAATGACCTCGACCTACTTTTTCCGCTTGAGTGATTTTGCCTTTAAAAGCCAATATTGAGCAAAGTATAAGTGCTAGATGTTCCAAACTTGCATATTAGATGTATCTTTGATCAAACTTTCATAAAATGACCTCGACCTACTTTTTCCGCTTGAGTGATTTTGCCTTTAAAAGCCAATATTGAGCAAAGTATAAGTGCTAGATGTTCCAAACTTGCATATTAGATGTATCTTTGATCAAACTTTCATAAAATGACCTCGACCTACTTTTTCCGCTTGAGTGATTTAGCCTTTAAAAGCCAATATTGAGCAAAGTATAAGTGATACATGTACCAAACTTGCATATTGGATGTATCTTTGATCAATCTTTCATCAAATGACCTTGACCTACTTTTTCCGCTTGAGTGATTTTGCTCTGTAAAGCCAATATTGAGCAAAGTATAACTGCTACATGTACCAAACTTGCGTATTGGATGTATCTTTGATCAAACTTTCATAAAATGACCTTGACCTACTTTTTCTGCTTGAGTGGTTTTGCCTTTAAAAGCCAATATACATGTACTAAGAAATATGTTTGAATTGAATTTTGCTGTCACGAGGTGAGCTTCGTAATCTGTGATTACCTATGTTTGCTAAAAATATTTCATTCTTTCAGGATAAATAACCCTATCTAAAGATTGATGTACATCCAGCAAATGTAAATGTGAAGTGGCAACATTATTTATGTATTTTGAGATATACATGTATAAGACCTATCTTGTATCTTGTTCACCACCAACCCATATCTTGAAATTGCCTGGTTGACATTGTTCCCCACCATGCTCTTACCAATATAAAATGTGTTATTATCCAAAAGAATGTACATGTATCATCATCCAAATATCATTGTTCATTTTCAGACATGGATGCCAGACCATGGGATTTCCAGGCTGAGGAATGTGCATTACGAGCGTGCGTAGACCGCTTCAACAATCGACGATACTCCACTAACGGAACGGATCCGGACTTTAAACCCGTAGACAATTGTATTCAAAGTGTGTTGGGTGACAATATAGAACTCAGTGAAGAATTTAAGGATAATTACGAAAGATGGTTAGAAATGGAAGTTTACTCTAGTAATATAGACTGGGATCAAATATTGAATTGTTGAAATGTGCGATGCTGATTTTCATTTTCATTCATTGTCTGGATCAGGGAGTAGTGTAGAAGCTACATTTTTAAAATTCATTCATCAAAATTTAATTCAAATATCAGGATATATGCGTAGATGGGCAAATCTATTCTTTATTTTACAGATAGGATGAAATGACTATCAATTGTCAGTACTTTGTGTCATTTTTTGCATCAGAAAAAGAGCATTGTGGCCTGGATTTGTTTCCCTGTGTTGAATATGTTTGTTATAATGTGGTATGGCCCCTTTGTCAGTCTGCTGGTTACAGATTAGGTACCAAATCTTGGGAACTTCTTATTTCCAATGATGCATCACAATACCAAGATAGAAAAGCTATTAATTTTCAAGATTAAAGATAGAGAGTGTCATGAGCCCACGTTGGGCATTTCTCTCATATTCTCTGAGTAACTGTCGTGAACAGTGCAAAATTCTCATCTGAAGTTGGGAGGGAGAGAATATGCTGCATGGGCACCTGAACTATGACATCATAAAAGAGTGTGATCATTGACTTTGAGAAGACATCCTCTTGTCTGGGATTCTCAGTAAGTTTTGTTATGGTACATGTACAAGGAAATTGTGGATACTCTGGGTGGATTCTTGTACATGTACAAGGAAATTGTGGATACTCTGGGTGGATTCTTGTACATGTACAAGGAAATTGTGGATACTCTGGGTGGATTCTTATACATGTACAAGGAAATTGTGGATACTCTGGGTGGATTCTTGTACATGTACAAGGAAATTGTGGATACTCTGGGTGGATTCTTGTACATGTACAAGGAAATTGTGGATACTGTGGGTGGATTCTTGTGCCAGTGATCACACACCCAGTGATTAATTTTTATGTCACAAGAGCAACATACAGGGATCACCTTGTCTGTCATCTGTCTGTCAGTACCTCTGTCTGATAGTCACACTTTTACATATTTGGCTGTAACTTACTTGATATACATCCGATATCTTTCAAACTTGCAGGGTTGATAAAGTATGATGATACTCACCACCCAATATAGGTCAAGGTCATGTACTTAGGGTCAACATGTTACAGGCTTGATACCTGTTCTTGAACAGTGCTATTTTTTTTTTTAATTTTACTTCATGTATAAGTGGGAACAACATCCTGTCAAATACAGCATACATAATCATGATAAATTGAATAACTGCAATCAAAATAGAAGAATATTATTGTTAATGTTTGAGAATGTAGATGATGTAAAATGGATTCAAGATCATCATTTATATTGGAGCAGCTGCATTGTAAATGCATGTACAACATGAAATTAACTTTGTATAATACAGTATTTACATGTTTTTAAAATGTTTTTATAAATGAACTTTGCAGAATATTTTAGAAAATGAAAGATTCTTTAAGCTTATATTTTCCTTTTTTCTGTATCAAACCTGCACATGTTCATGTAGAAATACATGTATATGCATTTTATTCAATCATTATACACTGCCATCCATAAATAACTATACAAACAAGGAAATCATTCTAAATTCTTTATAAGTTTCTCCTAATTTTTCAATCCTGAACTTGACAGAATCATAATAATTTGTTTCACATAATTCAAAATTATGAATTGTGATGAGGAAAATGTAAAAAGAAATTTTTTTCATCTGCACAATTTTTTTCCAAAAATTGTCAATTTTATGTAAAAATAACAAAAAATTCAAAAACATGAAATATTTGGGTCAAGTTTGTTACAAATGATTTCTACAAGGTTCATTATTAGAATCATACAGCAATGGATTTGAAACTGTTCATTTTGTAGCAGCAGCATGAGTAGAAATAGTGTATACTAATTTATGGATGGCAGTGTATCATTACTATATGCAAAGTATTGTATTCATATCTCTTTCATGAGAACAATAGAATCTAGCACTACTTTAAGATCCTGATAGAAAAATATCCGTCAAGGGTGGGATTGATATTTTCTATCAGGAACTTAAGTATGGTTCTTGGTTATTCTTCTCGCACTTTTAGAAAAACCTTCAAGTTCTGCTTGTTTACGCAACAGAATGACTGAACGTTGTACTAAGGTACATGTATGTGCATGTGAAAAAAGTACGTCAGGTTGTCTGTGACATCATGAAGCAACAATCAACAGTGCTAGATTACTTGTGCTGGATTAAATTTTCCAGCACTGCTGAAAAGGGGAATCAGTCTATCCCATGTGCGAGTATTGAATTCAAGGTCATACTGATACAGCTTTTCTACCTTGAATTTATTTTCATGTTATATGAGTTTCTATTCATTACTGATTCATTGTAACATGTCTTCGGAAACTTTCAATAGAAATGTAATTATGTATCACTTGTCAAGACGTTAAAATGTATAGATCTTTAATACTGATAACTTATTTGTTGTATTTACATATATGTTGTGTCATATTAAGTTATTTATACAAACTTCAGAATGAATTCTCCGAAAAGTATGAAATAAATGATTAACAAAGAACTATTGCTGCCTTAATAGTTGTTGAAATACTTAAAATTTGGGTATATAGGAATCACCCTGTCTGCCTGTCCGTCCGTCTGTCTGTCTGTCTGTCTGTCTGTCTGTCCATCTGGTTAAGAAGTTTTGAAAGCAGCTTTCTGGTAGGCTTTTCATATTACTTACAAACATTCATCATAAAGAGTACTACATTTTGGTACCATGACTTTTGACCTTGTGACCTTGACCTTCACCCTATACAACATTTTAGGTTAAGAAGTTTTTAAAGCAGATCTCTTTTATACTATAAATGATAGACCTTTCATATTTCATAAGCACATTTACCACAAAGAGTACTACAGTTTGGTATCATGACTTTTGACCTTGACCTTGTCTTGTCACGGGGGTATGATTCGTCCACTTTAGGGCAGTTCTAGTTAATAATAATAGAAGCGTAGCATGCAAGCAGGCCCTTTGAGCCTCCTTGCTCCGAGCAAACTATAATGGTAACACATGAAACAAGTGGAAAAATGATCGAAAGTAAGGAAGAAAAGATGCATACTGACGCTTTCAAAAACCTTCAACCAAAAAACCCCTGCCTTATGGGTGCCGCCATTTTGAAAATTTTAGTCAGTGTTTATACGAGAGTATTTCTAGAATCCCTATTATGTAGCTATGGTGTAGGTTCGGTTTTTACAGAGTGTAAGAAGCATTTGAATGAAAATAAATTAAATCCATGTTTCGTCTAATTACTACATTGCTCGTTCATGCATGAGATGAAAAATTGATTTCAATGATTCGGTGACTTTGCGTGTACAAGACTGCTACAGCCACCTGAGCTCGATGCCAACAACCATCAATGACACCCGCCCCTCCACATCTCTCTATAGTCGAAGTATTAGGAAAGTAGAGGCAGATATACTTGTGGATCGTTGGCATCGAGCTCCTGTGGAAAGTAGAGGCGGATATTCTTGTGGATCGTTGGCATCGAGCTCCTGTGGCTATAGCTAAGTGTTGGACAGTGCTTACCTTAGAATAACATTACGATTCTTGATAACATTGTTCAAATCGTAGAAAAGATCTGCCAAATTTTACTAAACATAAGTGCAAAGATTGAAAAAAAAACCCAAAACAAACGAGGTTATCATTGTTCATTTCAATTCTCTGTACGATGTTTATTTCGCGATAAAGTGCTGTATGTTTCATTTTTGGCCGGATTGCAAAGCAATTCCGGTCTATAGATTGACGATGTCCGTCCGTCCGTCCGTATGTCCGTCTGCCGTCAACATTTTGATTTCTGGTTGAGGCAAAATCTAAGTAACTATATGCAGTAGAAACTTTATATTATACATGAAGCTTGCCCATCTCAAGACCTTTCAATTTATGCCATAACATTTGACCTAGTGACCTTGACCTTGGACTTTGACCTAGTTAAAGATTTTGGTTAAAGTTTCTGGTTGAGGCAAAATCTAAGGAACTGTATGCAGTAGAAACTTTATATATTACATGTAGGTTGCCTCTGACAAGACCTCTCAATGTATGCTGTAATATCTGACCTAGTGACCTTGACCCAGTTGGTGACAAAAACTTACTTTGCAATCCGGCCATACCGTCTTTAGCGGTGTTTTAATTCTTATCGATGTGTATTTCGCTGCGATGTACTGTTCGTTTCAATTGATATCAAGTGCTAGCCTGCACCAGTAACTGAGTAACGTTGTGGCTATTGTCAGTATTGAATACAAAATGTAACTTGAGAGAACATGAAACATCTTTCGGAATTTACTAATTGTCTGCATGGCATCTAAATAGGCAAAGATTTATGCATTTATTATCTATTTATTTCAATTATTTATTTATCAATATATTTATTGATATCGCTCATTCATCATTTGAGAACATCATATGTGAATAATACTGCCCCCCCCCCCCTCCCGTGCGATATATCGAAAATGACATCGCTTCGCTTCTAGGGCTTTGCCATAATTCATATTATTTGAATTGCAATAATAACTTAGGAAAATGAAAATTATTTTATCATGAGTTGCCCCAAGAGTGAGATAAGTTAACTTAGTTTTCGTTATTCACATACATTTGTATTAATTGTGAAATGAAGGAGGGGATCTCCAACAAAACTCGGTAGCAGCACCAACATCATACCCCAAAACACCCAATGCAAAAACACAGAGCAGACATGCATAGAAAGAGACGCAAAAGTGCCAAGGAACACCAACTCGCATCATAACAACATGAAACACAAAAAAGACCACACATGTAACTGGAGTTTTAAATACATTTAAGCTTGTATTAGGGAGTAAAAGTCAAACACATAATTAGAATCCAAAAATCATAATTAATGAGCATACACAACCTTGAAAAATTCAAAACATCTAAGACATTCAGCACGAGAGCAGAAATGAATTCCAATGGAGATGAGAGCAGGTGCCTGGGAAGAGTAAGCATCATGTGCCTGCTAACAACACCTATCTTTTTAGCTGTGAAGAAAATATCATACCGTGTGAATGTATCACATCTGGCATTTTAGGATGGTTCTGACTTAAAAGTTGTAGACAATGAGTGTTGAAGTGATTTATATTTTCATTGTATCGCCCAACAATATTTTGCAGCGACAAAATCAGTTGCTCACAAATATACCCATGACTGAGCAGTCCATTCATTGAAGATATTTTTAAGTGTAGGTTCATGTAAGAATTAGGTAGGGATGATACATCAAAATATTTTGCAAAACTTTTTATGCCCCCGGAATCAAAGATTCGGAGGTATGTAGTTTTTGGCCTGTCCGTCTGTTTGTCTGTCTGTCTGTCTGTCTGTTTGTCCGAAAAACTTTAACATTGGACATAACTTTTGAATGAAAAGTGATGCGGCTTTCATATTTCACATGTGTATTCCTTGTGACAAGACCTTTCCATTGATACAAAAATTTTGACCTCTTGACCTTGACCTTTGACCTACTTTTCAAAAACTTTAACATTGGGCATAACTTTTAAATGGTAAGTGATACGGCTTTCATATTTCTCATGTGTATTCCTTGTGACAAGACCTTTCCAATGATACCAGAATTTTTGACCTCATGACCTTGACCTTTGACCTACTTTTAAAAAACTTTAACATTGGGCATAACTTTTGAATGGTAATGCTAGGTTTACACTAAGCCACGATCGCCCCGATTGCCCCGATTGAGGTGAATCGTAGAGATCGTAAGAGAGCGTGGGGTTGAATCGTGACGATCGTAAGAGAGCATGGTGGAATCCTGATGATCGTAGGAGATCGCAGAGATCGTGGCAAAATTTTTGATTCTCAAAAAATTTGCTACGATTGTCCCGATTGATCCTTACATCGTGAGAGAGCGTAGGAGAGCGTAGTGAACCTGATGGAGCGTAGCAGAGCGTAACATATCTTGACAAAGCGCAACAGATATAATATGCGATCGTAGGAGATCTTGGTGAAACACGTTCTCCTACGGTCCACTACGATTTCACTCACGCTCTTTGACGATTTGTTACGGTTTCCACGATTCAGTCCACGATCTACAAGATTCATTGCGATTCCAATATGTCTATAATGAAATTATAATAATACAACCCGTTTTTGATGGATTAAAAGTGTTTTTAACATCCGCAACAATTTCTAACATATGAAGAAGACTAAGAAAAGAAGGCTTGATAATCAGTGAGGTGCTGCATTAATTGTCTTGAAATGAGTTAAATATATACACGCAATCAAAGATTTGAATTGCTCAAGAAAAAACGTTAACTTTAATAATCGAAAAAAAAAAAAAAAAAGAAATATCAAATAAGGTTCATCAATGCCATTTCCTGCGTTTTGCGATATAAGATATTCATCTCCTGGATATTAAGCTTAATCTTGTTCGGATATTACAAGTGGTATTGAAACTGGTTGTCTATTTCATATCAAATCGTGGTAAATCGCGGCAAATCGTAGTCCTGCATCGTAACAGATCGCAACAAAACTTGATAAGCGTAGGGAACCGTGATAGAGCGTGGCAAAGCGTAATAGCTCATCTTTGTAATCGTATGGGAACGTAACGAAGCTTGAGAGAACGGGATGCAAATCGTAACAAATCTTATCTACAATCGTAACAAATCGCTACAGCGCGTATCAGAGCGTGATGGAGCGTCGGAGAGCGTGCGAAGACCAATTTTATTTATGGAATCGTGGAGCTCCACGATTTTGCTCAATCGTAGACATCGTAGGGCATCGTGGCTAAGTGTAAACCTAGCATAAGTGATATGACTTTCATATTTCACATGTGTATTCTTTGTGACAAGACCTTTCCATTGATACCAAATTTTTTGACCTCGTGACCTTGACCTTGACCTTCAACCTACTTTTCAAAAAACTTTAACATGGGCATAACTTTTGAATGGTTAGTGATAGGGCTTTCATATTTCACATGTGTATTCCTTGTGACAAGACCTTTCCAATGATGCCTAAAATTTTGACCTCGTGACCTGGACCTTGATCTTTGACCTACATTACTGCAACCCACTTGATTAACAATTCTTTCCTATCCTATCCACCATCCTACATCCACCTCCTATCCACTCTATCCTATCCCATCCCATCCTATCCTATTCTATCCTATCCCATCCTATCCTATCCTAACCTATCCACCTCATTCAAATCCAATTCTATCCTAAATCCTATCCTACATCCTATCCTATCCTACATCTTATCCTATCCACCTTTTACTACTTCTCATCACATTAAGTTTAGTACCCGAAACGTGCATGTCTGGTCCATGCTGTAAATTTATCAGGTTTTAAATGATGCTATTGAATTTAAAGACGTTTAACATTTGAACTACTTGGTGAGTGTCACTGCTGGTGGACCAAGAGTCCCCGAGGGCACATTTAGCCAAGTTCGATCAACTTCGGTTGATCGTGTGTCTCTTCAACGCATTTGAAATTTTCTGTTACAAAATTTCTTGAAATTTCTAAAACGTGGGTCCTGTAGCATCATATCCCACCCATTCTGCTACGTCTTTTGGTACATTTTTGGACATAATAATTTTCATACTTTTTGGCCGTATTACATTGTTTAGACTGAGGATCACTGACGAGGGTTTAGTACCCGAAACGTGCATGTCTGGTCCATGCTGTAAATTTATCAGGTTTTAAATGATGCTATTGAATTTAAAGACGTTTAACATTAAGCGATGTTATGATTAAAACTAAATGACTTGATACAAATTCATGCATAAGTAGTAAATTATTTGTATTTATTGCTGTTTTTGGATTTTATTAAAATAAAAATTATTTAGATGAGTAAATAACGTTTTTGCACTTGTAGTGAACGAAACAAAATATCATAACAAACCTCCGAGTTTGTTTTAATTGAATTAAAATTTATATCACCCATTATGTCAAGTAAGAAGTTTCAATGGATCAAATTTAATCAAATGAGTATGTTTGTCTGCTAAAAACTTAAGAATTAAAAAAAGAAAGATTTGATTGAAGAATGAAGTGGATAGGATGTAGGATGTAGGATAGGATAGGATAGAATGTAGGATAGAAATGGTTAGGATTGAGGTAGATAGGATAGGATAGGATAGGATAGGATAAGAGTCTATCCACTTTCTATCCTTCATCCTATCCTATCCACCTTTTTGTCAAACAAGTGGGTTGCAGGACTGTACTTTGCAAAAACTTTTTTTCCATCAATACCAAAAATTCTTAACCAAGTGACCCTGACCTTGACCTTTCACATACATGTACTAAACAGAAAATAGTGTTTATACTAACAAAGATGCCACCGGGGGTATTCGTGTTTCACAAACACAGGCTTTATTATTTTGTTTTGAGACATACATGTGGTCGAAATTAACATGAAATTCATTTCTCAAGGTAGCAATGGTGAAGCGAGATATTCACCACATAATTTTATAAAGGATTATGAAGGGAAAAGATTTCTCCACATAATTGAACCAAATTTAGTGCCTTTATAACTTTTTTTTTTACCATCGAAGTATATAGAAATTCATTTAGGATATATGTTTCGGAGTTGATCTGAGCACATTTATTAAAATTTGAAGGCTTTTCATCTGCCTGATTCTTACGCAGATCTGTACTTTGATATTAATGCTCTGAGATCGAGGCTTTGGGAGCATAGAGGTTTGGGTCTGTTAGTTTGTCTAGCAAACATTTTGACATTGAGCATAACATCAGCTAGCAAGGTGATTGGGCGTTGACCTTGGATTTTGACCTGCTTTTGAAAAACAAAGATATTGGGCATAACTATTAAATGATAGGGCTTTCATACTTTGCCTGTATATTCTACCTGACAAGACAAATTTTTTGACTTATAATAAGACTTTTAAAGAAGAAAAAGTATTGGTTGGTCTTTTTGTTTCAGCTTTGTATGCACAAATGAGTTAAAGAAGATCCTGACGATAATCTCAACAGCACTCACAATAGAGCACCAAATTGAGCATCGACGGACCCCTAGCAAGCTAGAGGTGGGACCAGGTGCCCGGGAGGAGTAAGCATCCCCTGTTAGCTAGCCGCACCCGCCGTCGATGTTCACGCACGAAAATGAAAAGAATATATAAAATGCATGCACTGTCTGAGGCCACGTCTATATAGAAAGTGCTATGGCGACAATGTCAGGGACAAATATTCAAAACACTTACTGTCAAACCCCTCGCGGGGAACTTTTTTACGAGCTCCACACGGCAAAGGGCATAAGTGTGACACAAATGAGTTAAAGAAGATCCTGACGATAATCTCAACAGCACTCACAATAGAGCACCAAATTGAGCATCGACGGACCCCTAGCAAGCTAGAGGTGGGACCAGGTGCCCGGGAGGAGTAAGCATCCCCTGTTAGCTAGCCGCACCCGCCGTCGATGTTCACGCACGAAAATGAAAAGAATATATAAAATGCATGCACTGTCTGAGGCCACGTCTATATAGAAAGTGCTATGGCGACAATGTCAGGGACAAATATTCAAAACACTTACTGTCAAACCCCTCGCGGGGAACTTTTTTACGAGCTCCACACGGCAAAGGGCATAAGTGTGACACAAATGAGTTAAAGAAGATCCTGACGATAATCTCAACAGCACTCACAATAGAGCACCAAATTGAGCATCGACGGACCCCTAGCAAGCTAGAGGTAGGACCAGGTGCCCGGGAGGAGTAAGCATCCCCTGTTAGCTAGCCGCACCCGCCGTCGATGTTCACGCACGAAAATGAAAAGAATATATAAAATGCATGCACTGTCTGAGGCCACGTCTATATAGAAAGTGCTATGGCGACAATGTCAAGGACAAATATTCAAAACACTTACTGTCAAACCCCTCAAACAAAGTACATTAAGGTATTCAATGGCTTATTATAGAAAAGGTATAAAAACATTTGAAATTAGGTGTATTGAATCATCATTAAATATCATATAAAAACTTTTGTACTATCCAAGAAGAAATCAAAAAAAAAAAAGTTGGAATAGAGTCATGTTTAGGAGTTATCTCCCCTTGTTGAAAAATATCGAAAAAAAAAATTAAATGCAGAAAAGCTAATTTACAATATGTATGTTCTCGTGACCTTGACTTCTGAGTTTAACCTTTTCCAAAAACTTTCTTGTTTGCCATATCCTTTGACAAAATAGGTAATAGGGTGTTCATGTTTTATTTATGTATTTATTATGACAAGTCCTTTCTTATCGTACCAAAAAGTTGACCTCTTGACCATGATCGATTTTTTTTCTTCAGAAAGAAGCTTTTGTAGCGACAGATCGAGCAGCCGAAAGAGTCATGACTCATTATTGTTTCACAAACAGCTATTTGTTGATTTTAGAAATATCTCGCCGAATTATAAACTTTACAACTCGGTTATCAACTTTTTAATTCAGTAAAATGTGAGGTAAAATATTTAAGATAACCTCGCTTTTGAAAAACATCCTGCATAAAGCTGGCGAGATGACAGTTCATTGAATTTTATCTACAATATGAACAATATGAATATGTAATTCAAGATTAGATGTACGTGCAGACCATGATGTTACCTGTACCAAAGGACGAGTGCAACCTTACATGTACTAATCTTCACCAAAACGTGTAATGACACTAATAATTTAAAACTCTCTCTCTCTCTCTCTCTCTCTCTCTCTCTCTCTCTCTCTCTCTCTCTCTCTCTCTCTCTCTCAGAACTCATCATCGAATGCTTAAGAGTTTTGTCTTAAACAGCGTTTTGAAAACTATTTGTTTTCATCAAAATGTGGAGTTTGATTTCAATAACAAACATAATGGTACTTCTAGAAGGTATTTAGATGGAACACTTCCGTATTATTGATGTAAACACTTATTTCTAGTCGCAGTGTGAAGCAGTTAAAATCGTTCCCCGTGAGTTGATGTTTGTTAATTAACTTTTTCCAGCTCTGTGGTCTGAAAGAATCTTTGTTTTGGCCCTTTATCAATTTGACATCATATATACATATGTTTTGCTATATTTCATAAAAAAATATCACCGAAATTAAAGGAGGTTAACATCTTAGGACCATCCCTCCAACGCTATTCTGAACAAAGATTTTGTTAAGATATGCTACTGAATCCCTACAGGAAATTTGGAGCCGCGCACTCTGTAAAGTCAATATACAAATTTAAATTCTAAAGATAAAACCAGATGGTGCTTGTGAAATGAATTTGGGCAGCTTATGAAAAGCACTTTGGCTGGAAGTGGTACATGGAAATTGGTTTGAAATTTTCTTTAAGAAGGTATATATAGATTGAACACTTCCGTATTATTCTAGATACCTGGATGATATTCTTACTATCGATAATCCTGTGCTTGAAAATGATGGAAATGTTATTTATCCTGAAGAATTGACTGTAAACAAGGCAAACGTTACAAACACTGAAACACCATTTTGGGACCTGAATATCAAAATTGTTAATGGAGAGATTCATATACAAGTGTGTATGACAAAAGATATGATTTTGATTACAAAATAGTAAGTTTTCCCTGGCTTGAGGGTGTTGTTCCTAGATAACAGTCATACGGTATCTACCTTTCGCAGCTCATCCGGTATGCTAGAGCATGAACTGATGTTTTAGATTTTCATAGTAGAAATTTACAAATTACCAAGAAACTTTTAGGTCAAGGTTTTCACTTTAGAGAGGGCCCTAACCGCCTATCCTCTATGAATCTCAATTGGACTCCTCGAGTGTTGCTCTAGATCGAAATAAATTCAAGGTTTATTATTATCAATTGATGCGCAGTTTAATAGAATTGATGTCATTTGTTGAATTCCACAAATGCGAGGAAAAAATGAATTTTGTTCTATTGACTCACGTTTTGATGTTATAGGCATGATAGAAATGAATTGAAACTCAAGACATTTGTAGACGAGAGTTCCGAAACTAAAGTTGATATGTAGTAACGTTTTCAAATGATTATGGTGTAGTTGGCTGCTTTATCTACAGGTGCGAAGACATAGCAGTCAACAACATAATAATCATTTGAAAACGTTACTACATATCAACTTTAGTTGCAGAACTTTCGTCTGACTCTTGACAATCCTGTTTTTGAAATATATAAGAATGAAATTGATTAAGAATTTTTACTCAACAAGGCAAACGTTACAAACACAGAAACACCTGGTCCAGTTTTTTACCTAAATATCAAAATAGTAAACGGAAGAGTGTATAACAATAGAGATGATTTTGGTTTTCAACATATTGAATTTCCCCTTGCTTGATCATGATGTTCAAGACTATCATCATACGGCGTTTACATATCACAGCTCATCCGGTACGCTAGAGCATGTACTAATGTTTTGAATTTATAGAGTATAAATTTAAAAATAACCTAGAAACGTTTAGCTCAATGTTACTGCTTTCATTAACTAGTTAAGACTTTCTGGAAATTTAATAAAAACTACTGTCAGCTTTTTTTACAGTTCGGACCTATACAAGCAACATTACATTAATGTTACCTGGAATATTTCACGGTATGCCTTTTATGTTGACATAATAAAAAAGGAGGATTAAAGGTAGATACATGTAGCATAAATATATCAAAAATGCATCAGAATAATCAAGCGCCTGTTATACCGTGGATATGATCCTACTGTTACCAGATGGACACTCGGCATGATACTTAACCAATCTAGAGCCTTAAACCAGCGCATTCTTAAGACTTGCACTCTGACCTGGACAGGCCCTTTCCAATACTCTTTAGAGAAGACAGGGCTCCAACTACCTGTCCTCTCTGAATGTCGACCGGACTCCTCTGGTGATTACGTGCATGGACTGGACATACCTGACAGAGCACGGACTCCATACTCCTTACGCCCCCTTTTTATTTCCATTTACATTTTCATCTGTGTTGCTTGGGTCTTGAGTTGTGCTGTCTTGTTTGTGTGGTCCTCTTACCGCGAGGGGGTTATTTTACTCAACAATTGTACGTTCTTCGAGACCCCTGAGTAACCGAAGAAGTGGAAGGCTTGTGCACAAGTCCGGATACCCATACCATTTGCTACTCGCGTGGAAGATGGCCGTCCTACGTAGGCACCAATTGCCAATTGATCTCGTTGTTTCGTGTGTAGTCTTTTATGTTTCTATGTCGTTTGTCTCTTTGGTGCTTTGCTCTGGTTGCTGAAACAAAGTCTGGTTTTAGATCCTCTCTTTTCTTACTTATATACTGTTGTTTACTTCAATTAGATATGGAACATGATTCATGTGATATGTGAATATATTTTAACTTTGCAAAGCGCGGTGCACATTCTGGTGAAAAATCCTAATTTTTATCAGTCGTACTGTCTTCCATTCAACCTAAACAGTTTGTAGAAGAGAAGCCATGTGGCGCTCCTTATTCAATTTCTAAATTCGAGCTATCTGTTTTGTTCTCATGTATGGCATGTTCTTGTTTGTCACAAGACTTTTCCATTGGTACCACAATAATCTGACCTTGACCTTTGATTTTGATCTTCTTTTCAAAATTTATAAACTTAAGCATAACGTTCGAATGGTAAATGATAGGGCTTTCATGTTTCACAAGTGTATTTCTTGTGACAAGACCTTTCCAAACGTACCAAATGTTTTGCTCTCGTGACCTTGACTTTAGTTGCTAAGTTTAGTCTTGTGATTATACATGATATTTACCATGAAAACTTGGATAAAGGGTATGTACAGTAATACATGAAATGCATAATCAACAAAACTGTATTTAACTCTTTTACTATTTTATTAAGCAAGCTGTCTACATCATGACTATGATATCTATCTTGCGACAATTACTGTAAATGACTTTTAATTAGCGAGGACTTTTTCGCGTAATTTCGCGAGCTTGATCAAACACGAAAATTAAGTCCTCGCTAATAAATAGTCCGTCAAAACGATAAAAAGTAGGTCAAATTTGACAAAAGTCAAAAACGTCTTATTTTCACTTTCCATTAGAATTAATTACCATAATTAGACAACGGACGATCATACGCGTTTATGTTAGGGATGTTTGAATTACAACCATAGCAATTAATCAATTAGCCTTAAATACCCAGACATACAACTTACTAAAGAACTGAAAAGTCTTTTAGAAGAAATAATCATGGCACATTTCTTTATAGTTTTAATCATCTCGTTTCAATAAGAGACGGAGAAGTAAACAATTGGCGTGTTCATAAGATATGACGATACGAAACGTCTATTTTAGCTTATTTGAAGTAAGCATTTCAGCAATTAATAGAGGATGATGAGGAAATGAAATATACCTATAAGAAAAAAAAAAAGAACAAATGAAAAACAATTCAGATGATGAGCTCATGAAATTAAAAAAAGAAGGGAGGAGATCTAATAATTTTGCCTTACCTTCCCGACTTTGGGACTGAATAACTGATAGGTACTTCTTTGTTGATTTTCTAAACATGACCTAATGTCATGACCTAAAAGTCCCCATGACCTAAAAGTCACGCGAATAAATCTGTCGTCGAGTTGTCGCGAAAATAAGGTCACGTGAATATAAAGACGTTTACAGTATACTGTTCTATATTTGACAAGAGCCGCATAGTTGAATTACGATCGTTTCATATGCATATTTAGCTCTGCCCCTATTTGGCTCTTTGGTACACACATTAGGTCATGTTTAGAAAATCAACAAAGAAGTACCTATCAGTTATTCAGTCCCAAAGTCGGGAAGGTAAGGCAAAATTATTAGAATTTCCATTGGAAAAGTTGAGAATCTCGGGTTGAAAAACATTCCGAAGTGAGACCAGATGCCCAGGGAAAGTCAGCGTCTCCAATTCCGATCTTCATAAGTTAACATGGACTTCAGTCTCCGCAATTTTGCCTCAGTCAGAATATGTTGAAATGTGCATATTGTTTTGATGATGCACTGAAATTCACATAGAATCATAGTATATGTACATATATTTCAATATAATAATTGATTATTTTAAAATCATATTTTCGTTTTCTTTCATGTGCCTCTATTTTAGTCACTTAAATTGCGTCACATATGTACCATCACATGACAGTCAGGGGATATAATAAGTTCACTGGTAGCCATTGTAAAGGTGGGAACTGAAAATTGCAATTTCTGCTTTTAAAATACTTCAAATTTTTAACATAATTCGGAAACTTATTCTTGATAAACGTATTCAATTTAGTATTGTATAGGACCGAATATAAAAAAGTACATAGGTGAGTAAAATTGTTCTAAGAAAATCGAGAGGGAATTTCCTGAAACAGATGAAGTTTATTTATTGCACTTGAATGTTAAACGTCTTTTAATTCGATAGCATCATTTAAAACCTGATAAATTTACAGCATGGACCAGACATGCACAATGTGCTTTAAAGTAATAGACGAACCCTGTCACGCTAATGGCCTTTCAGTTCACATTTGTCTCCTCTTAGGACTTTTTGACCACATATAATAGAGATCTGCTTCCCCGCTTTAAGTTGTTCGCCTTTTATGAACATTCATGTCTGGTGTTCTGATTTTCGAAATATGTTGAGATGTTCTGTTCTCTGACAGAAAGTTTGGCCACATTTTGGTTGTTGGTTTCTATATGAGTGAGTGAAAGTCAAACCTAAAATCCCTAATCAGAGTAAAAGAAGTGATAATCATACAAAACCTTGGTAAATGCGAAACCAAAATACTCTGCAGAGAAGCAAACGTGAATCTCAATTGTAATTATATCAGGTGCCTGTGAAGCATTAACATTTCCTTCCTGCAAGTAACACATGTAGACCAGGTCAAATAATAATTGTATTTAATTCGGCCTTTAGCATAGTTCTTATCTTATTTAAGACATTGGGGACAAAGAGATAAGAAAGCATTCTATATTTTTATTGCATTGTCTGAAATATAATCTGCAGGGACATATCGGTGATTGGAAGTCAAACGCGAAACCCAAAAACAGTCATTCACAAATATAGCCCTGGTTGAGTTGTTCTCTGTAAGTCGTTCACAAATATAGCCCTGGTTGAGTTGTTCTCTGTAAGTCGTTCACAAATATAGCCCTGGTTGAGTTGTTCTCTGTAAGTCGTTCACAAATATAGCCCTGGTTGAGTTGTTCTCTGTAAGTCGTTCACAAATATAGCCCTGGTTGAGTTGTTCTCTGTAAGTCGTTCACAAATATAGCCCTGGTTGAGTTGTTCTCTGTAAGTCGTTCACAAATATAGCCCTGGTTGAGTTGTTCTCTGTAAGTCGTTCACAAATATAGCCCTGGTTGAGTTGTTCTCTGTAAGTCGTTCACAAATATAGCCCTGGTTGAGTTGTTCTCTGTAAGTCGTTCACAAATATAGCCCTGGTTGAGTTGTTCTCTGTAAGTCGTTCACAAATATAGCCCTGGTTGAGTTGTTCTCTGTAAGTCGTCTTGTCCTCAGAACGTCACAAGGTCAGGAAGTGGTTTCGCAAGAAATACATATTATTACATGATGCTAAACGTCTTCAATTCAATAGCATCATTTCAAAAACGGATAAATTTTCAGCATGGACAAGACATGCACGTTTCGGGTACTTAACTATCGTCAGTGATCCTCAATCTAAACAATGTTATATGGCGAAAGACTGTGAATTATGTCCAATAATGTAGCGAAAGGCGTAGTAGGATGGATGGGATATGATGCTACAGGACCCACGTTTTAGAAATTTCAAGAATTTTGGTAACAGAAATTTTGGAATGCATTGAAAAGACGGACGGTCAACCGCAGTTGATCGAACTTGGCTACATGAGCCCTCGGAGACTCCTTGTCCTAAAGCAGTGACACTCAACAAGAAATTCAAATATGAAACGTCTTCAATTCAATAGCATCATTTTAAAAACAGATTAATTTTCAGCATGGACCAGACATGCATGTTTCGGGTACTGATATCGTCAGTGATCCTCAATCTAAACAATGTTATATGGCAAATGACTGTGAAAATTATGTCCAATAATGTACCGAAAGATGTAGCAGGATGAGTGGGATATGATGCTACAGGACCATGTATTAGAAATTTCAAGAATTATTTGTAACAGAAATTTTGGGTTGCGTTAAAAAGACAGACAATCAACCGAAGTTGATCGAACCTGGCTACATGAGCCCTCGGGGTTTCCTGGTCCACCAGCAGTGACACTAAACAAGTTGTTCAAATGTTAAACGTCTTCAATTCAATAGCATCATTTTAAAAACAGATAAATTTTCAGCATGGACCAGACATGCACGTTTCGGGTACTTAACCATCGTCAGTGATCCTCAGTCTAAACAATGTAATATGGCGAAAGACTGTGAAAATTATGTCCAATAATGTACCGAAAGACGTAGTAGGATGGATGGGATATGATTCTACAGGACCCACGTTTTAGAAATTTCAAGAATTTTGGTAACAGAAATTTTGGGTTGCGTTGAAAAGACAGACAATCAACCGAAGTTGATCGAACCTGGCTACATGTGCCCTCGGGGTTTCCTGGTCCATTATCAGTGAAACTCACCAAGTAGTTCAAATAATAAACGTCTTCATTTAATGGCATCATTTTAAGAACATATAAATTTTCAGCATGGACCAGACATGCACGTTTCGGGTACTTAACCCTCGTCAGAAATATGAAAACTCCATCAAAACTTATTGAAAAGTTCTGTAGGAGTTGATTTTCTAAAATGACGGATGGACAGACAGAGAGACGAACATGATTTAATTTCTTCTCAATTTCACGAAAGCGTGCAACAAGTATGTCATATGTCGGAAAATAATGTTCATATGGTACGCTAGATTATTTCGATAGAACATTTCATTAAGATGATTTCAACCATTAGGTTGGTATCTCTGCTGGTAAACGGTTAGTCCCCGAGGATAACGTTCGCCTAGTTTAACCATGCTTCTGCACTGACATGAAATATATTTGCACATTTTCTTGGTCTAAATTTGATACTTTATTCTGTAACTAAGGGGTATCTTCCTCATGTTATAGCTTTGTAGAAAAATTCATTTTGGCTTTATTCAACCTGTTTGACATTTAGTAATACTGATGAGGATTTAATATCCGAAACACGTGTCTAGTACAATAAAATTAGTACTATAGAACATATATTTCGATATTGACAAATTTGTCTTTAGCTGGCTCCTTGGCATACATTACAGGTCGTGTTTAGAATTTCGCATTTCATATACATTATTCACTATTTGGATACCCTCTCTTTCGGTCTCGTGCATCACTGATGATATATCATTTGCTGAAATGCGCATATGGTGCAGTAAACTTTTACGACAGACCATTTATTTCAGTATGAAAATAAGAATGTAATTTAGTTATAAATTTCGGATAAATTCATTACACTGAATGTTTCTCATCTTTCTTTCTTTATTTACTTATTTATTTTGTTTCTTAACATAGTGCTCTATTGTAAGTGCTGTTGAGATTATCGTCAGGATCTTCTTTAACTCATCTGTGTCACACTAATGCCCTTTGCCGTGTGGAGCTCGTAAAAAAGTTCCCCGCGAGGGGTTTGACAGTAAGTGTTTTGAATATATTTCCCTGACATGGTCGCCATAGCACTTTCTATATAGACATAGCGTCAGACAGTACATGCATTTTATATACTGTGTTCTTTATTGTGCATTAACATCGACGGCGGGTGCGGCTAGCCAACAGGGGATGCTTACTCCTCCCGGGCACCTGATCCCACCTCTAGCTTGCTAGGGGTCCGTCGATGCTCAACTTAGTGCTCTATTGTAAGTGCTGTTGAGATTATCGTCAGGATCTTCTTTAACTCATTAATATTGCATGGATTGTAAATTGTTTTAAATTGTTTTGCCTGAGAGTTAAAAAAATGTTGCTGCGAATGTTACATATCTCCTTCATATAAGTTTATCTATGATACTACTGTCAACACTTCAAGGTGTTAAAGTATGATAACTTATTTATGAATAATCTCGGTATGAATGAAGGTACCCGGAAGTTTTGAGCGCCATCTATATAAAGGAGCTTTAAATTAACTCCTTACGATTACTTGTACCTAATAATTTATTCTAATATTATTCAATTACCATATTGCTTGTATAAATGAATTCCCCAAATTTAATTCGATTTACGTTTTTTTTTCATTAGATGTCATTATCTTAGTAATTTATAATTACTAAATCGAGATTTAATATGATTGAAATTAAGATTATGCGTTGATCTACACTCTTCCATGGGAGGGGGATAAAGTGTAATTTTTTAGAAAAAAAAACCCCGCAAAAATGTGGAAAATAAGCCGCTGCGGGATTTAAGAAAATAATCCACGGGGTCATGAACTCTTAAGGCCCCCTGCCCCTCTCCTACATCCGTTCTTTAGAATGTATAAACATTGTGTCAGAAAATTTTTATAAATGGAAAATAGATACTAATATCAATAATAAACAATTATAATACATAAGTGGTGCATGCTATTATAGATCGATGTCACATAGTATTGCAGATCCCAACAGTTAAACAAGATGTTACATGTACTGTACATAGATATCGACGCGTCTTCTGTTTCACTGAACAGCTGCATTTTCCTATTGATCAAATCATTTTCCCCAAAGCAATTATAATGCATGTGGCATTTGTTGCGGGTACATATATGTGACATTTTAACTTCAATCACGATCACCTTCAATGACAACCAATTCATACACAGGATGAATTCTTTTGACATCTTGTTTTTATATAGCTTTTCTCAAGGACCTCAGCGGAAGTCAACAAGATCATGTCTAGTGGCGAAGAAAATGCGCCACTCGTGACTAAAGATGGTTCTAGGAAATATGTGTACGTTCTTACATGCTTTGCCACGATTGGAGGACTTTTGTTCGGTTACGATACCGGTATTGTGTCTGGGTCCATGCTCCTTATCAGAGACGACTTTCAATTGTCAACGATATGGCAGGAAATCATCGTAAGCGCAACAATAGGCGCAGCAGCACTTTTCTCACTTGTCGCGGGATCTCTCGTGGACAGGTTTGGTCGGAAGAAGGTGATCATGTCTGCAAGTGTCATATTTACAATAGGCGCCGTTGTCATGGCAATGTCTCCCACTGACAAGAAGGAAATCCTGCTTGCTGGTCGTCTGATTGTGGGCGCGGGAATAGGTAAGCATATCACTTCATATTTGAAAAATGCATTTGTTTTTTGTTAGATTGACAAAAGTATTAAAAACCCAAACAAAAGACTTTACATAATTATATAGACTCTTTCACATTTTCTGCGGTACTGAATTTGAAGCCCGATAGAGCATTGTCCGATTTTGAAATAAAGCTCATAATGTCCGAGCCAACATATTTTGGCGTTGTTTTTCATTATGACGTCACTAATTAAAGACGTAATTCCATTGAGACGTTACAATAAAAAAGAGCGCAAATATTGCCTTCCTCAGACATATTGATTTCGTCAGCCATTAAGAATTTCGGCATGTGGCCTATTCCAGGGGTCAATCATTACTAGTAGATTGCGTATGTTCCAGTGAAGTATTATGATTGTTTGAAGACGTTTTTCGCGGAACAAATGAAATGCGATTCTGCGCTTAGCGCCATGGAACAATCAAATGACGCCACTGGTGCATGCGTGATATATATCTTGTCCACCGGAAATGGCTTTCCAACTTAGTACCACAGATAATTGGAAGGGTCTATAGGTTAACAAAACGAGCAATTCCTACAGATGACTTATCATTTGTATGTTACAAGGAAAGATTTTCTTTATACATTATTTGACAACATTTGTTTCATTTCTTACTATAGGTTTTGCATCGATGTCTGTGCCTATCTATGTGGCAGAGGCGGCACCTGCAGATATACGTGGGGCTTTAGTGACAGTTTTCCAATTATTCATTACAATTGGTATCCTGGTTTCGAGTCTTATTGCTGGAGCTTTCAGCTCGGATAAAGTGAACGGATGGCGGTAATCATCACGTACTTTGTATGATGAATTTTCTTAAGCATTATTTTAACAAATTAGAACTTTACTGTACGCAGAAAATAATATCATAAAGTAAACGTCAAAGAAGTACCTATCATTATTCAGTCTCAAAGTGGAAAAGGCAAGGCAGAATGACTAGAATTTCCATTGGAACCTTTGCGAACTTCGGAATGAATAGCATTTCGAAGTGATACCAGGTAGGATGTTAACATCTGAGTACCATCC
Source organism: Pinctada fucata (assembly GCA_028142955.1). Classification (NCBI taxonomy): domain Eukaryota; kingdom Metazoa; phylum Mollusca; class Bivalvia; order Pterioida; family Pteriidae; genus Pinctada; species Pinctada fucata. Next base: position 60,859,945 of record AP027102.1, on the reverse strand, counting down.
CTCCAATACTATTTTGTTTATAGATTCTATTTAACTGTGCTACTGAATTTACCCTACATAAAGCAAATATCTATCACTTTTCTTGTAGGTATATGCTTGGATTAGCCGGAGTGCCAGGTGTCATACAGTTCATAGGGTTTTTATTCCTACCAGAGACTCCCAGATGGTTGGTTAAGATGAAAAAACATGACCAGGCCAGGGAATGCTTGATCAAGATTCGGGGAACTTCAAACATCGATAAGGAACTTAATGATATTCAGCAGGCCGTCAAAGAAGAGGAAATGCAGCAGAGACACAGTACGTTCATTGTAACTATGCTTTAGAATACCATATACTGCTTTAAGCATATGAACTTCGGTAGATCGATTCTTCAACGCTTTCGAAAATTTCTGTTATCAAAATTTCGTGACATTTTTTAAAAGTGAGTCCTGTAGCATCATATCCCACCCATCCTGCTATGTCTTTCTGTTTATTTTGGACATAATAGCCTTTGGCCATATTACATAGTTTAGATTCAGGATCACTGAGGAGCGTTAAGTACCCGAAACGTGCATGTCTGGTCCATGCTGCAAATTTATCTGTTCTTAAATGATGGTATTGAATTTGAAGACGTTTAACATTGAAGCTCTCGCTTAAGCAATGGGATGGTCATTTTCTGTCACATAACTCTATATATCATTTTACAATTAATTCTCAGAAGGAATAATTGCTTTTTGGGTATTTGGTCTGGTTCTCTTCCTGATATTTTCTTTGAAATTCTGACAGTCGTAACTTGGTTAAACGGATATGACATATAACTCTATCTAATCTTTTATACAGAAAGAATAATTGAAAGAGAGGTCATTCTTTCTGCATTATCATTGGTCTTGGGTCTTATAGTGGTAATTTGTTCGAGCCAAGTAACTTGTATGTTCTTACTTTATGGTTGTTGTCATTTTCTCCCATATTAGTCTACTGTTATTTGTATGTAAATGTACTTTCTGTCATCAAATGGATCTGTAGTTTTGTATGCGACTTTCTTTTTTTAAATATTTGATTAGCTCTTGAACCCCAGTGTTTTTTTCCTGGCTGTGTATGGTCGCAATGTGCATATTGACAAACATTAGATGACTGGGTTCCAACCACCTTTCACTAGTTTGAACACTATCGTACCATTGACAGTCTCGTTGGTAAAACTATTTCGGAGCATTCTTATCTTCAATTTTCCTCTTCAAGTAGTTTTCCTCATCATTTGACTCACCTTCAAAGTTTATCAAGATAATAACTACTTTACAGGTGGTTTGAAGATTTTTGTAATGATGTTGACCAGCCAGCCTGTTCGCAGAGCTTTGATTCTGGGGTGTCTCCTTATGGTATTCCAACAGTTGTGTGGAATCAACACTGTCATGTAAGTTCTTTTTTTTCGATAAAGATTAATAGAATCTATCACCCCTTTGTACAGGAACAGGGAAATCCCACCCGAGTATCAAAGATTTGCAGTCCAAGCCGAAGCTTACCGATCGCGAGTCGTGGACGTTGTAAATTTTTGATACGAGGATGGGATTTCCCTGTCCCTGTACAAAGGGGTGATTGATTATTTTTCTCTCACCCATATATTTTCACATAATTCATGAATAAACATGACTTGTTTTGCGTTAAATGTTGCTCCATGTGACGTCAAACACTGCCAAACCTACGTAAACATCTATGACGTCACAATAGGGGTTCAAAACAAATATCCGGGTGTGTGAGACTAATATAATCTTACACCACCATGAGGAAGGGATGGCGATTTCTCAACCCGAGTGTAAAAATTTTGCAAGACCATGACGAGGCTTGCCGAGTCATGGACAAGCAATTTTTTTACACGAGGGTTGAGAAATAGCCATTCCTCCCCTCCCTCATGGTGGGGTTTGATTGTTTTTCTCCCACGTTGTCAACTAGAATGTCTGTTGAAATCACCTGTTTGTGACCTTACTTCCATAACGTCGCTTTGGTAGCGATGACGTCAGAGGGTGATATCGATAACGTCAGAGGATGAGATCGATTTATCTCACCCCAGGAAAATTGGAGAGTTCTCAGTCTCAAGTGGGAGAAAGAGTTTTCTCAGAACGGGTTAATCTGTAGATATCTCTGTACGGGGTGGGAGAAAAGGAAAGACAACATTATCATTTATTAACAGGAAACGTAATTAATTTCATCGTGTATGTACGTTGCTAAAAAGATAAACATCAAAGAAGTACCAATCAGTTATTCAATCTCGAAAGTCGAAAAGGTAAGGCAAAATGTCCATTGAAACAGTTGAAGCATACCTGTAAGAGTTTTCATTCTACATAAGCGCTTGTCAACCAAAATGAATCATTTTCCCTCTTTTTTTTCATTTTTGTACTTATATAGTTACTATAGTGCAAGTATACTGCGAATGTCAGGATTTCCATCGGAGCTGGCTATTTGGTTGGCATGTATCCCAAACGCCGTCAATATGGTTTGCACGTTCATTGGTGTATATACCGTAGAGAAACTAGGACGCAGAAGTCTTACACTAATTAGCTTTCTAGGTAAGGCATAAATAAAACATGTAACCCGACTTAACAAACGAAAATAATTTTGTTTCCATGAAAAATATCCAATTTTCTTTTTCAGTTTTCATCAATCATCTTCTTAACGATTTACCTTTTTACTGTGCTACCTGTTTGAGTGGTTTGACATCCTGCTTAGAGAAAATCTATCCTTTTTTCCTTCTTTCAATTTCTCAATGTTCTTCTTATTTTCAGGTATAATAATTGCTCTGGTTATTTTGGGTACCGGATTTTACCTCGCAGACCATAACTCTCCACCAATCAGCAACGTGTCTCATTTTGGCGGCAATTCAAATTGTTACGATTACAGGTTTAAGTTTGGAATATTTTTTTTAATTTTCCAAAATAAAATTACATTGCAACGACCACAATATGACGGAAACTCTTGAGAACAATTTCTTAAAATGAAAATCCAAATGAAAATAAAAGTGCGCAGGATCATAACTGTATTTTCCTTAATCAGGTTGGGTACCTTTTTCACATCTTTATGCAAAGTCTTCAAACGTCGTATATAGGGTTTGTTGCAATGGATAGCTGTAAGCTCTCAACTTGTACGTCTATCATTTGGTACAGCGATTGGACAGAAAGTGCCTGCATAAATAGGTTCAAGAAATTATTCCAAAAGGCATAGAAATAAGATATGATTTTCAAAAGATAAAATTTGTAGGCATTACCATATTTCTCCGATTTTTAAAATTAAATGAGGTAGGCGCCACACTAAACTGTTTTTCAAGTTTGAATTATTTTGTCCTTGAGTATCACTGATGAGGATCTGTTATCCGAATCAAAAAGGTGTTGCCAGTGAATGAAACTCAAGCCCGAAATCAAAACCAAAAGGCTTGAAAAAATATAAAATAAAACTTTCAACTTTAGTTTCGGAACTTTCGTCTACAAATACTTATATCAAAAGCAATGAAAGTGTCCCCAACATTTTGAGCAAACATAACAGTGAAATGTCTTCATTCAACATCCCTATTTCTAATTGGATCTTCCTACTATATACTGCATACCAAAACTGCACAAATCTCCTTACAAATTTAGATACATTGCTAATTCTAGCAACTGCTCAACTACAAGTTTGTCTAGAAACCTGACGTCAGCCCTCACGGCGATAAAGGACCACGTTGCAAAATATTGTGAAACTATTCTGAACAGGAATGATGTAAATTTAGTTTGGTCTATAAAAAATTCCGGGGATGTGATTGACAAAATGAAATCTAGAAATTTTCAAGCCAATATGATTTCTTCATACGACTTTTCAAATATGTACACCACGCTTCCTCACTACAAGATTAATGATCAATTGTCCAAACTCATTAAATGGTGCTATAATCGAGAGGGGAAAACTTATATTTGTACATCTGAATCAAAGGGTTTCTTTTCCGCTACAAAATACAAATAATACAAATCATGGAACTGTAGCGACCTGTGTAGTGCCTTGTTCTTCCTCTTGGACAACATTTATGTAAGATTTGGTGAGAATCTCTACAAGCACGTTGCAAGGATTCCTGTGGTACAAATTGTGCGCCTCTTGTTGCAGATTTATTTTTTCACACATATGAAAAAGAATTTATTCAAAATCTTCAAAAGCAAAGAAAACACGATGATGTGAAAAGCTTCATTGGTACTTCTAGGTACCTGGATGATATTCTTACTATCGATAATCCTGTTTTTGAAAAGTATAAAGATGTTATTTATCCACAAGAATTGACTCTAAACAAGGCAAACGTTACAGACACAGAAACACCATTTTTTGACCTAAATATCAAAATAGTCAATGGAGAAATTCATACAAGTGTATATGACAAACGAGATGATTTTGGATTCAACATAGTAAATTTCCCCTGGCTTGACGGTGATACGGTATCTACATTTCACAGTTCATCCGGTATGCTAGAGCATGTACTGATGTTTTGGATTTTCATAATAGAAATCTACAAATTACAAAGAAACTTTTAGGTCAAGGTTTTCGCTTTCACAAACTAGTAAAGACTTTCTGGAAATTTTACAAAAATTATGATCAACTTCTTTTGAAATTCGGACCCATACAAGCAACAGAGTATATTACTTTAGGTATTTCACAACCTGCATTTTATGGTGACATAATTAACAAAATAAGAAGGATCAAAGGTAGACAGCTATCTCCATAGCAACTGCAGTCAACTGGCTCGCCGACCTTCTCGTGTTGTTAACATTTTTAACGCTCTTGGAAACCATAACGAGATATGGTAATTTGTAGTTATGTCATTTTTATTATAAAATGTTTGTACCCCTGCTAGTGACTGATGATATCGTTTGCCTTGTCAGTGTTTCGAATTTGGACTTGAAATAAGTATACATGTAAATTTTCCTCCATCAAATATGATAAATTGTCTAATACTTAAGAGTATATATCTCCATGGACGCACTGCTCTGCCCTTAGCTTCTTATATTCGGAAAAATCATGTTTAGAATTTCGCTCTTCATATATTCTTTGGATTTCCTTTGTTCATCATCATCATCATCATCATCATCATCATCATCATCATCATCATCATCATCATCATCATCATCATCATCATCATCATCATCATCATCATCATCATCATCATCATCATTTACATACAGGGAAAAGATACTAGCTTCTGACTTTAACTTCACTTAAAGATAACTTGACGATGTGATGTCAGTCGGACTCCTCGGGTGATACATGTAACATACATGAGCTCGCTACAGCCGGCAGAGCACGGACTGTATTACGTACGCCCTCTTTTGACATCCATTTGCATATTCATCTGTGTTGCTTGGGTCCCTGCGTTTTGAGGTCTTGTTTATAAACCAACGAGACCAAAGGGCAACCGGTGCCGACTTAGGACGGCCATCTGCCACGGAAAATATCTACATTTCACAGTTCATCCGGTATGCTAGAGCATGTACTGATGTTTTGGATTTTCATAATAGAAATCTACAAATTACAAAGAAACTTTTAGGTCAAGGTTTTCGCTTTCACAAACTAGTAAAGACTTTCTGGAAATTTTACAAAAATTATGATCAACTTCTTTTGAAATTCGGACCCATACAAGCAACAGAGTATATTACTTTAGGTATTTCACAACCTGCATTTTATGGTGATATAATTAACAAAATAAGAAGGATCAAAGGTAGACAGCATATTTATCGATATGCGTCAGAATCATCAAACGCCTTTTATACCGTGGATATGATCCTAATGTCACCAGACGGACACTAGTCTTGGTACTTGACCAATCTACAGTCTTGTACGAGCGCATTCTTAAGACTTGCACTCTGACTGACTGTGACGACGGGACTCCATGACGGGCCCTGTCCAAACCTCTATAGAGAAGACAGGGCCCCGACCACCTGTCCTCTCTGAATGTCAGCCGGACTCCTCGGGTGATGACATATATGAGCTCGCTACAGCCGGCAGAGCACGGACTGTATTACGCACGTCCTCTTTTTATATCCATTTACATATTCATCTGTGTTGCTTGGACCCTTGTGTTTTACGGTCTTGTTTGTGTGTGGTCATCTAACAGTGAGGAGGTTGTTTTACACCATAATTGTGCGTTCTTCGAGACCTCTGGGAAATCGGAATAGTGGGAGGCTTGTGCGCACGTAATCCAGGATAACCACACCGTCTGCTATTTACGTGGCAGATGGCCGTCCTAAGTTGGCACCGGTTGCCCATTGGTCTCGTTGGTTTTTGTGTAGTCTTTTATGTTTCATGTTTCTATGGTGTGAGTTGGTGTTCCTTGTCCCTTTTACGTCTCTTTCTGTGGGTGTTTGTTCTGTGTTTTTACAAGGGTGTTTTGGGATTTTGTTGTTGGTGCTGCAACCTAGTGTTGTTGGAGATCCCCTCCTTTCTTTCTCTCATGAAAAGAAAACGGAGACAATTACATAGCTCGATAGAAACACGATGGACAACTTTATCTAATGAGCAATCTCCAGAGTGCAACGAAGTATTGTTAGTGCATCGCATTGAGAAATTTCTGTCCAGAAGCTTGTATATTGGCAACAAAGCTTCGTCATCTTTATCAGTTGGCGTATCTTTCCCACATCCTCATACATTATTAACCAATAAGTTCTAATATTTTATAGATGGTGCAGCGATTGTACGCTTGACGATCACTGTGGCTTTTGTTGGGAGAATAAGAATGAAGACACAACTGGCGCCTGTCTGCCTGTGTATAGTGAGCACCCGGAGCGGTATGCGGTCCCTCCTGTCAACTCCTCGGATACTTATCGCTGTAATCAGACGGACTATGAAGGACCAAAGACGTACAGATGGGCTAACGACTACTGCCCGACTTCATATGGCTGGATGTCCGTCCTTGGTCTAGCCCTATTTGTGTTCTCATTTGCACCAGGTATGATAACAGTAATAAGATCTTTGTGTTTTGTTCGGATTGCGATCTATATATCAATTCTTAGCAGCAATACTATTCAATGAATATATTACTTATCATCCTTCCAAACAGTGTTAAATGCAATAGATTGGCTCTTAAGTTCTTCACAATTCTTTTTCGCATAAATTTGTTACGAGATACATTCAAAAATTTTCAAAATTTGAACAAATATGTTATATTATGCTAATCGAAAACAGAAGAAATATAATGATATATATTATTATAGTTACATGAATTATGATTCAAAACACATTATATTAGTTGCCTTGTTTTCCCTACTCGCTTGCATAGGTTTAGGACCAAATCCTTGGACAATAAACTCAGAGATATACCCATTGTGGGCAAGAGGGACTGCTATCTCCATAGCAACTGCAGTCAACTGGCTCGCCAACCTTCTCGTGTCGTTAACATTTTTAACGCTCTTGGAAACCATAACGAGATATGGTAATGTGGAGTTATGTCATTTTTATTATAGAATGTTTGTACCCCTGCTGGTGACTGATGATATCGTTTGCCTTGTCAGTGTTTCGAATTTGGACTTGAAATAAGTATACATGAAAATTTTCCTCCATCAAATATGATAAATTGTCTAATACTTAAGAGTATATATCTCCATGGACGCACTGCTCTGCCCATAGCTTCTTATATTCGGAAAAATCATGTTTAGAATTTCGCTCTTCATATATTCTTTGGATTTCCTTTGTTCATCATCATCATCATCATCATCATCATCATCATCATCATCATCATCATCATCATCATCATCATCATCATTTACATAAAGGGAAAAGATACTAGCTTCTGACTTTAACTTCACTTAAAGATAACTTGACGATGTCAGTCGGACTCCTCGGGTGATACATGTAACATACATGAGCTCGCTACAGCCGGCAGAGCACGGACTGTATTACGTACGCCCTCTTTTGACATCCATTTGCATATTCATCTGTGTTGCTTGGGTCTCTGCGTTTAGTGGTCTTGTTTATAAACCAACGAGACCAAAGGGCAACCGGTGCCGACTTAGGACGGCCATTTGCCACGGAAATAGCAGAAGGTGTGGTTATCCTGTATTACGTGCGCACAACCCTCCCACTTTTCCGACTACCCTAAGGTCTCGAAGAACGTACAATTGTGGTGTAAAACAACCTCCTCACTGTCAGATGACCACATACAAACAAGACCGCAAAACACAGGGGCCCAAGCAACACAGATGAATATGTAAATGGATATCACCCGAGCAGTCCGACTGACATCACATCGTCTATTTATCTGTAGCTGAAGTTAAAGTCAGAAGCTAAATATCTTTTCCCTTCATGTAAATGATCATCATCATCATCATCATCAGCAGCAGCAGCAGTAGCAAAGTTTCGTGAGAAGATGCACTGTTTAATTTGTAAGATTTTTTTTTCACATTTTGATGTGTGATTATCATATCTTTTTTTGTCTTTTTCATTTTCAGGTACTTTTTATCTTTTTGCTGGAATATCTTCTGTCGGATTTGTAGTTATTTTCTGTATACTACCAGAGACCAAAAACAAAACTTTGGAGGAAGTTACGGAAATTTTCATGACGGAACAATTCAGAAGATTACACACTCAGATACCAGAGGGCACCACTACTATAAAGGGTGATAATAACACGTATCAGCAAAGTTCCATGTGAGAATTATAGATTACAGAACATATTTTAATTCCACAGGTGGTGTGTACTACTCATTGCAATAAGATAATGATTTGCAAATGTGCCACCTAAGCCAGTGACAAGTTCAGTTTCATGAAAATGAACCCGAGTGCTTTCATTCATTGTTTTACACTTTTTTTATTTCATATGTTTCAAGTTTTGTAATTTCAGCTTTTCATATATAGTGTTTCATAAGCTGAATGCATGTGATATGTTTTACTAAAAAGAACACATTTCTGTATTCTTGACAATTGATTAGGATACTAATTTATTATAAAATCTTTGAAAAAAGTCTTTTAATTCCCTTTGCTTTATTAGGGGGGGGGGGGGGGGCAGAGGAGTACTCTCTCCCTCTCCCGCCCTTACTCCCTTTCGTCCCTTTCAGCCTTCCTCTACCTCCCCCTCCCTCCTCTCGCCTCCTTTCCTCTTTCCTCCCACCCCTTCCTCCCCTTCCCTCCCCCTTTCTTCATCCTCCTGCCCCCTTCCTCCCGCTCCCTTCCTCCTGTCCACCCCTCATCATTAAGATATTCTGTAACTTAATTGTACCTTGTTTTCTTATGTAATGAGAAACACTTAAAGAAGAATATAAAATTGTTTCATGTCAAAGTTTCTTCTGTTAACTTCCCGAGGTGCTATTTACGCCACTTTGCATGCCAATAGTTCGTAACAAATAATTTAAAAAGACATGATGAAAGTCAGCTGAACTAAAGAAAAAAATTCCGATGAGTATTAAAAAATCCAGACGAAACTGCAAAATTATGCATACAGTAGATGTTGTCTTCAATGTTAACAGAAGCTATCGCATAAAACGCAGCAAGACAAGGTGCCATGGATGTATAAGAATTTCTTGTTGGTATTTCAAAATCGGCCATCTTCAGACACATTAATTGTATAAATGCTCAAATATGGTCCCGCTATGATAGTAGTTTGATAGTAGTTTGTTAACTTATTTCATTTGCATTTGTTTATCAATGAGGAAACCCAAAATTTTCAAAATTATTATAATTCCTATTGCTATTCAGAAAAAAATATTGTTTTTCAGAGATTGCATTTGTCACACATGTCAAAAGAAAGCTTGCAGTGAGAAATTTTACCATGTAAAATGGAGTTAGTCAAAATGTTTGTGTTTTATAATTGAAACACAGAATGAAGTCATAAACACATGCACAATGAACTTCGCATTTGCTTGCCTTATTTGTTGGCCTATGCGAAGTTAAGCGAGTTACTGTCGAAGCATGGTGTTTGCTGACTTCTTCTCAAGAATGTGTGAACTCTGGATTTAGCATATTCACAGTTATTGGTCATATTTCATTGTTTAGATTGAGGATCAAGGACGAGGGTTAAGTATCCGAAACGTGCATATCTGGTCCATGCTGAAAATTTATCTGCTCTTAAATGATGCTATGGATTTGAAGACGTTAAATATAAGACATTCGCGTCAATTCTATCAACTTTTCATATTCTTTACTGTTTCCTTACCTAGAAATCGGTGACCGCTTATTTTCATGCATTTCCTGCATCTTTTCCATTGGACTAAAGAAATTAAGATAATCTTGAAAATCAAAGATGAAAGGCATCATGTACATCAATCTTCTAATATGTTAGAATAAAATTACTATGTTGACGGAAAAATACAAAGTATCAAATTGAGGTAATCTTTCGTTATACTTAGAGTGTACATGTGCAAATGGGTCTATTGCTATTTTGTTTCGAATTCTTTCAAATATCTTTCTTAATGAAAATGATAGATAAATTGTATATGCCATTGGTATTGAGGTGACTTTTCAAAGAAATAGAATAGAGATAAAAAAAAGCGTATACCAACATGTTGTGCAATACTTTTATATTCTTAAGTGCTATTCAAGATCTTTGCGTTTCGAATGTTAAACGTCTTCAAATTCAACAGCATCATTTAAGAGCAGATAAAAAACCACGTAAACTTAAAAGTAATTTCACTCTTGGAAGGAAGACCTAGATATTTTCGTATTTTATCATACATACATTTTTAGAGATTGCATACTAGGTTCAATCATTTATTTTCAAGAGATTGGACATTTATTATAACTTGAAACCGGATAAGTAAGTCCAGCCTCCAAATGCGTAAAAACCAACGTAGGATTTCCAGGATTCCAACCAGGTTTGGTCATCTTTCTGTAATTTGACAACAACGCTACTACTCACAGCCGAATGGCCGCTCTTTGAATGATCGTTACGTGTGACGGCTGCACTTTTGTTGTTAACCATGAAGTCCAAATGAAAATATCTACCTGGATGTGTCAAAATGGTCCATTCGAACACGTAAACACCATCATACGGCGCAGTGAACACTCCTGTTTGGTTATTGTATCCATTTCCGTAGTTCAGGTTTACATCTCCAAAAACTATTTTGTCATCTGCTTTCCAATCTTGAATGTTGCTCCTTAATTTTGCATGGAAAGCTATTATCACATCTGCAATGACAAATATGGATAATTACCATTAAACCATACACAGTACAAAATCGATAATTCAGAAAATCAGAAACCGAAGGCATACAAAATCAGATACAGTAACAGGAAACAAAGCAAACAATCAAATGCTCCATCACATGAAAAAAAGCGAACTCCCAATATGGGAGTGAGACCAGGTGTCCAGGAAGAGTCAGCATCTCCTGCTTGCATGCAGCATTCGACGCTTTCATTCAGTAGAATTGTTGTATCAGGTTACTTCCATTTCGGAAGATATAAACATATTCTGAGGTTGGATGTTAAACGTCTTCAAATTCAATAGCATAATTTAAGAACAGATAAATTTGCAGAAATTATGTCCAAAAAGGTACCGAAAGACGTAGCAGGATTGGTGGGATATGATGCTACATGACCCACTTTTCAGAAATTTCAAGAAATTTCGATAACAGAAATTTTCGAATTCGTTGAAGAAATGATCAATCGAGATTGATCGAACTTGGCTTCATATACTCTCCGGGACTCCTTGTTCATCAGCAGTGACACTCACAAGTGGTACAAATGTTAAACGTCTTCAAATTCAATAGCAATAGATTTGCAGCATGGACCAGACATGCACGTTTCGGGTACTTAACCCTCGTCAGTGATCCTTAACCCAAACAATGTAATATGGCCAAAGAGTGCGAAAGTAATTATGGCCAAAAATGTACATAAAGACGTAGCAGGATAGTTCATATGGGCTACGACAGAATATCATCCACTATTCTGGACAATGGGACATCAAAGTGTATGATGAGTTCCCCGTATCGACCGTAGCACTGTCTGATGAAAGGCCTCAGACAGTGCATGCATTTTACATATTCTTTTCATTTTCGTGCGTGAACATCGACGGCGGATGCGGCTAGCCAACAGGGGATGCTTACTCCTCCCGGGCACCTGTTCCCACCTCTAGCTTGCTAGGGGTCTGTCGATGCTCAATTTGGTGCTCTATTGTGAGTGCTGTTGAGATTATCGTCAGGATCTTCTTTAACTCATTCCTCAGTGAAGATGTTAGTCGATCACAAACCTATCCCTGATTGAGAAGCTTATTTGAAAGACGCCTAGCTCTCTGAACAAAATCTATGTATTTGGTACTTGCTCTGGCATGAAATGAACAAGCCATAACAGGCGATGAAGGGTTGTTGCTGCTCAGAAAGGAAAAGTTTGTGATGCTGATATTGAAGTTGTCACGTTTGTCATAGAGTGAGGTGTTCATATTACCATCAGTGTCGTAGGACAGCATTATACTTTGAAGAAATAGAATAAGAAAAAAAACGGCATTATATTTAGCGATTTAAACTGATTCTGATTTATAATTTTTAGCAATTTACATTCACATAGACCCTTGACGGTGAATCATATTAATTTTCAAACACAAAGTAACCTTACATTTATAATCAATAAACCCAATATGAAGAAAGGTGAGTACATATAATTTTCTAAGCGCATTGAGACACCTATGATTCTTAAACAGTAAATGATGCTATTGAATTTGAAGACGTTTAACAATTGAACAGTAAAACTACAAAAGATGAAAACATCAAGATAAAAGGTAATTACCTCTTCTGTGTCGTATTTTCCCACAAGAAGCCTGTACAAGTTTGAGACTGGCCTCCATTGTTTTCATTTGATTTTGCATGTTACGTATCACTAAAGCATTCAGATTTTCCCGGGCCATGTTGTTGTTGCCATGAGCAACACGTGTGTGAAATAACAGTGTTATGGTCAGTAACAATATCATCTTTGGAAACGCAAACATATCTGAAATGATATTTTTCTAATTACCATCATTCTATTTTCAATGATCGTTCTAAAATCTTAAGATACGGTCTACCTTGTCAAGTTTAAGTACTTGTCATGTTTGTATTTATTTGAAAAAGAACTTTCATTTACATTATAATTTAATTGACTACCAATGATATTAGCTTTTTATCCCCTCAACTCTGTTTCGGAGGGGATATAGCATCGCTGCCGTAGGTCCGTGAGGGTGTGTGTGTTTGTTTGTTAAGGTATTGTGGGAGGGTGTGTGTGTGTGTGAGGGTGTGTGTATGTTGGGGGGTGTTTCTTGTGAAGAGAACAGAAGCCAAACCAATCATCATATAATTATCAAACCTTCCACAAATGTACCCCATGGGAAGAGGATGAACGAACCCTATTGATCTTAAATGTCAAGGGCAAAGGTCAAGGTCACAGAGAACTTTAGTTTAAAGTCATTTTGCTGATTGCAAAGAACATGAAATTGCGAAGGAATGCTACGCTTACGATGCCTTTATTAATATCTTCTTCGTTTTAAAGGTACATATAGTCTAACAGGGATTAAACTGTCAATAATGAAGTTTTACAGTAAATAGCTTTTAAGTACTACCATTTGAACATCTATATGTTACTAACATAAAATATCTCTCACATTTTTGTTTTATAGACGTTTTAACTCTCTGGTACGCATGATTTCGGTAAACTTCGGAAATTGTTATTTGCATATACAGTATGTAGAAATATGTCACGTTTACCAAGGTCAAATTGAACACGCTACTACGATCAGCCAATCGCTTGAATGAACATCACATCGTGGGATTACTACGAAACATGTAGTAAACCACGTATACAGTCTTTTTGAAATTCTCTCACTCTCTCTCTAAAAAAACTAACTCACTAATATTTCATTAATTGCAAATAAAAGGTTGATATCATGTATAGATATTATGTTCCATTCAAATCACCATTTTGAACATGGATAATCGAACACTTTCAAATGACTAACAACGTGTAATAGTGTATGACGGCTTGAATGGGAGGCAGGTGTAGTCTGTTATACACATGTGCGTTTATTTAACAAATCATGAATGAAAATTATCCTTTATTTAGTTATGATTTTTTGTTCGTTTTTTAATATTTGATTTAAACTGTGAATACATATTTTATATATACACATATCAAAATTACTGTGGATATATATACACGTCAAACTATTATATATACTTCCCACAGATAGAAATAAACGAGAACTATACATGTACATGTACACTGTAGATCCCTTTAGCTAATTTTCCCTTAGACTTGTCAGAGTTTTAATTTCACGGTCGTCCTCTAAGCTAGGTCTCTACAACTTTCCAATAGAAAGCCAATACTATTTGTTCATTACATCTCTCTTTTCAGATTTTGATAACACCGATTGTCGATTCATTTTCGTCCCACGTGTTATCCGTCAGCCATGTTGTTTTGTTTTGACACAGTACTAGCCTTATGCAAATAAGTGGTTACACGTGTTCGCAATCGGTCTTCTACGGAGAAAAATAGGTTATATTAGGGTACCCATTTTATAAGCAATAATTGATCATAGTTCGGTAGTGAGGGCATATGTGACAATTTAACCAGCCACTTTCTAATTTCTAAGCATGATAGACTCGTTTGCGTTAAATTTTGACAAAAATGATTGATTCATGGTTTGATCTTGACGAGACCTTATGTACCTTTAATGTGGACCTTTTTGGTTAAGATTTTTCCATGGATATTATTTTGATAAACCTTTGGAGATAAAGTATTTTAGTCAAATATCAGTTTTCGTTATGCACATTTCAGTGAGTAACACTTCAGTAATGTTCTATGCTGAAATAAAGAAAATCCAATTTACGAATGGACTTGAGTAGAAAGTCTTAACATTACCTGAAATTTATGCCGATATAGAGCCAGTTAAAGAGAGAGCTACGTAATCCGGATTATACTCCTTAGTTTTAGAATGAATCAAATTTGATGCATGAGAAATAATATGTTAATTGATCTATGAATTATGCAACAAAATCTCACCTTGCATACTGTGAAAGCTCGGAGACTGAAGAGAAAATAGTTGATATTCCATATTTATAGTAATTTTAAATATTGAACGAAACAGATGTTTCTATTTTCACTCGAAATTCGAACTTCAGGTAACATTGTCACGAAATAAAAGCGCATGCAAAATTTCAATTTTATCAAAATTTAATATGCACACTCCAAAGCTTGTGAATGTAGGCGCATACAAGTGCAATGATTCGTACCTAACCAGAGAATAAGATAACGAAAACATTTCTGCTTCTATTCATGTACTCTAATTGTAGATTTTAATTGTACCTTTTCAGGTAAACTGAAGGGAACTACATGTACTTTCAAAGTTAGATTATCTACTGCTCTCTTTTCGAACCAGAATCTAATTAACCAGACCTGTAGGAAATGGAAAATATATCTCTAAAGGAATTGTGATTCTGCTATGAAGAAAATCATCTACCGTAAAAATAAAATCACCTTTTAATAAACAAAATACTGGTGTGATGGCATCGTGTGTAACCTACAGACCCCGTTGGACAGAAGAAATAAAAAGTTTTTGAAGGCATGTCCTAAGATACTGCAACCTCAGTGGTAAGCTTCGTTTTCAGTGCTAACCAGTTAGCTTAAAAAGCTCATTTTTACAATTTGTTACATTGATGTAACATCAGTTCATGGCATTATCATTGGGGAATTTCCAGAAAAAGAAAACGATTTTGTATTCAAACCAGTCCTCATTAATGTATATATTGTTTAAAAGGTTTGACTGAGACGATTTAAAAAAAATCTGTTTAATTAAAATGGAAAAGAAATTGTTAAACCTCTTCAAATTTAATAGCATCATTTAAGATCTGATAAATTTACAGCATGGACCAGAAAGTGATTAACGAAAAGAACTTTGATGACTGATTTTTAGCTCAGCGAAACTCAAGTGAGCTATTGTCATGGCGCACCGTCCGTCGTCCGTCCGTCCGTCGTTGTCGTCCGGCGAATTCATTTTGACATCTCTGCAACCGCTGCACAGAATAAAAAAAAACAAAAATATTACAGGAAGTAAGCACTCTTGTGTTTTTTTTTTGTGCCAATCGGTCAACAAATATGGCCTCCGAGGTCTCTCATTCGCTGATGCATTTTGACTTCTTCTCTGCAACCGCTGTACAGAATTTCACGAAATCTTACTCAAGCAAGTTTTGTTGGCGCCATGGTCTAGCGGATAGGTCGCCGGGTTGGTAATCTTAAGATTGTTGGTTCAAGCCTTGCTAGGGCCATGGGTCAGCCGATATATGCTCTTCAATGTTCCGTGTTTATATACAAAAAATGTCCTTGTCTATGTAATGTTTACATTTTTGAGGTGTTTTTAATGTTAAACGTCTTTCAATTCAATAGCATCATTTATAAGCTGATTAATTTACGGCATGGACCAGACATGCACGTTTCGGGTACTAAACCCTCGTCAGTGATCCTTAGTCTAAACGATGTAATATGGCCAAAAAGTATGAAGATTATTATGTCCAAATTGTACCAAAAGACGTAGCAGAATAAGTGGGGTATGATGCTACAGGACCCACGTTTTAGAAATTTCAAGCAATTTTGTAACAGAATATTTCAAATGCGTTGAAGAGACAGACGATCAACCGAAGTTGATCGAACTTGGCTACATGTGCCCTCGGGGACTCTTGGTCCACCAGCAGTGACACTCACCAAGTAGTTCAAATGTTAAACGTCTTTCAATTCAATAGCATCATTTATAAGCTGATTAATTTACGGCATGGACCAGACATGCACGTTTCGGGTACTAAACCCTCGTCAGTGATCCTTAGTCTAAACGATGTAATATGGCCAAAAAGTATGAAGATTATTATGTCCAAATTGTACCAAAAGACGTAGCAGAATAAGTGGGGTATGATGCTACAGGACCCACATTTTAGAAATTTCAAGCAATTTTGTAACAGAATATTTCAAATGCGTTGAGGAGACAGACGATCAACCGAAGTTGATCGAACTTGGCTACATGTGCCCTCGGGGACTCTTGGTCCACCAGCAGTGACACTCACCAAGTAGTTCAAATGTTAAACGTCTTTCAATTCAATAGCATCATTTATAAGCTGATTAATTTACGGCATGGACCAGACATGCACGTTTCGGGTACTAAACCCTCGTCAGTGATCCTTAGTCTAAACGATGTAATATGGCCAAAAAGTATGAAGATTATTATGTCCAAATTGTACCAAAAGACGTAGCAGAATAAGTGGGGTATGATGCTACAGGACCCACGTTTTAGAAATTTCAAGCAATTTTGTAACAGAATATTTCAAATGCGTTGAAGAGACAGACGATCAACCGAAGTTGATCGAACTTGGCTACATGTGCCCTCGGGGACTCTTGGTCCACCAGCAGTGACACTCACCAAGTAGTTCAAATGTTAAACGTCCTTCAATTCAATAGCATCATTTATAAGCTGATTAATTTACGGCATGGACCAGACATGCACGTTTCGGGTACTAAACCCTCGTCAGTGATCCTTAGTCTAAACGATGTAATATGGCCAAAAAGTATGAAGATTATTATGTCCAAATTGTACCAAAAGACGTAGCAGAATAAGTGGGGTATGATGCTACAGGACCCACGTTTTAGAAATGTCAAGCAATTTTGTAACAGAATATTTCAAATGCGTTGAAGAGACAGACGATCAACCGAAGTTGATCGAACTTGGCTACCTCGGGGACTCTTGGTCCACCAGCAGTGACACTCACCAAGTAGTTCAAATGTTAAACGTCCTTCAATTCAATAGCATCATTTATAAGCTGATTAATTTACGGCATGGACCAGACATGCACGTTTCGGGTACTAAACCATCGTCAGTGATCCTTAGTCTAAACGATGTAATATGGCCAAAAAGTATGAAGATTATTATGTCCAAATTGTACCAAAAGACGTAGCAGAATAAGTGGGGTATGATGCTACAGGACCCACGTTTTAGAAATTTCAAGCAATTTTGTAACAGAATATTTCAAATGCGTTGAAGAGACAGACGATCAACCGAAGTTGATCGAACTTGGCTACATGTGCCCTCGGGGACTCTTGGTCCACCAGCAGGGACACTCACCAAGTAGTTCAAATGTTAAACGTCTTTCAATTCAATAGCATCATTTATAAGCTGATTAATTTACGGCATGGACCAGACATGCACGTTTCGGGTACTAAACCCTCGTCAGTGATCCTTAGTCTAAACGATGTAATATGGCCAAAAAGTATGAAGATTATTATGTCCAAATTGTACCAAAAGACGTAGCAGAATAAGTGGGGTATGATGCTACAGGACCCACGTTTTAGAAATTTCAAGCAATTTTGTAACAGAATATTTCAAATGCGTTGAAGAGACAGACGATCAACCGAAGTTGATCGAACTTGGCTACATGTGCCCTCGGGGACTCTTGGTCCACCAGCAGTGACACTCACCAAGTAGTTCAAATGTTAAACGTCTTTCAATTCAATAGCATCATTTATAAGCTGATTAATTTACGGCATGGACCAGACATGCACGTTTCGGGTACTAAACCCTCCTTGGTCTAAAACATACATAAAAAGTTTTGCGTTTTTCATGCCGATCAGTCAAAAAATGTGGCTGATATTCTGACTGGCACACGCATTTTTGACATCTCAAAAACTGATACTGAAACCTTAAAGGAAGCAAGTACTCAAGGGCCTCCCGTGTTCTTTTCTTTGCAACTCAGGTGAGTGATGTGGCCCCCTTAGGCCTCTTGTTTAAAATTGTTTATGATTTTATTTCTTAGCTTTATAATTATGTATAATAGTCGTGTTTGGTATCAAACGATTCAGAATTAAGTATAGAAGATCAATACAAACAGAAAATGCGATAAAAGTTTGGAATAAAGATCTAGAAATTAAAAGTTCGGAATGTCGGCACTTCAAAACTTGACTATTCGTCACCGAGTGATTGACTATAATTACGTCATCATGTTTTCAACAAAAAGAGGGCGTGGCTATATTCAAGAGTTCCGAAGGTTTTCGTTTCCACTGTCCCACGTTTGATAATAGATCGAGAAATTTGATATATTTATAGATATTAATAAATTATTTGATTCCAGTTGGGTAAGAAATGAAGTGAGCTTATCCACGTATTAGTAGGTCCAAAAAGAGCTGTTAAAATGATTTAGGCATTATATGAATAATGATGGATAATTGGTTCTCCCATTTATAGAATTTTGATTTCTAAAAAT
Organism: Pinctada fucata; assembly: GCA_028142955.1. Classification (NCBI taxonomy): domain Eukaryota; kingdom Metazoa; phylum Mollusca; class Bivalvia; order Pterioida; family Pteriidae; genus Pinctada; species Pinctada fucata. The sequence continues at coordinate 60,840,779 of AP027102.1, read as the reverse complement.
ATTACATAATTTTGATATACAAAAAAGATATTTTTCACCATTATAGCGTTTTTGAAAAAAGTTAGTTCCTATACATGTAAGAGTTATTGACTCTCCAAGTTAATATTAAAGTGCATGGAAATGTTTAATTGTCTTCAAATTCAATAACATCATTCAAAAACAGACAGGACGAGACATCCATGTCCTGGGTACCTAACCCCCGTCAGCAATCCTCAATCTAGAAATGTATATGGACATAAATTGAGAAAGTTATAATGTTCAAAATGTACAGAAAGACGTAGCAAATTAGATGGGTTATAATGCTATAGGACCCACGTTTTAGAAATTTCAAGTAATTTTGTTAACAGAAATTTTCGCATGCGTTGAACAATCGATCAACCGAAGTTGATCGAGCTTGGCTGCATGTGCCCTCGGAGACTCCTGGTCCACCAGGAGTAACACTCACCAAATGGTACAAATGTTAAACGTCTGAAAAACGAATATTTCAAAGAAAATTATTGGGGCTAAAATATGGATGGATTGAAAAAAAATTCCAATAAACCATAAACCGCTAAAGACGGAAAGGTCGGATTGCGAAGTGTTTGTATTAGATGACATATACATTTTTGCGAAGACAGAAAGGTCAAAGGTCATTTATACTATTGCGCAATGAAAAAAGCTATGGTCATAAGGAATCTTAATGTGAAATATCAAAGTCCTATCCCTTATAGTTCAAAAGTAGGTCAAATGTCATTTGATCAAAAGTCGTGATATCAAATGAAAGGTGCCGTCATGAGGATTCTACAACTGAAATATCAAAATCCTACCACTTATAATTAAAAAGAAGGTCAAAGGTCAATGTCAAGGTCACTACGTCAGAAGTCATGATATCAAATGACAGATCATAAGGAATCTATATGTGAAGTAAACCCTAACTTTTATAGTTTAATAGTAGGTCAAAGGTAAATGTCAAGGTCATTTGATCAAAAGTAATGATATCAAATTAAAGTTCTGGTCATGAGGAATCTATATGTAAAATATTAAAACCCTATTTCTTATAATTCAAAAGACGGTCAAAGGTCAATGTCAAGGTCACTAGGTCAAAAGTCATGATATCAAATGAAAGTTCTGGGCATGAGGAATCTATATGTGGAATATCAAAACCCTACTTCTTATAGTTCAAAAGTAGGTCAAAGGTCAATGTCAAGGTCCCTAGGTCAAAACTCATGATATGAAATGAAAGGTCTGGTCATAAAGATTCTGCAAATTTCAAAGCCATAGCCTCTATAGTTCATGAGATATAGCCCAGATTTATTATTTTCAAAAGTCGGTCAATCTCCAAGGTCAAGATCACAAGGTCAAAACTTATGGTATCCATGGTGAGGTCTTGTGACAAGGAATACATATGTGAAATGTAAAAGCCCTATCATTTACCATTCAAAAGTTATGGCCAAGGTTAAAGTTTTTCAGAGGTAGGTCAAACTCCAAGGTCAAGGTCACAAGGTAAACATTTTTGGGTATCCATGGAAAGTGCTCGTCACAAGAAATACACAAGTGAAATATGAAAGCCCTATCACTTACCATTCAAAAGCTATGGCCAAGTTTAAAGTTTTTCAAAAGTAGGTCAAACTCCAAGGTCAAGGTCACTAGGTCAAATTTTGTTGCTGCGTTTGATTTGTCTCATCATGGTCTATCAACATGTCAAGTTTCAAGTTGCTCCTCCAAACAGTTTTCTCACAACGGACTTTAACCAAAATGTTGACGCACTGACGGACGGACAGACGTACTTCGCCATTTCATAGACCGGATTTTGCTTCGTAATCCGGCCAAACATTAAAATTGATCAAATTTCACCAAAAAATCTCAAGTTCACTGTTTAGATCGTTCGCAATTAATTTTTAAAGTTTTTTTTTTATATCAAGGAGAGATAACTCCTAAAATTGACCCTATAAAATTTCCTTTTTCCGATACCTACAAATTGTACCATCATGGTACAAAAGTTTGTGTAATATTAGAAGTGATAGAGAAATATGATATTACTCATACACATAATTTTAATACTTTGGACAAGATTTCGTTCATTATACATCTAATACCTTAAGGCGTAAAATTCGCCATGAAAAGGCGAAATTTTATAATGTACGGTTTGAGATTTTTCTGTAGCAAAAGACAAATTCAATAGTCTACATATGAATCTGCTGTTATTAAAAAGGGTATATAATCCAATATCAACTTATGAAATACTACTTCTTGTTCGAGATCCCCTCCTTTCTTTTATTCGGGTAAAAGGACGCGCCATATGCATGAACATTTAGTTAATTATCAATACTGAAATATATGGTCGATGTTAAAATTTCGGATATTCAGAGCTTCCTATCGTGTAGAATATCTTGCTTGAAAAAGATATGAAAAATTGGTAAAAAGTAATACAGCAAATTGGCCTAAATATAAAAGAGTGTGCTCGCTTGAGGTAAAATCATTTGAAGATCACAAGACAGTTGTTAAATATTTATTTACCTGTCTAAAAAGAATGACAAATAAGAGTTTGTGTGTTCACGAAATTATGTACAATCCCTTCAACGATGCCATAAGTGACTAGAATGTTTCTCCTCAGAGTGTGGAAACGTGACGAATTGACGATTGCTATCCAACCGCTGACACTGTTCATGTTCATGTTCATATTACGCTAAGGCTCTCTTGTGATTGAAATTAATAGTAATAATGAAAACATGCTTTCAACATGTTCAATGTTAGTAAGACACTATATAAACATTAAAGAAGTACCGATCAGTTTTTCAGTCTCACAGTCGAGAAGGCAAGGCAAAATCATTAGGTTTTCCAACGATGCAAACCTCGGAATGAATAAAATTCCGAAGTGAGACCAGGTGCTCGGAGAGAGTCAGCGTCTCCTGATCGCATGCAACACCCGTATTTCTTACTCAGTTTATTTGATCATAGAATACTCTTGACAGTGACCAAAAAGGGAATCAATGTTCAATGTTTCAATGTCTTAATGTTCTAGTGTCTTACTTTGATCGTGCAGTGAGGAGTTATTGATGCTCAATTTCCCTCGGAGATAAATTGTTATATGTGTTTGAGATCCTAGTAGTGATTCATGTATTTCTTATTCCCACTATGTATTTATTTGATTTGTTTAGGATTTCTCCAATTAGTTATTTTTTCTTCTTCAAGGTACGTCCTTGATGGGGATGAGAGCATAATTGTTAATTGATCTAAGAATGCGTTATTTTAAACTCTGTACGCAAAATACCTTTGTGACAAAACTCAAATAAGATAATAAACTTAATTCAAAATTTATTTTTCGAAAACATTTTATTATCATTTATTACAGCTTAAATCCTGATAGATAAGTCCAGCCGTCACCATGCGCATATTGACCAACATACGACTTATAGGATTCCAACCAGGTCTTGTCATCTTTCTGTAGCTTGACCACTACGCTACTACTCACACCCGGATGGCTGCTGCCTGAAAGTCTGTTTTGTGTGATGGCTGCACTTTTGTTGTTAACCATGAAGTCCAGACAAAAATATTTACCTGGATACGTCAAAATGGTCCATTCGAACACGTAAATACCATCATACGGCGCAGTGAAAACTCCAGTCTGGTTGTTATATCCATTACCGTCATTCAGGGTTACGTCCCCAAACACAATTTTGTCATCTGCTTTCCAATTCTCAATTTTGCTCCTTAATTTTGCGTGGAAAGCTATTACCACATCTGCAGAACAATTAAAGTCTTTATTTAAAAACTGCATCTGGTATCACTTTAACGACGAGTCATGTTTCAAACACAAAGTTATTTTCTAACCACAAGGAAACACTTGATTTACAATGTATAATAAAGCCTACGATAACGCAAAAAGATACGCCCGTCCGGATTTACAGTTATGATACAAAAAAATCGAAGTACCATAACTCAGTTGCGACAAATCGGGTGAACGTGAAAATCAAACATTAAAGTGATATCGTGAAAATCTGTTGAAACATATTCAAGTTATTGCTTTCCATGGACATGTACTTTGCCCTAAGCTTAACATGTATATGCATAAACTGTGAACGTCTTTTAATCGCGGCGTCTTAATATTTTGCGAACACAAGTGAGATGACTTTTCGCGACGTTTTATTTTCACGACATTGAACGTACGTGTTTTACAACACATATGTTTGGATGTTTTTGAGGACATAGAGAACGTCGCGAAGATGAAACGCTCGCGAATAAAAGACGGTTACAGTAACCTCTTCTCCCATTACGCATGATTTATCAATTATGCGACAAAAATTAAAGACCCGTAACATATGTAAAAGGACATACTTTCTTCTTGAAATATACGAATTTTCAAAACATTTAACCCCAAAATAGATTTTTAAAAGAATGTTTAACCATTTTAGCATGTTTTCAAAGTATTAAAAAATCCAAGTGCCATACCTCTGTAACGACACATCAGGTGTAGTTCGAACGGCGCATTCCTCTGTACAGTCTGATCATAATGTATAGATATCATGAAAATTCGTTGACGCATATTCAAGTTATTGCGATCCATGCGCCTATACTTTGCCCTTGGTTAACATGTATGATCATAAACACCTTACTCCATTACGCATTTCTCAATTATACGACAAAAACCCGAAACATACATTAAAGAAGATCCTTCCTTCTTAAAGTATACAAATTTCAAAAACATTTCACCCAAAATAGATTTTTCAGTATATTTTACTGTTTAAGTCTATTTTCACAGTATTTAAAAAATCTAAGTCCCATAACTCTGTAACGACAAATCGGATGAAACTGAAAATCTAAATGCGGCTTCCTCTTCACAGTCTTATCACAGTGTATTGATATCACGAAAATCTGTTGACGCATATTCAAGTTATAAAGTTTCATAAGCGGGCGAACAGACAGACGGACGAACAGACGGATGGACATCGCTATATCATATATCGTTGACGCATATTCAAGTTATTAAGTTCCATAAGCGGGCGAACAGACAGACGGACGAACAGACGGACGGACATCGCTATACCATTATACGTCCCAAAAGATGACGGGCGTATAAAAAGTAACTATATAAGGTGAAAATCAAGACAAAAGGAAATTACCTCTTCTATGTCGCATTTTCCCACAAGAAGCTTGCACAAGTTTGAGACTGGCCTCCAATGTTTTCATTTGATATTGCATGTTACGTATCAGCAAGGTGTTAAGATTTTCCCGGGCTATGTTGTTCATGCCATTTGCAGCAAGTGTATGAAATAACACTGTCAGGGTCAGTAACAATATCATCTTTGGGAACCCAAAGATCCCTGTAATTGTATAATTTATATTAATTACCATCGACTTGATCGATATTTTCACAACTTACCTAAACATTGCTCAAGATTCGGTGATAATCGAAATATTTCCTGATATTACATGTATGATTCCATAAGAAGCAAAGATTAATTCACTGTTTATAAATGACACAAGTGGATCAAACCCTCATCCTCAATATATATATAAAATATATTTGATCCACTAAATTAAATAAATGCTTGATCGCTCATCTAAACCTGTCGTCTTTCTGCAGACGGTAGTGCAGGTCGTCCTTGAATTTCGCCAGGTGTGACGCGTGATCGACTTACTACGTCACACTCCATGGAAGTGTGACAAGTGGGTGACATAGATTTTGACACATTTTTTTATCACTATGAGTAGAGGGCAATGTTCGATAATGAAATATACATGTTTTGAATCTGTGTAAAGCAATAAATAAAATGAGCATTTTATAAGAAATTAACCCGCGTATGTTCTAAAGTCACGTGATAGGCCCTTGCGTTTATCGAGAATTAAAGCAACAGTTGCCTTGGTACCTTTATATAAGTGAGTTAAAGAAGATCCTGACGACAATCTCAACAGCACTCACAACAGAGCACCAAATTAAACATCGACGGACCCCTAGCAAGCTAGAGGTGGGACCAGGTGCCCGGGAGGAGTAAACATCCCTTAGCCGCACCCGCCGTCGATGTTAATGAAGCATGGAAATAAAAATATATAAAATTCATGTACTGTCTGACGTTATGTCTATATAGAAAGTGCTATGGCGACAATGTCAGGGAAGTATATTCAAAACACTTACTGTCAAACCCCTCGCGGGGAACTTTTTCACGAGCTCCACACGGCAAAGGGCATAAGTGTGACACAAATGAGTTAAAGAAGATCCTGACGACAATCTCAACAGCACTCACAACAGAGCACCATATTAAACATCGACGGACCCCTAGCAAGCTAGAGGTGGGACCAGGTGCCCGGGAGGAGTAAGCATCCCCTGTTGGCTAGCCGCACCCGCCGTCGATGTTAATGAAGCATGGAAATAAAAATATATAAAATTCATGTACTGTCTGACGTTATATCTATATAGAAAGTGCTATGGCGACAATGTCAGGGAAGTATATTAAAAAAACTTACTGTCAAACCCATCGCAGGGAACCTTTTTACGAGCTCCACACGGCAAAGAGAATAAGTGTGATACCTTTATATAAGGGAAACGCAGTGTGTGGTACCTTTATATAAGGGAAACGCAGTAGGAATGTAAATATTTAAAAATAATCATATTTGGTGCACGAGAATTTACAATTTCTTAAATTAAATATGTAATCAGAATTTAAAATTTATTCAGATCTTTGAAATATGTTCTAGAATCTTACCTTGCATACTTTGGAAGTTCTTATACTGAAGAGAAAATAGTTGATATTCCATATTTATAAAAATATTGAATAATGAACGATACAGCTGTTTCCATTTTTACTCGAAATTCGAACTTCATGTAACATTGTCATGCGAAAACAGCGCATGCAAAATTAGAATTATATCAAAATTTCACATATACACTCTATATGTTATGAATGTAACATGCTTTAGGCCGAAAACATTTCTAGTTTAAATGTATTCTAAAGGAAAGGAGGGGATAGAGTTTTTTTTTCTTAGATTTTATTTGCCCTTTCTATGGAAAATTGAAGGGAAAGCCTCTATTCAAAGTTGGATATCTTCTACTTCTCTCCCATTTTCCTCTTGTAAGCCTCTCGGCCTACAAATCATGTACTTCGCGTTGTGTATTTTACTTTATCATTTTCAAAGCTTGGAATAAGAAGTCCTGGTAAAGTTTGACCGTTTATTAACATACGAAAGTTACATGTTGGTTATAACAGTATGAGAATCGTTCTACTTCTAGCGTACAAAATAATGCGCGCAGTATATATTAGGAGCCTGGGATATTTCACAATCATATGGAAATCGCCATCGAAATTCATGACTAAATTGGAATTCAGACGTATAAACAAAGTTGCCTAAACTTAGAACAAATCCTCGCCATTTCGTCTATTGCACCCAGACCTGTGACAGGCGAACCACTATAGTTTCTGTTGCTGTCAATTGACCCAAGAACACCTCGTATACATATTGACAGACGTAGGGTTACACACTGGCGGGAATGACAATCATTTCTATTACATCAGTTTAGCACGTGATCGTAAAGTTAACGTTTGAAATTAGAGTTATCTTCTCCTAGACGATTGGAAATATCCCATAAACAAAATAAATGGAAATTAATTAAAATCAAAATACTGAATTTGCATAATTATTGTGGGGGAGAGGCCATATGGTTACACTCTCTTGATCTTCATTCTGGTCACTTATGATTTTCCTCGTGTATTCTGTTCTGAACAAGGAATAGCTACGTAAAATTACCATGCAAATAACATAAAATCTAACCAAAACTGTTTTGAAGGGAAAATTTTTTTACAATAACTGTTTTTTTAAATGTAATTATACTGCAATAACGAGCATTATGAGATCGTGGATCCATTATAAGTTATCACAGTATAATCGCATTCTAAATAGAAACAAAATGTAATACCAACAATAAGTTTTATTGAATATAAGAAACAAACCAAAATGGGCAAAATTGTTTTATGTTCTACCGTAGAAATTGTCCCATAATAGAAAAAAGGTTCCGTAGGAACACCCTTATATCTCGGTGCTATATTGACTATTCAAAGAAGAAAACACTACCTGACGGCCAAATTGGTTTTGCAGTACCCCGAAAACTACTTAAAGAAAGGAGGGGATCTCCAACAAGACCCTATTGCAGCACCAACAGCAAAACACGAAAATACTCGATGCAAAAAAACACTAAAGACGAGCATACCAAGAGGCGGAAAGGAGACAAACGACATGAAAACACAAAAGACTACACATAATCCAACGAAACCAATGGGTAACCGGTGCCGACTTTGGATTGCCATTTGCCACGCAAGTGGCAAATGGTGTGGTTATCCTGGATTACGTGCACACAACCCTCTCACTTCTCCAATTACAGAGAGGTCTCGAAGAACGTACAAGTGTGGTGTAAAACAACCTCCTCGTAAGTGTAAGTTATTAATTTTTTGGAAATGCAACATGATAACAGAAAATGGATGATGGTTGGACATAACATTTTTTCCATGGGTCTAAACCGTCGAAGGGGTGATGGAGTGCATTCTAGTTGGTACTGAATTCTGCAAGATAGGATATTCAGAATTTGTTATTATTTAGAATACCTTGCTTAAAGAGTCCCCGAGGGCATATGTAGCCAAGTTCGATCAACTTCGGTTGATCGTTCCTTCTTCTTGACGGTAAGTGTTTTGAATGTCTTTCCCTGACATGGTCACCATAGCACTTTCTATATAGACATAACCGCAACCAGTGCATGCTTTGTGGATATTGTTTTCAGTTTCGTACGTGAACATCGACGGCGGGTGCGGCTTGCCAAACAGGGGATGCTTACTCCTCCCGGGCACCGGGTCCCACCTCTAGCATGCTAGGGGTTCGTCGATGCTCAATTAAATGCTCTAGTTTGAGTGCTGTAGAGATTGTCGCCAGGATCGTCTTTAATTCAATGTATTCGAAATTTCTATTATCAAAATTTCTTGGAAATACTAAAACGTTGGTCCTTAAGCATCATATCCCACACACCCTGCTACGTCTTTCGGTACATTTTGGACGCTATAACTTTAACAACTTTTTGGCCATATTACATTGTTTAGATTGAGGAACACTGACATGGATTAAGTACCCGAAACGTGTATGTATGGTCCATGCTGCAATTTTACCTGCTCTTAAATTATGCTATTCAATTTGAAGACGTTCAACATTTCAAACAACAAATTGCAATATAAGTAAACAATCAATTGAAGGTCACAAGAAAGTTGTTATGTGTTCTTCATGTTTCGCTCTTCATACCAAAACACATAGATAGAAACAATTAAATGTCCATGAACCTTTCAAAAGGAGATTGTGTATCCACTAAATTATGTACAATCCTTTAATCAATGTCATAAGTGGCCAGAATGTTAAGCATACGACGGTGGAAACGTGACATTTATTATTGCTACCCAAACACTGTTAAAGTTCCATATTTTGGGTAGACTTCTCTTCTGGTTGAACTTGATCAAATTGAAAATAGAAATGGCCTAAGACAGTGCAATTCATGTTTTTTATATGTTTTCATTTTCGTGCATGATCATCGACGGCGGGTGCGGCTAGCCAACAGGGGATGCTTACTCCTCCCGGGCACCTGATCCTACCTCTAGCTTGCTAGGGGTCCGTCGATGATTAATTTGGTGCTCTATTGTGAGTGCTGTTGAGATTATCGTCAGGATCTTCTTTAATTCAATGTAAATAAGACACTTATTTTTTCTCACTAAATTTCGTTCTTAGTAGACTCCGGTGACAAAATGACTTCTATCCTTCATCATCATATTCAATATTATCTATTTACAAATAAGGGTACATAACCTAAGACTGTAAATGTTCTATAAATATTGTTTTCATTTCCGTGCGTGAACGTCAACGGTGGGTGCAGCTAGCCAAACAGGGGATGCTTACTCCTCCCGGTCATCTGATCACTCTAGTTTGATGGGGGTCCATCAATGCTCAATTTGTTCCTCTTTTGTGAGTGCTGTTGTCTTCAGAATCTTCTTAATCTCATTGGGGACATAAAACGGAACATTTCTGATTACATATAATAATGTCCAATTGCAAGGGTTCCGACTCTCTACCTTCTTGAAGAAAATTCCAAACAAATTTACATGCACCAGACACGTGTTTCGAATATCAAATTCTCATCAGTGATGCTTTCAGCGGAGCCAACAAAAATAATTTCAGTAGCGCCCTAACTATACAAACATAGACATAACAGATAAATTGGTCGACATCAAATACAAAACAGTTATATTTTAGAAAATGAAAAAAACACTTTGATAATGAGTTAAAGAAGATCCTGACGATAAGTCTTACGTACATTGTCAATAATTGTCAATACTGAAATATGTTCTACTGTAAATATTCCAGTACACCAAAATGAGAATTTCAACATATATGTCTCATCAGCAATAATCGAGGCCAAAATACAGGAATGTTGAATGTTCAATGATTCCATGTCTTGATATTCTTGTATCTTGCTCTGATGGCGAAGTAAGGAGTTATTGATAGTCAATTTCCGTCATTATTAAATAATCAGGAATTATTGCCGATTTTGCTTATTTCTGATTGGCGGAGACGCTGCTTGATAGAGTGTACCTCAGAGTGAGTTGACCGCTAACGATCCAAAGCGGTCTATTCGGGATAAGCGCGCGTGCGGTACCAGCGCGTGCGTTGATTTTTGTAGTGTTAGACCTTTGACTTCGTGTTTTATTACAACGCAAATGTTAATAAAATCCTGATAATTTAATAAAGCAGTTATTGACTTTTGATTTCGATCTACTCGTGACTATACAGACCTGGTCGAGCATTGGTTAACCTCGGCCTTCGGCCTCGGTCAACCATTACCTGACCAGGTCTGTATAGTCACGAGTAGACCTCATCAAAAGTCAATAATTGTATAGATATATATTGTTATATGTGTGATCGTTTCTAGCAGTGATCCGTGTATTTCTGACTCAATATGTCATTTTATTTACAATACTTTTACCTATTCATTCAATGTTTTTCTTTTTACTTCGATTAAAGGTATTGAAGGTAGTTCTTTAAACATAACCATAATGTTATCATTTGATGTGAGAATGTATTGCAAAAGTCTATATATGCAAAATACCTTTTGACTCAAATAAGATAATTAACCTTAGTAGAGTTTTATTTTTCAAAAAAAAAGTTGGCAGATCATTTGTTACAACATGAATCCTGATAGATACGAAAAGCCACCCCCAAACGCACATTGACAAACATACAACTTGAAGGATTCCAACCAGGACCGTTCGCCTTCCTACAGCTTTACCACAACGCTACTACTAACTCTCGGATGGCAGCTAGTTGAAAGTCGATTTTTTGTGATGGCTGCACTTTTGTTGTTTACCAAGAAGTCCAGATTAAAATATTTGATGACTGCACTTTTGTTGTTTACCATGAAGTCCAGATTAAAATATTTACCTGGATATGTCAATACGGTCCATTCGAACACGTAAACACCATCATATGGCACAGTGAACACTCCTGTTTGATTGTTGTATCCATTACCGTCATTCAGGTTAACGTCTCCGAAAACTATTTGTCATCTGCTTTCCAATTCTCAATTTTGCTCCTTAATATTGAGTGGAAAGCTATTACCGCATCTGAAGTGCATTGGAAAATTCTAAAAATCGAAAACTGCATAATAGCAGTTAAAACTGATTATAATTTATAATTTTAGCAATTTACATTCACATAGACCCTTCTCAACGAATCATATATCAAACATAAAGAAACTTTGCATTCATAATTTACAAAACTAATGTTATGAATAGGTGAAATATTTTCTAGGCACAAGGACACACTTATGATATTTACACAGTACAACTACATGTTTATAAGGTGAAACATCAAGGTGAAAAGTATTCACCTCTCCTATGTGGTATTTTCCCACAAGAAACTTGTACAAGTTTGAGACTGGCCTCTATTGTTTTCATTTGATATTGAATGTTACGTATTACCAGGCATTCAGATTTTCCCGGGCTATGTTGTTGTTGCCATTAGCAACACGTGTGCGAAATAACTGTGTTATGGTCAGTGACAATATCATCTTTGAAAACCCAAACATGTCTGAAATGACATTCTAATTTACCATCAATCGTTCTGAAAAGAATACGATCTTGTCTCCTTAGTAAAGTTTGAATACTTGCTTTTTTAAAATATTTAACTTGACTGAAATGAACAAAATTGTTCATTTATATCTTGAAGTGATTAAGAGAGACAATCAGATGTCGGGTGTCATGTAGCTCTACAAACCAATAAACCTTTCTATCTATATGTTATCAATCTTCTTTATGCGCATTCCAAGGAGAGACATCTCCGTCATGAAATGACGTATTCATATGAGGGGGGAGGGAGGAGGGAGGGAAGGAAGGAAGGAGAAAAATGGGAGGGAGAGGGGAGGAAGTTGGTGGGAGGAGGGAGAGAAGGAGGCGGGAAGAAGAGGCAGGAGGGAAGGTGAAAAGGAGGGGAGGAAGGTGGGGCGGTAGGGGGGAGAGAGGCCCCCCTGCCCCCCCCCCCCCCCCTTATATGAGTCGAAAATAATAATGCCGGTACAGAGCAGCTATGGACAGAGCCACGTTCTCGGAAAAATATTACTTAGTACATAAATTAATCTAATTTAGAGCATAATAATTTACAAATTGAATAAATATACTGTGTTCAGATCTATGATTTAAGCAACAGAATCCTTACCTTGCATACTTTGGAAGTTCGTATACTGAAGAAGAAACGTTGATATTCCATATTAGATATATTGAATAATGAACGAAACAGCTCAGCTGTTTCCATTTTTACTCGAAATTCGAGCAATGTCATGCAAACACAGCGGATGCAAAATTAGAAATAATTTAAATTCCATATGGATACTTTATGTATTGTGAATGTAGGCGCATATAGGTGTATTGATATGTGTTTTACCAGATAATAAGAGGACAAATTATTCTAATCTTATTTGCCCCATTTCTGGAAAATTGAAGAGAATAGCTTCTTTGCAAAAGAAAGGAGGGAATCTTCAACAGTACTCGGTTTCAGCTTTCACAATCAACCTCAAAACACCTAATGCAAGAACGCAAATTACACACAAAAAAAAAGACGAAAAGGGACAAGGAATACCAACTCACACCATAGAAACAAACACGAAAGAACACAGATAAACCAAGGAGACCAATGGGCAACCATTGCAACGCAAGTAGCAGATGGCGTGGTTATCCGGATTACGTGCTCATAACCCTCCCATTTTTTGATTACCCAGAGGTATCGAAGAACGCAAAATTGTAGTAAAATAAACTCTTTACTGTTAGATGAACATTCAAACAGACAGCATGACGCAGTGGCCCAAGAAACACACAGATGGATATGTAAATGGATATTAAAACAGAAAGGCATAGGAAATACAGTCCATGCTCTGCCGGCTGTGGCGAGCTCATGCATGCGATTACCCGAGGAGTCCGACTAACATTCAGAGAGGACAGGTGGACGGGGCCCTGTCTTCTCTTTAGAGGTGTGGTCAGGGCACGTCATTGAGTCATGTCGTCATTGTAAGTCGTAGTGCAATTTTTGAGAATGCGCTGATTCAAGTGTTAAAAACTGTGTCTTCAAATTCAGTAGCATCATTAAAAACAGATAAAGCAGCATCGACCAGATATGCACGTTTCGGCTACTTTACCCTTTCTGTTTTCAAAATTTATTGAAATTTCTAAGACATAACATCATATTCTACCCATCCTGCTAGGTATGTCGGTACATTTTTTGACATAATAGTCTAGTCAAAATAGCCTTAATTTTAGCCTAACGTCAAAGAAATTGCAACAAAAGCCTTTTTTGCCTCAACACGTCCTATTATATGTCGGCTAAGATATCACACGTTTCTATTGACGAAATCGGTGTCTAAGTACCATTTTTGGGATAAAACCTTTAAAAAAGCACCGAAAACTGGGAAAATTGATTATTTGAAAGACGTTATGCTCCAAAAAAATATTTTCATATAATTAATGTTACAATCATATAATCAGTACAAACTGTGAATTTTGGGGCAAAAACTAAAGAAAAAATGCTGAAGATGGGGAAAACAGTGAAGTTAATAGATTTGCCAATAAAAATGTATTTTCTTCTTGTAAATTTTGAGAAGTGTACATACACACATATTATAACATCCAGAGCACTCTTATAAAATCAAATTGGCCATTGATAGTGAAAGAGCGAAATATTAACTTTAAAAAGAATTGCTAAAATACGTCAATTGTTAAAGATTGAATGTAGTGAATATAGCAAAATCTGCTTATTTGAGAGTTCACAGTGCACTTAACAAAAACAAAGGAATTCTAATTCTAAAAGACTTTAAATTATTAAATATGTGTTTATTTCAGATGGGTACTTGCAAAAGTTGGTCAACAATAAGTGAATGTTATTCATGGTGCAAAGTAGGGGGGGGGGGAACGAAGCCACTGACAGGTGAAGGTGGTTTTTGTTTGACACAAGGCTAAACCCCTAACTCCCCTAAAACGCCCATTAAGTTTCTTTTTCTCATGAGAAATGAACCATAGATCTATCAACAGTGACCATTGAATATACGAATATACGCTTTTTATGTTGAAAAGAGAACATGATCATAGACAAAGAAAGGTCATACATAATAGCTACTATATTTCAATAAGTGTATATCACTATACATTGTCAATGAAATATCATATCCATGGCAATTGCTTTATATGCGCGAATGTAGATTTTTATTCCAAAAGGGCGGTATGACATTTTACCCAAATACGCGTACGTTAGGGATGGGGATGAGACGCCGTCTTATAATTTTTGGAAAATTATTCTAAAGACTAAATTTTCACTAATATATGACTAAATTCACTTCATTAACCGCGGCTTTGATACGTCCTAACTGTCCTACTCTACAGAGTGTGACAGTTAAAATTAGGACGTATCAGAGCCGCGATTTGTGATGATGACTTTTAGCTTTTATAGATATGTGAATGTGTGGAATGAATATTTAATTATGCAAATTCATATTGAATTCCCAAACGACTAACACGTATATTCCTTCTGAAAAAAGTGTATGTTCACATCATGCATTTCCAATTTAGAATCTGTACACAGTGATATGAAATCAGTGTTCAAAATGCAAAAAGAAAAAAAAATTCAATGGGATAAATGGCCATTTTTTCCAGGTACTTGTAATACTCTCAAATGAATGGACAATGATATATAATTTCTTAACAATTATTTCCGATGTTTTGGAAAAAATTTTTTTTTTTTAAATTTCCACTGGATGGTTATTTATACAGAATGAAAATCTGTATTTACTGTACATAAGCCGAGAGGATACTGCGTTGTATAACACGAGTCCTAATTGACACAAGACGTTGTCCATTTTGTTCTGCGTATAATACACCCCAAAAGTCAAAAGTGATTTTTCCAATTATGTTGTATGTACGGCGGACACATTCTCAAAATCTGCTATCTGATATAAATTCTTTTATGAGTTTCCTTTTTTTTATATACGAAAAATATATTTAAAACTGATCAGCCTTAGGAAGAGATTTTAGAACAGAAAAGCTCCTCCGTCCGCCACAATAAATCGATGGAAAATAATCTTCAAGGGGATGGTACTTTAAGAAAAAAAATTATCATAATGTGAACACCCGGTAAATACGAGCTTTCCTATTGGTTACACACAATGACTATACATGTATATATACATCACAAATATTATGAAAATAATTCCCAATATTAAACCAAATGGCAAGATTGAGAACATAATGAAATGATTTTAACAAAAATCGGTAAATTAAAAATCAAATTCTTAAACAAATATTTCCCTTACGGATAAATAAATGAACAGATTTAAATATGATTTTTTTTCACAAATAAATAAATGAATAAATAAATAAATAAATAAATAAATAAACAGGTAAGATATCGTCCGTATATATCGTTCTTCGCTTCAGTGTCACTGGTCAATATATTCAGCCCCCCCCCCCTCCCCGTCACCTTCCTCCCCTTTTCAGACGTTAGGTGGACCTTATACCGCTAAGTAGCTTTTCATAGGTATTCTCCTCGCCGGTAATATTTTTCATATCTAAATAATGGTGTGTTTTCTATAACTTTTGAAAAGTTACAGGGTCATTTACTTCGAAAGTGATCAGTATTGACAGGAAGGACAACTCTAGCTTGCAAATGACGTCATGAAGCAGAGGAAATTCGTACAAACACGACAAACGAGTCGATGTAGACGGAATTTTTAAAAATCATTATGTTTCGTGTATTTCATTTACATAAAGCAACCCGTCAGATTTAGTGCAACAACAACAGAAGCTGTTTGAATGAAATCGGATAATAAGTAAACGCAGCACCGGAAATATCATGCTCAGTATAAACGGATCACTGACAAGGGTTAGGTACCCGAATGTGCATTTCTGGTCCATGCTACAAATTTATCTGTTCTTTAATGATGCTGTTGAATTTGAAACATTTAACATTTGTACCACTTGGTGAGTGCTGGTGGACAAGGAGTCTCCGAGGGAACATGTTGCCATTTGACATTTGTAAAACGTAGGTCCTGTAGCATCATACACCGAAACATCCTGCTACGTCTTTCAGTACATTTTTGGACAAAATAATTCTCACACTCTTTAGCCATATTACATTTGCTTACGTGTGAGCGTTAAGTACCGTTAAGTAACGAGGGTTAAGTACCCGAAACGTGCATGTCTAATCCATGCTGCAAATTTATCAGTTCTTAAATGATGCTGTTGATTTTGAAGACGTTTAACATTTCCTCATGTATTCTGATTTGAACAAGGACCATCGCGTAGAATAAAAGAGGATGATCTCCAGAATGACCACCCTGCAAGCCCACGAGAGAATGTTACGTGAATGACATCAGACAAAACTACACCGCAAAAAAGACACGACAATATTCACTAGAACATCATACAAGACAATCGAAACAGGCGTACAGAAACATCAAACAATATTTACATTCCTACTGCGTTTCCCTTATATAAAGGTACCAAACCAACTGTTGCTTTATTTCTCGATAATCGCAAGAGCCTATCACGTGACTTTAGAACTTACGCGGATTAATTTCTGATAAAATGCCCATTTTATTTATTGCTTTAATACAGATTCAAAACATGTATCCATTATCAAACGACGCCGTCTACCCCCAGTGATTAAATGTGTCAAAATCTAGGTCACCCACATGTACACTTCCAAGAAGTGTGACGTAGTAAGTCGATCACGCGTCAGTAGACGAAGTTCAAGGACGAACTGCATTGTTGTCTGCAAAAAGATGCCGTGTTTGGATGAACGAATATTCAGGCATAAGTGGATCAACTATTCAGTATTTAGGATGAGGATTTGATTCACTTGTGTCATTATCAACAGTGAATTTATCTTTGCTTCTTATGGATTCATAATATCAGAAATACTTCGAGTATCAGCGAATCTTTAGTCATGATGTTGAGGTAAGTCATGAAAATACCGAAAGTTTTCGCGTTTTCAACGGCTGTACTCGACTTTTGCATTATTCTAATTACTTCCAGATGAAATAGGGTATTTACAGAAGTTTATATACAATAATACCGATTGATTTCATATGTCTTAGCAGTTTAACAGTGTGTTAAAAAGAGTTTTCAAAAGTTTTCCCTTCAGTTTTGTGAAATTTCTCCAGTTTAACTCTACGCCATGTCTGAATTATGTTGGACAAAAGTCACGAATTTTCACGATTCAATTTTCTTCAGTTTTAATTCAAATGTTCAAAATACAGCAAGAGGACAAAATTCAGTTTCTCATTAGTCAACAACGTTTCCGTACAGAAGGTACTACTTCGAATCAAGCGAAAAACGTCGAACGTTCGTTTGCTCTTACGTCAAATGGCGTTCTCCCTCCGCAATGATATTTCAAATGTAAAGAAACTGGCTGAAAAATTGGCAGAAATAACTTAGTTAACACGTAAAATGTAAATATAAGGATTGTTTGTCAGCTTTTGCGCTTTATCGGTGTGTATTGGCAGTAGGGAATGGAAACAAAATTCATGAAAAGCACTTCCATTCCCTACTGCCAATACACACCGATAAAGCGCAAAAGCTGAAAAACAATCCTTAATTAATGACAGCACATAAAATGCAGGATACCATTGTGCACCCGGCTCCAACGATATTTTGGCCAAATTTTTCCCTTATATGGTTCTGAATATACCCTACACAAAATTTGGAGCTCCTCATTTTTGGCAAGAGGAAATTAAGAGTCTATGTAGTAAACGGCGCCAGGAAAATTCATTCTATTCATTGTGATTCTATTTTCTTATAACAATTTCCACAAGAAATTATTTTGTTTTGGAGGCTTTGGGATATATGGAATTCATTTTTTGGATTATATTGTTCGTATTATTATTTCATTCAATTGATTCTAGGTAGTGCCAGCAAGAACCAAAAACTGTTTGCTTCGTCTTTCGGTACAATTTTGGATGTTATAATTTTCAAACTCTTTGGCAATATTACATTATTTAGATTGAGGATCACTGACGAGGGTTAAGTACCCGAAATGTGCATGTCTGGTAGGTGCTGCAAATTTATCTGTTTTTAAATTATGCTATTGAATTTGAAGACGTTTACTATTGCTAGGGGTCCGTCGATGTTCAAATCAGTGCTCTATTGTGAGTGCTGTAGAGATTTTCGTCAGGATCTTCTTTATCTCTTTCATTCACTTATAATAGAAATCAAATTTCACATCGACTTGTTTTACATACCCATTCCGTCCCTATAGTAAAATTGTAGAAAGGAAAAATCTCGTGACCATTAATTAAGGATTATCTGTTCTTGTACAAAGTCTTGCAAATATAAGTACTGCACATTAATTAACCTACTTATAAGTCTAAAATCCGCTTCATATATTCAATCCTTGGAAGTCCTGTTTACTTAAAATTTGTTTTATAAACTTTGTCTTGCTTGTTATGACAATTATCAGCATAAAATTCGGAACATTGTTTAAAGCTAGAAATGTAATTATCACTTGACTTTATTCTGAAGTAGAAAAGTGTGTACTTTGTCCGACAGTTCTGTAATTGTTTTCTCAAATATATTCAAGGCTGGTCTGTACTCATGGATTTAAGAGATAACCTTTGTATTTGAAGGGCATGGTCAAAATGACATAATGAACACAGATTTTGATTTGATTAAAGATACAGTACATTATAAAAAGTACCTTTGCACATAAAGATTTAGAAATATGCTTATATAAAACTTTCAAGTTGAATGATAAACTCATGTTTAATTGTTTCGCTTTGATTTATTTTGTGAAGAACATGTAATATAGAGGAAATTTAGCATATAAAACGATACTCTGAGGTGTAAATAAGAATATTGCACAAGGTTATGATCATGTATCCAATAGTTTAGAAAAATATGACATAGTATTTCTTCATTTTGCATTATTTCATAAAATAATTTATGTAGATAAGGGGAAATACATGTATAAATATACAGTTTTGTTAAGTGCTAAGTTAAGACAACTGATTTCAATAATTACAAAGAAAAGAATTAACAGTTTTTGCATTTGACATTTTTTTCTCTGGACCAAAGTGTTACCTACTATCCGAAGCACATGTCTGGGACATAAAAAATTGGTTTGAAATTTTCTTCAAGAAGGTAAACTTTTGAACACTCCCGTATTACAATAGAATAAGACCAAACATTAATGTTACGTCTTCCTTATAAGAAACATTTGGGGAATTACATAAGGCCATCCCTAAAACTCCGACGATGATTAATTGATATACAATTTCATGGCAAAAATAGTCGAATTTACAAAAGAAAATCTTCATTAGACAAATTTTCAGATGAAACAACGCATACATGTATTGGTCATATAAGTATACGTTTCTTCTAAAGAAATAGAGAGTTCTAGAAACTGTTATGTGTACGGGTACATGTACCTGTAGACGCAATTACTGTGTGTGACGTCATTATTTAATGCGTACGGAAAATCGCTACAGGTTCTTAAGAATGTGTAATTCATTGCGAGCCACAAGTACGTACAAACGTGTAGACATGTCTGTTTATATATATGAGATGTATCTCATGAATACTTGAATTGAGTATATTTTATAACTTTTAATTCAACATTTAATCTATTACTCATGCAGTCTCGTAAATGTTTGAATATATATATTTTACGTCATTGATAAGTGCACCAGTACATGAACAAGTCAATTTTCTACAACTTTTTTGTCCGTTGTGCTGAATTGTGTTGTGTTATTGTCTCCGTCTGTTTGTTCGTCGTATCTAATTGTTCTATGTTATTGCCTCCGTCTGTTTGTCCATCGTGTTTAACTGTGCTGTGTTATTGTCTCCGTCTGTTTGATCGCCTTTTCTTTCCATGCTAGAAAGCGATCCGCTGTCTCGACGGCTGGGGATATCCTCCTAGCTTGATTTTTACATTCATTTTTCAAAAATGTTCATGCCTATTGATTATAGTTAATTTTCAAACTCTTTTCTAGTTTTGAATTTTGTGACTTTCTAACAGGGGATGCTTACTCCTCCCGAGCACCTGGTCCCACCTCTAACTCATATTTAAATGTTTGGATTTAGGATCACTGATTAGGGTTAAGATCTCGAAACGTGCGTTTCGGTCCATGCTGCAAGTTTATCTGTTCTTAAATGCTGCTATGAATCTGAAGAGGTGTAACTTTTTTTATTGTAAGCATTTTTAGACGATGCAATGGTATCATAAACACTGTAGTTAATGCAAGTACTGAACTACCCTACCACAATTGTCATACTCACAGGATGTGACCTTTAATGTTATTGTTTTTAATGTCTTTCCCTGACATGGTCGTCATAGCACTTTCTATATAGACATAACCTCAGACAGTGTATTTTCAGTGCGGTGCGGCCAGCCAAACAAGAGATGCTTACTCCTCCTGGGCACCTGATCCAACCGGTAGCTTGCTTGCTAGGGGTCCGTCGATGCTCAATTTGGTGCTCTAATGTGAGTGCTGTTGAGATTGTTGTCAGGATCTTCTTTAACTCATTTATTGATGGTTGCGGCTAGCAAGCAGGAGATGTGAATATCCGACTTATCCCATCTTTATCATTTGTAGAGTACATAGTTATGTTATTTCGTTTCGTATTTACAAAGTTTGCCATGTTGATTGATCATGTTTTCATTAAATCAGATTTTGAAGTTCGGTTGACCTTCATTCACGGATTATACGTGCAAAGTATTCTCAAAAGATGGTACCCCGTGACCTACTTCTGTCTGTGAAAACCAAAATAAAAACATAAGAAGGGACCCTAAAGTACTTTATTCCAATCAACGCATTCGAAAATTTCTGTTATCAAAAAATCTTGAAATTTCTAAAACGTCGGTCCTGTAGCATCATATCCCACCCATCCTGCTACGTTTTTCGGTACATTTGTGGACATAATTTTCACACTATTTGCATTTTCAGATTGAGGATCACTGACGAGGGTTAAGAACCCGAAACGTGCATGTCTTGTCCATAATGCAAATTTATCTGTTCTTAAATGATGCTATTGAATTTGAAGACGTTTTACATGTTTTTTTACTTTTCATTAGTGGTTCCAGAGTGGATGATACAATTGTATGACTTCCTCGATTTCTTTCATTTTACAAAGGAATAAAATCATAAGAAATGATGAAAAATTGCTTAAGAATTAGCTAAATACAATGTATATTGCGACTAATATTGTTTGAGATCCCTTCCTCTCATCAAATATGCAGTAAATTAATGCCTAAACAAATCTTTCATTAAATTAATCAAAAATGTAAAATTGAAATGATAATCTGCGAAATTCTTTACCGTGTCTCAGACATAAATCTTCATTTTGATAGGATGTTGAAAAAATGAGAGTTAAGGAGCACTTAGAAACTTATCATAAAATGCACGGTTAACGTTCTGTGAGCCAATAAATTGAAAGCGATTTTTGAATACTAGATAACTGAAAGGAAGATAACTACTCAGTGCGTAAGCTTTTTAACTTTTTTTCCAGTTGGGTTTTCTTGAATTTCAAAAAGAAACTAAAGATATAAAGTAAATCATTTTTCTCTCATGAAAGTTTTTTTTAAAAGTATATTCCATACTTTTTGTTAAAAAGATATTAGGATATTTCTATGCTAACTGACACTAAAAGGTCATCACGAAAACGGTTTTGTTGGTCTGTCCGTTACCAGTCCATCAGTACATGTATTAAAGATCAAGGGTGTAATCAAATTTTAAATAATGCCCTTTCTTTGGTATTATCATAAAGCGCTGTAGAACTCGAATACGTGATACAAATTAGTTCTTGAATGTGTGGTCTTTTGTGTTTCATGTTTCTATGGTGTGAGACAGTATGGTCCATTTATTTGTGGTATTTTGAGTTCCATGTTTCTATGGTGTGAGTTGGTGTTCCTTGTCCCTTTTGCGTCTCTTTTTGTGGATGTCTGCTCTGTGTTTTTGCCAACTTGCAACAAGGTCATAGGCGGCACAGGCTTGCAATATAACCTTGCCGTCATCGCTATTTTCCTACGCCATTTCACGCAATGATAAAACCCGAGAGGCATTGCAGGTACGGCATGTCGTCACAGTGACGTCATTCGGACATCTGACGTAAACAGTCCAAAGGATTCAAAGGCAGAGGCACATATTTGAGTGTTTAGGGGCTAGTAAATGGGCAATGAAGGAAACGATTCTTATCTTGATGTAGGAAAATCTACAAGACTCACGTCTAAAGACGGTAGGTTTCGATTTATAGCTAGAATTTGTATTTTTTACTGGAGACTTCTCGCTCAGCTGATCGTGTTGGCAACGTACGAATGAAGAAAGAATCCCTGATACTGCATCTTATTGCATTGAAACAAAGACAATGCTTGTACATTGTATACCTCATAAATGTAGTAATACCTCATGGTAAATACTTGCTATACTTTATTTACAAATACGAAGCCCCAGTTTCAGTCTGCAAGAATCTTGCAGACAAACAATAGGGGATGACGGCAGAGGTAGATTTCAAAGTGAAGAAAAGCGGAACTGAAATCGGACGCATGCGTAGGAGATTGTGTTTTTGCATTGGGCGTTTTGGAGTTTTCTGTGGATGATGCAACCGAGTGACAAATATGGATAATGAACATATCCCTGTTTACAGTACAAAATCGATAATTCAGAAAATCAGAAACCGAGGCATACGAAATCAGGATAAAACAGGAACAAAATCAAACAAACAAAAACCTCCACCATATGAAAAGAAGCGAACTCCCGATATGAGAGTGAGACCAGGTGCCCAGGAAGAGTAAGCATCTCCTGCTTGCATGCAACACCCGCCGCTTCAATTCGGTAGAACTGTCACATTCGGTAACTTCCATTTCGGAAGACATAGAGTACAATCTTGAGTTGGATGGTTCAAATGGTCTACGACAGAATATCACCAATCATTCTGGAGAGTGGGACATCATAGTGTATGACGAGTTCCCCATATCGACCGTAGAACTTCCTCAGTGACGATGTTAGTCGGTCACAAGCATATCCCTGACTGAGAAGCTTATCTGAAAGACGCCTAGCTCTCAGAACAAAATCCGTATATTTGGTACTTGCTCTGGCATAGCGTATCAACTGAGATATGAACACGCCATAAGCAGGCGATGAAGGAATGCTGCTACTCAGGAAAGGAAAGTTTGTAATGCTGAAATTGAAGTCGTCACGTTTGTCATAGAGTGAGGTGTTCATGTGACCATCAGTGTCGTAGGACAACATTATGTCCAAATAGGGTGCTGAATTATTTGTCTCTGTAGTTTCTTTGACTTCAAGCTCTGAAGGATAGATACTGCTCAGGAAATCCGCGAATTTTGGATTATGGATGGACAACACATCGTCTATGTATCTGTAAGTGAAGTTGAAGTCAGAAGCTAAGTATCTTTTCCCTTCGGAGACCAGAGATTGAATGAATTCAGCTTCGTACGAGTAAAGAAAAATGTCGGCAAGGAGTGGGCCACAATTGGTCCCCATTGTAATTCCGACATTTTGCTGGAAGACCTTTCCTCCAAACACCACAAAAATGTTGTCGATCAAAAAGTTTAACATCTGAATAATATCTGTTTCAGTGTACTTATTTTCAGAATCGGACTTTTCTTTTACAAAGTAGGTTTTGTCATAGTTCACAACAATAAATTTGTATTTGCGATTACCGTTCTTACTTGTAAACGCATTACTTATAATTTTTGCGAGTCTTTCTTTCAATTTAGAATGTGGAATTGTAGTGTAAAGTGTCGAAAAATCAAAGGCTTTGATCGAATGAACTTTACTAAAATGAGTGGATTTCAGATGTTCTAAAAGTTCCTTCGAATTCTTTAAAATCCACATCTGGTTGATACCACTGCGAGAATATACTGTCGAACAATATTTTTGAAGCCCAGATTTGATTTCAGATAAAACTTTGGTGAGTAAGATCGATGCAGATTTGGTAGAACATTTTGAGGAACCAGCGATGAAACGTTGTTTGTACGGATTCTTGTGTATTTTAGGTATGCAGTATAAGTATGGTAAATCTAAATCTAAATTGTTAGTTTGGAAGCCAAAGGAAGCAATATCTGATTTGGGTTACTTCCCGTTTTTCCCACTTTTGAAAAACATATATTCCTGTTTCTCCCACTTCATAAAACAATGGAAAGTAATTAACTTAATAGTTGTTTATCTAGTTGATACTAATTAGTGTAAAAACATCTTGTAACTAGAGAAATCTAGCTTTTCATGAAAAAAGTATTTTCATGAAAACGCTTTACTGAAGATAAATTGCAGAAAATATTTTTTTTGCAAACAAGGGCATCTTCTTGTAATATGGTACAATGTATGATTCTAAGGGGAGGGGTGGGAGATTGCAATTTTTCCGGGTCAGATTAGAGTGACCACAATTTTGCAACCCCCCCCCCCAACACACACACACACACACACACACACACGAAAGGTGGCCTAACTACAGGTACGTGTACGAGGTGATAATAATGACAAATATGGATAATGACCATATCCCTGTCTACAGTACAAAATCGATAATTCAGAAAATCAGAAACCGAAGGCATACAAAATCAGGATAAAACAGGAACCAAAGCAAACAAAAACAAAAACCTCCACCATATGAAAAGAAGCGAACTCCCGATATGAGAGTGAGACCAGGTGCCCAGGAAGAGTAAGCATCTCCTGCTTGCATGCAACACCCGTCGCTTCAATTCGGTAGAACTGTCACATCCGGTTACTTCCATTTTGGAAGATATAGAGTACAATCTTTGGTTGGATGGTTCAAATGGTCTATGACAGAATATCATCCACCATTCTGTATAGTGGGACATCATAGTGTATGACGAGTTCCCCATATCGACCGTAGAACTTCCTCAGTGACGATGTTAGTCGGTCACAAACATATCCCTGACTGAGAAGCTTATCTGAAAGACGCCTAGCTCTCAGAACAAAATCCGTATATTTGGTACTTGCTCTGGCATAGCGTATCAACTGAGATATGAACACGCCATAAGCAGGCGATGAAGGGATGTTGCTACTCAGAAAAGGAAAATTCGTAATGCTGAAATTGAAGTCGTCACGTTTGTCATAGAGTGAGGTGTTCATGTGACCATCAGTGTCGTAGGACAACATTATGTCCAAATAGGATGCTGAATTATTTTCTCTGTAGTTTCTTTGACTTCAAGCTCCGAAGGATAGATACTGCTCAGGTAATCCGCGAATTTTGGATTATTGATGGACAACACATCGTCTATGTATCTGTAAGTGAAGTTGAAGTCAGAAGCTAAGTATCTTTTCCCTTCAGAGACCAGAGATTGAATGAATTCAGCTTCGTACGAGTAAAGGAAAATGTCGGCAAGGAGTGGGGCACAATTGGTCCCCATTGGAATTCCGACAATTTGCTTGAAGACCTTTCCTCCAAATACTACAAAAATGTTGTCGATCAGAAAGTTTAACATTTGAATAATGTCTGTTTCAGTGTACTTATTTTCAGAATCTGACTTTTCTTTTACAAAGTAGGTTTTGTCATAGTTAACAACAATAAATTTGTATTTGCGATTACCGTTCTTACTTGTAAACGCATTACTTATAATTTTTGCGAGTCTTTCTTTCAATTTAGAATGTGGAATTGTAGTGTAAAGTGTCGAAAAATCAAAGGCTTTGATCGAATGGACTCTACTAAAATGAGTGGATTTCAGGTATTCTAAAAGTTCCTTCGAATTCTTTAAAATCCACATCTGGTTGATACCACTGCGAGAATATACTGTCGAACAATATTTTTGTAGCCCAGATTTGAGAATATACTGTCGAACAATATTTTTGTAGCCCAGCTAGAAATAAAGAAAAATACAGGTAAACTTGCACAAAATACAGGTAAAATGTTAGTACTAATTAGTTAATTGGTTAATTATGTGATTCTAACAACCTTGTAATTTAAGTAATTATTCCTGTTCTTCCCACCTCAATTTCAACCTTCAAATTATAATTTTTACAAAAGTGGGAGAAACAGGAAGACACCGCTGATTTGTGGTTACCTATTATTTCAGAGGCAGAAAGGTTTGTAGGGGTGTAAGTGGGATTTCCAGGTGTCGAATTTAAACCCAACTCTTTAACTAGACTGTCGAAATAGTACTTTTTGCAAGTAAATGTGTAATTATTTGAGGCTTTGTCCGCTGGTGTGATGACATAATCTTCTTGGAGGTAGGTGAGCTCTGTGATAACATCAGGGTCTTTAAATATAGACTCGAATCTGGTGTTCACTGTTGATTTTAATCGGTTAATTCTAGATAAAAGTAACCCTCTGATGGATTTTATCCATTCGGAAAAAGTGTCTAGCTGTACATCCTCTTTCTTTGCCCAACGTCTTGCATATTCCTCACAAGAGTCCATGATAATTTTCAAATTTTGGTTCCATGTAAAGGACATACTTTCTCTGTATTTGGGACCCTTTTTTAACAATTCTCTCAACTTGTCGTTCTTGACTATACTAAGGTCACCATTAATAACGTGTCCACAAGGAGAGTAGTTGAAATCCGATGAAGAACATTCGCAAGGAAGTGGATGTAGTGAGGGATTACTTAAATCAATACACTGCAGGAATCGTTTGTAATTGTAAATTTTAGATGCAACTGTTGGTGTGTAGCTATAGGAAATACAAGGAGTTTCTTTTCTTTTGAACTATGGTGGGTTTTTTTCTGTGACAGTTTTGTGATTCAAAATTTGACCAAGATTCAAGTTATCAATACCTTTGTTTGCAAATCTTACTTTAATGAAAGGGCGGTTTGTTTTCTCCTCTGATTTATCTTATCTAACTGCTTGAAATAAACGAAAAGTAGAAATGTCCAAGATGACTCCTTGTAGTCTGTATTCTGGGGAACGTGTATCGGTATATGTGAGGTCCTTCGCATATTCGTAGATTTCGTGTAACTTCCGTAAAGGAACAGAGTATAATTTGGTACGAATATAATGCAGTCCTAGAGGCTCATTCAAAAATTTTATTTTTGACCGGTGTCCTGACATTCTTTTTCGGAGCTGACCTTTGTTTTCACCTACATAAATCAATCCACAAAGTGAGCACTCTATTCCGTACACAACATTAGATGTCATGCAGTTAAGGTTTTCAAAACTATGCGTGTTAAATGTTTGTTTTGTGAGATTACTTGAGAATGAAGTGTCTGTTATTAGGATGTTACAAGTTTTGCAGTTCTTTATGCCGAGTGTTGGAGATCCCCTCCTTTCTTGAATGAAAATTGTAGCATGCAGTATATTGTTGGGGTTTTCGGACGCTGTTACTGTCATTAAAATCTATTTTTCTTCCGTTACAACCGATGAACATTCAACTTAAATTTAATTTGAAAATATTTGACATAATTTGATAATTCTTTAAATACTTATGAGAACGATCTTTTTTCAAGGTACAGTGTCCCTGGAAATTAATCAATTTTACAAAATTTTATAATGCAAAATTTTTCTTTTCATATGAATGTATACATTCTCATTTTTATAAATTCAAATTTTAAGGCGAATCTAATGCATACATTCTCAGTTATAGACGTTTAAAAACGTCATTTTGAATTTGGGGTGCTCGGCTCTTATTTATCAATAATAAATTAATTATTATTAATTAATTATTAATGATTTATAATAAATTATTAATCATAATAAATTAATGATTAATAATAAATTATTAATAATTTATTCCACTAGCGACTTCTACAATGTATTGAGTTTTTACAAGAAATGTATATTTAGATTAAATTTTACAAATTCGACAATATTATGGTCGTTTCTGCATATTTTGAAATAAAACATTTTATGGCTGCCTTTTTCCTCGATCTAGACAATTCGGAATAAATTTTACATTTTCAATAAAATTTATTTTCAGGGACACTGTATCTTTAAATAATGTTTTTGGCTTTTTAAAATAAACTTACGTTTAAAAATGGTTTAGGGTAAGTCTTTTAATCTTACTTATGATACAAAACTACTCAATTAACAATGAAATATTCTAAAGGTAGGACATGTGTTTGTGAAAAATATATGAGGGCACAAGGGGTTACCTCTCTCCCCGCACCTACTTATCTCCCCCTCCCCTTCCTTTTCACCTTTTCCTTACCTCCCCCTCCCGCCCTTTCCTCCCACCACCTTTCCTCCCTCCTCCCACCTCCCTTCCTACACCTCCCCTCCCCCTCTCTCCATCCTCCAAGTATTTGAGTTGGATTGTCTTTCAATTAATTGAACTTGAACTACCGATTGAATTTCATTTTTTGTCGTATATTTCGTATTTTTGATGGCTGTATAAAATGAACTAATATCAGTCTAATATCTGGTCCATGCTGCGAATATATATATATCTATTCTCAAATGATGCAATTTAAATTGAAGACGTTATTCATATTCAACATTATTTGTTTTTGCATTTTGTAAACATGTCCTTGCTTCGTCAAGTTGTATCAATTAGTTACAAGAAATTGAAGCCTTACATTCTTTGGCCATATTACATTGTTTAGATTGATGATCACTGGCGAAGGTTAAGTACCCGAAACGTGCATGTCTGGTCCATGCTGCAAACTCTGTTCTTTAATGATGCTGTTGAATTTAAAAACGTATAAAACTTGGTTTGCCCCGGTTGAGTTTTTCTGTGACACAGTTTATCTTAATACTCGTGTAATACTGATAGAGACCTCGAAATATTGTAAATGACTGTGCATTCATTATCACTGAAGATCTTTTGTTTCTTTTCAGAAGAACAATGCTAACGGCAATACTCTTATTCCTGTTTTCTTTGGGAGGAATACGCGCTGACTTGAGAGATGATGTCAACAGGAAACTTGTCAACTACAGGGGGTTATCCAATCGCGATTTTGCAATGTTGATGTACGAACACCTAGAACAAAATTATCCCTTGAAGGACTGGCATGTAGTTGCATATAATCCAATTATAGGTTCTGAAAACCATAACTTTGCTTATTGTGCTGGGGTTCATGTATTCAGAACACAAGGTAGGAATACGGTCGTTACTTATGTCAATTCCAACAAACCGAACATAAATTTGAGAAGAACAAGAAGGCGATTGCGCAATACTAGAGTGAGAAATGTTTATATGCAGAGTCAATATACCAGAGGCGGTATCGTATATTCCAGGAGGGTCGAAGACGTGCCTGCCAATACAGTTTTGAACAGTTTGCCTTCTGACATACGCAATGGATGCACCATGGTAACATCACGCGGTGTCATAAGAAGAGATGCAGATGTTCATCATGCAGCCAAAACTGGTCGACTAGCATACGTCACAGTTGGATCCTACAATATTTACGCATTTGGTTAACATTAATCATCCAAAATGCAAGAACACAATTTTTTAAGCTTGTCATTAATATTTGATGTTTTTGTACGTCTGATTCGATTGTTTTGTATGATGTTCTAGTGGTTTGTAGTTTTGTCTGATTTCATTTACATGTCAATTTCTTATGGGTTTGTTTCGCTGGGTGAATACAGGTTGGAGATCACACCCTTTTCTTTGTTTACATCCCCGGTGACTAGTGATTCAAGAATCCAAATAACTGAAAATGGTGCCATATTTAATGTGAGTTTGTATGAATATCAAATGTATGACCACCTCATCATGCTCTGTACTTAACAATGTATAAAAATAAATGTGACTGTAAACATACAATTGATTTATTTCCGTTATTCGAAATCTGATATATACATGTAGCTGCTAAAAGATGAAATAGATCTGTACATGTATTTACATGTATGTATTTCGAAAATTTCATTAATTTCAGAAGAGAGCCTGTTCTATAAACTGAATCATACAGAGTATATTCTCCTTTTTGATGAAATAAACATCGTAGAAGCACCATCAGTCGCAAAGTCGATAAGGTGAGGCAAAATCATCAGAATTCACATTGGTATTGTTGCGAAGTACTGAATAGTCTCATGTACAAGCATGTCCCTTGATTGTCACTTTGGAATGAGAAGGATTGGGAGTAAGTTGAGAATGTGTCTCATTTCCACGGTTCACGAAGTGAAATGTAATGGAGAACCAAACAAAGTGGCGAAGAACTACTGGGTTGTCTGATGCTGCAAAGACGTACTAGCGTATAGCGTTCATATCATCCATGTTGATGATCTCCTTATGTTTAGTTGGAAGTGATGCTCCGGACTTCACTCTCTCCCTCAGCAAACCTCTCAATACTTTGTTCGCAGCTTTGAACTCTATGTCACTCAAAATGTTGTTGTTGCGTCCAATGTTTTGTAGATGTCTATTGATACCTGCACGAATGGTCTTTTAAGTGTGTTTTATTGTACTCTTCTTACCCCTTTTCATTCTTTTGTGGTTTAGCTGAGCAGTAGAATTTCAGCAATATGTCAGCAAGGGCATTTGTGGGCACTGTCTCAAACTCAATCAGCAGACCACATATTTTAACACTCCAGTCTGCAAATAGATGACGGTCCATACATTTACTTATAAGAACAGTTCAACAATTTGTATAAAGATTCATTAGATTGGAAATTTACAAAGTGATTACCACATATATCAGTCTACTAAAAATATTATTGTGAAATTTCAGGACAATATTTCCTCCCAATACTGCATAGATTTACATACAAGATGTACATGTACAGTTTTACAAAAAAATAAATGATTTGGTTGAAAATAAACGTTTATTATTTGCCTTGAATGATTTTCATACAGCGCTTTGTGTTACATTTCGTTGAGTTTGATTGTGTTGAGTTATAGTAATGTGAAATTTCTTCCATTGTGACATCATGAAATTTGCCTTGATTTTCCTTTTGTACATTGTGTACATTCATTTGTAAAGCCTGTTCAGTTTGCGATTCCTGTTCAGTTTGCGATTTCTGTTCAGTTTGTGATTTCTGTTCAGTTTGCGATTTCTGTTCAGTTTGCGATATCTGTTCAGTTTGTGATTCCTGTTCAGTTTGCGATTTCTGTTCAGTTTGCGATTTCTGTTCAGTTTGTGATTTCTGTTCAGTTTGCGATTTCTGTTCAGTTTGCGATTTCTGTTCAGTTTGCGATTTCTGTTCAGTTTGTGATTCCTGTTCAGTTTGCGATTTCTGTTCAGTTTGTGATTTCTGTTCAGTTTGTGATTTCTGTTCAGTTTGCGATTTCTGTTCAGTTTGCGATTTCTGTTCAGTTTGCGATTTCTGTTCAGTTTGTGATTTTTGTTAAGTTTGCGATTCCTGTTCAGTTTACGATTCCTGTTCAGTTTACGATTCCTGTTCAGTTTGTGGTTCCTGTTCAGTTTACGATTCCTGTTCAGTTTACGATTTCTGTTCAGTTTACGATTCATTTCAGTTTGTGGTTCCAGTTCAGTTTGTGGTTCCTCATCGTCGGATCTCACGGTCGGTCACGCTAACTTTCACCTATCCGTGGGTCATAACGGAAATACCTTCGCTGGGTGGTGTGTCTTGTTTACGCGATGTCATTGGTTGCATTCAAAATCTTTTAATGCGATCGATCGACAGTCGCCGTTGCAAACATCATCAGGCAGATACATGTTATTATGAGTAATTATGGAGTACGAAGCGAAAGTTACTCAGGTTTTCTGTTTCAAACAAAGGAGGGGATTGTTTATTTATATATTATTGTTTATTAATACTTTATTGTCATTTTATATATTATTGTTAAAGTAACGTGCATGTCTGGTCCATGCTGTAAATTATCTGGTCTTAAATGATGCTATTGAATTTAAAGACGTTTAACATTTCAAAGAGATTGTATTGATGTCCTTTTCAAAGGGATCAATGTTTCCATTTCCACTCTTCAATTCTGTGTTCACTATCAACGATTTTAATTGGCTGTTCAAAGGTAAACAAAGGTTCACGCATAATACAAATATTGAGATTAGCGAAAGTTTTCCGTTTTTGCCAACGGAGAGGGGATTTTTTACCGACCGTGGGATCCGAAAGATGGTTGTTCCTGTGCAGCTTGTGGTTCCTCTACAGACTCCGTTTGTTGTCCGTGTCCTTTTTGTGATGATGCCACTCTTGAACCTACATTTTCTGCGAGATTTTCATCAATTTGATGATCCGTTTTATCAAAATTTAATGAATGCAACAGTAGTTCTTCATCGGAATCACTATCCAACTTATATAACAATATTTTTTTTTTACAAAATATGTATTATATAGAACAAGGAATCCATCATTGATCGGTAGTGCTGATCTTTGATCGTATACTCATGCAGACGATCTAGGCTCATAAGGTGTTATATTCAGGCATCTAAGTAAACTATTTACATAATTTCAAGAAACATTGCATAAACCCACGTAAATTATAATTTATTTCGAGAAAGTTTAATTTGGTTATTCTATGAAGTTATAATGAATGAGAGAAGAACAAATACAAAAATAGTTCCCATTATGTATCACTACGCGGTTTGCTGCGTAATGACGTCATGGTTGTATTACATGAAGCTGAATCGTACATCTCTTTAATGGTTTCATCTCAGTGAATTACGATCATTGTGCATATATGCCTATTGTAGCATATTGCAAACACAAAAACTTAAGCAATATGCTCACATCAGCAAAAATTAAGTGAATTATATCAATCACTGAATGAAATGCAAAGGACTCCTGACGATGGCGGATTTGCAGTATATATAATATACTTATAGAATAAATATTATTATACTATGTATAACAAATATTGAATAACCTCGTATCACACCGCCGAAACACTATATTAGTGTCGGGTCCAAGTGAACAGAGGTGCGTGGTAGGTGGGAGCCATATTTGGTATTGAAGGCGATTGATAATCATTCACATATCCAACCTAAGTTAGTGGTAAATGAAGGAGCTATAAATCTATATGAAGTTAACAGGATCTATGTGTAAACGTCTTCAAATTGAATAGCATCATTTAAGAACAGATAAACTGGCAACGTGGACCAGACATGCACGTTTCGGGTACTTAACCCTCGTCATTGATCCTCAAATCTAAACAATGTGATATGCCAAAAAGGTATGAAAGTTACTATGTTGAAAAAGCGTATCGAAAGACGTAGCAGGATGGGTGGGATATGATGCTACAGGACCAACGTTTTAGAAATTTTAAGAAATTTTGATGACAGAAATTTAGAATGCGTTGAAGAAACGGTCAACCGAAATTGATCGAACTTGGCTACATGTGCCCTCGGGGACTCCTGGTCCACCAGCAGTGACACTCACCAAGTGGTATAAATGTAAACGTCTTCAAATTGAATAGCATCATATAAGAACAGATAAATTGGCAACAAATTTTAGAACTTGGTATTCAGAACATCCAGCAACCAATTTCCGAGGGTCATTATTCTTTAATTGCAGGACGACAACTTTAAAGATTTAACGTTTCAATTTCGTACGTAACCTAAAAAAGTACAACTAAAAACAAAGCTTCATTTTTATTCACTTTAAAACATCAAAATACCTTGTAACCAGTTTTGATTGCAACTACACCGCGTCGGATCGAAACGTGTAATGTTGTGATTCCTCACGAAGAGTTTTTTATTCTTTTCATAATTCAAGTGATACTACACAAGATTGATAAGACGTTGCAGTGGGGCAGTGCCTAGTGGGTATGTTCATGTCGTTCATATACCATAGGGCAGGTGCTTTTTGCAGACACTTCAAGAGATCGTCAAAAGGAAAACTTTTCTGTCGTCGATAAACTATTGAAGTGCTATGAGCTTTAAATGTACCTGGACGATATGGATTGATTTGTTGGACATTGCCCTAATACAGCGGCTCATCGGTTTCGTAAAGTTTAATTTGGAAAATGAAAAAAATACCAAAAAACTATGAAGGGAATCACAACACCATACGTTTCGATCACATGCGGTGAAGTAATGACAAATATGGATAATGACCATATCCCTGTATAAGCAGATTAAGCTAGTAGATTAAGTAGATTAAACTCTTGCCCGCGAAATTTCGAATTTCCCAATCGACCTGTGCTAGCAAATGGTTTTTTTTTTTCATTCTGAAATGATGTTTCAACTGCATATAACAGAGACAAAAAAGAAAACAACTCAATAAATACTTAAATTATAGGTTTAAGGATTGTTATTATTAGTTGTGCGCTTCATCGGTGTGTATGGGCAGAAGAGAAAGGGAAAGAATCATGCAAAGCGCTTCTTGCTTTACACTTTTTCCATTCCCTACTGTCAATACAAAACTAAAAATTCCGAACGTTGAAACACAATCCTTAGAAATAAAAAGTATGACTTCCACAGTGTGAAAAGTAATAGACATTTTTCATCGTGACGAAGTTCGATCTTCGCACTTTAATTATGATAGAAAGTTCTATAAGTGAGTTGCCAGAAGAACAGGAAGTTCAATATACCAATTCCATTGAGTATACTAATAAAAATGTAGATAACTGTACTGATGAATTCATACATGAACGGCAGCTACGCCATTGATTCTTCAGTGTTCGAAGTGCGAAGTGCCAAATCCGTCACGGTAAAAAAGTATAATAAGGCATAGATACATCAAAGGGGAATCCTAGCTATGTTTCTACTTATTTTCTGCACAGAAGGAAACGCAAAAAGGAGATGGAACACCAAATCGCACCATCGAAACATCAAACACAAAAGACTATACATAAAACAACGATACCAATATGCAATCGGTCCCAGATTTTGATTTCCATCTGACACGCCAGTAGCTGATGGTGTAATGATCCGGATTACGTGCGTGCGCACAATCCTTCCTCATTTTCTGAATTTCTCAAGGTCTCAGAGAAAGCACAACTGTGGTGATTTTATGAAAATAACCTCTCTTGAAAAAAAAATTATACAGACAGCACAATGTAGAACCCATAATCAATACACAGATGGATATTTAAATTGATATAGAAATAGGGCGCACGAAATAGGATCCGTGCTCCGATAGCTGTAGACAGGTAATGCATGTTATCACCCGAGGAGTCCGATCGACATTAAAGCTGAAAGCCTACATTAAAAACTTTGACGAAATAAAAAATTTTTTTGGGGATGGAGATTGTTAGATATAGACTCTAACAATCTCCGTCCCATGACATAGAAATAAGCTATAGCGACCCTTCACACCTGCTGACGTATGCATACTAATGAAGGTACGACCTAAAATCCAGGTACATCGCTACAGCGCCGGTATATAAGACGAGCTTCAAACTCGTCCACTGTGACATTCAGTGATTAGAAGTCTGGGAGTTAATACATGTAACACCTGAAATGAGAAATGAATTTATTTGATGAAATAATCAATAATCGATTTCAAAAGCAGGCATTTATATCTAAAACTTTGAATTACGAAGAAATGAACTTATTTATTAAATACAATTAAAAATCCCCTCCCCCCACCTTATACCACGTCTATAAAGTCAGTACGAACGCCAATGTACAAAGCTCTATATGCTGCAAATATTTACCTACGTTCAAACATAAACAAAGAATATATGAAAAGACCCCATCTCTTTTAAGCCCCCTCCCCCTTGCAAAACACACACTACTTCAATAGCCCTAAATTAGTTTCTATTTGGATGTCCAATACTAGTTTTGAATTCGGCCTATTCGTCTGAAATAGTAAAATAAAAACAAAACTTGAAATGTGTGCCCATTAATTGTTATATCTTACCTCTAGAAAATGAATTTACTAGATTCCATGTCAGCCTTCCTGTATACAAGACGAAAATCATCACTTCCGGTATAACTGACATTTTGAGAGTGTTCGTTTGCATAAGGTAGAATTACAACGTCTCATTCACTACATTTTCGAGGTTGAAGAACCCCTCCCGCCTTTCCCTTTCGCCTTATTCTCGGTGAATTTAGTTAGTAATTTAAATATATAGGATATACAGTAAATTCTGACAAACAAATGCAGCTAAGAATTGATAATTTAAGATTATCTTTTGTTGATCCTTAGTAGGTAATCTCTTCACAGAAATAGAAAGGATGAACTAATGATGTCGAATTTAATAATACAATTTTAATTTTCTTTCCTCAAGATTACATATTTTACATGATTGCATTTTGTTTTCATGTTTTATTCAAGAAATACAGATGATAAATAAATGTATATAATTTCATTGAAATATGCGCGGATCTAAAATAGGGGAAAGATGGTAAGGGTCTTTCTAATGCTCCATTTATCAATGGACGAATCCAGATTTTTTTTCTAGGGGTTCCTAGCCATTTGAGGAAGGGATGTTCTAGCTATTGTTTTTGAAAAAAAAATAAATAAAAAGAAGAAAACTATCATTTTGACAAAAAAAACTGGAGTTTCACAATGTGGTCCTTGATTATTATTTTCAAAACCAATATATGGCTGCGATGGAGAGTCAGCAAACATGTTTGACAGTTCAAATGAAATATATATAGTATTGCTTCCAAACGAACACTCTCAGCGATAAACTTATACCGGAAGTAGCATAGCAAGTGTCAGATTGATGATGCATCAGGATTTATTCTCTTATCAGGTGAGATACGATATTTTTTTCTTCAGTCTGTCCGTCCTGAATATAATTCCAATTTACCATACTACTACATATACATACTGTCTTCATTCATATGGCTTATCAAAGGACAAGTACGAATTCACATGGGCGGATCCAGCACTGTTTGCAAAAATGAAAGGAAAGCTAAATCTTTTTTAGTTGGTCAAAATTTAGTCATTGAGCAAGGAAACTGGATGTACAACCCACTCCCTCCGCAAAGACAAAAAGCTTATTGAAACTACTTTAAATAGTATTGACTTAATTCAAATGCAAATGTAACCGCCCCCCCCATCTTTCCGTACTTGCATCCGCCCTAGATATGCACTGCAAGCTTTATTTTAAAGTTTTTATTCAAATGGATTTTTTGCCTATTTCTGATTACTCATCAGATGACTCCCTTTCTCATTTCAGGTGTTACATGTAATTACTCTCAGACTTCTAATCACTGAATGTCACGATGGACGAGTTTGAAGCTCGTCTTATATACCGGCGCTGTAGCGATGTACCTGGATTTTAGGTCGTACCTTCATTAGTATGCATACGTCAGCAGGTGTGAAGGGTCGCTATAGCTTATTTCTATGTCACGGGACGGAGATTGTTAGAGTCTATATCTAACAATCTCCGTCCCCAAAAAAATTTACTATTTCGTCAAAGTTTTTAATGTAGGCTTTCAGCTTTAAGAAAGGACAGGAGATCGGAGCCCTGTCTGCTTTAAAGAGGTCTGAATAGGGCCAGTCATGGGATCCTGTCGTCACAGAGTACAATTCTTCAGAATGCGCTGGTACTATGCTGTAGATTGATAAAGTACTAACCAAAGTGCCCGACTGGTGATGGTAGGATCATATTAAAGGTATAATAGGCGATTGGTGATTCCTATACAATATCGATGGTTATTCTCTCTACCTCTGATACTTCTTATTTTGAGTATATGTCACCATAAAAGGCAGGTTGTGAAATGAACATAGTAATATAATATACTCTAATGCTTGTATGGATTAAAATGATCAAAAATGCCTTTACTAGTTTGTGAAAGCAAAAACCTTGGTCTAAGATGTTCTAGGTAATTTGTATACCTCTGCTATGAAAATCCAAAGCATTAGCACATGTTCTAGTACACCGGATGAGCCGTGAAATGTAAGTACCGTATTACAACAATATATGAGCATCATCGTCAAGCAAGAGGAAATGTGCTTTCAATGAAATTGGACAATCGAATTGAAATTGAAAATCACAAATTAATCAGTTCTATCCAACCTCGGCTTATACGCTTATAAACTAGATTTAAAATCACCTTTAGTTACTTATACTGTTTTCAAAACATGCACAAATCTCCATACAAACAACTTTTTACAGTAAGATGGAATAAATGCTCATCCAAATCTTACTAAGAATTTTTGGGAAGGGCAAAACTTGTCTTCGAAAGTGCTGTGAAACAATATACTCTAGAAGCGGTATCAACCAAATGTGGATATCTAAAATTATCAAATTAACTTTAAAAACTCTTCTCAATTCTTTTCAAAAATGTATTTTCAATTTAAAAATTCGATTTCTTGACTCTATATATACCTTTTTCTGATACTAAATTAGGAGAAAGGATCTCTCGACTTATTTAAAATTCTTTCGCTAGTAAGTAAGGCAATTGTTAATACAAGTACATTGATGTCAATTCTAGAAAAAAAAACTCATTTTATGAAGGACAATTCTTTTTCCAATGATAGATACACAGAGGCACGGGTAATTACAACGATGAACATTCGATAAAATATTTATTGTGTTTTTGATTAATGATCTTTCAGTAAATCTTGGAAATTCCAATAGGAGCCAACTATGCCCCACTTCTTGTTGATATTTTTCTATAATCAAATGAAGCCGAGTTTGTTCAGTCTTTGGTCTATGATGGAAAGAAGTACTCAGTGCTTCGGTTCGATTCTAAATACATATATCGATGACGTGCTCTGAATTGATAATCCATCTCCATTTTGCTAATATCATTTGAACAATATATTGATGTGAGCTAGGAATGAAAGAAACCACTGAAAGCATAAACTGTGTTCTTCATACATTTTTTATGTGCGCAGGCAATGCAGTCCCCAGAGAAGTTTCTATTGAAATTAAAGTGCTGCAATTCGTGTATTAACACTCGTGACGTCACAATGAATAAGATTAAAAGAAACATGCCACGACGGCTGTTCTGACCTGTAAACTGAACCCGCGGTTAGATGAATTTTAACGTCGCCCTTTTACCCAGAAAAGCATTTCAGAAAACAAGAATGAAACAGACAACTATGGTGCATATATATAGAATAAATGTCATAATCATGATTATAATGCGCATTACATGTACGATAAATGCACTTGCTGTGTATTGCATACCCGTAACAAAACACAAATCAAGACACTTATTTTCTGTATGTTCTTAGATTTCATACAATATTATAATGACAATGGGCACCCAATATAAAAAGGTAAAGGTAGGGTTTATAGTCTCGTTCGCCTGAGCCTCACGCGACTTCTACAATCACCTTCCTGGCGAGACCTGTACAATCTAGTGCATTCTCAACTCCCTTGGGAGTATACAAGCAGAGCTGCCCTTTAGGCGCTAATGCTTTTCATTCACATTACCAGCTCGTCTCATATGCCAGGTTCCCGGTTTAAACTCGTGGGTGGAGAGAGTACAACGTAGTGTAAAGTAACTTGCCCAAGGTTACAATGGTTTGCAATGATCGGCGACGGTGAGATTCGAACCCACGTCCTATGGATTCGCAGTCCATCGCGCTAACCACTACGCTACCAGCGTCTAAATATGAATTACGTGACTACTTAAACTTCACAAATACAAATTTTCCTTTCCGAAGTAGCAACATTTCTTCGTCCCCTGCCTTATGTGTTATTCTTATTATTTAATTTCCATTGGCATTTTAAAGAAACGATGATTCTGATTGGCTGAGAAATTTTGTTGATACATCGATCAACGCAATTTTCACGGAAGTCTATTTATAGCACTATTTTTAGAACCGATGGTTCCCTCAAACACGAATGATCTCGTCGTTGAAAATACAATTTTTTGATGTGTGCTTATCATTTCAAGGGTACCATTTCTTTTCTACTTACTAAAAATGAACGGTGCATGTAGAATATGTTGAACTGGTCCTTATTCCAAAGATGTAGTGAGACGATCGTTGGCTGTTTAAATAATGGCGGCTGTCATAACTTGTTTTGGCAGACGTATCACTGCGAAACCCTCCGACTTACGAAATATAGTGCGGTGATTGATTGTTTTTAGATCGAAGAAAACAGTATGTTTTCCATAAGTAGATGATAATAAAATAATAAGAAATGAATCTTATATTTTTTTTTCTGTTGATGCAGTTATCACCAGAAAAATTGGACAGAAAACTTTTGCATCAACGCGCCACGCGTATTGATGCAGTGTTCTGTCCAATATTTCGGGTGATATGCATCAACAAAAAAAAAATATAAGATTCATTTCTTATCATTTTATTATCATCTACATAGGTCTGAGGGCGAGGAGACTAACCGCAAAACTACTTATCCTAAGATACAACTGAAAATATGAAGCATTATAACATATCACTGTACTGTATGTTGGAAGACATGTTAGGACAGAAACATCCAAAACACCGAATTATTTACGACAATGACCTGATATGAACTTTTTTGCGAGACCATAATGACTGATGTTGTTAGCAAGTAGAATATGCTTAGTTTCCTCGGCACCTGATCGCATTGCTTTAGGGATTCAACTTTTGTTTCCATTGAAACATTTAAATTGATTGTCTAGTACAATAAAATTGGTACTATAGAACA
Organism: Pinctada fucata; assembly: GCA_028142955.1. Lineage (NCBI taxonomy): Eukaryota > Metazoa > Mollusca > Bivalvia > Pterioida > Pteriidae > Pinctada > Pinctada fucata. Next base: position 60,799,932 of record AP027102.1, on the reverse strand, counting down.
TATATTTCAATATTGACAATTTATTCTTTGTTGTAGTAAAAGTATTCTGTCTATTTCTCACTCTTTATCGGTAATAAAATCTATAGTGGTCATTGATTCTTCGTCTTATTATTTCATTCAGTTGATTCTAGGTAGTGACGCCAACATTTTCTGATCCTAAATACCAATACCGGAATTCCCGTATTAAAATCCTTTTGAATAAGATACTTTTTGTAGCAACATCTGGTACTTGAATATGTTTAATCTTCACTGATTAACACGGTACGTTTTAACAGCGCCACCTACAATATATTTCGTTTTTGCATTGGTTTCCCGTTGAGTTTCCATGGTACCGTGTTATTGTCTCCGTTTATTGGTCGTTTTTTCCTCTCTCCTTCCGTATCTTTGGTTTTCATTTATTTTCAACGAATTCATATTCTTATTACATTTGATTTTCTGATTCTGGGTTTTGTGTTTGATTTTAACATATACTACTATCAGATATCGAATTTAATATCGACTTGTTTAACATACTTATCAGTTATTGAAAAATGTTTATAGGAGAAAAATCGTGTCTATGAATTAAGGATAATCTGTTCTTGTACAAATTCTTTTAAATATTATTATGGTACTTTAATTAAGGAGGTATTGAACACTTCGACGCCAAATTCAATTTTTCTCAAAAATTCTGAAATAATCTATTTCTTGTCTGTCCTTGATAATTCAAGCTTTGACTCTATCCACAGGAAAATATTCTATGAGAATTTGAAGTAAGCATTTTTCAACGTTTCCGTGAATTTTATGATGACGTCATATAATTAAAAGTGTCATACGGTTTTCATAAAGTTACAGGATTATACGGAAGCATAGAAGAGACATTGAGAGAAAAAATTATCTCGTGCTTACGACTTAGTATCTCGTGCGCACGACTTTTTAACTCGTACTCACGACTTTGTAACTCGTGCCCACGACTTTTGTAACTCGTGCGCACGACTTACTATCTCGTGCGCACGACTTTCACGACAAGCCCCGACGGTATAACTATATCCAACATATACCTGTCGGAACCACAAAAACACAGTACGTTTATCCCCTAAATTAATGAAAGGCCAAAACAAAGCTTCTTTCATGTAACAGAGCTGGAAAGAGGTTATTAATACACTTGACAAACATCAGGTCACGGGGATATATGTTAACTGCTCCACACTGCAACGTGAAATAATTGTTTAAATTAATAATTGATAAGTGATAAGTTTGAATTTTCTATTTTAGACATACAGGTTCAATGCGATACGTTTGGTATTAATTATGTTATTGCATTTTGGATGAGAAGGTTTGTGACTCCATTTCACCCCGATAACGTCGAAATGACTTCGTGGTTTCCCCATGGATAAAACTCCCAAATTCCACAATTTCGAAAATTGCCATAATTTCTTCAAATGACGTCGGAATATTTTCAAACTTCATCGTGACAGCCAATTTTGTATATCAATAAGTGTATCAAATGTTTTAAGGAAGATAAAACTGTACTTTTCCTAAAAAAAGAGAAAACAAGTAATGCTGCCGACATCTTGGTGTTCAATCCCTCCTTAAGTATATACTGCTATAAAAAAGGAGGGGATCTCCAACAACACCTAGTTGCAGCACCAACAGCAAAACACCCACTGTAAAAACACGAAGAAGACACGCACAGAAAGAGAAGTAATGGTACAAGGAATATCAAATCATAGAGAAACATCAAACATAAATGACAACACATTAACCAACGAGACCAATGGACAATCGGTGCAGTCTTAGGACGGCCATCGGCCACGTCAGTAGCAGACGATGTGGTATAAAATCTGTTTCATATATGAAATCAAACGTGAGAAGTCCACTTCACTTTAATGATTTTTCTTTAACTTTGTCTTCTTTGATGTGACTCCTATAAGTACAAGGGTTAAATTGGGAGAAAGATTAATGTACTCTAGAGGGGGTAAAGGTTGGAACATTGTTTGTAATTAGAAATATAATTAATGACCACTTAACTTTATTCTGAAGTGGAAAATTATGTACTTTGTCCGATAGTTATGTATTTGTTTTCTTAATATTTTGTACAGACTAATTGTACTTTAAACGAAAAATTAGCTCAATGTGGTGGTGATAATTCCTAAATTACGTTTCAGTGTGAAAAAAATATACCATATAACCATACGAAGATACAAAAAAAAAGGTAGAGGAAATTTAAATAAGGGGCTCATTGTAGATTATTCGAACAGATGAAATACTTTTGGCAAAGAAAATCTTAGAAATGAAAAATGTTGAAAAGATAAGGAGTTCAATCTGCTATGAAAAAAAGTCAAATTTCGAAAAAGAAATTTCGATTAAATCCGTTCATGTTGTTCATTCCGGGGTTCGCAACTGTTTTGATGGGAATTCTCACGATTTTGCTTTGCCTTCTCGACTTTGAGACTGAATACGGTTAGGTACTTCTTTGATGTCTATTCATATGCTTGATATCTATACCTTCAAGTTGACAACTGAAGAATTAGTCATTCAAAGGTTGGGAACACCTGTGGTATATTTTTGTCAGCTGTCCTATCACCTTTTGGGGTATCTGTACGATAAATATCAAAAATTAATTCCCCATTCATATCAAGTTATATCAAAATATATCAAGTTACATGTATATCAAATACATTCAGTGTCATAAATGCTGAAAACACCCTCCCTCCTTTTTTACGGAAATATAAACTCCATGAAATTTGAAAAAAAATCATGCATAAAATTTTTACCACAGCGTTGGACTTTTCTTCAACGAAAATTAAATGAAACGTAATAAAATGCAGTAAATGAATGCGAAAATAATTCATTCGTTGAGTTATTAAAAGAAATATCACAATACTAAACACTTCATGTAAAGACCGAAAAGACCGAAAACTCTAGAGAAGTGTCTCTTTATTATTCTGATGTTCTCGGTTTATTTGTTGTAGTATAAAAATGGCATTACACACACTAAACCAGGTGCCTCAAAAATAAATCCTGAATTTGATTAGATATTTAAAATTTGAGAGTTAAGGGGCACTTATAAACTTATGATATAATATGAATTAAACGTTCTGTGAGGCACTGAAGTGAAAAGCAACTTTGAACAGGCTGAACGAAAAATAACGTCTAAGTAGGTAAGGTATTTAATTTCCTTTTTCCTGCTCTTTTTTCATTTTATAATGATAATCCATCGTGATAACCCCGGGGTAGATCGTACCCCACATAGTTTTAGAGTTTTTTTCCAAAATTTTATTGCATTTTCTGTTTATATTCATGTTCATCACTTAATTCTTAATCGTTTGATTCCAAACACTCCTTTTATCTCTTTGAATGAATCTTCAGGACTACATAGCATCAGAACCAAATTATATTCCATTCCCCTACAGAAATTAGGAGTAAAAATCCAAAACATACGTACATGCTCCAGCATACCGGATGAGCTGTGAAATGTAGATAACATAGGACGGTAATCTAGGAACATCACTGTCAAGCCAGGGAAAATTTACAATGTTAAATTTAAAATCATCTCTTTTGTCATACAAACTTGTATGAATCTCTCCATTAACGATTTTGATATTTAGGTCCAAAATGTCGTTTCTGTGTTTGTAGCGTTTGCCTTGTTTAGAATTAATTCTTGTTGATAAATAACATTTTTATACTTTTAAAAAACAGGATTATCGATAGTAAGAAGATAATCCAGTTACCTAGAAGTACCAGTGAAACATTTCACATCATCATTTTTTCTTTGCTTTTGATGATTTTGGATATATTCCTTAAGTTTTCATTCGTGTATAAAATTAAATCTGCAACAAGAGGCGCACAATTAGTACCCATAAGAATCCCTACATCCTGCTTGTAGAGTTTCTCACCAAATCTTACATAAATATTGTAATTGTTATGAATGTAAGTGTTATGATTTTTTCCTCTGACATTGTCGCCATAGCACTTTCTATATAGATACGACCTAAGTTAGTGCATGCTCTGTAGGTATTGTTTCCTTTTTTGTCATGAACATCGACGGCGGGTGCGGCTAGCCAAACAGGGGATGCTTACTCCTCCCGGGCACCTGGTTCCACCTCTCATCTGCTAGGGGTTGTTCGTCGATGCTCAATTCGGTTCTCTATTGTGAGTGCTGTTGAGATTGTTGTCAGAATCTTCTTTATCTCCCTTAAATTCTCTTTTTTTTTCTTTTTTAGCATTTTGAAGAATCTTAGCTATGGGTGTTGTATTTTTGTCGAAATTATTATTACAATTTCGTCGAGGTATATATATCTATAAGTAGTCTGATTAAAACCAGCCCCCTTCTCCTTCGTCGTCATGGTCTTGAATACACCCGTTAATAATGTCGAAGGGTTCCAATTCTATACCTTCTGGAAGAAAATTCCAAACCAATGTCCATGCACCAGACACGTGTTTCGAATATTAGATTCTCATCAGTGATGCTTTCAGCGGAGCCACCAGAAAAATTTCAGGAGCGCCCTCTTTTATTTTTTGAAGTTAGATTTTTACATTACAGAGAGGGTCGTGTTCATTGAACTTTTAACCGGAATATTCATGACATTAACCAATTAAAACGTTCGTTTCATCGAACCTTCGAGGGCTTAAAACGACGAACAATTAAATTCTTAATTTCAATTTTAACTTCAAATTAATACATTTTTTATCATATCTTGGCCATCGTCGGAATTGTCCTTTTGTATAAAAGAAAAACAACATAAAACACAAACATTGTCTGTAAAATATAAATTTTTGGCGTGCAGTCTGTGGTCATGGCTAACATAGTATAAAAACTGACCTCAAAAACTAGTGATCTAACTCAAAAGCTGACGTCATTTACTGACTTAAAATAAATAGCTTATATAGAAAGTGATATATCAAAAGAAAGATCATTGCCTGTTAAATTCATTGGTACAATATGATAAATCCCTTTCCTCTACTATTTTCACTCTGAAAACGAAAGTAAAAGTGAAAGTAGAGAAATTTGTACATGACATTCAGATAGATTTTGGTCCCATTTTGACCCTTGTTCCAGAAAATTTATTAACATTAATATTATGCTGATTTGAAAGCAACAATAATATAGGAAATTTATTTAGGGTTTCGCCGTTCGTTTTTGAGAAATCCACAATACACCATGAAGAACCGAATTTCACAAGTTCCCATTCTGAGCCCTCGCCAGAAATCACCTCTGCGTTGTCATTCCAGTTTCAATTTTATATGCATATCAAAAAATAGTACCCATGAAAATCTTACAAAAATCTAATACCTTAAAGCTTGCCTTCATTTTAATTATCATACACACTAAACCGATTTCAGTTCCTGACTCTTTATACAAAGAAAATTGACCAGGGTCAAATTAGCTTAGAGGCTATAGATAGGGTGTATAGGATTAAAACCCATTGATGCCGTCCCCGATCCCGATTATAAAATAGTTTTGTAACTAGATATTGCATGCTTGAAGGTGTCACTACAGGAAACAATTTCGCGGGGATTCCCCTCCGTTTTGACTGGTGAACAGTGCTGAATAAAAGGTGTCACACCATTGGTAAAAAATGTTGGAAATGTATTTATGACATATAGACTCAATAAAATGTGACCAGTAGTCGTGATGAATTTAACTTTGAGCTTGATCTTGTCTTTTATGCAATCTACAGAGCTATTTGAAAATACGTAAAAATTGGAAATTTTTCGATGAGGACGGAGGGGTCCTGTAAAAAAGTGAAATTTGCGAAAAAAGGACATGCATGACCCCCTTTTTTTCTTTTCATTTTTCCGTGTGCCAAAGATGTCGCAAGCGAAAAAGACCATTTACAAACTTCCGGGCATTTTAAGTTTGTCAAATTGAGCCAATTCATTAATGATACAAAGAAGGTTTTTATTTCCTGTAGTTACCCCTAAAAGTTGCGAACCAATAGAATCTTATAATTACAGATATCACTAATTCTATTTCGGTTTTCGATCTCGGGCATTTGATATGCTTGGGTAGAAGTCATTTTAATTATTGTTCTTAATTAGAGATATCTCTTATTTTGAAAGAATTATTGGTAGAGCAAGGAACCATATTTCGCCGGTGACCATATTTCGCCGTTTCATGGTTAATTGCTTCTCGTTGGTAATTGGAATTGTTTGTCAAGCTTATTTTTTTTTATTTCCTATCAAATATGACCATAAAAGTCATGTTTTGATATATTGTGACATCTCCTGAACTCAAATGTGACGAAAAATACCTCAAAATGAGGAAAAATCAATTACATTACTAAATTTTAGACGTAAACATCCAAGTTTTACAAAAACCAAACGAAGAAAACATTTTATTTGGCATCATCTCGTAGAAGCAGTGGCGACGAAACATTTCCTGAAAAGAAAAGCACAATTTTATCCGTTTTGTGTGCAAAATAGATACTTATCAGCAAAAACGGCGAAATATGGTCACCCCCGAAAACATGGAAACAAAATATATTGACGTTTTATTAGGAAACAATGAAATGAGTAAAATAAATCATTTTTCTAGTATTTCGATCGAGAATGGAGTTAAATTAAATTTTAGCAAAACCAATTATTGAATCGGCCACCAAGTATTGAAAATTACCAGAAAATATGTGAAAAAAGCGGCGAAATATGGTCACTTGCTATATCACTAATTTTATTAGGGATATGAATATTTTCAGAAATAATGATATCACTAATTAGATAAGAGATTCCAATAATTTGAAAAAAAGTTATATCAAAAATTTGAATTAGTGAAATCACTATTTCAATTAGTAATATTTCTAATTTAATTAGAGATATTAATATCGAAATTTTTGATATCACTAATTCCAATAAAAAAAAAACTTGATATCACTAATTGAATGAATATATGTTAAAACGGCTGCCAATACAGATTGGGGGTTTCATGCTGTGACAGTATTTATCTTATTTCTAATAGAAATATTGAATAAGACTAAATATACGATTGTTTTCAGTGAATGGTAAACTGAAGAGGAACATTTAGAATGTGTTCTTCTAAACGTTCACCTCTTATACCAACATGGATTTTTTGCGTCATTTGTCGAGCTTTTAGCGATGGAAGTTGAATATGGAGGATGTATTCGTATCAAACAATCTGATTATTCACTAGTCAATGAAAATCTGTACTCATTTAGGTATATTTCTTTTCAGATACACAATGAAAATCTCAATCATTTTATTCCTGTTTTCTTTGGGAGCTGCAAAGGCTGACTGGAGAGAAGATGTCGACAACATACTAGACAGATTTAGAAGTCTATCAAATCAGAATTTTGCTATGGTGTTGTACGGACACTTAGTACAAAATTATCCCTTGAACGACTGGCATGTGATTGCATATAATCCAGGTTTTAGTTCTCAATACCATTACATTTCTATTTGTAATGCACATGCGGTACGTAACTTCAACTGGAGAGGTAGGAATTTAATCGTGGCCAGAATCGATTCCAACAAACAAAGCATAAACTTGACGTCAACAATTAGACAGTTGCGCAATACCCCAGTTACATATAATTACGTAAATATCATTGAATCAGGTATATATTCGAGGACTGAAAATTTGTCGGCCGAAGGAATATTCAGTAATTTTCCAGATAATATGCATGATGGATGCAGGATCGCAGTACTTGGTGTCATAAGAAGTGATGCCGATGTTCATCATCAAGCCAAGAATAATCGTCTTGTCTCCGTTACAGTTGGAGCTTACAATCTTTTCGCATTTGGTTAACATTGAATATTCAAAATGAAATAACACGAGTGTTTTGTTCACCGGCCTTAGACCAGTGTCTCAAAAATCACTTTAATAACTTAAAATAGTTTAAACTTACATGCGATTTTGTATGAATTGAAAATATCTCACCACCAAATATACTGTGTTTTTACAATGTATATATTAAATAAGTCTGAATGCAAGCAGATCATTTATTCATTTTCTGAATTCGAACTCTAATGAATAGTTGCTATAAAGATGAAATAGACCTACATGTATTTATAGTTTTCAAATGCTTTTGAAATGTTAAACGCATTTAAATTAATAGCATCATTAAAGAACAGATCTATTTGTAGCATGGACCAGACATGCACGTTTCGGGATTTAACCCTCGTCAGTGATCCTCAATCTAAACAATGTAATATGGCCAAAGAGTGAGACAATAATGTCGAAAGATGGTCTGTTTCAACTGCATCATTTGATCATAGAGAACATGTACCTCTTTTTGAGGAAAATTACAAGAAGTTGTGAACTGTCTTGTTGAGGGGGATTTTGATTAATATGTCTTTACAAAAATCTCCGACACCAAAACGGCAGGCATTCATGATTACCAAGCTCTCTGATTTTATCATAACATAAGTAAATAACGAAGACATGTTCCATTCGATATTCTGGGGAGGGCGTGGGTTTTTGTTACGGCAATATTGTTTTCGCCCCTGACCGGGAAAACTTGTTTTTATTTTTCTTGCAAAGTTGAAGCAATATAATTTTTTTTTCAAACATTATGTCTTAATATAAATGTAAACGTACTTCCGTGTTTTATGATAAACAAAATAAAAAGGATCAAAGATAGGCAGCATAACCATCGAAAATGCGTCAGAATCATCAAACGCCTTTTATACCGTGGATATGATCCTAATGTCACCAGCCGGACACTAGGCTTGGTACTTGGCCAATCTACAGTCTTGTACAAGCGCATCCTTGAGACTTGCACTCTACTGACTGTGACGACGGGACTCCATGACGGGCCCTGTCCAAACCTCTTTAGAGAAGACAGGGCCCCGACCACCTGTCCTCTCTGAATGTCAGTCGGACTCCTCGGGTGATTACATACATGAGCTCGCTACAGCCGGCAGAGCACGGAATGTATTACGCATGCCCTCTTTTTATATCCATTTACATATTCATCTGTGTCTCTGGGGCCTCTGCGTTTTGCGGTCTTGTTTGTGTGATGTCATCTTACAGTGAGGAGGTTGTTTTACACCACAATTGTACGTTCTTCGAGACCTCTGGGTAAATGGAGAAGTGAGAGGGTTGTGCGCACGTAATCCAGGATAACCACACCATTTGCTACTTGCGTGACAGATGGCCGTCCAAAGTCGGCACCGGTTACCCATTGGTCTCGTCGGTTTATGTGTAGTTTTTTGTGTTTGATGTTTACATGTCGTGTGTCTCTTTTCCGTCTCGTGCTGTACTCGTCTTTTGTGCTTTTGCATCTGGTGTTTTGGAGTTTTACTGTTGATGCTGCAGCGGGGTCTTGTTGGAGATCTCCTCCCTTCTTTTTATCAATAGAAGTATTTAATTTGTACTCAAAATTTTATTTATTATGAAAAAAGTGTGATGAAAAAAAAATAATATAACCGTCTATGGCCGAAATGTGTATACGGTACATGTAAGAAGATCTGGAAGGCCTTCAAGACAATATTTAAAATTTTTGAATGTAATTTGTGTTAAACCAAAGTTTTATTTTGTTCTTTTATTTATAGCATAGACTGTATTTCGTATGTCTGCTTTTATATCCATTTACATATCAAGCCATATATGTGTTTTATGGGCCCCTGCGTCATGTCTGTATGTTCATCTTACAATGAGGAGATTATTTTACACCACAATGGTGCATTTTTCGAAACCTCTGTATTATCGGAAACGTGGGAGGGTTGTGTGCACGTAATCCGGATACCTACACCCCGTCTGCTACTTGCGTTGGAGATGGCCGTCATAACTCGGTACCGATTGCCCATTGGTCTCGTTGGGGTTTTTTTTTGAATTTTTTGGTGTGGTCTTTTGTGTTTCTTGCTTCTATGAATCGAGTAAGTGTTCCTTGTCCCTTTTGCGTCTTTATCTGTGAGTGTGTGTTCTGTATTATTGCTTTGGAAGTTTTGTTGTTTTGCTATGGGTGCTACAAACGAGTGTTGTTGGAGATCCCCTTTTTTATCTCCTTCAGAGCTTGTATATAGACTTATGACAGAAGTGATACTCGTCTTGACATTCAGAGCATAATTTAAGAACAGATGAATTTGCAGCAAAGACAAGACATGCACATTTCGGGTACTTAACCCTCGTCTATGATCCTCAATTTAAACAATGAAATATAGCCAAAGCCTGAAAATTGTGTCTAAAAATAGCGAAAGAGTAGCAGGATGATTGGAATATAATGCAACAGGACCCGCTTTTCCGAAATTCGAGAAAATTTTGATGTCGTGAACAGAAATTTTCGAATGTGTTTAAAGAAACGATCAACCGAAGTTGATAATTAAGGTGCGCGCAGCAAGCCTAAAAATACAGATTGAAAACTGAGGCGAGGGAAGCCAAACGAAAAATTTCAAGAATATAAAATTTTAAACCTAAATCTTATGGTTGTTTTAAAATTATACACATGAACTAACAAGAGAAAGATTATTTCTTTTTGTCACACTATACGCAAATTCATAACAATTCAGAGCAGAATAGGAACCCTAAGCCCCCCCCCCTCGAATATCATATGGAACGTGCCTTAGCGTCTAAGCTTAGTTCCACGGGCAATTGTTTCGAGAAATTTCAATGGTCCATGGCAACAAAAACACCTTGGATATCTTATCATTTATTATTGCTACAATCAAATCATTGACAGAAAGTAAAAAAAAAAACATGAAATCAAATTCAAAAATCACAATCACAAGGCTTACGAATTCCTTCAGAAAACTTTGTCACGAGAAAAAGAAAATAGGACACACGGACCAGAAAATAAAAGAGCATTATAGAAACACAAGTAGAAGGACTGTAATAAAAATTAGGTATGAAGTATCTTCGACGCTTTAAGTAATGACCAAACTGATGTCTCTAAACGACACAGTATTATTAGAATCTTAACTACTGTCACCCCTCAATGCAAGTGGACTGATCTACTACATAAACCCAAGTTTGTGACGGTAGCTGTGCAGTAGCTGACAGGTATAAGCATTTACATTCAGTTGATCTGATCTGATAGCATTTACATTCAGTTGTCAGTCAAGGGTAAGCTTTGAATAAGGCCGCTTGGACAACTTGCTAAGGGAATAAATAAGTTAGAGCACTATTGACTAAGACACATTAGGCTACGACGTTAAGGTGATCAGGAGAAGCATTGACACGACACGAAGTGGCTCGCCACAGAGTGTCAAGCCAAAGTCTCGCTGAAGGGTGCGACATTAGTTATTAGTTTGTATTTGTTTTATAATCAATACTGATTTAATTCTACATGTACCTATCATTGTTAGGACAGATAGTCTGAAAGGAAAATCTATCATTCAATACAAGTTAACAAATCTCTATGTTAATTTAGAGGCGATCTTCGTATTTCAATTCCGCTCGGACAATTTCACGTTACAGGACAACGATCTTCATAGTCAAATGCAAGTACGGCCTGCATTGCAGTTGGCGCTTTAAAAGCGGTACCGTTTTAAATTCATATATTACATATATGATGCAAGGAATAGTATCAAGGTACGCAGGACCAAATGAAGATTAACATTTATTTAAAAAGAAGGGGAAGTTTCCTTCATAAGCCATGGTATGATATCCTAGTAGAAAATTATTGATAATGATTGTAAGTAGCACAACCCTGAATGAATTTGATGAAAAAATTAAATGTTCTTATGATTGAAAAATGCAAGTCTGAAGTTTACCCCCAAAGCCTACCAAACATATCGATAACGGAAAGCATCAGGGTAATATAGAAAGCTGTTTTAAAGAAGTGCTGTTGTTTTTTGTTCCCATGCGCAATAAAAATTAATTGTTGGCGTGTTTTGACGTCTTTTTGGACTTCGTCAAAAAATGCTGATTTTTTTAAATTGTTTCTTTGAATAACTCCATAACTGTATTTTTGTCAAATTTTAGTTACTTAATCCTATTATACACATAATATGCTATAATCTTTTTTTTAATTATGAATAGATACGTTTACTGTGCACATGGACCCAAGTGTGTCATTGTAAGTGATTCAATTGAAAATTGATATCCCAAACGTTACAAGCACGTCCGTTTTTGGACGTAAATATCAAAATTGTTGATGGAGAGATTCACACAAATGTGTATGCCAAAAAGAGATGATTTTGGATCAACATAGTAGATTTTCCCTGGCTTGACGGTGATGTGCCCGAATTACCGTCATACGGTATCTACGTGTCACAGCTCATCCGATATGCTAGAGCATGCACTGATGTTTTGGATTTTCAAAGTAGAAATTTACAAATTACGAAGAAACTTTTAGTTCAAGGTTTTCGCTTTCACAAACTAGTAAAGACTTTTTGGAAATTTTACAAAAATTATTGTCAACTTCTGTTGAAATTCGGATCTATACTACTGTAGTACTGTTGAATGCAATTGTAATGATATAAGATGTAACGGAGTGAAATTGTTTGCAAATTTTCACCACATATTGAAATATTTCAACGTACCGTAAGTCACAGATTTTTGGTACTAAAATTCTGATAAAATATGTCATTGATTAAATTTTTTTCTAAAACTTCACACAATGCATCTTTGGTCATAGAAGCAGGTTTTTTTACGAAAGAAAAAAATTTGTGCATTGGGAAAAAGTTATGGTCAATTTTGCTTCCCTACCCCCCCCCCCCCCCCCCCCCCCCCAATCTTCAAAATGATACAGAAAATAGAAAACAAAACTCAGTACATACAGATTTTCTTGATAGTATTAAGTGTTATATAGCTGTTCCATGTACTTTCATATAAATATTTATATACATTCTAATAATCTGCCAGACAATGAATATTTTTGCAGAACTAGGGGGAAGGGGGCGAGTCAGCCCCCCCCCCCTCCCCCGAAGTCACAGAAACGTTATTGCGCATATCAGTAGATAAGGAATGTTTTGAGATCCACACACACACTCATCAGATATTTTTCACACGTAGAATTCTCGTTAACAAACCTTCCATTTGGGACCTTGATTTTTGGGACCTTGACCTTGGAGTTTCACATACTTTAAAAAATAAACTTAAACCTGATAATACATGTATATCACAATTGCATGAAAATTTCTATTTCACTATCAAAAACCTACATGGTGAGCGATGTTGTCTTCTATTTTATTTATACATGATCGGGGTTTAAGAAAAAATAGGAGGGGGGGGCACCAATTTTTCTTTTTTTTTAATTTGCAGTGTCCCATCCCCCTCCATCTTTCCAATTCCTCTCGGCCTCCTCGTCCCTTGATTCGCGAAGACAGCGATAATTTCCCCCACGCGAAAACTTCAACGTTTTAGCGGTGGTCACAACCCGCCGTACGTGCACGCAAGTGCTGTCTGCGTGCAAAAACGTAGGCAAACCTTTGGTATCCGTACGGTTTCCGTGCGTTATCAGTGCGTGTCCAGTACGTCCTCCTTGCGGATTTGGGAACACGCAGACAGGACGTAGTAGTTTGAGTGCATACAGAACTTTCGCTGCGTCCTGTCTGCGTGCTGTCTAAGAATTCCACAAGAGGTACGACACGTACGTTGCAAGTACGTTGCAAATACGTGCAACACACCTTCGACGCAAGGAAGTGAGGACTCCATGCGTTAGCAGTACGTGTCAATTCGACATCCTTACAATAACGTGAGAGACGTACGGAGAAAGTACATTGTAAGCAAGTTGCACGCAAGTCGCATGTACGTGCAACGCACTTTCTTTTCTGCGCTACACATGATGCATATAACCATCCATATATAACCGTGCGTGCGACGTGCGTGACGCTCTCATTCCGTCTCTTGCCACTTCCTTCCTTGCGTCTTCAGAAAAACGTAGCTCACGTAGCCTCCACAAACACGCACGTCCTAAAAACACGCACGGCGGGTTGTGACCAGGGCTATACAGTAAATGATAGAAATACTGAAATTGTGTACGATTTGACAGTAAACTATGTTAGAAGTTATCAAAAGCACAAACTGACCATATAGAGAGGAAAATTCAAAACTGTCTGATACAGTTCAAAATTTTACCAGACACAACGCCGCAAAAAGGAGATAAAGAAAAGGCGGAGGACTGATAAAGAAATAGTACCTGGCGATTCATTATTATAATTTTTGCAGATAAACAGAAATCAGGTACGAATTGCCTTCAATACATGTTTCTTTATTTTTGACACGACGACAGTACGGAGTGCTAATGCAAGTTAACTTTTGTTTCACATATTTCGACGTGTTTTGTATGCTTTTGGTTTGTCTCTACATCTATATCACACTGAAATACAAATCATTCCTTAAAATCTGTGTATTTATCAAATTCATCTTCTCAACTCAATTTAAAGACAAATAACAAACAGTTATCAAATGTAACCTCACTGTCCTGCATCTATTTTACACATGGCGGGAAGGGCGAATGTAATTTTTGCTGCGTGACGTCGAACGCTCTCGCAGTGACGTAATGGTATTTTAACAAGCTTGTTAAGCAAAAAGAAAACATAAGATATTTCCATTTATGAAAATGACAAATATGTACGTGAATAACTGCATATAACCATTCTGTTGAATTTGATGCAATGAATACAAAACAATTGTCGCACATATCTTTCTTTCACGACATGAGGAGTTATCTCCCGTCGTTTAGAACGTTACTTGGATAGATCGCCAGGAGAAAGCATCCTGAAGAATTGCACTCTGACTGATTGTGACGACAGGACTCCATGACTGAAGACAGGGTCCCGACCACCTGTCTTCTCTGAATGTCAGTCGGTCGGATTTCTCGGGTGATAACATGCATTCGCTCTCTACAGCCGGAAGACGACGGACTGTATCTCGTATGCCTTCTGTTTTTGCATCCATCTACATTTTCATCTGACAGTGTGTGTTTCTTGGGCCCCTGCGTCATGCTGTCTGTTTGTACCTGTATGTTCATCTAACAGTGAGGAGGTTATTTTACGCCAGAATTATGCATTCTTTGCGATCGAGACCTCTGAGTATTCGGAAGAGTGGAAGGGTTGTGCGCATGTAATCCGGATAACCACACCGTCTGCTACTTGCTTGGCAGATGACCGTCATTAGCCGGCATCGGTTGCCCAATGGTCTCGTTGGTTTATATATGAAGGCTTTTATGTTTCTTGTTTCTATGATGTGAGTTGGTGTTCCTTGTGCCTTTTTTGTCTCTTTCTGTTGGTGTCTGCCCTGTGTTTTTTTCACGGGTTATTTTGGGGTTTTGCTCTGAGTGCTGCAATCGAGTGTTGTTAGAGATCCCCTCCTTTCTTATACCAGCGTTTGTTTTCGTGAATGTCATCTGCATGACGCAATCATGACGTCATAGCAGGGGAATTCCCCTTGTGGTGCACAGGGATCTTTTCGAAGGTTGCTCTATACATGACAAATATGGATAATGACCATATCCCTGTATACAGCACAAAATCGATAATTCAGAAAATCAGAAACCGAAGGCATACAAAATCAGGATAAAACAGGAACCAAACAAACAAACAAAAACCTTCACCATATGAAAAGAAGCGAACTCCCGATATGGGAGTGAGTCCAGGTACCCAGGAAGAATAAGCATCTCCTGCTTGCATGCATCACCCGCCGCTTCAATTCGGTAGAACTGTCACATCCGGTTACTTCCATTTCGGAAGACATAGAGTACAATCTTTGGTTGGATGGTTCAAATGGTCTATGACAGAATATCATCCACCATTCTGGAGAGTGGGACATCATAGTGAATGACGAGTTCCCCATATCGACCGCATAACTTCCTCAGTGACGATGTTAGTCGGTCACAAACATATCCCTGGCTGAAAAGCTTATCTGAAGGACGCCTAGCTCTCAGAACAAAATCCGTATATTTGGTACTTGCTCTGGCATAGCGTATCAACTGAGATATGAACACGCCATAAGCTGGCGATGAAGGGATGTTGCTACTCAGAAAGGGAAAGTTTGTAATGCTGAAATTGAAGTCGTCACGTTTGTCATAGAGTGAGGTGTTCATGTGACCATCAGTGTCGTAGGACAACATTATGTGAAAATAGGATGCTGAATTATTTGTCTCTGTAGTTTCTTTGACTTCAAGCTCTGAAGGATAGATACTGCTCAGGTAATCCGCGAATTATGGATTATTGATGGACAACGCATCGTCTATGTATCTGTAAGTGAAGTTGAAGTCAGAAGCTAAGTATCTTTTCCCTTCAGAGACCAAAGTTTAAATGAATTTAGCTTCATAACATATCTTTTTCTATATTTGATTTACTTAAATCTAGCAGATCGAAACAGTTAATTCCTAATAAATCAAACAAATTTCCGAGATTTCTACATTTTCCTATTCTTTTTCCTGTGATTTTTTATTATCTACACGAATCCTTTGCGGCATGTTCTTTCCGTAAATGTCGAAAAAATGTCGATGTGATCTGATTATGACAATGATTTCTTCAATTTCATTTTTATGTAATTAGTGTGTTTATGGACCCAATTATGGTGGGTTCAAATCCTGACATTGACACTGGAACTGTCATTATGTTAAGAGTGTGTATGGGTAATAAGTGAGCTTTGTGCCCCCTGAGACTCTTGTTATATTTTCTTTGAATAACTCTATATAGTTATTGTATTCAAGCATATTTGTTGCGTTAGTTTGACAATAAATACATAAAAGCTTACAAAATAGAGATGAACTAGGAAGACTTACACATGTATTATCTAAGATTCTAATTCATTATGTTTGTTTCACGCATTCTGATTGGTTCAAAGGATTTCTATAAGCATGTATAACGACGATATACATGCCACAAACCGACTCACTTGACATACTGTTTAATGTATTCCTACGTCAATTTGCATGTTACAAGCTTTAGCGCACTTTTTACGTATGTTGACACGATTCCCTGTGCTATTTGCTCCAATGACGTCATACTGTGACGCAAAACTATAAGTAATGAGCTTGTAAATGGAGTTCTCCACTGATAAACAACAGAGCAAGAAAGTTTATTCTTGATAACACTTTGATTTTTCGCCATTGTAATAAACACGAAGTAGTTGTATTTTATATTTTGCAGCGCAATACTTTGTGTTGGTCGTTGTTAGTCCTCTGTAGCAACGTCAGCGATATGTGAGACCCTCTGAGGGGTATTAAGAGTTAAAATATGTCACATAAATAAGAATAGGAATAAACGTACTGTGTTTTGTAGTTCCGACAGGTATATGTTGGATATACTGTTGGTAACATTCGTTATGCCGTCGGGGGCAAGCCCCGACGGTATACCTGCGTTTCCAACGTTATATCCAACATATACCTGTCGGAACCTCTAAACACAGTACGTTTATCCCATAAGTGTTGTTAGAATATACAAATAAAAAAGAAACAAATGAAGGAACAATACAAAGTATAATGGTTCTTTGGGGATATTTTGGGGTATGTTCAGAGTTTTCATGTTGATGAAGATGAATGAAACATGCAAATGTTTCTCTCTTAATCGCAGACTTTACAGTGGATATAGGTGAAAGTACCGCCTATATGTAGCTCCACACTACCTATCCGTGTCTTGACTGTATAGACATATCTAGAATGTCTCTAGAGTGGATCCGGTATTTTAATTCTTTCAAATAACATTTGTTATTAAAATGATACATCGATGCGTTTCTATTATATGCTATTGTCATTGAGGTGACCTTGCGAAAACATCAATATCGAATAAAGCTTTTACATGTACCAGCTTTTCGACGGTAGCGATATAGGTATATAATTGAGTGTTTGAGCCTTTTGAAAACTATTTAAGCTGAGAAATGACGTATTTCATTGAAAGAAACCTTCAAAAATTTCTCAGTCGATTTATATGAATCTTGTATAAAAAAAATTAACAACTGTCTTAGCTCAATCATTTATTTCCCAAAGAATTTGACATTCTTTACAACTTGAAACCGGATAGGTATGTCCAGGCTCCAAATGCGTACTGACAAACGTAAGACTTGTGGGATTTCAACCAGGCCTGGTCACCTTTCTGAAGCTTGACCACTACGCTACTACTCACAGATGTATGACTGCTTCTTGAAAGTGTATTGTGTGTGATGGCTGCTATTTTGTTGTTAACCATGAAGTCCAGATGAAAGATTTTACCTGGATACGTCAAAATGGTCCAATCGAACACGTAGATACCATCCGATGGTGCTGTGAACACTCCAGATTCATTGTTGTAACCATTACCCTCATTGAGTACTACATTACCAAATACTATTTTATCATCTGACTTGTAATCTTTAATGGTATTCTTCAGTTTTGCATGAAAAGCTACGATCGTGTCTGTAATGAACTTTTAAATAGTATATACTGTATATGTATACATGTACGGGGATATTGTAAAAACCTTTTTTCCCAATATGTTTTGCGTTATTCGTGATCTGCACCGGTAGTACTGGACTTGCCAATCATTTCAGTACCATCCGATAAAAACAAGGTTATTCTACTGAAGTTTGGATTATGGTGTCGATTTATATAAAATTTGTTAAAACAGTGAGGTTCCTCATCAATGGAACTTATCAAAGCATGTTCTTTGGCGTTCATTGATGTCTATAGGCAGTAATTATATACTCATGTTAAAGGTACAAAAGGTCTCGTCAAGATCAAACCATGAATCGACTATTTTTGTCAAAATTTTAACGCAAACGAGTCTATCATGCTTAGAAATTAGAAACTGGCTGGTTACAACAGTCACATATGCCCTCATTACCGAGCTATGATCAATAATTGCTTATAAAATGGGTACCCTAATATAACGTGCTTTTCTCCGTAGAAGACCGATTGCGAATACGTGTAAGCACTTATTTGCATAAGGCTAGTACTGTATCAAAACAAAACAACATGGCTGACGGATAACACTTGGGACGAAAATGATTCGACAATCGGTGTTATCAAAATTTGAAAAGGAAAATGTAATGAACAAATAGTATTGGCTTGGTATTTGAAAGTTTTAGACCTAGATTAGAGGACGATAGTTAAATTAAAACTCTGACAAGTCCGAGGGAAAATTATCTAAAGGGATCTACAGTGTACATGAACATGTATAGTTCTCGTCTATTTTTATCTATGAGAAGTATATATATAAGTTTGACGTGTATATATATCCACAGTAATTTTGATATGTGTATATATAATATATATATTCAAAGTCTAAATAAAATATTAAGAAAACGAACAAAAATCCTTACTAAATAAAGGTTAATTTTCATTCAGGATTTGGTAAACAAACGCACATGTGTATAGCAGACTATTATGTCCATGTTCAAAATTATCCATGTTCAAAATGGTGATTTGAATGACACATGATGTCAACCTTGTATTTGCAATTGATGAAATATTAGTGAGTTAGTATTTTTTTTGAGAGAGATAATTTCAAAAAGACTGTATACGTGGTTTACTACATGTTTCGTAGTAATCCCACGATGTGAAGTTCATTCAAGCGATTGGCTGATCACTTTCATCAGTGGTGTTCACTTTGACCTTGGTAAACGTGACATATTTCTACATACTGTATATGCAAATAACAATTTCCGAAGTTTACCGAAATCGAGTGTACCAGAGAGTAAAAACGTCTATAAAACAAAAATGTGAGAGATATTTTATGTAAGTAATATATAGATGTTCAAATGGTAGTACTTAAAAGATATTTACGGTAAAACTTAATCATTGACCGTTTCATCCCTGTTAGACTGTGTGTACCTTTAAGCAAATATTTTTAACACTCCCAACTGCACTCAGTGCTTTATAGATATATGATTATATGTATGATATTTGTTTTATTACTCTATAAATCATCAAATCGACCGAATCATCTGTCACGGTGTTATATGAAACTTTGAAAAGAAAATGACAGGTAAGCGTTTGCTTTTCTAGCACTGCTCGATTTCTTAATTTTTTTTTCAGACAAACATTTTGTATTATATACAACTGTAGTAATTATATCTTTTTTTTCATTTTGAAGCGCAAAAGTGAAAAAGACTATCTTTATATAATTAAAAAGATATAAATAATTTATCTCCTTAGATTATCAGTTCTTATTGTTACCTCTTCTATTTGACAATACCCCACAAGAAGCCTGTACAAATTTGAGACTGGCCTCCATTGTTTTCATTTGATGTTGCATATTACGTATCACCAAAGCATTCAGGTTTTCCCGGGCTATGTGGTTGTATTTGCTACCAGCAACTCTTGTAGCACATGCCACAGTAATGCACAAGAGCCAAATGGTTTTTGAACATCCAAACATTATTTCTGCAATGAAATACTTTTTTTTATTTCTTGAAGAGTTTTGAGTTTCAATTTATTTTTACAATTGTTTGCCAAGGGTTTACTCAATATAATATCCTAACTGATAAGCACGAGATATATCAAATTACAAAATTATTAATGAGTACAAATTATATGTGAAATTATAAGGAAGACCCTTATTTTTAGCAACTTATCTGGAGGGTCGGGCTGACCACCTCATTTATGATGTCAATAAATCTGCGTAAGTTTGATATCAATTTATAATTTTTGGATGAAAATAAATCATGAAATTTCAAAACAGTTGGTCTACTATGAAATTTGCGAGGTAAATACATTTTACGGAATTTGTACAAATAATTACATGATGAAATATAATGGAATTCGTCTCCTAAATCAGATCTACAAAGATTACATTTTCTATCTTTTCTGGAGGGTGTTTGTCCATCTCCCAGTTTCTATGGGAAGATAATGACTTGTTGTTCTAAATCTGGCTATTTTACGTATTTTACAATTATCCAAGGTTGATAAAATAGAATTCTGACAACTTAACTCAAAATTTGTAAATGAATTATATTTTACACCTTCACTGGAATTGTTAAATAGACTCATGCAGACATTTTCCATTACCAAATATGGCATATTCAAAATTATACTCAATTTTTTTTTATTGTTGTATGATATTCCTTTATATTTGGAAGAAAACATATTGCATTTTCTACTAATTGATTGAAACGAAGAATTTGAAACCTTTCCGTACATACCTTTTGTAAAATAACATAAAAAAAAATTATTTTAAAATATTTTTCAAAGAACTTCATAATGGAAATCGGAGTTACCTTTCTTTGTACGTCAGAAATACAGAATACTCTTCGATGTGAATATTCAAAATTTTGGGTGCCGGATATGTCATTAAATTGATCATATAACTTCTGTTTCACACAGTTTTTGAGCCATTTTTTGTTTTGTACATTTTGTAAAAGAAGGGAGGGGATCTCCAACAAGACCCTGTTGCAACACCAACAGCAAAACACGAAAACACCCGATGAGAAAACACTAAAGACGATACCAAGAGACGGAAAAGAGACACACGACATATAAACCAGAAACACAAAAGACTACACATACATCAACGAGACCACTGGGTAACCGGAGCCGACTTTGGACGGCCATTTGAAACGCACATAGCAAATGGTGTGGTTATCCTGGATTACGTGCGCACAACCCTCTCACTTCTCCAATTACACAGAGGTCTCGAAGAACGCACAAGTGCTGGTGTAAAACAACCTCCTCACTGTTAGATGACCACACTCAAACAAGACCGCAAAATGCAGGGGCCATAGAACACAGATGAATATGTAAATGGATATAAAGAGAGGGCATACGTAAAACAGTC